>OU342864.1:13920648-15291933 GCA_910591665.1 Ectemnius continuus | reverse complement strand
ACCTAACCCAGACCTAACCCAGACCTAACCCAGACCTAACCCAGACCTAACCCAGACCTAACCCAGACCTAACCCAGACCTAACCCAGACCTAACCCAGACCTAACCCAGACCTAACCCAGACCTAACCCAGACCTAACCCAGACCTAACCCAGACCTAACCCAGACCTAACCCAGACCTAACCCAGACCTAACCCAGACCTAACCCAGACCTAACCCAGACCTAACCCAGACCTAACCCAGACCTAACCCAGACCTAACCCAGACCTAACCCAGACCTAACCCAGACCTAACCCAGACCTAACCCAGACCTAACCCAGACCTAACCCAGACCTAACCCAGACCTAACCCAGACCTAACCCAGACCTAACCCAGACCTAACCCAGACCTAACCCAGACCTAACCCAGACCTAACCCAGACCTAACCCAGACCTAACCCAGACCTAACCCAGACCTAACCCAGACCTAACCCAGACCTAACCCAGACCTAACCCAGACCTAACCCAGACCTAACCCAGACCTAACCCAGACCTAACCCAGACCTAACCCAGACCTAACCCAGACCTAACCCAGACCTAACCCAGACCTAACCCAGACCTAACCCAGACCTAACCCAGACCTAACCCAGACCTAACCCAGACCTAACCCAGACCTAACCCAGACCTAACCCAGACCTACCCCAGACCTAACCCAGACCTAACCCAGACCTACCCCAGACCTAACCCAGACCTAACCCAGACCTAACCCAGACCTAACCCAGACCTAACCCAGACCTAACCCAGACCTAACCCAGACCTAACCCAGACCTAACCCAGACCTAACCCAGACCTAACCCAGACCTAACCCAGACCTAACCCAGACCTAACCCAGACCTAACCCAGACCTAACCCAGACCTAACCCAGACCTAACCCAGACCTAACCCAGACATGGTCTTGTTTTATGGGTTAAATGCAGGCAAA
This sequence comes from Ectemnius continuus, assembly GCA_910591665.1. Classification (NCBI taxonomy): domain Eukaryota; kingdom Metazoa; phylum Arthropoda; class Insecta; order Hymenoptera; family Crabronidae; genus Ectemnius; species Ectemnius continuus. The sequence goes on along the minus strand of OU342864.1, from coordinate 15,290,974 downwards.
ACCGGTTTGGTCTGCCTCACATTGCAGGCAAAACCGGTTTGGTCTGCGCAGGAAGAAAAAAAAAAAAAAAAAAAAAAAAAAAAACCGGTTTGGTCTGCCTCCAATGCAGTCAAAACCGTCTAAAATGCAGTCAAAACCGTCTAAAAACCTCTAAAATGCAGACAAAACCGTCTAAAACCGTCTAAAAACATCTAAAATGCAGACAAAACCGTCTAAAACCCTCTAAAATGCAGTCAACCCTCTAAAACCGTCCAAATGCACTCAAAAACCGTCTAAAGACGTCTAAAAATGCACTCAAAACCATCAAAACATCGAAAAATGCACTCAAAACCGTCAAAAACCACTAAAAATGCACACAAAACCGCTTAAATATGCTTAAAACACCTAGAAATACAGACAAAACTGGTATAATCTGCCTCAAATTACAGTCAAAACCGTCTAAATATAGCTAAAAATATACCTAGAAATACAGGCAAAACCACTTCGCTCTAGATAGCATTAATAATAACTAGATTAGGTCTAGTTTACGTCTAATATAAGTCTAATAGACGTCTAATATAAGTCGATTTTGAGTCTACCTTATGTCTCAATTTGGTCTGCATTTTAGTCCAATTTGTCCGATTCGGTCTCGGTTATTGTCCAATAGACAGCCAATTTCACTTCGGTTCCGCCTGGGTTGTGGTCCAATTCACAGCCAACTTCACGTCGGTTCCGTCTCAGTTGTGGTCCAATTCACAGCCAACTTCACGTCGGTTCCGTCTCAGTTGTGATTCGATACACAACCAACTTCCCTTCAATTCAGTCTCAGTTGTGATCCAATACACAGCCAACTTCACTTTAGTTCCGCCTGGGTTGTGGTTCCATACTCGCCCAATGTCACTTCGTGCCATGCCATTTCACACCACGTCACATGTGCCTTTGCTTACCATGGAGTAACTAACACTTTTTGTCCAAGCGCCACGGTCTGAGAGGTGTGACGACATAACCTACGATAAACTTATAAAAGTCACAGTTTATTCACCGAGTCACTTGTTCCGGAGGAACACCGAACAACCAGTACGATAAGTACAAAGGAATTGCTGAGCGCAATTCGCAGCTCGCGAGGATTGACCGAAGTCTATGCAAGACGTGAGGTAATCAGAGCTAACCGAAATCAGGAGATTTTCAAACCGAAAAAGCTAAGCGTCCGTACTGTCGCAGATCGAGGATCGAAGAGCTAAGCTTGGGTTACACCCTGCGCTAGTTACACGTTGGGAAATACTCTACTATAAGTCTAATAGACGTCTAATATAAGTCTATTATCAGTCGATTTTGAGTCTACCTTATGCCTCGGTTGAGTCTGCATTTTGGTCCAATTTCATCCGATTAGATCTAGGGTGTGATGTTGGTCCACGTTTGGTCCGGTTCAGTCTGAGATGTGGTAGTGATGGTCCAATGCTCGTCCAATTTCCCTTCAGTTCAGTCTAAGTTGTAATCCAATGTTTATCCCGTATCAGCCTCAATTGTGGTTGTTGTTGTAACGTCGCCACTTTTTTTTTTTTTTTTGCTTCATAACTCATTCTATTCCGCCTAATTCGAAGGAATTGGCATGCATACGCGTCACATACACATACTTCGTAATATTCATTGTGCATACCCTATAGAGTTCCAACGTATTAAGTTTATCTAACAGTCCGCAGCCGTACTAACAAACATAGTGATACGCGCGGCGGCGAGTGCCACTTAGCCGCACCGGCTCAAACGCCACACGCCCGCTCTCCAACCTTAAGGGGCTAGGCTAGGCTCGTCGGCGGTACTGCAGAGTTACTGTGTTACCGGCGAAATTGACCAAAAATATGAGTTTAGGGGAAGTCTTCCTGTTGGCTCGTATGAAATGATTTTTGGTTGAGAAAAATTTCAATCGAAAGAAGATAGTCTAATGAAGTGCGGGCTGGTAGTAGTTACATTGAATTGCATTGTTTTTTGGTATTATTAACTGTCTAAACCGAAGCTAAGATCTGCCCATTTTCGAAGATGGCCGCCAAATACACTGACTGTTTGCTCGACCATATTTACATCTTTTCCGTATTTTCTTTGCAAAATAAACACCAGCCCGCACTACCTTATGAACTGAGGAACATCCCAAGCTGTATTTTATTTTGAAATTATAAGAAATCGAGCCGTGGGAAGACTTCCCCCTTAGCTCTGCTTCTTGCCTGATTTTGCCATAGTGTCGATCACACAGATCGGTATTTGTGAGTACTTTAGGTGGGCCATTGGGTCCGAGGTGGCGCCTCACTGAATGAACAATTCACGGCGAACCACAGAAATGCCAAACAGTTTGACAGCTGGTGTTAGGTTAGGCATATAGGACATATAAAGCCAAGGGCTCACTTCATTGTAGCAATGTAGCAATCAAAATAGAATAGAGACTAATGCGTGCTAGACATAAGGAAACAAATATTTAGAGAGTAACCTCACTTTCTTCTACAAACCTTTTCCCGATTTCAATTCTTCTCAATAGACAATGCTAGCAACTCCACCTCGCGTTCTTTTCGATAGCTCATGTCTGTAGGTAACAAGATCGCGCGTCCAAAAAACTTCCACTTAGCGTCGGGTATTACCGATCGATCGAGTCTCTAAAAGTCACGTGCCTAGCCTAGCCCCTTAACAAACCAGTATGTTAACAGATCAACCTAGAGCGTATCGACTACGGAGCATACCGAATGCATAGCGTACCGACTATATAAACCATTACCAACACGTTACCCACGAGCGATCCAACAACCAGTAGCGGCAGATTACCGACACACGAAATCCAGTTATCGTATGCTCCTGGCTTAACCCAATATTATTGTATCCACAATCATTAATAAAACATACTTGACAATATCTTCAAGCATAAATCCTCGTTATTTTTATAACTACACTACGGCAGTTGCCGCAATACATTCCTTCCAGTTTCAGATATATATGTCGGAGGGTCGTTAACAGGCGTCATCTTCGTACATTCTTTTCCGGCCTCCATTTTCTCCACTTTACACAACTTGCTTGGTCTATTACTTTATTCTGACTGACTTACAAACTAACGCTCCTCATCTTATCCGCAACGGATTATCCCCACCACCATCGACCAGGGTATATGTACGCTCAGATAAAAATCCTAACTTAATATTATTTCTAGGAACACCGCTACCCAGGTACGGTTTTACAATATCGATCGCGCTTCATGACTGAACTCTGCGACATATATATACATCCACGAATAATTGTAAAAGCGCCCAATTACAAACAACCATAGTGCATGCGAGTCATCGGTTGCTATCTTACAAAGGTTTACCTGAAACCCTGGAACGCCAATCTGTCACTCGCATGCACTCCAAAATGTACTCTTAAAAATGAGCGAGCGCGCTGCTTCTCTAAGTCCAATCTCCTGCGCCCGAAGACGCTCCATCCTCTCCTTTAGACGACCGCCGAGCAGGGATAGGCATTCGCCAATACATTTATTAGGACGGAAAATGCCCGCCAATACAATTATTCACGGCCTTAATTTATTGAATAATGCCCATCCCTGCGCCTGGGCGGTGTGAGTTACTTATCGATTTGCTTGTCTTTGAATCAATTATTATAAGTCCTCGTCTTCATAATTGCCGCGGTGATCATAAAGCAATCCGAAAGAAGAACGCTTTTGCGTTTCACGGGCACGAACTCTGCCTTGAAGCCCGCCGAAGAAGAATTTCATTTGGAGTGTTGCGTACTCAGGGCTTTTATCCACTGAAGGTGGGTAAGCGTGCCCGTGGGATGCTTGGCACCCTGCTCGCGAAGGTAGGAAATATGAATGACAAAATGTATATGATGGAAAATAAATGAGTCTATTTTAAAGCAAAATGGTTATGCTACTGTCCAGTACAAAAATATCTTCTAAATCGAACGCAGGGATCCGAATGCGAAGCTAAGAATTTGCGAATGCAAACGAAAATGAAACGCCTTGAGATTTCAAGAGAAAATTCCGAAATTCGGTTCGAAGTGAGACACTAGAAAATCGAAAGCGAAATGAAGCTCGTTCTTCCAGCAAGAATCGGCGAACGTCTTCGAAGGCGCTCTTCTCTCAGCGCGTGAGAAGGAGCCAATCCGGCGCTCGCTAAGGAAAACGCTGGTCCCTACGCACTGGGATAGGTGCCCTTCCCGTGTGTCTTACTCCTTCCCTTAGGATTCGCGGGCGCGCGCAGTAGAAGGGCTCTCCCTCCACGCTGGACCCTACTCCTGTCCTAGGCCACGCGCGCTTGGCGCCGGCAAGAAATGGCGGCGAGGGGGGGAATCCCCGAGCCGCGGAAATACCCTGCTGGGCCCTTGACGGAGCGAGAGAGAAAGAAGAGCATCGGCCTGGTTCTAGGAAGTCGTTTATTATGAGGCGCAATTGACTCCGTATGTTTAGAAAGTGTCGAAGAGTCTCGACACTTGAGTTTTTCTGACCCATTGTACTAGACCTATCGAGGGCTTTCCAAGAAGTTGAGACGTGACTTTTAGCTATTGCCCATGTTTATTCCAGGCCTCGCTTCTCTACTTTTTCCCTTAACAATTGCTCGACATCTGCGTGCCTAATATTGCATTCCTTTTTTTTTCGTGGGGAAATCCTCGTGGACCCCCCGCCGCCCTGGTGGGGGCGGAGGGGGAGTGCCGGACTCCTACAGGCTAAAACCCCACGGTGGCCATCCTCGGCGCTTACTGGAGCGACACCGGGAACTCTGGAAGAACACGACCAGTGCCGCCCCGCGCCCGCCCCCTATTGGGAGGCACGTCTCGTGGTGGGGGAGTGACCATCCACTCTCTCGCTTTCACGAGAGAGGGAGGCGTCCCCCACTACTCGCGGGGAGACACGTCTCGCCACACTCCTTCGCCAGCGGCGAAGGAGGAGGGAAACGTGCCTCCCGCACTACTAACCTTCTCCTCCCGGGCGGGACGTGCGACCACTACACGTTCCGCCCCGCCTCGGGGCCGCTTTGCGGAGGCGACAGAGCCACCACTCTGTCGCCTCGCGACCCCTTGGCACGTGCCCGGCCCACCGGCAGCGAAAAACCCACCGGCGGGTCCGGGCCGCCAAACTTAGTCGGGGGGAACGGCATCCCCCCGCGCGGGGCGGCGGCGGGGACGGGCCCTCGCCAAACGGAAGGGGTCCGTTCGCTCCCGCCGCCGCTCCGCCTCCTCCTTCTGGGAGAGCACTTCCTCGCAGAAGGCGAGGAAGGCTCTCCACGACCTCTCGCTGCCGAGGATCTGTCGGATGACCGTCGGCAGCGAGAGGTCCCTTCCGACATACCGGACCAGGACGCGGCGCTGCTCCCTCCAGGCAGGACAGTCCTGGAGCGTGTGCTGCGCCGTGTCCCGGTCCCCGTCGCAATGGTGGCATTGTGCCGTCGCCTCCTTCCCGATGCGACACAGATACTCCCCGAAGCAACCGTGCCCGGTGAGCACCTGCATCGCATGGTAGGAGAGTTAACCCCTGCCGCGACTCAGCCAAGCTTCGAGGCTTGGCAGAATCGCCCCGACGGCTCTGTGGCGGGAGTGTTCTAGATTCTCCAGTCTCTCCCGCCACATCTCAACAACGAGCCGCCGGTTCTGACGCTTCAACTCCTCGACCGACCGTTCCGTGGGTGTTCCGCCCCCGTCTCGAAGGGCGCGAAGACCAGCGTAGGTCTTCGCGTCCCCCGCCGCCAGGATATCCAGGGGCGGAAACCTCGCTAGGAGGGTCGCTGGCGCCTGGGAGATCGTGCGGTAGCCCCGCACGACCCTGACGGCCATCGGACGCTGTACCCTGAGTAGCAGGGCACAATTGCGCCGGCTGGCCGCCAGACCGTCCGCCCAGACTGGTGCTCCGTAGAGCAACATGGAACGGACGACTCCCGCGTATAGACCTCGGACCCCCTCCCACGGTCCCCCGATGTTTGGCAGCAGGCGACCCAAAGCGCCCGCTGCCTTCTGAACTCGGGGGAGCAGCCGGTCAAAGTGTTGGTTGAAGCGCCAGCGGCTGTCCAGGGTGGGCCCGAGATACCTCATGGTATCGCCTACCCGGACACGGGCGCCTCCCACCACGATCCACCGCTGGACGGGCGGCCCCGCATACCGACGACGATCGTGGAACTAGATCGCCTCGGTCTTTGCGAGGGCCACTCGCAGGCCCAGTCGGTGGATCCGGGCGACGACACAGGCCACCGCCATCTCCGCGACGCGGCCGGTCCTCACTTCGTCCTCCCCGCTGGACACCACGAGGGTGTCATCGGCGTAGCAAATTAGTGCCACGCCAGCGGGGAGACCGGCCCGCAGGACGTAGTCGTATCCGAGGTCCCATAGCAGGGGTCCCAACACAGACCCCTGCGGAACCCAGGCGTACGTCTCCCTCACGTTCTGTTGCATCCGGCCCATGTACTCGATGCACCCGTCGGCGAGGTACTCCTCGACGACGGCCCTCAACTCAGGAGGCACTCGATGGTGCTCGAGCGCCTCCCGGATGACCCACCAGGGCAGGGTGTTGAAAGCGTTGACTATATCTAGCGATATAGCCAAGCACACCCCGCCTTTTTTTTTTTTTTGACGCAGTGAAAATCCCTGAACGGATACCCCGTCTCTCTGGGGGGTGAGGCGGGGTTATGTGGGGCTTGCACCCACTAAAAACACTGCGGTGACCTCGGAGACATGACGGGACGGGCCCTGGGGAGACCAGAGGATGCTACCAGGACCCGCCCCTGTCTCGGCACATATAGTGCCACATGCCCGGGGGGGGAGGAAATGCCCTCCCCCCGTTCGATACACTGTTGTTGTTTGGGCGATGGGCGGGCCACACACCCATCACCCCTTCACGCGGCCGGAGTGCAAAGGAGGGACTCAGCCCCCCAGCTGAGCCCCCCACCGACCGCGCGGACGTTTTTGTGCCGCGGGAGAGCCGTGGCTCTCTCCCGCGGCCGTCCCCCGTAGATGTTCCGGAAGGAGGGGAGGGAAGAGGAGGTGGCGACACCATCATGGTGGCGCCTGGAGGTCGGGCCTCCTTCTCCTCCCCCTGCCCCTCCGCCCGGGGGGCCCACGCCGCTCGGGATGGCGCTGCCGCTCCCAAGCCCTCTCGGCCGTCTCCTTCGCGAGCATTACGTGCTCGCAGAAGGAGACGACCGCATCCCAACGATCCGCGCCGCCGAGCATCCGACCCACGATGCTCGACAGCGCGAGATCGTCACTCCCTATCTCGTCGACCAGGACGGCGCGCTCGTCCGCCCACGCCGGACAGAACTCCAGCGTGTGCTGCGCGTCGTCCCGGTCGGCTGCACAATGGTGGCAGCGGGTCGTGGCCTCCCTGCCAATCCTGGCCAGGTACGCACCGAAGCAACCATGCCCGGTGAGCACCTGGCACAGACGGTACGTGACACCCCCAAAACCCCTATCCGCCCAGCGTTGGAGATGCGGACGGATAGCCTCGACAGCCCTGGTGGGCTCGATACCCGGCTCGTCGAGCCAGCTGACCCAAGAGTCAACCAGGTACTGCCGGGACTGGCGCTTCAAGTCGGCCATCTTCTCGGTGGTGGCGACTCCCCTTTGCCGCGCATCTGACAGGCCTCTGTAATAGAGTGCCTGCGAGCGGGCTACGATCTCCCACGGGGGAGATCGGGCCACCACACTGGCTGCACGGTGGGATATAGTTCTATATCCTCGGCAGGTCCTTATGGCTACACAGCGGTGTAGCCGGCCCACCCGAACTCGGGTAGCGGCGTTGCCAGCGCCGCATAAGGCCTCGGACCATACCGGAGAGCCGTACAGGACTTGCGACCTGACGACTCCACCGTACAGCCGACCGACTTTCTCGAGAGGACCGCCCAGATTGGGAAGGAGCCGGCATAACGCGCCGGCCGTCTTCTCCGCCCTGGGAAGGATCCTCTCGAAGTGCTCCTTGAAGCGCCAGCGGTGGTCGAGGTGAACTCCGAGGTACTTAAAGCACCCCTTCACCTCGACCAGAGTGTCACGCACCATGATCCCGGTCTCCGGCAGCCCGGCGTGCAGACTCCGAGGACGGCTGATCCAGGCCGCCTCGGTCTTCTGCGGGGCTACGCGGAGACCCAGGCTCTCCACCTCGGCCACGACCCGCGCGGTTGCCAGACTCGCGAGACGGCTCGTCCTTCTCCAGTCCTCCTCGCTGGCCAGCACTAGAGTGTCGTCCGCGTAGCAGACCAGTGCCGTACCAGCGGGGAGGTGCGGGCCGCCCTTTGCCGGACTTTGTCATACCCGAGGTTCCACAAGAGGGGTCCCAGGACCGATCCCTGCGGGACACCTCGGGTAACGTCCTTGACTCCCAACCGGCCACCGGCGGCCGGAAAGCCGACCGTCCTGTCCGACAGGTAGGCGCGGACGACCCGCTGCAGGTACAGAGGCACCCGATGGTACTCGAGCGCCTCCATGATCCTGCCCCAGGGGAGGGAGTTGAACGCATTCACGATGTCAAGCGACACCGCCAATGCGACCTCGCCCCGGGCGATCGCCGCGTCCGCGAAGGCCCTAACACGGCTGATGGCATCAACCGTGGAGCGGGCCTCGCGAAACCCGAACTGATGTGGACTCAGATCGGGTCCCACCGTGGACAGGTGCTGGACGAGTCGGTTGGCGATTACTCGCTCAAACCACTTTTCCGACTCGTCCAGCAGACAAATCGGCCGGTAAGCCGACGGGGAGTCAGCGGGCTTTCCCTCCTTGTGGAGAAGGACGAGCCGCGAGTTTCTCCAAGCCCTGGGAAAACAGCCCATCCCCAGGCACTTGGAGAAGAGGTCCCGAACCCTCGGACCCCAGATCCTGCTGGTCAGAGCCCAGGCTTTGCCAGGGATGCCATCCGGACCAGGAGCTTTCTTGCCTGAAAGCTTCCTGGCCGCCCTGGCAAGCTCCTCCTCCGAGACGGCCAGGTCGTCGACCGCCTCGGGGTGCGCCACCATCGCAGTCCCATCCCCGACTCTCGGAGGCACAGCCACCTCCCCCGCCGGAACGTCCGGCGGGAAAAGGGTAGCTATCACCTCGTCCAGGAAGCCGGGGTCGAGGGTCTCCGTCAGCGGGGGCACCCGTGGTCGTAGCTTATGCATGACCATGCGATACGGGCGCCCCCACGGATCCTCGTTAATGGTGACGACGAGCTCAGCCCAGGCTCTGCTCTTGGCTGCCCTGATAGCGGCCTGCAGGAGACGCTTCCTAGCGGAGAAGCTCTCCCACAGAACCGCCTCCTCAGCGAGGCATCTGCGAGCCCTGCGCCTTGCTCTGGTGTACCGGCGTCGGGCGCGGATGGTGGTGCGCCGGAGATCAGCGATCTCCTCCGACCACCAGTACACCTGGCCCCGGGGGACGGATTTCGTAGCGCGGGCCATGGCGACGTCACAAACAGTCGCCATGTCGGCCCGCAAATTCTCCACCTCGTCCCCGGGGTCGACGCAGGGCTGCCTCGCTGGCCAAGTGATGACAAGGGCAGCCGCGACCAGCAGGTCTTCGTCCAGGGTTCGGGACCTCCATCCTGACGGCAGTGTCCTGGGCCCGCCATGGCGGCGGTCCCGGGCAGCCGAGGAGGCCGTGTTCGGGAGGAGGGTCATTGTCACGTATAAGTGATCGGAGAATGACTCCAGACCCTCCTCCACACGCCAGCCCTCGACCCAGCGCACGGTCGAGGGGGAAGCCCATGTCAAGTCGACGATGGACACCCCCTGTACCCGCACGCAGGTGGGGGTGGACCCTTGGTTGAGCAACCTCAGGTCCAACCCCGCTGCCCAGTCCCCGAGAACTGTCCCCCTACGGTCTGTGCTGGGGGACCCCCACGCAGTCGCGTGGGCGTTGAAGTCCCCCACCACGAGCATCCGACCGCCAAGATGCGGACGGATGCTGGCGCCCAGATCGTCGAGCGCCGACTCGTAGTCGTTGAGGGGGATGTTCGGGGACAGGTAGACCGCCACCACCACGAGATCTTTCCACCGCGCGGCCACAAAGCCCCGGCCTCGCCCCAGGAGGCGGGCGGTGCCGAAGCTCGCAGCCGCGGCGGGCCCTACCGCTATGGCGGAGACACCCAGCAGGTCTCCGACCCATAGGGGCGAGTCGGGGATCCTGTGGGGCTCGGACACTGCCGCTAGGGCCACTCCCCTTTCCGCCATAGTCTGCGCCAGCAGACCCTGCGCGTCGGGGGAGTGGTTCAGGTTCGCCTGGAGGAGGGATATCGCCATTACTCGGCGATGTCCATCCCCTCCTCCGGGCGGGCCTCTGTCGTTGCGGGTCTGGCAACCTCAGCCACTTCCGTTTGTTCAGTGGGGGGTGGATCACTCCCCCCGCTGGTTGATGGTATTGGGGCCATCTCCACCTCCGGCGGGGAGATGGTGACGGCCCCTCCGGTGGGGACTGTCCCATCGGCTGGCTGCGGGGCAGAGGGGGCAAGGGCGCGCTTCCCAGCGGGAAGACCCCTCGTCCCTCTCTTAGCCGGGGCTTTGCAAGCCGGGCCACCCAGACGGTGGTCCGACTTGAGCCCCTTCTCCTTGCACACCGGGCAGCTCACGGCTTCCCGGCATGCGCTGGCCAGGTGTCCCGCACCGCCGCACCGAAAACAATGACCGGTGCGGTCAGTGGGGGCCGAGCAGTTGGCCCGCACATGACCCTTCTCCAGGCATCTGAAGCACTGGAGAGGGCGCTGCCCCAGCGCAACTACCCGGGCCGACGACCACCCGACCAGCAGACGCCCCGCAGCGACCAGCTTCTTCGCGGAGGTCAGTGGGCACCGCACCCAGATGGAGCCAAGACCGCCACCCGCATGGGTGGCGATCCGCCCCACCTTAACCTCCGCGACTGGACAGTCCCCTTCGCGCGCCACCGCCGCAAGGACCTCATCAGGGGTGACGGAATCATCCAGACCGGTCACGCGCAGCTCCGCGCTCTTAACCGGCCTGGTAACCCTCACCCCCGAGCCCTCCATCACCTGGGAGAGGCGCTTGGATAGGGCTTTCGCCTTCTCCGCACCGCCCTCGCCAGGGATTTCAAGGAGCAGGGCTCCTGTAACGGCCCGCTTGGGCCGGATCTCCTTGATCCCGAGATCGGATATATTTATCCGATCTCGGGCCCGGCGCATCACCTCCGCGTAGCTCATACCCTCGACACTACCGTCGAGGGTAAGAGCCACCGCGGCATGGGCCCTGCTCCTCGGGAGCTTCACCCCCGTCTGCGAAGCGGGGGGTTGGCTCCCGGTCGGCTTTGCCGATTTTGGCCTCGCGGCGGCGGCAGGCTTAGCCGGCTTAGCCGGCTACGCCTTTGCGGCGCTGGGGGGCTTGGACGCCGGCCGGGCAGTGGGCGCTGCCGCTCGGGACGTCTCGCCCGCCTTGCCGGTGGCGGGCGTGGAGGAAAGGGGCCCGCCGGCCTCCTTCTTCCTCCCGCCCTTTCCCCTCCTGACCACAGTGGCCCACTCACCGTCGCCACCAGCGGCAGACACTGTCGCGGGTTTGGCGGCCGGGCGAGGGGTCAATGGAGGCGCGGCGAGGGGGGGCTGTGTGGCCGCCCCACCGAGCGCCGCGTGAAGGCGGCTCTCTACCAGCGACCCCACCCTCTCGAGGATGCGCCGCTCCAAGACATGCGTGTCCTGGGGCGGTTTTGGCTCCTGGGTGGGTGGGGCCGTATTTGAAACCGACCCCGCGAGGGAGGCGACTTGGAGGCGAAGCTCCGCCACCTCCCTGCGGGATGCCTCCAGCTCGCTCGCGAAGACGGCCACCTGCTGCTGCAGGCGTATCGCCTCGGTGCGGCCCTCCAGTGGAGACTTAGAGGCACCTGCTCTGAGTGCTAGCTCGGCGGTGCCTGCTGACAACCACCGAGCCGCATCTTTCAGCTGCTCCTGGCAGGTCCCGTTCAGTCCCGAGGACACCGAGGCGACCCCCAGCACCGCCTGGGCCTTCTCCAGCAACCTGGAGCCCACGTCAGAGGTGGACATAAGTCTCACCTTCTGCGCGACCCCCAGGTCGGCCTTCTCCTCTTTCTCCTCCCTCCGTCTCCTCGACCAATCTGCCTCTGCAGAGCGGCGAGGGGGCAGGGGCGGGAACTCCGCCCTGGGCGGCGGCGCCGTCACACCGGCACTCGCCGTCCCTGATGTCGGGGGCTTGCTAGCCCCCGACACCGTTTTCGGACGCCGGGATCCCGCCTCCGACTCGTCCTCTGCGGAGGACGAGTCGGACAGGATCCGTCTGCGTTTCGGGGCCTTCGTCTTCCTCTTCTTGTCTGAAGAGGAAGACGAAGACCCCGCCGCTGGTGCTGCGGGAGCCGGTAGGTCCAGGCGGCTCACCCGGACCACCAGCTCCCGCACCCCCTCCGCGTGGCTTTTCGGCCCAGGCTTAGACCCGGGGTCCGAAGACCCGGGTCGTCCCCCCGGGCTTTGGGAGACGCGCGCCCTGTCGTCCGACCGACGACGACGTACCGGCTCCGAACGAGCTGTGGGAGGGATCATCCCCCCCGACCCGCCCGGAATTCCGGAACCACCCGCTGGAGAGGACCCCCCTCCAGCCACTGCCTCCCTAAGCACGCTTGTGGCTTTAAACGATGCGCCGGCCAAGTGGCCAACCGACGCACCGCTGCGGTTGCTGGCTGACGACGTGCTGGGGCCCGCTTTCGCACCCTCACACGCCGGAACTGGGGACTCGCACCCCTGCTCCGTAAACGGAATCTCTTTATTGCTACCGTCCATGATTGATTTAGTTTCGGGGTTTCTTCCCCTATCCCCCTTGAGGCGGGAGAAATCCCCGGGGGTATCCGCCCCCGGACGGTGTGTAGTGTAGGTGTGTGTAAATGTGTCAGTGTAAGTGTATGTAAGTGTGAGCACTGGTTTTGGTCCGCGGCGACCGCTTACGCAAGTCGCAACCCTCCAGTTGGAACCGGAGGGGCCCCCTATCCGCCACCCGAGGACGCGCCGTGTCGGAGACCAGCAACTCCCTCCGCGAGACTGGTGGTTGTGGGAACGACTTAAAGTCGGCCCAACTGCACCAGCAACGCGGCACGGAAGCACACCCCGCCCTGGGCTGCAGCCGACTCCGCCAGGGACCGCAGACGCAAGATCGCGTCCACGGTTGAGCGTCCCTGGCGGAAGACGAACTGCCCGTCGTCGAGGTCCGGACCTGTCGCCGACAGGTGCCGGAGCCTAATATCGCATTCCTATCTTCGAGATATCACTACAGAAATCCTGCTTATTCCTATGATTCTTTATGTATGCTTAAATTTGAATTGAATAATCCGCCACTGATTAAAAATGTCAACGTTGTCGACTAGAAGCTAAATTCAGAGTACGAGAGAGGCCGGGATACGCAACAGGAGTGTTGCGCCTCGTGGGGATCTCCAGATCCTCCAGATGAATTTCTTCTACGACGAGCTTCAAGGCAGGCTTCAGGCAGGCTTTCGGCAAGGTTCGTGCCCGTGGAACGCTAAAGCGTTCTGCTTACGGATCGCTTAAGATCACCCAAAGGTAATTGTGAAGACGAGGACTCGAAATTAATTAAGACTGTATTTCAAGTTCAAAGAATAACGATAATTCCTTTATTTCAGAGAGCAAACTGGCACGTGTGTGCTCTGAGTCGTCTGGGCGAAGAAGAGAGTATAAACTGTCAGATGTGTGCTCTAGGTGATCCGGGCGAACAAGAAGGAACATTTCTTCCTCCTCGTCCTTTTTACAAGAGAGCAAATAATTGAACATCGGGGTTCGCGCTGCGTTGATGTGTGTTTGGTCGATGTAGATCTTAGCAACAGAATAAATCGATTATGATACTTCGATTGTACTCTTCCTTATCATACCCAGTCGATATTTGATATTACAGAGTACTCTGGTCGAGCTAGATAAGTTAGTTACTGGTTCAGATGATTTGGAGTAGTCCGAAGCAGGCCCCCACAGCCACCGTGGCTGGCGCTGAAGAATGGATTAGTTCATATTACGACTGACAGCGGGCAGTTGTATCGGCGCGACAACCAATCAGAGGACGAGCTGGGCGTTGGTTGAAACGACCGATGACGCGGGAAGTCCCGCGAGTGCCGTTTTCTAGTCCTGAGGGCTCAGAATGCACTGTAGCATTTGTAGACTGATGGAGACGTGAAAATTATGCAGTTTTACATTTCCTATGCCTCCCTTTCACTTTTACTCACACATGCGCTTTATAATCTTTTTTGTTAATATTAATAAATAAACATTTGGCAATGTTAAAAGAGTTCGATGAGAAAAATGTTATTTCACTTTCGGTAAACTTGCCAGGGCGGTTGACAACTAAGTACTTATGCGAAGTAATTATTCATTCTCAGTATAAGATTCATGATACTTCAATTTTACTGTATACACATCTATCCAAAAGAATTTAAAAATAAAATCTGTGTATGAATATTAACTTGGAATTTTACCGTCAAGTTTGGCCTTTGGCTCTTTTCCCTCATGCCTAACAATGTCAGCAAAACCTTTGGTTGCTCTATGCCAGATCGACAAATTCAAATTCATATTAAATATTTACAAAAATGTAAGACATTGGTCGATTTTACCATTTTAATCTTTTCGCGTTGCATTGGATCTGGCAAATAAATGACTTCATCAAATGGTTTTTTACTCCAAAAGTGTCGAAGTGGCAGCGTGGTAAAGCGCTCGGCTCGTGACAAGCGTATCTGAAGTTCGAGTCCGAGCCGAGAATTTTTTTTTTTCATAATACCCACCCATTTAAATCTCGCGCCGTCGCTTGCATTGGTCAGACTCGTCCTTTGATTGGTTGTCGCGCCGATACAACTGCCCGCTGTCAGTCGTAATATGAACTAATTCATGAGTTTTTGCGGAATCTCTGAAACTCGCCTCTGATTGGTCGACGCGCCGATACAACTGCCCGCTGTCAGTCGTAATATGAACTAATCCATTCTTCAGCGCCAGCCACGGTGGCTGTGGGGGCCTGGTCCGAAGTGGTCCGAAGATAGATTCAGATAGATTTAGAACATGAAGCTGACGCGTGCGCAACAGGAGCTCCCACGAGGCGGAACACGCTCACACACAGGGATAAGATCCTCGGTAGTCGCGCACCGTACTGTTGCGCCTCGTGGGGATTTCCGGATGAATTTCTTTTACGACGAGCTTCAAGGCAGACTTCGAGCGGGCTCTCGGCTGGATTCGTGCCCGTGGAACGCTAAAGCGTTCTGCTTATGGATCGCTTACGATCACCCAAAGGTAATGATGAAGACGAGGACTCGAAATTAATAAAGATTGTGATTTCAAGTTCAGAGAATAACGATATTTCCTTTATTGCAGAGAGCAAACTGGCACGTGTGTACTCTAAGTGATCTGGGCGAAGAAGAGAGTATAAACTGTCAGATGTGTGTTCTAGGTGGTCCGGGCGAACAAGAAGGAACATTTCTTCCTCCTCCTCCTTTTTACTAGAGAGCAAGAATTGAACATCGGGGTTCGCGCTGCGTTGATGTTTGTTTGGTCGATGTAGATCTTAGCAACGGAATAAATCGATTATCATACTTCGATTGTACTCTTCCTTATCCTATCCAGTCGGTATTTGAATTACAGAGTACTCGGAGTACTCTGGTCGAGCTAGATAAGCTAGATACTGGTTCAGATAATTCGGAGTAGTCGCAACAGTACTGTTACGTACGCGTCAGCTTCATGTTCTAAATGTATCTGAATCCATCTTCGGACTACTCCGAATTATCTGAACCAGTAACTAGCTTATCTAGCTCGACCAGAATGCTCTGTAATTCAAATACCGACTGGATAGGATAAGGAAGAGTACAATCGAAGTATGATAATCGATTTATTCCGTTGCTAAGATCTACATCGACCAAACAAACATCTACGCAGCGCGAACCCCGATGTTCAATTCTTGCTCTCTTGTAAAAAGGACGAGGAGGAAGAAATGTTCCTTCTTGTTCGCCCGGACCACCTAGAACACACATCTGACAGTTTTACTCTCTTCTTCGCCCAGACCACTCAGAGTACACACGTGCCAGTTTGCTCTGCAATAAAGGAAATATCGTTATTCTCTGAACTTGAAATCTCAGTCTACATTAATTTCGAGTCCTCGTTTTCACCATTACCTTTGGGTGATCGTAAGCGATCCATAAGCAGAACGCTTTAGCGTTCCACGGGCACGAATCCAGCCGAAAACCCGCTCGAAGCCTGCCTTGAAGATCGTCGCAGAAGAAACTCATCTGGAGATCCCCACGAGGCGCAACAGTACTAAATGTATATACTACTACTACTTGACGTGAGAATCTGCCGAGTCTCCTGACTTGAATCGGTCCCTGCATTACAGAAAAGAAAGAAAGAAAGGAGTGGGGAAAGGACATGTATTTAAGTGCGAAGAATAAAATTTATTATCATAAATTTGCTATTTCCTAATAGGTTTCGCGTAAGTTTAAAAAAAAACATTCAGTCGGCATACAACTTTAATGCAGGGCACGCTTCAGCAATGCGATGCCGTGCAGTATCAATTTCATATACAGGATTATCCCTAAGGTCCAACATTCTTAATTCCTTATGACGCCTCACAAAACCTATTATATCCTCGGGATCGAATATATCATTGTTCCGCAAGGAAAGCAGTTGCAGTTTCGGTAGCGAGGGTAGCTGCATTAAACTTTTGATTCGGTTGCTAGACAAAGATAATTTTTCGCAACATTGTAATGTGGAAAGCCGTGATATCGAGTTCCCTAATGCATTGCTGCCAAGATTGACCTCGACGAAGAAAGCGAGATATTGTTCGTCGGATAAACTAGTCAAAGCTAGCCCAGATAAATCCAATACTGATGACATTTCCAATTCCCCCTCCATTTTCCACGACTCGTTTAGTACAGATTCCGTCACATACTTGCTACCTAAAACAGCGTTCAAATTTCTCTATCATAATAAAACAAATCCCTTGTCAGGACTTCCGTGTACTTCATTGCATAAGCGAAGAAGCTTACGTAGATCTTGATAATAGTTGATCCGAAGGCTGTCTATTTTCATGAGGATGTCCAAGCTCGAAAGAATATCATTGTGGAACTGCACGCGATTTGCTTTTCTCATAAGAAGTACTTGGGTTAACAAAGCCCACTTGTTATTGGGCTCCATCTGCGATAATTGCTTATAACTTGATAACTGTTCGTATAATTGCTCCTTACTATAACAGTTTATGGTGCCTATGTCACTTTGCGCCTTATATATCCAGGCAGCATTATTATCACTCCAACTAAGCATGTAACTTTGGCCCTCAAACTTCAATCGTACTTCAGTTATATCCTTGCGAGATGGAATTGTATCGGTAAACCAAGTTTGCCAGATACTTGAAAATTTGTTCCCACTAAGACTTTTCCACTGTGCGCTTATCTATGCAGGCAGATACACCGATTAGGCGAAGCATGATTCTCTAGTATTAATTGAACAAAATGGCCATCAGCAAAATTCAACAGAGGTAGTTGGCTAATGTGCAACATACCTTTCTGTCATTGACGTATAGAGATAGCACTGTTTCACCATTTACGTTTGAATCAAACGCAACGATAGCTCTGTTTTCTCTTACTAAGACGCGCCACAGAATGCCTCGTGTTTCCCTTGGATCTAACAACCATCTCTGATAAAACCAAGCGCTGGTGTCACTAGGATCAGTGAACGTTGCATTCATCACGAGCTCCAGCTCTGAAAATATTATGCAATCCTGATCACCGATAATTCATCATTTGTCCTTTCTTGCACACTCTCCCGTGCTCGTCTTAACCAAACAGTGTAGGATTTCGATAAGTTGAGTAGATCGATTTAAAATTGTGATAATTAATAATGAGAAACGAAGCAGGCTACGCTTTGTCGGATTCTACCTTCCTTCTTCTTCTTGTTGATGCTGCTTTGATCGGTCGAACTGTTAAATATCTTGGATAAAATGCGGCTCCTGTAGTGCCACGACGAGTAATTTGAAAAATTACTTAAAATTTTCGTTGTGGAGAAGTCAAACTCTTCGTTGTCGGAAATATTCGCTTTTTTCACTATAAACTCTCTATAATCCCAGCAGTGAACTGTGCAATAAGTATAATAGAATGATCATTTAAATAATGAGTGTGAGAATTATTCAAAAGTTGGTAGTGAAATCAGTACCAATGACTTCCTCTCGGTTAATACCCAATTCGACTCACAGTTTCTCTCATCGAGGTTGAGGCACTTAGCGCAGAGCATCAATTCTTTTCCCCAATCTGGCTCCTTCGTCCGATCCATAATCCACAACCTCTGATGCCAAACGTAATACGATTTTGGGCTTTCCTTCAGACAATTTTCTGTCAAAGTCAACTCGTGACTGTAATGTTCCTCCAATGTTCTCTCATCCCTAATACAGTAATTAAACGGGATACAGGAACGATATAAGTTATCGTTATTGTTAGACAAGTTCCAAGTGACTGCCCTTCAATTACCAATTGCTCTGTGTAAATGCCTCGCGACGAATATTCCACAGGGTATAAATATCAGGATTTTGAATCAACATACGCTCAGTTAATAGCATCATTTCATCGTCATATACTTTATCTTTCCTCTGAAAAACACAATATGGAAGAGTAATTAGCTTTGTTCTTACATTTGACACCCCAATTGCTTGAAAAACAGTTTCAAATTGGCCAGCCCGGTTTCTGCGTCTCTATGATTCTACTTTGAATACAAGGTATTGTCTGAGCCTGCATGTATGTCAGGATATACCTATGGCCTAAGTTTAAGCTTAAAAATGTTCTGCCACCAAACTATAGGAACAGAAAGTGATCGATAGCCGAGCGTGAAAAATAGCAAAAGTAGAAGCCACGGAAATGCAAGCACTGTACCTTTTGAAAAATGATATTTATGCCAGCTCTATACTTTGCAAGCTTTTCTGCTCGTTCCTTCTTTTTAAGAGCTTCTTGCTCCTTGGTTGTTCGTACCTTTACACGGCCGTGCTGAAACATGTATCTTATCTGATATCTCATATAAACAATGCCCAATCCTCGGCATCTACATCCTATGCGTCTATAGAAATACAGAGAGGAAGCCAGCATTTCTTTTTCAGAGACACGGGGGCATATCAGTGCAATTATCACAATGATGCTAGCATCCATATAGCATGAATTTCAATCTTGAGAGAAGATACTTGTGAAAAGTAAGATCGTCTAGATGTATATCCTTTTATACCTTGATAAGCAACTAAACAACATATTGTTGGTAGTTGGAAAGTTGGCCCCTCAGAGGCAAGCCGTGCTTGAGTTTCGAGCTGGTGAAGTTTGGTGGAAATGCTTACCAGCATGTTCACAGTGTCAGATAGCAGACTGAAGGGAGTCAGACCCGGGAAATGGTAATGTCAGACAACCTGCTAGCCAATTTAAGTTTCACTGACAATGATAGACCGTCATTTCTTTTCTTTGAATCTCTATGCAAAAGACCTTCAAAAAGGAGTCAAACTTTTCACCAATCAGAGCCGGAGCCCAACTTTCCAACTCTCAACGCTAGAAGGGACCAAGAGGAATAACAACTTTCACGATAGAAGGAAATGATCTTTTAACCGTACAATGGGCATAACAGGCGTAGATACATGTATGCTGTTTCGATACTAACAACAACAACTCCATTTATTCAACACTCTGGTATTATCCATTGCAGATTCATGCCAGAAGTTACGTAGAAGTTGCTGATAATGCAAAACTTACCATTTTAATAATACAACGTTAACCGAAGTTCTTCCACACAGTATAAAAGGCTGGATAAGTGTGTATACGCAGAATCGGCAATCGTGTGGATTTTCAACAATAATAAAATAAGCCGTCGATCTAGTCGCAGGGAAGAATAAAATAGTTACATTGAAGTAAGTTTAAAACGCCTAAGATCTAAGCAAAACATATTGTACTCGATGTAGTACACCTTCCGACAAAATAGTTGTCTGATTCAGCTTATTGCCTGCCGGGCAGATACGTCCAGTTTGGTTTGGCATGTGCATGTATGTATGTACCGTATGTACCATCTACCATCCCCGCTGATCCCCGCCATCCCACGCACATGCACGAACAATGCCACTGTAGCCTGTGCACTCACGTGCACTGTTGTGTACCCGCATCTCCATTTCACCGCGAAGTTGTCTCTAATCGCGATCCGCCATCATCGAACTTTTAAGCGGCCGTTCAAAACAAACAATTCAACACGAGTATGTCGGAATATGCCGAAACAGGCCATTGACGATTGGCTTTCTCCCCGCGAACAATTAAGAATAGGATTAAGCTTCTGAATTCTGGTAGGCAGGTGTTAGGCCGTGCGTAGAGAAAGGAGCGACGAAGAGACTCCCAGGGAGAGCAATCAGAAAGAATAGAAGTCGACCGAGAAAGTCACCTCTAGCTCTCGACTTAATGCAGGAACTACTCATTATCTCCGGGTTTGTATACTTATGTACATACATACAAGAGCCACGCTTGCCTCTCGTTAAAGCAAACTTCCTTGAACGCATTGGTCAACATGTGACGTGTTGCGTTGTTGCGTGACCGCAACACTCAGTCGCGTGAACATAGCGATAGGACATATAGGCATATAGGCCACGGAATAACAAAACCATAGATCAGAGACAATGCGAAACATTCCATCCAGCGGTAAATTCGAATCAAATCACGAAGTAACAATAAAAGATAGACGAAAGAACGTTCCCAGTGAACAATTAAGAATAGGGATTAGACCCGCGAGTTCTGGCACGCAGATGTTAGGCAGCGGAAGAGAAAAGAGCGTCGAAGAGAGTCCCCCGAAAAGGAAATCGAAAGAACAGAAGACCGAGAAATCAGCTCTTGACATAACGGGAAGTACACGCTAATCCCGTGTACAAAAGCCATGCTTTAACCTTAAGCCTCTTGTTAATACAAAGTTCCTCGAAAGTTCTGGTCGACATGTGGCTCAATAAAACGGTACCGCTTGACTTTCCCTGAAAAAGCATAAGACAGACGCCAAGACACGGCCGGACGCGCTCACTTACATCTCTCTCTCTCTTCGACCCTTGACTCTCACCCTACCTGGGGAAAAACCCACCGCAGGGGATGGCCACGTGCGCTGCGCTCCCACCAACGCACCTACCATCGCGGACATGCACCACCCAGGCGCAACAACCGAAGGGAAGGTGTAAGGCCCAGGAGGAAGATGCCGCCCGCGCAGACCAGAAGAGGAGTAGGACACGAATCAAAAGCCACGTAGGGCCCAGCGAGAACAAATCGGCCCCGATTGGCTACTCAACTGGCCCTTAGAGCAGGGAAGTCAGACGATCGAGGCCGCCGCCGATCGAACTCAGAGATCTAGCGTCAGATCAAAATCTCTCGGAGAACGTGATTGACCTTCTTCCTCGAGCGAGCGAACAGAATTACTCATCGTCTTTTCGAATCTGTGTAAATGGACAGTAGCCGTGTGTGTTTCCGAACAATATAACAAGTTTTACCAGTTTTCCAATCCACATCATCTTTTTCTTTTGCATATTTAAATTCCCACCTTTTCCCACGCAAGCAGAGTGCTTTCCAGCGCTCCACGGGCACTCGAATACGCAACAGCGTACCCCGACCTCTCTCGTAGTCGGAATTTAGCTTCTAATCGACAATACCGACATTTTTGATCAAGCGGCGGATCATTCAATTAAAATTTAAACATGCATGGAGAATCGTAGGAATAAGCAGGATTTCCGTAGCGATTTCTCGAAGATAAGAATGCGACATTGGGCACGCAGATGTCAAACAATTGTAAGGAGAAAAAGTAGAGAAGCGAGGCCTGGAATAAACATGAGCAATAGCTAAAAGTCACGTCTCAACGGTCTCAACTTCTTAGAGAGTACTCGAGAGGCCTAGTACAATGGGTCAGTAAAACTCAAGTGCCGAGGCTCTTCGACACTTTCTAAACATACGGAGTCAGTTGCGCCTCATAATAAACGACTTCCTGGAACCAGGCCGATGCTCTTCTTTCTCTCTCGTTCCGTCAAAAGCCCGGCAGGATATTTCCGCGGCTCCGGGATTCCCACCTCGCCGCCATTTCTTGCCGGCGCCCAGCGCGCGTAACCTAGGACAAGAGTAGGGCCCAGCGTGTAGGGAGAGCCCTTCTACTGCGTGCGCCTGCGAATCCTAAGGGAAGGAGTAAGACCCACGGGAATTTTTCGGGCCGTAGAACGCAAACGCGCTTTCACTTACCGAGCTCTAACTCCGCCATTTTCTCGAAACTAATTAAACAAAAAACTCTAATCATTCTCCAAAGCATATAATGAAGGCCTTCGAACAAATTTTACTATTGCTGAGGATTAACTATCAAAAAGGCATGAAATCAGTCCAAAAATATTAAAACCTAAAAAAATGGGCCAAGTAGCAATTTGATTTTGCAATAGAATTGAAACACAGCAAAAAAGATAATAGATATGATACGAGAACAACAGATTAACATTAAATTAGCGATTAATAATATAGAAAAGGACTTGGCGTGTGTGCGCTTCAGTCGAGGCACTCGCACCGGTAATATTCCTAAAGGACTTTTAAAGAAATTAAATTGTAGTAGAGTCAGTGTTAGGTAAACCAGTTTCTCATTTTCATTTTACCTCGCAATGAAGCGCGCGCATACGCCAGGTTTTATCTTATTGTTAATCGTTAATTTATTGTTGATTTCTTTAACTTATATTAATTAATCTTCGAATGAAAGCTTGGCATTCTTGTATGATATCTACCGTCTTTGTTGTTATATTTTGGAATTTTTCCGGGAAATCAAACTACTTGGCGGATCTTGACATTTTAATGTTTTTGGACGAAGAGGATGATTGCGACTTGCTACTGTGTGTTACCCCCTGCGGTGAGTTTTCAAGTCAAGGTGGAGGCCAGAAGGTGACTTGACTTGACTTCTTCGGTCTTTTATTATCTTTTCGCTGTTCCTTTCTCCAGAACTTTGTTCGGCGCCGCGCCGCGCCGGCGCGGCGCCCCTTTCTTTACGTACATACATACTGCTTAATCCGATGCCGCTCGCCAATAGCCTGTTGTGTCCGAATCGTAGAGATTCGTTGTCAAGTGTTTGATTTAGGCTGCTGCTTGAGTTCACGCGCAATTAGGACAACTTGAGGCTGACTGATGCTGGCGCGGCGGTGTGCAGCACCCAAGCTGCTCGCGATTGAAGGTTGCGCTCGTGTGACGCATATGTAAGTAAGTATTAGTACACATAGACTCGTCAGAGACATCACCGTTAGTCGAGTACGGCACGAACCAATTCGCTAGACATTTTCTAATTCTGTTTTCTTTATTGAATATGTCACTATAGCCTAAGTGTCAATGGACTGGTTTGATTACATATTTGTGGTTTCGTTAATAAGCCAAATAAACAAACCAAGTGCACAGGCATTGGTCCTTATTTCTTCTCTGGGCCCCATTTACATTCTCCTGGAGCCAAAACTGCAACCCTACACTATCCGATGTTCCTCTCCTGAGGCTTACTCTTTCCTGGGAGTAACATATTATTATAGATACTATAGCGTCCGATTATTCATGGGAGATATAATTTTGAAGAAACGTTACTATGTATATTTATACCATATATGGATTTCTTGAAATGGCGGTAGCTTGCTGAAAGAAAGAGTTACCAAAAAGATCGGAGTGCCATTTTATTCGCTTTGAAATACACATTGGTAAAAATTATGCCCTAAATATATCTTTGCGTAGATCATTTCTTTTCAACTATTGTGAAAAACAGTCGTCTGCATTTTACGGATTTTAAGCCGACATGCAGGCACAGAAGCATCGTATGTATATGGCGCACCAAAAGCTTTCCTGCCGAATTCATATTATGGATTAAGCAAGCAGCACGTACAGTAAGTAAGTATTAAGTATACATACATACAGGTATCTTGGGAGGGTAATCTACTCACTAGTATGATAATGAATAAGGAGTTGATAAATACTTGAAGAACTTGAAAGGGTGTGGTTTTATTAAGCTAATAGCGAGCAGAAAAGGAATTTGGAGAGATGAGAGATTAAATTTCATGTATAATTATAGTAGATCAAACCTCTCGGGATAACGAGAGTTTGGCAATGCCATGGCGCGGCGCGGCGCGGCGCGGCGGCGATGTCGCTGGCAGTGACGGTCCGCCTGGTCCGCCCGCCGAGATCAAGCTCGAGTCAGTAAAGATCCAACCGAGTCCGGAGCAGGCCGGCCCAAACCTATCCCACCCCACCCCACCCCACTCCACGCAAACCACCGCAGTTTTGCTTCCTTCTTTTCATCATTTAAGGAATATGAAGTAGTTTGACGTTCAGTAACCGATGTACGTATATTCAATAGTATTTAATTTGTACATACAATATATGTACACGTAGTAAAGTATCATTTAACGTAGAATATATATGTACAGTGTAGTATGTAGCTTGAAAATGGGAAATTGGGTAAATCTAGCAAATCTAAGCTCGGGCCTCCAAGGGCTCAGGATACTCGCAGCTTAAAGATATACATATAGAAGCAGTATACATGTACAAGTACTTATAAGTACTTATGTCAGGTACTTTGCTGTACTTATACACCTAGACCTAGACGGAACGGAGTGTTGCAAATTGCAAGGCGAGCATTGTTGTTGGGCAGGTCCGACGTAAGAAATCAAGCTGCACCAGCGGCGAATATGGTATGGTAGATTCAAGTATTTTAAAGGGTAGCTTTCTACGGCTAGGACAATTCTTGATTATTATTGCTTAGATTGTGTGCACGATAACTCTGTTCGGATGAAACAAGATTGGTATCTATTGAAGTTTGGAAAAGAGTTCTCCCGTGCCAATCAGTTGATGCAAAGTACATGCACCGCATAAGTGTGACATGTGTATTATATGTATCTATACATATGTGTAGTACACGTATACCTATACATACATGTATATTCGGAAGGATACAGAAGTAAGTAGTGCAATAGAGGATTTTTGAGCCCGAAAACTGAGAGCTCGTAAACAGGTATGCACATTGAATATTCATAGCTCTATGCCGTAGAAAAATAAAGGTATTTTTAATGATGTGCATCAGGAAAACATTGTGTGTAGCCACACTCTTTCAACTGCGGGTGCTGCTAATTTCATTTTTCTTAACACTTTCTTTTCTTTGGTATTAGCAGCTTAGCATAACACTGGGCAGCTATCCAGTGCTTATGTGTATTGGCATAGCATCTATTCCGTTCTTTAATGATTTTGTCTTGTGATCGGCTGGTCCACTGGCCGTTCCGCCGCCGCAACCTGCAGACACTTCTGCGTCTAAGAGCTAAGTATAGTACTTATATATGTACATACATACACATACATTATACATCTGTAACAAATTGGTTAGAGCTTTTCGTCCAACACGATTAGTAGATAGTAAGTACATTTGCATATGTAGTATGCTTCGAGTGAGGGAGAGAGAGTGAGAGAGAGAGAGAGTAACAACATTTTCTCTATGCTACCTAGCTATATGCACATATATGTATATGTAAGTACCACAGGCGTATACGTGTACGTATATACATATGTACATATAGATACAGTCGTCTAACTATCAACTGGCGGCAATAACCATTGCAATAACCTAGCAATGTATAAAATGATTAGAAATCTCGAAATAACAACATACTGTTATCAAAGGTATACAGGCACAGACACAGACACACACAGAGACACGCGCGGGCGCGGGCGCGCATTTGCTATGTATAGTTTGTGTGTATGTGAGTAGGTAATATGTATGTATGCTGATCTCCAAATTCGCAACAAGTAGCCCGCAATGGCTGAAAGGGCGGTTGTACTAGAAAGCCAACAATTACATGGACGGTTGCAAAGGAATCAATCGCGAATATAGCGGGAGAACTCGGCTAATTCCTAGGCTCGTCCCATCGAAGGGACGATATTTCCCTTCATTGCATCAACTGGCCGCGGACATCTCCCCTGGTACGTCATAATAGAGAGTTTGTCATTTGCAGTAATACCTCTCGCTGAGCAAGTTCAAGTAGAACAGTCAAATTCATGGCGTTCCAGTATAATGTAATTATGTATGTACGTAGTCTCTATAGATCAGTACGGCTAGGCATCTGCTCCCTCCCACGATCTAACTAATATCTCGATTTTCGAAAGCACCCGCCGGCGCCGCCAGTAGCCAGTAGCCAGTCAACTGGGGCATACTATCGAAATTTCACTGGAATCTGACATGCTGCGCAAGCAGAGCCGATTCTAAAGCGAGTGGAATCCTTGGGGGAAAAGTAGGCGTATAAAATCTATACATACTTTGATTTTACGCGAACATGGAATGCGTGCCCTGTGAATAGTAGTGCGTGCGATCTTAAATGTAGGAATGGACCGTGGCTTAGCACGTGCTGCCACTACAGATACAAGTGAAGTAAAGTGACGCCTCCTCCTTATTTCGTAGCTGACGAATCACCTATTTCACAGTCAAGTAGTCACACACATGCACACCCCTTATCCGGTGAACCGATGGAACCGATATCGGCCGAATTGCGCTCATTTCCACCCCACCCACTCGCCAAGGCAATTGAAGCCAAGCGACTTGTTGCGTCGCTCAAGTCCAACGATGCACAAGTGCAGTACGTATAGATTGCACTTAATTCAGCAAGTATTAACCTATTTAAAGAAGTGGAATTCAACTTTCGGCCACTATAATCAACAATGACCGAGTCAACTAACAATCGCATTTTCAATAGTACGTATTACAAATGACTGTTCAGTAAAATTATTCGGCAAGATTCAGCTCTGACACTTTTTCTATGCTCTGCGCCCAGAGAGATCCAAGTAAGGAAATGCTAGAACCACGAGATGGAACAAAAGGAGCGGCCTCCGGAAGGGCGAGTTAGCGGAGAGTTTAAGGAAATTTCTTCGTTATCAGGTAGTAGGTGAGGTGAGCCATCGACTTGACTGATCGGTGGCCTTCTTGTGGTAGATGGATGTACACGGACGTAGACGGACGTAAATACATACAGCAGTAGGCATAGATAGGCTTATGCACCCAACTGATGTTCAAATGTACGTGCGCACCGATATCTATGCGGAATGGCTATAATCGGCGATAGGCGTGGATAGAGAGGCATATGTATGTATGTGGACGTATACGCCTATCGAGTAGCAGTGTAGAGAAAAATCCGCTTGGGGCTAGTGCAACTAGCATAAGTAACCTTTTCGGTGAGATGATAAAGCGTTAGAAGAAGAGGAAAGAAGGGATTCTAGTGATACATAAGACGCATAGTTTGCATCGAGCGGGTTGACCAGACTTGCTCTATCTAGCAGTGAGTGAACTGAAGGACGAGTGAACAACAGATAGTTGTTTCTCTTACCGGATTGTCGAGCTTTCGCGACACACGGATGAGTGAACTAGCCAACACTTGAGTAAGAATCACTCTCTAGGTGTAATGTAACATCTGAGAAATCTGAGAAATATATATGTATATACATATGCATATACGTATGCATATACATATATTCCCTGTAGATATAGTACGCATTCAGAGATCCATTAAATTGCCATCTGGTTCAGTTTAGACTGATTTAGATTAATTGTAAGATGATGATTCGCGTGAGGTCCCGCCGCCAACTGTCATCTTCACTAGAGATGAGATACTCTACTAACAACTGTGGTTTTCGGCAGTTTCATGAAACGTGCGCGGCGCGTAACAAAACGAAATCGGTCTCTGCAAATTACTTAGATACCTACTGATGGCTTGAGTGGCTTTGAGGTCATCGGGACAGAGTAATAAGGGCTTTGCTCGGACCAGCCTTGCTCCACAGGGGACCCTGCTCTCATTTTCAATCTTCTCATTCATTGGAACCGGCAGCAATTGAGAATAGAAGTTCTCTCCCGGACGCCAGGAGATCCGATACTATTGGCCGATCACCGGCAGGCAGTCTGTCGGGTTTCTCGAATTTGCTTGCAAAGCCTTTCGTGTAGGTCAGCTTGCCCAATTGATTCGGGAGAGTAATCGCGGTAAATGAGCAGGAACTGTTGTTGCATCGATTCTCGATCAACGGGATTGCGCAACACAGCAATCCATCGATACTCGTCGCGCGTGTCAAACTTACTCATCTAGTTAGAGTACAACTTGCAGCCTTTTGCTCCTCAACTTCTGACGAGGTCGCCTTTTAGGATGGAAAGAGGAAAATCTCATCTCGGTTTTCATTTGATCACAACGGGTGGTAGTGGCGCTCCGTATCTAGTGCATCAGTATGTGTACATATGTATAGCACTGGATGCATCCATACGTAGATGCTACTGGAAGTGGAACTATTATGAGTCGCGATCGCGAATGGGAAGGCCAATCGCTGAATGGAGGGACCGACTGAGGGTGCTGCCACTGCGAGGAAAGAGTCGATACTAGGTTGTTGGCGCTGTGCTGCTTTCTGGGCAGACAGGAAAACGTGCGTTTTGACGGTTTGAGAAGCGTCTCGGCCAACGCTGTGGTGACACCGGGGGAGTAGGTCGAGGCGTGTTTGGTGCTGAACCAGCCGTCAGCCTCCAACTGCTCCCCGACACGCTACCACTGCTGGCACGGTGTATGTTCGACAGACTGCCACTAGTACTGCTAGTACTGCTGCAGGGCACCGCACCAGAGAGATCCACCCTCGAGACAGCCCTAAAATCATACATTGCCACTTCTTCCACTTTTTCCTCCTCTTCTATCCTCCAGTAGTACTACATTCTCAGTATAGTATGGTATAGTATATCTCTAGTCATCTAGTGTATCTACATATGCGCACACATACGTAGTAATATCTACCTATAAGCGTAAGGATATTCAGCGTTGCATCGATTGGAAGCATTAATCGCGATTGGTATATGCACTTCGTTCCAGTCCACGTATTTAAGTATGTAACATAATGACTATGATTTACTACGTATGTAGTAAGTGTACTATCTGTATACACAAGTAGATAGACCAGCTACTATTGCGGAAAGCCGGTAGATCGCCACGATACGTTATGCTGGCTGTTGGCTGCAGACTGTTGATTGCTGATTGCCGATTGCCGATTGCCGATTGCCGATTGCCGATTGCTGATTGCTGATTGCTAATTGCTAATTGCTAGTTGGTGACTGCACCAGAGGAAGGAAAGTGCAAGAATAAAGAAGAGAGACGAAAGAAGAAAGAAGAAAGAAGAAAGAGGGATTTAGATACCTAGAGGGTGGGGCAGAGCCAGTATAGGAATAGAGACCGAGCGGTACACTGCGAGGCCTCGTCGCAGACATGACGCTTGCCGACCTGTGCATAGCCGGAGAGGGCGGAGCCGAAGGTAACATCCGCGATGTTTGTGTTGGTGCCCTATTGGTCCACAAACTTCCTGTACTACTCGATGATAGCTTCCTCCTCGGGCTTCTGCATGCGTTAGTAATGTCAGTCAAATGCAGTAACGAATCGAAGAAAGGAATCGATATGTCAATGAAGTAGGAGTATCGCATGCATTGTTAGAAAAGGTAAAAAAGCTGACTATAGTCTTGACTGCCGATATATAGATATCTAGAATGTGTGTGTACGCGCTATCGGTTCCTACCTTTTGGAGGATTGTCGATATAGCATCGTGGGGCATACGTGACTTATGGCACACTTGCCCTCGCAGGCCTCGCAGCTAACCGACATACTTTCATAGTTCCATAAAGTGGTACGGCATGCCTCCGCATCAGCTTCAGCAAGTGCCAAACTTGGAAATCGTTGTTTCAGCCTTCGACGTTCCTGAAATTATTGAGATTGCACTTGCTTCGACTCCTTCTACATAGAATAGCCCCTTCACCACAAGCTACTGAAAAAGTAGTAGCTCACAGGAGCCGAGTGGACGATACAGATATGTACAATAGTACATATATGTAGGAGGTGTGTGTGAGAAGAAACATTGCTCATTGTAAGATTGAACTCCACGTGTCGTAGTAGGGGACGAGATAAGTGAGAAAAAGGATAGAGGTAGTGGAAGTCGATGGTTTATTTACTTCGTGCAAACGATTTGTTTCGAAGTCCTTGAGTTGCTGTTGAAAGCCGACGTTTGGATTGGCAATAGATCGGCCTACCCTCACTACCTTAAGGGCTTCTTTCCACGAGAGATTGGTAGTACTCATGATGTAGGCCACAGCCACTGTCACACTTCTCGACATCCCAGCTAAACTGCAATCCGATATCATCGTTATTCCCTCCTTCCTCTCCCTATTCCCTTCGGCTAGCAAGCAGCAGGTGCTTCCTACTTCTCGCGTTAACTATCGTCAACTTGATTAGCTCACTCGGAACCATGCGTACGTATGTACGTACGAAGGAATACATGCGAAGAAGTTTACAAAGTCCGTATGCTAGCAAACCTTATCTATTGTATGATATTCAGTTTATCATTGACCAGTGCTTCACCTACCAGTGTATAAGGACGCTTCCACCCCGCAAACGTGCAGCATGTATAAAGTCATTACATATCGAAAAGTATTGCGATAAATTCTGATCTGGACTGTCCGCCGCTAAGATACACAAATAATGTTTGTCCTGCAAGAATAGCAATTGAATAGTATGACCAGTCATGAGCATCGATAAGAGCCCCTTTTACAGGGATAAGGCAATCCGGTATTAAATGGCCCCTAACCCCTTGCACTCCAGCGTTTCCACGAGCGCGAGCACCAGCGCGAGCACCAGCGCGAGCACCAGCGCGAACACGAGCAGGAGAACGAGCACGCGAAATAAAGTGCGCAGCGAGTGAGAATGGTTGCGTTTCCGCTCGCGAGCAAGGGATTAAATCGGCTGGTCCTATCTGATATTATTCGAGGATTAGGGGCTGACGGATTAAATCGCAAATCTCACTAATATTGCAAGATGAGAAATCTACCTGCTTCTTTACCAGTACAATACATATACCTGAAATCAAGTCCGATTTCATTTGAAAGCTCGTAATTGTGCTATCTAAGAAATGTAATAACGTTATTAGAACGGCCATTAATGCCAGTAGAGGAAACTTGCCGTTTCATAGATTCACAGGTACTTTATGATGCGTCCTGCCCCACTATTTCCACGAATAAAATCACATGACAAACCTAGTGAAACCTTAACAATGCCACCTTGCCTTGTCCTGGTAAATTGTTACATGCATATTATTATAGATGTATGAAGATATTATGCGAGTGCAACGTCTACATCCTCCCTTAAGAATGGATAAGTTATTGGACGACGCATGTTGTAGCCCGCGCAATAGCATAACACTTACAGGGTGCAAACGACGAGCAGTATCATGGATTGCTAATATATGTGTAATTTCATGTCGCTCCAGTTGATCGGCATCCTTACTGTCTTGATAATTGCCTACATAGAGACCAGGCAGGACCTATTAACAGAGAAAGGTCAAGGCCCTATCTCTTATGGAAAACTGGGAATTCGAGACTTTTACAAGGGGAATTCGCGCGACCCCGATAAGCACTTTTTGAACGGGGACTCCATCAGAATTTCAATATTGTTGATGAGTATGTACTACATATACACACATATATATGTGTGTATAGATATGTACATATATAACGAAGGGAAAGAATACTAAGTCTCTAGGGAACATCTTCTAATCGAGTCAATGTTGCTTTGGTGGTAACTATTGATTCAGGCACATAATAATAGTTGTATAATAGGATCAGTAGTAGTTAATTAGAAGGAATAGCAACAAAATCTCCAGACTGTGAATTATGAACCTTCGGTATTTGGCAGTTGGTTAAAAATAGGATTTCCAATTGGTTGGTATACATCTTCGGGTACAGAACTAAGGAAACCGATATTCTTCCAGGATCCCACCACCTAAGATATACGTCAACTATGCGAGGTATATCTTTTGCGGTAGGCAACGATTTTTATTTTCAGATTGAAAAAAGCCCATCATGGTACACATGAAAATGATCACCTTTCTTAAAAAGAGATATTTTGCACTACTTTGCACTACTTACTTTGCAATGTAAACAAGCTTCCTTCTTGGCTACATTAAGTCGTGCGACCAAAGGAGAGATGGACTCGATTGGAGGATGTTGAGATTTAAATGTTTATAAGGTTCTTCGACAAAATCATATAGCTGGGTAACCTTAGGGGGTTACCTCATATATGTGCATTGTATGTTAGGCACGTCAATAAAGAAACAGGAGTTTATTCACTTTTTTGAAGTACTAATACGTGCATTTTTCAAAGCTCGTTATACGTTCATCATTGTAAGTACTTACATAGTTTAACCTATATTCTGTAAAAAAGTCTATTCTCCAATCAAAACTACGCAGCAATGTTTGAACGCGTTATATCGACAATGTTTTTAGACATTTGCAGTCCTTGGCATAGTTCTTATAAAAATAGACCGAATCCACTGAAATTTACCATACGATGGTTAACTTTTCTTTAATTCGGCTAAAAAGTTGCCAATTTCGCAGGAACAACCAAGTTCGATGATAGTATTGTTGTTGATAACATTGTCAAAAAATGAGTAAAATATTCTGCCTCGTTGAAGACTATAAGCTTATAGCTTTCACTGTCTAGTTCACCTTAAAAAAATGATGTTTTTTGGTTGACCAAATTGGCCAGGATATATCTCCATAGTGAGTACCGTAAGATTGAAGTCGAGAAGAATTGCGCCAGTTATACTATGTATATTATATGTATAGATATACATAGAGTAGTAGGTTGGATGGGAGCTAGCTATTTATGGAGTATGTATGAGAATAAATTACAATATTACGAACATGTAACTAGATTTCGAAGAGGCAAGTATCAGTACTTGAAAGAATTAACAAGCTTCTGCTTGTTTAATGGCCTGCCCAACATGCTCTATGGCCGAGCCCTTGATATTTTATACTTTTCTTATACTCATCAATCCCTAAAGGTTGACGCGCGGCTCGCTTGGGCCGCTTGACGCTGATGCTACTCTTCTTCACTATGATTAGCCAGAGAGGAGCATTTGATTTTATCATAATCAGATAGAAGAGATATTCTAGCAGAGAAGAAGTTTGGAAGAAAAAGTAAAGCGGTCCGCGATCTAGATAATTGAAGTTGCTGCATCACATTGAAATCGTGTGGTGATAGGCTTGGGCCAATATGCAAACAGACTGTTTGCTTCTATGAGAAGTAATGGTACTTTATCGAATGCTTTAGTTCACGGGAGAAAGAAGAACGCGGATAGGACGTACGGGTGTCTAGCACGAGAGAAAGAAAGAGCTGAAGCTGAAGAGTGAAGGGAGAGGAGTCTGGTCCGATGGGCTCCATTCATATTTCTCCGGTATTAGCAGTAAGAAATGCTGAGAAAGCTTCTGGATGCTTACCTTGTTCATGCCATTCCCCATGATCGGCAGAAGATCAGGCAAAGCGGCTCGTTAGAAATATGAAGTAGGATCGAGTCAAGTGGTATAGCAGAATCGCAGAGTGTGCCGGCACAGCCACAGCCACAGCCACAGCCACAGCCACAGGCACAGCCTCAGGCACAGCAAAGTGCCGCGATATATCGCAGTCTTTCGATAAGAGCTATCGGCTTAATCGCAAACTCTTTCTCAAGCAGCTGACAGCACGATGTTTTCTGCCCTCGGGCTTTCGCCCCCGAATTTCAATCATCTGCTCCGCTCTTTCCCTCTCTTTCTCTCGCCTTGCAATCTCCTCCCTTCCCCTCCCCCGCCCCCTTCCCGCCCCACCGCCTCTCTCCCTCGTCCTCTCCCTCGCCCTCGTCCTCGCCCTCGCCCCCTCGCTCTGCCGCCCTCTGTCGCTCTCTCGAACTGTAGGCTTTCTTAGAGATCTCGAGCAGACAAGCTCTTCAAAGCGGCACGCCATTCTTCAGCATTGGCAGATCCAAAAGGATCGCCAATTTCTCCTTCATGTAGTACTGAGAATTACCAGCCTGGCAGAAGAACCCTGATGCTCATCATCTTGCGCTTCTATTGCTATTGGTATTGGTAATGGTAGTTAAAATCGGCCGTTTATACCGCAGTCACGCAGTCACAGAGTCAGGTGGATGGCCGACAGCGGTCATTCACCACCAAAACAGTAATCTTTCTCACTCGCGAACAATTTCTCCATATTCAGCAGTTCATTTCCAACTACCTTCTTCTTGTCTATGATATTGTATAGGTATGTTGCCCGTTTCTTCAGGTGTTTATTACTTTCTTGGTTGTTTGCCTGGGCGCGAGCTTGCACGGTTGCATCATCTTCCCATTCACTACTAAAAGATTTCCGTAAGCCAGTATGGCAATGACATCTAATGCTTGGAGAATGTAGATAGAAAGCCTTCCGGTTGCACCACGTAGCTCAAATACTCGGATACTGGCGAGGATATCCCATATAGATAGATGTATAATCTGTAGATATGCATCCATAGAATATATATTGTACAAGTTGATTATCGGAAAGGGAGAAAGAAGAATTAGCATTTTCACAGTGAAATGAATACGATGTGATTTCTGCAGGAATGAGCCTATCTGACATATAATATTATTTCGGCTCCCTTGGCAGATCTGAGAAAGGAGTGGCTCGACTTGTAATTGTAAGGGATGCATGTATGATATTTACATAGGGGTGCATACAGAGTACAATGGACAATACTATCCTCACGAGAGAAACAAGCAAAACAAACCGTTGAGCTTGCAGTGCATTGCAGTGCATTGTAGTGCGTTGCAGTACAAAGCACGATTTCTTGATAAGATTTTCTTCCTTTTTTATCAATTGGATGAAACCATTCTGGATCTACCTGCTGTAAGGTAAAGGTGGATATTTGCCGCTTTAATTGCGAGAGTGGCAACTTGCCATTATCAATCAGAGGAGCGGCTACAGTGCTACTTGGAGGTTACAAGTTATGGCACGTAAAAGCCAGATATACGCTGGCTTCAATGCTGGCGAATGCCGAGACGGCCGAGACCAAACACCTCCAACTATAAATTACACGAATTTAGTAAAGTTCCAGTACTTCATAGAACATGCTTACAAAAAAGCGAGAACGCCTATGGAGAGCGTGCGTCATGAATAGGTAATTAATATGACGTGTGAAGCAGTTAAAAATGAAGAGAATGCATAGAACATAAGTGCGAACGTACAGCATCCAAGAAAATAATTGTCCCTGCAATCTGCAATCTGCAATCTGCAATCTGCAATCTGCAATCTGCAATCTGTACTCTGCACTCTGCAATCTGCAATCTGCAATGTGGAAAAGAGCCGAGGGCGGATAAAGAGTGAAATTTGGCAGCATGTAGACCCGGTATGCGTAACTTTTTGGAGGGCAGGGGCCCCCGTTCCTAAAAGCCCCCTAAAAATTGCAGATTTGGTCGGATGGTGTACATATGTTCTGACAACTTGAAATATGCTTTAAAAGTATTGGAGGGGGTCGAAACTATCAAAGAACTAGAGGATAGACGCTTTGGTGTAAGCTTGGTGCCATTCAGATGTGTGGATATTGTGGTTTAAATGATGAATGAAACGATGAATTGATTCGTGTTATCATGGTTTATTTTCAGAATAATAGTATACTAATACTAAATTAACAAAATGTGCCTGGAGAAATAATTGTTGAATTGCGACGGTGTCTTGCTCCTGGACATAATCATGATTGAGTTCATTCGTTGGTCATTGATAGCATGATAATATCCTCACCCACCCGCCCACTACATCCCAAACTCCCTATGAACGTGTGATTACGTGATTACCTCCAATCTGTGACGTTATCTGAGAAGGAGGCGAACCATTTAACCTATTTAACCCATTTAACCCATTTAACCCATTTAACCCATTTAACCCATTTAACCCATTTAACCCATCGTGTCCCGGCAGCACTCTTCCATCTACCAACTGAGGCTTATCTGCCCGAGAAAAACTCTCAATGAGAAGACATATTTGTATTTATGCCGACTATTCATAAACTTTGAGTACTATCCACACGAGTTGTGCTACTGCAGAAGGAGGCGCAATAAAGAGAGCTTCGGAAAAAGAGTGAAAGAGCGATGGACACGCGAGCACACGCAGGCACAAACTCTCGCACTGAAAGAAAATTCTTAGGCATTTATAAAAGTGCCGGAACTGGAGGGGTTAATAATCCGAACTTAGCTTATAATAATCTGAACAGAATCTATGTAGCGATAAAATGAACTAGCTCTCCCCAATAGTACAAAGCAAGTATTTTGAGCAACGTTTCTTTTCTTCCTTTCCATAGCAAACATAAATCAACATGTTTTTCATTCCTTTCTCCATGGCAATGGCAATGGCAATGGCAATAGTTGGAGCTCTGCCAACAAGAAATCGAAGACTACGGCAACCTGCAAGCGTTTTCGGCCAAGTCTAAATTGATAGACAGTGGGATATTTCAGCAAGCGCATGTTTCTCCATTTACCAAAGTCATTGAAATCTTTTTCCACCAAGAACCTACATCATTTGTAAGTAAACCCGATTTAGGAAGTTGAGTAGTTTCTCAATAAGTAGATGAATGCCAGTACTAACAAGATGTTAAAAATCTCGATAACGAATTGACAAAACGCAGAATTCTACTACAAAAGTATGACATTCGAATGGTATGCCAGATTGCCTGCCAAGCTATGCGCAGACCTTTTATGGCAAATAAGAAGCGGTGATTCCTCTTTTCTCCAGGAAACATACTCCCAACAATAATAGCTTGTACTTGTTAGTTTTCCGCAGTTAGCAATTCTAGTGCTTCCGCAAGGTCTACTTGTTTATTAGGCCCGCTGCGGCGTGAGCCCAGCACGCCCTCAAGAATTCACAAGGGTGCTGATTATCGCGGAACATATCAAAAGAATAGCAGATCATCCAGAGGAGTACAAGACGGTATGATTTTTAGGATGTACACTTGGAAAGATAGTTCACACTATACACTTAACACTCCTTGATGAAGTCAGCCCAACTTTTCCGCACTACACACACTGATGCTAAGTGAGGTAGAACAATGAAGAATTGTACAAGAAACCGGGAGTCTACGTGTAGCACGCTTTCAATTTAATACACTCTATTTATGAAGGAAACATTTCACTAAGCAGTGAATAAAAGAGAAAAGCCGATATCGTTCGGGTGAAGATGTTTTCTTTGAAATAAGAAGGAACTAATAGTATAGATATGCGAGAGAGCACGGGTATGAGGTATCGCAAGGAGAACAGGGACCACACGGGTGTGAACGCGGGCGAGCACAGCTACGAGACTGCGACTGAGACCGAGATCGAGACCCGAGACCCGAGACCCGAGAACGGGAATGGGAACGTGAACGAGAACGAGAACGAGAACGAGAACGAGAGTAAGAACGGAATAGTGAGCGTGGAAAGGGCCAAGGTAGGGACACAGCCACGAAATAGAAGCGGCGGCGAGCCAAACTGTGCGACGCACCAGGAACGATGGAGAATGAAGAGAGTGGGTTGTGGATGGGTGGGTGGGTGGATATCCAGGTGGATCGACGATGGCTCAGCCCCGAGAGAGTGGGTAAACGCTAGAGAGAATCCTCAAAGTGGGGAGAGCCCGGTCAAGAGTAGGTGAAATCAAGTAAGGGAAGGTTAGGATCGCTGTCGTGCTGCCGTTATCCTTCGTGTAACAACAGTAGCAACCATAGTAGTCTTTTGTTTAACGGAATAGCATTGCAAATCAGTCAATACCACTTGCTCTCATTATTACTCTCATTGGCTTGGCTTGGCTTGGCTTGGCTTGGCTTAGTTTGGTTTGGCCTGCTTTGGCTTGGTAAGCTAGCCTAATCAATTGGCAGATGCCATTGTTTTATCGATTCCATCTTTCTAACGAACTCTCTCAAGTCACATGATTGATCAGTGCTATATATTTATATTCTCAACAACCAACGGCCACCGTAAGTGGTTTATTGGCCAGGCTCATCTTTTCATAACTATTCCCATACATCCAATCTGTGACCCAGCTTCTGTTCTACTTTGAGATCCGCTATATAACTTCTGATAGTTTATACACTGACACCTCAACGCACTTTTATTCCCATTGACACAGTCTCTTGTGATAGAGATCTTGAATGGAGGCTACACCTGCAACTATTAGAGAGCTATTCTTTTTGCTTTCAAAAGTACAATTTAATTGGCAATTTCATAGGTGCATCGTGTCGGTGTTTATTGAGCGCGACTCGGAGCCGAATTGAAAATCCGTTCATCGCCTCTTTGAACCAACTTGTATCGAAATCAAGATTTACAAAGTGGAAGTTATATAACCGAGAAAACACGAAGGGTAATAGTGAAGGATCGGTTGTACTATATGCTGTAACATGAAATATCAGAGTGGGGATATTATGCCTAGACTCGCGCAGTCGCGTCATCGCTCAATAAACAGCCCTTACTTTTCCCTTCCTAGAAACCATCGACGCGACGCGACGCGACGCGACGCGATGCCACGCGACGCCACGCCGGCGCCGCGCTGCGCTGCGCCGCCGTTGACTAGACATACTCACTTTCACAGTTTCTGACCGGGTCAGCTCAACAACGCAACCCATCACAGTTTACTGCCTAGCATTTATGTATGTAGTACTTAATTTTTACTTGCGCAGCCTATACCAACCGTCATCCGTCCATCAGTATTACGCTTCTATACTGTATCCAGCGACGGCAACCCCCGCGTTCCCTTTCTCCTGCTCACTGTCGCTCGCGCGCGCGCAACCCACTCTCCCTCGCTCCGGCACAGCAGCACAGCAGGTATTAAATTATCAGTATCTCATGGTGGTGAGGCCATGCATATGAGGCATCGCATCACACGCTTCCCGATTAGAAAAGAGTTGTAGGAAGGCCACGAGATATAAAGGGAGGAGGAAAATTAGAACACTCAGGTCAGAGAAGGTGAGCCCGTACTACAAAGGAGGAAGCTGGTATACTGAAAGAGCTTGCCACGTATCACATATGCCTTTGCCCATTTAACTCTAGCCAACACACAGACAGGATTGAAAGAGTGGGCATTAAGTTGGCCATAAGCCTCCAGTGTTTCTTGACTAGTCCGCATTAAGCCCCATAGTGGCAATACAATGTCAGAGTCCTCTCGAGACTTTGAACTCGAGAGAAGGCCCAAATCCAAACTACGTCCCATCCCTGAGCGGAGAAAGAGCCCTCTATATTTGATCGGTGATTATTAATGATCTGTGATTATGGAATCAAAGCCACTTGCGGTGGGAACCGAACTCGCACCCCCCCCCCCCCCCCCTCTCTCTCTCTCTCCACCATCCTTTAAGTTCGATATAACGAAATGTTGGGTGGTTCTTTGACGGGTCTATCTACATTTTACACTCTACACGCTCACATAGATATGCAGTATCCATTCATATGTATAGCGTATGTACGAGGGTCAACGGACCTGCGCCTTAGCTTTACAGGAAAGTCTATGCAAAGACTTGTTTATTTT
Source organism: Ectemnius continuus (assembly GCA_910591665.1). Classification (NCBI taxonomy): domain Eukaryota; kingdom Metazoa; phylum Arthropoda; class Insecta; order Hymenoptera; family Crabronidae; genus Ectemnius; species Ectemnius continuus. The sequence continues at coordinate 15,251,696 of OU342864.1, read as the reverse complement.
GCCAATATATAAATACATAAATAAATCATTGTTCTCTTCCATGGCATTTTACACGCCTTGAAGGTAGACAAGGGCGATAAGTATGACATAGCAAAGTGGGGATATTCTATTATGCTAGATAAAAAGGGGAAAATCAGACCAAGGAGCGCACTGGGAAGTATCGATTTTTTATAAACGATGATAACGGTCAGTGATTTAAGAGAATGGCAAAGGTAAACTTATCAATTGGATGAACTTATCAACTTGGTCCAGATAGAGGTGTTTGTTTTTCACGGCGGGCGCGTGCGCGACGATTTTGAAACCAAATTTTTACCTGCAAACACGTAATAATTTGGAAGGTTCGTCTTTCAAGCATAAATGAAGAGTAGCAACTCACCCTGGAATGGGGTAGCCGGAGTGTCGACGCTATCTCAGTAGCCTCATTTTTTGTCAGGTATACATTGGCTTGAAACTTCTCCTCCAAGAATTGAAGCTGAGGAGTGGAGAATGGAATTCGCGGATGCATACTTGGCTTTCTTCTCTTCTCTCGGCCTATGATCACTCTACGGGGAATTTTGGGAGGCCTGTACCGGGTATACTCCAACCAATCTAGCTTTTCTCTACGAGGCGACTGAGCGATTTTAGCGAGAGCGCTTTCTTCGGTACTTTCTTCTTGGTAGGTGACTGCACGCAAAGAGCATGAACTCCCGGAATGTCTGTTACTCGAGTGAACTTTGTGAGAAGCAACACTTCCACTCGGGATCGAAATGGTTGGAGGATCTGCAATCGCAGATAGTTGCACCATTAGATTTGTTCAAACGTAACTGTATGTAACTATGATGAAAACGCGGGCAAGTCGAGCTGTCGCGATAGTCGGCCAATCGCTCACTCGCTCCCTTTGAAATTCTTCTAATTTTCCTCCTTCTCTTTCTCTCTCTCTCTCTTTCTCTCTCTCTCTCTCTGTCTCTCACCTTCACGAGGTAATGTAGAACTTTTGCTGGCATCACCCAAACTAGCCTTCTGGGATCTTGTTAGCAGAGTTTCCTCTAATATCTCGATAATGCCAATGTTTGACTCACTTTTGCTCCTATTATAAGCACAATTTGCTCGCACAATACCAGCTCTCGAAACTTGATTGCCTTCGTGATTTCTTGCATCTTCTTCCTTCATCCTTTTGTCAGATTCTTTACGCCTTATGTACATTGCAGAATTCTCGGCAGAATTCTCGGCACTAGGCAGAAATGTAGCGGTAGTGTGCTTCATTGAATCACGGCCCAAGTAATTTAGTGGTATTCTGTCTGTTTTTGGTCCCAAGTCATCTACATTTCTAATGTCCGCTTCTGGACGTTTCGAACCAACAGCCGACTCTTTCCATTCATCCCCAGCAAGTACGATCGCACAATATTTCTCGTAAACTGTTTTTGGCAGTGGCTCACAATTGCAAGGCCGGCTTCCTTTTTCATTCAAATGATGTGCTAAGTCTGCTTGATTTAAGTAAGACTTTAAACTAAAGTCTTTGCCCTGGTTTAAGTCAATATGTCGGACGCTCCTCGTAAGACTGCATGAGCGTGACTCAAGCTTGTCAGCTAGTATGCTTGCAATACTAAAGTCTTTGCTTCCCGCTCGTTTCATCTCCATATTTGGACTGTGCACATCCTAGCCATTCATCCTTACTTATATCGAACCCCGCCAAAGCTACTTTGTCGAGAGTGGAGTACCCTTGGTCCTCAGCGCGCGTACGAGAGAGAGAGAGAGAGAGAGAGAGAGAGAGAGAGAGAGAGGGGGGGGGGCGGACTCGTTTACCAAAAGCGAGAAATGAGCGTAGCCTAAAGGTAAGGGTAAGGGTAAGGGTAAGGGTAAAGTTTCGTGTAGCCAAGGGCTGGGAAAGAGGGGGATGTATGTTTCGGCGGTAGATACCAGCGTAGGGATGGGGTGGGGTGGGGGTTAGGCAGCCTGATTACCGGCTGAACAGGATAATACTATAATAGCTCCTGCTCTTCTGCCACCGGCCGGCGGCTTTTTAATTATTTTAGCCTGACTGATCACGGGGCATCTGTCTAACAGTGGAAAGTTGCAGGCTTCACGTATCACAAGGCTCTTCGTGTAGAGGAGACGCATCGAGCGTCGTGCGTGGTAAACGTGTCAGGTCAAATAAGTATCTGTTCCCCTCGTCACCTGTCCTTGGTCACTTATGCTTTTGTCATAGAACCCCTAGGGTTTACCGCAGCGTACTTCAAAAGGGAGAGTATCAATTACATTGTTGTTACCGCTGGAAACACGACACGCAAGCCTCCCAGAGATCAAATCTGTAGTAGCATTTGGCATGGTGTAGGCATCACTGCCTTTCAATTTCCTTCTTTCGAGGAGGCTGAACCGATTCATTGTCAGTCAGCAGTACACGTAGCACATATGTACATTAGCAAGTACTAAATACTTATACCTACGTATGTACATACTTGTTCCCGTAACGACCTAGAAGGCCGTTAAACGTATTTCAATCGTCAACTAATCAACCATAAACTATCATATCGTACTGGGTGCTGCGAATGGGAATTTCTTCTATTACGCGCTAACTTACTTACATACTTACTATCTAGTCATATGTCCTGCGGCTAAAGGGGGAAGGCGCGCGCGCGCGCGCACGCGAGAGAGAGAGAGAGAGAGAGAGGGGGGGGGGGGGGAGTTGTTGTTGATGAATCACTGGGGGGTTACATTTATATTCTCTGCGAACATTAGCACAGATTTCCATATTTCCGTACCTCTGCCAATGTCCGGTCAGGAGGGTTTTGTCGTGGGTATTCGAAATACGAGTTCTCGAGATAATAGAAATTTAGGGCTCGTTGACGCAGCCTCATTTTCAATTTTGCATTTTGTTGCAAAATAATAGTCATTTGAAAAAATGCATTAAATTTGACATTTTTCTGTGTTTGCGACCAGAAAATGCTTCCAAGAATATTGTAACAGAATTTTGTGTGAATCGAATCATTAGTTTTTGAGTTCTATTGTTCAGAAGCCGCGAGAACCTTATTTCAAGAAGAACGCATTTAAAGTTTCAAATGTATCTTTTTCTAAGATAACGAAAGAATCCATTATTCTACCTTTGGTTGTTTATGCGGACATTGTTTCGGTCAAACTTGTTCCACTATTTCTACACCAAACTGTAAGACTATGGGATGGGGGGCGTCTCATGTTGGTGTGTGTGTGCGGCCGCTGAAGAAGTAAATGCAACACATTTGGAGTCGGCGTAACAAAGTATGGAATGCAAATATATTGCAAGCTGAAGTTTTACAATGATGTCGTGTCAAGGCTGAAGCGGCGCGGCGCGGCGCGGCGTCGGCATCGATGTCGGGTTACCTGTGTCAACAGTGTCCGCGTGACCAGGTTTCGGGGGTTTATGGCACCCTGGCTTTTCCGTGAATGGAAGAGGTGCCCTGAACCCCTGATAATTTACAAGAGTAGATAAAACAGCGGTGGAGAACTTATACATAATGTATAGTAGAAAATTTCCAAAGTTAAAATTGTAAGGTGTGTGATTCGCCAACTACTTTAATTAATGAGTTCTAATTCAGTAAACAGCCGCTGATTATTACCAATAGCTATCATGCTTCCAAGTTGCAACTGACTAAAGTTTAAATTTTAAATTATGTTCGGCAACCTGTAAACCTCATATTGTGTAACTTTGACATATTGAATGGAAAAAGTGAGGAGCATCCAAGAACTGACAATGAGTGTATGTACTGCATGTTTCGAAATTGGAAACAATTGTGTCCAACGCTTCATCAGCTATACATAGTGAGTACTTGTGTATAATAATGTCTGGGGAATTTGTATATTCTCAGAGTCCGCCCAACTTCTTAGATCTCCGCCTATGTGGTTTTCTGAGTTATAAATAAATTCTAACATTTGAATTCTATACGTTGTGATCTAAACATGCACCTATGTACAACATACATACGTATAGGAGATGGTAGACGTCTTAACAGAACACACCTGACACCTGACATTTTAATAAAATTATACTTTCAGATTTTCTAATCAAAACATTGGTAAATAATTCTAAATTGTATTATCTTTATTCTTAAGCGTCGACCAACAAAAGCATGAAATCCTTCCAAAAGCATTGAAATGCAACCTACCCCTAAAATTGTTTCATATATTGATTGAAACTTAAGTATCACGAGAATTGTGATACTGAATGTACTTACATGCATAGAAGAAAAAAGGGGGTATAGATATATCATAGAAGGCAAGTTTCTTTCATTGAAAGGTATCTTGATTTACTTATACTTATGTAAGTATGTATGTATGTATGTTGTATGTACGCATCCGACTAAAAAGGTGTCACGTTCTTGAAATTGGCTGTCAATGAAAAACGCGATGTTGAGTAGGTTTGTCTAAGATATCGTGTGGTTCATGGCAATCACATGGTCCGAAAAGACGGTCGTCTGTCAGCTCGGTAAAGAAATGCACGCATACCGGGTGTGCCTAAGGATATGAAACTGCGGATAGATGTGACATCCGAGATTTGTTACAAGTACGAATAACAATGGGATGCAAATACAGAATATGGGCCGGAGAGTATTTGAGCGAAATAAATTATTTATTGAGGGGGAGTAGCAGACAGCGATATCTTTATCTGACCTTATTTAGTTGCCGTTATAAAATTGAGCGGCTTCTTTGCCTTTCCTCCTGTTTCGCCACTTTTTAAATATGTGCTTGAGGTAACTAGTATCTGTTGTTAGTTTTTTCGCGATGCCCGATCAAATCCATCCAAATCCAGAGTATCAAATTTATCAGATGCTTATGATAGTTTTTTACGAAATATCGAAGTGGTTGCGCGGGTTGCGCGGTAAAGTAATCATGCCAGCATTGACGAAGTCCCGAGTAAAAAAGTGGCGAAGCAGGAGGAAAGACAAGGAAGCCGCCCAATTTTATAATGACAACTACTTTCCCTTAATAAATCATTTATTTCGCTTAAATATTCGTACTCGTAACAAATCTCGGATGTCACATCTATTCGCGGTTTTATATCCTCACGCACACCCAGTATGCGTGCATTTCTTTACCGGGCTGACAGGCGATCGCCTTTTCGGACCACGTGACCGCCATGAACCACACGATATCTTAGACGAACTTACTCAACATCGCGTTTTTCATCGGCAGCCAATTTCAAAAACGTGACACCTTTTTAGTCGGATGCTGTACATCCATACTTACCAATAATTGCTGTCTCCTGTCTTCTTGATTCGTGATTGGTCGCGATTGCTCGAGGTTGCTCGCGATCATTCGTGATTGTCCGTGATGGTTCGTGGATTTTCGTGAGTGAGCTACGGTACCGTGGGTGAGTATCTAGTACGGGGAAAAATGGCGACGTTCTTGGGAGTTGTATTGCTTGAGAAATAGGTTATATCTGAGGATAGGCTAAATTATTGAGTGAAAATCAGAAAAGAGCGGTTGGTCGCATATTATGAGCAGCAAGCGCCAAAGTCGGTTGAATTCGCGGCACGGTGCTTTTTGATCTGACATAGATCCGCAAACCATCAACGGCCAATGACGATGGCTGAAAATGTTCCCACAAGGAACGAACAGCATCTTCGAAATCTCAAGACACTGCTCTGGGGAAATGCAATCAAGGAAGATGTCTTCAAACGATGGGCGCAAGGTATACATCGAGTTTACGATAATTTCTACTCGATATTCCCGCACCTAGTGGTACACCTAGTACTTTCCAAATCCTCACACGTATATGCATCTTGTACACACCTAGTGGCTCAACTACTTGATCGATAAATCTTCCACTCTTCCATTTCACTCGGCATGAAGAAGAGAATGATTAAGAAACTAGAAGCAGAAAAATCACCGGTCAAGCATAATCATCCCTTTGCTGGGAAGGAATTCTCTTCAAACATCCTTTTTATGCATTATTTTATGTAACAAGCGCGACCAGTCATTTACAATATCCATAATATTCCATCTTAAGAAGTCAACTTGATCGCATTGTTTGTTGCATAGTGATTGCGCACATTAGTTGAACGCTCTATCCTCTAGTTGCCCTAGTTCTTATAATCTAATGTTGATTCTTCCATATAACTGTTTCTCAGGAGCGAATAGAGAGATATAGTTCCCTGCACATAAGTTATAAGTTGGTAGAGCAGCAATCTTTTTGAAACTTTGCTCTTTGCCTATAGAAAGCCACTCTGGCAGAAAATTTATGCAGGTAAAAGACATCGTTATGTTTGATCGTAGGATTCTACTTCAGCGAAGAAGAGCCTACGGCATTGGTGCAAGCAGAAGGTGGCCCATGCGCGGTAATAGCACCCGTTCAAGCCTTCATTTTGAAAGAATTAATGTTAGAACGTGACATCTCCACGTGGAAGTCAGTTGCTCCAGAGAAATGCGATCAGTTACTCGTTGGTGCGTGTACAGAAATAATTTCTCGGGCGTGTAGTAATCGCACCCCGAAGTTCACTGTTGCATACACTGATAATAACCGGGAAGAAACGTCAGCCGACGTGGTAACGCCTTCTTGGGGGCAAATCGAAGCTAACGAGACTGAAGAAAGACCAAAACAACAGATGGCGAAGTGTACACAGTCAACTGGAAGTGAGAAATCTAGTACAGCCGATAACGAATTAATTCTAGACTCTGAAGTCTTTCATTCTCGGCTGAGGTAAGTAGTTGTCGCAGTTTAACACAATGAACCGCCTTATTGTTTTATACAACCAGTGCACGTACACTTTGAGCGTTCATCGTACAGAAAGTTTTTCCACTCAGACCGTGGGTTGGATATGTTTCCACCGTGGTAGCAATGAACTTTCGGGTGGCATTGATGAAGTCGATGTTGAAGGAACAAAGCGACCTATCAAACTCAGTATTGGTCACATTCACTTTTTCAAATCTCGTGAAACAGTCAGTCCATATAAAATTACATCGCAGTGGTGGGCTCAATTTCGTTTTCTCGATTCTCGAAAAATTGTATCTGGTTTCTAAGAAGCATTGCTGTTTTTCAGGAGACTCGGTAGAGTCTCCACGCCAACTACAGGGTAGTTGACAGGATAGCGCTTACCGACTTGGCGGTGTGCAGCGTGCTTCCGTCGAGGTCCCCTTTCCAGTCCCAAATCATCAACCCCCATCTAATCCGTCTCTAACCGATAGGTACACATACCTTGTTGACGTACGAGAATTATGGGAATTTATTAAGTTCGACCGTTAATTGCGCCATCCATCCCCCCAAGTTCTGCAATTGCTCATAATTCATAATGTTATGCATGTAATGTTCATGCCCTTTTTGAAAAAAAGAACGATTTCAACTAATAAGCTATCTCCAGTTTTAAGCTTGTGTTTCTACTTACTTGTAAAAATCTTAGAATAAAGATGGGAAAGGGAAGAGGAGAGGAACCTGCCTGTATCCTTGATGCCTGGACATATTATTTCCGTGTTTTACGGGCCCGGAGTGGTCGGTGCAGAATTGGATTCTCGAAATATCGAAATACGTTCAATTAATACCAATTACTACCAAAATAAGCAAGAAGTAACTCACTAGCCAGCCCCATTTTTCTCGCACGGCTTGTTGTGTGGACCTAGCTTGCCAGCTTACCCAGTAACGCAGTCTAGTATGGTAGTCTAGATAAGTCTGTTATTTAAGCCAACTTGCGATTGCAGGATACGGGGCGTAGAAAGCATAGAACGAGTCGAGCAGTTCCTTAAGGATAAATTAGATACACTGAAAGGGAGGCACGGCATCCTTCTGCTGTTGTACAGTGTTATTTTTACCAAAGGTATAGAAACACAGATCGGTAACAACTATTTCTTTGTTTATTAAGAGTGACGGCAGGTTGTTGGTGGGGAGGAGGGCGGGGGGCGGGTGAGGGATATGTAGGATGGTGGAAAAGTTTTAAAATTGCTGTTACTTTATTGTTGGGAAATAGGTATACCAGAAATTAGATCAGAGATGTCAGATCCACTAGAGTCGATGATTGACCCAACGTACGGGTACGGCAGTCAGAGCTTGATAAATCTTATGTTAACTGGTCGGGCAGTAAGTCATGTTTGGGATCATGATCAAAACATTGGTGGACTCAGTGAGTAAAAGAAAGCATTTACTTGTTCGCTCCTTTATGACAATAGTTGAGGCGACGTATCTCTTTCATGACAAGTATTGCATGTTTGAATGGATATAAATTTCAGATTTGCGAGGCATAGATGAGCAAAATACAGTGGGTTTCTTAGCACTTCTTGAACATTTACGATACTGTGAAGTTGGTTCCTTTTTAAAATCCCCATCAGAACCAGTTTGGGTCCTGGGCTCGGAAACTCACTTGACAGTGCTTTTCTCCAATGAACGAAAACTAGTAAGTCCAGAAACACCAGCCGAGCACGCAAAGAGAGTATTCAGAAAGTTCGATCCAGAAGGGAACACTTTTATTACTGTCAATCTTCTACAAGACGTACTTGCTGAGCTTGGATTAGTTGCGGACGCAGAATAGTATGTACAACTTGTTTTTATTACTTCGTATCTTCCGAGGTTTAAAGGCACTTAACATTGCAACATTTTCCAAAGAAGAGAGTTACGTTCTGTAATAGTAAACGATTCTTGTGTTGCAGTGTGGACATAATGACAAAAAAACTGGATGCCGAGAATCTCGGTATTATCCTATTGACTTCATTTATGGACGAGTTCTTCCCGGAAGAGACACTGACGTGCCCCGATACGTTTCCGCTGTACCACTACAACGGGTTGGAACGTAGCAATCCTCAAAACCGAATAAGTTACAGTAAGGGCCAGGCTGTACTTCTAGAATGTGACGTTAAATGTATTCTCGAGAGTAATCCCATGCTCACAGTTTTGCAAACCAAATGGCCCCGGATCGAAATACAATGGGAGTTCGGACGAAATCCGAGTCTTAATTAACTTGCTAGAACATTCATTTACTGGGTGCTGGCCCTTGTCACCATTTTAAAATAATAGCCCTTCATTCAGGACTTCATTTACAATTAGTCATCGATTCTAGAAGTAAACTATTATAATTTCGCTCTACTTCGTCAAGGCGCGATCCCTTATCGAAAGCTTTTTATTCTCCTGTCACCTAGCAACAATAACAGCTCTTTTTAGCATTCAATCCCGCGATAACATTGCTCCCCCTCCCCCTCCCCTCCCGCCCCTCTCTCTCGCTCACCCGCCCCGCCCCGCCCCGCCCCGCCCCGCCCCGCCCTGAATGAGTATTCGACCGGTCATTCTGCAATTTTATTAGACAGTTTGCTTATAGTAAGGCAAATCGGGTAGGCGTACATGTACTAAAATTTTAATTTATTATGTCCTGTATGAGGCATAATTACTTGGAGGTTAATACAATGTAATTAATCCCGTGTATACTGTGCATGCCGTATATTTAACATCATTCTCGAATAATAGATGTGACCAAGATCCAAGGATAACCCTACCCGTTGCTTTGAAAATAATTTTGGTTATAATCCATTGTTGGTTATCGGAATATAATAAACAGATTATTCTCTTGAAATCTGTACGATTATACCGTATATGCTACTTAATGTAAGAAGTTGTACTATTGACCGATCTTATAGTAAGTAATGCTTGTCGAGAGTTGAGATCCAAAACTTTCTCTAATAAAAATTCAAACAACAAATAGTACCAGCCATCCTTTCTTTGCATTCTTATTGAACAGTCAGCAATTTCCAGGAACACGCGAGTTATGTTCGTTTTCTTTAATTTAAATTCTCTCTTTCTCTTCGTCCCCCTTTCTTTAATTTAAAACTTTCTTTTAGATTATTCAAATTTAAAGTTCCACTGCTTCACTGTAATGCTACATTTCAGTTTCTGCCTTTCACCTTGGCTAATCCGAGAGTACTGAGTTACACATTCATCTTTCATCTTTCAAAGATTCTTTCGTGAGGCTTCCAATGGTTTCGAATCTTTTTCATCCTGATATTATCCGTTAATCCACTGTCACAGTTTCTTTTCCATAAATTATGACTAATTCACAGACTTACAAATTTGCGCGACAGTTAGGATAACTCTAATATTATCTTATTACGTTTGTATCCCTTATGAAATTTAGTTGGCTCTATCATCTCATAGGTTGGTCTAACGTTCTTTCCTGGTTTACGGTCTCGGCCTGAAAAACTGTACCATGTCTTTGTATCATTTTACGGGAAGAAGCAACACTTTGATGGACAGGTGATATGGGCCAGTTGAGACAAACCCAAAATGTGTTGCATCCATTTTGCTACCTTCTTAATGCCTTTTCGATGTAATATCCGTGCATTCACTTTGAAATTTGCATTTATTTTGATTATATAAATATGCATTGACTATTAAAGACCGATATGTAAATAAAAAAAAATAATTCTTAAAATAATTCTCAAACTTTCTTACCCTCTATTCTTAAGTGATGCCGTTTTCCTTACGATTCACATGAAATTTCACGCACTTGAAATATCTACTGGCTGACGTCAGTTTCTTTGCTATCCATTATCCCCCCCCCCCCCCCGCCCCTCTCACTCTCTCTCTCTGTCTCGCTCTCGCTCGCTCACACGCATTGCATACGCGCGCGCAATCACTCTCCTGTCAAACAAAAATATATTATGAAAACTGGACTGTACTCACTTTATAGGTTGCTTAAAACTATGATTGAATGGATCAGAATGAATTGGTAAGTTTATGAGTTATAGGTGTCAAGGGAGAGTGAAAGCGAAAGACTGAAATGAATAATTTCTATATTTTGCCACAACCAGAATTGGCTAGAATGGTTCGGCGAACAACGGTTCGATTCTTGTAATTCGGACGCGTTAACATTGTCTGGCTGTCGGTGGAACGTTCTGTACCCTCCGAAGCTCGAGCTCGTAGTCGCACTTGAAAACTATGTACACACGGGGCAGACTTTGTCTTACGATTCGTCGGGGAAATATCCGAGCTTCTTGCTTGTTAGCGCACAAACGTCAATCGATGGCGGTGACATTTCTGCGAACGATACCGCAAACGTGGTAGCACAAGAACGGCTCTAGAAGGGATTCATCCTTCAGCTAGGATTTCGAGCAGAAGGCGTTTCAGGCTGTCCAAGCCAGTGAGAAAGCCACAATCTGGTCCTTGATGTACCATAGTATTCGAATTGCCAGCCAAGGTAGAGGCGCCGCGTAGGAAAGTTGTATGTGCAAAATCTATCATGCGTACGTCTACCTGTGGATCTTCAGCAACGCTAGTTGATTTAACTTTAGTATGATATCGTTCGGATATTTGCGTAGGATCAAATTGCTTGTCTATGCGGCCCTCCTCAGTATCGTAGAGCCGTAATCGATGTGTATGTCTTTGCCGTTTCGTTAAGCCAAGAGGCCGGTCGTTTGGTCTCAATTCGACGTCAGAACTGGCATCGTCAGCCTGATCGGAACAAAATTCATCAGCGCTGCTCTTACTTCTACTTCTGCTACCACTGGCACTTCTGCTCCTGCTTCTGCTCCTGCTCCTGCTCCTGCTTCTACTCCGAGCCCTCACTCTAGTTCTGGTTCCACTGGTGCTTTTTCCATATAGCATCCAATCGTCGTAAGAATGAGACTCGACTACCGTATTCAATAAGCTGGCCGGTGACTCCATGAACACGGTTTCCTCGCTATTCGGATAAAAACTAGAAGCATTCTTAGCACCTCTCGCGGCAGCCTCTCCAAATCCCCTGTGTAATGCTGCTTGGCTAATTTCTTCTTGTATCAAAGGGTTGTAGTCCGAGGAGTTGCTACTCGTGTCCGGTTCGTAGCACCCTTCCGAACTAGGAGCGATGTCCTCTACAAAACTGGAATCCGTCGATTCTTCTTCGATACGCAGGCTGGGCGAATGTCGTCCCATGTTACTCGCACCTTGGTCCAATTGGTAGCCTTCATACACTACCAGTAATGAACTGAAAAATGAACCCTTTATCAATGACTCTTCGAATTCCCAGTCTACTTAACTATTTTGTACCAACATTTTGCTATAGATAACAACATTTTCAATATATCATTCCAAGTATAGATAGTAGACTCGCGCTTTCCTACATTTTTAAGGATTTTCGCGTAGCCGATTGTTTAGCTTACGGGTGTGATCTTGAAGATTGTACAAATTTCTTGCCGACTTTACATCCCTTGCTCTTTCTTCTACTAACACTCTGATTATTTTGAATTTACATTTGTTCTTTTCTAGGGCAGATTCCCGTTGAGTATAACTCTGAAGGAGCTGTTATAACTTGCGTGATGAATTTTATTAGCACGAGTCGGTGGTATAGAACACACGAAAGATATGACATTTCCTTTTATTAGCGCGAGAAATTGTTATTCTCCGAGTCAATCTAAGCTCCAATTATTTAATTGCCACAGCGCAAAAATTACTGATTGTGTACTTCACTCTAACACATTGCAATTTCGCATATGAGAGGAAAAGAGGTCTTTCTGTTATGAAAGCAAATGTGTGATGACGTGTGTAAAAATCTGCCGAGATATTGAGAATTACTTCAAGCACAAAGGAAGATGCCAGCGAATACCGAAGTTTATCAACGGCATTATGTGAGTTGCTCTTTCCTCTGTAGTAATTCACAATATCTTACGTCGCAATTCAATACGTTTCTCAGCTATTTTTATTATGCTGCTCTGCTAACAGTCGTTGGCTCGGGGTGAAAAATAATCTCTAGACATACGATAGGGTAAAGCACACAGTCAATAGTGCCTGATAGTTAGAATTCATTTCATGAATTAAATAAAGAAAACTTTGTACCCCATTTATACATTGAGAGGAATTGCTCGTTATGGCGGCTGTCACGAAATCCATTACTTCACCCATTCTCTCTAATGCGAAGATGATTCTCTTCACAATGATCCGATCCGTCATCACAAGGCTCCCCGAAGCAAAGGATATGAACGCCCCCGGCTGCAGTTTATTAAAATGAAATACTCGCCCCTCTTGATATTATCAAACAGAAAGGCGAACGAATGATTTTTGTCAAGTGGTCAAGTTCTACCTCTGGGTAATTCGAAATCTCATAAAAGCTACAATAACGGCCATACCTCCCTCTCCGAAAGATATTACTTTTGCTTTCGCATACTTTGACGAAAAGCTGTCTGATTCGATGTGAGCTTTCAGATCATAAAATTCTTACCCCCACTTTCTATCTAAATTTTGAAGGTGACCTTCGTCCCTCCGCCATGGTCACGTTTTTCTACGTCATGGTACTGAAAATAAAGAGATCCTTCCGTACCAAATAAAAATTGCAGACTTGTGCAATTCTTCACAACTTTTCGAGAGTCATTGTTCTCGAATAAAAAGCGTGAAACCAACCGGTTGATCTTTATCTCTAATATCTCTAATTTCTCAAAGACATCGCGCTTCAAATGCTCAGCAATCTGCTTCATGAAAAGCTGGATAATAATATAAGTGGGCAAAACAACTGCTGTGTACGTCGAAAGTGATGATAGGATAGTAAATATCGACTCTCAAGCGTCACCGAATCTCTTCTTAGAGATTCTCTTAGTCAGAGAAAAGGAGAAAATGCAGTTTCAAGGAACTTCTCGGGATATCCAGGCTGATCCACCCTGCTTCTATTTCCCCGCTTCACAGGGACATCCCCCCCACCCCTCCCCCCACTCTTTTTCCTCCCTGATCCCCGATCATTATTCGACTTTTCCTCGATGCAATCATTCTGTAGCAGTGAAGCACGAAATCCAAGAGAGTCACAAAGTGCCTGTGTGCCAAATTTTGTATGAAGGAAGAAAATTAACCTTATCATTGATGAACATTATGATTCACGTCACTCTAGCGCGATTGTCGAATCATATATTAATGTGTGACTTAACGAGTGCGTGTGCGTGTGTGCGCGCGAGCGCAGATATGATTATGGATACGCCATGTACCATGTTTATGATGTTTTAGAGAAAATAAGAGGATGTTGATCATGATTCTTTTCTGCTCCTTTCAACACACGTCCCACACGGTTATTAGCAAAGATTTGGTGAACTTGTGCTAGTATAGGTCTACACTCTGCCATAGAATTGAAGGTTCGGAAGTTAAAAGGAAAATCAATCGAAAGAAGAGGAGGTTTTCCACTGTGTATTCTAGTTTCTTGTATATCGGGCTAATGCAGAATTCACAATTGATTTACAATTTTCTTTATAGTTCACGAAGGCCATTTGTGACAAGCGTGTTGACGGGCGCGTACCTACAAAAAGCTTGCACAGTCTGGAACGACTTTGATTCTTTCTCATCCCTCAAAGGAACTCATTCATTAATATCACATTGATTCTATATGCCGGCGATGCCTGTGCGAGTTTCTGCGAGAGCACGTCAATTCTTTTCTGATACCATGCCTGGCTCCCCCATTTATGTGGCTATTGAGCAAAGAAAAGCAATTCAAGTTGCAAAAGGGGCACTCGGTCATAAGTGAAATCCGCGATGCTCACTGTCTAACGAAACAATTGTATAGTGTATATGGAGTGAAGAAAAGCTAACGAAACCATATGCATCTTTGGAATAAGTAAAGAGGGATGTTTTATTGGCAAATCATGCGAAGCTTGCTCGATTCGACCCGTTTCAGTGGGATGACAGTGTAATATCGCAATATAACGGTTTAAAATGTCGATATATACTACAACACTAAAGACAGGTGGTGGCCGGTTCCTCTTTTTTTTTGGGGGGGGGGGGGGGCGGGGGGGGGGATGTGTAAAATAGCTGCAGGCTACTTACCCAAACCTGGTCAGGATTTAAGTGTAAATAAGGAAGAGGGTACTGAAAAATGTTATGAAAAAAACTGTGCCTTATGCCTTATGTTTGGATTCAGCGCTTTCACTTTCTTCCTACAGATTGCATACTCGTGGTTTCGGCAATAAATATTTATTGCTGGAAATTCTGTAGGCAATAATAATGACAACTATGTTCACCATTTCTTACTGAAGCATGAGCTTTTGGTCTTTGGTCAACAGTGTGCATTGCACGTACTCCTTAAGGAACATACAAGAGAATGCTCTACTTCTTATAGTTACGCAAAAAAGCGGCACTACCGATACGACGCTAGAGTTAGGCGACCACTCCACACTTTGCCAAAAGATGGATTCTCATTCTCAAGATTGCCGCACATGACTTTAGAAGCAACTCGTGGACAATCATCTGGGAAAGATTACGGATCTGTCGTTTAAGGTAATTAATTAACATCAGGACTTGCTGCTGGCTTGATAGTTATAATGAAAATGATATCGTTCAATTCGAGCGATTAATATCTAGATAGGCTTGAAGCATATTTTGGTTTTTGATATATAATTTACAAAATTTTGGCAATGTTGGGGCAGATGTTTACAAGAGAAAACGAGCAAGTGAAACTTAGACCTCCTTAGACCTCTAGATGATACCATGCCAAGTCGATTACTTTTCCGAGAATTTGTCAGGAATATTCAAGCAATTGGTACTTTATGTGCCACCCATGGAATTCCCAAATTTGATTGAGTGCAGATCTTTCAAGATTCGAATTCGTCAAGAATTAGTTGGTAGTGGAACTTTGGGCCTGTTGAGGAGAACGGTCCGCTGCGCAGCGACGCAGCGGATTCCTATCTTGGCAACACAGGTTTCGTAGCGTGCTGCTGTGCAGCGGAGTGTCTGCTGAACGCTCCCTTTTTTCCTATCGTTTTCTGTCCCTCCTGTGTCTCGGCTGCTCGGCTGCTTGGCTGCTCGCATGTACATCCACTCGCATGGAGACTCGCGCGCACACTCGCGCGCACACCCGCGCGCACACAACCACTTACACCCTTTTTCTCACGTTCCCCCTCCCTGTCTTTCTTACTCCCACACGGCAAGATTGAACGTAGAAAAGGTATGATTCGACGGCACTGGACTTTATGTGTAGTGCAAGAGAATACAATTGCATTGAAATATCTGATTGATCTCGCATAATCTGCGCTCGATATGGCATGGACTGACTCTGACTACTTTCTTACATGTGGCTATATACATATTGTATACCTTTAGTGTAGACGTCACCGCGTGAGTCAAAGGATGATCACAAGAGATACATGAACAACAATAAATGAAATTAAGCATGATGAGTATAAAATATCTATAATGTATCAAAACCTTACCATGAGTAGAATCGATAACTGCTTTGTTTTTCGATCGCACGTCGCAATTGTTCTAACCGAGCGACCACTTTTTCGATAACCAACGTTCGCAAACAAAAACCATTATGAAAAAACCGATATAACGCTGCTTTGAAGCCCTCTTCGCTCAACTCTCGGCCCCAATACTTGTCTCTTTTCACGTAATGGTTTGTATCGGCCTGATAAACCTGCAAGAAGATTTCCAGATACGTCTTTTAAAAAGGAAGAAAGCTGGCTTTGGCTATAAATGATTGAGCTACATCGCTACGTCACTCTGGTGCTGTGCAAATTCCGCCGACTCAGAGCCCCCTTCTACATATATGAATCAATCATACTTCATTCATAAATTCGGCAAGAAAATTGAGACCGTGCGCCCCGAGTGGTTGGTACGTGCTCTTTTCTATATGCCATAACAAACCTGCATTCCACAGAGGCGGACACCAAGGGACGCCGAAGTACTGGCTGCGCATTTTGCTATTTGTTTGCTGCGCTTTTCCGCACTCGCATCATCTCCGTGTTGCCGTGTGCCCATTTTCAGGTCTAATATACACGGCTGAGTGTAGTGCGAAGTAATATTCTCCAGCAGGAGGAAATCTGTTAAAGAAACACATAGACAACAATTAGCAATTACACTACACCACTAGAGCAACAAGTCCATAGGTGAATATCTCTCAATTCTCGGATCTCACATGCCACCTCTCAGCTGCCTGATACGTACACTGTCTATTGGATGCACTATCTAAATGCGTATCTGGTTTAAGACTTCCCGTTGTATTAGAATCACGATGTATCCTCATCCTATGAGTGATAGATTGCATTTTTTAAGTGAAACCCGTTGGAATTAGTTACACTATATCTTATATATCATCTCCTATTTCACAGTCTTTCTCTAAAACAAATGCTGACCTGAGAACACTATCCCTCTTGCGTTTTATCGAGCTCATTGCCTGACGATTATCCTGCTCCCTAAAACTGGGGCTGTACCGTTTCTCTAGTGTAACTTCACCACTGTTAGATGCTTGAATGACACCTGCGGCCCAATTTCCAGCACACATACAACACGATGCAATCATCATTGCATAAAGGATAATGATAGAAATCTAGTAAAAACTGACCTTTAAATTGTGGCACAAAAATCTCTATATCTCGGGGAATGTTCTGATAAAAGTCAAGTTCTTTGCAGTTTAGTGGCTTGCAAATTGTATTTGGATTGAGTAGGAGGAGTCTTGTGTGTCCACCAACCTAAAAAGTATGTATTCCAATCAGCTTGACCATCGGTATAAAAGATTTCATTAGCCTAGGCACCTTGCCTTCGGCAAGAGAAAGAAAGCATTGTAGTCAAGAGATATAGATTTCCTTATACGGCGCGTCTATTCTCACCAATAACATGCAACTAAACAAATAGGCAAAGTAATTACTGGAGCATCCTTTTAAATCTCTTTTCTTTTAGAATAGAAAGCTCAAATTAAGCCAAACTAGAGTTCTAGCCTCTCCCCCTCTCCCACATCCTCTATGGCCGTCATTCACCAGTCACCATACTCAATATGCATGCTTTGCTCGCCGCGGTGGAAGACCTTTATGATGGAAGTTAGGAAAGCGGCTGATCATTGAACAAGGAAGCAGGATGAAGAGCATAGTACCAGTATCACAAGGGGAAGACAAAGATAATACATATGAATTTCACAAGCAATAATTATTTCATTGGTTGGCTATATATATTCCAATGGGACAGTTTCAACCGCCGCGAACAACACAATTTTATTTATGGAGAATGAGCCACATAACAATAATTTAACTGGCGATAAAACTGTCTACAATTATCAGAAGAGACGAGACTATTCTCTTCCATCCCTTGTCCTTAAGCTGCAATACCATGCCAATAATGGTATAATGGTATCAAGTTAAAAGCTTAAAAGATTATGCAAGGGAAAGAGTATTTGCATCGATATGCACAGAAAGTTTCTATTGTTGGGCGTTCTAGGTGGAATAACTCTAAAAGAGAAAGAGTTAGTTAGTATAGTAAAGCAAGAAGCCAGACATGTTAAAGTCAATACTGGCTGTAAGAAGCAGTATAGAGTCAAATGTATATGTATCCATGAAATCATAGTTTATGATTCTGTGAACTGTTTTCAATTGCTAGAACCTATGGCAGCGGCGGCGGCGGCGGCGACTGTCGTCGAAGATGATGACGCGATAAGGAAACAAACAGAACCCATGTGTGCTCAAGGCTGTATTTGACGACTGCTTGCTCTACTCCAGTATTCAGAGTCAGGGCGTCTACCTTGTATCTGTCTTCTATTTAATTGAAAAAGGTTTGAGTTCCGAGAGTTGTCATTCGGCATGAAGCAATAAGACTGTCCAAGAGTGACCGGAAACTAAATACGTCGAAGCGAAACGAAGTAAAATGCATGGCTTTTGCTATAATTAAGTATCGCTTCTCAGAAAGAAGAGACAAGAGAAACAATCGACCGTGAAAGTGGTGTGTGCGTGCCTGTGAGGCGGAGGTGGAGGAGGAGGCGGATTCGGGAGGACGTCGAGTGAACGAGAGAGAGGGGGCGGGGGCGGGGGCGGGGGGATGCGAGGAAAAGAAGACGAAGGTAAAGAATCGATAGTAGGAAATGGGAGGTAAATTGCGAGTGCATTGTTTGATAGCAGGAGGTGGAGCGAAGGAAGGAAGTGAGAAGAAAGTAGTTTAGCGGAGTTTCATTGTGAAATGAACGTAGTGGAATAAAGTTCTTACTATTGGTATAGATAAATAAGGTGACGAAGACTTACTTGATTTTTAAGAGGATGTAACGCGACTTCTTCATCATGATCGTGGAGATACGAAGAGACCTGAGAAGAACTGGTACCGTGGCACTGCGAATCAGTCTCTCCCATGCCCCAAACTCTCGAGAGATATACCATAACCGCGTATTATTTAGGATACTCGATCACGGGAAGCCAAGAGAAAGACGAGGCCTGTTGAATGAGAATTAGAGGAGAATGCCTGACTGTTTGACGCTTTGCGAAACTGGCTCGCACGTATTTCGACAGCCGTGCAATCACAAGATAGTCCTCAATCGAACCGTTCACACACTGTCGACGATACTTTTTTACACTGGCTCACACTGGCTTCCTTTCCTACTCT
The DNA here is from genome assembly GCA_910591665.1 of Ectemnius continuus. Lineage (NCBI taxonomy): Eukaryota > Metazoa > Arthropoda > Insecta > Hymenoptera > Crabronidae > Ectemnius > Ectemnius continuus. Next base: position 15,232,474 of record OU342864.1, on the reverse strand, counting down.
CGCATTCTCTCAAGTTCTCCCTCTGTTGGTATATCTGTCCGTCTCGCCCCCCTCCCCGCCGCTCTCTCTCTCTCTCTCCTCTGTTTCACGCGCAGCACGCACGCACATACGACCACCACCTTCCTTTGCTCTATATGATTCTTTCTCTTCCTGCTCTTGACACAATCACTATCACATTTGAATGATTCGAATCGTTTATACTCGCTAGATGTGTTCGACAAACGTGAATGCTCGTGCGCAGAGTTCTTTCAAGAAAAGGCAAGTATCATTGAAAATATGAAGATTAAACAGGTAGTACACGCGGATACGATTCTTGTTTCTTGCAGTGGCGGTATATATTTGTATATGTACACAGTGCTCGCGGCTCGCAACTGTTCTTGATTGGTCGCGTTCGCGACTCGTAATTCCAATCCGAGTGGACCCGAGTGGAGCCGACCCGAGTGTACTGCACGGCACTGTACTACTGTACTTTTTTCCCTTTTTCCGTCCACATCGTCCACATCGTCTACATCAGTCCACAGTTGCTCTGACGGGTGCTGCTTTATCGACACTAATCTTTGCAAACTACTTGTGTACTCATATGCCAGTATAGCCAGTAGCTACGGATCATCATCGTCGGCAGGAGCCTCTATCCCTGCCTGTGTCCCTGATCCTGATGGAACGGCGCGTATTCTCAATCAGACTAAATTGAATCTATTATGGCCAGATGAAACTACATGTGTGGTAGATCCAAATTGATCCAAATCAATCCAAATCATCCAAATATAGATAGGAAATATCTCGTGTGTGCACGCTTGCGTGCGTCGCGCCTGTGTCAGCGTGTCGTTCAACTCACGAACACGAGAGTATACTCTATTCTTACATTCTGTAGAATGTCGAAAAGTATAGCATAGGTTCACTGCTGTACCCACATTATAAGAGCAAGGAGTTATACAATTTGCATCGATGGAACAGAATCAAAGAGATGGAACCAAAGGCAAGGAATTATAGCTCATCATGCTCGATAAAGCCTTTTACATCAATGACCAGTGCAGATTCTTTTAACAGAGAGTTTAACACTAAAATAATCGATTCCAGGCTCACACCGCGTGTACAGGCGTCATACAAATTTGGATATAGTTTTACGTTTGTACGACTTGCATAGATGCTCTGCGTCTACAGGGTATAAACAATATAACTCGCGGCGCTTTGAGGGAAGGTAGAGGGGAAAATTTGAAGCAATCCAAGCTCATATTATGGTGTCCGATCTTTGTTAGTTTGGTCGTTATAACATATTAAAGGTGGAGAGGCTATCTTCGATCCCACTGCTAGAATCGTCCCATAAATTCGCGTATGTGTGCTCCGGTGCGATTGGAGGTAACACCTAAAAAGGCGACTCGATATTCTGATTGGTTTACATAATAATTAATGAAGTATTTTTTCTCCGGGTGAACGATGTTTGCAGGATTGATAGTCCACGAGCGTAATGGATAGAGTGGGGTCCGGTCCCGCCCAAGTGTCGGGATGTAACGTGACACCTTTGAAGGGCAGTCCCTTATCTCTCTTTAGAATAGGCTGCACCTAATTGTTCTCTCCGATTCGAACCGATACAGTAATACTAACCACACCCCAATGATTCAACATCGCCGAATCACCGAGGGGCTAAGACAAAAATGGAAAAAAGTAAAGGGGGTCCCCAGCCAGTCCCGGATGTTGCCGACCTGCCGCTCCATTTCTACCCGTTCCAATAACTTACAGCTAACTTTAAGATGCAATAACAACTAAACTAAACAAGATAGGACCTGAACATTGGCCCTCTATGGCCTTAGAATGTTCCCCTCTACCATCCCCTAATGCGCCGGGAGTTCTATTGTTTACACCCTGAATATTTACGAATAGAGGCTGGGTTTCCTCTTTAAGGCGCCGGCGTCGCACAGTTGAAAGAAATAGGTTGATCCGCCAAAAAACATTAAAATGTAAAAGTGCGCCATGTAATTTGATTTCCCGACAGAATTGAAATATACAAAAAAAGATAATAGATATCATACAAAAAAGCCAAGTTTTCACTCGAAGATACCTCGATTTAATTAGCATTAGCAGTGAACAATAAATCAACAATAAATTAGCGATTAACAATAGGAAAAAACCTGGCGTGTGCGCATGCTTCATTGCGAGGTAAAATGAAAATGGGAAACTGGTTTACCTAACACTGACTCTACTCCAATTTAATTACTTCCAAAGTTATTTAGGAATATTACCGGTGCGAGTGCTTCGAATGAAGCGCACACACGCCAAGCCTTTTCTCCATTATTATTAATCGCCAATTTATCGTTAATTTATTGTTCATTGCTAAATGCGAGTTAAATCGAGGTATCTTTGAATGAAAACTTGGCTCTCTCGTATCATATCTATTATCTTTTTTGCTGTGTTTCAATTCTATTGCAAAATCCTTTTTCTTACTTAATCCTCAGCAATAATAAAATTTGTTCGAAGGCTTTCATTATATGCTTTGATGAATGATTAGAGTTTTTTGTTTAATTAGTTTCGAGAAAATGGCGGAGTTAGAGCTCGGCAAGTGAAAGCGTGTTTGCGCTCTACGACCAGAAAAATTCCTCTAATTTTCGATCTGAAGCAATAAAACAGACATTCTTCAATTCGACATAAGCTTAACTCGGAAAGTACGTTGCGAAATTAAATTAAGAAATATTGGTTTTTGTTAGAACGACGCACAATAGAAATAACATGGCTTTTAAAATTTCACAGAATTTTTTTTATCGAAAACAGACACTTGTGTCTTTTGTGCGTCGTTCTAAGAAAAAGCAATATTTTTTCATTTTGATGAGTACTTTTCGAGTTGAGTTTATACAGAACACAGAATTAAACAATGCTTGTTTTATTGCTTCAGATTAGAGACGAAATCTTCCCAGCGGTGGAACACTACTATATTATAGACAGCTTCACTTGTCGTTCTCCAGCTCCGACATTTTCTCAAAAATGATACAATAAAGGACTCTAAAGAAATTTTGTATTGCATTTACTGTGTTGTCTGGAAAAACTGTTAAATTTCGTATATTTTTTGGTTGCTAGAGTGGCATTTTTACTTAACAATTTGCAGGTTATATTAGGTGAGCTGTCATCATACACAGTCTAATTTTAGTGTATTCTACCTCTGAAATGCATAACTCAAGGTGGCGCAACCTTTAGTACTGAAACTTCCTAACAATAAGTTATAGTTGGTGCACCACGAGACTTACTTAGTTTACATTATCTTAGTTCTTTAACTGAAACATTTCTTGGACTACACACTCCACAGTCCGGAAGACTAAAATTAAAGGGCACATGGACATGTTGCCTGCCTAATCTAATTTGGAAAGTGTTAACAACGTACAATAATTCAGGTCCAGATCAGCAATGGTACATTACCAACTGCTAGGATGCATTTAAATTTGAGATTAGATAAGCTATACCTGCATAAGCACTTTAACTTTGATATATCTTGGCTGCCAGGCGCATAACTCAAGCAGTGCAAATCTAAAGTAATGAAATTTGCTAATCGAGTACTAATTACCAATGGCCAGTATATTCCTAAATGATGTGTGATTAGTAGTTATTGCTTGATTATGTGATTTCAGCCAGATGTTCCTTGAGCAGCAAACTTGACAGTCACAACTGAATTAGATTGTGTATGAGCATATCATTTGGTTAATAATAGAATATTTTTGGAGCGTTGGGTCAACCAGTGATTTAGATTTTGCAGGCTATATACGCAGGTCGTACACAGTCGAGTTTTGTTTGGTGTGTGTTGACTGTCAAGTGCCTAGCTAATGGAGCAAATACCTAAACTGTCCTAAACTGTTGAAATTGGTTTGAGCAAGTACTGATTACGAATAGCTAATATTTCCACAAATTATAAATAATTGCCAATTATTGCTTAAGAGATTCATGTGCTACGTACTTAACAAATTGTAACTATTGGTAATCAGTACTCTTTTACTAAATCGAATGGTTGGTGGGTTATGCACTTTTGCACTTTCCACACTTCTTTCGTAATTTTTAATAATCACAAGATCACAGGGACAGCGGCAAGGGGAGTATGCTCTTTTATTAACTAAATAAAGCGTGGAATATGTGTCACATAACCGTTATACATAACCAGCTATGGGATAACCGGCTTAACCAATGTGTCGGTAACGTAAACCCGGCTCAGGCCGCAGCATTTTGAAGTGCTGCCGCCTCGTATGAAGAACGTGAAAGCCGCTTGATTGTTGGCTCACTGGATTCAGAAAAATCAGAAAAAAATACAAAATTCAGATATAAATCCTCGGAGCTATAGCTTTTCCATAAATCGCGGGAAGTTTTATAGCAGACGACAACCGCTAGACTTCGGGATAAGTATCCTTGGTAGTCGCGCCCCGTCCTATATATATGTCAATACATATGTGTACATACAGTAATACTTGGCGCGAGATTCTACCGAGTCTCCTGATTAGCATCAATACAACATCTAATACTTGGCCGGCCCGGTTATTCACAAATGGAGTTTGAAGCCTACAGATAAATCGCTAGGAGGTATGTATCGTTCAAATGATCCGTCTTTCCACCACTACAGATCCTTGGCGTATTGTTGAACTTACGAGAGTCGATGAACAATATTCTTTATGGAGTCTTCGTTTTTTACCGAGCCTATCATACACGTTAGTATGTATGTTTGGCAGTTAATGAAAAGTAGCGTGAAATTTACGGCGTTTCACATTTTAGATGTTTTGATTGGAGGCCTGCCTATTTGGTCTATTGGTCTCGGTGCCGGCCGTTCGCGCTCCTGAGAGACTAGCTTAGAGTCTATAAATAGTAATATATAACTGACTATATTATAGTGAGTCTAGTGCGAGTGACCACCGCACTGGTCACTTGGCTGCTAACCCCTTGGCGCGGCTCTTCTAGCCCTCGTAAAATCACCGGAATTTCTTCCATTAGGGTTGGATTGTTGGCCGTACGGATGCCAGGAGCGGCACGGCCGCCATCAACAGGCAGACTTGTTAGAGGGTTTCCGGCTCCATGGCGGTCCCACCGGCCACCAAGCTCCACCGGTGACCTCCACTCTAAAACGAACCGAAGTATACTTGGATTCCGACCATCCGAATCTCTGGTCTGTCCAATAGACGATTCTAGCGAGCGCAAGGCGTGCGAAAGACGAGCACAACTAGCTCGGGTAACCGTTCAATTGTATAGCGACATTAGGGTTCCTGGCCGATTCCGACCCAAGAAACATCTTTCGCCACCCATCCGCGTGAGTTATGTAGCCAGCTTTCTCCCAGAATTGCCCCTCCACCCAAATGCGAACTAGCCAGGTGGAGAGCAGCGGGTGCCACCGAGGCCACAGCGGTCCGACGAAAGGGTCACCAGCTCGACCAGGAGTTCCCGATGAGAAATTCGGTCCTCTACAAGACCTGCTGGTGCCTACACGCGACTCCAAAAGCCCCTTGGCGAAGTTGAGGCGCCTCCACCGGCACCGGGACAGCTGCGGACGCCCGGGGCGGAAACTGCTTCTTTAAGAAAAAGTATACTTATTTACTTTTAAGAACAAAACTTTTTTCTTCCTACAAATGTATTCCTTTATAGAGCACAGTTTGTTTCTTTAAGAAAATTTCGACCCGATACGAAAAATAGTGCGGGTGTGGCAGTACTTTTTCTGCCCACTGCAAGATAATCATACTTTTATTATTATAACTGGTGAGTTGCAAACGCGACAGTAACTGTATGCACTGTTTCTTGAGCTGTGGAGGGGGGGGGGGGGGGGGAGAATTTGAAACACTGTGGTTATTTAGCGCTGGTTGAATACCTTTAATTGTCTGCACCATCAAAGTTCGAGGTAATGATGCAGAACGAAGAAACTTTCACATTTGTATATGTAAGTGTACGTGTCCTAAAATATTTTGTAACATTCTCCTACACGCGCTTCGTCATACGACAGTCTCTGGAAATGTAGGTATCTGCGCAAATTCAATTTTGTAAGTCGTACTTTGTGTCTATTTATGTCAGGAACACTTCTTCTTAAATAATGGTCCTGCTGTTGAGAAAGACTCGTAGCTCGTAGATAGTCTTTGTAGGTGAAGGAAAAATATAAGATACGGGTCGAGGGCACCGGCATCGGCACCGGCACCGGGTTCAGACCGAATGCGAAACAAACAGGGTCCGTTTGCGGCGTAGATACAATTAGTCACTTTTCATGAGAACATTCTAATTACTGATACAGCAACAAGTAAACTCTGGAAGAAGTAATAATTAATACGAAGGGGACTGCCGCAATTACAATACTTACGGAGTAAGCAATTACTGACTTACAATACGGAGAAAGAAAGGGAAATTCTTTAAGGATCGAGAATAAATAAATCTCATCGTGAAGACAGCTGAGCATAAAGTAACGTGAAAAGAACGCGAATAGGATTCAATTCTCTATGTACAATATGTATATACATGGAACATACTGTGTGATGAACGAACCGGGCTTGGATAGCCTGTTATAGTTAATCAGGTAAAGGAGTTTCATATACATACATATGCATCCTCGCTGGATGAGATCATATATAGAAATTCCTCATAGAATCTTTGCCCATTGACAAGAGTATCATGTTTGTACATCGGTCCGCAGCGTCTAAATTCTAAATACACAGCTTCATTGATTTTGATTAGTGTTAGGAGCCAGGATGCCACGCCTCGCCTCGCCTCGCCTCGCCTCGACGAGTTAACGTCTGCTGGATGCTGGATCGCGCCCGCGCGCAGAATCCATTAAACGTTCTAACCCCGCAAGTACAATAACAATTTAATATTTAATAGCACGCATGATTATCATGTAAATATGTATATAGACATATGCAGCCATATATCTGATGGACACTCAGGTCCTTTCGAATACACACGGACGGAGTCTGTGTGTATGTATACGAAGTAGATAGAGTAGACGTAATATGCGCGTTACAACATAGATACTTTCAGTTTGCCGGTAGCCGCACACTGCAACTATCAGTTCTCTTGAAATATAGCCTTCAAAAATATGTGTATATGTATGTATGCATGTGTCTTATCCCGCAGATCCTCCAGCTCCAATCGACAAAGCGCTTTACCGCACAGAAAAACAGAGAGGCATTCGAATGAAAAATAGTTTTTCGTACCCGTTCTCACGCACACTCCGTGCATACTTTCCCTGCCTCGCTCGAGCTGCTATATCGACGCATTTATAGTACATGAAATTAGTAGTAGAGTTTTAAAAACAACCTAGTCGACCAGTTTCAGTCAGTTGCCGAAGAGGAAATCAATAAGATCACCACATACACTGTATTAGGCTTGCCAGATATCCCAAGGAACGAGGAGAATGCTGCATTCTTAAAAGAGCCGTGGATAGGTCGAGACTTGATACATAAATACTTGGTATACCAGGTTGAAACAGTAATACGTATATCGCTGTACTGGTTGCGAGGATGGCTAAGCGTCTTGTCAAATTGATTAAATTGCCAAAGATAGCAATATTTTCACATAGGTTGCGTATGGCTTTGGGAAAGCTTATTTGGCAAGCCTAAGGCCATTACTCTACCTAGCACTATTTCTTGCTGCTGTTGCTACTACTACTGATGGAAGCAGCATAAAAAGCAGAAGATTTGGAAAAGTTTTCGTGGCGCGAAGCAGGAACGCCGTCGCACGAAGTGAATAAGTATCTTTGAGTAGAGAATAAAGCGCAAGGTAAGCATAATCATTCTGATTGAACCGTCAGGTACACAGGTTCCTGAGAATCTAATTTGTACACGCCTCTTTGAGAATGTAGCCGCGTTTAGATTAGCATATTAACATTTGTTGTTAGTTAGTAACAAATTCCCGTCGCAAACTACCGTAATGCACTGCAATGCACTGGTCGCCTCCAATACATTCGATATACCTACTACGTAGTATAATAGATCTAGCTATTTGTCAATGAGAATGGAAACTCCACTGCATGGTATAGGTTACGTTGAGCAAACGCACTTCTACATCGTACAAATAGATCGCTCACTTGGAACTCAAGGCAAGATACAGCATTACTCCGTAATCGTATATCCTCGCAAACTTGTACATCTTATTACGAATGTGGGCAGGACGCACGGAATGAGTGCCCAGAACTTCCGAAGCATCGAATCTCTCGAATCAATACTCTCAATCCTATCGAGAGTCGGAGAATCATGGCCTCTAACCTAGAATTAATCGATCCATCTCTGTCTATTTATGTTGCCTTGTAGCCCGAGAGTTCGATTTAACGCTAATACTTCCGCAACAAATCCGTAAAGCAAAGTTTCTCCCTGTAACGAGAGCAGTGCGACCAGCGACCAGTACAAGTTAGCTATAGCTATACAGCGCAAGCCACGCCGCGAGCCTTTTTCGCCTGTATCTATTATTCATTCCTTGCATGTGGTTGCTCTGACAGGCCAGAATTCTGTAGTATATCAGAGTAATTGATAAAATACTGTTCGGCCAATATTGCGATTAACGAATTCAAAACATACACTCATTTGTACATTAGTTATTAAGTAATGAAAGACAAGATCTATATCACGGTATCACATAAAAATGCTTTCTGCTTTCTGCGACTGTATATGTGCTCTCAACTCTCACCTCACTATCTCGATAGCCTAGCTATAAGTTGAGCCGCTGCGAGAATGAACCCGAGGAGTCCCTCTCCTAAGGGCAGTCACTGCCACTTCCTTTGACATTTGGGAACCCTGCTGGCCCAACACTACACACTACGGAACTCCCGAAATGTAACTGGAAAGGGTCAAGTCATGGCCGGGTGTCCTCCCTCAGCGGCCCCACTTCCAGTTTGTAGCTTTATAGGCTAGAACGACTTGGAGGACTTGGAACTCCGAACTCCGAACTCCGACGATCTAGTTACAGAACTCAATTATTACCGATATAACATATGTATGTACTATCTATACTCTCTACCTATCTATCTATTGTATGTACAATGCTGAAGAGTGGCGAATCTATGTTTCTTCAAATTTCAAGCCTACTGTGTAATCTCGAAGAAGAGTCCTTCCTAAAAGGAACACGTTCATTGTCATCATTTTATACAAATATACGGGGTAGGCTTCTCCCACAAATTTGGTCATTCGATACTTTCATTTGGCGACTCTTGCTAACCATAGCTAATGTTCCTTTTATAATTCTGTAAGGTCGCAGAAGAATTTCAGGAATGCACTAGTAACGAATGAATGGGAAAGACGTTATACGACCTACATGCACGAAGGATATTGCGCATTAATGCCGAGTGCGAGCTATATAGTATATTATAGATTCGCCACTAATACTATATTTCTAGTCTTCTTTAAGATGTAGTTATCGCATTCAGCATCACTATCTAGTCCAATTGTTTGTATTATCAGACTATGTAGTAGTGTTTCTAGTTCGGTCGCATGTCGCTCAGCTTTGTTTCGATCGATCGTCTCGGTAGATGAGGAGATGGACTGACGGAGTGCGTGCGTGCGTGCGTGCGTGCGTGCGTGCGTGCGTGCGTGCGTGCGTGCGTGCGTGCGTGCGTGCGTGCGTGCGTGCGTGCGTGCGTGCGTGCGTGCGTGCGTGCGTGCGTGCGTGCGTGCGTGAGTGAGTGAGTGAGTGAGTGAGTGTGAGAGAGTGAGAGAGAGAGGGGGGGGGGGTGGGGCACATGAAAGGAAGCAGGAAAGGAAGTGTAAGTAAATAAGCATATACAATGTATGTGTGTGTATAGTTGGGTGGGCATCGAGTACGATTGTCGAAAGGAGCTAAAATGCCGTACGTACATTTTTCAGTACATAGATAGATCAAGAGACGCCCATGTCGTAGTATGAGTAGGGTAGATTAAAATCGATCCAAATGCCTATGGCGGCCTACTAACGATCGACGCGTGTATTCGTCTGCGTAGAGACTAATTTTTGAAATTTCTTGCAAGCCTTAATCACACACATCAGATTGATTGTGAGACGCGTGGCTCCAGCATTTTCTCTTTGCCAGGTTCATTTGGATCAATCGTGTAGTAGGTATGTATGTAAGTGTTAGATACTAGTGTTATGTATTCAAGGAGTAGTAATTAGTGAGTATCAGCCGTGATAAGTCTAGGAGCTGGCACTACGGAAGAAAACTATGGGCATTGTAGCCCGCAAGCGAGCTAATTCAAGTTCAAGTTCAAGTTCAAGTTCAAGTTCAGCCTTGCTTAGCAAAGCTGTCAGGTACAGAATAGAGCTATGTGTCTTGTGACACCTATCTCACTCAAAGTGTTTCGCATCCTCTTTCAGAGCCTCGGTATAGGTATAAGTGCTTCTACCTACTCTCCATCTTGCAGCTTTTCATTTCTAGCTTTCTGGCAATATTATATCTTGACAGGGGGTAGGACTTTTATTCGCTGCTGAAGCTCTATGGTGCATCTAGTCATTCGCAGAGAGTGTAGTAGACCTCATTGTCAGTCTGATCGCGAATTATGAGAGCCACTTGGTCGGCGCAGCACGGATCGCTAAAATCGCAAATGAAGCTTTAAAGTGGAAACTCTCTATGGAAAAGCAGATGTGCACTTCCGGCCTATATTATAGGTGAGAAACGGCCAATAGGGAAGGAGGAAAGAATAGAAGAAGGGAAGAAGGGAAAAAGGGAAGAAGGGAAGAAGGAAAGGAGAAAGTTTGATGGAAAAGGTGGAAGGGAGAGGGGAAACCCTTTTAGGAAAGGCTGGATGCTGGATGGTAGATAGATCTAGATGAGAGATGGTACTGGTTTCTACTGATGAAAGGAGGGTTTAGGAGAGCCTTGTTATCGTGGTGAAGTTGGCATTACTCGATGCCGAGTGACTGGTTGAATTAGTAATGCAGTATGGCATTACTTTCCCATGAACGCACGAGCCTGTACTGCCACTATTGACAAAGATCAAAATTAGCCCTGAGACAGCAGCAAAGATCCCAGCTGACATGAGGCCAAGAGCAGGAAGCTTCTTCCGGGAAAAGATTGGGCCTTCTTCGAGTTTCAAGTAGCAGAGACCCGGAAGGACGTATGCCAATGGGACGGCCGCCAAAATACCGTTCAGCTCAAGCACAAGTCCCAGGCAGTCGGTCGACATAGAGATGAGGTACGCCGCGATCACAATCGATAGGGTTATAATCAGATACTTGCGATCCGAATTTGGCACGTATGCATCGTGGTTCTCCATCTCGTCAGTCCCTTTTATAGCTGTCAGTATCACCTGGTAAAATAGACAGATATACATATCTGTGTATAGATAGATATATATATGTATGTATGGTCTATGGAGATACACCACAGACACTTGTGTACTTTTAAACCTCTTTGCATTGAATCTATTAATTGTGCAAGGTGAAAGTGGACGAGTACCTATGAAATGAAGTGTAGCAGTAGCTATAGTATGCATATGGAGGGGAAAAGGTAATATGGTGACTCAAGGACTGTGATTTTGTGATTTAGAGCGAAGGAAAATATTCGGCTGAAGCTTGAGAATCCTTGGCCTTTTAACCGTTTGAGTCCCAAGCAGCGCGATCGCGCTGTTCAGATTTTATGTCGACAAGACCCAGCACATTTCGAGCGTTGTGGACAACTGACTGTCGAAGTCGCGCGCTCAGATTTACTCACGCAAGTACATACATCAGACAGCTCCTTCTTTTAAAGTAAATAATATAATACATTTCACAATGAGTACAATACCATAATAATAGCGTAATAATACATTACAAAATAAAATATTTTGTATTTCAATGTTAGCTTCTCAATGATTTTTATCGAACAAAACTTGAAATATTTATAAACTTACAGTGCGCACATGTAATAATGAAGATGTATTTCATAAAATAACGAAATACAAAATAAAAATATTTTTGTGTTAGAGAAAGCGCGATTGCGCTGTTCGGGATTCTTCGACAGTGTTTTTTAAATATCCCCTGGGACTCAAACGGTTAAGGAGATGGGCCTATACATACATATATGTACATATAGGGGATATGTGGCTACGATGCGACGCGATGGAAGCATCCTCCGTTCTGTTGGAGCAGCTTTTAAAAAGAAAAGCTGCAAAGCAGTAGTGGGAAGTGGAGTGAGAGCACCAGTATAGATATGGATTTATAGATGGATGATTGGCGGACTGGCGGACTGGCGGACTGGCGGGCGGGAAGGAGGGAGTAAAGAAAGTGTGCGCGCGTGCGTGCGTGCGAGCGTGCGTGTACATACATACATAGGATGCAGAGCGGTTAGGTATACCAACCTCTCGTGTTACGAAACATTCGATTGGAAAGGTAAGAAGAATGGTTCCGCTAAACAAGACTCTGGCAAAGTTCATAAGGTCGTCGTCCCAACAATAGTTCTCCATCAGATCACCCTGAACGTACGCGGTGAAGGTGGAGTATCCGACGATTCCAAAAGCAGCTGCGATGATGAAGGACGTAAAGAGAGACCAGTGGGTGACAACATCCCATTTCTGCTGGGTGGCACGTTCAATTGATTCGTAGATAAGGAAAGTATTATGATGGCACATGAATGCAAACGCCATTATCCCTACGGCGGGGACGATCCCAGGAAAATTGGCGAAACGCCAACTGTTCTCTTGCGTAGGCCTATTAGAATGTGCCGAGGAAAATCAAGTAGTGTAAGTATGTGGGCTTTTGCGCTCTGCCGAAGAGAACAACGACTTCTAGATAAGTTAGAGGTTGGAATAGAGGGGTTCGCCGTTCGAAGGCATACGTACACAATTGCGGCCATCGAGCCCATCCTGATGAAGATGGCGATCAGGATGAATCCGACGCAAACCAACGAGAGAAAGGAGATTTTGGCTAACCGTGCGACATTCCGGTATAAGCAAAGAGGAATTGTGACAGCGACAGTGGCCAAAAAGACGACAAACTGTCGGTGCGCGAACATACTTGTCTCATCCATCCCTGTTACTCTTATCAGCACTTTGGTCACCGTGTCCCCAACAACAACGTTGTACGACACCATTGCTGCAGAGTAATCAGTCACCAATTATCTCTAGTCTCCATTCTTCCATCTCCCCCTACTGCCAACGCCACTGCGAAAATCCACCCATCTCCTATCATCATTTCTACTTACCTATGAATGGATAAAAAAATTGAAGTGTCGTCAAAATATAAAAACCGGCGCGGCCAAAACTGGCCCTCATCAGGCCTTGATAGCTCATTTCGCCACATATATGCCCGCTTCGGACCATTAGGATTAACGAATAGTCTGTCAATACAGCGACCAGTATTAACAAGCCTATGCCCAGACCAAATCCTGCCTGGTGGAGGGCATACGGTATTCCTGCAAAAGACATCATAGATATATCTATGATTTCTCAATGGAGGGCATCACTATCATCTCTGTTAGATCTCTAGCGGTCAATAGGTGCAACTATCTATCGATAAGAGGAATAGAGATCGTTCAGGAAAGTCTTTCGTGAGTCGGTTCGACCTCTTAAAATTTCATTAACCTATTTACCTATTACACCGCTGCCGATTATTGAATTGATAAAGTTGAAGCTCGCCAGGGGAAGACTACTAAATTTACCGTGCTCTTCTCGCTCCTCCTAAAAATGAACATTTAACACATCTCACTCTAGGCATCATTCAACTCTTATCGCAGCATATCACCCTCTTCGCACACTTGTACGCTTATACGTCTACCTCTCATAACAAAGAAATCAATCTCTTCTTACCCCAACTAATTGTTGCATGTCATCGTATGACTCTTCCGACCCGATACTTCCACCCTGAAATTGTCACAGTCTCCATTATTCCAACTCAAATACATCTAGCAATACCTCTCACCATTCTACGCCTTCTTTCTTTCATTGGATAGTTGCTGATCGATCGCCTACCTAAACTCACTCTCCATGTTGCCAAATAATAGACGCGATACCCTTCCTCTCTGCCACATATTCTATATCTAGAGAAAGATGGCGTGGGGCCTAACTATTGAAATGGCAAAAACAACAACCACAACAACGGATAAAACCGATAGACAGAAAATAGATCTTTCCAGTTGAATTTTTCGTGCCGCTAAGCTACGCATCATACATGTTCTGCAAATCTCCTATCATGTCCTATTCCACTCTCTATGTATAGTCTATCTCTATGTCTATGCCATGTCTATACCATGCCAGTCTCTATACTGCTCTATACTCTACATCTCTATGCTTCCAGTCGTCCGGCCGATCCGGCCGATCCGGCCCATCTACTCCGGTTCCACCGAACCGGACCAACGAGTCTCGTTAGAATTCTTTCATCTCAATTTGCTTGCGGACTAGTGATTCAGATCAAATCAGAATGGTAAAACTAACACGACTTGCTTTTAGTAGAGTAATCACGTTTCGGAAAGTGGGGGATTACTTTCAGTCATGATTTATCAGTATGTGGTATTCACATATTTCATAGAGACGTATGGGTTATTCCATGCCAAATCGATCACTTATTTCCCCCACCATTTTCTACCGTCATGCAAATTTGTGATCCTCTTTTCTAGGCCTCACTAAGGATGCTTTCAGTCATCATTTGGCGAAGTTCGAATTCGGCCGGAAGGTACAAACTTGGTCTGCATATCGTCTATATATTGATCTTTATCTCGGAAACTATAAGTTCTTTGTTTTATTTTCTTAGCAACACAGATGACGCTTTCCGGGGCAATTTTCATCTATACCGCGAAACTATTATTTCTCTACTAGATTTTCAAAAATATTTTTCTTTTGTGAATTTCGAAAAAACACATCTTTTTAAAATTCTGAAAAAAAGATATGTCGTTGCTTGGACTTTTCCCGATCGTCAAAGCTATTTTGAAAGTGCGTCACTTTAGTTTGACAGGTTATACTGCGCTCTGAAAGACTGGCAGTGCGGCGCAGCGCAGCGCAGCGCGGCGCGGCGCGGCGCGCCTGGGGTAGGGTAGATCGCTGCGCCGAGCCGCGGATAAAACCAGTCCGGTCGGTCGCCCCTTTCCCCTGCCGCTTCATTTATATGTCATCCTGCAAAGAGTGTTGGTTATCATTAGAGTAACAGTCATTAAGGGTAGTAGAAGTTTCCATAGTTTTATTTCAAATAAAGAGAAACAAATTATTGCAAAAATTGTATCCGCCGATGGTTCCGGTACTCTATTCGAAGTCATGAAGTAGGGTAGACTCTCCCTAAAATGCATGCCGAACCTTACCCTTTACCCCCACCGAATCCTTGCTTCCCCATGAGAGAAACCCACCTTATACCCACCTTCTCGTCCTTTCCATTCCACAATGACACTTTTATCGTTTAGAAGTAGGTTAAGCACTCAGCAGAAAAAATCGGTTGTTCGGTAGTCAGTACTGTTTCAGGGATGGAGAAACTGTTATTGACCAAGAGAGAGTTGTAATTAAGAGGAATTATCGACGTTCTTGGAGGATTGCCTGATTTATTATAAAGCCAACCAACAGTCTTTGCAAGATGGTATAGAAAAGAAAGGGTAGGGGAAAAGGGCGACCGACCGACCGCACTGGCCTTATCTGCGGCTCTGGCCAACGCTCTGGCCAGCGCTCTGCCCCAGCCGGCCGCACCGCACCGCGCCTCCAGGCTTGCAGAGCGCACTACATATAACCTGTCAAACTAAAGTGACACACTTTGAAAATAGCTTTTTTTCGATCGGCAAAAGTTCAAGAAGCAACACATCTTGTTTCTCTCAGAATTTTAAAAAGATGTGTTTTTTGTAATTCGCAAAAGAAAAATATACTATTTGTGCAAATCTAATTGAAAAGCAAGAGTTTCTCGGCATAGATGAACATTTCCTCGGAAGGCGTCACCTTTTCCGAAGAAACTGAAAGAAAGAAAAACGATCCTACCTGTTACAGTTTCCGAGATAAAAGTCAATACGTAGAGCCTGCTTTAACCGAAAGCGGCTGAATCTGACATTTTCAAAAGTTTGTACTTTCCGGTGACATTCGAATCTGGGCAAATGGTAACTAGATAACACCATCTTTCCAATTCCAATATATATTCCAATATCTTTGCATACCAATTTTCATGAAGATAGAAAATGGTGGGGGAAATAAGTGAGCGATTTGGCATGGAATGACGCGAATGGAAAATCGAAACCTTCAAGCCTCAGGGCAAGAAAGTGAAAAAGGCGTAAGCAAATATTAAGAAAATGAGCGAATTATCGATATTCGCTCGTTAACAGGTGAAATTAGGAGTGAGAGCTTGGCCCGAGAGCGGCTAGAAAAGTGAAAGCAAGAATAAATGATGAGGTGGTAAAGAGAACTCGTAGTACTAGATATGTATCCCTGAAAATCAGCATAGACATCTCCCTTTTTTCAACTTGAGTCTCAACTTTATATTGTATGATGCGCGGACTTTCTGTGTAGATACCTATGTCGCCACTCCTTTTTCGTGTCAGTTCAGCTGTTGATTTTTTCCTTATTTCTCGGAAATTGTCAATCAGTCAAACTGAGAAAACTGGCTATTGTGAAAGTGAGCGGATGAAAGCGAGTGCAAGGATCCGCTGACACAGAATTGGAGAGACCGCGAGGCATAAGCCAACAGAAGGAATGAGCGCAGTATTCGCAATTAGAAAATGATAGGCCGGCGGATAAGCTTGATAAGCCTATAAGAGATCGGACGGGCCTCTCATTCTGAGTACATGAATGCGTTGGGGCTATGTACGGGTAGGTGTGTGAGTTCAGGTTCATTCATTGCTCGCTTAAACACATAGGATCGATACTGCTTGACCGAGAGACCTGATATTAGCGGGCGAGGGCGAGGGCGAGGGCGAGGGCGAGGGCGCGGGCGTCCCATCGCGTTTCATAGTAGACGCATTCCACGGAAAGGAATTCCTTATATGTATGTATAGCTTTTGTGCCTTGCTGCTTTCGTTCTCTATAATAAGCTTTGAGCACAGCCTCTTTTTACAATGGGCGCTGGCAGTGGCAGTGGCAGTGGCAGTGGCAGTCCTAGTCAAGCTGCTTTCAAAAGTTCCATAACATCCCTTATCAAAAACTTGGAAATAACCACGGACTTTTTTCTTAAGTGAACCTGTGCAATAGGAGTTTAATTACGCTGCCAATCGTTTAGATTCTTCCTACTCACCCGTCAAGCTCGGAATTTAATCCTCGATATGGCACTCGAGTACCGAGCAAATGGCTTGAAAATTCAAATTGATTTCCAGTCCCCTGCGACATCGTCGACTTTCGCCAGCGTGTCTTATGGAATCCAAGCCCAAGTATGACAAGTTTACTGCTTGCCTTAACGTTAACGGCTACTATTCAGTTAACAATAGTCGACTAATTAATAGTAGAGAGAAAAGTCTCGTGTTAATGCGCGCCTGCCGTGGCTACAGGCTTTACTGCCTGACAAGATGTTCCCTGCCTATTATAGTCTTAGCAAAGAAGAAATACCTTGTGAGACTTTAGTGAATGGGGCTAGTGGCAGTAGAGCAAGAGGCAGGGCTTTTCCTGGCACGATTCATTCTTATTGTCAGTGTGATAGGTCTGCTTTAGTGAGGCACTTTCCATTTCGACAAGAATAAGTGATAGAGAGAAAGAGAGTAACTACGGGAGGGAAGAGAGATAGGAATAGCCGGAGCAGGTAGATTTGCAGGAAGCCAAGAGGCTAATATTGTATGCAGCCAAGTGAAAGAAAGCATGAGGAATGGCTATACTATATGTATATCTATATTAGATAGGCGACACGATATCCTGCAGTCGAGTTCTTGTCAAGTGGGGTGAAGTATAGATCCGGCATCCTCGAGATTGCTATCTACTCACATCCTCGTAGTTGCTCCTGGCGTCGAGGATGTAGCTTTTCTCGGTGGCGTCCAGTGTCATCCTGTCTTTTTGACGTGAAATTCAGATACGGAACAGAGAAAGCAGAATAAACCGACAGTGTAAAAGGGCCAAGTGCCGTGCCCTGCCCTGCCGTGCCGTGCCGTGCCGTGCCGTGCCGTGACAGGCTCGCAGACGTCTGCGTCCGTTCAGCCTCCAACCCTCAGCCTCGGCCTCACACTCGCCCCCTCAACCCTCGCCCACGCAGATATTGGAACCAATGCTAAAGACAGCATTGCGCGTGTGCGCATCTGCCTCCAACTTAACGCTCGACTCTAATAACTTAACATACCTACATAATACATACATATCCCACGAGCATTTCGAAGCATCGAAGGATGCCGATTCCAGCACGTAAAAAAGCTTCACAAGTCACGCATCCCATATGCGTGGCTGAGAGGGGGGGGGGGTGGCTCTTGCAATCAGCTGACTACCCTAGCCTACTGCCAGACTACAGAAAGTGCAGTCGGCGCAGAGGGGATGCACGCCTTGTTAGCTTAGCACACTACATAATTATTATACATGCAAGGTGTAAACGATATAAGTGCCGGCGCTTGGGGAGATGGTAGGGGGGGGGGGGGGGGGGGAATTCTAAGACCATAGAGGGCAAATATTCAGGTCCTATCTCTTTTAGTTTAGTTGTTATTCAATCTTAAAGTTAGCTGCAAGTTAATGGAACAGGTAGTAACGGAACGGCAGGTCGGGAACATCGGGGGCTGGCTGAGGACCCCCTTTACTTTTTCCCATTTTTGTCTTAGCCCCTCTCGGTGATTCGGCGATGTTGACTCATTGGGATGTGATTAGTATTACTATATCGGTTCGAATCGGAGAGAACAATTAGATAAGGGACTGCCCTTCAAAGGTGTCACGTTACAGCCCGCTAAGGCACCGACACTTGAAGGGTACCGGACCCCACCGACCCCACTGTTTCCACTACGCTCGTGGACTATCAATTCTGCAAACATCATTCACCAGGAGCAAAAATACTTTATTCATTATGATGTAAACCAATCACAGTATCGAATCGCCTTTTTAGATGTTACCTCCAATCACACCGGAGCACACATACGCTAATTTATGGAACGATTCTACCAGTGGGATCGAAGATAGCCCCTCCACCTTTAATATCTTATAACAACCAAACTAACAAAGATCGGATACTAAAATATGAGCTTGTATTGCTTAAATTTTTCCCCTGTACCTCCCGTCGAAGCGCCGGGAGTTATATCGTTTACACCATGTGTTGCTACTGCATTTAACAAGTTTGCATAATTGCCAAATCACAAATTTGACAGACATTTTCGTGATTATTGTCCATTGGGTAATCTCAGGTAAATACATACATCATGAATTTAGCTTCAACATCCAGGGGCATTAAGGGAGATTAACACATACCTCCCATGCCGCGTATATCACACATATACTATCTATGTATGTAAGTTTCACCGGTTTCACCACACTCTGGCATATTCAATCGGCTAAAAACATGTATTTTTTATCATAAATTTGAGGGTTAAGAGTATCTTTCCACCATCGCGGATGGCACACGACAACTATGTCGTTGAAAACTAATTACTTGTATGAATTGATGATGTGCTGATGAAATATTGTGTAGTATAATATACATGTCAATTTCTAGCTAAAACATCAAATGGTCTAATGAGTAAAAAGTCGAGTAAAAACGGGATGTGTCAAAGAATCGAGTTTTGAACGGTCAACTTGGAGAAGGGGAATGCTTATAATTCGCACTAGATATAGAACTATATATTAACACGAAACTATATATTAACTCTCGAAGGCCAGTGAGCAATATATTGTTCCTTGTTCCACATATTAATAACTACCACTACAATCATAAGAATTAACTTGACTCGTTCAACTGGCACGTTTAACACGTCCGTCAAAATCTGTCACTGAGTCACATTAACAATTTTAACTTTTCTACACAATCATATAAAAAGCTAGCCCGTATTCCATTGATATTCTACGAATGCGTACTAATTCTTGCAGAATTTTTCACCATTTTATTGTTGCGTAACGAAGTTATAAAAGTAATAAAAGTCAAGTTTCCGAGAAGCTACGGACGCTCGTTGACCGACCACACCAGCAATGAGTACCATTACCGCTATTCTCCTCAAGTGCTTGCCTATGAGTCGAGAATCTATCGGTACATGGAAGCGTCTATGCGTTGGGGACAGCCGCTGACAAAAGTCTAGCCCACCAACAGTATGTAAAGTGATGTTAACAGTTGGTTCGGCCTGCGGTTGATTTCTGGATGGCGTACAGACGGTACTGATACAACTACACTGATACTTGAATGTTTATGGAAGTGAATGAAATTTTCTGAGTGTATATATAGTTGAACGATAGAACCATTCAATAATAATGTCACTGAGATGTGAGTATTTTCCAAATAACATTCCAGGCGCCAAAAATTGAGAGTAAGAGTGCAAGATGACAAAAGTAGCGTCCCTGAATTCGGGGCTGCAACGACAGAACTCTGAAACTCTTCCGCGGATACCTCTGACGCGCGCCTACTTTCGTATCTTTAGTGATTTATTAATTATTTCATTTATTGTGTAACAGGCAAACTCTGCTTTAAAGCATGATTCAATGAATTCTCACTGCTGTGTAGGTTATATTATTCTTCTTTAAACAATCTAGCAGCTCCATAAAGTCTTAACTTTGGAGTTCCACATCTTCTTTGAAGGATTAACATGTGCGTATTGAAATGAGAAACCTCCGGGGGCATTCTATTCTATTCACTGGGATCGCATTTTGGGGCTCTCTTCAAGAAGGCGTCCTCGTGATTTAGCGGCCTGCATCTTTAGGCGCGCTTTCTCTGGGTTTCACGGATCCATTTCGGATTTGATGCTGCGCGGGCTATTGTCCTATTGCCGTCGCTGTCGGCGTCGTCGGCGTCGTCGGCGTTGCATGCTATGGCGACCATGGCGACTTTCTTTCGATGATCCATAGGACACGGATATGTTGCATGCGTATGCGTACACCGTACACTGCCGTACAGTATCACTCTGTGTCATGTGATCGATGCATCGATGCCATCCACTATGCCGCTACCGTTTACAACAAAGCAGTGCGCTGTTGAACATAGCGGGACACAAGAAAAAGTTGTGCGTAGAGCGAGTCGTCGACACAACACCTTGAACTAACCAATAATACCAACATTTAAGTTTTATCCATCATTTTGAACGGTATGCTTGATATCGTTGATCTCGCTCTGTTCGAAATTGCAGACCTTTTGGACGTTCCATCCCATAGTAAACCGAGCGATCCTAGAACAATTTTCTTTGAACTGTTATAGTTGTCCATTTGACACGTCTGACACCTGCTCTGCTATGTGCTGAACTCTTCGAAAGCTCCGAAACACAGTAGTGTTCAGCAGTGGCCAGCTATGCAACATTGTGCCTTTCTGTGTCTCTTTCTGCTGCCTCCTAATTGGAATAATGCAGACTAGGTTAGTGGGGTTGCATTATGAATATCTATTGAGAAATCTATTGGAAAGTAAGCTCATTATGTTGTAGAATATCGCGAGAAATATAAAATAGAATATATGCATGTCTGTCTGTACACAATAAAATCAGGTATGAGATATTTAACTACTGTAACTTTTCTGTATACTTTATTCTTCATAATTCAATAACAAATCCCCCCGTTTCTCGTTCTCTCTCGCTCTTAAGAGAAGGAGTAAGCACAGGAATAAGAGATTCGAGTATCTCGGTTAATAACTTGCTCGGCTAATATCAACGACTAATAACTGTCATTGCAATGAGTGAGAGAAATCTATCGTTAGGAATTGTTAGCGGTATTTTCGGGACTGTAGGCTCCTTTCTTGGCAAAATTGCAGCTGATTACGAGCTAAGCCTAACCAAGTGGGTGAGTGGTATTTTGATGAGAATATGGTGCATATGCATAGTAGATTATCAGATATCGGGACCAAAGATGAGAGCAATTTAATGAAAACAGTTGCAAGATGTTTATTATCATTATTTGTAACCAAAGAAAATGTTGACGCGCGTGCAGGGTTTGTCCATTATGAAAGTGACTCTCCTAAGTTTAATGATAATCAGCAATACTATTGGATGTGGATTCTTTGTGAAAGCTCTCAATGCCAGTGGATCTTCACTACCACCTACAATAGCAAGTGCTGCGACGAGTTATCTTTCTTCTGTAAGTGTGCAAGCCTATTTTGAACTCGTTCTCCTTTCCAGACAAAGAATAGCCTTGTCGAGTAGTGCGCCTTGTTCCGTGCCAAGTGTAAACCGATTCAGAAGGATACTTATTAAATTAACTGATTAATGGCATGGCAGTACTAGCTGAAATAGAGCAAACCATACAATTGGAAACCACTTTTCACAGGCAATTTTAGGCTGGCTGGTATTTCAAGAAAGTGTATCAGCTTTGTGGTGGTGTGGAATTTTATTAATTCTACTTGGACTGATGTCAATGTACCACTCATCAGCAGAGCAGTTTGCTGATGAATTAAAAGAAAGAGAAGCTAAACGCGACTGATTTCACCATAGGAAACCACCATCCTGATTCAGCTACAGATTTTGATAAAGATAGAAGAAACAAGTGCTGAAAGCTTTAATAATTAAAGGGACAATTTATTTCAAAAATGCCAACATTGCAAATTTACTTTGTCCTCTCTAAATGTCCCCTCTAAAACATAGAATGAAATGCTGTAAGGGAATCGAGTAAGTATATCGGTACTTCAAGCAGCACAATGCGAGGAACGCTACAAAGAAGTAGTTGTGCATCAATTCAACTATTGCGGGGAAGATGACTGCAGAATTAAAAATCTGCAAAGAAGAATTCATAGTACAATGTTTATTCTTTATAGTACATTACATAGCTATGTACATATAATATAAATACAGTGGACATTGTTCTCCATATACTGCACTGATAGAAAGTATAAAAGCGGAAAACCATGATCCAGATGAGCAACATGACGCGACAAGTATAGATCGCTACCAAAAATCGGCATTATTAATAACTATAGTATTGTCAAAGTCCTCGGTTTCTCTTTCTCGGACTTTAGCAGAAGCCGATGCAAGTAGAGAAGAAAGTGACTATAATTAAGCTGTTTTAGCAAATAAAATATTATGAAAAGACGGTATAGTATGCAAGCCGATATAATATGGAAGTAGTTATGCATTTGGAGTCTCAATGACGAATGGCTGGGTCTAACAATGAAACGGCACAAATGAATGAAGTAAAGCATGATTCGTGTATTTTGATGAGCAAGTTGAAAATAACGCTACAAGGTAGTGGCGCGTGCGCCTACTGAAACCTACTAACAGAAATGAATGTGCAATGGAAAAAAAAAGTGAAATCTCTTGGATTCTTCTAGAAAGAATTAATTGTTCTTGCGCAAATGCTATGATATTTCGTAAAAAAATAATCATCGAAGTAGAAGTTCATCTATATGTATAGACTTTACGAGTAGGGAGGTATTTTGTGCAATTAATCATATTAACGTAGGATTGCTACTTAAAGTAAAGTAAATATCTTATCCTGCGAGACAATAAATAAGTTTTGTACAGGCTTAAAACTTAGCTCGGTTTACACAATTGTTTGATCAATTCGTGCCAATTTTACTTAAAAGCTTAGCGGCGGGAAATGTACTCGTATCTACGCCATTCATGCTCAATATAGCTTTACGAATGATGAAAAAAAGGAGGCAGACGCACCGTTATATACGTCCCTCGTGATATACATACAACATCGTATCGTATCGTATCGTATCGTATCGTATCGTGTCGTATCGTATCATACGGTAGGGTACGGTACCGTACCATATCCGCTTTGAAAAATTGTGATATTAATCTTGTCGCTTATTTTCATAACAATGACTGTTATGACACTGGTGTGCGCCCTTCCGTCCCACTGAATACAGTGTGACGAAATTTCAAATGCAGCGATTTCTATCGTTTAGACGGCAACTAGGCCACACAGAGCCCACAATTTTCATTGCCTGCGATACCTTGCACTGATATCTCACCCTGAATATAAAGTTTTGATGAAAAAGACTTGCACCAAAGTTTGGAGGCCATTAACCTCGGCCGGGGTATCCAAGCCTTCCAGAGCACACAAGGGATCTTGTCAATTGGTAATACTGTCAGAAGTAGAATCAGGCTCACTTCGTCTATATTCAATTTCCATTAGGTTTCACCTGTTCTGTTGAAGGGTTGTTCGATAGAAAGTCAAGGATATAGACGCAAAGGCAAGATTTTAGAACTCCGTTAAAGAACAAGGTGCCAGAACTGTAAACGCATGTAAAATGTGTCAAGTGGGACTAATTGATGAAATTTGTATAAGTCGAATGGCCGCTTCTTCCACTGATTATAGCTGTAAGACGAACAAAGGAAGGATGAAAGCGAAGTATGGAAGAAAGAAAAGTGATCACATGACAGCGCAACAACTCTTATCAGAATGAGTGTCACTGACAATATCGCTGGTGTTGCCGGTAAATCGTTGGAAATCACTTGTTGTCAATTCAGTACCGGAAGTGGGAATGACAGAGATCCCATTGCCATTATTATCTAGAGATCCACTGGATATGTGTCGGTTCTGTGCCCTCTGCTTCTTAAGATCCGACAAGGATTTCACGAAAACAACGGAGACGTGTATGTTGATCTTGTTACTGTTTTCGTTCTCTGGCGGGTAGTTGGACTGCTGGCTATTCACCGGTGGTTCATGACCTGTTACTGCCGAGGCAAACAAGTAAATCGAACGCTATCCCTGATCCTTTGACCTTCAGAAGTTCGAGCACACCAATCCAAGAATCACCCATTCGATATTTCCAGTTCCCTCGCTTCTTCAAACACCACATCGCGCCCCCCCCCCCCCCCGCCCTTCTTTATACACACATCCGCCCGCCCCCCCCCCCCCCCCTCTCTCTCTCTCTCTCTCGCTTGCTCGCTCGCACTCTCGCTCCCTCCATCCCATTATATCCTTTCTTTCATTAATCTTGCACCTAAGAATCCAGCCCATAAGACATCGACACCGACCCTTCACCTTCACCATTCCCCAGCAACTGCCCGATCATAACACACGAACTGCAACTTGTGACGGCCGTGACTTGTACACCACACTCGCAGACTACTATCAGTTTCCAGCAAGTACTCTCTCGTCTCTCCTCTTCCCTACCCACCCACCCGCCTCCACCTTGTGCATCGATGAACTTCCGACAGTACGAGTAGGCTAACTGGACCAACCTGCTCTGTTTCACTGACATTGGGAACAAAGTATTATCCAAGACATCGACTGTCAAGTGAAGTGCCAGAAATTTTTCCGTTTTTCTTGGTTTGTGACCATACTGAAGTTATTGGCTACTATACTATATTATTATTATTCTTATTATTATTGTATTATATTATATTATATTATATTATATTGTATTATATTGTATTATATTGTATGGTATTGTATGGTATTGCATTGTATTAGGCTATATTATATTATATTATATTATATTTATATGTATATAGGTGTACGCGGACATATATCGAGATAGGTAAGGCGACGTGCATAGCCAGCTGCGAGAATCAAAAGCATTGCGCATACCATCGAATGTCATAGATTTGTGAAAAGGATGTTGTGCTGCAGTGTTGTGTTTGAATTTTTCTTGGAACATATAAGGCCCAAAAAATCAAAAATAAGTGTTTAAGCAAGACTTTGCGTCGGTCCAGTTAGTCCCTCTTTGTATTATAGGCAAAGTAAGAACCACTATTTTCATGCCAAGAGCGCGAGGCATCATGCTTCGGCAATAGGCTAATAAAAGGTTAAAAAAATTGAACCAATGCGCAATTTATGGCTGACGCCTAGTGCCAATTATTCTTGTCTGTGAGCCATTCTCCGAGACACGGTTGTTCAACATGAGATGCTGATATTCATTGTCAGATTTTATTCCAAAACAATGACGTGTAAAATGTAGAGCGCAGGCTGAGAGTATAAAGTGATGGTGAATTGTAATAATTTTCGAAATGTGCATCAAAATCGAATAGCGGATGCTGACTCACAATCAGTTCAATCTACGATGATCTACAATTATCTACAATAGCAAGTTCAACAGGGTTCCAAGAACCTGGTTGGATTTCATTAAGGACTAGAAACATGTCTTACTGTCATATGAGAGCTAAACAAATACAAAGAGGCCATAACAGTAGCCAAAGCAGAAATAGTGTGTGATGAAGGAACATGGTATGCCCATTATCATACAGTACATAAATCTCAGGCAGAAAAGTTTTGGTGACACTGTTAGTAGAAGGGCAAGAAGAGATCCTGAGGCCCTGAATAATTCCAAGGTAAGCTAAGTTTCGAACGAAACAATGTGATTAAAGAAAGAGAAATGTAACATAGAAGACTGACCTCGCAATTATTCAGCAGCGCCGAGTAGTAGTAAGGAAAAAGAGAAAAAGCTGGTAAATTATCAAATCTCGAGCAGTTCTATGCCTTTCACCACTTTCACGCCGTGTTACATCACGTTATGTTTGGGAAAATGCGACAGCCTCTTCAACTTCAGGCTTCAAATAACCCCGAATATTGCAGTTGAAGTTGATCGCACATACTATATGAGTTTATAGAAGGCACAGAATAATGTGAGAAAATTTTGCTCTAGGAAGCAGCATCATTCAAGATCAATGAGAAGAGTTTTTATTGGAATACCTTACGAAAGGCTTTTTTGGGAAATGGTTGGCATTGGTTTCCTAGAGTTGATTGCTTTGAGGACTAGATTTTTATAGGAGAAGCTTCGGTGTTCTGCAGTTATCCGAGAATTGGGAAGATATGTGCGGTAACACTGAGACATCTTAATTTGCGCGTTATTTCACTCAAGGCTATATATGATTTACTAGAAAAGCCGGCTATACGGCAGATATTGAAAGTACTCTAAGAACTTACCAGATTCTTTATCGACATCTTCGTGAAGAAAAGATTCGTTGTCCTTGCCTTCGGGAGCCTTCCTCACCGTACGCGTAGGCGAACTGCAGTCTGTTTCACTACTTTCCCGGGGAGGAGTACCTTCTTGCTCAACAGGAGGTACATTACCCACCGAATTCCCAGTATAGGTCTGTCAGTGACGATATTAGCATTATGATTGATATCCATGCATGTATGTGGAAATTGTCGTACTTTTCTTCTAATTGTAGAATCAAGTCGAACGACACTTTTACCTGCTGTGCCTGTAATCTAAGTCGTGCTTCCTCCTGTGCATCTTTCTTTGTCGTTAGTACTTTATCTCGAATGGAAGTTCGCCGTACGCTCTGTGTACGAGTATTTATACTTTGCGACCTACGAACACGTCTACCCTGTGCTTCTCTCAGTCGTTTACTCTCTTGCTCAGTCTTTAATTCAACTATTCTTTCTCTAATCTCCAAATCTTCACAGATATCTGTAACAATCATGGATTGAGTTATAACGTAGGTCAGAGCGAGATTTACTTTAGCACGATGATACAGTGAGAATAGTTCTAGTCACCTGCCGGTGTCTCGTCGTGTTTATTCTTTGCATTCAAGTCAGCGCCGTTTTGTACCAGTAACTCGAGGACCTCCAGCTGGAATCGAAGTTAAGCATTTAATAGTTCCTTAAAACTGACACGCCGAAGCAATTACTGAGGACTAGACAAGGCGCGAATCTTACGTGTCCCCAACAAGCAGCTGCATGAACAGGTTGCCATTTATCATTGTCTTCTACATCCGTGGGTACGTGTTGGTCAAGCAGAAATTCGACCACCCTTAGGTAACCATTCGCTGCTGCAATATGAAGCTAAAAAGAAATGGTTTCCCCATTAGCCGCTGGGACATTGACTGGCCATATGCAACGAGCAAATAAAGTATGATAAAAAAGGAAAGGAAAGAAAGGAACAGGAAAAGGACAAGGGGCCGGGTGGGGATAAAGAAAAAGAGAAAAAAGCGTGCAAGCGTACAGGCGTGGCACCCTGATGATCCTTGTGTTCGAGATTTCCGCCGATTCCAGCTATTGCCTGGAGCTCCGTTAACATCTGCACTTCGGTTGAAGCTCGCGTTTCATCAATTAATTCTTGGGTAACACCTCGCCTCGCCATTTCGCCTAAATCACCCCGATCATACCGGTGCAGTCAAGAACCAATGGTGCTTAGGAAAGAATCAAACACGTATCAAAGGGAAATATATCATCGATATACCTTCTATGCAATCGAGGGTCTTCTCATCTTCACATATGTCATAAGGCATATTCCCATCCGCATTGACTGCCAGTAAATTTGCACCCCGGGCGATTAAACTCTTAACTAAATGTAAATGTCCACATGTGGCAGCAGCATGCAATGGCGTCCACTTTTCACTGTCCTCCGCATTAACATTTGCACCAAATTCGATGAGTAGCCTCATCATTTCTTCGTTGCCATCTATACAGCATTGATGCAATGCGGTCAAACCATCCTCGTTCGTCGAGTCAGGATTTACACTCTTCTTGAGTAACCACCTCACTAGAAAGTATTTCACCCTTGAATCTTTCAATTATTCTTTTCCTATCATCAATAATAGCATTGTACTTGATCTTTTTAGCCTAAATCGGCTGACCTTCGTCAATGTCGTTTCTTGCAGCTGCCTCCAGCAGCATGACACTGTCGCTAAAGTATATGGACCGTTTGTTGCTTGTATGCCTGGTTTGAAGGCGTAACCATTCTTTTTCCCTTTGCCTCCATACCTTTAGCTGCTGTAATCTTCTGTGGCGCGCCAAGTGCAAACGTTCTTGGGTCGTCAGTCTTTCAATGTGCACCATCTCTGCTACCAAGTCCGAGTGTTCCATAGCTATACGCTTATAATTTTTACAGCTATATGTACCTGGATGAAGGAGAGAGTAGTCTTACATCACTGCTGTTCGGTGTGGGCATTTTTCTGCATAATTCACCTAAGTAATATCAAGCAAGAATCATGCGAGCATCGATATCATGCATCTACTAGGGCTACCGAACGAAGAAAAGAAGCTTCGATTGTCGAGAGAATCACAATGAAAATGGCAACACCACATGCGTCGGGGTGGTGCTCGCTTCCTTTATCTATAGATATATCTGGCAACATCTAAGGAAGCCCAATTCAGAATTCAGGAATTACTGGCCCGTGTACGCTGTGTTACTCTCACTATGTTCTCCCCTGTAGGTGATATGCCGATGAAAGTGCTTTAAAGCCTCTTCGAATAGATAAAAGGGAGAGACGTGTGGCTTTGACGATCGACAGCTAATGAAAGATCCAGCATCGAGGAGGAGGCCACTAGGGAGAGGAGGTGTTGGGAAAATAAGGTATCGACGCTATACAGAGGCTACAAATTAAAGATTTAAGGTATTACCTTTGCGTTTACAAGGCCAGAGTTGTGTGCCGAGATATTTTAGAATTTTTTGGGATACACTGGACATTCTCCTTGTCCAATGACAATTCTAGAAAATTAATATGCTCCGGTAGACCAGTTAATTTGCTCTCAGTTATCTCAGGCACAAACGGTGGCAGGCTTTAACCTGTAGCTCTGTCACTCTTATCGCGTACTTAGGTAAGTAAACGTACGATATTTGCACAAATGTTCCTACACGCCAATGGGAAAGCACTGATGAGTTGATAACCACAATTTGACACACTGACAAGCTGCTTCTCTTTTTCGGAACGTGGAATTGATACCTTGCCAGAAATGAACATTTCCCGCGGAGAGAGAAAGCTAATTCGCCCCCGACTTAGACCCATTTACCGCCACATATTAGAGAGAACATTGCTCTGCAAATAAACAGAGAAGAATAGGTCACTGACAATTATCAATCATAGTCCAACCGATCTTACTTTTACTATTGAGCGGATGGCTCTTCCAAATCCTTCCAGATCTATCTCTCAGTACTACTGTTGATACTTGTTTCCCAGACTCGAGTTTCTAGTAACCTCAGCAGTTTACATTTATTTCCTAGTCGTTTAACAAGCGAGCCATATACCAACGATGGCAGTTAGTTATCATACTGGATCCGCTATCGTTCTATACTTTTGTGCAATTCTTCATTGACAACGCTAACAATGCTGACAACACTGGCAACGCTGACAACGGATACAGATGTTGGATAAACATATTGATTATAACAAGCATATAACATGATCTTTTTTTGCGATTGTGTCCTACCCAAGGAAAGCCCTAATGAACCGGCCGCAATTGATCCTTTCGACAATGCTGACAAATACATAATCGACGACAAAGAAACGGTGAGGCTTCTTGTTCAGTGAGATAAGCCACTGGCACACTGATTTCAGAACTTTCATAAGCGCCGCTCTCCCGG
Source organism: Ectemnius continuus (assembly GCA_910591665.1). Lineage (NCBI taxonomy): Eukaryota > Metazoa > Arthropoda > Insecta > Hymenoptera > Crabronidae > Ectemnius > Ectemnius continuus. Next base: position 15,202,370 of record OU342864.1, on the reverse strand, counting down.
TACTGGTCATGTCCATCATGTCCATCCGTCATGCCTATGCCTGGCCGGCCCTTCTGCTCTCTGCCCCTCTGCCGTCTTTCACTACTGCCCGGGTGCGGACGCGGACGCGGACGCGGACGCAGACACCGTGACCGGGAGCGGAACCGCGCCACCGTCACACCGACCGCTCGACATCTTTTTATTCACTTCTAGTCACTTCTAAGTTCGATTAATTGCAAATCGAAGCAAACAACAAGACATATATACACATATCTATCTATCTATCTATCTATCATCGTATGCAGAGAGGAATGGAAAACAATGAAGGAAATGACTGAATGAAGGAGGAAAGCAGGCGAGAGGCTAATTTCAGAAGCAATCGAGAATGAACCAGTTTGAAAGCTAGTCCGATAGTCTCTGGTTTAGAAAGTCTAGGAAGGGAGTTCTCTCACCTGGCGAGCCACTTTGAAGGACTCACTGGCGATGATTGCCTTCACCGACGAGCGGACCTTAATCTTCCCTTATATCCGAATTAGTGAAAAATTTCTTTTGATATTCCGCGAAGGAGAAGAGTCACTAGATACAGCAGCTGTCTGCTCTGTGCTCTGTGCTCTGTGCTCTGTACTCTGTACTCTGTGCCGTGTGCTGTCTGCTATGGCTACTATTTGTAGCAAGTTGGTCTGGGAGCCGTGGGAGCCTATCAAGATATAATAGGAGCAATAGGACTGATGGCCGTCCTGGCAGGCGGCTGTGCTCGTGGCCGCGCTCGGGATCCAGCCAGTCGCTTCAACCGAACTCGAACTCGCTTCTAAGCAAGTGTATATGAAGTTGAAGGGAAAGCTGCTTGGCTAATTGCAACTACAACATAACGTACAGTTCTCCACGGGCCAGAAATCCATGAATTGCCCCAATTATTCTTCCTTGCACTTTCCCAACTTTTTCTCTGGAATCACATTGTTCCGCGAGTGATGATTAAAATCCGAACTGGAGTACTACTATTAAGTAGCAGTGCGCACGCGAGAACACGTATACATATCAGTGGTCGCCATTTTTAAACTAGTGAATTGGTAACTGCTGTGCCACAGTCGACTGGCGAACGCCGAACTTGCCGAACTTGCCGAAGCCAGTCCAGTCTACCGCCGAGTATTGCCGAGCAGTGCCGAGCAGCGCCGATCAGTGCCGATCAGCCAGCCGGTTGCCGATTGCCAATGCCGAGTCGCGAGAATGGAGAGGGTCGAGAACTCGAGAGTCGAGAGTCGAGAGCCAGACCGGATCTAATCACTACAAGATAGATAGTATACTAGATGCAGTACAAGTATGTACGGTATGTACCTTCTACTTACATATGTAGATGCTATATAGTATCGATAATTGCAAACAGATGTACATATTAATTCTAATTCAAGTAATAAATGAAAGAAAGTATTTCTTCTTCAGTCAACTCGTTTCTAGAGTCGTCGCCAATTCAATAGGCGGTTTCAAGGCCAAATTTGTATCCCACCCATGGCACGAAGTGCCTTTCACTTTTCCCCTTCCTTAGCTAAATGGGTGGAGCTTGCCGCCTGGCGCCTGTTAGCCTCGCAAGCATCGCCAAAAACGAGTGTGTCACGATAGCACGGCGGTAAGATGATGGGATTTCCAGTCCTATGACCCGGGTTCAGTTCCGGATGCGTGCTGTATATTTTTGTTTAAATTTTTGTCGTTTACTATTGCTTCCATATTATCACGATTACTTTTTATGGTCATCAGCGAATAAAAAATGAACTTATCAAAGTAGTTACATATCTTTGGACACTAAATAAGCTTTTTCAAGGTGTTGGTTGTGGGCAGCGAATGAGTATATTTACAGCACATATTTACAAATATTTACAGAAATACGAAACGCATAAAATCATACGCACGCACGCATCCATACAGACACACACACACACACACACACACACACACACACACACACGCCGCAAATCTAATTTAATTGTCACTTTCGTGTTCGCTTTCTCCCGCTATGTCCTCCTCGCCGTGCTCCTCGTCGTCCTCTTCTTCCTCATCATCGGATTGTGAGCCATTGAGGAGCTCCTCAATGATCTCCTCTCGTAAGCCTTCTTTTTCGAAATCTTCTTCTTGCAGACGTTCTGCATGCTCCACGGCGTTCCTCCAATTTTCGACCGTCACGTTTTCGACGGCCCGGTGGAAGAGCTCCTCCACATCTTTCATCCTGAACGTCGAGTTTCCCTCGGCTACTTCGTGTTTAATTTGGGCCCAGATCAGTTCAATCGGATTGTACTGACAGTGGTACGGTGGCAGCCGCACAACTTCGTGGCCCTTTTCAAGGGCCAGTTCATCCAACTCAAACTTCTTATATGTGTGGGCATGACGCCCAACTATTTCTAGGAGTTCCGCCTTACTGTAAAGCGGACTGCATTCAATCTTCTTCTCGTTCAGCCATCGGATGATGTCCGCCTTCTTACTGTTTGTCGTGGGGATCTTCTCCACCGTCATCGAATGGTAGCTCGCATTATCCATAACGATAACGGAACCTTCCTCGAGGCTGTCGAGCAAAGTGGAGAACCACTCCCGAAATACGTCCCCATTCATTTCGTTGTGATAATCCGCCGTTTTCCGGGACTGGAACACCAGCTTCGCTTCCTTAATGAAACCATACTTGGCGCACCCTGCGTGCACAACGATGAGGCGTTGACCCTTTCCCGTTGGTACCTTCAGGCCTCCGGACTTGTCGCTGGCTTGCCAGATATACTGCAGCGTATGATTTTGATTCACCCACGTTTCGTCCAGATATACGATAGGGCGAGTGTCATTTGTTCGTCTTAAATTGTGCATCGTCCGCAAAAATTTGGCTCGCGCAGCCACAATGTCGATCCTCTCCATGAGAAATTTGCGCCCGTCGTTGCCCTTCCGGTACTTATACCCGAGAGCCTTGAAAATTCGGAGCAACGACGTTTCCGAGGCTTCGAGCACTCCAGATTCCCTCAGCGCCTCGAGAACTTTGGCGACAGTGGGATACTGTCGCCGATCGTAGAACGAGGAAATCGTTCTCTTAATCTCTTCTTTCTGCCGATCGGTCAAGCCGGTCACCCTCTTGATATGTTGCACACGCTTCTTCGGCGATGCAAACGAGGGTCCCGCACCCTCGTCTGTTGACTTTGCTTCGGCACAAATCCTCTCCACAGTGCGAAGGGATACTCCGCATGCTTCGGCAGCAGCTCTTCGCGGATGATTCAGAATATCCCGATCATCTCGGATTCTGAGATCCTCAAAGAAACTGAGTACTTTGAAGACGATGTCTTTTCCTTGTTTCCTCATGTCTTTTGGAGCCATCTTACTGGACTACAAACACGCTTAGACAATGGATTGACTTGGAAAAATGGTGTGCGTACTATGATTGCTCCTTAGAGACTTTGGGTTGAACGTCTTAAGAAGCGGAGTATATATACTGTGCAGTCGAACTTGGAACCTCCTACAAACGCGCTTTTGGGGGTAGTTTTTCCATTTTCCCCACTTGGCTCGACACTTTCGAAACTCTGTAGGGCGGACCTAAAGAATCACCCCCGTAGAAGTAAAAAATCCAAATATACAGCGGGCATGTTTCACTGAAAATATACGGCTTAATTGCCGAAACCTACATTGCGTCAAAAAAAGGTTTGGCTCGCCTACTGCAGCTGCAACGGTGTAAGCCGATGTAGCCTTGCCACGAGCCTTCTTTTACTGCTTTACTGCTTACGACCACCCCGGGATATTTACCCTTGCCGAACTTGGTCGCTCGCAACTCCATAACTTGGGAAGCTGCACTGAGTCCGCCGTAAACTTTCTCGCGTACAGTCACTCCGCGGTACACTTGTCACGCATTGATCAACCTTTCGAGGGCGCGATCGAACCCTGACCCTATAATCGTGAAATCCTTACACGAAACAAGCAAGAGACTACGGTAGCTCAAACAACTGAGCTTTTTAAAATGAGGATTGTGATTTCAAGCGGCTTGAAACCAATCCATTTTCAAGGGCTCTGTTGCATGAGCTATAATATCGACCGTAGTCTCCACAGCGTGCATATTTCAGTGAAAGTATACGGCTTGATCGCCCAAAAACCCTTTGCATAACGCCAGAAGCTTTGGAGCCTACGCAGAAAGTTCATGATACTTCAAACGACAAGTACTGGCAATAAGATACTGCGGATAACATAGCTTGTATCGAATGCACTGCTCTTCCGATAAGTATACAACTTAATTGCCCAGGTCAGAATTTTGTCAAACGGTATCCAATCGGTCAAAAGATTTATGCTACACGCGATGGTAAAAGTGTGTACCATAAATAAATCGTTGGCACTAATAAATCTTCCCTAAGGCGCATCTTAACTTAAAAAATATACGGCTTAATTGCCGAAACCTACATTGCGTCAAAAAAAGGTTTAGCTCGCCTACTGCAGCTGCAACGGTGTAAGCCGATGTAGCCTTGCCACGAGCCTTCTTTTACTGCTTTACTGCTTACGGCCACTCCGGGATATTTCCCCTTGCCGAACTTGGTCGCCCGCAACTCCATTATTTGGGAAGCTGCACTGACAGGCAGCTCTTGCAATCAAGAATATCCCGGCTATAATTAATTTTCATAAAGCGCGGAAGAAGAATCATTCTCTTGTTTACAAATATTTCAAGGGCCAGGGAAGATCACCGCACACTATGTGACAACCGGATCTATTCGTATTCTCCTGGCCAAGTGTCATAACTTCAAGATACTTAATGGAACTTTTTGTTGATACTTATTCCAGTACCAGTCAAAACATAATGATTCTGATGTAGTACGTGTAGTGGCCTTTGGAATTCTATGTTTACTCATGGTTGAGTTGTGGTCCAATTAATATTATTCAACTTTTTTTGTCATTTTTTAAAAGTAAATAAAGACTGGAGACCCCAGTATGCACTTTGTCTAAAAACCAGTCATTCTGACTGATTTTGGTAGAAATAGGTATATTTAAATAGCCGGTAAATCTAGTCTTAATAGGACCTTGTAAAGCAACGCTTCCTTTTTTCAAAGATGTACGTGTATTTTTAGTGTGTTCGATGTGTAAATGCTTAAAAACGTGTGTTCCACCTCATTACACAGATCCTCATACACTATAATAAAGCTACACTTATGCAGCCTCCCTACAGTGTACAAGGTGATTCACTTGCATTTGAATCAGAGCTCTCCTAGCCCGCTTTTACTATCTAGACATCTATTTCATTATACTATATATTCTCTGTTTAACAAATAGACTGTATTAAATCATGTGGTCTGATGGAGGGAATATTTTACCAAGTTTTAGCATCGACTTCCATCGACTTGGTAGCCATCTTAGCCCTCTCTGTCCCACTCTAGCTCTCTAGCAATACAGCGCGCCAATATTTTAGTTTCAAGTTCAAACATTTTTGATGGTTTTTATTTTTTTTGGTCGACTTCCCGACCTTCCCCGGGTCTGAAATTTGGTGGAGAATGTACCCTTGGGTCAAGGAAGAAGTGATATAAATTTCAGAGTCCTAGCTCAAAGTTTAGGTTTTCACCTATTTTCGACCCTGGAAAATGCTCAATTTTTTCAAGTTTCTCAAAATCGGCCGAACCCGGGATATTTTGATTGTTTTCGTATCAGGGTGGATAGGGAACAAAGAATCCATAAAAAAAAGTCCGGATTTGCAACGAGAACGGGTCGAAAAACCGTCCAGAAAAGTCCATTTTTGCTCATTTTTGACGGTTTTTATTTTTTTTGGTGGACTTCCCGACCTTTCCCGTGGCTGAAATTTGGCAGGTAATGTTTTTTTGCATCAAGGAAGATACCATAAAAATTCCAGGGCCGTAGCTCAAAATTTTTTTTTCAGCAAATTTTTCTTAAGGGGTTCCCCTTCAGATTTTTTCACGATTTTTCAAAGGTCCCCGAACTCGGATTTTTTCTTCAGGAATCGATTGTTTATGAATGAAAACAGATAGAAAACACGAAATCCGTCGAAAAAAGTATGGATTTCTATCAAAAACACTAAAACAAACTGCCTTTAATTATATTATATTTATGGGGAAATATTATATATCACTGGCTTCTGCGGGAGGAAATTTCATGTGCAATAAATGCGTAAGATGCTGACAAATATTGAGCAACATTTGAGTGTAATTTAAATGTCTATGTTATTTATAATGATTTTATATGGAACAGTATATGAACGACAGTGGTGATTCAAAGGCAAGTGACTCACCCTGTACATTAGATTACTGCAATACCAGCGACGTACTTTTGATTCAAATTACAATAAAATGATACAAAAAATCGAAAATCAACTTTATCGCAGCTTTTTGTAAATAAGAACCTTTGCTTTACCAAATCCTATTAACGGAAATCCAAGAAAAGAAGTCTAAAAGTTCCATTAAGTATCTTGAAGTTATGACACTTGGCCAGGAGAATACGAATAGATCCGGTTGTCACATAGTGTGCGGTGATCTTCCCTGGCCCTTGAAATATTTGTAAACAAGAGAATGATTCTTCTTCCGCGCTTTATGAAAATTAATTATAGCCGGGATATTCTTGATTGCAAGAGCTGCCTGTCAGTGCAGCTTCCCAAATAATGGAGTTGCGGGCGACCAAGTTCGGCAAGGGGAAATATCCCGGAGTGGCCGTAAGCAGTAAAGCAGTAAAAGAAGGCTCGTGGCAAGGCTACATCGGCTTACACCGTTGCAGCTGCAGTAGGCGAGCTAAACCTTTTTTTGACGCAATGTAGGTTTCGGCAATTAAGCCGTATATTTTTTAAGTTAAGATGCGCCTTAGGGAAGATTTATTAGTGCCAACGATTTATTTATGGTACACACTTTTACCATCGCGTGTAGCATAAATCTTTTGACCGATTGGATACCGTTTGACAAAATTCTGACCTGGGCAATTAAGTTGTATACTTATCGGAAGAGCAGTGCATTCGATACAAGCTATGTTATCCGCAGTATCTTATTGCCAGTACTTGTCGTTTGAAGTATCATGAACTTTCTGCGTAGGCTCCAAAGCTTCTGGCGTTATGCAAAGGGTTTTTGGGCGATCAAGCCGTATACTTTCACTGAAATATGCACGCTGTGGAGACTACGGTCGATATTATAGCTCATGCAACAGAGCCCTTGAAAATGGATTGGTTTCAAGCCGCTTGAAATCACAATCCTCATTTTAAAAAGCTCAGTTGTTTGAGCTACCGTAGTCTCTTGCTTGTTTCGTGTAAGGATTTCACGATTATAGGGTCAGGGTTCGATCGCGCCCTCGAAAGGTTGATCAATGCGTGACAAGTGTACCGCGGAGTGACTGTACGCGAGAAAGTTTACGGCGGACTCAGTGCAGCTTCCCAAGTTATGGAGTTGCGAGCGACCAAGTTCGGCAAGGGTAAATATCCCGGGGTGGTCGTAAGCAGTAAAGCAGTAAAAGAAGGCTCGTGGCAAGGCTACATCGGCTTACACCGTTGCAGCTGCAGTAGGCGAGCCAAACCTTTTTTTGACGCAATGTAGGTTTCGGCAATTAAGCCGTATATTTTCAGTGAAACATGCCCGCTGTATATTTGGATTTTTTACTTCTACGGGGGTGATTCTTTAGGTCCGCCCTACAGAGTTTCGAAAGTGTCGAGCCAAGTGGGGAAAATGGAAAAACTACCCCCAAAAGCGCGTTTGTAGGAGGTTCCAAGTTCGACTGCACAGTATATATACTCCGCTTCTTAAGACGTTCAACCCAAAGTCTCTAAGGAGCAATCATAGTACGCACACCATTTTTCCAAGTCAATCCATTGTCTAAGCGTGTTTGTAGTCCAGTAAGATGGCTCCAAAAGACATGAGGAAACAAGGAAAAGACATCGTCTTCAAAGTACTCAGTTTCTTTGAGGATCTCAGAATCCGAGATGATCGGGATATTCTGAATCATCCGCGAAGAGCTGCTGCCGAAGCATGCGGAGTATCCCTTCGCACTGTGGAGAGGATTTGTGCCGAAGCAAAGTCAACAGACGAGGGTGCGGGACCCTCGTTTGCATCGCCGAAGAAGCGTGTGCAACATATCAAGAGGGTGACCGGCTTGACCGATCGGCAGAAAGAAGAGATTAAGAGAACGATTTCCTCGTTCTACGATCGGCGACAGTATCCCACTGTCGCCAAAGTTCTCGAGGCGCTGAGGGAATCTGGAGTGCTCGAAGCCTCGGAAACGTCGTTGCTCCGAATTTTCAAGGCTCTCGGGTATAAGTACCGGAAGGGCAACGACGGGCGCAAATTTCTCATGGAGAGGATCGACATTGTGGCTGCGCGAGCCAAATTTTTGCGGACGATGCACAATTTAAGACGAACAAATGACACTCGCCCTATCGTATATCTGGACGAAACGTGGGTGAATCAAAATCATACGCTGCAGTATATCTGGCAAGCCAGCGACAAGTCCGGAGGCCTGAAGGTACCAACGGGAAAGGGTCAACGCCTCATCGTTGTGCACGCAGGGTGCGCCAAGTATGGTTTCATTAAGGAAGCGAAGCTGGTGTTCCAGTCCCGGAAAACGGCGGATTATCACAACGAAATGAATGGGGACGTATTTCGGGAGTGGTTCTCCACTTTGCTCGACAGCCTCGAGGAAGGTTCCGTTATCGTTATGGATAATGCGAGCTACCATTCGATGACGGTGGAGAAGATCCCCACGACAAACAGTAAGAAGGCGGACATCATCCGATGGCTGAACGAGAAGAAGATTGAATGCAGTCCGCTTTACAGTAAGGCGGAACTCCTAGAAATAGTTGGGCGTCATGCCCACACATATAAGAAGTTTGAGTTGGATGAACTGGCCCTTGAAAAGGGCCACGAAGTTGTGCGGCTGCCACCGTACCACTGTCAGTACAATCCGATTGAACTGATCTGGGCCCAAATTAAACACGAAGTAGCCGAGGGAAACTCGACGTTCAGGATGAAAGATGTGGAGGAGCTCTTCCACCGGGCCGTCGAAAACGTGACGGTCGAAAATTGGAGGAACGCCGTGGAGCATGCAGAACGTCTGCAAGAAGAAGATTTCGAAAAAGAAGGCTTACGAGAGGAGATCATTGAGGAGCTCCTCAATGGCTCACAATCCGATGATGAGGAAGAAGAGGACGACGAGGAGCACGGCGAGGAGGACATAGCGGGAGAAAGCGAACACGAAAGTGACAATTAAATTAGATTTGCGGCGTGTGTGTGTGTGTGTGTGTGTGTGTGTGTGTGTGTGTGTCTGTATGGATGCGTGCGTGCGTATGATTTTATGCGTTTCGTATTTCTGTAAATATTTGTAAATATGTGCTGTAAATATACTCATTCGCTGCCCACAACCAACACCTTGAAAAAGCTTATTTAGTGTCCAAAGATATGTAACTACTTTGATAAGTTCATTTTTTATTCGCTGATGACCATAAAAAGTAATCGTGATAATATGGAAGCAATAGTAAACGACAAAAATTTAAACAAAAATATACAGCACGCATCCGGAACTGAACCCGGGTCATAGGACTGGAAATCCCATCATCTTACCGCCGTGCTATCGTGACACACTCGTTTTTGGCGATGCTTGCGAGGCTAACAGGCGCCAGGCGGCAAGCTCCACCCATTTAGCTAAGGAAGGGGAAAAGTGAAAGGCACTTCGTGCCATGGGTGGGATACAAATTTGGCCTTGAAACCGCCTATTGAATTGGCGACGACTCTAGTACAATTAGCCCCTCTGATGCAAGTCGACGAATGGGCGCAATGGGCACAACTCGGGCGTATTACATTGAAGCCGCACTGTGTCGACGCACAGTGTCAAAAATTCACTAAATTCGCAAATCGTATAATCGTCAAGGGGCCGTTTGAATTTTGAATATGGAATACTCCTATAATTTTAGTATAGATGATTATCGGTTTGAGAATCATTGATTTTGCAAACCTTCTATAATTATATAGATAGTGCGATTTAGATGTAGGTAACTGATGGTATCCTAAATCACAGGAGCCCAGGTTGCCAATATGGCCCTGCCCTTCAATTGAAACTCATATTTAGAATTTCAAAAGATTTTCCACTTTTTAGAGCAAAGTGATCGAAATAAATAGTAGTTCTCATCTGGAGGGATATTATTATACTACATAGGTACTATAATAATATTCCCAATCGAGGCAGATTAATCTCAAAAGCAACAATAAAAGAATATTTTCATAAAGAAAGCCACTGAAAAACGTAAAAATGGATTAAATAAATGTTTCATTGGGAAAAACGTCTCTTTTGTGGATCTTAGTTTTTTGGTGGGATTTACCTTGTTCACCTTGTCGATCCGTCGAGAGAATCCAACCGAAATTCCTATCATCCAAACGTAGTGAGTGGCGCTTACCCCTTCAGAGCCTTCAGAGTTGAGTGCGTCTCCGATCGGCAGTACATAATAAGTATGTATTACATATACTTATGTATATACACTCGCAGAGTTCGCAGTACTTATGCTTCACTGCCAGTGTACTCGCAGTAAATGCGAACCGGCCCCCAAAAGCGCGGGAGGAGCAGTAAGCAGTTAATATGTATGCAATAGTCGAGAGATAACTGGAAGGAGTGAAATTCTGGACGGCTCACCCTTTCCATGCTCTCCACGCTTTTCACCCCTCACCGTTCTCACGCTCTCTCAGCGGGTCGACTTCTCTTTTTATATGTATGTATCTATTATACATAGTAGCTGATGTTTAGCATGTATACATATAAATACTACAGGCAGGGTCAGTCCCGCGTTTCATCTGCTAAATGAGTGATCTCTATATCACTACATTTCATATCACACAGGTGCAATTTGATAGCATAGCTGCGCATACATTCGTTACAAGTTACAATTCTACTATACGTAACCAAATCTGTATGTATACATATGTAGATATAGATATACCTAGTATTATGATTTGTGGTGTATGTATGCGTGACAAAATACACGCATGTAGAATTAGGATTGCGGTGTCACTCAAGAAAGATAGAACGAGATTGTCCGTATTAGTAAGATCGTTGGCCTTATACAAGCTCAAAGTAATTGCCGATAACCCTTTGCTCTGTCAACATCTCAACATCCTCGTCTCTCGTCGGTAGCAGAGAGCTGAACTTTGAGATTAAATAAACCCACCTATTTCCCATTTGCATTTACTTAGGTTGTTCCTAATGGACGTTTCTTAATGGAGAGCACCCTCTGCCATCGATCTAACAATAAGCCGCACTGCACTCTCTCTCATGGATAATCTAGCTATCTAGGATAATCCTGAATATTGCAAACTGCAGGACACTTACAATATTTCATTAAACTTATTATAAGTATTATGGCGACTTTCTAATCCACTTGCCGATTGCGAATCAAAACAATACCTGTATAGAAATAGAGATAAGGCAGGGATAAAACTAGGGGGACAATTAATAGAAACGGTTCTGCTAAAAGTGCACACACCGTCATATGTATTACTGTGAAGTATATGGAAGTATAATGTTGTTCGAGCCAACTTTGCTCGCACAATCGTCTCTATTACTATTTGTCCACTTAATCTTGTTCACGACTACACTAGTATAATAATATATGCATAGTAGTATACGTAAGGAGTCTACTGTATAGCGATATCTCGTACTATTTCCAATAAACTTATCAAGTGTCAGATTATGAGACGAAAAAGTGGAAAAAGATTAGTTGTTGGTCTTCTATTTATTCATCGGACAATGCGGTAGACAATTGTTGATTATAATATCTCTGCCGATAGCTCAGTGCCAGTTGGCAAGATAACTGGTTCATGTCCGTTCTAGGAGGGCTTAGCAGTGGCGGAAGATATATTACATCAGGCGGCTCCGGCCCGGTCCGTCGGGTTCGGAGCGCTGCGTGCCGCGTGCTGCGTGCCGCGTGCTGCGTTGGCGTCTGTCTCACTTGTAGATAGAGTGCATCACACGTCGCATGGTTCCCCGCTTCTTCGTTTTCTGATGCAATGTATCTCTTCGAATTCATCAAGCACCGCTCATCGCTCATCGCTCATCGCTCATCGTTCATCGTTCATCGTTCATCGTTCATCGTTCAAATTTAGCCTGTCGTTTCCCGTTGTTCTTTTTATTCTGACCGAGTGCTGCTGGCGACATGCTGTCGGCCGCGGAGTCCAACCCTAAAGCATACTAATATTTACTATTCCCTTCGGTTTTGAAGTAACACCAGACGCAACAGTTCAACTTTTCAATTGATTACCGCCACAAACCTAACTCTAACTGCTTAGATTGTATCGTGAGAAAGATAGACTGCGCGCATGGAATAGGGGAGCGAAAGTGGCGTGGTGTGGCCACTGTTTGCGATCAGCAGCGGAGGGTTAAGAATTTCACGACATTGCCGCAGCGGAGCCGGAACGATAACAGCTAACTCGAGTTTTATACGCGGCAACGAAACATTCGTTGTCTAGGTAAGGGGTACTTGTGCTAAAACTGAAACTCTTCACAGGTAATACGTTCTCCTCCACGGGAGGCCCACATCTTACCGAAACGAAACGAAGGTACCCGCGACACTATCTTAATAAAAACCTCACAGAAATTAGCGTGTAGTTAAGGTATGCACAATAACTGATGCTGAGTATGCTCTATTCTTGGGGTACCGGACAAATAGGGAAGATCCACTTTTTCGTGGTCGGTCCTGGGAAACAATTTTATCATTGGTCTGTCTATTTTTCCCTTATCTATAATATTATTTACCCGTGCTACCTTCGGCTTTAGCGACACTCAGTGCTAAAAGGAAAGAATTCTCTTATCTATCTGCTGTTTGTAACGATGTATCAAAAATACTGCGGTTTGATTAATATCGCATAATTTATCGAGCAACTTGCATAAACCAGATCGAAATCATCCAAGTTCGGGATGATTTCTTTCGGAGAGCTGGCAATTGTCCGGCAATCCACAAACGATATATGTATATATGTATAAATGATGCTAGTAGTATTAATCAATAATAAGGAAAGCGGGTGGTATAGCGAAAAACTGGTTCAAGATGTTGGTAATTTTACTCAAGTGATGAAACACACCATTCCACAAGATACCATTTGTAATGAGGATTGCGATTGATATGTACCGTACTCATAGGCGGAAGAATGACTGACTCGACAATTTTCTAGAGAGTAGGGGGTAGGGGCCACACTCGTAGAGGAGGAGGAGGAGGAGGAGGAGGAGGAGGAGGAGGAGGAGGAGGAGGAGGAGGAGGAGGGAGGGGGCGGAGGTGGTGGTGGAGGTGGTGGAGGTGGCGGTGGAGGTGGCGGGGTGGCGGGAATTAGACGGCTAAGATAAAAAGTGGTGCTGGCATGGCGCAACCGCGAGTCGTAGTTGTTCGGTCTTGGTGTAATAGTCGTGTAATCCAGATTTGTCTGGACTGGGCCTTCCTTTGCAATTTTCCCCCGTATCAACAGTCTTCTAGGTGCTTGGACAAATTAGAGAGAGGTAAAGAAAATTCTAAAGCTATCATTCGATAGAAACATATGTAACTTTGCTCAAAGAGAGCGCATAATAATTAAGGGATCTCATGCAAGTAGAACTGTATCTTTTGCGGGCATAAAAGATTTGTAATTTTTCAGCATTTTGTAAGGGTGCCGGTATAGGGTATATTAGATTTCGATATATGTAATAATAATGTGGCTAGTGTAAAACGAGTGGTCCGAATCTGAAGCTATCGTGAAGCAGAGTTTGCAGTGGCCTCTTCAGCTGCGCTCTCCTTGACTATGACTATGTAGAGGACTTTAGAAAATGTTCATTCTTGGCGAAGATGTCGCTGCTCGAAGTGAAGAAAAGTAAAAGGGGTATCGATCGGAGAAATGCTACGCTGTCCACTAGGACTGATCTAACAATAAGTAAGAAGATCTAGTGAAGAGTTCAGCCGGCTTGATAAGTTCACAAGGCTGCTGGCTTCACTATCGAGCAGCTTTAGTTTCCTAAGCATAGAACGAATAGAGAGTAAAAACTATATATTGCCAAGATGCGCCTTCATTTTAGCGATTTTACATGCGTGAGATACCTTCAATTAGGAAAGTGCATATCTGAATGTAATTTAAGAAAGAAATTCCTCCAAGATGCGATCGATACATGTGTCTCTGCAAGAAACAATGCAAGTTCCGCCGCGCAGCGTCTATAAGTGCCGTCTATTCTATCGACAGATAATTCTATAATCATAATCAGATTTATCAGACGAAAATGTCATCGTGCTAAAGCGTGCCTTTGACAAGAGGGAAAATCAATTGGTCAACGGAACAAGAGGCTTCAAAGCTATTGGGGATTCTTCCTCTGGGTGGTGAGATAGTATAGCAGATAGAATATACCAAGTACTTCGGCTCTAGCTACAGATAGATCTCTACTGTGTAATTAGAACTTGCTTGGAAAACTATTTTCACAATGAACTTGTTGCATCAGTTTCGGCCGCATTAACACCCACGCCTCATTATATGTACTCTTTGAGTGTATACATAGTAAGTATACATAGATGCATTGAAACTGTAATAAGTTATCGGAGAGCCACCCCACAAGATTCCGATGGAGAAAGGTCGCGAGGAACGAGGAAGATGATAAATAGCGGAAGTTCCGACTTAGCAGAGATAAACCGGAGGAATTTTAGTTTCTGTCTGCTGGAGCCTGGAGGTCGATAGGTTATTGGTAATGTTCACACGAGTCACTAGATGCAGACAAATTGATTCGAGTTATCCATCCCTCTATCTATTGAGAGAGTAGTGCGCGCGTCAGCCCGCCCGCGCCTCTGTGCCAATGGCCGAGTGGCCGCGCGATCTCCAGAAGCCAACTAACTTTGACCTTCCTATCCTTCCTATCATTCATCCCCGGTGCAATCTGTGCAAACTAGATTGTAGTACTACGCATCAACTTAACCATCCACAATCTAGCCACCTATAGTGTCTGTGTGTGTGTGTGTGCGGGCGGACCTTTTCAAAGGTCGAGATAACTCACCGCGCTAACTGATCGGCTGCTGCACGTGCTGAGACTGTCATGCCACTGTTAACATCTCGTGAGAGTGACAGGCATAAGTACATTACTCGACATAATCAAAGCAAACATAGAGTTGCGTACAACTTGCGCGCGAGTTTGATAATCGACCTCCTGAATTGACCAAAAAGTCTAATCATATTTTATCGATTAGGCGATCGCCAACTGGCGATTAGACGAGTCCAGCTTGGGATTACTCTGATATATCTATATTTTCATTCTTGAATTGCAGTTTTATTATCTATCGAGCCCAAATTGCTACTCGCCATATACATATGTGTGTGTGTGTGTGTCCCCATCTATTAATGAGCGCTCTGAAAGCATAGGAGCAGTTTCCCTATTGCACAATGAATGAATAAATATGCATACTACGTGGAGTAGAGGTATAATGACCGCGGGCAGTGACTATAGATAGGTATACATTGAAGATGCGATGAATGGTGCGCGCGCGTTAAGTGAACCAGCTGATGGCCCTGATGGCCCTGATGGGCAATGCGGTCGATGCGGCCCCAATGCTTGACGAGGACGGGGTGGGGAGTGGAGCGTAGGTCAGGTGAGGTTGGGGTCGTCGACACGTGGAGAACGCGCGACATGCGACACGTGTCGCGTGTAAGCAGGATGGATCGGATGGATCGCATTCCGGCATCCGCCATCCGCCGCGCCGTCCGCCGTGCGCCGTCCGCCGTCTGCTCGGATCGGATAAAAATATCATAGGATCCATTCAGCTGAATGAATCAAGCCTTGACATTAAATATGTTTAAAATGGGAAGAGTTTGTGAAAAGCGGCAAGCGATATCTTTAATGAACTTTCATCGAGGTTGGTTAGTGGTGCTATTGTTGTGTTGCACGAACTTTAGTTCCATCTCTATCGGATCTTCGTCGATAGAGCAATGTATCAAGCCAAGTTTACTTGAAGCCGATTGTTCGAACCAAACTACTTGCCACCACCGTTCTTATTACACGTATTTCAGGCGTTATTATCCCTCACCTTATTTATCGAAGGTTATGCCTGGAGAACTAGAAGAAGTGCATGGAAGGCGGGCAACTTTCGGGATGGGTTGCTTTTGGGCAGGCGACTCTCTTTTCGGTGCTCTGCCCGGTGTGATCAGAACCTCTGTTGGATATGCTGGCGGACAAAAGGAGTCGCCAACCTACAGAGACATGTGAGTCTTCCAAAACAGCGGCATCAAAAGAGTAGTACTACATACTTATTGCTTAAGTACAACGATTAATTCACTGCTATTTAATATGCGCGCATTCCACTGTGACAAAATACCAATGTTTCAATGTACTATACTCTATGGCCCTGGCTATTCCTATGTTGCATCGTTCGGCCAAACTCAGCACTTTAAACAGTGTTAACAATAGATATTCCTTAAATTTGCCAGCGGTAAGGAGACGCAAAACACGCAAAGCGCGATAGGGAACAACGATCATTTTAATGGGTCAAAAGATTTAGACTTTGCATAATAGCGGATAGCATAGAGACGACACCGGTACCTTAATAACTCTACAGAGTAACGGTACTTATTCTGATTTTTTCTATCTCTACATGGACATCCAATGACCGATCGAGAAGAGATCTATTGTTATCGTGTTGATAGAGATACGTCTATATTATCGACGGACAAGAGAAAGGGATTAGGATTTTATCTAACTCCAGTAGAACATTAACCTTCTATATCATTGCAATGATAGTCTATCCTCCAATGGGACTCTTGGATGGGACGCTTCTGGGGGAAAAATGCTTTGTGATGGAATTCAGTACGACAGTAGTACATACCGTGTAATGCGACCAAAATTGTTGACACTTTTATTGTTAATTATACTCTGCAAATATCTGAATACAAGTAGTGGGAGTATAAAATCTTTTGTTACTCCGTGGGATCTATATTCCAGAGCAATGGCAAAACAAAGCTTTTCCCTCCCTTTTGTTTCTCACACTTGCGAGTAATTTATCCAATCTTTTTATGCTATTTAAGTAGTTTAAATCATTTGACAAGCATGGTTTATAAATGGTTCGATCACCTTGGTAACTCTAGCTACTGCTAAAGTTTGAAATATTCCAGCTGGCATTCTTACAGTCGGCTCTATATGTGTTGCAGGGGGGATCATACAGAAGTGGTAAATATTGAATACGATCCAAATCTAATTTCCTACTTACAACTCTTGGATCTCTTCTGGAAAAACCACGAGTATGGTCTTACTACGAAGATTAAGACACAGGTAGAATGACTTAAAAAATCATGCGCCTTAACTCAACCTTACTGCTTAAAGAGTAAATTTGTCAATAATGAGCAACTTTTCATTTATAATCATGCAGTATATGTCGCTCATATTGTATCACAATGAAGAGCAAAAAACAACAGCTGAAAAGTCACTCAATGACATGCAAAGAAAGCGAGGTGAAACTTTTGCCACGGAAATTCGGCGATTCGACAAGTTCTACCCCGCAGAAGAGTAAGTATAACTAGAAAGCAGATGTCAAGATAGCTAGGGTTGCACGTTAGTCGAAGCCAGATTTAAAGAAAGAGAAAGTAAAACTGCGGAAACCGTGAGTGATAACGGCGGGAGGAGTTAAGAATAATTCTGAATCCTCAGCTATCATCAGAAGTATCGGCTTCAAAACCACCCGTGGCTGATCGAGAGTACGGGCCTGACCGGGGGTGAAATTCTTCGTAGTTCACCACTGGCAGCGAAATTGAATGGATACATCGCCGGGGCCGGTACAATCGAACAACTGGAGAAGGACTTGCCACGTATGGGTTTAAGCGAGAAAGCTGGACAGTACTTGAAAAAATACGCTATTGAAAATCAAGGCAATGGGCTTTACTGCTAGTTTCATCAATCACCGATTCGGCGATTCCGACTATAATCTAAGAGATTGTTTGTAGTCTGATACTATTTGTTAGCCGTGGTGAATTATCGCCGACTCAAATCGTGGCCTATGACATTTGATATCGTGCACACGGAATGGTATCAATCCATTTTATAGCTATCAGTATTTTCATTACACGTACTGCTTGTGGCAGTGGCCACTTTTAACATAAATTAATTTACCACCAATGCAACACTCATATAATACTAGTAAATCGTTATTTTTCTACAAACGCCAACGATTGGAAAGCCGAGAAAGCCCCAGACACAGTATTGGATTAGCGTAATACTTTATTTACAAGACTTATGATAACATGCAGTTCGTCTATGATCCCTTCCGTTTAGTTAGCTGATAGTCACACTTTAATTATGTGCCAATCTTGAGATCATTATACGAAACGTAATAAAACCCGGAACATTCCAAGTCCTTGGAAATACTTGCTCGAGAAAGAAAATATTTATGATCATATCTAGCTAAGGAAAAATGATGTCCATCTTAATTGATTCTTCATCATTCCTTAAGGTAGAGATTCCTTAGCAGACTAAAGGATAAGAAAAAACCAATGGATAACTAGTTTTTAATAGATAGCTAACTCCTGTGAATACATGTTACAAATTTCTACTCTGTATATGT
Organism: Ectemnius continuus; assembly: GCA_910591665.1. NCBI lineage: Eukaryota > Metazoa > Arthropoda > Insecta > Hymenoptera > Crabronidae > Ectemnius > Ectemnius continuus. The sequence continues at coordinate 15,183,892 of OU342864.1, read as the reverse complement.
ATAATAGTCATTTAAGAGCTAGATGTGCGAGACACCCAGTTGATGCTTTATCGTTTATTACTTTAATTAAGTGGAGCTGCCAATTCGTTGTTGTCTCCGTCAATAATAGTTTTAATTTATACATATACACACAGAGTGTAAACGGTATAACTCCTGGCGCTTTGAGGGAAGGATAGAGGGGAAAATTTGAAGCAATTCAAGCTCATACTATGGTGTATTAAAGGTGGAGAGGCTATCTTCGATCCCACTGCTAGAATCGTCCCATAATATCGCCTATGTGTGCTCTGCTGCGATTGGAGGTAACACCTAAAAAGGCGACTCGATACTCTCATTGGTTTACATAATAATTAATGAAGTATTTTTGCTCTGGGTGAACGATGTTTGCAGAATTGATAGTGCGCGAGCGTAGTGAAAACAATGGGGTCCAGTCCCCCCCCCCAAGTGTCGGTGCGGTAGCGGAATGTAACGTGACAGCTTTAAGGGCCGTCGCTTATCTTTCTTTACAATAGACTGGACCTAATTGTTTTCTCCGATTGGAACCGATATAGTTATACTATAGTTGCATCCCAATGGGTCAACATCGCCGAATCACCGAGAGGGGCTGAGACAAAGACGCAAAAAAGTAAAGAGAGCTCCTCGGTCACTCTCCGATGTTGCCGACCTGCCGTTCGATTACTACCCGTTCCAATAACTTACAGCTAACTTTAAGATGCATAACAACTAAACTAAAAAAGATAGGACCTGAACATTTGCCTTCTATGGCCTTAGAATTTTCCCCTCTACCATCCCCTAATGCGGCGCATCGAGTTCTATCGTTTACACCCTGAGTATATAGTATATAATACATATTTTAGATGTATTCCAAAGCCGAAATTGTTTATTTTTACCCACACCCGAGCAGTCGATTTATTGTAACAGATTTCCTACTTTCGCCCATTAAAGTAATCAATGCTATTTCGGAGAAAGTCAAGTAACTGAGATCGGCGAAAGTGGCCGATTTGGGTGTAAAATGCGCGTATCTGACCCTATGCTCGAAAAAGATCAAAGAAACAGGAATAAGACTTTATCATTATATCTTTATTCCGAACAATCTAAAGCACAAAAATGTTAGCACACTATTTTTTTTATTTCCAATTGTTTTGGTGATAATGAGTGTTTTAGATGATATGTTCCTATGTATGCAAATGGAGAATTTTAACTTGGATTACTAGCCGTGCATCCTATTGTTTCCTACTGATTTATTTTTTCTCTAAAGATAGATATTTTCCCGCGTATTTTACCGTATAATTGATCTGCGGAAAATTGCGCAAACTTGTGCTATAAGTGCACAAATTCACATATTACATAAACCTCTCATTATCACTAAACAAATTTGAAATTAAAGAATTGTTTGCTAACATTTCTTGTATTTTAGATTGTCCGGAATAAAGACATGATGATAAAGTTTCATTTCTGTTTCCTTGATCTTTTTCGACTGTAAGGTGAGATGCGCGCATTTTAGACTCAAGTCTGCCACTGTGCACCGGTGCTGGTTTATTGGGCCTTGGGCCACGCACATGTTGGCCAGTACGTTCGGGGTGCTTTATTTGAACAATAGGCTTTTGCCGCGGGCTTGCAGCGAGCCATCCCCCCATCCCATTAGGTCGAGAGGAAGGCAACTTCTTCCCTACGCGCTGCCTAACATCAGGATCAGGGTCCCAGAACTCCCCAAGCCTAATATAATCCGTATTCTCAGTCGATATCCTGTTTGGGCGTATTAATTCTAGTACATACATTCGCACAGAGTCGTTTGATTTGAACTCCCTCTTGAGTTGAATAATGTCCGGTCGCAATTAGAAGGAAATTCGCTGTGAAATGGTGATACGGCACGCAGTAGTGACACGCAAGTTTTACTAGATATGCTACGCCAGCTGCGCCCATGTAACACAGGCTCTATTCATTCATAAGCTTTACAGGTGTATACTTACATAGAGAGACTTTTGGCAGGTGTAGTCTGTAGGTGGTCCGGGCCGTCCGGGCGAACAATAGCAGGAACAAAGAAATGTTAGGTTTGCAACGTGCTGTAGTGCAGCGGAGCGTCTGCTGAACGCACCCAATAATTACTGATTCAAACTCAAGAGATTCAATTTAACTGCATTCTTTATTTCAGGGGACGCAGGCTGCACTCTGTCTGATCTGAGTGAATCAGAAGCTTTAATTCCTTCCTCCTCGTCCTTTTTACAAGGTTGTACTTAAGATTCGAACATCGCGGAGTTGCAACGCCATGGCGTTACGTTGATGTTTATGTTTGTTTGGTCGATGTAGATCTTAGGAAGGGAATAAATCGATTGTGATACTTTGATTGTACCCTTCTTTATCCTATACACTCGGTATTTGATATAATAGAGGGGTATGTAGGGTATGTACTCATATGTACTTCCGTCGAGTTAGAGGTAAGTGATAAGCGGTTATAAGCGTGGTTATAAGTGGTCTGAACGGTCTGAAATAGGTTAGAACTTGAAGTTGGCGCATATGCAACAATGTAATGCAAACGTATGTACTATAGTGCACTATAGTGTATTTACTACTATGTGTATAAAGCAGTATAAAGGGTGGCACGAGTAGATAAGAGAGTGGTGCGCGTCGCGCGCGTCGAGTAAAGGGAGTAGAGCAGTGCGGTTGGTCTGTGCTAGTCTGTACTCAAGTAAGTATGTGTATAGTACACAGGGTACACAGCTATTAGGTAGTTGGCAATCGTAGGTCATGGTTTGGTAGATTGCTGAAAATGATGGTGAAAATCTGAAAGAGTACGGTTAAGAAAAATGATGGACGCACGCAGAAGAGATCGGGAACAAATCGGATTGTGTGGTGTTGAGAGAATATGGGGTAAATCGCCGACAAGGATTGAGGAGTAAGAAATTGTGATTCTCTTGAAAGTTGGATAGTTGAGAAGGCGGTATTGCCGAGTGCTCGATTTACATTAGTGTATGTAAACTGAACTGGTTTATCGCTGCCTTTCGGTGTACTATTTATTGTTTGTTTGCTGTAGCTCAGATCTAGAAGAAGAGGATCAAGGAAGCAAAAGTAAAGAAGATGTGTCGCCAAAGGAACGGAAAAGAAAGCTCGAGTCGCGAAAGAAGGTATGCGACAGGTAGAACGTTAAGTTACCAGAAATGAATTTCTTCCGATGACAAATGAGATCTTTAATGGCAGAAGAGTAAGAAGCTAAAAAAGGAGAAGAAGGCCAAGAAGGAGAAGAAGAGAAGGAAGAAGAAGAGGAGGCGGCGAAAGTCTGAGAGTAGCTCGAGTAGCGATGGCGAAGAGGAGATTCTAGAATGGGTGGAAAAGGATGCGACGGATGATAGGAGTAAAGGGAAGGCAAAGGCTAAGACGAAGAGAGGCTCTAGTTCGGAGGATAGTGGCGATGAGAGTGCGATAGGGCCGGTTCAAAAGCCACACGTGACGTTATCGGCAAAGGATTTTGGAAAGGCTCTCTTGCCCGGAGAAGGCGCAGCTATGGCCGCTTATGTTGCCGAAGGTAAAAGGATTCCTAGGAGGGGTGAAATTGGATTGACATCCGATGAAATTGCTTCCTATGAGTCTGTCGGTTATGTTATGAGTGGAAGCAGGTATGGCACTGATACTGATATTGGAAGCAGCGAGTATAGGTTTCTGGGATTACTTGTCGAAACAAATCATTTATTTCAGACATCGCCGTATGGAAGCTGTGCGTATCCGCAAGGAGAACCAGATTTATTCGGCCGACGAAAAGAGAGCTTTGGCCATGTTCAGTAAAGAGGAAAGGCAGAAAAGAGAAAATCTGATATTGGGCCAGTTTCGAGAGATGGTCAATCAGAAGTTAGCACAGGAGCAGAAAAATAAGTAACCTATCCATTCGGATAGACTTGTCGCATATTAATTCTGGTGTACATACTTTCATCGTGGATACAAAATAGGTTATTCTATTCCAAAGTAATTGTCATGTATATTACAATATTTTACATTATACAATGTATTTTATGCCTTTTGATTTTTCTCCCAATCGAGCCATCCTCCTGTATAGTTGTAAGAGCTGCAAAGCATTGGAACCGTGAAACGCATCGAGCATCCGAGCTACCGACTAAATCTAAATGACAAACGTTATCTCACTTGTGATAGCCAAGTTTTTGAATTGTCTCTTGTACCATAGCACTCCTTCTCCCAGACCTGCAACTCAGGATAATCTTAGTGTCCTTGGAAGGTTTCTCTTTGCCATACTTTTCTCTAAAATCCTTCTCCGAAAGATCCGTCAAGGTAGTTGCTACATCTCCCACTGCAATTAAAAGAAGATGAGTTTGATTTAACAGATGGTGAAGATGAAAAGAAAGTGTCAAATAGTAAAGTAAAACGCATACTTGGTACATGTATACTGCCAGGCAGTTTGCCAGTTTCATCTATCTCGCTCTGTTCTCTTACATCAATTATTAGGACGTCCTTATTTTCCTTCGCTTCAAGAATATCATTGTAGGAGAGTTCCATATTTCTATCACCACCTTGAGTCATAGTTGTAGCATGGAATTTTGCAAGTACCGCGGTGGAAAACTGTTTTCCTGTGGATGTGCAAATTGAGATTGGTATAGATATGTATTACACTTTTACTGCAGATACACAATGCAAGGATCGTCCACAAATGATTAATTATTTGGTGAGACAGATGCTGTCCTGGGAGCCGAATGATGGCCAGTTAATGGCTACCTTGGCCTTAGCCTGATCTCTGCTCTATAAGTGTAGCATGATACCGAAATAGATAGATAAAGATCAATATGGACAAAGATTTCTTTGCGGCTTAAACCAAGTGTAGTGAATGCATCTTATTACCCCCGTGGAGAGCCGGCAAGAATTGTGGAGAGTGATGTACGTTGATATTAAGAGCAGTGGCCCTCGGAAAAGACACTGATGCCGGTGATACTGCACGAGGAGGCACGAAACAAGCCAGACGCCGATAAAAACTGCCGGTTTTATTCAGCGACATTTCAGATCCTCAAGATCCTCAAGTATTGCTCCCGTCGCGCCGCACCCTTCCTCTCCACGATCTTAAATTATGTAACAGACCCGCTCTTATCGATGAGAAGCCTGGAAACTGGACGTAAAGGCGTATTTTGAATTTCTCACAATAGTCGATAGCTCCTCGTATGTACACTCTTCAAATCTTATTAAAACGGGATGAGAATGCAGTATACTGTCATATTTAAGCGATACGCATCATATTTTATCATATGAGCACTAACCATACGGTCAGGATATGCCATCCTTCTACCGTCGTACTTTGAATAAAGTATCATTCTTAGTACCTAATGAAAAACTTTGAAAGGCATATTTTGTTTATATCAACAAATGCAAAAGACATATATATATATATAAGTACATAGTTGGTGTGTATGTCTGTAGGAGCAGTATGGTGAATATATATGTGTGTGTGTGTGTGTATATATGTATATGCATGAACTGAGGGAAGAAGTGAGGATAGTGTTACAAATGGAAAAGAATGGGGACGAAGGCAGGCAGAATGAAAAGAATGAAATAAGGAGCTGGTGAGTAGGAGGTGATAGTGATGTGCTGCAGTGATGCGTAGGCCGTGAACAGTGATAGGTAGAAGGATAGTAGAGGATAAATAAGGTAGATGAGGCGAGCTGCGTTCGTTCCAGTTGGTTCGTTGTGCTCTCAGGAGTGCTGAGAGAGGGGAGAGGATGAGCGAAGAGCAGCAATAGAAGCAGCAGCAGCAAGCAGTACTCGACGCTGCTCGAGACGACTGTGGCTCCGTCCAGTGAGGAATGTGGGCAGTAGTGACTTTTATTTCTCGTGCGTGGAGGAGTAAAGTGTACTAATTTATTGAAATAATTACAAGTATCGGTGGCCCATTTTCGCAGCTTCACTGAAAGTGAGTAATCACAGGGCGTGACGAGTATCGCGTGAAAAACCAGAGAAGATGCGCGGGGCCCACGTGCAGTCTACATAGCCGAGCTCTCTACCTCTGCTCTGACGATGTTCTTTTGTTTATTTGTACAGTCAGCCTCGCGGATCTTGCCGCAGTTACCGTGTAAAAATATTCTCGTACCAGCTAGGAAAATCTGTGGATCTGCGCGGCCTCTACAACAAAATTTGCTAGCCTACGCTAGCGTATCTATCTACACCTTGTTCAATATATAACTCCTACGAAGATGCTTCTCAGCTTCCCCCCGTCCGTCCGCCCGCCCGCCCGCCATACGCATCAATGCACACGCACGCACGCCCCGTCGGCATCTTTCTCTATTTTTGTCATCACTATTCGCCATACCCCGCTGCATGAATCGACCTCTCCAGTCAAACACTCATTCTCTCGTGTTTATTAACATTCCAATGTGTCGATACTCCTCTCAAAGAGCGATCTACCTTCTCTTGCCGCTATCACTGTCTTCCCCTTTTTAGTTCTAATATGTTCATTGGAAGCATATATATATATATATATATATATACATATATTTTAGTATAGTATATATATCTGTATGTATATATCTGCATTCTAGCTTCTTCGTTCTTCATATCCGTTGGCCCCACTGTGGGCATAATCCTTCTTTTCTGGCTCTCCCTTTCATTGCAGTGGCCGATTCATAACTCTGTCCCTATCCTGCTCGCATTTTTGGATACCACCGCCTGCGATCCCCGATTGTCGTTTTCGGTCCACCGACACCGCGGTACATATGTGTTACATGTTGTACATACATATAGCGACTTACGTCTCCAGCCCGTACTCTTCCCATTCCCCATTCCCCATTCCCCATTCTCCATTCCCTATTCCCTATTGCGTACTGCATACTGCGTATTGTGTGTTGTGTATTGCGTATTTGCGTATTGCGTATTGCATATCGCGTATTCCATATTCCGTATTCCTCACTCTGCATTCTGCATTCCGCATTCCGCATTCCGCATTCCGTATTCCGTATTCCGTATTCCGTATTACGATGGGCAGAAAGGGTACGGCAGGCATGGTCGTGTGTGCATCAGTGTGCATCAGCATCACTCCGATCAGATGAGGGAGCAGTCAGATCAGCTACATCTATAGTTTAGCGTCTTCGGCCGTGCCTCCTTCATTTAAGCTTCCAAGATTCTCGGTAGTGTCTCATGTGTGGGAATTGAAGGTGTGAAGATAAGTCAGGGATAAGTCTGTAGCGTTCTTCCTCGAGCAATAGCAGAATCGGGCCGTCCCTTTTCGAATGTATCCTCATTGTTTTGGCCAGCGCCTCCTTCATTTCTTGTGTCAAAGGGCAGCACTCTGCCGCGACTGGAGAGTTTTGCTGAATTGAATGGGCATCTGCCACACGAGAAGAAGGAAGGCGACTCGAATTCATATGTTTGACACTTTCAGTGCTCCTCGACTTTACTTACTGTGGTATATTGTCTTCAAGTTTCGATAGTCTCGGATTAGTGGAGAACGAAATGGTGTTGCAAGTGAAACTACAATGAGAAATGCCGTCTTACAGTTGAATACCTGTTCCTTACCAGGTTATACTGTATCTGTATGTATGTAATCTTCTTCTCTTCGTTCGGCTCCACTGGCAGCTCCAGCACGTCCTCGCTTTAAAGCAATTTGTGGAAATCGGCTAGTTATACAAAAGTCAAACGGGTGGTTGTAATACTATGTTTGCATTGTCACGATGGCATTATGATTTGAGCGAGGGGAGAGCGTTAGGGATCAGGAGAAAGAGAAATGATTGGCTGGAGGAAGGGTGGATAAAATATAGGGGAGGCATGGAATAAAGATGGCAGAAGAGAACGCTGACTGCTAACGCTATCAGACTAAATTATTTCATACCGTTCTGTTTCAGATTCTGAAATTTTTGTACCGTCCATAGAAATCTGAGGAAAGATGAGTTCCCTCCAGCAAAGCAACAGATTCTTACCATTTTCGAACAACAATATACAAAGGAAACAATTATCAATGCAAGGTATAATTGATGAGTAGGATTTGTTTTATTCAAGCGGAGCACTACTATGGCTAAGAGCATTGATTAAGTGAACGAGAGTTATCGGGAGAAAGGTAGAAGGTTGAGATTGGAGAATTTAATGTGCTTCTCTGAATATTAGGTGGCCTGCCACAAAGTCTGAGTGGTAGCGAAACAGATGTTTCGACATCGAACGAGAATCTGAGTAACGAAGAAAGATATGTCATAAGGCACACTGCTAGACAGGAACCACAGGGTCAAGAAAATCAGCAGCAAAGTCCTTCTAGGTCGTCCAGCCATAAAGAAAACATACCAAATATACAAGTAATCGAGCTTAATTGACAAGAACTACTATTTTGTTGGGATAATTTTTTGAGGACAGAAGGATTTGTCAGTTTTATCCAAGCACGGAGTAACCTGTTGTATTTTAGGGTAACTTGCTCAACAGAAACAGCCTAAAGGACACGTTAAGTGGCTCGAACAGGAACAGCTTAAAGGAGAACTTGAATGGCTCTAACCGGAATAGCCTCAAGGATAGCATTAATGGTTCCAACAGGAATAGCTTGAAAGATAGTTTGAGCAACAGAACCAGCGTCGGTTCGAACAGAAGTAGTTTGGATGTTTCCACAAGTTCGTACAATACACTTATTATACACAATGCCAACGATGAGAATTCGTGGGTTCCATCTGGCAGGTAAAGGAATTGATATCAGTTGGGAAGGTTCCCCAAAGAGGAATAAGACTTATTGATTCCAAGCATACTTCCCGTATTCATGAAAACTTTAGATTGTCCGGTGTTGTAAGAGAACACGCCGATTTGGGATATCTGTATTGCGATGGGGGTGGAAAAGGGCATTCGAACAGTCCTACCATGCAATCGTTATCGAATCTCTCGCACGAAGAGCATGTTTATGAAGAAACTGGTGGAGGGGGATGCCAGGAAATTACAGACATACCGGATGACTACTTGAGTCAGTCACAGGTTACTATCAATCCATTCTTTTTCAGGCGGTTGTTTGTTAGAGTTCCATTGGCTATTTATAAAGCTGGTTATATCTGCTTGATACAGGTTCTTAAACACCTTGCGAAAGAGGTGAAAGTACCTGCTGCGTATGGGAAATTGGCTAACAATGGGTCAAATATTGAGGTGAGAGTGCGTGAAAACGATAGGGGGAAACAGAACGAGAATGAGTTTGAGGAGAGGCCGCCACCTTCTTACGTGTCTACGCTATTACCCTTGAAAAGTAAGCCACGTATGCTTGGCCCAGTGGAAAAGATGACACTGTCACGGTCGCAGCCCGATTTGTCGAGAATCGGGAAGCCAGACATTGACAATTACAACTTGCGGGCTACTTCACCCCGGTAGTGTGCCTGTCTTACTTTGATCTTTGGTTAACTGGGCAGTTAAAGTGCCCTCCGATATGCAGATTGATTGATTTTCATTATACCTGGCAGACCACAAACCAAAGGAAGAGAGGAAAATGAGACAGCAACAGGAGAGCTTTGGCCACCGCCTGAGATGGTACAACTTGTAATACAAGAGAACAATGTTTTAAAGGTGGAATTGCAGAGGTGCTATAGCAAGGTTGCAAAGAGTCAAAAGTTGGAGCAGGAAATTGCCAAGGTGCACAGAGCACACGAAGGGCTAGCTGCTTCCTGCGAAAGACGAGAGAAATTAGAACGGGCGGCCAGATTGAAATTGCAATACGAGTGCAGACGACTTACGGAAATGAATCGAGAACTAAAGGATCAGATAGTATTACTCTCCGCACACGCTGACTGTCCCCCGATAGTCGAGTCCAAGAGAAAAGAACTGACGCAACGTGAACTTCTCATTGGTCAATTAATTACCCAAAGTAACAGAAACTCCTCCTTCCACACAACTATTGCTGTTTCACAGCTCCTCGCGCGCATTACTTTTTTGGGAGAAGGAAATCATACGCTTTCTCTGCTTGTCATTTTTAGATAAGGAATTAGCAGCAGCCAAAGAAAGACAAGAAATTGAATTGGCAGCGCAACGGGCGACATTGCAGGAACAACGTACCCATATAGACATCTTGGACACTGCTCTCACTAATGCACAAGAGAACGTTGTACGCTTAGAAGAAGAGGTAAGATTTTATCCGAATACACTCGATAGTTTGAAGTGGAGAAACACGGATAAGGAGTGCGGCTTCCCTCTTTTATTTTTAACAGTGTCGGAAGAAACAAGTGTACGTGGAAAGGGTCGAGCAGTTACAACGTGCTTTGTCTTCTCTTCAAGCGTCTAGTGACAGAAGAGAAGAGACAGAGAGGCAGTTGCGTGGTCAACTGGAAAAGGAACTACGCGAGGGTGGAGCTGGCGCCAATGGAAACGAGCACTCTACTAATGGCGAAACGATTGCAGACCTTAAACGACGAATACGTGAACGAGACGAGAAAATAATGTCACTTGAGGGCGACGTTGCCAAGTGGGAACAACGATACCTTGAGGAAAGCGCACTTAGGCAGGCTGCTATTGATGCAGCCAGCCTGCCCAAGTAAGCAGTTGCAATACTTTCCCTCTATTCATGTCCGTTGCATCACATCCGTTTTCGTTACAGAGATGCGAAAATAGCAGCTTTGGAGAAAACGAGCCAGGATGCCGAGAAACTAATTGCAGAAGCACGCTCCGAAAAAATGAGGCACATGGACGAAGTTCACGCAGCACAGAAGAAAATGGCTGACCTTGAGTCGAGGTAAGTTGATGAGAACCACGCACATTCAAGTTCGGCAACCAGTCTGCCAAGCTAACAATAGCCTTTTTCTCGTTAAAGGATGAAAGACCTAGAATCAAAGTTGGCTGAAAGAGATGCGATGATCAGGGTCCTTCAAAAACACACCTATGACAAAGACAGCAGCAGCAGTAGTGGTGTTGGCAGTTATCCTGCTGCACACTCATCTCACTCAAGTACGTTTACATCTTCTATCGGCGTTAGGAATGATTCGTCCCCTCGCCTGACTGACTTCCCTTCATCCTCCGTGCTAATCATTCGATCCATCCTCTCTTGTACGCCGACAACAAATACAAAAGTAATATGTATTGTATTGAAACTTGATTGTTCAATGATAATCTTTGGAAAATCAATTCCAATTCAGGCTGAGTGGTTGGTCTTGCACGTCTTTCATCATGAATGTTTACATGCAAACTTTGCGTTCTTTGATACTTTTTCGTGCGAATTGAGCAAAAGTCCCCTTTTTCATATAAAACGAGTTAACAAGCGAGCTGTAAGTTGGCTTGTCAGGTCGCTGCTTGTCAGTGCCGGGCAAGAATTCTTAAGAGAACCGGTAAAGTCCAGCATTGGGGAGTCCGGTATAAGCATACAATTGTTGGACATGCTCGATAAACTAGTTTAGTATAGTGGGGTGGGGTCGCTGAGAGAATGAAGTGAGGCAGGCCGGTGAGGGAGGGTCAAGATTTGACCCTCTCCAGCTACGTTTCGGGAGTTCCGTAGCCTGACTTGCCCTCATGCGCTTCCTAGTGTTAGGTTAGCAGCGTACCCAAGTGTCAAGGGAAGTGTTGAGTATCTCAGCGATCTGCGACTATAGTAGTGGTGAGAGAACCTGCCGGAAGAATGCCGGGGAGGAGAATCCGCTTTGCAAGCGGAGGATTAATGTCTGTGCCAATTATGAGTGCTTTCTTTTGCTTTCTGTTTAGTGAGCAGTGTACTTGGGGGAGCGAGTGGTTACGGAAGTACCGGTTCGTACGGCGTTACCGACAGTTACAAGTACAGAAAGCAAGGCAGCTTCGAGCAAACTAACAAGAGTCTTGATGATCAGTTGAAAGAATTAGACTCTCAACTACTTAGTAAGGTATGCAGAATAGAGCAGGTATAGCTTATATGGTTTATCCGAGAGTTCGCCGTTAAACACTGAATTCTCTTGGTTCTGTTGTACGGCATTTTCTGCAATTATAATTACCTATCGGTTAAATATGTTCCCATATCTTTTACATCTTTCCTATTTATTGTATGTGATTCTAAAGTGGCATCGGCTAATATTGCCCTTTCTTTTTACTACTTTATATTCGCTGCGATCGCTAGTATTTTAATTTCTAGCAGCTACTTTATAGCACCAGCAGTCTTTGAATAATATGAAAAACAGTACACTTGGAGGTATCTCATGTGGCTATGTCTTGTTAGGTATTTGTTTGCTACCTCGGGAATATTTGACGTAACACAACAGAGACAGAGAGCTTCTCATAGACCTGCAATGCTAAGGTGATCGAGAATCAGGCAGAGATCAAAATGATTAACCCATCCCTTGGGAGATTACGTCAATTATTTCCTTGCATACGACTAGTTTTGCTAATAACGTGTAACATTGTTTTCCGCAACGACGGTACACTGTCTTTTTTCTTTTGATTACTGCTAAGAGGCTAGTTGTTACAATCGTTTGTGTAAAAGAACCCAGGCACAGAAATTATACTGCAATGATATTTGATTAACATGACTTCTTTAAATTGTGAGTGGCATTGATTTGACTTGTCTTACCATAATTAACGTTACACCATTCCATAGAGTGAGTTAGCGAGTTGGCCCAGGGGCGTTATCTTTTTTGTTTTCGTTTTTGTGTGTGTGCTTCTTCTTCTTCTTCTTCTTCTTCTTTTTTGTCTTCTTTTTTGTCTTCTATAGATTAGAAGTATGAATCCTCAAGTCCCATTAAGACACTAAAATCCACTGCCCGATATCCTAGCCGAGTGTGCGCATGCGTTTTCGTGGCGAGCACTAACCCGTTTCCAGGTCCCGGATATCCTCTCGAAAGCGGGCGTTTTTCTCTCTTGTTTCAGCGGGCACTTTGCTGTTTTCCAGGATTCTCTAATCCAGGCACTACGTCGCGAAAAGGAAAAATACCCAAGCCACTATTGGCGGGTGTAGATAGCACAGGTACCTCGAGCACCGCCTCTAGCAAGAGTCGCTTGCTGGACGACTCAGGAGGTGACGTCTCGGCAGGTATCATGGAATTTGCAAGCGCAGCCGCACGACTGAAGGGCACTGTGTCGAGGTTGTCCGATGGGAAACCCGAGGACATGATGCTATTGGAGAAACAAGGCAGGAGCTCGCAGAGGCAAAGGATGCAGGAGGGCGAGCCACGTCGGGCCGGCAGTCTTCCACCGAGCTCCCTGCCACGGCCACCCAAAAGCCTCAAGTCCTCCAGCAATTCGCGCTATTGCCGCCTTAGCGACACGGAGACCCGTAAGAAATCAGACCCTGGCCCGGCCCTGGAGAGCTCAACGAGCATGAAGGTACGTGAAACGAATAATTGCACCGTCGAGTACGATAGGCTCGACGAGATGGCTCCGCGTAGAAAGAAATCGTCCGGTACGGAATCTTTCGTTCCACATAACTCTACGAAGAAGGCGCCATCGACGATGGGTCATGAGTATGAGCGGCTACAGGGCGAGACTGCCTCTCGGACGAAGCAGCCCACCAACTCTGAGCCGAAGCATCGGGAAAATCAAGGCCGATCTCTCATACCGCCGCCCTCTCGCCGTATCGGGGAGTATGGCCGCCTTCGGGAAGGTACTCCGAGAAAACCGACTGGTTCGCGGGGCCAGAGTACGGGCAGCACCGTCAGCAGTAAAAGCGGTGGTCGGGACTCTGGTGGCACTGCCAGTAGCGAGGCCTCTACAGCTTCTTTGCCACCTTCGAAGCCGAGATCCATACCACGGCCCAACTATCGTATCCAATTCTAATCGGCCTTTTGCAGCTCTGAGTCGCCGCCCTCGCACAACGATAGGCTTACTTACTTATAATTAGTTGCCTGCGTATCGCTCCAATTGATGCTGCCTCTCTAGAACAGCAGAGAAAATAGAAGAAGGAAGTGTGAACCTTCAATCTGAGAGAACTCTGACTGAACTGCATACGCATCTATGCACAGGGCTCAATATCAACCCTTCAAAAATCTCTATTTCTCTCTTTACCTTTACAAAATCAATCCTTGGTTATGTCAGCTTTCAATTAGAAACATCACACTCGCCAACTCGACCGTCACAACAATTAACGAGGCGTGCCAGCCGCGACGTCCGTTAAGGGAGTTAGCTAGCTCTCCTCCTTTCATTTGCAGAGATATCCCCTACAGTGCATCGCTATTGCGACCCGCTATTGCGTGCGCCCCCCGCATCCCCCTATTGCGTTCATTCTAGAGTTGTCGCGCAATCTAGAATGGTATTATCACGCGGTATGCGCCGCCTGTTACTCTTTAATCTAAGATGGCCATAACACGAAGAACCGCTAGTTTCCTCCTTCACCATATCTTAAACGTAAGCCATTGCATGATAATGACGGAATTATGCTATCTTGTTACCCAGCGTTATTATTGTATGACCTAGTCAATACCAAAGTAACTTGTGTTGAGAGAAGGGATGGGATTGATCTCCTCTCATCGTGTGTCCGCTGTGTCAACTCCCTCGTCCCCCTCCCTCCCTCCCTCCCACGGCCCTTATCCGCGGCCTTCTTCAATCTACCCGTTCGAACAAGTGCCTTTAAGACTGCGTTACGGACACGGTACAATTAGGATAAGACGAGTATCTTCCGAAACTTTCTATTGGGAAGCCGCTCATTCATTATCAGTAGATTGCGGTTCTCACACTGGACAAAGTGCTTTATTGCTATTGTAGAGAGTCTTCCATTGATCCTTTCGCTGGAATGATCGTATTTTTATAGAAAACTTTTTATACACCTTACACCGCGAAATTGCCTTGCACGGGTGTGCCTTACTTGAGTCTTTTAACTCTTTGCACCCTAGACTTTTAAGCTGTTTCCCATTGGAAACTTGAAAGCTACCCATTGAGAACGTCTTCACTTTCCAGTGGAAAGATATTGTTATATGGAGCGAAATAAAGAAATTCGTACAAACAGCAAGAGGATTAAATACTTTGGTTGAATGAACGATGCAGGTCCAGCCTGGTTCATCGAGTACGCGCATGTGTATTCATGATATATCACTGCCCTGTCGCAAGTAGTTTCGTCGCTCAAAAGAAACGCCCTACCGGATCGAAACAGCCAAAGCTCAGAGGACCACTACTTTTGCAGGAACTCTATTTCTTTTCTGGTAGTTTAGGAAAACCTCATAGTCTATTCCTTGCGATCTTTTTCCAAAAACACTTGCCTTCCAGAGCGATTCCGGAACGCCGCGCCGCGCCGCGCCGCGCCGATGCCGACGCCGTTTTCTCCCTGACAGTGCGTTCACATTTTCAACGAAACGATTCTTTTCACATACGAAACATGATAGCGGAGGAGCGGAGGTTGCGTCCTCCGAATCTGGGCACAGCATTGAATCTAGAATCACCATGACTAGCAAACCTCCAAGAAGATTTCGGCTGGTTTAGTTAGCGATTGTTCTTCCGTATAGTAAATAGTATAAGCTGTACAGTATAGAGATGCACACGCTCGAAGCAGATCGGTTGTTTGTTGAGGGATTGGTCACGCCTACTATGCCTATACGTTTTCAATCCTCGAGCAACTTTGAGAACTTGATCAGTAGGATAACGATCCCGACCTCTTTCTGCCCTACCTAAATGTATCATTGAAATGAGCGCCATGGTAAATCTTTCTTTTGAATCTCTCTAGAATGATTATTTATTGCCCGTCGATTCTTCCACGCATTGTGTTGTGGTTAGAGGGTTAATAGGGGAAAAGATCAAACTGTATTAATCCGCGAATTGTAATTAATGTAGGTACTTATAAGACTGAAAGGAGGAATATTATCCAGAGAATCACTCTAAACTTTTGCTAGAATAGATCGCTGCACCACACTTTTCCTTTCCTTCGTCTTAGAATTAGTCGCTAGATTATTTTACGGGGAATATTGATAACCGGGCACCCACTCTTTGCCAATATTCAGGCTGGCACATCAATCGAACATACATTCGAACATACTTGTATCTTCCAGCCAAAAGCCATGAAAGGAGTTGTGGTCTGCAGGCGAGCAGACCGCCACCGCGCCAACTTTCCTCCAGCATCAACGTTTCAATGAGTTACTGTTGGATAGAGGCCGATTGAATTCTCCCGCATCTTGAGAAGAGCTTACTAATAAGAACAAATGTCAAAGCACATTGTGCCATACCAGGTGTTATCAGTGTTATCAGAGAAATGACTCCCCTACTCATTAGTCATAACATAGTTCTCCTGCTGAGTGCACGGGGATATTATGTAAACAACTTGTTCTCACCAATGCCTTCTGCCTGTTGATTCTGCCTCTCTTTTACTAGAGAGATAGAAGATAACAACAAGTTAGAGAGAGGAGCTAGCTGAGCTGTACGATCAGTTACGGCCTGGCCTCTCTCTACGGTTCTCTTCTTATAAGCGTTCTCAGTCTACAACTCTAGAAAAAGGTTCGAGCAAGAAAGTCTGCCGATATAGCCTGACTTGAGAAAAACTTGTTATAACAGCCATCCTACTAATGAAAGGTGGTATGCTCCTGAGTAAGGCTTGCGAGCGGCACCAGGGGGAGGGGAGGGTCACGATCTGGTGAATCTGGCATGATTGCCTCTGCGGGCCCCTGCGGGCCCCAGCCCAGCAGTGCCACTCCGAGTACGCCCGCTAGAAGCCCTGCCCAACTAACACTATCTGCCCTAGCAGAACCGCCGCCTATGAAATTCTAACCGGTGCAGTATCACATGATCTATCTGTTCAAGATAGCTGTATAGTGGGCCTCGATACTTTTGCATCGTCGCGGCTTTCAGTTTCGTAGTAATTTAGCGAGAGAATTCAATACAGTTATGATCTTTCTAATTATGAATATTTCTCGTCGTTATATGTATATGGTGGACTCGTAGAAGAGGAGCCTCGAGGAATTGCGCGTCACAGTTTGGTAGTTTCTTTTCTTGAGGAGGACGTACGCGTTCCTCCGCTCCTGCTCTTTCAATATCCTAAACCAGTTACATACATGTATTCAGCTTCATTTTCGAATTGCTTTATTTTCAAATCTGGAGAAAATGCAACATGACAAACTGAAAGGTAAAACGTTCGAGCTTTTGCGGCAACGCAGGTATCCATCGGTGGCGAACATTTTAAAAAGTAATGCATGCATGTTAGGCGAGTTGAATTTCAAGTTACGACACACTTCGAGTCTTACTTTATTCCAAGTGTTATAAAAAGTCTTGTGTCAGTTGTTAGTTTGTTCGAATACATACTATATTAATTTTGAGTTTGACGCGAAAGAAAACGGATCTAATTAAAAGAGCTCCAACAGGCTCCTGTTCATTCCTAACGTCAGAAGTGGGGGATTCCTACCAAAAAGCGAAAGACATCGTGAGCAAGTAAGGAGACACTTCCATCGGCCAGAGTCGATCCAGGAAAGCGAGATGAGAAGGGATTCATTTCCTACATAAAATGACAGTCTTCTCCCGAGTCCGCAAATTTGTGCAACATTTCGTTGTAATAGTCTAAGAGTCTGGCTTCACTTCACACATATGACGAAAAGGCGATATTTTACAGCTTTTTCTTTTCTTTTGATAGTCTATGGCTCCAACTTCATTTTCTATTTATGATAAGAATGCAGGATAATGCTGCTAAACTAGGATAATGTTGCTAAAAATATAGATATCATTATAGAATAGGTTGCTTTGTAGGGCATGCCACTAAATGAATCAAGTTCCGCTAGATTGCCAAGATATGGGAGTGTGCGCCGGCACCGGCGCCAGCGCCCCCGATCTTGCGAAAATTTCAAGGGGAAGCTATTGGCGTCCTTTCCGTGGTGCCAGAATCTTGGGGAAGACTTGCAAAAAGCAGCTTTACTAACTAGCGAAGGATATGATACTTGTGTCGAACAGATCGGGCCATCGACAAAGTTCTCCTGCTTGAGAAGACAAGGCTGACCATCACAGAAGAAGAAATGCTCGTGGTCGTGATCGTGATCGTGATCCACGGAGTACAAGATGAGGCTGTTCGCTTAGAGCTTAGGCATTAAAACTCTCGCCGACTTTAATCAACTGTTATCGACTTGCGGTACACTTCGCAAACGCTCAAGGATCATTCAAGAAGACCAGCTACAACCCGAAAAGAAGCGTCCGAGACGCGAAAAGGTGGCGCGTCGGTCCCACCGACGCGACGGGACGTCAACGGGTTGGCAATGTACGGAAGGATTAGCTTGGGGCACTCAGGTCGAAAATCTTGGCGCAACCGGCGCAACCGGCGCAACCGGCGCAACCGGCGCAACTACTTCGGCCAATTCGAAACCTCCTAAAAGGGGATAGAGTGTGATCACTGCCATAAAGCGGGGCACACCGTTGATGCCTGTTGGATCGAAGGACGCGACGCGACGCGACGCGACGTCTTGAAATAAAAGGTGATGTCAATCCGCCTTGATAATTATAGGTGACTGGATCGTATCCGCGCTGATCGACACGACATCAGTTTGTTCGATTATTAGGGAGTCACTGTGAACCGTGCTATCTGCCAAAGAGCGGACCACCCTCGTTGTCGAGAGTGAGAGTTTGTGAGTCATTCTGAGCCATGACTCACAAGATATAGAAGAATTGTCCGTAAAAATTGTAATTCCATTACTGAGGTGAACCTTACCTTTGGGTTTGTCACTTCAGCCTGTGAAACATTTACTCAAAAGGCTGATGGAAATAAGCAGTAAGGAAATTTCCATGCCTTAGCAGACGAATGATGTAAATTCACGCCTCTAGAGATTTTATGCAATGAATTGTGCGAATTGCTGGCTCGATCGACAGATTGACATAGGTTTCTGAAATTGGCAGAAAAATTGGAAATAATGCAGTTGATCTGACTGCAGTTCCTAGACTAGTGCGGTAAAGCAATTGATAAAATGAAATTAGGCGCCTGCTAACAGAATAAATCTAGATTAGAGTGCAAGAATCAGCTACTTTCTGCACAATATGAACCCCTCGAAAGATGAACCTTCGCATCATGCATTGTATAAAAGTATTACCACTGCTGGCTATTGAACATAGATGAAGATTGAGGGAGCAAGGAAACCGAAAAAATAACTGCCATGACGAGAAATCGAACTCGGATCATCACGGTTACTGCTCCATCGCTTTGTCCCACGTCACATGGATACAATACAAAACTTATTTATCTCAATAGTAGTTGCAGGATATATGCACAGTTATTGATATAAGTCTGATATAGAGGATGGAATTTGATGGGTAGATGAGTTTGTGCTCTAATTGATGGGTGCGTGAGGATATAGTGAGGTTGGGGGAGAGGGGAGAGGGAGCGCCAGTTGGGTATTTTTGAGGAAAAAAGTATTCTAGGCCGCTGAAAAAATTGACTCACACGATTTGGACCGATTTCATCGGGTTTAGTCAGGAGTCGCGAAGCAACTAATCAGAGACATCATCAGTTATCGCAAGCGTGTTTTAAGAAAGACGGACAACAAGAGGAAATGCAAAGTGCGATGATTGCTTTAAATTGACGTGATTGCTTTACCAAAATAATATAATCTATTTAATGCACGAACTAGTATACCGTTATAACATTCCCTCATTCATCAGCGATTTTGGTAAAGTTATCACGACAATTTCCGGAAAGAAAATCTGTGGAAATTCTTCTTAGAACTCGTCCTTTGATACTGCGAAAGCGGAAGTTGCATTTTGTTGCGTTTTAGCAAACGTTCCGTTTATTTCCATTAGCAATATCCTATATGGATTGCCCGACTAGTGCAGTGGTGAACGAAATGCGCTGCCATTTCCAAAATCGCAAAAAAACGCACCAACTGGTTTCAGGGTATTAAACTAGAGGGTTTGACGAATATTTCGACCTATGTCTGATATGTGAAGTAAAGTGAAGTTTTCGAGGAAAAAAGTCATCCATTTTATGTATTAGATGATATGCCCTTATAAAGTAGAGGATAGATTAGAGATTACATTTGTAGCATCAAAATGAAAGGACAACATCAAAATCATACAACATATGTGATAAATTATCCAAAGAATATCGATAAATACGTTTTTGTTAGGATAAAGTACCATTTAGTTCCAATGTCCGGGTTTTCAGTATTTGAGCCCACTGTGTGGCGTGGCGTGGCGTGGCGTGGCGTGGCGTGGCGTGGCCAGCAGTTCAGAACGGCAGATGCAAATGAGCGTGGGTAAGACGGATGATTACCAGTAATATTTTACTTGTACATACATGCGCCTCTTTAGTGTAAGAAGTCTGTTGATCGATGGAACGTGGTCGGCCTCATCTCGAATTTTATCAACGCACTTGTGTATCAGTTATAGACTATCAAACGTAGCCGAATTTGTTGAAGAAAAGCGTGTACATTTCGAAATATATGAAAGCGAGAGTGCAAAGTTAGCAAAAGTTTCATCCCCAAAGGACAAGCCGTCCCAAAGCTATCGCCGGACAAACGAAATATCGGATTTTATGCAATAACAATAGTTAGTGTTACACAAAATCACGAAAATTTATAATGGGATCATTCCAGGAGCACGGCTCTGTGACATAGAAAAGGTTTCATCCCGATTGGTTCATCCGGCGCAGAAATATCGCCGGACAAACGCAACGACAGTTTTTATCCAATAACGATAGCAAGTGTTAAATAATATTAAAAAATTGTATAACGAGAGCATTCTAGGAGGCTGCTGTTTGAGATAGGAAAGAAATATTGTCGAGCAAACGTAAAGTCGGTGAATAATACGATTTCTATGTAATAACACTAGTAAATGTGAAATAAGTTGAGGAAATTTGAGAGGAGTCCTATACGCTAGAGAAGATTTCATCCCGACCGGTAGCTATCCGCCGCAGAATGTCACACATCCGATATACATATCGGAAAAACGTAAAATCGGCGAAAAATTCGGCTTTTACGCAATAACATTGGTTAGCATGGAACAATTTCGAAAAAATGTTTATTGCGATCAAACTGTGAGGATCCTTTAGAGGCTAGAGGCTAGAGTCTAGAAGATAGGAAAGCTTTCATTTCGGAGATATATCGCCGGATAAACATTAAAAGAAGAGTAAACAATGAGAAATAAAATATTTAAAAAAAAATGTGACCGACTTCGAAAAACTGACAGCATCCCAGAAAACTGAAAACTAAAAGAGCTGGAAAAATAAAATTAATAATCAAAATAAGCAGAATAAAAATGCGCTAAAAAGTAAAAAATAATTTGGTGTTTTCGTGCTTTCGTCATTTTGCAGTCATAATGTGTAACTTTGGCAACCTTCCCGCATTGTACTGCAACCCAATGCAACACCCAACCCTTTGCAAGCCCAAATATTTTGCAACTTTTCGGAGTCGGCGCAAATATAAGTAAAATACTACTCGTCTGACTTAATATCACCTACCCGAATTCTCTCTTTTATCGCGCCAAGTCCAATCCCACTTGCTCACGCTCATTTACGATCTCTCTCTTTTCTTCTATCTTCGTCTATACAGGGTGTAAACGATATGACTCCCGGCGCTTTGAGGGAAGGCACAGGGGAAAATTTTAAACATTTTAAAATGAGATTATGATGTCCGATCTTTGTTAGTTTGGTTGGTATAACATATTAATGGTGGAGAGGCTATCTTCGATCCCACTGCTAGAATCGTCCCATAAATTCGTGCATGTGTGCTGTTGTGCGATTGGAGGTAACACCTAAGAAAGCGACTTGATACTCGGATTGGTTTACATAATAATTAATAAAGTATTTTTGCTCCGGGTGAACGATGTTTGCAGACTCAATAGTGTGCAAGTGTAGTGTAAATAATAGGGTGCGTTCGCCCCCCAAGTGTCGGTGTCTTTGCGGGATGTAACGTGACACCTTTAAGGGCCGTCCCCTATCTCTCGGTAGAATAGGCTGAAACCAATTGTTTTCTCAGATTCGAACCGATATAGTTATATTAGTTGCATCCCAATGGTCCAACAACGACGAATCACCGAGAAGGGCTAAGACAAAAACGCAAAAAAGTAAAGAGGGGCCCTCGGTCAATCCCCGATGTTGCCGACCTGCCGTTCGATTACTACCCGTTCCAATAACTTACAGCTTACTTTAAGATGCAATAACAACTAAACTAAAAGTGATAGGATCTAAACATTTGCCCCCTATAGCCTTAGAATTTTCCCCTCTACCATCCCCTAGAGCGGCGGGAGTTATATCGTTTACACCCTGTATATCTATCTATCTGTTCACGAGAATACTTCCATGATAGACGAAGAGAGAATGATAGATACAAGAGATGATTATTTGAGACAATCATCTACATCTATGAGATGTTAGAATTGTCCTCCATATACCAGACCAGTTAATGTTAACAGTAGTAGTAGTATGTTACACGGGAGATACGTTTAGATAATATATACATATGTGTATATATCTATCTAACCATCCACAGGAACACGTTCATGATAGATGAAGGCAGAAGGATGCACACAATTGTAAAGAGTATTCTCTTGCTTACGGTCTGCTATATGTGACTGTCTTTTGTAGTATTTTACTTATATTTGCGCCGACTCCGAAAAGTTGCAAAATATTTGGGCTTGCAAAGGGTTGGGTGTTGCATTGGGTTGCAGTACAATGCGGGAAGGTTGCCAAAGTTACACATTATGACTGCAAAATGACGAAAGCACGAAAACACCAAATTATTTTTTACTTTTTAGCGCATTTTTATTCTGCTTATTTTGATTATTAATTTTATTTTTCCAGCTCTTTTAGTTTTCAGTTTTCTGGGATGCTGTCAGTTTTTCGAAGTCGGTCACATTTTTTTTTAAATATTTTTTTTATTTCATGCTTTTTAGTATTTCAAATGCATACAACGATAGTTCGCACTAGATTGCATCTCGAATTTCATCGATGCACTGGTGTACCAGTTATAGACGAACAAATGTATCCGGAATTGTCGAGGAAGGAAAAGCTTTTATGCACTAAAAATGATTAGCATTAAACAATTTCGGAAAAATTTATGGTGAGACTAAAGTATGTGCATCCTCAATAAGATATGTCAGATTTAGTCAATATCGGTCCAACCATCTCGAAGATAACGTTGGACAAACGCAGTTTTAGTAGAAAAGTGAAATCAGCAAAACATTCGGTGTTTATGCAATAACAATGGTTAGCGTTAAACAATTTCGCAAAGATTGATAATGGGACCAAAGTACAAGCACCCTCTATAAGATACGTCAGATTTCATCAAAATCGGGCCATGCATCTCGGAGATATCGACGGACAAACGAAAATTATAGTAGAAACGTGAAATCAGCGAGAAATGGGGATTTTATGCAATAACAATAGTTAGCGTTAAACAATTTCGTGAAAATTTATGTTGCAACTAAAGAATGTGCATCCTCTATAAGATACCTCAGATTTCATCAAAATCGCTCTATCCATCTCGGAGATATCGACGGACAAACGAAAATTGTAGTAGGAACGTGAAATCAGCGAGAAAATGGCATTTTATGCAATAACAATGGTTATCGTTAAACAATTTCGGGAAAATGTGTAATGGGACCAAAGTACGAGTAACCGCTATAAGATAGACAAGATTTGATCAAGATCGGCCCATCCATCTCGGAGATATCGACGGACAAACGAAAATTGTAGTAGAAACGTGAAATCAGCGAGAAGATGGCATTTTATGCAATAACAATGGTTATCGTTAAACAATTTCGGGAAAATGTGTAATGGGACCAAAGTACGCGTATCCGCTATAAGATAGATAAGATTTCATCAAGATCGGTCCATCCATCTCGGAGATATCGACGGACAAACGAAAATTGTAGTAGAAACGTGAAATCAGCTAGAAAATGGCATTTTATGCAATAACAATGGTTAGCGTTAAACAATTTGGGAAAAATGTATATTGGGACCAAAGAACGAGCATCCTCTACGCGATAAGCCTGGGTTCATCAATTTCGGTCCATCCATCTCGGAGATATCGCTGGACACACGAAAATTCCCTCAGAAACGTGAAATCGGCGAAGAATTGGGTTTTTATGCACTAACAATAGTTAGTGTTAAACAATTTGGGAAAAATTTATATTGGGACCAAAGTACGAGCATCCTCTACGCGATAAGCCTGGGTTCATCAATTTCGGTCCATCCATCTCGGAGATATCGCCGGACACACGAAAATTTCAGCAGAAACGTGAAATCGGCGAAGAATTGGGTTTTTATGCAATAACAATGGTTAGCGTTAAACAATTTCGAAAAATTTTATAATGGGACCAAACTGTGAACATCCTCTATGATATAAGCCCGGTTTCATCCCGATCGGTCCAGCGGTCTTCCCGTACTAGCCGGACAAACATTAAAAAAAAAAAAAAAAGAAAAAGAAACATAGCGATCGAATTGAGTACCTCCTCCTTTTCGAAGTCGGTAAAAAATAATAAAGCGATCGAATTGAGTAGCTGCTTGTTTTCCAAGTGAGTAAAAATGAATGGGACACGTAGGAATTCGGATAAGATAGCGCGAATCTATTGAATTCTCAATGAGTTGTTAGAAAGGTATTGAGATTGAAGCAAGGATGGTGCTCTCGGGCACAGCTCAACGCTTACCTTGCCACTCGATCAGAGAATACTTGAATGGAATGTGATATGTACTTAGTTAGGGTATGTTCTTGCTTGCCTCAAACCTTCTGCTTCTGCTCGATGTTTGCGTGGAGCGTCTTCCTTGGACAATTGGTGATACAATATGGCCCCAAATCTCATTTGATTGGTTACGTTAAACGAGAAGGAGGATTCTCTCATATATGTACATGTATAGAATATGCTGCTGCTCTTTCGATTATCGGTGAATAACATATTATTAGCAAGAAAGCCAGTTCAAAGATGTATTAGATAGTGTCTTCGGCTAAGAATCTAGCGATTTATAGACGTTACGATCTATCGGAAGAGATGCCACTTGGTTTAAATAGGTTTGACTGCTTTCTGGATATTCCGAATTTATTGTCGGTGGGCAACTTTCTCAGGCCTACCAGTTGGAATCTAAGGAAGAGCTCTTTGTAGAACAAACAAGTTCCAATCTTCGGCTTGCAATAATGGTCTCGTTCCACTTGCAATAGAGGAATTGCGCGTGGTCTAGCGGTGCCGCCGGTGACGCGTAAATAGGTAAGTGTCTAGCAAGTTTGGAATGTCCTTCGGAGAAATGGGAAGAAATGGGAAGAAATGGGAAGAAATGGGAAGGAATGGAGTATTGGAGGTAGAGTTGAGATAGAATCATATGCATATGGATCTCTGAAGGTTCTAGGAGAGGCAGAGAGTAGGAGGCGAGTTGTAATGATGCGAGTTAGCGGAATTATTTATAGTATGTAGGAGAAGGGAAGGGAAGGGAAGGGAAGGGAAGGGGAGGTTAGTCCGGCTGTGGTGGGGGCCGGCTATTAGAGGAAGAGGGGATCGATGTTGTATGTACCGAGTGTATTTGGAGGGAGAATCCAAGTGGTCCAAGTGAGGAGGGTGCGGTGGAGGGAGTAGAAAGTTTGGTGATGGCTAATTGCAAAAATCGCCGCGGAGCACAATGGCCTTTCATCGGATGGCGGGCATTCAACGTTGCTTTGACATGTTTCAATTGACCGTGTGATATGTGATATGAGAGGTGTGTGGTGGGAATGGAGCCCGAAGAATTTGGCGCGAACCCTCTCTCTTCTCTGGTATTGGCAGTGTTGCTAGTGTTGGTAACTTTGTTAAGCTGGAACTGGACTGCACTTGAGATTCAAGCGGTGAATTATCGATGGAGGGCCCATAAGAGAGCACTCGAAACAATGCTCCTTCTTATCTTATTCAACGAGATTCTTGCCAGGCTCGCGCCCCACCATATACAAATAGATGTATGTTATGTCGCCGATCTGCTCTTTAACCAGCGCAGTGCTTTTCTATCACAGTAGGATAGCGCCCATCTGATCCCGATCTTATTTTACATTGCTCTTTAGCGGAGGCCAGTCCACACAGCAATCCTTCCGCATTTCTCAGGGCTCCATCAATGCGTCTTCCACAATTGTTCAGTTATAGCAGTCTATTTACAATCAGTCTGGAAAGTTGAGTGAAATGAAGCGAGCTTCTCGACAAACAGCCAAAGGGGGGCATTAAAAGTCTAGAAAAGAGACAATAAATACCGCAACACCATTCTATCTATCTGTAGAAAATAGCTCCGTCTATCCAGCAGTGTTCTAATTGAGTAATTACTGCTCTTCAAAAGGTAAATGCCAGCAGCAAATCAAATAGGTCGGCTTAGCCAACATTTCCTTCCCATGGACTATTTCTCCTGCGTTTCCCCACTTATCAGTTCAAACCTTTCTCTTCCAATGCTTTACTTCCATTTGCCCTTTAGCCCTTTTCCCGGGTGGTTGCTTCTTGCAGGTGGACTATAGAAATTCCTTTACTTCAATCATTCCCTCGTCTTAGCCGTCCCGTAATAGCAAAATTGTGAATTTTAACATGATAGATACATTGTAGCCACAACGATAGGTCCGACTGGGTCCGACTAGGCAGGATTTCGGCTACAAGAGGATCTATGAAGCCTATATGATTGAATTAGGATAGAAATGACTTAAGACTTTAGAAGATGGGATGGGGTTAGAAAGGGGTTCATGAAGAATGTTCAAACTGATGATTGCTAAATTGCTATGGTGTGGTTCAGAGAGGACTCGATAGAAATTCTAAAGGAAGAAGGTCGATTGTCAATTGAAAGGATCGGCAAAAAGAAGCTCTCTGGTGAGCAGATCAGGCGGGATCTATCGGGTGTCCTGCAGCCAGTGGAAAACATCCTATCATAAGATGCTAGACTGATCAAACCTCAATGCTTAAGTTAACAGAATTAATGTTCCTCCAAAACTCACCTCACACATGATTCAAATATGCGATCGATCTATGACAATTAACAAAGCTAACACCAATCTTTAATAAAACTATTATGATTTGGTATTAGAAATTGATTGAGAGTTTAAAGAAATCTGAAATTTTGACAAACATGTATCAATGACGTACGTATAGATATACATAGTAACGGTTGAGATTGATTTGAGCCGCGAGCCTGCAAAAGCTCCTACATCGGAGAAAGATAGTCGTAACTTAATGTCAAGTAATTAAGAAATTGGGGTGTAAATACATAGGGCGGCGGGTCGCAGAGCAGACAGTTTCAGTTTGGATTTCAGCATCAACTAACTAGGCGAAGGGTTAACCATCTGTTAATGGACGTTAAGCTGGAAGTGTAGACTCATAGGTAGCTACCGAGAGAGGTTATCGAGATCGGCGACAGTCGTGTTAGAAGAAATTGTCAGCATTGCGAATCGCTAGTCGCTAGTTTATAACGCTAGTTTAAATCGCCAGGCGAAGAGAATGTTGTTGAAGAATTTTCCTAAAACGATCGATCCATCATACGGCAGGAAAGATTCCTAGGAACGAGCCAGGCTCGAAGATCGGCAAGACAATGACACAGAAGAGAAAATAAGGCTTTTCCTGATCTGCGGCTGACGGTCACGGAGCAAAGAAAATGGAAAGGCGTGGAATCTCAAGGTGCTAACAACTAGACGATGAGCGGTGACCCTGACGAAAGTTTGCCCTTTAAAAGCACATGCACTCCTTTCTTTCGGACACACACTCTTCTAGCACCTCGTAGAAATCTCTAGATAGTACCAGTCAAAAGTCAATCGCTCGTCAATGGCTTCTCAATGGCTCTTCTCTTCTCAGCACACACAAACTTGCCCTATATACCGATAGATTCTACTGCTATATATACACACTTGAAAGTAATAGCGGCACGGTCACTCAGCTTGATTAGTTCATTCGCGCCTTTGACTTCTCGGAAATTGAAGTTTTATTAACTGCATTACGCAAAAACGAAGTGGTAAGAAATTCTGCGAAAATTCGTAAGCATTTATAGAATGTTGATGAAACGCGGGTTAGTTTTTTATACGATTCTTAAGTCTTTCGCTAAGGCAGTCTTGTCCGCCCAAGTGCCGTTACCTACCAGAACGGTAAGCACCAGAAATGCGTTTGCTGCCGATAACCGATATACATATACATATACGTATACATATACATATACATATACATATACATATACATATTGATTCATGAAGAAAAAACCCGGGTTCGGGGACCTTTGAAAAATTGGATATTTTCGATGGCCAAAAATATGGGGAAAACAAAATTTTGAGCTGGGGCTCTGAAATTTATATCACATCTTCCTTGATGCAAGGGAAGACTCCCCACCAAATTTCAGCCCCGGAAAATGTCGGGAAGTCCAAAAAATATGGGAAAAACCAGCGAAAATTTTGAAAAAATCGAACTTTAAAGGCAGTTTTTTTAGTGTTTTCGATAGAAATCCGGACTTTTTTCGACGGATTTCTTGTTTTCGAACCGTTTTCATTCATAAACAATCGATTCCTGAAGAAAAAACCCGAGTTCGGGAACCTTCGAAAAATCGTGAAAAAATTTGAAGGGGTACCCGTAAGAAAAATTTGCCAAAAAAAAAATTAGAGCTCGGGCTCTGGAATTTTTATGGTATCTTCCTTGATGCAAAAAAACATTACCCAGCAAGCTTCAGTCCCGGGGAAGGTCGGGAAGTCCACAAAAAAAAATAAAAACCGTGAAAAATGTTTGAACTTGAAACTACATAATTTAATAGAGTTTATTGTTAAGCAGAGAATATATAGTATAATGAAATAGATGTCTAAAAGTGCAATCTCTCACTCGATGGAGCTAGGGAACTTTGTGGTACGTCGAAACATGTAGAAAACATAGAAGAATAATGTGCGAAAAGTTAAAACAATTTCAGTTGTAGCTACTTGCGGAGTAACAACTTGAATATAGTCTTCACTAACCTTCTTAACGCGTAGAAATTCTGATGCTTCAAAACTGCTACCTTACCAATGTTTTTAATACTTATTTCTAGATTAAACAATTATATACATGTGTTATAGATCAATCGATGAGAGGGATAGCTAGCAAGAATATTTGCGTGTCAAAAGATGCTTATCGAAATGTCAGATTTTCAGATTTTTGACCGGCTAGAATCGCGTTTCCGACCAGTGTTGGCAGTGATTTTCTTGTCTTTCCCTCGAGGATCGTACGATGCAAAGCATTCTCTTAGTTTATTGAGGGCCTGATGTAAAGCCTGCTAGGAATAACTAATGATAGAACTAGCCAGAGTAAAAAGTAGAAAGACGCCATTTGGTGGGATGTCTTACTTCTGCCGACATTTATTCTTAGAAGTAATTTAGCGATCAATGGACAATCTCACTGTCCCTGCTTCATTGGAGGAGTGATTAACGGTATGAGAACAATAATTCCTAGAGGGCAGATGAAGTGGTTGATGTAGTTGTTGATTAGGAAGCGGTGGAGCTCGAGTCGCGTCGCGTCGCGTCGCGTCTCAGCCAGACAAATGTTTCCTACGTTCGAAGAGAGAAGGGGGAGTGTTGCCTATTATGTTTGTATTAAAGTAATGCAAGAGATTTGCTCGTGATAGATTCTGGGATAGAAGAGGGATATAGAAGCGGGTAATTTGGCCCGGTCGGAAACGCAACATTCCAGAGAAGATCGATATGTAGATAGTTGGTCCTCTAGTTGGGCTCGAAATTTCAAGGACTTTCCTTTAAAACGAGAGGTCCAATTACCCGATGTGAAAATCGTAATAATACTTGCTGTGTAATGTCTTGCTATCTGTTGCGGATCAGTTGTGAAAAGAACATAGATAATAAAATGGCTCTGGGGAGACACGTGTCTGAAAGTAGCAGAGTCCTTGGTTAACCCAGTCTAACTTATATTATAAGTACGTCATTACTATCTAGCAGGTAATAGTCTAGTCGTGTATTGTATGAGATAGATAATTAAGAGAATAATTGGCCGGTTATAGAATGAGGAGTAAAAAAAGTCTTGTGTAGCTAGGATGTCGAATGAAGGAAGGATATGGGGCGTGTTCTAGAGGTATAGAGGTGTAGAGATTTGAAAGAGAAGTAAGCCGGGTGTTGGAAAGGGGAGAATTGAAGGGAGTGGATGAGATAGAATCATGTCTGGTGAGTGGAGGTCAGTGCTTTGAAATTGTTGTCGCCTGGCCTCGTCTACTTTTCGTCGTTCTTAGCCTTTAAACTGGAATTATCGTCGATCGAAAAGGAACTGTTCTCGCAGTTGGAGGAGTAGGAGAGCCGCGTGGTTTGGCCAGTTGGCAAACTTTACCGCGAAAAATCGGAGTCGTACTGTTGAAACGGTCTGTGGGTGGATGTTGCTTGTTAGAGAGGGGTATTAGATCTTCAGCTTCTCGGTCCAAGGCATCGCTCTCTCCAAGCATATTCCTCTTTAGAAGCAGTGCAGATATCTAACGCACGCTTTCCTCAATTTTCATTTCAGCAGTCCGTTCAACAGTCTCGTCTCACTCCCCAGTAAAGATGGCTGGCTCTCTACTCCAGTTGCTTCTCAGCATATCTATGTCTATCTACATATCTAATGGTGAGCCATTTTTTAACTCGGCGGAATCCAGAGTGCTATTTAGCCGTGTGTCGCTATTTCCTCCTCTTTGTAGCCAGGAAATAGCTCGATGCTTTTATTCATCAGTGGAGGATGTCCTGTATGTAGACCTTACTTCCTAGAAATGCTCTGGACAATGAAGCCTTTACAATACTGTCACGCCATCCTACCATCCTACTCCTACTCCTACGCTTGCGCTTGCGCTTGCGCCTACTCGTCATCCTACTATTTCCTAGTCATTAGAGAGTGACCAGAGTCAATAACATCATTCACATTGAGAATCCTCATTATAGTATGCAGAGGTAGGGAAAGCCCATTAATAATTGAATGATGCAACTCATATTCATGTACTGCTGGCTCCTCTAATTGAAATAGCCAGACAGGTCAAATAAGACATTGTGCTTTCTCCAAAAACATAATGAAGAAATTTGCCCTCTCTCTACATATAGCTAGTATATGCAATTGGTTTATCGTATAAGAATTCTAGATGTAAGAATGTTATAAGAGGAGCTCGGGCCTGGAGCCATCCGATTCGAAGGTATGATTGCTGAAAATCTAGGGCTCACTGCTCGCTCTAATGAGATCCTAGAATAGTTAGTGGTTCATGGCCAGCCATCGTCCAAATCAGTTGATTTCTTTTCAACTTTAGCTCCCGACATACCAGACAACAAATATCACGCGTTCCCTTCTATCCTGGGATCGATAATTGAAGCAACAACTTCAGCTTTCCGAACGGCCAAAGTTTAATTAACCCCATGGCAAGCATCTATACATACTCTAGTTTTACTTATACAATATTCAACGTACATCTCGGCTTGCTCTTTGCCATTTTGCTGTTGCATTTGTTGAAATGTTTACGTAAGTTGTCTTTGATAAAGACGGTGTTGAAATATTTTAGAATCTCGTCCATTGGCCGTCATAGCTTCAAGCCGGAGAGATTGATACGAAGGGAGGGAAAAATGCAACTTTAATCGCTATTGTTATACTTTCAAAAGGCTGTGTTACGCAGCGTTACGGATTGCGCGTTGCGCGTTGTGCGTGAGATAGGCAAGGCTCGAAGAAGAGCGTATGAGGTGAGGCTATTGGAACATGAGCGCCGTGGCACGAGAGATGTGGGAGAATAGCTATAGAATATATGTACATGGTAGAGATAACTGTTAGACCTGATTATTTATGGGAAGCGATTCCTGCCTTCAAGCCATCGCCGTGGGACAGACGGTACATTTGCGATCATTCTTTCTACCTGACTTGATTACTTCGGCTCATTCCATCCGAATCGATCACTCATTTCCCTCATCATTTTCTATCTTCATGACAATTTGTCACCCTCTTTTCTATGCCTGACCTGAAGGATGCCCAAATTCGAATGTGGCCGGAAAGCACAAGCTTTTGAAAATGTCAGATTCAGCCGTTTTCGGTAATAGCAGCCTCTACGTATTGACTTTTATCTCGGAAACTATAGGAGCTAGCATCACCTTCTTTCTTTCATTTTCTTCGCAAAAGATGACGCTTTCCGAGGAAATTTTGATCTTTGCCGAGAAACTATTATATAAATTCCGAAAAACCACATCGTTTTAAAATTCTGAAGAAAGATATGTCGTTGCTTGGACTTTTCCTGATCGTCAGAGCTATTTTGAAAGTGTGTCACTTTAGTTTGACAGGTTATACAGCGCTCCAAAAGTCTGGTGATACGGTGCAGGTATGGCCAGCCCGATCGCTCGCTCTTTTCCCCTGCCGCTTCTTTTCTATGCCATCCTGCAAAGACGATTGTTGGTTGCCATTAGAGAAATAGTCATTAAGGGTAGTAGAAGTTTCCATAGTTTTATTTCAAATAACGAGAAACAAATTATTGGAAAAATTGTATCCGCCGATGGTTCCGGTACTCTATTCGAAGTCATGAAGTAGGGTAGACTCTCCCTAAAATGCATGCCGAACCTTACCCTTTACCCCCACCGAATCCTTGCTTCCCGATCAGAGAAACCCACCTTATACCCACCTTCTCGTCCTTTCCATTCCACAATGACACTTTTATCGTTTAGAAGTAGGTTAAGCACTCAGCAGAAAAAACCGGTTGATCGGTAGTCAGTACTGTTTCAGGGATGGAGAAACTGTTATTGATCAAGAGAGAGTTGTAATTAAGAGGAATTATCGACGTTCTTGGAGGATTGCCTGATTTATTATAAAGCCAACCAACAGTCTTTGCAAGATGGTATAGAAAAGAAAGGGCAAGGGAAAAGGGCGACCGACCGACCGACCGACCGACCGAACGGACCGGCCTTATCTGCGGCTTTGCCCCAGCCGGCCGCACCGCACCGCACCGCGCCTCCAAGCTTGCAGAGCGCACTACATATAACCTGCCAAACTAAAGTGACACACTTTCAAAATAGCTTTTTTTCGATCGGCAAAAGTTCAAGAAGCAGCACATCTTGTTTCTTTCAGAATTTTAAAAAGATATGTTTTTTTGTAATTCGCAAAAGAAAAATATATTATTTGTGCAAATCTAATAACTGGACAAATGGTAACTAGATAACACCATCGTTAGTCAGGCATAGAAAGTAGGGTGAGAAATGATCCTTAAGATAGAAAATGGTGGGGGAGATGAGTGATCGATTTGGTATGGAATGACCGTTCGGATTGTGCAAATAGCTGCTGTTGTCTGCATTGGTCGATATAGCTATTCAATCTACGTTTCTCCAAGATGCTGCTTCAATCGGATCGGATCGGATCGGATCGGAGCAGAGCGGAGCGTGGCTGGTCTTTGTCAGCTTTAGAACTTTGACTGGTTGTCACTGGTGAGGAAGTCTTCTGGCACGCTCTTCTTACCGAACCTCTGCTACTCCTGTGCAAAGAAAATGTTCTGGCGAAGAGACAGTTTGCTTGAGAGAGAGAGAGAGAGAGAGAGAGAGAGAGAGAGCACGGTCTCTTTTTCAAGGTAAGACTGTTGAAATGAATATTAATTTAAGAGAACGGTCAGCGAGATCTCAATTTAGCCGGAGCTGCAGCTTTCACCTTATACATATATTTGTATCTATTGTTGATAGATATGAGTGGATAACTAGAATAGATAGCTGGTAAGATCTAGTTATTGATAGGATCCTCGAGGGCAAGACCGACAAGACCGGCAAGACGCTATATCTTTGAGGAGGTGGGCTCTTGGCTGTACAAGTGCACACATACTACAGTACATAGATAGAGAGAGAGAGAGAGAGAGCTTGCTCCGCTCTGATAAAGGATCTAGTTTCAGCAAGCTCGGCTTGCTACTCCTATGTCTTATACACAAAACGGCAGAGAGAATTAACAGTCTACGTTAAAGACTAACTGGAGCGGTTTGTGATAATGCCGCGAACAGTAAATATCCATGCACTTTCTTTACAACTCTGCCTGCCGCTAGCAGCTGCCAACAATCGATTGTTTAACCACACCTTTGTGCTCGACCCAAGTTTCCGTTCGAAGCAGGATGCTTTCTTCTTTGGGCAAAGTAGCTTGAGAAAATCTCGGTCTGGCAACATTTCTTTCCCCACTCTATCTATAGATCATATATCTATATGTACATAGTATAGACCCATAGACTATGAATATATGTAGATGAGTATGGCAAGAGTGGTAGAATTAATTAGGATCGCTTGATTGGACGACTGGCGTGTTTGTTGCTTGTAAGACGAGAAGGAGGTTCACTACAGCTGGTATGGAAGAGTGGAGGGAAAGGCCGGGATTGAGGAAGGTTGGTTCGTTTACAGCATCAGAAATCTGGAGGCGTTGCCGGTAAAATAGAGGAAGAATGAGGGGTTGGGGGGGCGATCCTTTTGCCGGAAGAGCGGAAAGGTTGGAAATTTGAGAAAGGGATCGGCGAGCGAAGGGAGGATCAGTCGCATATGCATTAGTGAGTAAATACTTACTGTTAAACTGCTAGAGGCTCGCATCCCTATCCGCAGCCCCGCAGCCCCGCAG
Source organism: Ectemnius continuus (assembly GCA_910591665.1). Taxonomy (NCBI): domain Eukaryota; kingdom Metazoa; phylum Arthropoda; class Insecta; order Hymenoptera; family Crabronidae; genus Ectemnius; species Ectemnius continuus. The sequence continues at coordinate 15,149,638 of OU342864.1, read as the reverse complement.
CCCCGCAGCCCAGGATCCACCTTGGTGGATAGCGTGTAGGGGGCTGCAAAAACTGCACTCTTCTGCCGCACTTTGTCAACCAGCAACTAGGTAAATCGGGCCGCTCGGCTCGCGAGAACTTTCGCCGAGTTTTCACGGAAATGCTCCGAGCGCAGGTTTAATTGTTCGGGATCGACTTGAATTCCGCGAAGAACCCTTTTCAATGAAGGAACCTGATGGTAAGAGAGTGTCGAGCCACGGCTCAGAGTAAACGTTCTCTGTCGGGCCAGGTGGATCCATCTCAACCAATCTAGTTTTTCTTTACAATAATAAGAGCTTTCTCCGACAAATTGTCCCCTTTCGAGTAGGGCAACTTTCCGAAAATCTTTCTATTATATTAGTTTATGTTACACTTTCGGAGTATAGGAACGATGTTTGTTTTCATTGTCAGTATCGTTATAAACAGCGGCGCATTCAGTTTACGGAAAGCTATACGAAACGTTATAGATATTGAGACTATTTTTTCGCGAAACTTGGTAATGACTCGGATACTGCTAGATTTAGATTGACAGATTAAATGTGTTTTGTCTCGAGTCATATATGTACTATGTAGGTCAGTGGCTGCCAAGCTAGGGACGGCCTACGATACTAGCCAAGTTCATTAGCGCGTGATAAACAAATTGTCTTGGATACTATGAATAAGTACATAGTACCTCAGTGTCAAATGTAAACCATGAAACAAGCAGAAATAGTTTTTTCATTAAAAAGCTTGGCAGAAATTGTTGCAAATTTGAATAAGAAAAAACTTGATGTATAAAATGTATACGATAACCGTTTAGTTTGAGATTGGTAGTAGTTGCGTAATATATGTAGATGGAGAAAGAGACTCGTCTGGTATGAATATTAGGACGCGGCCGCTATTCTCGTTTGAAGTTGAGAGGAAAATATTGCTCCCTAATATGACGCCCTATTGCTAGAGAGCTATAAATAGAGTGGGGTAAGATGGTAATCAGGTAGTGAGTAGCCCTCAATTGGCCAGGTACAGGTGTAAATACATCTGTATGTAATGTAGATAGACACATTCTTTGTGGCGAAAGCTATGCGTAGACGGTTAAGTGTTGTAAGAAAATATCGGTGAGATAATAGAGCGGGAAGAAAGTAGGTCAATGCAAAATTTGTAAGCTAAAGAACGAAATAGAGCCGAGATACCGAGAGTGGCCAAATAGTAGAATGGTGATAACTGGCGATTGGCATCGATCGGCTATTTCGATCGGTTGAGATTTTAGTGGCCCGTAAGTCGGATAAAGAAACATCATGCCGTAAACCATCCAGGCTTTATTTCAGCAGCTCGTCCTTTTCTCGGGATTAATGTCAGCCTGTGTACTAGATGTATTATAGTTTAAACGATTAAAATGCACCTTCTTGTTGGGATGCCCTTTATGATCGCACCGCTTCCTCCTTACCAATTGACAGATCGCACCATCTCACTTCTTATCAGATTAGTTCACCCCTTTCGAGTATAACAATGACGATTCAATTGTTTCCAATCGCTTGCCAGTCCACTTAAAAATCCTGTCACATTCTTATTTTGACACTGCCATTATTCTCTAAAACACTTTCTAGTCGAATTGGAAAAAAGGTAGGAGAAATAGTCATGCTTGCTAAATTTGGCAATGGTTATTTGGCTAACGTTAGATGTTGGTTGACGGATTAGGTTGTTCCGTCAGTGGCGTGTCTAGGTTAAGAGGTCATAAATTTCACATATTACCACCCCAAAATAGGCGTTATTCCTCATAAAATACACTTGAAGTGATTTAGACGAATTTTTAGGAGCGGCTTCCTTTATTGAAGTGTCTTTTTATTGTAACTAGTACGAGTGAATTGTTTGAGTGAAACTGATAGGTATAATTGATTTCTAGGTTGGTATAGGTGCAAGATCCTTATTAGAATGATCACTTGGGACTACACAGTGCCATTCAGCCAATCTGGAATGCGGTTAAGGGATGCGCTTTCCCTAAATCGCACTACGTTCAAGGTTTCTACAATCAATTAAAGTCAAAATAGAAAGATATTTTTCTCAATGTCTGATTGTGAGAAGATAGTAGGCCGAGTTACAAAGTTGTGCGAGTGCTTGAATTTAAGATATGGTTTTTTTTTCATGGATACAGAAATGTATAGTTTCCGATTTTGGCAAGCTTCCCGCATTAGGCCTACTTATCTGCAACTTTTTAGAGGCGGATCCATCCATCTAGGGAAGTCTCATCGCTGGAGAAACATTAAGTGAAATGAAATCCAATAAAAATAGGTAACGGTCGAATTGAGTGGCTGCTCCTTTTTGAAGTCGGTAAAAAGTGTGGCTACTTTGGAATGAAAAGACTTGCAAGACCAGAAGAGAATTTGTTGTTGTGATTGGGTCGAGAGCGATATGTAATAGCTAACCATTTCATTGCTCGCTTTCTGCGTGTCTCTTTGAATAGGAAATCCTTGGAGTTCGAGAGCAGAGAATTGTGAACCATTTCCGAGCTTTAGACAGAGTTTCCTCATTTGCCCGTTCGTCGCGTCCCTGTCTCTCCTGGATCTTTCGGCGTAAGCGCAACAAAATTGAATTCCCTTTCGAGAGCCTCAACAGGCGACAAAGCTCTCTCCCACCTCCACCCCCACCCCCACCCCCACCCTTCCACTTGCTGAGAGCGTATCGCTCTTTCCTTCCGGAGCGCACCGAGGACCTTGAAACAAAAAATGAATTTGTTTCTTTAGCCGCAATGAAGAGAAATGCTAAAAGTAGCGAGTAGCGAGCAGTCAGCTGAAACTTGAGCTTAACTAATAAGTAGTTCTAATTTAGTATCCATACATATATATGTATGTACATACATAGATACATATACATTCATACGTTAGGTTATTCTTGGTATCATAACTTTATCATGCCATTGTCAGTTTTCTGACGATATATTAGTAGGCCTTAATAGAATTTTCATTTGACAATGATATTCATGTATATTTGCCAGTAATTTGGAAAAGTAATTTGGACAATACGAGATTTTGTTTCGCATCTTTTCAATATGAAACATCTTTTGGGAGTTGTGAAAACATTTGTTCTCCGCACTGTTATAGTAATCTGGGTGTACGGCTTTTGTTGAAGGCGAAACACTCCTGAGACGACAGATTTAGTGATAGGGAGATACATATTATATTGGATATTTCGGTATGAAGAGCGAGGCGGTGGCTATTGGCTATTGGCTATTGGCTAGTTATAATTGAGAAGTGGAGATGAACTTGGCATTTTTCGAATTAGCGGGGAAAATGATAGAAAGAAGTAGTGGTAAATTCAGAATGAAAAAGTGGCGGGATGAAGTGTCGAAAAGAAGTCTAAGCGAAATGGCCGACTAGCCGAGGAAAGAGTCCTCGTGTTGACCGCGTGTACTTTGAATTAGGATAAGATTGGGGTATAAATGGGAATATGTAATTGGTGGAGCGAGCGATGGGAAGAGGGTGAGGGACACCGGGAGAAATGAAATGAAAGGCAAGCAAGCGCGGTGAGAGGAGGGGTGGGGGGGGGGGGTGGGGTAGTATTTAAATTCCAATAGCCGGTCGTAAGTAGTGATAAAGTAGCAACTTTCTCTCTTAAATACATCGATGAAGTATTATTATTAGGGAAACACCTTGGATATCTGAGACATCGAGCTTGGGATTCCAAGTACATAGTCTGACAGTTTGATCGGATAGGTTGCACTGTCGAAACTCCTTTACACAAGCTTTTTATACGTTGTTGTTTCCTCCGACTACTTGTCTTGGAATTAAAGATGACGTTGTCCTCAGATAATAAATTGGTCTGGCCGATTTGCCGATTTGCCGATTTGCCGATTAGCCGATTTGAGAAATGGGGCAGATGTTCATTGCTCTTGGCGTAAGTGGGTATTGGTACTTGACGAATGATGAAAAGCTGCAGCAGAATTCTTTTTAGATTGACGCCTGTTGGATGAGATGTCCCCGCACCGAGGATATATCGGACTTGAATGAGTGAGTCTGGATGGCTACGTGATTATTGAGGCCCAGTAATAGATTAATATTTGCTTTTGAATAAAATTCAGAGTGATTGAAAGATTTCTATGGAATGAGGGAAGGGGAGTTGCGAGGGCCAAAATAGGATTAAGATCACCGGTATACATGTATGTATGTATATTCTTTGTGCGAACGCGAAGATATACTTTTAACACTTGTCATCTATTCGGCTTGCGAAGAGATCCATTTCTCAAGTTCCAAATGCTGTCCATAATTTTCTTCTCTGAATGTTCATTTATTTCGAAAGATTATATTCTGAATGGACAAATTCTCGGGATTGTTTCGCGATCAGCAATAATAGCCTCTTCAGAACTGACGTAGGATGCTGAAATCTCTTGGCTATTTTGTTAAGATATTTGAACTCTATTGCCCCTATTCGATTTCGTTAGGCAACCAGAGTGCTATTGTATATTCTGAGAAGAATGTCCCAACTATCGCGTCAATTGAGCAGCAAAAGATTTTGGAAAAAAGAACGCTGTCTGATTCTGTCTCCTTTGTAATATGAAATGTTCGATGAAATGTCTATATTATAGTCAATCTTTCCTTTCCTTTCGAGCATATGGAATTTACTAGATAGCACGTTCGCTCATTATCACATATGGCCTTCCACAGGTGAAAATTGTTTTGGTTCGAGAGCTCTCGTCTAAGTCCAATCTTATTGAATTCCCTTTAGGAAAGGGCAAACCCAAATTTTCATACGTGCCATTATATTACTCTTTCCAGAAAGTTACAACTCTTCTACTTTTCGTGGCTAGGGGATCATTTATCATCTTGTTAGAAGTCACTTTTCTTTGGATTCGTTCTTAAGTCCTTTTCTGGTTGATGCGCCATGTTTTGGGTGTTTCGATCTTTCTCTTACAAGGATGTTAACGATATAGACTGCTGGAGAATATCCTGATTGTCATAAAGCTCTCGTCTCAAATTTAAGGGGATTTGCTGAAGTGAAAAGATGAACAATTAAATTTCTATAATTTACCATTGAATTGAAATCTCAAATATTTCTCGGATGTTTCCGCAGTGGGTATGACATAGATAATATGCTTCCTATTCGAAGTCGGTAAAAAGAAGAATTTGTTAGGACAAAACGGGCCGGGTTTCAATGCGAGGAATACCATTGGAATCTCGAGAGAGCTCAGCTTGTAATTGCAGTTTTCAGCAAGAGATGTTTATCAGTGCATTAATACTGTTAAATGATGAGTTATCTGTGGATCGAAGAGGAAATGTTAGTGAGGGACGGGCAGGCGGTTTGAAAGGAATGCGTGAAGGTGAGAGGGTGGCGGCTGGCGGCTGGCGGCTGGCGGCTGGCGGCTGGCGTCTGGTAGGGTGGTGGTGAGTGGTGAGTGGTGAGTAGTGAGTCGTCGTGAAGCGCGCTTCCCTAGCCGTCGATTTTCCGCATCTGCGTTGTTCCTGCGAGGCTGGCTCGCTCGCGTTGCTGAGCCACGCGCGGTGTCAAGTGGCATTGGCGCGGCACAGCCTGCGCATTGCACCTGGTGCGCCTCTCCCTCTACCTTTTTCCTTCAGCGTCCGATCTCGATTCCGATCTCGATTCCGATCTCGATTCCGATCTCGATTCCGATCTCGCTCCCATAGCGGCTCTAGCCGGTAGCTCTGATCACGAGGTTTCGTTCAGTAAGGTTCCTTAAGTTTCGGATGGGGAAGACTCGGCGCGGCGGCGGTCGCGCTATCGCATCGTTCGAAAGCGCGAAGCACCAGGCAGAAAGCACCAAGCAGGAAAATCCAAGCTGCCGAGTGCTGCCGAGTGCTGCCGAGTGGGGAGTTGGCCGCTGTTGGGAGGTTGGGAGGTGCAGTCGCGCTAGTCGCTAGACTCCTGCCCGCTCCTGGAGGCTCGGCTTTCCCCGCGATACTTCGGCCATCTCCGTGGATCTCTGCGGGGGCAGAGGCCTCCTTCCCTCTCGCGCACTCCGACAGTGTTCACACTCCCGCGTAGCCGTGCGGCGGTGTACACCGAGCTTTTATGTTCGTCCTCTCGCTCCGTAAAGGGTAACTCAACTCGAGTATAGGTACGCGCGAACAATACCAAATCGTAGTTCACCGCGCGCCAACAGCCCTTTCCACATCCGCCTATATAGGCAGGCACACACCCTAATTAAGGGAGACGAGCGCGTTCTCCGCGTGTATATTCCCTCGAACCACCGCTACCACCAGCTAGCCAGCCAGCCAGCCAGCCCCAGAGGTTAGTGCAACAATCAAGAGTGATCGTGTAACGCAGCTCTCTTATCAAAAAGTGGGTGAAGTACTCGGAGTAGCCAGGCCCCAGGGCCACCGATCCTCCTTCTCCATCCTGCCGACGCTCTTCCCTCACCAGGCCAACTTGATCCTCGCACCAGCATAGCCTCAAGAAAAATCTTGCACTCCTACTCCGACTGCTACTGCTACTGCTACTGCTACTGCTAGTGTTACTCCTAGTGCTAGTGCTAGTGCTAGTGCTAGTGCTACTCGAATCCTCGGATGTTCCACTTCCCATGGACCCCCCGTTCCCCCCCTCGATCCCCCTCCCCCCGCCCGCCCGCCTCTTCTCATTTCAATTCACCTAAATCAATCTTTCCCGGCGCTTGATCATTAGGACGACAATCGACGCCTAGTCGTCCTTCTCAGACCATCAGACTCTCATGCCACATCCAAAATCAACCTGTGACTGCTGCGCTTTACCATCTTCTCAACAACAACTGATCGAGTCGTCCTACTGGATACATCATAGAGACTCTGGAAAAATATCAAGTGCCAAGCAGCAGCCCCCGTTCGCGGCCCCGTTCGCGGCCCCGTTCGCGGCCCCGTTCGCGGCCCAGGCAACATTCAAATCAATCTTAAAGCGCGCCTTTTTCACCTTCCTTTCTCCAAATCTTCACAGACTCGATACTGTCAACAGCGCTCTTTCTTACGCTTCGTCTTTCCTTGGCGATTTTACCAAATCATCATGAACGACGTTACGTGTTGAGTGAGAATTAAAGCGAACGGTGCCGTGCTTCGCTTTGAAGATAAAGCAGCGCAACTATCGCTGCTCGAAATAGTTGAGTGCTTGAGTGCTTTTTCTACGCGAGAATCCCGTCCAGGCCGGCGCGTTCTGTCGTGCCGTGCCGCGCCGTGCCGCGTCGTGTCGTGTCGTGCCGTGTCGTGTCGTGTCGTGCCGTGCCGTGCCGTCTTGGAACGGGAGATATTGTGAGGGAATGTGAGTGCATCGGGCCAGATTGGGATTACATAGATATATTTGTTGACAGTGCATTTATTCTTTCCTACTGAGGACTGGTGCAACCATGGGAGACTACCGAGACACATTGTCATTCTTGAGGCTCTTCTTGCTCATCGTCCTCCTTTCAGCTCTATCTACAGTTAAAGGTAAATGTCTACTTTTTCTGTACCACCATGCCATTCCTTCTTTTATGAAGACAGTCTCAAAAGATTGTAATGTTTCTTGCTTATAACACTTGTGCTAGCAATATTCTTTCCTATCTCAAGAAGAGAATGGGATGAGTAAGGAAAGCGAAGGAACCAACTCAACTATAGTATGTGTATTATCAGAGGAGGAAAGGTTGGAAATATATCGGAATTATTTCATGCTTGGCTTTCGAATGCCATGCAATTAGACTGGGTGTTGGTGGGCGAACTTATCCAGGTATTTCAAGCAGTCTGAAGTACTGCATAGCGAGCTATAAAGCATAATGAGTGCTTAAGGCTACATCGGTAGTAGTGAGGAGGGGGCTGCCCAATGGTTGTGTGTGTGTGTGTGTGTGTGTGTGTGTGCGCGCGCGGGATTCTCGATTGCGAAGTGCGATTAGCTGCGTTGAAGCCGGTTATACATATAGCACATGTTAGCATTATCGGGTGAATATGCCTTCTTAAATGGTTAGGAAGGTTTTAAATGCGAGGGGCGGGGGCGGGGGAGAGGGTGTGAAGGGTGTGAAGGGTGTGAAGGGTGTGAAGGGTGGAAGGTAAAGGGGGCCACTAGCGGCTGGCTGCTTTGTAATGGATAATGGAGTCACGTTACAATGCTCTGCCAACGGGACTGTGAAAACAGTCTTCTTGTAACAACTTCCATTAAATACATATCTATAGAGATCTTATGCATTTGTATAGCAGGTTAAAGTTTAAACATTCAACCTAATATTGATTTGTCCTCGTCAGTAATTAAATAATCAATCTCTGTGTTTTACATGGTTTTTCATCCAAAGTTTTCATCCATATCGAGAGAATAGTCTAGTGATGCTAACGCGTGTCTGGCCTTATTAATCGCCTTGAAAGCCTTTCTAATCTAATTAATATCCGGGTTCCGGGTCCAGGACTGTTCGGACGCGACATCAGATTGGCCAAGGTATCTCGAACCTTTTCGGCGGTTTTCCAGAAGAGGCAATATCGTAGAATTTCATGGAGGTGCATCGGTGCATGTACTTACTCTATGACTGCAAGTATATACCGAATGACGCTGCTTTATATGCAAGGACACGAAAAAGTCTCTTCAAACAAGCAGAGCGTTGCTTTAATCGGCGCAGCGACGATACTACTATCGGAAATTAGATCTTCGAAGATGGAATGTATAATAAAGTAGAGAAGCCTCTTAAATCAAACCTTTTGAGAAAAACTTTCCCTCTCGTCGATACGGAAATGCATGATAATATATTATGTATAGCGATATGGTGAGTGTAGGATCGGGTGAGGCCATTAGAAATTTCTACCAATGGATGAGCTACTGATTCGGAGTGATTCCTTTTTTATAACATACAATAAGTATGCTAGGGCAACCAGTAAATGGCTGGATTTGAGTTCGGTGTATATTTTGTCGTCTGATGTATGTATCTATTTATTTACTTGGGTATCTGCGAGAAGGGCCGAGGCCGCGCGACCTCGACGAACGCTTCTTCAACGCAATCTGCGCCCGCCCAAATTTAGGCAAAACTAGAAAATAATAAGGCTCTCACAGAGCCACACAATTTTATACGAAATTGTTAGAAAGATTTACTGTTCAACATCGGCGAATCGAGTCGAATCTTTCTTCCCAGGTGGGATGTATCGAGGTAGGGAAGAATCAAGTTTTCTAGAGGATCGCTCTAGCGTCGATGGTATAATTAGAGAAACGGATAAGTAGCTAGGATGCATTATGAATATGAACCTCCTCCACTCTCTGGAAATTGGCTGATAATTGGATACTCTATTATTTCGTAGATCTTCAACTGCGGAATGAATTGGAGGAATTAGTCAAATCTAAATATGCACATTTGTCAATCATGCGATGTAGAGTTTCTGCAGCAAGTAGCAAATTTTATTCCCAAATTACAAAATGGTCGCTCCTTTGTTGACGAACAATAGAGACCCTGCAAATCGCTCCATAAAAGTAGCATAAAATTACATTTCATAATATATCTCTAATTATTAGTACTCGTGATTCCCATAAGAATCCCTTACCAAAAAGAGATATTTTCTAACCTAAACCAAGTTTCTTCTCTCACAGTTATTAAGCTGGGTGCACTTGTAGAAAGTTTCCACATTTTTCTTTCCATCAATTTTATACCAAAATAGGTACACAACAAAATGAAAGTGTTCTTTCCTAGATATCTATATCGTTTCATGTAGAATCGTCTGTTAGATGTATTAGATATTGAATGTGTAAGTACTATACATTATTTATCACCTGTTCTTTGAGCAGCAAGTATGTTTAGTTTTTAATAAGTCGCCCTAATAATATGAGTGGCACTGTTGAATATCACTGTAGTATACTGTATGTAGAGATGTTTCGAGCACTCTATTAATGATCTCTTTGAACTGGACTGGCTGCCCCCAATCACCAAAATGAACGGATGACGGGATCTCTCGAGTGCAAAGCGTGCAAAGCGTGCAAAGGGATGGGCAATCTTATTTTTAAGCAACTTGAAACGTTATTCATTTCTGGCCTTCTGACAAAACTATTGACTCTCGAACTCGAGCATCTCTGAAACTCTCTCGTTCTCTGCATCAATACCTTACTCGGCTTACACCAAACAAGACAAATTTACTCAATTGGGGGGTGGTTGAAGTAAAAAGTTTATAAAAACTTGCTATCAAACTGTATGACCGGATAGCCTTGATGCTTTCTAGTTGTTTTTATAGCCATCAGTGCCTAGATTTTGACGCGCTTCCAGCGCCTTCAAGTCAAGAGCGTTTCTGTTGTTTCTAGATTAGAATTGAAGGGACGCGCATCCTAGAATTTTTCGCGGTTCTCACTATAGTCCCTCCCTCGAGCAATTCAGAGCCCTTTCTATTTGCAAGATCCCAAGTTTCTCTTCTTTTTCACGGCAAGCCTAACTCATAAAGTCAAGCGCACCGGAATTCCCATCAGTTGTGTTGGACTCTCCGAGATAGGGAATAGTATAATATCTCTTGCACTCTTGCACTCTTGCAGCAAATACTTTCGAAATGTTTCAGTGTCGGCGGTTTCGGGAAAAAGTTCTCTTTGCCATTCTACATAGAATACCACACGTACTTGGCGTTTATATCCATGTATAATGAAAATGGCTATTTGCTTATACATACAACATATGGTATGTATCATGCATAGTAGAGTTGATGCGTGCATTGCATTCCTTCCTTCCAGTAGAATTCAATCGAAACTACTAGTAGCTGTCAGGATGTTATTGGATAAAACACCGCAAAGATTCGGGAACTTTCAGCCAACTTCCCGAGAAGAGATTGTTTTCTTCAATTGACGCTCATGCACACATCAATCCTCATAATGTTGCATTAGTCCCGACAAATCTTCCCTTTGTACAATACAGTGATTTTCATTTGAAGGAAATGATTTCCGGCAAGTGAACCTATCCACCCGGAAACTCGATTATTTTTCTTCCAAGGCAGCGCTAGTGTTTGCATGAAAAACGTTAGGCGAGAATGTCTGACGAAATATGACGAGATGTACCTTATTTTAGCTTTTTTAGGATTCGGGATCTTTAATAGATTTTTGTTCGATCGCTTGTTTTACCAAGTGTCAAGCAACAGGTCGTGTCTATTAAAATCGAAAGCATATGTATATGTATATATGTATATCAATGTGCATACCTCCATTGTGTGTATAGTGTATACATACATATAAGATGATATGAGGAGGATATATGAGGAGGAAATGTGGAATGCGAAGGAAATACCGGCCCACGTAAGTACATACTTGCAAGGTGCGGTTCATTCCGGAAGGGATGGGCTTCTCAGGTGGTGGAGTTGCGTTTGCGCTTAGAATAATAGATATCTATATCTGTTCTTGTCGATTGAAACGGCAGGAGAGTGTAGTCTAGGTGTAGGTCGGTGGGATTGCGTAAGAAGTCGTGAGAGCAGCGGCATTTATAAGAGGGTGCGACATCAGTCCGAGAAGGGTTGCGCTCGAAGATGGAGAGTGGAACCATGTGGAGTATAAGCTGAAGGGCCAATCAATCGAAAGGAAATGAAGGGAGTGATGGCATTGCCTGGACATGGAGAAGTGCCCGAATCGCTTTCAAGATACTCGGGACAGCCAGGGGCTTTAGTTTGATTTGAGAGGTGTGTGTGTGCGCGCGCGCGCCTGTATCGTGGCAGGGAGGAAGAGGAGGAGGATGAGGCCGTTGTGGCGGTAAAGTGGTGTAGTGCAGCTTACGGCAGGCTTTCGTAAATTTCTAGTCACTTCGTGTTCTTCCTCTGTATTGCTGCGACATTCTGCCACTGCTGTTCCGGAAAAATATCGCTGCATTTACCGGCGTGGTGCGCCGCGCCGCGCCGTGCCACTCCGTATCGCACCTCGCCTCGCGCAGCCTCGCCTCGCGCAGCCTCGCGCAGCCCCGTCGCGCGCTTCCGAACAGCATTACTCGGAAATTGCTTTATTACATATACAGCCCACTTGAGCCAACCTATTCTCCCTGCTGGAGACCGTGTTTGCATATTTTTCGGCCCAACCATCGATATTCCTTGAAATGTAAATGGGAAACTGAACGTTTTCCGTTAACGCTTTTCGAACGTCCTGCCACCCTGTTACCTCGCCCTCCTAGCCCCTCCTAGCCCCTCGTACCACCTGCCTTTTAACACTCTCTATTGGTCCCTTTATTCCCCCAGGAAAGAAACGTCGAATTGCCATCCGACAACTGATAAGCTCTTCCCCTATCTTCGCCAAGCCTACACGATATCACTTGCTGCTTATTTCACTAAAATCCTATCTGATCCGGAGATATTTTCAATCAAAATAAATTATACATACATACAGCATACATAGATATGTAATATGTGTAGATATAGTAAAATCGGTTTCGTGAACTTTTAGGCAGAGAAGATTGAACCAAAAGAATACTCAGATATATATATATAGAGATATATAGAGATATTGAGACATCAAACAATTCCTCGGACAATATTCATCCGAAGGAACTTTCCACCATAGAACTCTTGTACTACGTTCATATTTTCACCGTGGAAAGTATTGAACCAAGAGAAATTTTAACCAATAAGTTCTTACCCGCACAAATTGTACTCGTACAAGACTTGATTGGTATTCTGCCATGGCAGTGAGTTTATACCCTTCGGACTTAACTATTTTTAATTAGTAGGCTCGGTCGGTTCGTTCGCTACGCTCGCGGAAAAAATTGCTAGACCAGACCAGACCAGACCAACTCCGATCATGGTAACTTTAATTGAAGTAAAAATTAAATAATGATCTCTCTTGGATTGAAACTTAAAGGATGTAGAAATGGAATAGCCATCTAGCACACTTGTATTGATATTATTGCTTTTTGTAGGGAGCTGTTTTTTGGCTGTTACGAGCTAGACTTCGCGAGTCCTAAGATATGCTCTGAGATCGTGCTAAGGGCTATTTCGAGTCTGCTCATCGATCATGAAAGAATGCCCTAACCTATAATATAGAGTTAAAGCTCACTATGCCTCGTAGGATAATACTTGGAGCGGCAAAACTATATCCTCGTCGGGTCTTTTATTATTCTTCCCTTATTAATGCTTAACTCCAACTACGATTTGACTGAACAGGAATTTGTAAATGAAGACACACTTGATTTCAATATATTAAGAAGGTTAAAACAGTACAAAGATAAAAATAGAAATGAGAGTTTGAGTGGTTGTTAGTTTAGACTAAATTGAATTGGTATTACGCTACGATTGGAAGTGGGGAGAATTAGAAGAACCAAGTGTGACTTGGCTAACGGTCGTGATGAGAGACGGATTCGGAACTGATTATCCCGCTTTCCATTAGAAATTAGAGGTTTATATAGCCAAAAAATCCAGTGAAAAGGGCCTAACTATGCTTGAGGTATGAGAATTATAGGGAGCAAGTGCAGCATAGCTGCACTCCTATTAGGAATTGCAATTAAGATACGAAATAACGACGATCGAAAGAATAGTAGAAAAGCCACAGTTTTAAGGTTCGAAAAATATGCACGAGAATTCCACGTGGAAAACTAGGCGAGTTAAAATGATTGAAGGTACGCATGAAACAATGGTTAAGAAAAGTAGTCCGATGAGAGTGAATATGTAAGAAGGCGCCATATCTTTCGGGCGGGTGAAAGACATTATTTTCCCTGCATAAAGCAAAGAGCATAAAGATTGTACATAGAGAGATTACAGTTTGTTCCTTTTTTACTTGTGGAATTGAGGTGGAAGGGTTTTGGGGTTTAATTATTGTGAGATAGGTCGAATTTTGGGCCGGGTCCGACCTTGAACTCTAACCCACCAAGAGTTGCGCTGAGTTGCGCTGAGTTGCGTAACTGTCTATAATATAGAAAGGACGTCATGTCATAATATGGTCGGGTGAGAATGATTGTATAAAAATTTGTTTGTGCGACTACTCCTTGGATGAATTATTATTAGTATGTAGAAATATAGTTTGAATGTGAGCTAGCTCGATTAGGTAAATGTAGCCTGGATCAATTAGCGGAGGTATGAATATTTCCTGGATAAAATGGATGTGAGCCTGCCGGTGATTTGAGCTGACAAGCGAAGGAAGAAGCAGCTGGTTGACTGAGAAAGGGCCAGGCAGATGTAGCTAATACATCCGTAGACTAGGTAGGGATGCACCCTGACGAGAGGATATTCGCGTTCCATATCGGTGCGGTGTTGCTTCAGATTACTTGGCTCGATCTAGATAGTTGGATGTATCTATGTATCTACATAGGTATAGATCTATCTATCTATCGATGTATCGGGCTCCCTCAGAGGTAGCTGCTGTGGCGCGGCGAGCCAATCGGCCAGTCCTCCAGTCATCCAATCGCGGCCTGCTCGATGTTCTGTTAATGGGACGCGTATGCTGAAATCAGGTCCGTGCTATTTAAATGGCGAGCATAAAGGGTGTGGTACGATTGTTCGTAATGGCGGCTAGACCGTGACAGAGCGATTGATTTCAGCAGAACCCTTTCTCAGCCAGCTAGGCTGAAATAACTGAAAAGTATCGAGAGCCGACGCATCCTATCCTTTCAATGCACCTTAACTCTTCTAGCAGGTTAGTGCCCTGAAGGACTAAGCAAGATTTTAGTTGGATTAGTTATCGAAAGCATAGTATACGTACATATGTATACATACATACCAAGGGGAGCAGCAGCTAGGAGAAGAGTGTTAAGGCTTCCCTAGGCAATATGCTTGGGAAAGATTTTTAATTTGGGTAAGCTAATGATAGTCCATTGATTAGAATTTGTGGCTCTCAATGTGGTTTTCAACGAAAGATGGCTCTAACATTACGAAATCTGATATGGTACACTCCGTTTCCTAAAACAAGCAAACCGAATGGTCAGAGAGAAGAAGCTTCGAGAGTCCTTTGCTATAGGATAGGAGTGGCTATTTTGGCCGATGGTCATTTTGAGGACGGAGAATGAAAAGCAATCTCCTTCGGAGATTAGAATTCATTCGCTCCAATCAGTAGACAAGTTATTACCAATTGGAAACTCTTAATTGTCGATTTTTCGTAGATGAAGGAGAGGATCAATCGGCTTTGTTAGCAAGGTTGATGAAGAGAGTTGCTATAGCTGCCAGTAGGTCAGCTTTGAGACTGGGACTGATGAAGTAAGAAATCTATATAGATGAAGCGATTTTTGGAGAAGTCGGCTAGCTTAATGAGATACACTGGTATGTAAGGTAGATGGGTGATTATTGGAAATAGTAGGCGGGAGGGCGCCAATAGTGAGAGAGTCGCCTTTGAAATGTATCGCGAGTTGCATGTATGTATATCGGGAAATAGGTAGGGAATTGAAGAGTAACTGGGGCGATTTATCATTCTGTTTTGCATAGTACGAGGATAGGATATATGAAGAAAGTTAGATCGATGGGCGTTTCGATAGTTCAAAGGAGGATCGTGCTGCATAACCGTCGAAAAAACAAACAATTAGGGCGACGGCCCAGTTTCGCGAGGGGGCGAGGCGAGGCGAGGCGAGGCGAGGCAGGCCACCACGCTGGATAGCGTTGCTGACGACGCTGCTTGTCGACTTAATGAAGCGGTAATTAATTTGCGCCCTACTCTTTGCCTTCATTTTCCTTTTTCCTCGCATCGCGCCACCTTGCGCTCGAGCTTTCTACAGTAGTACCTGCTTCTGTGTTAATGTGTCCGCAGCCGGTCGGACCCTTCTCTCGACATTTCTAATAGCCCGACAGTCCATTTAACACGTTCTTAGCTGGAGTTTCTTTTCTAATTCTCGAAAGAAGAATTGATCCATTGGCTGGCAATTGCCAAATGACGAGCGCTACCTTGTTTCTTCGAAGGCTGACTCATGCTCTACTGCACTTGCAGAGAAATCCTATCCCTAGAGAGAAGCAGCAGTACTGAAATAGGTTGGTCTTTTCGAAAAGTGATTGCCGAAATGGAATGAATCTAGGAGCGTCCTATCTTTGCTATATTGATACGGATCGATAAGAGTTCCATCGGAGAGCTGGTATTGCTAATAGTGAATGACCGTGCACTAGAATTTGCGTTGGCTAGAGAAATGCGGAGTTTCTAGGCGTATTGTTCGAGCATGGGTGCTATGAAATTTAGCAGTGGCGATCGATTGGTGACTGTCGGGATCAAATGTTTTGTGAAATGTAGGAGGTAGATACATAGAGGCGTGGGGTAGTAGTGTGTTAACCGGGCTGGATGTTTGGGGATGGAAATTCATAGGCACTTGATAAACCGAAAGCAGCGCAGAACTCCGTCTACATGCACATTTTCACTCACGCTCTATTCTATTCCGTGGCTCCGTGGCTCCTCTTCTCCCTAACCATCTTATCGTTAACGAGGCATTTATTAACGACACTACATTTCTTTAAATGCCTCTATTTCTTCTTGGAGCTATGGACATTTGGGTAGGATTCCGCGACTAAGTGCTAAGTGCTAAGTGAGAATTTGGTTGATGCGTCACTTTATTCCTTAAATAGGTTTGGAATGGTCAGGTTGAGTGATAGCAAGGAATACGCATAGTGTGAAAATGAGCGGGAGTCGAGGTCGATGGATAGCGAGGAGGTAGGTTCGAGGGATTCAAGGGATGCGCTTGAGAGGTCGGTGGGGGGAGAATGCCCTTATACGTAAGAGAAGATGTATGTGCCTGGCCTGGCCAATTATGTTAGTTTTCGAAACTTGTACGATTATCCAAGAATTGAAAGGCGACCGATAATCTAGTGGGTCCGCTCGTCGAAAGAGAGAGAGAGGGGGGGGGAGGGGGGGGGGCGAGAGATTAAACGATCGAGGGATATCTGATTGTTGAATAAAAGTGGACGGTCTCCTCAAGTGTTTCGAGCGATACACTTCAAGTGGCGTTTCCTAGTGTATTGAGAAGGCAAGGTATGCGGCCGCTCGCTCCCTTTCAAGTTAGGGCTCGAACGAGTTTGCTTGCTGGCGCGCGCAAGCTTTATCATTCAAAATAAAGAGTAAGCTTTCGCGAGAGCGTGTGCGTTTGCGGCCCACTTTAGACCAATTGGAAAGGAGCGTGGCAAATAACAGTGTTATTCGCGTACTTGTATATTTAGCTTGGGCGATCCTATTGAACAGAAGTCTTGGAGAGAGCTCTGGCTCTACCTCTATTATCTATCCATATATAGTATATATATGTATAGTATTTAGATGCGAGGAACATCTATGTAGAGTCCGAACTCATTCGATTTTGTTCGACAAACGAGATTAGAAAAGTACTTGACTCTTCTCTTAGTTTTCGAGCTCTGATTTAGCTTGGCACTTTTGTAGATTAGGAATGCTGCATTCATCTGGAGCAGGTAGAGGAGGTTGCTTACTTTTAGTGAGCAACACGTTCTCTTGCTAGAAAAAGGTCTAGTTCTCAAATGGAGTAGCTCCTTCTTTTCGAAGTGGGTAAAAAGATGCGGCGCATAAGCGTTTGAGAATGATGAAGTTTGGAGTCATCCTTCTGAGAATAAGAGCTTTGTCTTAAGCTATGATGACGGTGAGACGAGGCTTAGCTTTTCGATGGGCGAGTGATTAAACGTTTCGATGAGAATCGATCGTTGGGCCGCGGAAGAATGGAGGTTGGAGGTTAGAGATTGAAGGAGCCTTGGCGGTATAAAGAATGCCATTTCTGACTGAATCGAATTAAACTACTAGGCCAACATGCTTGAACCTTCACGCTTGGAAGATATCTGACTTCGATGACATTTCCCCCTTACTGATGGCTGCTCAACCCTTTCATCAATACGCGATTTTCACATGCGTTAGCTCGATACTCTCTTGCTATAATAAGTTTATGATAGCAGGAGTTGTAGATTCTGTACTATGCAGATAGAGTATCTAGACTCTAGTACATAGATGTATAGTGGAATATGGAGTGATGTATCGTTGGTGGGTCCGAAGTTGGCAATTATTGTCAGTTTGGGTTGGGATAGAGGGTAGAGGGTAGAGGTCTAGTGACTAGTGGAAGAAGCGGCAGGTAGAGGCTGAAAATCTCTTCTTTCACTGCCAATAAACCGGCTGATCTAACAAGATTGGCCAAGGTTGGAGCTCTGCCAGATGCAGGCCAGGAGACACGAGACTCTGTTAGTCAGTGCAGTGTGCTTCTGGAAAAGGGACGGTGCTGCTGGCTAAACCTCTCAAAGCATCTTCTAATTAACATTAACCTAATTCGAGCGCTTGGTTACTTCGAATCTGTTATACCTTGAAATTAATCCGATCTGGGATATTGTCCTACCATTCAAATACCGTCTTGCCAGCCTTCCTTCCTCACTTAGCCTAACCAATCGCGATCCCCGACGGCCAACTTTCCTCTACACTGTCTAAACAGTCAACCATTTGACGCTCTACTAACTAGACTAATCCTAGCCGCCGAATTCCATCTGATTCGGTGTCTATTCTCTGAATGAATAAATTGAAAGAATCTGTTAGAAGGTAATGGTATGTATTTTTCAGCTGCAGCAGACTATCCCTACTCTCTTTCGTCCGAGGCATATTCCCTCAGTCGATATTGCTAACTAGAACTGGTTTGCTGCTGCTTCGGATGTAGCCTTTCCTCTTATTTCCCAACTGTTTGTCCGCGCTGGAACTAGTCTCGTTTTGTCGCCTGCTTAGCTATGTAGAGGGAAAACTTTATTCCGACAAGTACTAGAGTGCCGGGCTGCCAGAGTAGTAGACTGGCAGCAACTGTCGGGACTTGGCTACTAGATTGCGAGGGATCGCATCGGGGCTTGCAATCCGGGCCAGGCTCTCTCCGACTTTCTATCTATTCTATCTATAGTATCGATATGTTATAACGATATATGTATTCTAGAGGAATATATATACATGTATAGGTGTAGACTGATTGGTAGAGCCGGGTCGGCTCGGAAGAGCTCGAGAGACAGGTGGTTGATTTGGTTTTGATTGGCATTTTCCTCGGGCTGCAGTACTCGAGAAAGAGCACTCGAGCTTTAACACCTTTAGATTGGAGGCGTGTCCTTCCATTTTCCTGTAAGGTCTGCTTTCTTCAAGAATTCTTGATAGAGCAAGATGTTGCACAATTTCACTCTTCGCCTAAGATTCTGCCCTCAATCTTTTGCCCGTTACCTGCCACTTGGCTTACTCTTTCGAGAGGAAGTGACGCCTAGGAGCGCTCGGCACGCTTCGAAATGGAGAAATGACAGTAGAAGAAGGGGTGGAAAATGCTAGGCATGAATAAGAGAGCAAGAGTATGTACCTAGAAAGAAGAGAAGAGAAGAGAAGAGAAGAGAAGAGAAGGTATGTAGGTGTAGGTAGATTCAGATTGAGTCAGTTCAGCGACGCTCGCAATTTCCGAGGTTATTGCAGTAGCTCGAGAATTTCTTGCGATTGCTTTGAGCAATTCAATGGTGAGGCGCGTTAAGTTTCCGTTGTTCACTTATCGGCACTTCACCGGACCTCTTTTCTATCTACCTCTCATTATCCACTTTATTTATATGTACTATACTATGTATGGTAGAACTAGTCGGGTATAGCACTACACGAGTTATTAGATCGATTCTCTCTATTCATATAACATTTCCCTTATTGGAAATGGACATTTTTACTAAGAATAAGAAATAAATTGCACAATTTGATTGGAAAAGGAGCTGGCTCGGTGACGGGTCAGGGTCAGGGTCAGGGTGGCGGCTTCATTGTACTCTATGTAGAAAAGGAATAAATGATGACGCGAATTCTTCCTCGAAAGAACGAAAAAGTGCCCAATCACCAACTATGAAGCAACTATAAATTTTATAGCAAAACCTCTTTAATTATTAGGAAATCGAAGGGTAGCATTAAACAGATTGATGATTACCAGGTTATGGTTGACCGTACTCTCATTGTCGGTAGAGAAGGAAAAAGAGATTCAGAAAAGAGAATTTGGGCCCGGATGCAGCGATGCCTAACTTGTTTATCGAGAGCTATAGTAAATTGCATACATACATTGAGATTGAAATGAGATAAGGATGCGAGTGAATTCATAAGCCGAGCCGAGTCTTCGATTGCAGTTTCTGATAGAATTGGACCTCTTAAAGTGAGGACAGTGCGCGTCCCCACGGAAAATCGGCCGGCTCTTTAAAACGAGGTGGAGAGTGCAACGTTACCTGT
Organism: Ectemnius continuus; assembly: GCA_910591665.1. Classification (NCBI taxonomy): domain Eukaryota; kingdom Metazoa; phylum Arthropoda; class Insecta; order Hymenoptera; family Crabronidae; genus Ectemnius; species Ectemnius continuus. Next base: position 15,129,627 of record OU342864.1, on the reverse strand, counting down.
TAATCAACTGTACGCATATACATATATGTTATAATTCCACGCAGAATGACGCTGTTGATTCTGTTAAGGACGGTCAGCCGAGGCTTATTGAAAAGTAAAATTCCGCTCTTTGGTAGTGTGGCACTCGATGTGAAATTGGCCCCGGCCATCCAAACATTCCAAACCTTCACTTGGCTAAAAAAGTGGCGTGGCAAAAACGGGGAAGGGTGAAGGACTTCCTGCCGCCAATAGCTCTTTCCCTCTCTCTCCCTCTGAATCAAACATATCGGAGTTAGGTAGTTGGGTTACAATTCACCTCTTATCTGTTGTGAGTACCTCTCCATAAATCAAATAAATGCAAATATGTTTTAGCTGAATGGGCTAAAAGTAGATGTACTTTGCGATTTGAAAAGTTATTGTCTCCCGAAAATGTCAAGTGCTCCAAACGGTTTAATGAACCGTAGGCGTGCCATGGGAGAAGTGTTGCGGGAGAATGACTATGACAGGGAAGCGTATGTGGGAGGGGCTAAAGATATGTATGTATGTATGTACTTATGTAGGTGCGCTACTGGCTAAGAGAGTCGGCCGCCAAGTCCCGAAAGTCTCCCTTAAACAAGAAGTTTGCTCGCTCTTGTGGCCTCGCTTCACAGAAAGAGTAAAAAGGGTGAGCTTGCGTGAGTGCATTTCTGCCAGACTAAGCGGGGTAGAGAGAGGGGGTGGGGGTGGGAGTGTAGGTGGAGAGTTGAACGTGCCCAGGTGAGAGAATCTGCAGGAACTCAACTGGGGAAAGTTCGGCTTGATTTAATATGGCAGACTTAATTAACAGTGAAATAGGAAGAATGTAGCGTCGCGATACACTATGTTTCCGTAAGAATCCTAATTGGGCAGAGCCATGCCAGAAAAGGAGATTTGAATGACCATGTCTTGTCCAGGCCGACGTGGATTTTTATCTCTCGCTTTACTCCTGAAATTATCTGAATGATGAATGGACCATTTAAGAAATTGGAAAGTAAGATATGTCCATCGGAAGAAAAATGGAGCCTATTGTGCATTCTTTTTTCCTCCGTATTGGAGAACGCAAAGCGCTTATCACCTGACAGAACAAGACAGTTGGAATCCCAATTCCCTATTTCCCATGGTATATTTACATTTTTCATTGAAATACATACCCTCTTCAAGAATTAGTATACGTATTATGTTAATGCACCTCTTATTAAAGATCAATTACTTTCGATCGAGTAGTCACATCAGCCACTTTTCCTTCTTTGTCAATTTTTTTGCGGACAGGATCATCGAAATTGGTACCGAGAGAAAGATGTGATGTAGTCGTCTGAACGATTCCGAAAGGTTAGTTGGTCGCGGCAATTCTAGACTTTCTACTCGTTCGCAGTTCTATCTGCTCTACAAGTGTATTAGCACGAGGATTCTGCCCAAAAGGGAATTATGAATGATTAGTGCATTAGCATAATTATCGGGTTCTGCATAGATTGATGCGATCCGCGCATGCCATTGGATTACCTGTCCTTGAAGGGGATTTCCTCGGAAAGGTGATTTCAATGCGCAACACAAACACACAATGGCAATAGCACCAATGTACTCTTGCCGCACTCCAAATCTTTCTTCTTCTACATTCGTTGCATCTACAGATATACAGATAGGTAAAGATACTACATATCTATAATACCGCGCTCATTCCGCCATCAGCCTATTTCATCCTTTCTTCAAGTCCACCGTTCACACTACCTTCTCGACCTAGATGAATTTACTTTCTGGTAGAGTTTTAGCTTTGCCTACTTGCCCGCCCGCCCGCCCGCCACCGATTTGCCTAGCCTTGCCAACGACTCAAACCCCCAAATATCTACCCCAGATATATGTATACCTACTTACCTACCCACATGCATTATGTATATCTCTTATACCAACTTGTCAAACTCTAATTGAAATCTCGTCTGATATGAACTAGTTTAAAAGCACTCTCAAAAAGTACCCTTTTCGCTCTTAATCTCGACTGGTTCTGCTCGGTCCTGTTGGATTCAGTACAATCTCGTGGCTAGTAGTTTACTTAATTAATGTTATAGATATAGTGGATTGCTGATCCGAGTCGGTGGATTTAGATGACTGGCCGGTTTCTGAACTCATGGTCGATAGAATGAGCTCTTGTTGGTATTCTTATCTGTCAGTTGGTCTACTCATTACTCTCTCCCCCGGGCGAATGCCCAGACCTAACCCAGACCTAACCCAGACCTACAAGCATAGACCGCGGAGGCGTATAGGCATTCAGCTCAAAAGCCAAAGTGAACATTATTTCTGGGAAGAACGCTAGCCAGGCACTTGATTCTGCGGCAGGTATACATATGTATCAGAGATGGTTCTTTCAGCCAAACGCGGAGAAAGCTTCTGTTAATTGAATCTGAGTGGGCGAAATAAGAGGATGAATATTTGTTTTGGTAATGTAATTTCCATGTACTTTCTCGGAAATATTAAAATCCCCAATGTTTACTCTCTCCGGTTGAAACTCTCGAGGGGGCAATTTCGCGATCAATTGAACGTGCGTATACAAGACCTATACTATTATACATATGTTGATACATTATAGATGTAGAGATATCTGGCAATAGATGGTCTATTTAACTAATTAGAAACGAGTAGAAGCGTGAGATTCCTTTCACTGGGAAATTCAAGGATTTTCCTTTGTTATTGAAGGGGAAAATTGAATTAAGATGAGGTCAACGCTGGGCAGAAAGCTTTCATAAGTATTCCGATTTTAAGGCATCGCGGATAGTTGTCGTGTTCTCTCAATAGGGCTATACCGTTTAAAACTTACGCTTTCGCCAGATTGCTACTTTTTGCATTTCGTAAATGTCAATGGCCTTAGTTTTCCAAGCGTTTAAATGTCCCCTCGGACCAGCACCACACCAGCACTGTTCAACTATCGCATTTCTTCGGAACGTCGAATTTGAGTATATCAGTCGCCTTTCAAATTTTTCAATATTTCTTTGATATCGAAATACAGCAAAATGTTATCCCGTTGATCGCTCATTTTCTAAGCAGTAAGATAGATTAAGCGTAAAGACGGGAGATGAGGAGAGCTGTGAGCCGAACGCTTCCCGATTGGGCCTCGAGGGGAAAGAAACTCTTATGTAGGCTACGGATAGCGCGTTATCTTGCAGAAATATGCTCGGGGCCAAATAAGCCAAAATGCTCTCAGTGGCAAAGGAAAACAATGTTAAAAGCGGGGACGCAATCGTAATTCCGGTTGAAATTTATGAAAAATCTGTGTTTAGAGGAATGGAGTGAGTGGGCGATAAAAAGGTTTCTGGCAGAAATTGTCCTCCCAGCCCCAGCCCAGTCCCAGCACAGCCCCAGCACAACCCCAGCCCTGGCCCCGTTCAAACTGTTCGGCGTCAATTACTCGTTTCCGTCGGTTCTTGCCCACTCCTCTCACCCTCACCCAGCCTGGCACCACTGTCGACTTTTTGCGGGCCTCGATCAACATTTAACGAGATACATACGCCGGAAACGTATCGTTCCGCGATAACCCGCTGGAGAATATCGTTCTATCGAATTTTTTCCCATAGAACTGTCCGCCGTTTCACCTCTTGGCCCCTCCTCTTTTCTCCTTCGCTCCTGCCATGCCCTGCCATGCCCTTCCTCCATCCTCGTCCCCTCTCGTTCGCTCTTCTGACATCGACTTTTCTATTGTTGAGCTTCCTATTGAAAATGATAGCTGCACCGATTCTGATTAAACCACCAACTAAAATCGACGCACACTCCTTTTTCCTTTTGATCGAACCTACCTTCGGCATCCGTAATATTATACATTGCTAGATATTCCACACATCTCACCTATACTTGAAATCCCTATTAGAACGACGTTTATTGTACATCACTCTTGCAATATTTTTCTTCTGTTGCTACTTCTCCATATTGCAGGATCAGAGCTAGAACAAGTTCAAACCGGCCTTTTCATTTATCGGTTCATTATCATTATCGACCAATATGGTCTTTATCTTCTTTCTATTTTCTCGAATAATAATGTGTCTCAATGAAGTAGATGAACGTCAAGCATTAGTAGAGAAACTATGGGGAATCGCAATCACTCTCAATTTCATCCTAGTCTCGAGTGAGAGTTCCGTTAAGCGTTAGCGTTAGCGTTTTTTCAAATACAGACAATAGATGTACTCTCTGCCTCTTATTCTTCCAGGAGGCTGCATTGCATCTATTGTCTGCTAACAAGATGGTCAAATCCGAGTCTGATTCTATTCCAAGTTATAAGTACTAAAAAGGATTGGGACAATAATGCAGGTGGCATTACTGACAATGAAAGGGAGTAAATGCTTGAAAAGTAAGAAATCTAAATGACTGGGGCGAGATATATGACCAACCTGAGCAATCTGTTGCGATTTCATAGGGGAGCTGCTCCGGGAGAGAGGGACTCCATACCGCATTCTATTACAAATTCATGCAGGCTATGCGCGCTTCGGCCAAAAAGTTTAATGAGAACAAAGCCGCTGCCCTCTTTTACGGATTCGGTAGCAGTGAACAGTTGGGTTGGCGCTTGGATGGAAACGAGTCTCAGTAGATTTTTCGGAACGATAAGATCAAGGTGTAAGACCAAGGTGTATATAGCGTTTTCAACCATCCACCATGATCGAGTTTCGATTCGGCTCTTCCTCCAACCACCACCCAAATCATTTAACAAATCTAATGATACAGCTATCTTGAAGTAACCAGTAACCATTATGGTTCATTAAGATGGATCGTTAAGTTTGGTAAAAGGTTCATCTACCGTAGCGCATAATTGGCCTACGCCAATGCTGATGTCGGTAGACAGGTTGCGCAGGTTCTTATAGGGAGTATCTCTGCTGCTCTAGAATGCTTCTGCAATATTGGAGTAGTAGGCTTGTTGATCCCTCCTTGTGCGGTTATCTTTGTTTGTTTGTTTGTTGGTTGGGGGGTAGAGGGGTAGAGGGAGAAAGAGAGAAAGGATGGATAGTTGATTGTCTATTTCAGGGTAATTTTCAATTGGGCGGAGAGTAGGGTGTTTACTTGGGATGGAAGTTGTACGGCTGGCTGGGTACCTCGGCTCTGCAGCAAGCCGTTAATTGCTGGATTAAACTTATTTAGAGCTAGTTGGCACGCGGCTTTCTCTAACGGCTCGCTTGCCAACTAATGTGCGATCGGCAATATCCGTTGTTGCGAAGTGTGCCCTATTAATTTCCAAGTGGCCTCGCCTATCGCCCTCACCTAAATTAATAACAGCCTAACCTTTCATTCTTGAGTGAATGAAATTCTACTTTTCTCGTTAGTCCACGTCGGGGAGTAGTTTGATCGAGTAGGATAGGTACTTTCTGGCAAAAGAGATGCAATTTTAATGGTATGCCAGCATCTCATCAGTTGGTCGATTAGTACGCAGGGAATGCTTTCGCGGTCAGTAGATGGCTGCTTTTGCGGAGGACAGTTTCATAAGAGTAATTTAGTGCCGAGAGACAGGCCAGTGCGAGCATACCACTATAATTTACCCGTAATCATGTTTCTTTTAATGACTACAGCCGAAAGTGAGCCGGAAATACACCTATGCTCGCGCTTCCCCCTATCCCTATACCTATCTCTGCCATTTATTTAGCCTTTCGCTTCCATCGAATGATTGGTACGTTAGTTCCTTGCCATCTCTAGCTCAGCATAACCCAAATTACGCTTCCTACCCTTTTTATCGGGTAACTACTTTTCTGCTTTTTCTTCACTTGTTCAAGCTGACCGTCGAGTGTTTGAAGAGGAGAGAAATGCCGGCTGGTGCGCTCTGTCGCGCTCTGTCGCGCTCCCTTGCAATAATGATATAATACGTTTAGGATGGAATGTGCAAGTTTGGCAAGCGAAAAAGATCCATTTGGCTAGCCCGGCATAGCCGAGAGTGTAACGAACTGTTGCAACATCCTGGTGCAAACTCTAATTGATGGGAAATCGTTATCGCGTTAGCGTTTGATGATTAAAATGGCCAGGAACTTGCTGTTACGGTTTGGCGATGGGATAGCTGCGTGTCGCTGGACTAATACCCATTACAGCGTCGCGTGAAGAGCACTCTCTGCTTCGTGCTACGTGCTACGTGCTGCGTGCTGCGTGCTGCGTGCTGCGTGCTATCGTGCTACCCATGCAACCTGACGCGAACCAACCGGTGATAATTCCACTTTTGTCCAGTATACTATGTATACGTAATTGGAAAAAAATTGCGCCAACAGGATCCTACTTCGATGACACTTTGAGTTACAAACATTTCCTTGCTCGCTTCGAAACGTCAGCAGCACTGGTCGTTCTCGACAGGTTGTTTCAAAAAATGTGTAATGTCAATTTGGTGGAGGGTGGGTCTATGCCATCAACTACAAACAACATTCGGCGCTGGTATTTCCACTTTCGAAAACGAATATAATCCCTTGCAGGGACTGGCTTGTTCGAAATTGGGGATGTATTCATACTTAGACATCTTAGTTTCCAGTTTACCTGTTTCGCACAATATAGATATTCGTCGAAATCCGAGCCAGCTTCTTAATAAATATCTCGTTTGAGGCAAGATCCCGATCCCGATCCCGATCCCGATCCCGATCCTTTGGCATGGTTTTATGCAAGCTAACCATGTCAAGCGTTGCTGATAGGATAGCAACTGGCCAGCTTTCACAACGAAGCTCTTACCACTGAACCGAACATCTTGTGCTTTAGTTACAATGCCGATCACATAGTCGCCTCTAGCATCAGTTAACTCCTAAATATGTAGAGTATTGCTAGAGTTGGGAGTATCTGTTGCACGTGCAACATGGATTCTCCGAAAAGTAGATGAAATCTTGGCTATCCCTATAAGCTAGAGGCTAGAGGAATCTTAGTCATTTTAGTTGAGGTAATAGGCTCTGCGCATTATTTGGCTCTAGTAGAAAAAGCCACTTATTTGCTATAATATAATGGAAGTAAGTAATTGAGCCTCGAAGACCAGATCCTTTGTGGGAAGGGGTCAATACATATATGGTAACTCGAGGAGATTGCAATTATAATGTAACAACGAAGCATTGTACTACATACTATGTAGCAGCCTGAAACTAGTAACAGTATCAGGTGACCAGGTGAATATGAGTATAGCCGAATATATATTATATACGAATATAGCCGATCCATCAAGTTGCTGCTTTCTTTGTAAAGAGAGTTGTAAGTCGTAGCATTATTCAATCAGCATTGCAATTTATGAAGAAGATTTCTTGTTTTCAAACTAGATGTGGATGAATAAATGGTAATTGGGCTTTAACGCGAGTAGACTTGTTTGTGAAAGGTGGGAGGTGGGAAAGGTAAGAGGAGCGAACGGAAAACTAGTAGTATCTTTTGACAGGGCGGTTGAGATGTTAGGCGAGCAAGAGGATACTGGAACGCCTATCCTAGTCAGCCGTCAACCAGGCTAGCATAGCTCATTTGCATCGGCCCCTGGTGGTCTTCCCTTGACAGCTCTGCGAAAGAGTTGATGCTGATGACAACAGTCCCGACTTATGCTAATTCTAACGCCACCCATAGTTTGTCACAACTTATCAACGAGATATCGGATCTAACTTTGTCACGCGATAATCACCTAGCTGTCTCTAGTTATTATCAGAGTGGCAAAACTCTCGACGCTGCGCTGGGTTAAAGCGCGTATATGCCCTCACCGGCCCAACCAATCTCTCTTATTAAGAATCATGGCTTTTCAGTAGTTTAAAATTAAGTAAGACTTGGACCGATCACAGGTTAACTGTGATCAGGTTCAAACTGACTGGATTTTGTCACGTCTTTCCGATTCTATAATAGCTATATTAATATATTATGGGCAAACTAAGTAACCTAGCTATGCCTTCCTGAGACACAAGGGAGTTTAGTACTTTCTCACAGAAGGAATATTATCGTGTCAGGCGAGGAAGAAGACGGCCAGCTGTTACAAGGTTTGGGGCTGCTTATTGCTATGCTGAGTTGAAACTTGGAAGAAATAAGATAGATGTACTTGGAATGTGGTTAAATCTTGATGAGGTTTGACGTGGTTTAGTCTAGGGTGGGTAAGGTTAAAAATAGGATAGGGTGGTGTACTCTGGATTTTGGACCAGGCCGGCATTGTATAGGGCATGGGGCGTAGGGCGTAGGGCGTAGGGCGTAGGAGGCGCAGGTACATATGTATGTACATACGTACTGGATGTACGTAGATGTGGTCGAAGGTGGCGGCGCGGCGTGTCGTGGTATAGTTTGGTATGGCACGGCGCGGCGTGGCGGCCGGGCTCAGTTAGGGATGACCCGAGCGTCGGCATCAGCGTCGGCATCAGCGTCGGCATCAGCGTCGGCGTTGGCCCGGGGCAGAGGTGAGAAGAGGCGAGGAGAGCGGTTGGTTGGGTCGCAGGGGCAGCTACACTACATATGTATAGTGTAGACTGCGCTGCGATGTTGGAAGTTCTCTGTCGGAGCGGCCTATGCTTCAGCTCTCTGCTTCTCGAGAAGAAGGTGCGGGTGCGGGTGCGGGTGCGGGTGCGGGTGGCGGAATGCGGGGATGCGGCGTCGGTGGGGGTTGGTTGGTTGGTGACGTCATAGCTATGGAGGAGAGATCGATCCGGGATTCGCGGTCTGGCGGAGGGCGCAGCGGCAGCTACCTCCTGCGCGTTCTCCTACTAGGGAGTGAGTGGGCGAGCTCGAGGCATCGGCTTCGGCTCCACCCTGGAGCAGGACCAAGACGAGCTTTCTTCGCCCTCACCCTTCACGACCCTACTCTTTTCCAAGCTAACCTTGAAATCGAGCCAGAATTTCCGTAGCAGCTCCTACGGGTATATTCAATAGTCGGCCCTCGCAACGCGCACACTCCAACGCTTGTGCATGCTTGCTTCCTTGCTTGCTTTCTCTGATTGCAAGCTAGTGATAGCGAATCATAGCTTTCTTTTAATCATTCTTCCTTAATTCTTAATGAAAAGGAAAGATCGTCCTGTTTCTTGGTAGCCTGTTCTTAGCAGGATTAATTAAAGGCCCATGTACCTCTGGACCTTGCACCTTGCACCTTGCACCTTGATCAATAATTTAGTTGTCGTTAATTAGCTATGTTATCCTGAATTAAGCAGACTTCTCCGAGTGGATTGGAGGAGAAAGAGTGAAACTTGTTGTTAACGCTTTTTCAAAAGGTTTATTTGTTCGGAGTAAGAAGTGACCTTGAGGGCTCCGGCTCTATAGCCAGGAGAGGGGTGCATGGATGCCTCTTCCTTTATTAGACGTTTCTCGTTTCTCGTTTCTCGTTTCTCGTTTCTCTCGGAAGTGGGATGTGCCATTAGGTTTAGTCGCGTTTATAGTCAGGAGCTAACGATTTTCTCCACTACGAAGGGGCGCACAGTTTCTCACGCACACACGAGTGCATAGACTAGTCCAGCCAGTTTTCTTTTGGGGGTTTCTGCCAGCCGGCTCTACTCTATACCAGCAAATATAAAAAGAATCCAAGTTATATTGACGTTGAAGCTATCCTGAAATACGTGGCTAGAGTTTTCTTCTCTATTCGATGCTTAGTTGAAAGTTATTTTGATAAAAAGCGCCAGCATAATGCAAAGAGGCTTATCAATCCTTTCAGTCAGCCGATATTTTTGTAAATGCCTAATTGTAAGAATCATTTTTATTCTATAGAAAATAGGGAATAAAAAGTTGTCTGAGTTGTCTCCCACTCTGGCATTTTTTCCTCGAGCTTCTGCCACTCTATCACTCTTACCATTAGAGGGGAGAACATTTTGACTACTGGTTAATAGAAAAAGATTGATATTGTTACTCTCTGTGGTTGTGGTTGTGGTGGAGGAGGTGGCGGGTGAAGGGAGAGGGGATAGTGGATATCTTGAAGGAGTAGAGAAGGGGCTGTTAGACTGAGATTGTTTAATGATTTCTGGTAAGAGTAGCAGCAGCATCAGTCGAAGCTCGTGGTTCTCGGTTGCTGTTTGGGAGCTGGCTCAACTGTTGAGTCAACGGTTCTGGCATCTTTCGGACACATGTGATGGCGTGTAGGATGTCCGTGACGTGGAGCTAACAATATTATTGTGACTCTGCCTTGTTATAGGTAAGCAGGGAGCTGAATGGAAGGAGGGAGAGCCTCCCTCCTGCAAGCGTAGCTCTCCAAAGAAGTTCTTAAAATCAAATTAGAGGCTAGTGATAGTTAGTGACGTGTAAACAAGTAGGTTTAACCTAATCTCATTTATTCGAGGAGTGAATTGATGCTGGAATCGTTGAAGGTTTTTAGGTGGAAAGGGTTAACCGAGAGAGTAAGAGGCAAGTAAGGAACGGGCGGCGATCGCTTGCCCGTTTTAACTTTAACAGGGATGGGACTAAGGGTGGAACTACATATTATGATATACCTACAGAAATGTATAACGGAATAAGTATATAGGTTGGCCTAGTGTCGTGTCGTAAAGTCTAGTCAGAAACTCGCAAGTCAGCCTTTCAAGCAATTGGTCTCAACGCTTTTTTAGGAAATTCGGCTCACTGTCAGTCTAGTGTTATATTTCTCTTTGTATGCATAGATTATTATGCAATCCACTTAAATATATGTTACGCATGCCGAGGAAGTGTATGCGTATCAGTGGGATAAAGATAAAGAGACTAAAATTAAGCAGGCTTAAGGTACCACATACAAGTAAAATATTGGAAAACAGTACAAATGTCGATGTTTTCCCCTTGCATATAAATTTTCTTCGGAAAAAGTATTATCTACATATTAAAGTAGATATTGTAAAGAATGTATCCTGTAAATTTGTTTACAATCCTTGCAGTAGGTGGCGTGCCACAGCGACTTTCGTAATGTCATAGTGAATGAAAGATGGCTGCGGTAACCGGTGTAGCTTCACTATTTTTCATCTGAATCAAATAAAAAAGTACTCTTTATTTAACAGAAAGGTAACTCTACTGTACTACGGAAGCAGATCCTTTAAGTTTCATTTTCTGCGGAACATAATGCTATTTTTAATCATCAGATTGATTTTTTCTATACAATTAACCATTTTATGTAGAAACAAAAAAAACTGAGATAGCTATGGAAAAAACGCTACGTAGTGCAGTAGATAATCCTATAAAGAAGATCTGATTAAATTTTCAGCTTGATCCGTTCAATTATGAATTAGTTATGCTGCTTACCGCACTCACAAATAGAGTTTCAAGAAAAACGTGTTTGAAGTCTTGGGTATATGTAGCAAATATCCTTCGTATCTTTTTACGCAATACATTAGAAACTTTGAAAATTCGTTATACTTAGAAAAAATCGTCAATTCCTACACCGTACACCATTATTAACACAATTTTTGGGGGAAATTTGATTTTTTTGACCCATTTACTTGTATTTGGTAATTAAGAATCGCTTTGGACTGTGTTGCTTTAAAGAGGTGAAGTACATTTTCTAGTAATCACTGGCAGGCTGGCAGGAAGGAGGTACGATAACAGGCTAGGGGAATGAGAAAACCGGAGGAATTTGGTAGTTGGGTTCTTGCTCAGCCTGATTTAATCCCTGTGTGAATAGTGGATGGTCCGGCAAGGGAGGAGTTGACGATGTAATTAATCAGGCAAGGTGGTATCCCGAAGTGTGCTGGTTACCGAAACAGTGCCGCTAAATCGTGGCAGGATCAGTTTTTGTCAGTGTCTTGTTAGAGAAAGGAGCGTGAAGGCAATGCCGTCTTCCGAGATGTGGGTGGAAGAAAGCCAGTTGACGAAGAGCAAGCGCAAGCGCAAAAGGGAAAGAGTTTTGCCGGTGCCGAGTGGGTTAGGGCTGGTTTGGAGGAGGTGACGCTGCACGGGCAACTGACAGTCGAATAAGTGCTTCGCTGGTCGAATAAGTTGGCCGATTGTTTGGGCTTGGTGGAAAAGTTAAATCGGCCCGATTATGAGAGCCATTCAAAGACCGAGATCCAACTTAAATTGCACTCTGTTAAGCCCTCTGCCTTGGCGATGCGACCGAACCGCTGCCACAGCCTCGTTGCGCCGTCGCGCCGCGTCCTGATTTTCAACATGCATCTCTAAACTGTCCAACAAGCTCCTATTGTAACGCCTCGGCCTTATCTCGTTCACGCCTCTTTCACTTACTTTATTACTGTTCATGTTACTCAACAATATACATATAGACTAGTAGCCTGATTGGTATTCATTAGCCCGGTTAAAAGCGGGCACTGGTCCGTAAAATGCACTTGTCCCCGCGCTCCTTGGTTCGGGGCTGGTACAGTTTTTAGCCAGCTGTAGTATCGAATAAGGAGAATCAGGCTGTTGGATGATCATGGCAGCTGAATTTTTGGAGAACCGTTTGTGGGATGAGGATTTGGGCAGGATCAGCACAACCTGCTTCTAGTGTGAATCGGTTGAAAAGGCTTGAAAAGAGCAATGCCTGCAAATATACATATGTATTGGATAATAGGCAAGGCGGTAGAAACGAGCGCTTTTTGAATGGGAGTTGGCTTAAACTTTAGGTATTGGTGAGTATATTTTTGCATGCTCATTGAAATTTGGCCAGTGGCCAGATGAATTGTCAAACTTTATACTACGAGAGTAACATAAACGGTTCAACTAGCTGACGGCTGAGTAGCACCTTCCTGCACTCGGACCGACTCCTCTTCCACCATTCAATCTCCGAATCTCTTCTTTACATTTCAAATGGAAGACAAACTTTCAAGTTTTTCCACACAAGTCCTACGAACCCAGTGGCAATTTGTTATAACTATACAGATTGTTGTCAAGTTGTCAAATTCTATAGAATTCATATAGATGTTGTCAACTACTTGCCACCGAAACTCTTCCGACTCTTCTGATTAACGCAGTGCAACCTTCCAACTAAAATGGAAGGTTGACTATCCTATACGCATGCGAGTAGAACAGATCACTAAGAAACCGGCTCTATCGAGGAGCATGTATCGACAAAAATGTAGCTGATTTTAACAAAAGAATGGATAAGCAAATGATGTTAATCTCGTATAAATTCGTTTCTTTCACTTCTTAGAAATGAAAGATTTCTTTAAGAAGGGGAATTCTTGCCTTTTAGTTAAATGTTAAAGGTTAGGGGCTAGCGGTTTCTTTGCCACGGCTACCGGCATAGCCTCGACGCACTTAATAATCGGCAAAAGATGGAGGCTCGGTGGAGGCTCGGTGGAAGCTCGACGCCATCCTTCCAACTACTTGCCGATCGAACTCTATTAAATCTACTGATATTTCCAATATTTATATCTTCTGACCTAATGGACCGATGCGAATGCGTCAAAGATCATAGGAATGAGACTAAATCGCTGAAAAGTATAAACTCTCAAGGAATTACTTGGTGCGGTAGGTCGTTGAGAAATTGCATGGAGAATTTCTGGCACGGGTGAAAGTGGTTTTGCGTCGGGATAATGTATACCCAATTGCCTCGCCGCCGCCGCCGCCGCCGGCATGTCGGTTCGGCTCCCAAATATCTATTTGTTGGCAGCAGGGAAAAAAGCAAAAGAAGTGAATGTCCTGCTAATTGATGAAATGGAATGAGAGGTTTGCGGGGTTGGAGAGTGCTTTGCTCTGTTGTGAGAGAAAGTGGTTCAGGCATCGGGCATCGGCAATACCTGTACCTAGGCCTAGGCTAATTGTAAGTCGGCATAGATGCCTGCCCAGTGGCCGCAGTTGGGATCGAGCTATACTTCAGTCTTAAGAGAAGAGGGTGCCATTAAAGGATGAGTTGATTAGGATGAGAAGGCCGGATCGAGTGAGAATAAGAGTAAGTGTGAGCTTGCTTAAGGGCGAGGTAGAGAGGAGTGAGGGGGGTGGGTGGGGGGGCGATTATCCGAGAAGGCTTGAAAGTGAGAGGTGAGAGGTGAGAGGAGTTACTGCTTGGCGCAGACATATCCCTTAATAGTGTCACGAGTCACGAGTCACGAGTCAAGAGTGAGGAGCCTCGGCTGGTAAAGTTCGGGTCTCCATTCTGTTTACCGAGGAGAATGAGCGTGTTCCTCTCCCTAAGGTCACAAGACGTGTCTTGCTTTCCTGACAGATACTCATCCGCTACCCTCCTTCGTCTACCCTCTATCCTCATCAGACATTCCTCCTCTATGTATATCTCGAGCTACCCCTTTTTCCTCCCTACTTTCTCCATCTACCAGCAGTTACAACATCTTATCTCACTTTCCGGGATTTCGAGCTTTTATCATCTGATTCCCAATTCAATGGGATAGCAGTGAGAGAAGGAGAGAGAAAGTATCAGTTTAGTTAGGTATGATGGTTTAAATAGGTGCCACTGTTGGTTTCGCTGTGGCGTTCGAGGAGCGCGGGATCCCCCGCTGAGGCGGAGTATAGTATCCTCCCCGTCTAGCTAGAGAGTCTACAGTACCTATGGTGTTGGAAAGATCTTTTTTGCTGGCTGACGTTTCTTCATAAGACAGATTGAGAAGTGGCGAGCGGGTCTGGCGCGTATGTGGCGCGTATGTGGCGCGGTGGCCCTTGTGTCGCATAGATATACATCCTTAGATGTGTATATGGATAGGAAGGGAATGAAGATGTGTCGGGAGGAGGAAAGCATGTGCGTGCCTTGTGGATGTCCCCTGTCTCCTCTTTCACGTTCCTTCCATTAGAAACACTTGTTTTTCTAGCCTGAGTGCGACTGGCCTGCTTCGAACACTCCCTCTGATCCCCTGTTGCTGCTTCTGCAGTTCACATGTGACGGTTTCGAGTTTTCATTGGTAGTAAAACCGTTGAATGAGATGGCAAACTTTCGAGGATGAAGCGAGGTCGGTATGAGAGAAATATTGGATGGCATGGATTTGGAATTGGTATGTTGGCAGTTGGTACTGCTGGCGCCCGCGCCCGCGCCCGCGCACACCCGCCATGTCGCGCGGCCCGGCACGGCGCGGCACGGCGCGGCACGGCGCGGCACGGCGCGATGTGGCCAAATGCGCCGCCTTAGCTTGGCTCGCGATATGTACTCGGAGAGTAGATATTGGATGGGCCGCATCCATCTCCTCATCTCTCTTAACACGTATTAACAGATCCGGAAACTTAATAACAGCTGGCCTAACAGAGAACTCAACGATAAAGTGGAGTTTGCAGGCTCGCAGAGGTTCATTTCTCATTTCCTTGGCCGTTCGTATCCAGAAATGCAGCGAGCACATTTGCTCACATAATCCCGTCCTTCTATTCCGTAACTTGTTTTAATGGACATCGTGAGCCTTTTAGAAGAGCGCACTTTCTCTTATCGGCTATCGCCTATAATCTACACATGTATGTACCTGCTAGCCATCTTACCCCTCTCCTCTGCCCCACTCTACCTCTCTAGCTCTCCAGCTCTCTATATAGCAATACAGCGCGCCAATATTTTACTTTCAAGTTCAAACATTTGTGACGGCTTTTATTTTTTTTGCTGGACTTCCCGACCTTCCCCGGGGCTGAAATTTGGCGGAGAATGTGCCCTTGCATCAAGAAAGAAGTGATATAAATTCCAGAGCCCTAGCTCAAAGTTTAGCTTTTCACCTATTTTCGACCCTCGAACATGGTCAATTTTTGCAAGTTTCTCAAAATCGGCCGAACCCCGGATATTTTCATTGTTTTCGTATCAGGGCAGATAGAGAACAAAGAATCCGTGAAAAAAAGTCCGGATTTGCAACGGAAACGGGTCGAAAAACCGTCCAGAAAAGTTCATTTTTGCTCATTTTTAACGGTTTTTATTTTTTTTGGTGGACTTCCCGACCTTTCCCGGGGCTAAAATTTGGTGGGTAATGTTTTTTTGCATCAAGGAAGATACCATAAAAATTCCAGAGGCCTAGCTCAAAATTTTTTTTCGGCAAATTTTTCTTAAGGGGTATTTTTTCACGATTTTTCGAAGGTTCCCGAACTCGGTTTTTTTCTTCAGGAATCGATTGTTTATGAATGAAAACGGATCGAAAACAAGAGATCCGTCGAAAAAAGTCCGGATTTCTATCGAAAACACTAAAAAAACTGCCTTTAAAGTTCGATTTTTTCAAAATTTCCGCTGGTTTTTCCCATATTTTTTGGACTCCCCGACATTTTCCGGGGCTGAAATTTGGCGGGAAGTCTCCCCTTGCATCAAGGACGATGTGATATAAATTTCAGAGCCCCAGCTCAAAATTTTTTTTTCCCCCATATTTTTGGCCATCGAAAATATCAAATTTTTCAAAGGTCCCCGAACCCTGGTCTTTTCTTCATGAATCGATTGTTTGTGTATCAGAGCCGATAATAAACGAAGAATCCATGAAAAAAAGGCCGGATTTGTATCGAAAATACCAACAAATCGTTCCTGAATAATGAATTTCATCTAATTATCACGGTTTTCCCCATATTTTGTATACTTCCCGTGTATTTCCCGGGGCTGAAAATTGGTGGGTAATGTTTTTGACATCGAGGAAGATGCCATAAAAATTTCAGAGCCCTAGCTCAAAGTTTAGGTTTTTGGCAAGTGTTTCTTAAGGGTTTGCCGATGGCACGCGAGGGTACAAACAGGTAGAAAGGTCGTGAAAATTGAGAGAGGCGCTGCTCTAAAGTGTAGATCTATACTAATGCTGAAGAAATGAGTCGAGAGAGTTTTCAAGCATACCCAAGCATACCCTACGGGAATTTCTTCCCCATTACCACCTTCAACTTGCAAATATCTAGGTATGATTATCGGTTAATAAGGATTAATCTTCTATTATTCATGAGTTTTGCTAAATAGAGAGTCATAACATAAGCGAATCTCTTAGACCTAGCACCGAATCACTCTCTAGAAGGACTCTGTAGGGGTGGGAGTGTAAGATGTCAGCCCTGTCACTGCACATTTTTCTCCATTTTCATCGGAATCTTTTTCAAGCGCGGGAAATACTGCAATTCTTTCGGCTCGCCAGATTTCTAGGAATTCGCGAATTGATATTTGCGTTTCTTCGTTGGCACCAATCGGACCAATCGGACCAATCGGACCAATCGCCACAGTAGCTCACTGCATGAACTTGAATCGGATCTACTCACAATGTTCCCGTTAATCATTAGTGGATTAGTGAATCTGTCGAATCTAGTTGAAATTGGAAGAAGCCGATTTGCGCAGCGCGCTTTTGAATTTAGTTGGAGTTTGTTAGGGCTGTCGATTGAAAAGCGGAAAGAAGAGGAGGAGAGAGAAGATGGAGGGAGGATATATTCTAGATAGATAGCGTGGAGTATAGTGGGATAAGGAAAGGATATAAGGAATAGGAGGAGCCTTGTTGAGTGAGACGTTAGAGTTTAGAGGATGAGGAGTTGGTTTTCCATGTACATATAGAGAGTTGAGTTGGCTAGGTATGCTGTCATAAGAGTTTTAGTTCTGGCGTCCTATCATAAAGTCTCGATTCTTCGTTTTTACGATGAAATCGGGAGTTTCTGGCTCCGGAATCGGAGTTAGTCCATCAGAGCCTCGACTTTCCGGATATCGGAGGCTTCGCTTGCCGATAAAGTGGTGAAAGTAGTACGAACCAAGTTACATAAGTTTTCCATCGTGTCACTGATCTTCCTCGACCAAGTTATGCCAAATCCCTCTCCCCCAATGCCCAACAATAACTTCAACCTTCCCTTTTACTATCGGATGTTCTCTCCATTCTTACGTCCTTCAACTCTCTTGATAGAAAAATCCTACTAAAGTGGAGAATATCCTAAGATTAGTCTCTCTCTTCACTCCGGACTCCGGACTCCGGACCATAGATCTCTCCTTTCGATCACAACCTTTAGAACCATTTTATGACCGCATTTTCTAACTAGAATCTAGATAGATCTAGATCACTCCTAGCTGGACTCAATTTCGAATCGAGACAAGTTTGACTTTTGCCTATTCTGATAGATCATTTGCTGATGCATTATCAATCCTGGATCTATCTACTACAATAGGTGTTGCTCCAACGATGGAAATAGCTAGATCCAAATTAGTCGGCCCTCTCCTTCAACTACATACCTTCAACATACACACATATACAATATGTAGGGGGTAGTAGTTTTTATCCAGCCAGAGTCTCGCCGTTTCTTCTTTTTTCAAAAGGCTTTCTACTCACGAGTGACGAGACAAGTTTCTCGGCTGTTTAAAGACACTGTTTTAACATGCCGATTTTAATCAGCGAGGTCTCAAATTCAAGCCCTCGAAAGCCCATTTGAAGAATCAGTTTTCTTACTTGGCCGTCGTCAACCTCACGCTTTCAAAAGGAGGTGAAAGTTGGCCCTGAAGAATATATTTTGCAGCTGAGACAAAAATATACATTGCAATATTTCGTGTTTCGATGTTCGGACTGTGCTCCGATCAACGACGACGAGTAATTACTGATTAGAATCTGATCATTAGATGCACGACAAACGTTACCACTTCACTTGTAGTGTGTCCTGTTTTTCAAATCTGCGATATAATAGAAAGCACAATAAAATCAGCGTTCTTTTATCCTTTCCATCAATAGAGGAAATATTGCTATTGACACTTTTGTCTTTCACCTCTAATCCTCATTGATTCTCATTGATCCTCATTGGAGCCGCACGTTTCAAGCTGTCAAAAAGCTGTCAAAAAGCTGATACTTGAAATGGTTTGTCAAGGTCTAGAATTGGAGAGGTTACTCATTAAAATCGGTGTGTCAGGCATGGGAAAGTTGGCTTATTTAGAGAATGCAATGGCAACGCGCGAGAGAAGAATCATTTGACCGCGACGCTTCCTCCTTTGGCCCTCGCTTCACCTCTAGGAGAAACCGGCAATCATCAACTAGAAGTATTTCCAACTATTATAATATATTGACTTCTGTCCCCGCTCTTCTCTACATATTGCACATAGAGAATCTTAGACTCCCTCCCTTGGCCCTATCGCTGGTTTTCCCCTCCAGTTCTCTCTCATTGCTCAATACAATCATCCCACCCTTGGGGAAGGTATGTTTCAAGGAGCGTCGGTGGCGCATCAGGATAATATCTATACGCGATCACTAATGGCTCATCTTCCACCAAGACACCAAAGCATTTCTCTTTCTGAAAGGGAGCGACCTTTCTCCGCCTACCTATCTCTACTATCCTCTACTTCTTATGTAGGCAGAAACTCGAGCAAGTAATGAATATAACTAGGTTTTAATCTCAACAGCCATTAGACCGCGCATAACTTGAAACGGATTAATTTGGCGATCTGGAGCTCCACTTATTTCTCGGAATGAACGAAGACAGTAATGAAGATTGTATTACTATTCCAAAGTAATGGGCTACACTTGCTGGACAGCAACAATTGTTGTTTTTACTGCGAAGGAGTTTAGCGTGCCTAAATGAAGTTGGAAAGGCAAGTAGCGGAAGCTCAGCTAATTAGAGTAATAGGAGAGACTGAATTCCGTTAGTAGTCTGGGAGTATCATAATTCGAAGCTGGCAATTATTCACCGGATTCAAGCAAAGCAAAGCAAAGCAAAGCAAAGCAAAGCTCTACCACAACTTGCAATTATATCAACAAGTTTCGCATTCTTCGGGAGCGTGATCCCTTTTGTTCTCGTTGATTCTCTCCGATCCGTCCTCGCTAGCCGATTATCTATTAACAAATTGGATGCACTGGCAGAGCTGGCAGAGCTGGCAAAACTTTGTGTGCACTGTTCCTAACAGTGATTCAGTTAGTTTCGTTGTTTCTGAGCGAGTGGACGCTAGAGGAGAGACCAGTCTCAAGGAGAAAGCAGCAAGGTGGGCAAAGCAGAATTCTGCCAAGGATAGACCAACCAGACTAACAATAGAACCTGCTTTCGATAGTAAGGATGCTCTAGTCTCGGAAAGGTCATCTTTGGAAGAGGTCTTGCTCTAGGAAAAACCCCGTGCAATTCCCCCTCAAAATGTGATTCGGTCATTCTGATCGGTTCGCAACAGATAACTTGCTATTTCTTTTCGGACGCAATATACAATATAATAGATGGCTAGATATTTACATGCGACAGAAATCGTACCACTTTTCACTTATTGTTTGTGTTGTCTGCCAAATCGGATAGATGTCCGTATTGTGAAATATTCCAACATTATTGGAAATATGAATAATGATTAGTTAGGTCTGTATGAGTTATTGGCAATTCCTTAGAAATTGCTTGTAATTGGTCTACAAGTTTCTGTCCTTGAAGCACTATTTATGAAATACAGAAAGGAATCAGCTGCGGAAATATTGAACTGGAGAGCGAAGGTTTGCCATTTTGCGGGAGAATAAGGCGGATCGCAATTAACCCCCTGGTGTTTAACGGCTTTAGCAGGGGAAATATTCGTAGCGAAGAAGAAAGCTTCTATCTAGTGAATGATAATTGGAAAGTGGCAAATGGTCTCGGGATGAGAATAGGTTTAATTGTAACGATTTCGGCTGAATATACTCGTTAAATGCTGCTTCGCTGTGGCACGATCTCGATACCAAAGTGCATAAACAATGCAAGTTCGCTAGAAAGACTGGCGCTATACTCTATACTATTGTACAGATCGAGCAAGAACCAATTCCAGAGCGGTTTCCTCTCTTCTTATTGTTACAGCCGGCGGATCTGGGTCACAGGAATCCTTGTTTACCTTTGTTTTCTTCACTGACCAACTATCCTCCATTAGATATTCAATGGCTGGAAAATTGCTATTCTTCCCTTTCTGCAAATACATGCCCCATCCACATCCACCGACAATTCCTCTAGCTCCCTCCTCACTTTAATATATCTCTATCGCTTTATCACTCCAAATATCTCTCTTTGCCTCATTACATTTTACATTCTATCGATATAGAGAAGCCTTACTATTCAAAATAGAACGAAAGGGAGATAGGACTTTTATCAAGTACAGGCCAGAACCATTTCATCTATTAAAAGGAATTGAAGATTCCCAAGCCCTTAAGACGCATAATATAATATAGCTATACTCTACATAGAGTATAGCTATTTAGATTCTGGATGGCTAGGTTGCATGGGGCTAGGGGGTGGCCGGGTCGGCTTATGTCGCGTGTCGCACCCATCTCTCTAACAAAGCTCGATACCGCGGATCGCCAGCCAGCCAACCAGCCAACTATAAAAAATAGCGAGGGTGCAGCAAGCTATAATACATATAGCAAGCCCTCTTCCGGTGTTACGTGCGAAAGGAATAACCCCGTGCCGTGACCCCGTGAGAAGCATGGCTTTCCACGCGAGGGCAACCACAACTAAATACCGGAAAGGCAGATATCGCCACACCAGACATCTACATAGGTGTCATTAAATCATTACTCAGCTAATGCCTCAACGAAACTTTTTATCTCCCGGCAATCCACTCAACCATCAACTACATACATACTTATTATAGTATCTCGAGATACTAGATCTTGTAGTTACGTCGCGTCGTACGTAGAGGCCCCCGCTTATCCATCCAAAATACTCTCCTCTATCTTCTTTTCTCGCTTCTCCTATAACCTATATCTATGTATTATAGTTTCTTGTGGGCGCCAAGGTTCACTCTACGTCAATCTCCTTTTTCTCTCAGCTTTCCAACACCAAATGTATTCAAGTATAGTAGAGAGCCGCATCTGCAAGACACATTGTTCTATACTATCTAGTTCTTGGTATTTCCGAGAACTACATGGAGATCTTTGTCCTTCTAACCATTGTGTTGCTTCGGACATCTTTTACTTAATCTCTTAACTCAACTGTTGCACTTGATTCTTTTCTGAAGCATCTAGACTGGAAGGTCTATATAGTTGGGACAAATTGTGACTGTTACCGAGAAATTAGGCGAAACAGATTCGTACACCTTTATAATTGGATGCAGTGGAGGTTTCGACAGATACGCAGATACATAGATAGATGTAGTTCTTGCCTTTAAGAGTATACTGGTGGATGGAGAGAGATTTCAAAGTGATAGTGTTGAAACGGTTCGATTAGCCAAAGAGGAGAAGTACTAAACTTATTGAATCTAACCGGTGCAGGAATTGACTAGAATCCAAGTTGGCGAGGGAGCTTGACCTTGCAACTTGTCATTCGAATGAAAACTGTCGGTGTCGCGTCGCGTCGCGTCGCGTCGGCAGGAGGCGTTATAGTGTGAGATTATGAGGTGGGGTCGCGGAGTTAATGGTGGTTATTGGGGTTAATGAAGGGCAGCGACAGGCCCCAGCCAAGATCAGGATGGTAGGCGTTCTCAATCGGCCGGCTTGGTTATCTTTAGTCAGAGAGAAGGAGAAGAATAGTAAGCGGTGCAAATGAGTCTAGCCAGTGTTTGCGTCCTAGTCGTTGAGTGAAGGGAGTCATGTCGATTGGTTATATTACTCATTATCAGGGCCGATCTCTCGCACTGATCTTCAGTTTCACAGGAGATTCAGTTGCCCGATGCATTCACTGTCAGTGAGTTACGGGCAAACTCGCCCGAATCATCCATGATTCAACCGTCCTTGACCAATCTACTTACTCTTTATGTCTCGCCTAACCCATACCTACTCACCCCTCTTTTACTCGTAAGCTCATCGCAATGCTTATCTTGGAACCTTTTGGAGAATCCACTCGGAACCTCGCATTCTTCCCTTCCGACCCTCCGACAGGTGATCGCCCACCGGCGACCGAACCTTTATCAGGCATAACGATCCCCTTTAATTACCGACGCGACCTCCGCGTCCCTCCTCCATTCTCCTGACAACTCAGCAGTCAGAGAGCGCCTGCTCTATCTATATTATCTCACACTATTATCAAAGTCTTTCTCCCATTTTCCCAACTATTAGCCAACAATTCAATCTATTCGACATTGATGATGCGCTTGAGGTTACGCGTATTCCTCTTTATACAGGCCTTCTCTTATTTTCGTCAGATCACCAGTTATTAGGAAGCTCGGGGGGATAAGATGAAGGAAAGGTTGATAAGACATTACGAAATGGTAGTAAAGTCGAGGATTTGCGTTGTTTGGCCCGAACCAGCAGCACTTCTCCCGTGAGGAGTAGGCCTCTCAAATACCAACCTCCCCCCAAGATGTCCTCATCTAACTAGCTCTTAATGATGAATTCAATAGACACTTTGGCGGGTAGATTACCGCTACATAGAGGCCAGTCAGGCCCGTACCCGCTTCTCCTTCCTTTATCCTCTATCCCCCCATTGGAAGAATCGAAATGTTGGCCTTATGGCCGCAAACTGCTAGATTCTAAAGGAGTAGCTCGCGAAAGTGCAAATCTCCCTTTCCTTTGGTGTTCCAAGTTGAATATGGGTCGGAGTAAGTATGTACGGATGTAAGCCTGGCCCATTATCGATGAGGGATCAACGGCTCGGCCGCTCGCGACCTCTTGCCCCAAATCGAAAGCTTTCATGGAGAATCACGAGACGAGGAGAGTCTCCAGCGAAGATTGCGCATCTTAACAGCTAAGCTTTCGAGAATTTCCACCCATCTTGTGTCGATTTCCAATTCTGCCGCACCAATTGGTAGAATATCCAAATCGAAAATCGTCCACTTGTACAAACTATATCACAGCTGTGACAATTGACTTCTTACATTTGACATTTGAGAAACGGTAATGTTCTCATGCATTTCTAATATAATACATTGATTGTATCAGAACTTAGCTGACCTCAGAGTCAGCTAAGTAAGTAAGGGGGTTGAGACCCCCTCAGAGGGGGGTCAGCTATAATCCGCGGACTGATATCTACCTAACGATTATCAGCCGAGAATACTTATCCTGAACCATAGCAGTTCTCGATCGACGCAAATCTTTCACCTTGATGCATGACAAAGCAAGTTATAGGAAAGTGTAAGTTACGAGTGAAAGATAGTTCCCTAGAGTTTTCGGAATCTTATCTCTCAAATAACAAGTGGATTGGTTGGTTCATTTAGGAGCTACGAATCTCTCCTTGTCATTTTCTTCCCCATCAATTGTAAGAGATCTAGAGATCTATCTAGAAGATTTCTCGAAAATCTAACTAAACTACAGTTTGGCCTATTCTTTCGACTGAAATGCTTTCTGAGGGGATCTCATAGTACGCCCGATCTAATTCTAACTTGGAGACGCGAGAAACTCGCACTTTATAATTTGTGAATCTAAAGGATCTACCATGAGTATTGTGAGTATCGAGTGCGTAGCAGAGTAGACTCCTGTAGATTAGCCTAAACACCTACAGAGTCAATTGAGCTCAACTACATATATGTAGATCTGAAAGAACTGACAGTTTTTCTTGACAGAAGGCAGAAGGCAGAAGGCAGAGATGCGATTGATGACCACTGCTAATTAGAGTTCGGAGATCCGATGTTGGCTGCTTATGCTAATAAAAGCTGGAGCTGACTCTTTTAATTAGTGCATAAGTGGTCTGTTATCTCCTGGCTTCCCTCGAGGGTTCGACAAGAGCTTGCACCTCGCCGTTTATCCATATTATTGTTGCCGACCGCGCATTAGCCGCATGAAACCACTTTATTCAACATTTTATGCACCTCGATCTTACCATTACCACTAGCACCAGCACTAGCAGTACCAGTAGCAGTACCACTCGCAGCTATTATTCCATGCAAGGAGTAGTCAACGCAGGAGAACCAACCGCGTCATTCTCTTTCTCTTGCTATTTACAATTATAATTTCATTGCTACCTTCCAATAATTCTTGGATTTACTTTGCCCGTTTATTCCAAGCGCTCCGGGAATATCCACCCTTTTCATCAATTTGCAGTAGCTCCTATAGCAATTATTATTAGTCGAATATGCTGCACATCCCAGCCAAATGGTTGCTTTGAAACATTTCTCCTCTTTCCTTCATGAAGAATCACTCGCCTGACTAAATATTGCCGGAAAAGATATTAGATAGCGCTATACTTACCGCTATACTTGGCGCTCTTACGAGTTTTGGCGCAAGTCCCCAATAACCAAGGTAAATTAATATCCTCGGCAGCCGAAAATGTAGATAGCTAGTAAAGAGATGCATATCCATACCTAGAAACAGCCTGTTCAATCTATGATGCAGTAGCTATCGATAATCAGAAGAGGACGCGTTTGTGAAAATGTTGTCTCGGGCCCGAATGGGCGTGTAACGCACCATCAGGCTCCGTTCATCAATGAGATTGGATGTTCTTGGTTTCTACAGGTATCTCTATGACATACCGGCAAACAGGAAATACTCTCTATCTAGCATCATCCGGATTATATCTAGCTAGGATGGAAACATTTCAATTGGCCTGGTGTGCGTGTTTCTGCTGGTACGCTGGTACCTCCCAAGCTTTCCCTCTAATAGGCTCTCATCCTAACTCTAAACTCTAAACTCTCAACTATGCCCAGTAGACTTTCTATTCTCAAGGGATTTGTCATCAGTAACTCCTACCAATACTCTTTATATAAGTACTGTACATAGTATAGTATACATAGAGCCAGTCCTAACGATTTCACATTAAAGCAGACCTAAACAGTCCTTTCGATAATCGGATTCAGCGAATCAACTGGCAACATTTCCGCACCGTCGCGCCCCTCTCGCACGGCATCGGCCCTTACTCTCCCCATTTTATCCAACTTTCTCTAGCCTCGCTTTCCCTTCACTATTTCAAACATTAACATTTCTTAGATTACCAATTATCAGCAAGACAGATGGAGCACTTCCGCTCTTGTCATCATTTTGCTTCTAGACTCTAGACTACTCTAGAGAAATGATTCTTTTCAAGACTGGATACAAGGCAGAATTCGTTAAAGGGCTGACTAACTGAGAGATCGCAATAGCTCTCTCAAGGTGTACTGTGTAACGTTTCTCAGAGAAGAAAGAGTGGAGGTGAAGGGATGGTCGATGGTCGATGGTCGAAGCGCACAGTGAGATTACTAGCGCAGTTCGGCGTAGTCTCGTCTTCTCGAGAAATAGTCCTGGAGGGCGAGCAGCCGGCTAGTCTTCCGTATCGAGGAGGGGAAGATCCGATTATGGCTTAACCGCATTAAACGCGCAAAGTTGGCTTTCGCTAATTCCTCGTTCGCCGGACTCTCGCGGCAATCCCATGCACCTGCACCGTCGCCACCTGTCTCTACATCCATATCCGCTTCCGCCGCCTCCCTCCACTCTTCCTCCACTCTGTCTCTCTCTCTCTCTTACGCACGCCCCATTTCCCGCTGACACTATTACGGGAGACTCAGGAGCATTCAATATCGAACTGGGCCCGACCCGAGCAGAGAAAACAGTAGTAAGCTTTCATGCGAGATTCACTGCTTTGCGAGGAGGTATTAACAAATAGTTAATTTGTTCGATTGCGAGATGTTGGAGTGGAAGCCGTGATCGTCTCGTAAGGAGATGCTGACTGCTAGAAATGTCTCGTTGGACGGTTATTGCATGAATTAGTATTTGAGCTGGACGATATAGGTGGACGTTGTACAATGTATATAGAGGTAGTTGGAGTGAGCTTATAAGTGTGGCAGGTCGGATGAATTGCAAGTATGAGATGGAGAAGAGTTAGGGTGGGATCAGAATCTGTAAAGAAGAGGATGGCGAGGGGCCATGTGGCGAGTGTGGCGAGTGTGGCTCTGCTTGAATCGGCTGGCAGCTTGTAAGCAGGTGAATCCCTCAGCTGCTAGGCAGCTGGCTTACCCGCCTTTTTTCTACCTGTCGGCGCGTGCCACCGCTACCTTTGCCCAGGCCAGCTTTTAACCATTTAACCGGAGGCTGCTCCCTCTGCGCTCTCTGCGCCTCAATCAGCCAACTCGGTAGAGTAGAGGCTAGCCGGTACATCTACTAGTACATAGTAGCGAAGGACACTCGGTGCAAATTGTATGGCTTTTCTATTTTATTGCGTTGTTTCCTCAATCCAACGAGCCTGGAAACAAGCAAATTACTTTATATCTTCAGGACTTATGAATTCCTTCTTTTGTAGTAGAGATTCGTCCTTTGATTAGGATCTAATATTCTCAAGAACAGATAGATTTGGATTTTTTCAGGAGAGGACATATTGCAGCATTTAGGTATAGAAGTAAGATTCACGCTCGTTTCGTGAGATCATTTCTCAACCGTACTCTCCCGATCTTCGTACGTTTGATAAACAGCCTTTTAACACGTGCGCGTCAACACTCGAAAGTGTTGATACTGCAGAATTAGAGTGCATACGAAGATATAGGATGCCTAATGCAAGCCGCGCTGAAAAGTGTTAAGACTCACCGAATCACTTGCAATTTAAATCTGTCGAATCTATTTCTAATCAGCATCTATTTACGTAATGTAACCTTATTGTTAACCAAAGTGCTTCTTGAAGTATGCTCTTGACAATTTTAAAACAACCTTATGCACGTTATGCTAAGTTTTTTATGGCTGAAAAGATTGTTCCACTCGATAGTTTATAAGTTGGATTAGCTAAGCGATATCCTCATGGACGCCTTTATTTTGGACAACGAAATTTGTCAAATTCCCAGCTCGAGGAAAGTTTCAGCGATACATGTACAATTTAATAAGTAAACAATGATTGAAACCACACGCAATTTAGGGCCATATATATTATCTTTCCAAGTAATTCAGAATTGATTACTTGAATTGATTTACAGAATTGATTACAACACTTGATTGACTGTGAGGTGAAAAACTAATGGGAAAGTGCTTTGGACCTGATACTCACTTTATTATGTGCGTGCCGGCCGATGTTTTTCTTCCTTTATAATATTACAATAGCAATATGTATCACCATAGCAGCCAGTGCCCCCAATGGAACATGGAGACGCCAAGTTCTGTTTCGTTGGTTTCATTATACGTGGCTGTTATTGAGCGATACACGGGGCGTGATAATTAAGGAGCAGTCGTAATAACGGAAGCCCGGACGAATGCGGCTCTTTCAGTTGCGAGTTGCGAGCGAGCGTACTTCTTTTGGATCGCATTTACAGTCATTAGATGCCTCTCGGCATTCACTCGTTTTATGTTATTTAAGTTGTTAGCCTGCTCGCTTAAAGAATGAGAGTGCGAGGGAGAGGGAGAGAGAGGTGGTGCGGGGGCGAGGGTGGCTCAGGCTATTGACGGGGAACGTTTAACGAGCAGACGCTCCCAGGAATCTGAAGATTCGGAGCCAGCCGTCTTTCTGGGTAAATGGAGCAGGGAGAATGTTTTTACTGTCTAATTTGACCCATTTGAATGAATCGCGCAGCAACTGCAATATCTTGCCTTCTTTTTATTTCTTCTTGCACTCGGCCGCTTAATGATCCAGATATTTTTCTATGAGAATTTCCCTGCTCCCTCTAACTTTCGACATTATGCCAAGAAGGCTCAGAGGAGATATGAGTTGGAAGGGTGCAAGTGGCAAAGGGCAAACGGTAGAGATTGATCGGATAGCGAGGCTGGCACCATTTAATGGCTAGGCAGACGGCTCGGCGCGGCACGGCGCGGCGGAGCGGCTAAGCTAAATAGACATTTGAATTAGGGATGAAACGTGAGAATCGGCGGGCGGCCGCGCCTACAATATAAGAAGATACTCTTATAAGACGACTACTCGAAGGATTAGGGCTATGTGGAGTCCCGAGTCCCGATAAATAGAGGGACACGCTGGAAATCCGAGGGAACACGATTGGCATTCGCGAGCTCGAGACTCCCACCCACTCTCGCAGTTATCCACGCGACATTCCACTCAGGTACAACAGGTGGCAATTACCATCGGCATGGGATTCCGTACAAATTTCAGCGGGAGCCCTTCCCTAACACCTTTCGCTCGCACCAGTTCAATCTAAAAAAGGACTCGACGTTGAAGAAGTGCTCTTCCTTACAGTAACTTGCACTTTCCCGAGACTTTTCAAATATTGATGTAACATACCACTTTCATTTTCATTAATTTCTCTATTTTATTTCAGTCGACTAAACATCTTTCTCATTTTCGTTATTTTGTTCCAGAAGAATAGTAAAACTTGTATGATTCGCAAGTTGGCGTAACTCGAATGGGAAGGGATGGGGATGGGGGTTCCTTATTATATGTCTGTCACCCTCGTCCTTATTTTGCTACGATGCGATGTAGCCAATAATTTACCTCGTTAGAGTGTCATGAAAAAATGATGAAATGTCCTGAAGAAGTAGATTGAAATTAGTGTTTCGTCAAGCGAAAGGTTGGATCTGTGATTGGTGATTTGTATGATGATTAGGAAAGGAAATGAAGAAACGAAAGGGATTATAGTATGTGGTCGATCTTAGATGTGGAAAAAGGGAGTTGTGACTCTGGTGGAGGAAGGGCTCGCGCGGTTGGTTCGGACATTTGAATCTTTGGCTAAGAGAGAGTTGGCTTACAAACTTCCTCTTGTTATTATTTTCCTCACTGTGTTCCGCGGGGCGGTGCGGTGGCAGCCTCTCATTTCTTAGCGTCGCGTCGGCTCTCTCCCGCTGCTCACTCTGAAAGGATTAAAGAGCGGGGCGACGACGTGCAACGAAATCGTTAAGCCGATCTCTTGAAGCTCGCTGAAAGGATGCTTCTTCGACTTGGCAGTGTTCTACCAATATCCAGGGATGGCTGCTCGTTTTTATTTGCCGCAAAGCCGATTCCCTCTGGACCCTCGACCAATAAAAGGAGCGTTATTATACCAAAATCGATTTCCATTTGATTTCTAGTACAGTTAGTAGAGTGGTACTTGCTGAAATACACCTAATGCCCTTCGTGGTACATCTCTTCCGTGCTGCGATCCCTCACCCCTCTCTCATTTAAAGGAGATTATACGTGACTGCTTGGAAAACTCTCGAGCATCGCGGAGCCGAACTTTTTTTCATCCATCCAGGCTGAACCCGTCGCCGCTTGCCTGCCTGCCTGCCTGCCTGCCTGCCCTTTTAAGCCAACGGTAGTAAGGGTAAGGTTGGCGCGGCTTGCTAGGAAGTACCAAGTCCCGCCAATAACTATCTAGAGTCTAGAACTAGAGGCTCGACCGAATCTCGGCGAGCTAAACGAATGTCAATCAAAGGTTGATTATGTTATTAACTGGGAGAAGCCGGGAATGGCGAGCTTTTGTTGGTAATGTAAGCCCGATACACATGTATCTATAGGAGACGGTTTGGTATGTATTGCCAGTTGGTAGTGACGATCTGATGTCGCTATCAAAGATAGCCGAGTGTTGCAGCGCGACTATTACCAGGCCTCTCCCACCAAGCACCAACTCAATCTTCCCTTTAATCATCAGAAAGGAAGCGACGCGACAGCCGTGGATGGCGTTCGATTAATCGGCCCTAATTACAGCAAGTTTGAGAGCATCAATGGCAATTAATTAAAATCAGTAGGCGATGCTTAACAGGGCAGATGGCGAGGATCCTTCCTTGGAGGATCTTTCTCTTCCTTGCTCCAAATGCTCCGAAATTCCTTTCGAAAGGAGGAAAACGGGAGGTTTAACTCTTTCCTAGCTGAAAACCTAGTTTGAGCACGAGGCATCTTCCTCTACGATACACAGCCATGCTATTATATAATGATATCTATATTTTTAGTAACCTTATGGTGCAGTATCCTGGATTCTTATCATATACGAAATGAAGTTGGACCCGTGGACTATCAAGAAAAGACCAAAAAATCTTGCGCATATTTGGACATAAATAATATATGAAACAATCATTTCGTGAATAGAAAGAGGAATTGTTTAACAATATCTCTTTTTTAACAAGACTATACTGTAAAATATCGCCTTTTTGTCATATACGTGAAGTGAAGCCAGACTCTTAGACAAGTAAAAAAAATGTTGGGCATATTTGCGGACTCGGGAGAAGACAGTCATTTTTATGTAGGAAAACGAGTACTAATTAGTAGAGTGTTTATATTTTCCGCAATATGCGCAAATATGCGCAACATATGTGTTTAACAGTCGAAGAATCTGGCTTCACTTCATGTATATGAGGAAGCAGCGATATTTTGCAGCATCATCTTGTTAGAAAATAGATATTGTAAAATGGCCTGTTTGTATCCATTTTTGGATAGTCTATGAGATCAATTTCATTTCTTGTATGATAAGAATGCAGGATAATGCTGCTAATTGTAAGCTAGGATAATGTTGCTAAAAATATAGATATCATTATAGAATAGCTTGCTTTATAGGGCATGTCACCAAATGAATCAAGTTCCGCTAGATTGTGAAAATATCAGACGCTATACGATCACCTGCCACATCATGTATTCATTGGGATTAAGAATGGCTGCAGTTTTGGACCGAGTAAACATGTTAGCCGAGCGGGAAAAAGTAGCCGAGTTAATTAGATGTCTGTCTGTTGGATTGAAGAATATCTGGAAATATCGATGATAAAGAGGTTGAAAAATAGTCGAAAAGCTTGGAGGTGACAAAATGGAGCTTATCAAGAGCAGGTTGCTCGTGTCGAGTGATATTCGAGTGATTTTGTGAGTGATGAATCTAGGAGTTGAAAATTGGTTGTCTATAATATAGTGGAGGCTAGCCTGGCTCGAATCTGCCGGGCTTGAGGACATTTTGTGGAGGCTCTCTTCAGGAAGGATATTTGACGCATATCATTGATAGAAGCCGAAGGTAAAATGTGGCCGGTGCGGTGTCTTGTTCATTTACGTCGGCGAAATGCTAGCAGTAGGAGGAGCAGGAGCAGGAGCAGGAGCAAGAGCAACAACACACTCAAACGGCCAATTTCTTGTAACTCAGTAAGATTCGATACTCGCGACTCACAATGAGATTGAAGCAAAGATATACATATAAGATATAGAGACGTTTAAAGGTAGCTACGCAAGTTAGAAACTTGTCTAGTCGACTAGTGGTGCGCCCAAAATGTCGCAATTCTAGAAATATTAGTTGCCAGTTGAGATCCTTGAGCTAGCTCACTGCTGAATTAGTGCCAGCGAGCTCGTTCTTCAAAATGATCTTTTCGGGTTGCAGCCTCTTCATTCTTTGGCCCTATTATACAAGATTCCTATCCTTTTGATCAGACTCAGCTATATGTATACATATTTTATGTATACTATACATATAATGATTAACCAATTGCTTATAGAACGAGCGATAGCCCTTCATTGTTTTACCTATTATCAACCGGAGGACAATTTTGGGAGAAGCAATTTTTCCTCCTCCGAAATTGGGAAAGCAACGTAGAGGAAAATTTTAACAAAGCCCAAACGCATCGAGCTAATGGGAATAAGAGTCCTCGAGAATTGTCCCAATTTAGCAATCAAGAACTATAATAGGCGGCTTCACAATCAGTGAGGAGGGACTTGTTCATCCGGCCAAATCGTATTTTCATTCTCTCCATTTTTCCGAATACAGGCGCACCTTTGATGCATTGTTTCCCGCTTTAAGCCTTGAAAGCGACAGGTCCGCCGCGCCGCGCCGCGCCGCGCGCCCTCTCTAACTCAACAACTGCGCATTGCCAGCAGAAACGATTGTACCAGGGGGAAGAGGAGAGTTACGAGCATGCTTGGCACACTTGTTGCCGGTTAAAAATCTGTAAGACCGGCCAATTCTCGAAATCCTTCACGAAATACATAGAATCCCCGCCAAATCTTTGCTGAATTCTTGTCATTTTCCTACTCTCGTCGATATTACCTTCATAAATCGGCATTTCCAACTTTATCGCTTTGATTTTTCGATAAAGCAATACATTTTTTCCTGCTGCTCATCTTATAATCTCATCTCACTGTGGCCTTCAACCCTAAAATCACTCGAACCTTATCTTTGTTATATGTACAGGGTGAGTCATTTGCTTTTGAATCACCACCAAAAATTGGATATTTTCGATGGCCAAAAATATGGGAAAAGAAAAATGTTGAGCTGGGGCTCTGAAATTTATATCACATCTTCCTTGATACAAGGGGAGACTCCCCACCAAATTTCAGCCCCGGAAAATGTCGGGAAGTGCACCAAAAAAAATAAGGGCTAAGAGAGTTCTGATTCAAAGGCAAGTGAATCACCCTGTACATATATCTAGGTAGGCTAAGGTTGCCTAAATCACACTATTTGCCCCACCGGGGCTTATCACTCAGAAATGAAGAATATATAATATTTTTATATTTTTCATGCTATAATAAACGTCAATATCTTCCCTTTCTCATGCAATTCTTTGTTTAATGATTGTAATGGGTGACCGATTAGTTTGAAAATAATTGATTTGCCGAACCTTCCAAATAGTGCGATTTCGATAACTGGTAATAAATACTTAAGGGATTCTTATTTGTTGGAGTAAGACAGTATACATATTGTATAATAGCTTGATATTTTCAATCGAAGCATTAATCTCAACAGCTGAAACAAACAAATCTAATAATAAAGGAGGAAGCTACTGGGAAAGACGGTAAAATGGGTTCAAATGCTTTGCTAGCAATAATGCCTATTTCTTGCTTACTAGCCTAGCCTATTAGCCTATAATTAACCATTACCACTTTTGGCAAGCATTACTATTGATCGTATCTTTTTTTGCAAATCGATTGCAAAGTGTAGTATAAAATAGTAGCAATCTCATAGGAATATTGTACTTTCTTGGTTTATTAATCTAGAAACTTGAGTGGGAAAAAGAATTTAAATGTGTCAATCTAAATCTAGTATGAAATTGGAATTAGGAATTGCCGCAAACTTGACTCTTATTTCCCTTACCTTTTCTGTAGTTCAACTAGAAAATATGTCAAGAAATAGCATGAATCTAACGACTGATCGATTGGTGCGATTTGGAAAGGGCTGCGATATTGTCAAGCTTACACTATGTATCTGTACATACAGCATCCGACAAAATACTTGTCGCAATCTGCAAAACAGCCACCAGACAAAAAATTAAGTTTTGTAGCATGTACACACGATATGCAAGACTTTTTTAGGGGGTTGCGACAGAAGGCCTCCTCCCCTATAAGGGGCTTTTAAAAAGTCATATATAATACGTGCGCATAGTACAAAATTTCACTTTTTATTCAGCGAACATTTTCTAGATTGTGACAACTATTTTGTCGGGTGCTGTACGTCTAAAAGCTACAAATTTTTAATGGATTTCCGCGAAGACGCGCCAAACGAACCTTTCCCGAAAATACTAGAAAGAGCGATCTCATCAAAGAATGATCTTACCAAGAGAAAAATAATAAATAACTATCGAGAAGAGATCGGCAGCCTGGTGTATTGTATTTGGAAAGGCTTAGATTTTTGCTGTTTCAGCAGGATGATTAGGCCGAGCAAGCCGAGCAAGCCGAGCAAGCCGAGCTCGCTTTCATGATTCCTAGAGGGGAAAAGAAGTTATGCGTCAAGGAGCTCATTTATCTTACTTGTTGGGCGTCTTCTTTCTCGTATGTCCTACTCTACCATGTGTCAAGACTCGAGACATTTCAGTCCATGTTCTTACCTTTCCCTTCTCTCCAAACATCATTTTTTTACTTTGCCAACTTTACACGGGTTTCTGTTGATCTTGTTCCACCTTACTCAAGAAACGATTTTCTAATTAGCTCTTTTAATCTACTTTAGTAGTATCTATATTTAATCGAGGAGCTAGCTATTCATGCTCTACTCCCTCTCTCTCTCTCTCTCTCTCTCTCTCTCTCTTGGATGTTGTACTTTCGACACCTAGCTCATCTCAAGAATTCAACGCCAACCTTCCAAAGAATACTATCCTATCTACTGGCTCAAGAAGAGCAAACTGGCAAATTAATTGTAACGTTCGTCGAAATCTTTCTCACTGAGAGAGGAGAAAAAGATGAATTGTCGAGGCAGTCGAACAAGATAGATAGTTGGATACATTGACTAGTTCGCAGTGGGAATAAAATAGTAGCGGTTCAACATATTTGAAGGTTAGTTAGTTAGTTAGTTAGTTTATAATTGGTGTAGCTGTTGGTGTGGCGCACAGTTTTGTTGCCACCAGTTCTGTTAATCTATTGGCCTATCTGGGGCTAGAGATGCAGTTCGAGATGGAGATGGAGAGAGAGCGAGAGAGAGATAGATATTAGGATATAGGATGGGAGGGACATAGCTGGGGTAAACCGGGTAAACTCTCTTGGGAAATGGAGTTGGCTGAAAGTGGCAGGCTGGTTTTCTTGGGCCAACAGAGACATCTAACTAAGTAGGTAGAATGTAGGATAGCTACCAGTTGGAAGATATCGGTGTATTTCCTCTTAGTTCTCGAGCCGAGAGACACACTTAATAAACCTAGTTTTTCCTCACTCCTCGCT
This sequence comes from Ectemnius continuus, assembly GCA_910591665.1. NCBI lineage: Eukaryota > Metazoa > Arthropoda > Insecta > Hymenoptera > Crabronidae > Ectemnius > Ectemnius continuus. The sequence goes on along the minus strand of OU342864.1, from coordinate 15,094,713 downwards.
GCTCACCGATGGGAGAAGTTTTCGAGTAGTAGGGAAAGATCGATGGAATGTCAGTAATCCGGGATGAAGTAGATATCTAGCAATATCAGTTTGCTTCTTGGAGTACCTCCTGCGGTTAATGTCTTCGAACTGGTGGCGGGCTATCCTCTATCGTAAGGAAGGATGAGAAGGGCATCGCTTCCATGGCCCCTCGATCCTTCCTACGAGCTATAGCCTTCATAAATAGAGAGCAGCTAACTACCAGAGAGTACCACTGCGCACTCCTCCAAACCTTAAGCTTTCCTCTCACTTATATCCTAGCAGATGAAAAATAATCGCTCTTTTGCAAAGGAATTAGCCAATAATTTAGGAGTCGGGAGTGGGCAGTGATCGACGTGGGATCAGTTTCAATGTGAGTAATGTAACGTGATCAGGAGGAATGGGATCGCTCGGTTTGTCCTCTATCGGAAACGCCCGTTCTACGCCCCTCACCACTATCCAACATCATATCCGCAATATCCTCGGCAAGCCTATGTGTGTCCATCTATGTAGTACTAGCGTCATCGAGTTCGCCGATATCGCTATGCATCAGCCTTTTTTTCCTACCAAACTACAACTCTCCAGTCGGAACGCTACACTGATTTATCGCTTTCGTTTGCCGAGCGACTTTTCTATTCATGGGGCGGAGCCGCGCCTACTAGTATGCTCAACTCGAATCCGAAACGTACCATCCACTAGTTTGACTTTCACTTTGACATTGACATTCGATCTTGAAAGGGGCGAGCCCTTGTCGCGATCGCGATCGCAATCGCGATAGCTTCTGCTTCGACAATTTCTTTCATTCGTTGATGCTTCCAACCGTTCAGCAGAGGGGGAAAGCGGAGGATCGGGGACTTCTATTTACTTGTTAGTCTCTTTCTACCAGTTGGCTTGCCAATTCCAGCATTCAGTCATTCCAGCAAACTTGACCTTGCAAAATCTGACGCCTATCAAGATGGCGGCAAATATAGTTAGCTATAGCTATTGTACAGTATACCAGCGCGAGAGCCGAAGCAACTTATCCGGAATCATAGCGGTTTTCGATCGATATAAAACTTTCACCACGATTTTCAAACAAGTTACAATTCGTTGGCCTAACTTATGCATTGAACACAGTCTAATTTCTTTGCCCGAATCCAATGGAACTAAAGAGCAAGGAAATTGGTCCATCCGTCCAAGAGATATAAATTTCCTGCTCATCCAAAAATATCCATCACATATTTTCCATGCTAGATGGCAGAAAGTTCTAGAGCTCTGAGATGATGTTAGAAAGAAGACTGATGGGAGATCATGTTAAAGAGAGATGATAGACATAGTAAGAATTTGTATTTGGCAATAAAACGATAGGCTGCCGGTATCTGTCGAGATTTACTTCGTCCAGTATGACATAACTAACATTACACTGCTGACAGAACAATTAGGCAAATGTCGATGATAAAAGACTGAATTTCAACTTTAGTGATAAGCAGTATCCTATTATTCAATGCAATTCCAGACTAAGACAGTTGCCTAGTCCGCAGCTCCTGTCGAACAAATCATTTCTAAACTAATACAAAGATACGAAATCCCGCCAAAAACATTAAAATGTACAAAAGCGCCGAGTGGTTCCGTCCTCCTAACCACCAACCCACTAGCCTTCTTCCAATCATTTAAAAATCATCAAAAATAGATGTGGATATCGCTGGAAAATGAAAGCCAAATCATGAATTAGATATAATTAACATACAATATAGTCAAGTTTTTGTTCACTGATACTTAACTGTAACTTACAGTTTTAAAATTGGAAAAAAAACTTGGCGTGTGCGCTTTATTCGAGACACTTGCCTATGGTAATATTACTAAAAAGAGTGGTATCCTTGTCAATGCCAAAGCCATGCCAAATCGATCACTTATTTCCCGCACTAGTTTCTATCATAATGAATATTTGTGACCCTCTTTTCTATGCCTGACTAAGGATGATTTCAGTCATCATTTGCCGACATTCGAATTTGACCGGAAAGTACAAGCTTTTGAAAATGTGAGATTCAGCCTGACGCAAACCTGCGTCAAAGTTATATCTGCGCTAAAGAAATGGCTTTGTAGTCTTTGCCAACTGGGATCGATTTAATATCAGAGCGGGCAGGCCCAACTGGCCGCCTCTGCCCTCCCAATTCTTTATAACTTGCCGCCCGCAAGTATGATGCGCCTCTAATGCTACATTTCTTAGGTGACGCCTACTATGTAGACGTCGCTATCTAGTGGATGATGCGCTTGCGCAAAAGCGTAAAGCGTGAAGCGTGAAGCGTGAAGCGTGAAGCGTGTAGCGTTCCTGCTCTCTCTCGATCGAGCAATCGTACTATCTCTGCTAGTGTCGATTAAGCGGACCTTCCATTCCATTAAATCTGTGCTCCCCTACCTCACTCTTCTTTTCTTTCTCCTCTGATGCGCTTGCACACTCAACACGTCTGCAATTGACACTCGAATATTTCTCTTCCCTCGGCTCTTTTTTCATAAATTCCCACCAATTATCTTTACTCTCTACCAAGTAGCAAAGAAGCCGAACCAACTGGTTCAAATGCTAAACTCCCCTTGGAATAGCTGAGCCTTTTCCTGAAAGGAGAAGTGAAAGGCTTTCAATGGGAAGGCAAACGTATGAAGGTGAACGCTATTCTAAAACTTGGACTCTTTGCGTCCTCCAATGGTTTTCTTATGGAATCCGAGCGGCAGACGTATTACTTGCAGTAATAGGAGTAGGACGAAGCTCATTTTGAAAGGAAAGCACTTTTGCTAGTTGAGTCGTAGCGGAATCAAGTAGTGAAAGAATGTAGGCGGCCGCGTAAAAGATATCCATACTAACTGGTAACCTATTGCATGTGTTGGCTATTTCAGTTGGTAAGTCGTGTCCTTTATAAATGGGAATTGAGAGATGAAGGGCAAGGCAAGGGGAGCTTTGTAAGCTGAAATGAGTAAACATGAATGAGAAGGTGGATAGGATTCCTCGGAATCGGAAAGTGGAAGATCGGTTGGTGGGGAGAAGGCATGAGGAAGCAGCAGGTTTACGCCTTGTTGGTGGGAGGATCGTGTTTCAGAGATTATCGCGTATTGGAGTACCGCGCGATCCACCCTGAAATTGAGATTTCTGTTGTTCGCTCCCGTTTACACCGACCGCCAACCTATTCTGCATTAGAATTCCATCCGTATACAGATTATAGATCATCCCCTAAGCTTTGCCAGCCCAGTTTCTTGGAGGAAAGCACTTCTATAAAGAACTATAAGCAGATCACCAAAGATTTCTTTGCGATACTCCAAAAATCTAAGCTTTCTTGAATTCTCGAGAAATGCCAAGAAGGGCGAGTTAGTCGAGGCTCCGCTTATTTATAGGGTAAGGAAGTAACGAGTACTTGTAGTAGTAATGGTTTGCCTGCACGCTGGCTAGCTAGTGATCGATAAGAAAGGAACGTAGAGAGGTTTGCCTGGGGTTTTCCCAGAAAATGGTCCTCCATCCGTCGCCATCTCGAATTCATAGGATTGGCAACGACAAACTAATTCCAGTGAATGTTTATGCAAGCTACTTGAGCTAGCGTCCACAAGTATAGGGTGTGCTGGCGCGCCACCGTAATTAAGCAGGTAGCTCACAGTTCTAGTAGAGCTCTCGTCGCCGCTGCGGAACAACACGTCTTTCCTACTTTTTCTTCCGAGAAAACTTACGCTCTATTCCGCTATTTTGCAATCTCTAATCCCGATAATCTCCTCCAAGAACATTTTCTCCACGATTACGGGACTTTCGGTTATGATCAAGTTTCCGAGAAGAGGGCTGGCTTCGTGTCCTCTTTAGCATAGCGAGCTTTCATATACTATGTAAAGCTCTCATTGCGCCGAGCAACCCAGTCAACTAGGGCAATTCCATAAGATAGCTTTTCAAATGGAATTTCTCTGATATTCAAGATTCCAAATAACTTCCATTGTGAGACTATCTACAGCTCGTGCACAATTTCGACTTGTGTTGACTATTTGACTATTTGACTATTTGGTATGTTCACTGGTTACTTTACTTGGCTCATAGAAAATTCGAACACGAAACACGAAACACGAAAACTAAAGCCGAGCGACGGTTACTATGTATAGCTATAGGGAAGAGTTACTCAGAGCCATATCCCCTACAACATGTATGAAACCCATTGAAATTGGTGAGGGCTTGTTCTATATAATTACCGAGGGAATTTCCAAGAATCGAGAGTCGACTGGTTCTGGCGTTCTGGCTCCTGGAAGCTGAGTCATTCATGTGGCTTCGGATCTAGAAATAGTAGGAGATGCGTAGGGAAAGTTGGAAAAAGTAGGGAGTGAGGCAGGTCGAGTTGGCGAGGAGAAGGCAGCTTCCCAGATTGTCGGTGTCCCTGTGCGTGCGTTGAACCGAGCCGTGCCGAGCCGAGCCGAGCCGCGCTCTCAGCAGCGGTAGATGCACTGTCGAACAAAAAGAGGCTGTTTCTCCCTCAGCTGCTCCGATCTGACTCTTTCCATCTTCCTTCTCCGCGCGGTTCCTCCTTCTCGTCCTATCTCGAAACAACCTGTTCCAAAGGCCGGAACGCTCGCTGGTTACCGGACGCTGCGACGCGACGCGACGCGACGCGCTCCTCGCCATCTAGACCATTCACCGGCTACCGGCTACCGTCTACGCTTCACCAAATACATTCCAGTTTCACCTATTCGTTCTACGCCATCTACTCGATCTGATGCCGCCTCTAGAATTATCCAACCACCCACTCCTCTCCTTTGTCTTTGCCTTTTCAGCCGAGTGCCTATACTCCGATCTATACTAGTTGAGGGCTACTTGGTAGGAGTTAAAAAAGGAGCAAGATTGATCGGGAGATCGGGAGATCGGGGTAAATAAAGTGGCATCAATCTACGATCAAGACGGGAACTGGCTAGTCCCAGTCCTCGAATCACCACGCGGCTTCGAAATAGTATATATGTATGTAGAAACGTTTCTCTCTGGGAAAACGTTACATAATCTATAATGACACATAAATGAAAATATCTGCGCCTCTATGACTGTTGAAACATTAAATTAGTAGACCCCAGCAAGTTCCTTCCTGATATAATATATATTTGCAACACTACGACGACAACTAGACTAGTACCGAAGTGGAACGTGAAATACGAATGGACTATAAATAGATATGTTAGATGGCTTTAATTGAAGAATATTAACGCCGGTGCAATGAAATGAATTCAATGGGACAATTAATCGGGCATAATGAATGGTGGTCAGTGGAAAGTGGAAATTTTGCAGTAGTAAAAGAGTAGGAATAGATTGGCGTTAAGCGAGCAAGCGGGCACGTATGTATATATGTACATACATAGATTAGGTAAGGGTAGGCAGTCAGGCAGTCAGGTAGTCAGGCAGTCAGGTAGTCAGGCAAGCAGGCAAGCAGGCAAGCAGGCAGGTAGGCAGGCAAACTGGTAGGCAGCCAGCCAGACAGAGGCATAAACAGAAATAGAGGGCATATACATAGGTGGTATAGGCAGAGGTAGAGGGAGAGGGAGAGGGAGAGGCAGAGATGGGTAGATTGGCAACTCGGTGCTAGAATTCCATCAATCGGAAGATTGATCGACACGCGCGATTGGCATGAAATTACGAGTGATCGATCGATGTTACGGGAGACAGAACGTGCCGGAGAGTGAGGATGACGATGATGATGATTGTCGCAGAAAGGGATAATAGCTAAAATTAGCACTCTAGACTGGCATAGGCGCTGAGGGAGCGAGATTGCGCGTGTTTCTACGCTGCAGGTGCACCCAGTCGTTGTTCATCCAACTCGTACCTCCAATTAGAAGGGAAGAGTATTTAGCCTATTATTCCACTGTACATACATATGTTTCTCCAGTATCGTTTCCCATTTATTCGCCTCACTTGCTCATCTCGAGCGTGCTTTCTTTCATCGGCTATCGCGCGACCGTAAAAATTTACTAGCCAGTTCAAAAGCAAAATAGGCCCGTTTGCCGATTGTCGATTGCCGATTGCCAATTACCAAGAACCTTGCTTTGTCTATAATATGTATTATGTATTGCCTATGATTGATCTTTCCCTCGCACACCATCAATACTTCAGTCCTAAGCTGTTTCCCTCTCACTACCACTTTTCCATATCTACTGCATGTATACCGCAGCCTTTTAATACCGATTGCCTTATTCATTTCCACTTGCAAACAATCTTCAGTTTTTCTTATTAGAAAGGAAATATTCCCGCGGGAAAAATTATGAAAGCGAAATAGGAAATAGGCGCTCTATGAAATTCCCGGATGATGGAACATGTTCTAGAATAGTTTTTTCACAAATATTCTCCTGTGATATTGCCAACAGGTGAAAAGAGGGCAAGCTTTATTAATTATCCAGCTGATTAATTGAGTCGATCTGCTACGAGCGGAAAGTTGTTAGGATTGGTGGTGGTTTTAATGGGGGGAGGCTCATCTTCAGGCGCCGAGGGGCAAATAGCGAGCGGTAAGCGGCGAGCGTCAGTCAGTCCGATCAAGCTCCGTCAATGCTCCTTCAATGCTCCTTCAATGACCGTGCACGTGGCGTCGGGCGGGATTGCCGTGGCTCCATTACCCCTCTTACGCCGCGTCGCGTCGCGTCGTCGTCGTCGTCCTCTCTTTCCCTTTAATCCTCGAGTTCAACGATCTCAACCACTTGCAAAAATGCCAAAAATGCCAAAAATGCCAAAAATGCCAATATTTCCAAGCTCTGATCTTGCATCGATTGGTCAGTTATCATTATTGGCTAATATCACTACTTGTTACTTTAAATGGGCCAAGCAGTCAATTTCCATAAGATCCTTCATTTCCTCTTCATTCGATCAAGCCAACAAGATGAAATCTATGGTCTGAAGTACCTAATGAGTAGAGTGTAGGAAAGTTTAGGCAAAATGCAGGATAATTGTATCGTAGATGATATTTCTTTGCAAGGAGGGAATTAGGTCAATTAATTGAGATTCATAGGAGTGCCAATTTCGGAATGTTAGGGGCAAGAAAGCGGTAAAGGGGGCTGGTAGGAGAGGTAGGAGAGGTAGGAGGGTGATACAGGAAGGTCTGATCAAAGAAATCAGGGCAAAGTGGATCAGTTAACGAAAAATGGGAAGAAATACTAAATTATTGCAATGGCGGACACCTTTATATTGTGTTCTTACTTCGTACGTCGGCATCTAAAAATAAAAATATCGACAATAAATAAAATAAAATAAAAGTGTAACACTAATCATTTAGTTGAAATCTAAGACCGTTCTAGATATCCGCTTTGGCCGGCCACCTCGGGCAAAGTGGATACTGCTTTAAAAATAAAGAACAAAATACAATTAAAGGAAAGAAAAGAATGTTTAATCATCAGATTCGGTATAGAAATAGCTTCCGTAGCCCCTCTATCCAACCCATCGTATAGAATCCCATTGGTATAAGTTAATAAATGGGCTTGCGGCTAATTTCATTGAGTTTCCTTTTTCTTTCACAACAATAAGAGCATTTTTGAGAGCACCATTGCTGTCCAACTAGCCTGGTTATTTGTTTTACAATTGGTGTATTGATAGACCATCTGTAAGAAAAGTTTGATACTATTATAAATTCGGCAAAAATGGAAATGGTACTTGCTTTGCCCGGTTTACACACTTCAAATTAGAATATTCACAAAGAAACTTTAGCCAATATAAGAAATATGTCCCATACACATAGTAATTCTAAAGAATAGTATTATCATGTGTCAAGATTTGTAATTTAGTACTAGCAAACAATAAGTACAACTAAATAGGGCGACTTACCTTGTTAAGATATTAAGGAAACAATATAGAATTGAAATGTTTGCAATACTACGGTGTCGTTGTTCGAGAAGGCTAAATGAAGTGTCATGGCATCGAGAAGAAAGTTGTCCAAAGGAAAAGTCTACCGACGCGTTTAAAAATGAGCCCTCCCCAGATCTGTCAGGCCGAGGAATCCTGGCAGCAAAAGAAAAGCAGATCGACAGCCATCACACTGATAGGCACTATCTCATTTCATGCTTTATCCCCCCCCCCCCCCCCCCCCCGAATCTCCCCCTTTTATACCATGCATTTCTAGAAACTTGAGAGATCAGATCTTCTTAGTTTTCAGCCTTTTATGAATTGTTCAATCTGTATCAACTGTATCGTCTGTCCTTGGAGCGAAGAGGAGCAATCGTCGAAAGGATTCATTATTGAGAAGGCTTGCTTTATTACTCTCAAATAATCGAGCATTCTGATTTCGAACGAAAGCGTAATCATATCAGAACCCAATAGAATGGCGTGGTGCACAACTAGGGAATAGGAAGGAGTACCTTATTAATAATAGTAATCCGTTATCCGATGAAAAGGAAGAGAAAGGGAGAAGAGAATGGAGGCGCAGCTATCGTCTGCAGCTGTACAATGAATCCCAGGTGAATCAGGTTGTAATAACTGTGTTATTAAAAGAAGAAAGTAACGGTTGCGGGGGCGTTTGGCGAGGGGTTGGGGGGTTGGGGGTAAAATGGTAGCGAGAGAATTCGATATGCAGATAACCGCATAACGGCGAGAAGTCTCGTAAGGGAAGTCGTCCAAGTCTACTCTAGGAAGCAGTTCGACATGCACTTAGCACCTTCTAGGTCATTAAGGTGGTAGTGCACACATGTGATATTGTGATATTAGCGAGCTATCCTCGTTCTGCTCCTTGGTATAAGAGCGAGTTGCCATTAGAGTGCTCCCAATATTGGATGGATCGCTGAGGAATTGCAGCGACCATTTCAACTTTCCCACCTATAGGGCTTGCCTTTTCATCGAGAGGGCCTTCTAACCTTCTAACCTTCTAAGCAATTCACGCGAGCCAATTGACACGTGTAGTATGCATATGTATTCGGTACAAAGAAATACTAGAGCAGTACTCTTTCAATGGGCACTCTGACCTTCTGTAAAACTTGATTTAAGAGAGTTTAAAGACTGATTGCAAAAGTGATTAATGGTAGTCGGGCAGGGCTCAGGCCAGAGACTATAATGAGTATGTAGGTTCTGGATGTGGAAATGTTGCATTGATTAGCCGGCCGGTGGATAGGGTCCTCAGAATCAGTTGAGGAGGAAGAATAGCTGCTCTCTAGTAGGGAAGGTGAAGAAGGCTCGATCGGGAGAAAGAAAGTAAAAGGGTGGTACGGCCCAGCCTGATAGGTCCAGCGTGAAAGACGTCGACGAGGGATGAGCGAGCTACGGAATCGCCTAATTAAGTATTGATCAGGGCGGTCGCTTTTGCGCTGTTCCTCCTCCACCTGTTGCCAGTTTGTACGTCTCTCCAAGACTTTCTACAATTTGATAAACACTTCTTAACCGAAGCATAATCCCTCTGACAAATGCTCTATGTGACTATGATTTCATGAATAGTTGTTTTGTAGGCCACGAGAGGTAATCGTGTCGTGTGGTCTTTTCGGGTTTTGAGGTTAGTGAAAGTATGTGTACGAGTACCTAGAGTAAGTTAAGTACCTAAAGTCACATCTTTAGAGAAGTAATATTTTTAAAGGAAAACATAGGAGCACGGTGTTCGACTGGAAGTATTGAGGTTCACGGAGTAGGGTAGAAGGGCTAGAATAGATATGAGATGGTCCGGTGTTCCTGGAAATGGCAATTTTGTTCCGATTGTCGGAGGGTAAGTGCGCAATTGGATAGTTTCGAAAACGCAAGCCGTGAGCCAAACCATAGCAAGAATGGGGCTGGTGCCTGATGATATGGTGGGAGCTGCGGCGGCGGCACACACTGAAGTGAAACAGGAAAAACGCGGGCAAAATCATTTTTGAAATTGTTAATGAATTTAAAGTATCGAGGAAGGCTTTAATATTGAATTACAAAACGTACAAATATATTCAAATGAATAATGAACAATAAGAAGAATTTATGAATTACAGGTAGTTTAAATAACAAGAAGTAGTCATATAATGTGGCATCTTTCGATGCTTGATCGCTTATCGACGCAAATGGATTGCGGAGTATAATTAATGTTCCTTCGAATAATGGAAATGAGATGATCTTATCAATTATAGATAGTATAAATATTATGAAATAATGCAAAAGTATGGAATCGCTTTTTTTACAGTTCTAGTTATTCTTTGATGGCATTTATGCACAGAGGAAAACTATCAATAGTAGGAAAGGTATCGGTGTGTTTCTACCTCAATTTACATATCATCGTTCATACAATAGTTCATGATAGTCTTGGAGCCGCACTCCACATTCATAGATTCATCTTCTACAGTTGTAGAAATAATAATTTTCTTCGCGGGTCGATTCAGCAGGTCTACAATCGACTAATTTTAAGCGGCCCGCATTTTCCCTCTATGTATATGTACGGCTAGAAATTCAACTATAGAAGAACGCTACGTTCTCGATGTTTGGTGGCTCCTTCTGTGGATGCAGATAACCGAGAGCCATTTGCATCTTTCGCTGTAAGGCTGGAAAAACTAGCCGTGCGGATGTTTTATCGTACGATTACCAACCATTCCATAATTATCAGGAGGAATAAGCTTTTTCCACTGTGCTTCTTTCGGTCTACTCTTTCCTCGTGTTTGGTTATGATTAGTTTCGATTAAAAGCAAACTCTTACTTAGTTGGTTCTCCTTTATCGTTGCCGTTCAACTTCATACTTTAAGGATAAGGTAATCACTCTCATTCGAGTGACAGTGAAGTAACAAAATTGAACTAAGTACAGTAGTTGGTTTGGTATTGGCAGGATGCGATATATGTGTCGCTAAAATATCCCCATGAGGAAACTGTTGCCTGCATCGATAGCTTACAATCAGATTAGGATTTATTGTTAGAGATTAATTGCAGTCAATGGTAAGTGAGGGAAACTAAACAAGTTATGGTTGACTTGTTAATTCGCGGGGCTTCTATTTATTCCTTAATTGGACTCTAGCTCTACTTATGTACAGGGTGATTCACTTGCCTTTGAATCAGAACTCTCCTAGCCCTTATTTTTTTTGGTGGACTTCCCGACCATCGCCAGGACTGAAATTTGCTGGAGAATGTGCCCTTGCACCAAGGAAGATACCATAAAAATTCCAGAGCCCTAGCTCAAAGTTTAGGTTTTCACCTATTTTTGACCCTCGAAAATGATCAATTTTTTCAAGATTCTCAAAATCGGCCGAACCCGGGATATTTCGATTGTTTTCGTATCAGGGTGAATAGAGAACAATGAATCCGTGAAAAAAAGTTCGGATTTGTAACGAAAACGGGTCGAAAAACCGTCGAGAAAAGACAATTTTTGCTTATTTTTAACGGGTTTTATTTTTTTTGGTGGACTTCCCGACCTTCCCCGGGACTGAAATTTGGTGGGTAATGTTTTTTTGCATCGAGGAAGATACCATAAAAATTCCAAAGCCCTAGCTCTAATTTTTTTTTTGGCAAATGTTTCTTAAGGGTTTGCCGATCGCACACGAGGGTACAAACAGGTAGAAAGGTCGCGAAAATTGAGAGAGTGGGGCTACCAATTAACGTCCGGGAGCCTAACTTGGCAGGCGCTGCTCTAGGTTATTTCTAATGATTTTCTGTGGAACAGTGTATGCTCGACAGTGGTGATTAAAAGGCAACTGACTCACCCTGTACATATGCAATGTTTATGGCGAATTCCCTTAAAGAACGATTGTATTGGGGATATAGATGTGAAGAGAGAGGGCGCCGCTGGGGCCGATCTTCCGATAGGCATGATACTCAGGATATAAAATACATAGATATATCCTGGTGATATGATTCAAGCGAAAAATGAACAACCTGTTCCCGCTGGGAGGAGTAGGTTTCATGGAAGAAAGGACGAACTCGGGTCTGGCAAGTGCAGCGCTCCCATGGAAAGTAGGTTGTCTCGGCTGGGGACTGGGGACTCGGGACTCGGGACTCGGAGCTTGGGTAGTAAAGAGGGCCCGCAATTACGAGAGGGTCGAGCGGTGGCCGGTGGCCGGTGGTTAGAGATAGGAGAGCAGGCGCGCGCCTACAGGTAGCTCAGCTTGAAGGAACCGGTCGAGCAGGTTCGCCACTCGGCAGAGGCGAAGGCCGTGTTTCTCAGGAAAAAAGAGCGGAGTAAACCGGGCGCGGGCCAGGCCGCTGCACCAGCAGCAGCAGCAACAGCGGAGGCAGCAGCGCAGCCGCTGCCGGGGGCGCGGCGGTAGTTAGTGTGAGCGTGAGCGTGAGAGTTAAAGGGAGAGGGGGAGAAAGAAGGCCCCGAGCGGAATGGTAGATGGAGCGGTACATCCATTGAAGAGAGAGAGGGAGAGAGGAAGGCGTTCGGCTGCCGCTGCCACTGCCACGGACTGGTTATGAGAGGGAGAAGAGTGCACGCGAACGTTCTCCCGGTGCTGGCCGGTTTCCGGTGAACGGCGAGCGCCGGCCACGAGCCAGCGTCCAATCAGCACGGGAAAGGACGCCGAGGCCACGCGTGGACCGTGCGAGCCGTGCGAGCCGTGCGAGCACGGTTCGACGATCTCCCAGTCAACTCACTCTTTTCCTCTTCCTCTTGCTCCTGCTCTTGCCTCTCATCCTCGCATCCTCTCTTCCGTTAGCGTAGCTAGTTCCCTGCTGTTCCTCCATATGGCCGCGTTGCTTACCAAGTGGCGAAGGTGAGCCTTCTTCGGCTACTACCGTCGACCATGCGTTTCGGTTATCTTTGATCGTTTACTTGGAGAGCCTTTTTCCAATAACATCGATTCAATAGAAATTCTTGGGCTATAAATTCGTACAAAATGATCGAGTGTATGAATGGCCAGATAGCAAAGGCTAATAGGGAAGGCCTTTTTTAAATCTTTTTTCTCAGCGTACATCCACAAGGAGTCTTACTAATGAAATGAAATGTCCGGTGTGCCGTGACCTTAAGAGAGTTTCTTTAACTTCCGAAGTATGCGTATGTATACGAGTAATAAGATGAAAGGTGAACATTCGAGTTGAGATTGGAATTGCGGTATTTACCGGCAAGGATTGATGGAGTTGGCACTAGAGTGGAAAAAGTTCAAGTTAGGTAGAGGGTGTCGGTGAGCGCGCGGTGCAATTATCCGACTAGCTTATCCGAATAGGAATATGCGTAGAGGGCGTGGGATAAAGTTTGGTGGGTAGTGAGGGTATTTGGTGACCTCAAAAGCGTTCTCGTTCTCTATGTATAAAAAGGAGGGCGGTTGGCGGTCGGCGGTCGGTACGCGACCTTGGATCTTTTGATGGTTGAGCCTTTTGAGAGGTAGGGTGACGGTGGTAGAGATATGTATGTACATACTTTGTACTAGATATGTGTGTAGTGTATAGGGGTAGGGCAGGCTTGGCTCCCGTTCAAGCAAGCGAGAACAGCCGGACATTCGGCTTCTTAAGGTAGCAGTAACGATTTAGTTTTCTCGTCGGAAATCGTTACTGAGAAGGCTAACTTCCCGTTCTCCGACAATAAAGAGAAGTCGCTCGCTTAATAACTGCTGTGTGTATGTATGTTTTCTGGTAGGGGCGAGGCGATCTAGCGCACCACATCGCGCCGGAACGCGTCGCACCGCGCTGCCGCGGAATACAATCCTTCGCTTGAATGGAGGCCTCTGCCCTCACCTGCACTCACCTGCACTCACCTGCCCTCTTCCGCTCACCGCTACGCTTTAACAGCATCCTCTCCTCGCCGCCGCGCCGCCGCGCGCCGTCCGTCAATGAAGTAGTATTGTTGGCCTCCAGAAACTTCGTTTTTCTCACTCGAGACAAAGTTAATTGCACCAAGGCAATCTGGGCCGTGACTGAGTACCACCTTTTTCGCAGAGTGCGTCGCGTCCTTTCTTCCAATCATACTTTTTCTTTACTTATGATACATTTCACCACTAGTAGACATTTTTCATAAGTAATTGATCTTGGGCGATTTGTTTGTACTCAAGTAGTTATCTATAATCATAATATTGATGTTGATGGCTTAGGAAGTTATGGATAGGAACGGTATTTAACTATAGAGGTACTAGATTGGTGGATAGATAGCATGAAAAGTTTTGAAGGAGCCATTTCCAATGATGTAGTTTGGCTTTCCTTGATGTTTGTGTATTTATATTCTCTCTATAAGTATCTTTCTGTATAAGAGGATTTAGTGAGCATTTCCTAATAGATGGCTTTCTCAAGTATCTCTGGGGGTAGGATCGAACCAGAAGAAGAACGGTGTTGGCTCGTTCGTTAGCGGAGTGTCCCGTCATCCGTCTCAGCTTTTCCGTGAGAGTGGCTCGCGTTTTTCTCAGGACCACCGGGAGAATTAGAACTGGCCGCCGGATAAGACGAATGCTTGCAGCTTTTTTCGCGTTAAGCGCCTCCTTTCTCGCTGTTTGCCGAAAACACCATCGCTCAGAAGCTCCGGCTCCGCTCTTGCTTCGGTTCCCGATCACTGCCGAGCTCCACTCATCGGGACCACAAATCACTCGACATCCCACAAAAGAAAGACGAATTATATGTATGCGGCCAAGTTCAAACTGACGCTGCATTCAAAAACCCCTTCTCGCGCGGCCAGTCCTCTGAAATTTGCAGATAGCCGGCTGTATTAACAATGAAGGAGCTCCCTCCCTTTCGATCGGTGAAAAATACTCGTTGCTATCGTGGACCTTTCGAATCTCGTCATGCTGATACGTCCTTGAAGAACAACAATCGACGGAAAGTTTGAGATTCGCTCAGAGGACAGTGCCAGTTCGGCCACCGTCTGTGGTTAATTAATTAAACCAAACTGTCTTCGCCCACATTTAAAATCTTCTTTTAGTTTGCCTTTGAGAATGTTGGTTCTGCGCAAGTCTGCCGCGCGGAATTTTCCTCGCGAAAACCTCCTGGCAGGACTTTGAGCGTCAGTGGTGATATGCAGGTAGGAAGTTGAGGTTCGCCGAGGGTCGTGTCAGCGTCTTCTTTGCGTCAACACCTCAGAGTCATTGGAATGATTAAGTCGCAATGATGAGGAGATGCAGAAAAGGGAGGAAAGCTAGGTTAAAGTGGAGAAGAGCGTAGGGCAGAGGGGACAAGGGAATACATAGAAAGTAGTTTGAAATGCGCATATTAACTAGCGCGTGACAAAGAAGTTGGCTGAAGTTGGTGGGAAACTGGCGCGTCAGTGGGAAAAGCAGAGGTGCTTCGCGTGCAACTTGTACTCGAAAGTTGGGTCGAAAATAATGCATATTAACTTGACGCGTACGTGACCACCCGCTGCTCTCTCCCTGCCGCGCGAGCTTCTATGCGAGAAGGCTGGCAACTTTCGGGGATGAAGCAAAAATTACAAACGAAATTTCAAGAGGACCAGTCGCAGACACAAAGTTTAGATGGAACTGCAGGATGAATGTCCGCCCTCCGTCACCGCTCTGCTTATTAACGCGAATAAGATTTTGGCCGTACGTTCCATACTTTCGACCTGTTGGGTGGAAACTTGCTACAAGTTATTGTTTAGAGATGGCCCAACAGAAGAGGAACGCGGCCTTTATTGAGTTTTCCACTCTTTAAAGAAAAAGGTCCATTACGCGTGGTAGGAGTGTAACTCTGCTTGGGCTGCCGCATTCTCGAAAAGCAATGCTACGAAATAGACAGGATCAATAGGTATGTTTGTACATACTTTAGGTCGAGACTTTAATTTTACTTACTTTAAACCCCAAAAGTTTCCAGAATAAAGATATCCCGATACAATAACCGGTCATCGAGTCATTTCTTTTGGTTGCTCGGAAAGCTAGTAGCGGGCACAAAGAGTTGCAAATAACTTTCCTATTCCTATACAATAATATGTAATCTAACTACAAGAGATGAGAACGGTTAGATGTAAAGGGGGTTCTTAAGATTCTGGTAGATCGAGCGAGCTTTGGCAAGCTGCAGTTTGGCAGGATGCGCGTTACGATTCCCACTTGAAAAGGGAGTTTGCAAAGGCCACCGCGAATCGATGAGAAAGGCTGACGATTAGAATTAGAAGGCTGTGCTTGATTTTTGGCAAAAAGGAGGAAGGTGGCAGTATAGTGCAGACGTGCGGCTTTTGCTCTTCCATCTTCCCGGCCTGCTCCTCTCGAATTTACCGATTTATTATAACGAGCAAAGCCTTCCAATTCCACTTCTCTCCAACTTCAACACTATCTATCTCTATTCTATATACTCCATATATGTATGTATATTTGTATATCCACTTCTAGTGTGCATCATTTCTTTGACACGTCGTGTAGCGTCACGGCGCCCTGCGCCACCTGTCTCTTCTCAATACTATACCGGGCGTTCGCAATCAAGATAATAAACTTTGGAACTGGCACATCCGGATCAACATGAAATTTCAACTGGGACATTTCGTTCCGGACGTCCCAGATTCAGTAGAGAGTAACGGAAGATTCGAATTGAGATTTGGCAACTACTAAAAAGAAGAATAAAAAAAAAACTGTGGGTTTAAGAGTATAAATATTACAAGTCCGCGGAAGATTGTGTGTGTCGTGTGTTGTGTGTCAAGGATTGGCCGGTGCAGCAGAAAGTATGTAGCTGAAACTTGGTATGCTTTCTGAACGGTCAAAGAGTTTCTGGGAGAGGCAATGCGAATGAGTGAGCGGCTGTCGATGCTAGCGTGGTAGAGCTAGAGCTGCTAGAGGAGAGGTATTTTTTTTAGCGGCAGAAGCTAAATCGGCAGTTCTACCTGCTCCCTTAATTGACTAGCCACTCGCTCGCTCCTACCTCGGTACCTCGCTACTCTACTCTTAGATAGTAGAAACCTGCTTGCCTGCTTCTCCCGCCCTCCGAGATGCGTGACAGCCGAACAGCGGCCGGGATTCGGTATTCGTGGGGGAAAGCAGTAAGACCGGCTTCGGCCGGGGCATCACGGCAACCACGTGAAAGACGTCTTTCCAACTCCGAAACCCGTAGATGTGGAGCATCCTCCCATCACCTATACACATGTATATCTCAGAGGTAGACGCATACATACTCCGATAGTCTCGATCGTGTTGGTCCGCTGGCTCGCTCGAGCCGCAGCTGCCTCACCAGTCTTCTCCACACGCTTCTTCTCACCCTCCTCCCTCTCTCTCTCTCTCTCTCTCTCTCTCTCTCTCTCTCTCTCTCTCTCTCTCTCTCTCTCTCTCTCTCTCTCTCTCTCTCTTATCCTTCCCCTTGCGGCCCTTACGGCCCTTAGACGCTCTTGGCCCCTCTCCAGCTGGAGGCTTCCCCCCACCTACCCCCCACCCTCTCTCCGTTTATACTCCAATACTCAATACTACAATATCTACTCGTTCATACATCTACTATCCATTGAGAGTGAGGCGTTGACGGCTCGCACTGGCCCTGGTCTCGCCTCGCCTCGCCTCGCCTCGCCTCGCCTCGCCTCGCCTCGCCTCGCTTCAATTAACCTCCTCAAGAGTAGAGAGCCAACTTGCAACGATCGATCATCAGGATATATATTATAGCACTTGAAAACGCGCTGCTTTAACCCGCCAATGACTTTTTCCTCTTTCACTAATAACTCTAGAGACTTTTGGACAAAACTTTCCTTCCTTCAATTTGAAGTGGAGAATAAAGAAAGCCAAAGCTATACCTAGCTTAATAGAAAGGGAATACTCATAATTGCTAAATATAATATATGCTAGTCCATGTAATATAATGTTTTATGGAAATCGGAAGCATAATTTCGAACAAGTAGATTAAGCAGAGATCGATGAAAGTTTGCTTGGAAAAGGACGAGATGTTTCCTCGCCCGGTTTCTCGTAAATTCCTGCTAGAATTATTAAATGGGGCCGGGTGAGGTCCGGGGCATCCGTACGATGGCTACATGTAGAAATGTGAGCCGGCTTGGAAAAATTTCTCTTCGTTATGGGATGAAAATTGTCTGGTTTGTCTGGTCAGCTGCGCCCAACCTCTCAACTTCAGAGCCAACATTAGTTTCTTTCTATTTCCTGTAGTATTTCGGTTTATTCAGAGATGACGCGTCGGCGTCGTTCCAGTACACCCACTACACTGAAACAATAGAATCCGATATATCTCTTTCGCATTCGGGAATAACATGGCTGATTGCGCGATCTAGTCTTAGTTGAATCTAATGGATTATTTAGTGAAAATTGTCGCCGGTGAGGCACTCCAAATACGAACTCTCGAGTAACAGAGAGAGAGAAAGAGAGAGGATCGGTTCTACTCGGGCATTAATGTATGAAATTAGCGGGAGTAAGCGGTAGGGGAAATGTTTATAGGGTCGGGAGAAATTGTGCGATGATAAAGGCTGCTGTTAATGAGAGAAGGGATGATATTTTGGTGTGAGAAGTGGAGAGTGGATGTCGTCGAGAATCAAGAGCTTTTAGCAGGGTTGCTGAGAAGAAGCCCCAGGGAGAAGCGAAGCGCAACGAAGCCAAGCCGTGCCAAGCCGTGCCAACCGACTCGCTCCGACACCTGATCGTTAAGGAAGTTCGCTCTTAACCTATCCGAACCGAGCCGAACCGCCAAAACCCACCGATGCAATCCAGTTTCCGGCCTGATCTTGAGTTTCTTAGCCTTATACTTTCTTGCGAGTTCCACCTTCGATGCAGACCGTCATTCCTTTTCCCAGCAATCAGCAGGTGAGTGGTCATGGCGGTGCGACGCGGCATCGAATATTCTCAACTAATTATAGGATACTGCAATCGCCGCGCCGCGCCGCGCCGGTGGGAAGATCCATTATTTGCAATGATGAGAGTATTGGATAGGGTTGCCGTTCATAGGGACACATCATTTCTATGTGTAGGTATACGTTTTGGATAGAGTGTGGCGGTCGGTATTAGACTGACACTTGATTGACGTGATGCTGAGGACCCAGTCTCTCTTACAAACCGAGACTAGCCTTTCTAGAATTATTTTTCTTCACAAAAGTACTTAGCTATAGCTTACAGTTCGAAGTCGAAGAGCGATCAATACGATATCTTTCTCATGACAAGTCAAGCTTCTTTCCACGGTCCATCAATAACATTGAATCAATTATTGTCATGGTTGGATTATGCGATTTTGTGTTACTGATCTTTCTTTTCCGAGGATATGTGCCTGTAATGTCGATCAAAAGAGACATTCTTGTCCGAGCGAATGTTAATTAAGTAAATAAAGAGGGCGGTGGTATCAGGAAAGGGAGAATGGAGAGTGTGAGTGTGGGCAGTCATGAGAAATATCGTTGCATGTTGGAAGATAGAGGGCCAATTGGCTGATCGGCAAGTAAAGAGGTGCGAGGTTCGAGTAGGGGTAGTGGGGATAGCGAGCGACTGAGCGTGTTCCTCCCCTGGAATAGCTGCTCCAGCTCTTCTCATCTCCCTCAAAATTAAAGCTTTTTAGCAATTCTTCAGCTTTGCAAGCTAGGCACTTTCGACTCTTTACCGCCGGTAAATCCACCTGCTTTTCTCTTATAGCAAGCTCATATAATTCCGTTAAAGTAAGGGGTCGTTCGGAATAATCTTCGATCAATGAAGATATGAAATGGAGAGTGGCTTTCAAGTCGATATCGATGACTGCCAGTGGATTTTCGCAAGATGTTTTGGTTTGCGTGCTGGATGGAGTTTGTGTAAGCTCGGTTGGGATCAGCCTCTTGAAATGAACATGTTTGCCTTCGACATTTGGGAGTTTGCCCTTCTAGGGGCATCTTTATCGATCGCACTATCGCCTTTCTGTTGGACAAACACTAATAGAGGTGTTGAGATCCCGAGCGAAATCTAATACATGTTTAACATTCAACATGGAGGTAGTGATAGAAAGCATTTTTCCACCGGTGCCGGTGACACGAATGTCGGAAAAGGCATCAAGTATCAAGTTTGAAATAGCATATTCTGATAGAAGCGGGGCAAGTGGCCAATTTCGAGACGCCTGAAGGTGCTGTATGAACCGGCTACGGTGGCGGCGACGGTGGCGGCGACGGCATTCAGAGGCATTGAGAGGAGGACGAGTGTGGAATTTGTCACACGATAATCAGACGAGTCCTCAGCTGTCACTGCTGCGAATGATCTAAATTCAGGCGTCTCGAGCTTGGCTGCCTTACGCTTTAGTTCTAGTAGGACATCATGTATTATACAATGAATGCTGCGAAAGTTCATTGTGAGTGAATCGACAAAAACAACGTATGATGTCTATTGCTGGTTTGATCGACTGATTGACATAGGTCTCTGAATTTGACAGAAAATCTGACATAATGAAGTTCATCATTTATTTCTCATTACCGTACTAGGGTGGTAAAGCGATTGATAAAATGAAATGAAATGCTAGTTTCAGCAGGCGTCCACTAACCGACTGAATATAGATTAGAATGCAGGAATGAGCCACTTTCGGCAAAATAGGCAGCCCTCGAAAAGTGAAGTTTGGCAGTACGTGTTGCATAGAGATAAATATGAGTAAGTATGGAGCGGCATGAGGGAGGATGGTAGGGTGCAGGAGCAGCTAACTGGCTGAAGTTATCGGGAAAAATGAATATCGAACGGCATCATGAGGGAATAATAGGCGAAGGTTAGCGTGCTGGGGCGCGCGGCGCGCGGCGTGGATCAACTCAAGAGAATATTCTTTCTTGAGTGTGATACTGGAGATGTCGGCTGGATGCGGCGGCGGTTGGGCGATAGGGCGTTATGTGAAAAGGGTGGTCTGGGCGCATATGGGAATCCAGATGCAGTGGATAAAGGAGTGAGGGTGAGGAGGTTAGGAGGAGAGATGTGGGGCGCAGAGAGGAGCGGAACATGTGGCGACAGCGTGCCTGTTTGCCAGTGGAGGCCGTGGTCGTGGTGGTTCTCCTGCCTCCTGCCTCCTGCAGAGATATACGTAGAGCGTAGAGCGTAGAGTATGCAGCATCTGCAGCTTCAGATCCTCGAAGAGTGAGAAGAGGGACGGCGACGGCGTCGGCTACGGCGGCCTTCGACACGCTTCAACGAGCATCGTTGCAGAGCCATGATCCATATAGCATAGCCCGTGGCTGGTAGCCGGTAGCCAGTAGCCGGTAGCCATTGCCACTTTGGCAGGATGTGCTTCGCTTGGCCCTCGCTGGTAACCGGAGACTTTCTCCATTTTCCGCAGAGTCGAGTTACCACTTCGATTCGAGTCGAAGCTCCTCACTCCAGTCGAATCACGTGACTTGAATCTAGCTTTGCTTGAACGCTTGAACGCTTGAACGCTTTACTCTACTATTCAGCCGCTTTAACCGCCTATTCTTGTTATACCACCAGTCCCACCAATTGTGTCAATCTCAACGATCAATATCGAACTCCCTCATTTGCAGGATTTCACACTATTTGTATTTTCTACCCTCGGAGATTATCGAGTGATGATAGAAATAGAGGAGGGAGGATTGATCAGGCATTGTGTTAAGAACGTTAGTTCCTTTCGAGGAAAATAGAAGTAGAGGGCAAATTCAATTCGATCGAGGATAATGGAAGACGCTTGATATTTTCGCTCGGTAAGATACATACTTGAAGGAAACTATCCACTGGTTTGGACCTCCTTAATTTGTTATAGCGAGGATCAGGGATTAAGGAGACACGCGATAGGATAGTTTAAGTAGGTTTGATCACGTGATTTCTTTGAATGGTATTGCTATTTGATCGATAAGAATGAAGAGGGATCGAGGCCCTTCGATTATCCGGAGAAGCGTGCGCCTGTAGTCTTTGGCATTCGAGAGGGAATTGGGCCGGGCTAATTACTCTTTCGTTCATGAAATAGCCAGTGCAAACACTCTAGAGAGATATGTGTGCGTATGCCGAAAATTCACGGCGAAAGGACAATTAATCATAACATCCCGGTTATCGTTCTCTGCTTGATTCAAAAGCCGAATAATTTTCGGTAATAATCAACTGATTGTGCACGCATTGATTAACTTGGAGTCCACTCTCTGATTGCCGACCGCGGTCGCTTGTCCGACTGAAAAATCTGCCGCGCTTCCACACCACGTCCCAGACCCAGACCTTTCTCATACCTTCTCTCGCATCCTCTCATTATTAACGCCAATAATGCACATTCAATACGCTAATTAGCATTCTCGGCCACAGAGCTTTCAGAGTAGCTTTTCCACCTTCTCGCAAACGGCAGCAGAAGCTACTACGAGTATTGGAACTGGAACGCGATCGCCGCTTGTATACATAAGTACATTGTACTTAAATATGTATTATACATCTCCATTTACGTACTCTTTTGGTAAAGCCAAAAGAAATGACTGGGGAAAGAGGGCCCCGGCTTATACTAGACTCAACCCAATTAGTGTCATAGGTTAGAATCAGTTGGTGGTAATAACAAATGAACGAACTAGAGAAATACAAGATATTCGAGTGTTGCTTTCCCGCTAGAAATTCAATTAACTGAGCGCCTCTTCCTGTCCCGTTGTCCTCCTCGAACACGTGCACTCGCGCTACACCCCCCCCCCCCCCCATCCACACTCCTCCATTCTCCAACTAGCAATTAACGGCTCGCAATTACCAAATGGAAATTTACCTTTAGCCCAAGCTCATTTTCTCCTTTACCTTCTCTTCTCTGCTTTCATGCCCTCCTTCATCTCATATTAGCATTCAGATCCTCCTTTCGACTAACTTTCGTAACACTTGACCGTTCTCTCGGGATTGGATAATAGTCAAGATCCCATTCAATAATGCGCAGCAAATATAATATATATACAATACACTTAAATAGCCCCAGCCTTTCAGAACTCTTCCTCGGAAGTTCCCACTTTATATTGACATACACACCAGCGCACACTCACATTTTACCACCCAATTAGCTTTCCTAGTTTTTCAAGTATTTCTAGTATACGTACATAGATGTGTATGTACTTGACGAATAAAACTTGCAATTACTGAAATAATACGATAATAAGAGGTTACTTGGTTGGCCGATGCTTGGAAATACCATTCTAGTGTATATGTCGATATGATTACGGAGGAATGAACGGATGATTCTTAAGGTGTAAATCTATCATTTAATCATCTCGAAATGGTGAATTCAGTGCGGAGATCCGTTGAACTGGCACGGGACTCATCGATTGCGATTCCTGGTGGCTACATGTATTATTATAGTTGGCCATAACGCTCGAGAATATCTGTCCTATTATACTATTGGATAAGCCCCTTCCATATCGAGAAGATTGGCTGGAAAATGAAAGTGACAAAGAATGTGTTGGGTGGAAATTGGGTAGGGGGATTATAGGTTTGTAGAGTGCGAAAGGGCTGCGTCCTCTGACACGACTATCGATTAACATTTAAAGAGCCCGATACCGGTTTAAATGTTATTAACATGGGGGTGGGCCGGGCTTTGGCGTTGTCGATTTAATCAGACGTAGCGCTGGTGAAAGTTTACCGGAAAACTGGCAACTTGTGCTAGAAAAGGCTCCGAGCAGTGGCCCTATTAAATGAAAGTTCGATTTCCTTCCAATTCGATAACCGTAGGATTGAATTTCCGAAACATTTCTGTTACGGCAAAACGCGGCGAGCCGACCCAGCTTAGTTAGCTATTTCGTGTCTGGGAGCCCTATCACAAGCTCCTTAGTAATCTTTTTTTAATCTCCCGATAAAAATGTCGCCTACCACTCGCCAGGAGCATCTAGAATTAATGCCTATTTATCGAGTAGTGGCCTCGCAGGAGGCTGAGTGTCGTATGGTGCTACGCCTTCCAGCCCCGAGCCTCCGCCGCCCCGCGCCGCCCCGCGCTCGCAGCCAGCGCGCTCTCTGCCAGGACAAATCTATAGTTAATGAGATGTCCCCTTCCCATTGTTCCCTCAATGCGTGCACATGTCGAATGCACTCCATTGGGAAATTCTTGGACAGTTTGAGAGACTCGCATGGCAGCTGGCCTGGCCTGGCCTGGCCCGGCCCGGCCCGGCCCGGCCTCTCAAAGCCTCCCTACTAAATTCCCCAGCTTTAATTACACCGTTTCACCTTTCCAATCAGCTAGTTCTGAATCTCATCGCGAGACTCCTCCGCAGCTTATAGACTCCCCACTCACCGAGTACCAATTGGCCCTCACTTATTTTTAATTACCCACT
This sequence comes from Ectemnius continuus, assembly GCA_910591665.1. Classification (NCBI taxonomy): domain Eukaryota; kingdom Metazoa; phylum Arthropoda; class Insecta; order Hymenoptera; family Crabronidae; genus Ectemnius; species Ectemnius continuus. Next base: position 15,070,780 of record OU342864.1, on the reverse strand, counting down.
TTGAATAATTATGCACAATGCATACGCGCATGTTTCTAGATATAATTGCAGTACATTATTAGAGAGCTATACTTGTATGCCATTTTCTCCACCCTCGCGATCATTCCATTTAATTGGTCTATTAATTGTTTCAGGTGAGTGATCCATATAACGAAGAAGAAAATGAAAAGACTCCTTCGTTGGTGAGTTTTGGCAAATTATTTCACGACACGTTTTAAAACTCCTTCTTAGTTGGATAAGCATGGTTGGGTATACTTTGCGAGTTGGATATATTGAAAGTTAAAAGCGGGAGGAGGAGAGTGATGCACCAAAGCTGGTTATAGCTTCCAAGAGTTGGATGTCGTTAAGCTAGTCTCTGGTAGGAACATATTAAATCTATTTAGAGAGAGTAAGCTGCACCACTTAACTCGCAATCTCCTCGCCACTTAATTCAGCGGACCAACAACATTAAATACGTAATATCTCTCTTGGCATCAGCAGTAATGCTTGTCAATGGTAAGTAAAAGAATTTCTTGGAAAGAAATTGGCAAGTTTGGAGAATACGGGCCAATTGAGAGACTGGTTGATTGTTATTATACCGGCGAGATAGAATAGCGACAAAATTGAATGGAAGCTTGAAAACTCTGTCCCCTCGAAATTGATGTCGATGGATGCAGAATAGGTTTGGAGCATATACATGTATATGCTTTTTTAGAAGAAACAGATCTAATAGTGTGCCAATTTTTACAACATTCATCCGCAATGAATTCTTACCGGCATGAACTCCTCGAAATCAGTATACATATTACAAGTATGTATTGTAGATATTTGTGTATCTATGTATTTAGGTATGTATGTATGGTGATAAGTGTCGAGGCGAACTAATTCAACTAGTGAGAGGTCGGATGCGTTATTGCGGGTTCACCGGTGGTGTTACTCGTATGTCTCCGATGAACCGTCAATCAGAGTAAAGAGATGTCGGGCGTGCCGGCGAACAAAGAGCCGTACGGACGTCATTGGGGTCAACTATGGACAATCCGGTAGGCTGGGATCGAATCAGCACGATCCAATTATCTCTGGGCCATCGTTGAGTTCAGCGGTACCGAGCCGAGCCGAGCCGAGCCGAGCCGTGCCAAGCCCTGTCCTTGTTTCGCTCAAGCCAAAAACCCTTTCACACTGCCCTTCTATCCCTGACCTTTCTCCTGACCTTTGCCATTGAAAGCTTCTCATTGAAAGTGCAGGCCGACGCTAACCTTATCTAGGAGAGATTGATTGTCTTATGGAGTTCGAATACAATCATACCCCAAATAACATGTTCTAGTCCTAATCGAATCGATTTAATAACTATCCTATTGGCATAATTTCATCTACCACCTTTCAGAGAAACATAAATCGATCTGGCACTATTCTAGGTACTGTATGTATTGAGGCTGTCAGTAAGATTGTTGGCATCTGGTCAAGTCCAAAGATTTGAAGTCAAATCTCTCTACTAACTACAAATAATTCATTTCAAGTATGAAGAAGGTATGCCGTTGAATCGGTTTCAAGAAAATTGGTTCTCCGGCGAGAATTGGAGCGTTTTAGTGATGCTGAGCATGGCAGGAATGGATGTTTTATTTAAATTGTCTTGGGCAAGCGGTGGCTGCGGCTGCGGCTGCTGCTGCGGCTGCGAGGGGGCTGTGTCCCTTTGTATTAGTCAAATTTATCCGAGATGAGTTCGTGATATAGGAAATTGGGCGAGGCTTCTTGAGGCTAACATAAGATCGACAAGTGGTTGGGATGGAGAAAGGTTGGAAGAGGGAGGGGTGGGGAGGGGAGGGGAGAGGAGCAGGAGATATCGCCGATAAAGCTACCGGTCGTAAACCCACCCTCGAGAAACTCCTTGGTGCCTATTATTGTGATCTTAGGCCGTCTTAGGCAAACACTTATCCTATTTCTGTGCTCTCTCTTCGTCCTTCAGGTACCGATTTCCCCGCTCTTTTTCTTCTTATATGCATTCTTTTCCCAGTTTCGCGTCTCTCACCAAGCTCTTGCATTCACACAATTATCCGCTTCAATATTTGCCACTTTTCCACTTTGATTTCCTAATGTCTGGCCTCATGGATATCATAAGTTAGCTTAAAACCTGTGACTATAATATTGTAGTAATATGATAAGTCAAACTATCCTTTATTGAGGTACCAAGAAAATCCGGATAACCTTGTTGTTTAGGTAAAGAAGAAGGTCATTAGCGACACATTTCTACATTTTCTCCGACAATATCATGACGGTTTTCTCTAAGAGTTGCATCGTATAAACCTTTCATACATATACATATGTATACATATTCTCCTAACTATAGCTCACATCCCACTGCACCACGTTCGCTAATGACCGAAGGAAATCGAATCTCGGTCGAAGAATAAGAATCATTAGCAAAAAGTAATGGCTTTTACAAAAACAAGACCCAAATGGACGATTTGGCTTGAAATAAATAATTGGCAAAAAGGCTTCCCAAGAGGCGAAGAGTCGACTTGGACTAGAGTCAAGTTGTACAGACATATACTGTAATAAGGATGAAATCTGTATTACAACAATGGTTACTTTTGAGTAAACCTATTGAAATCATAAAATTGGCCTTAAATAGGCTGTCTTGCGAAAGAAGGATGGCATCACCCTTTCAAAAATTTGAAGCTTTTCATAGGCGAGTTGTTTTGGCAACGTGATCCTAGATAAGCAGAGGCTTTATCGGTATTGAAAAATTGTTGTCAGGCTGAAATACGGGCCAGGACGTAATATTCAAGCTCAGCAAGAGCTTGAATATTACGCTCGATCAGGATCTTTGTCGACGAGCGGACTCTCATCTCTTTCATTTGGCACTCTTTTTCCGACTGAAGCAGCTAAGAATTTAGGCCGGATCCTCGAGCTAAGCCCTAACCAAACAGGTGGAAGCGGCAAAAGTCGGGAATGTTGGAGAGGTCGGAGACATTGTAGAATGTTCGAGATAATTACTAGAAGAGGAAAAGTATCCTCGAAGAAGAATGAATGGGCCGTTAGAGGGAAAGTAGCCCGGGGGATTTGGGGTATGTGAGATGGCGCGCGAGAAATCCTTACACTAATTGACATGCGAAGTTAACCCCGATTGGCCCGCCTCATTGACCATTGACCTCGGGTGAGCTCCAAACTGACAGCTTCCCAGAAGAGTTTGATGAGTCACACCCCGTCTTACAAGGAGAGTCTCAGACCTCTCATGTCGAAACCTATCACCAAACTTTCTCAATGAGTTGTTTAGGTGCTAAATGAGAAATATACGAAATATTAGCTATAATAGAGCACTGCAAGTATATGTATAATGCAAGTGCTATAAATTCCTTAAAGCTCCATAAGTGCAAAATTTGGTAGAATTGGCATTTTTGGGGAGTCCTTGTAGTTGACCATTGCAAACCGAATTTTGTACACTTCATCTACATCACCGGCCGAGCTTATAAAGAAAAATTGGATTTGGGTTTCGACATGACAGGTTTGACAATCTCCTTGTTAGATAGGTAAGTAGAGGCAGTGCATCGAGCAGACTACGCGGCATCGTTGACACTGGCCCCAATCCATCTCGAGCCCACTTTCCTCCTTAACCCAGTTTTAATGGAGTCCTAGTGGAAGGCGGAATAGGCCGGAATAGGGCGGAATCGAAGCTGGAAAAATGGTGAAAACAAACTGATGGTTGACGGGTAAGAGTAGCAGCCAAGTTTCTTGAGTTCTTCAGGATCAATTAGAAAATCCGCCGGAATAAAAAAGCCCTGGCTTGTCATTTAGTGCGGTCAGAAGTGACTGGAGTACCTTTCGCTCTCCGATTCTCTCGCAATTTCGGCCTTGTTCTACTCATTGACAGTTTGGGACTGCTTCGCTATAGAGCTTTAATTGGGGGAGGGGGTTTCTGTTCTGGCACTACAAATTTCCTTGTCTCAAGTTCCCAAGTTCTAGTGGCGACTACATACGTTTCATAAGCTGCTCTGTATTTCGTTATGGCGGTCCATATCGAGCTCCTCTTAATCGGCAGAGCGTTACTATCTAATAAGATCGCGCGCGTTCCTGATTATAGATTTTGCAACTGGTAATTCTAGAAGATGTTACACCGTTCGAACACGCACTGATATCAACCCATCAAACCATATTTATACATCTATCTATACATACAGTATGCCTGGACGTTTTATCCTTACTTTTTCTCATTCGCTCCGTTGAAGGACTTCAGCCCGAAACTATTGCAACTATTGAAACTATCGAAAGAATGGTGATGCTGGTTTCGGTTCCAGGGGCAAATAAGAATAATTCTGCCTATTCGATGCAGATACCAAGCGGCCAGACGCAATCCATAGCACGCTCCCTCTCCTTCCTGGGGATATTTAACGAATAAATTTCCAAGGGTAAACTAGCTTTTTCCTCGGTTTACGATGCATGGGAGCCGGTCGCGTTATTAGGCCACGATATCGTAGGTACGATAGTGTGCGCAAGACGGGAGAGAGCGAGACTGAGAATGAGACAAAGGGGAATGAAGGAGGTGGCCGTAAATGATGAGCCGAACGTGGATGGAATCGAAGGAGTCGGGGTAAAGGAAATGCTCGCTCGCGAGATGTTTTCCCACATGTCTCTTGGTTGGAAGGCACGCCCGCCCGCACGCCCGCTTCCATTATGCCAACACAATGCCCTATATTGTACTTTCTCAGCTGGCAGAGAAAATAACAACAAGGAATCGCGCAACTGCATTCCGCCGGCGTCGGCGTCGGCGCCGCGGCGCTGTCTTCCTTTGTAAAACAAAATCAATTTGAAGGGCACTGTCCGCGATAATGTCTGCCGTCATCTTGACTCTTGACCGTTCAACTAGAAGTGGAAACGTATATAGGAGAATTTATTTAGAACGATGGACTTGATTTTATGTAAGCTCTGCGAGGCTATGCCGGCTTTCTCTAAAGCAAACAGAATCTAGTTCTCCTTATCATTGATAATAGTTGTCTCCTGCGAAAATGTTGTACTTCCTCGAAACCAGGATGAATTATAGTGTTGGTAAGCCGGATGAATTTTTCTACCAATACGGAGGAGTGTAGTGTAACAACTAAGTAGAGACTAAATACTCCTAAGATTCTTGACTGGATGTGTTTGGTGGCTTTGGCTCCGACAACAGCTTTCTTGACGCCTTGGCTCACCTCTTTTTCTCACTGGCTTCTTCTCTCGATCGCGGCATGTGGTCGCCTTTAAAATATCTATCTATATGTATACATATGTGCGTCGCGCGTCGCGCGTCGTTCGCTCGGTAACCGTCGCGACAGCTTTCGAATAACTGCTGACTGGCTGGCTGGGCGAACTTCAATCTTGGCTTGGAATGATTGGCGCAGATGTCTCGAATCATTGGAAATTCATCGGTGGCCTAGCGGGCAAGCTCACCCTATTGGAAAGATATTCGGCTTCTGGGCTGGGTATAGAACCTCGAGATTTTCTCCCAGCTTTCCATTAGTGGGCAATAGCTAAATGAAAATGTGCAAACGGCCAGATTGATTCGGCGATCGATAATTCACACTGTCCATGTCAAGAATATTGAGTTGCGACTAATCGTCATCGCCAAATTGATGGAAAACTTGTAAAGTAGCGGGAATAGCTGAACTCGCTAACTGGCCCTCTAAAATCTAGCATCAACTATAGCTATGGAAAGTTTTGGACAAGTAAGGTCCCAAGAAAAAGTAGGAAGCGATGGAAAATGGTGATGCTAGAGTGTCTGATTCAATGTGAAAAGTAGGTTGATTGTTTCGAGTGTGACATATGTATGGCTCGTCCATATCTAAGGAGATACAATACTTTAACTAACCTTGTCCGTTTAATGAGCTAGTTCTTTATGTTATATAAGATGAAGTAGCAATGCTATTTCTCGGGAGGTGGATGTAATTTTGAAGAGGTGCGTCCTCGGCAAGTAAGAAATAAGGTGCTTTCTTTTGAAAGAAAGGAGAAAGCCAGATGCAAGATCTGATAAGATGAGATAAGATGAGCGTTAGTTCTAGAAGGCATTGCTTTCCTTGAGCATTCTAATTTCACTCGGACGATTTGTTCTGGTTCTGGTGAGATAAATCCAGAGTTTACGGGATAAGCCTGAGTGGAAGTGATTAGGCTTGCTTTCGAAGCCGGTCCGAGATAATTTGAGGGAAAAAGGAGTGGGCGCCCGAGGCAAAGATAAAAGGTAAAAGGTAAAAGGATGAAGCTATTGGAAAGAATGGCCTCTTTTCACCAGTTGCTCCATCGATGCGCTCCATTAATTGGCCGGGGATTATAGAGTTGAAAGTGTAATTCAAGCGCGGCATAACTTTTCCAGGCAAGATTACAGAAGGATCTGCCAACTAATCGCATATTTAGGATCGCTCGCTCGAGCCGGCTTACTGTTTACCCTCAGCTGAATTACTGCAACTTTCCAGCGGCTTCCACTTGCTTATGTTGCTAAGATTAAAACGCTAGCCGTAACCACTCGTTGGATTTGTTTGGACTTTGCGCTCTCACAAGTTTTCCCACTCGACTTCGGTTAGATCAGACAGCCACGCCGACAAGATGTAGCCGCTCCTTCCTACCCGCTAATAGCTATAGCGGTAAGCGCACCCTCGCACCCTCGCAGCCCACCCACTCACCAGGCCCCAGATGCAGTTGGCTCCCTCGGTGCCTTCCTTCGATTCGACTGGCTCTCGAGTGCCTCTCCACTTAAGCTCTCCTTCCCATTCAGACGCTCGAGAAATAGATGTTTCGTTGAAGCTGCTCTTTCAAAAAACCCAGAACATCCCCAAAAGCCTAACAAAATATCAAGATTATCAAGATGAAACTTGGTATCTCCATTATTAGGATCTTGGACTATAGAGATTTATTAGCGTATAGCATGAACGTCAGTTGGATAGTTCTAGTTGCAGTGATGATTTTCATTGGAGGTTCATATTAGTTTTCCAAATATTGAATAAGAAAGGATGGCTGGTGCACGATAACCGGCTAAATCCGTGCTTAGGTAGTTTGGCATGGTTAATGCTGGATTGGGAAAGTACTCATGAATTGAGGCCAGGATTATCTGATGAAGTGGTGTGTAAAGAGGGTTGAATGGCCGTTTGAAGAGCGGCAAGGGAAGATCGGCTAGCGGAAGTAGCATTGCCGTTGTACCTCTTAAGTCTTCCTGGGATCTCCATAAGTACATAAATGTCGCGGTTCGTTAGGATTGCGATATCGTAATTGGGCGGAAAAGCGAGTTGAGGACTTTCGGCGTGTTAACGATAATTGATAGGAAAGCGCGTGTCATACCTTAATCAGCATGGATTTAACGGGATTGCCGTTTGCTTGGTACTTGGGCGCATTAGCACAACTTAGTGCTTACTGCTTATGGATAATTGCTCGGAAACGGGAGTAGGACCGCTGCATGCTCTCTCTCTCCCCCCTCTTTGTCTATCTCTCTCTCTCTCTCTCTCTCTCTATATATATATATAGTATTCCCTCTTCCTCTGACGGGGAATTGACATTGTAACTACTGTTTTAGTAGTTAAGCATCGGTGAGGAAATGTCGAAAGAATAATAAGAGCGGGGCTTCGAAAAGTGGTCGGTCTAGTGGCAGATTGTAGTCAATTATCCGGGGTCGCGGGGGTGTAGATTGTAGAGGGTAGAGGGTTGAGTAGAGTTGAGTGGGGTGCGCGGGCTGGAATATACTTTGGTCGTGTTTTGAAGGCCAGAGCGAATTACCGCTGGCGGTGGCTCGATTCGGTTGGTATGGGTTTCCATTCCTAGGATAGCTTTGTTCCTTGTGTAGGATCTTGTTTGAATGGAGCAATGCTTGGAAAACTGGTAAAGTTAATAGACGCAGCTACAATGGAAAGAGGTGGCATGCAGGACTAGTAAGAGGAAGGAAATAAAGGAAAGTCTGGCATTAATGGCAGAGAAGGGGAAGAAGTCGAGTATAAGGTGTCTTGAAACTTGGTGCTGGTCAATCATATGATATTATGATCGTTGCGATCAGGCGTCGCTTAATGAAGGTAAGCGCAAGTCGATAGTGTGCATAATTCGACTAAAGAAAATAAATGGAGGATCGTTGGAGGATAATGAACGTTTGGCCGCTGGGGTTGTTGGAAGCTCGCGGTCATAGTCGCGGAAGAAGAAAGGTGGATCTTGGCGAAGCTTGATTTACGCCGGAGCAGCATGCAGCACCACGGAACTTTGGATCTTGCTTTCCTATTTTTCGCAGCTCTCTTCCTCAGCATGGTTTGGCAAGAGGTTGGCTCCTTGGCGCAAACTATCTACATACATAGATATACATATGTGTAGCAGGCGCACTCTTCTGAAACAATAAATTCCACCAGGGGAAATATATTAGCCTCTTGGATTTAGACGTGTTCTTTCGAGCGGCACTAAATCCCATTCACCCATCGAGCAAGAACCGTCTGTCTTATCGTGGACAAAATCATTAAGTTTCAGTTTCTATTGAGGAGCATGCGGTAAGCGAAGAATGAACCAACTTATGAATTGGACTTGGCAAGTGGTAGAACGGGAGGAGCGTAGAATGTCCTGCCGCAGGATCGGCCAAAAGCCTGTAACTTACACTAACTATGAGAAGATATGGCTTCTCGGACATTTAATCGGTCAGTTCCACTAGGATTGCGACGAGCGAGGTTAACCAATTTCATAGTCAACGCACACCTCGGAATGGAGAGTTTTTTTATTGGAGCCATTTAGTCCATTTACGAGGGAAATAGTAAATAAGGCGCGCGAAGTTTTTCTACTTAGGCAGAGGTAGGCGAAGCATATTAAAGACACGTTACTTGGCTGTCAGTTGTAAGCTAATGAAAAAGAGAACGTGGGCCTACCAACTTTCCAGAGGTAGTGGTTCAATCTTTTTGAAGAAACGCGCAATTTTGTACGCAGCCTTATTTTATGAAAGCTTAGTGGACATTGAAATTGAAAGATAGACGATAGAAGAGTGTTCACCTGGGACTGACGCATTCCGATCTAAAAGGATACAAGTATTTTTGCTCGGCTATTTCCCAAGGAATACTAACGGGAGATGCTTTCAAGATATTTCCTCTTTAAATGCTCTAAACCTAAACCGAAACCTTTAGACAGGTATTTTCGTTCCTTGTCTAGAGAATTATTGCTCAAGTAAAACGAGATTGTTTTATGTAGAAAGAGAAATGATTGGCGAGCTGTACATATATTTAGTTGGATGAGAGAGGGCTGCCGCTCGGCTCAAAGTACTCAGGCATCGAAGCACTTTTTGTTCTACTGGTCGATAGTTATTGCTGATTTAGATGAGAGTGCGGGTTGAAAGTGTGAAAGGGGAGGGAGAGAGGAGGGGGGCTCCGCTTAATGGGAGCGAGCCATAATGGAATATGTCGGCAAGTGTCTCTGAACGTTAATATTTACATAGAATATGAGGGAGTGCGGGAGGTGCCGACTGGCGATCACCTGGCATTACTGGCAGCCAATATTAATGGGAAATATTGAGATAAAAGGGAAAAGTGGCTCTCTTATGTTTCGTGGGCTTTTCGATGCGTACCCGGCATGCGGCGTGGCGCAGCGCGACGCGACGCCTCGATTAATTGTAGGGCAAGGGGCTATCGGCGGCCCCGGAAGTAAAACGGTTCCGATTCAGCCGGCCGATGAAACATATTAAAGAGGATCATTGGTCGAGGCCGTAATGGAGGAACTAAGAGACAAATCCGCTTGATAATCCCTTATAATATGTATATCGGTGGTAGAAGAGTAGACCGCTCTAAATAAATAATTCGTCGGTTAATAGGAAAGAATCCTGTTCAATTCACCCTTCTCCAACTGGTTTAGACCTGATACTCGCGTGATCGCACCTACTCCAGCCCCATTCATTTGGAGGATCTACATACATCAACGTAGAAATGTCTGCAATCTAAGGAAGTGAGAGAGGACGGCGGTGTGTTTATGTACGTATGCACATGTATATGTGCGTGAGGGTGAGGAATTGGGATGTTGCCGTGTAAAGTAAAGTCTAGTTGAATGGAGTGTTACCACCTTTTTCTCGATACTCTAGGAAATCCCGCGGCGGGAAGCCACAGTAATTTACGATTTCCTGCTCCACTCCAGCAAAAAAGCGCTCATTTTAATAGACGGTGAATTTGACTGGCAATGGAACGGCCTCGAGAACGGCGCTAGTATCAAATCAGCAGCTCGATTGTAGAGATTTTCTTCTTTAGAGTATTTTCCATGGTATTATATGTATATCGGATTAACAGGCCCGTTATATCTGAGCCGATTTGGAGCTTGCCATTCACAGCGGTCCGGTGATAACACAACAATGAGCCTCCTATCCCACTTAAGAGAATGATGGTATTCACTCTGATATGGAATGAGAACAGTTTTTAACCGACTAGAAAAACGAAATTCTCGCCGTGCAAGTTCAGTTGTCTTCCGGAAGAATTTCTTCCTTTTCCTCTTCCTCTTCCTCTTCCTTCTAGTGTGATTAGTTGTGAGTTATTTGAGTATTGTATGCATGTCTCAGTATTTGCTTGTGCGGAGCTTTGGCTTTGTCAAAAGAAGTGTGTAATAATGAAGAATTGAGTGGAAGAAGTAAGTAGAGTCTTCCTAGGAGAATGGTGGTCGAGTGAAGACGAAAGGGCTAACTTGATTTGATCCGCTCGTAATGGGTATTAATGATTGTTGGGGCGATTGATTCGAAAGTGGTTTGATATGTGGGCAGGGCCATCTCTGACGTTTAATGGTAGATGGATGAGGATGACTATTATTGGCGGATCGGGAACCGCAGCTCGAACGGATACATATACAGGATCGCTTAACCATGGCTCATGCTTCCATCTTACTCGGATTTCGTAGTGTGGTTCTGTAATTGCCTATCCAATCTGATCGTTTAAGCAATAATATAATCAAGTCCTGCCATCGACAAATGTAGTTGAATAAGTACGGAGGTGTAAGTAAATGTAATATGAATCTTGAAATGAAATTTTTCAAAGATTAGACCAAAAGGGAAGTGTGTCTCTCGATTCCTTTAGGTTTGCAATTTGTTGGAGGGAAAAGTGATCGATTTCTCCAACACTATTTTAATATCTCGCAGGTAAAATCCTCGGAGAGACTGCTTTTTCACTAAGAATGATTTAGCTGGAGTACTGCCGCTGGATACACTCTGCCGCATGAGATCAGCGACTAGCGAATAAAGTTGGATTACTTTACTAGCTATTCCTTTCTAGATAAGATTTCAACGAGTTCCGAGAGCGCAACATTACTTCTATCTTAATGATAATTAGCAAGCTAATGAATAGTAAGTGTCGTTGATAAGATGTTGGATCCTGTGTCCCGGAGGAGTAATTGGAGGTCAACTGGAAATGCAAACTGGAGAAATGTGTAAGAAGAGAGGGAGAGAGAGGGAGGGTGAAAAGTTGCTATCTTGGGAAGGGAATGAGGAGAATACATAGCTGGGGGGGGGGGGGGGGTGATGCTGAGAATCTATGATTAGTAGGGGGTGTGTCTGTTTGTAGGTGTTGGAAGTATGTATGGGAAGTGGAGCGGGCAGGCTCTATCGTGCCGATATGTAGGATGAAAGAGACGCGAATTGCGGTTGATCTCCGATTACCGTGAGAAAGGGAATCTCGGTGTGGGGCGAACCTGATCCGGGGTTGCGCGGCGTGGCGCGGCATGGCGCGGCGTGCGTTGACGTTCGACGCACCAAGGTGGGCCGAGCGGCATCAGGATTCCCATCGATGGATCGATCTTTATGAGAAATTCGCGGAGTCCCAGTCTCTCGGTTACACAACACCCACTGAGATCAGTGGATGCTATCGATGTCCAAGCGCGGTGCGACGCGTCCTTCTCGAGATTGCTCTTGGCTCTTGGGATTCCGGGGAATCCGGAGATCTCGCGAGGATAGCCTACACATCTCTCATGATCACGCTCCTCGCTTCACCGATTCGCCTCCCTCTTTGGTGTTCGGTTCCAAGCTTCTCCCACTATCAACTACCACTACCACCCCCCCACTCCTCACCCGATCCATTCGCTTCCTCCTAATGTATCTCTCGATCTCGAAACTCGAAACTCCAGCCAATACCCTCTTTAACATACAAACTATCTGTACTCTCTTAACCATCTTAACCATCCTAACCATCTTAACCGTATCTGGAAAGTGGCTATCGTCTAGAACTTTCGGGCCCTTACCGCGAGAACCTTACTTTTAATTCAATTAAAACCGTTTCAACTCTCTCCAAAAACAGGAAGCAATAATACACCCGATCTCATACTTAGAAGGAGAGTGCCAGACGCATCGGCTCGCAAACTCTCTTCGTTTTCTTTTTATAAACATCCATCCCAATCTAGACTACTGAACATCTTCAGCTGGCATTATTAACTACAGGCATTTTTGACAATTCATCGAACAACCTGATTTTTCCTGTTGAACGGTACCTCAGAACTACATCTGTTAAATTTTCGTCCAGTTGAAATCCACCGTGATAGTATGCGCGTCGCACAATACTAGTAGATCGGTTCACCGTTAGTCTCCAGTGTCTTGCTATTCGTTTTCTTTGTTTTCTTCATGCTTGGGAAGCGGCAAGCATTCTAGAGAGGCGGAGCTTTCGGAGCTTTCGGAGCTTTCGGAGCTTTCGGAGGGAAGAAGAAGACGGTGGGAGTAGAGAGCGGTATATTCGCAGTACTTCCTATCGGACATTTATACATTTTTCCAGCGGCTGCACTGTTACGGCCGGCATCCGATATTGAATTATACAGTATGCAACCGATGCCGTCGCACTGTTACCTATAAAAGTTCCCGCGTGACACGTTTGCCAACGGGTTTTCCCCTAAACGGTCTCCATTCCAATCGGACTGGAGTCGGTCGGATGGATATCCCCACGGCTTTTCATTTACCAACTCATCTTTTCACCAAACTTCATCAATTCATTCCAATTCGATCTGACTTGACTCGCTAATAATATCCCGATTACTCTTCAGATTTCGTTCGATCGATCAACCAGACGCTCTCTCTCTCTCTTTCTCTCTCTCCTTCATGCTAACAGGTTAAATGCTTTTTCGTTGCGATGATTGCCTCTTACGGTAAAAGACAAGCATAATCGCCGGATGTTATTATAAGAAATGAATGGATGGTTTACTGAGAAGGCCTTCACGGTTATTAATCCGGGTAAAGTGTATTTGTCAAATAAATCTAGACATCATTCGCCGGGAGAAAAGCGGACCATGATGGTGGTCTGCTCGATATTTTGTGGAAATGGCCGGATCGCCAGTAAATTGAACATAATTTGCTTTGGCACTATGCGAGCGCGCGCGCTCGCTCGCGTTCACATCCGCACTCGCGCTCACACCTCTTGCCCCTTGACACGCCGCGCCGGCGGTGCGATGCGACTCAACGGGAGCGGATATTCGAAAATTTCGCTCACGCATTCACTCCCCCTCGAATTAGGAATATAATTTACTTTTCCACACTCCACTCACCATTTCCTTTTGCACTTGCTGATTCTCGATACAAGTATTATAAACCGATTGCATTCAGCTTTCCTTTATTTATTCCACTTGCTATTTGCGTCTGCTATGCTTTATTCCAATTGGACACGCTTCATCGCAATTACACTCATGCCATTTTACTCCAGTTAAAGCTGAAACGATTTCCTTTCTAATATTAAGCCCACTTGTTATTGCAATTGTAGTGGCATGTCGACTAAAATGAGGCCTTAAATAGATGTGGCTTAGCGAGACTTTTTATTTGACTGCAGAATCGGGAATAGTGATTATTGGTTGAAAAGTCCGCGCGACATTCGGTAAAGTTGTGGAATCTCTGGATTGAAAATCTTGCGACATTTCATCATGGATATGCTTTAGAATGAGCAGCGATTTCGAGGGAATATCCCATTATGTATGTGTATATCTAAAGCGGTAGATAGGGAGTAGTTCTCGTGATGGCAAAGAACCCTATTACCAATCTGATTTGAAAGAAAGGCTCATAGGTGCGCCGACATCCAAAAGAGATTGAATTTTCTTGAGTAGAGTAAGGGCTTGTTAGCTCGGCTAATAATCGATAGATCGAAGTAAGCGGAGCTAGTTCCTGCACCCGCTTTGCCCACTGACTTTTCCAGTATTACCTTATGGAGCGAGGCCCTCATTAATCCCTATCAGTATCCATCTGCTTTCATTCTACCATCAGGTGTACCATTTGCTCTCCTGATAATAGCCTCGACAACCTGTTAAACCTATTGGAATGCGAGCAAGCGATCAGCTAGCATCCCTCATACAAACATGTCTCTCCTTCAATGACAGCCATTATTCTCTTCGACCTTCATCCCATTCTTGTTGCCTGACAGTTTATCAGACGGCCATTAAATAGCCAGAATTTCATTAGCGCCATTCTATTGACAGCTAGCCGAGCTGATGGAACAGGTCTACCTTTCATCGATATTCGACATTGGAAACATACTTTCTACCCGAACCAACAACGGCATCGCTTCGAGCCCATCACTTATTTCCCATTATTCAGACTGCCTGCACGCTAACCGAGGACAATCTCAGAGGTCGAAGATAAACAAGATCTCCAAACTACAGGAGTTGCCTTTTTTCGAGCGGAGCTAATCGCGCCAAGATAGAATGATTTCTTAACTATATAGAGCGAAGCTTGCTTCGTCAAATTTATACTCCGCCGTTTACATTATTTGCTCTTTGATTTCTCCCCCTTTTACTTCCATTCTCTGCTTTCCAGTTCTCTCCAAACAGTTTTTCCTTACGTTACAGCATCTCAATATTTATTCCCTTTTCTCCATGCTTCTATTAATGAATTTGATTTAATAAGGTTGACTTCTTATGTGGAACTTTAGGTAGCCTAACAGCCTAAAGTCTCTCCTTTTTCTTCTCATGAATTCTCTATTTTTCATCCATCAACATTAGATTCTCTTTTATACCTATCTATCTCTATCTATCTCTATCTATCTATATGACTGTTAAAATATGTATCCATATACAGATATGTATGTATACACATTTATCTTCCGCAAGACTCCTCTACCGTTCGACCTATCCCCACTAAATTTGCCATGAATATTTCTGGACAAGCTCGAAAAATTACCATGACCTTTCCCACCTACCCCTAAACTCTACAGCAAGTATGGAGACGCAATATTAGCGGGCCGCAGCCGCTAGAAAAGCCAGTCAAAGCTACAATCCAAATATAGCACTGATGTTTCATAAATCGGGGAAATAATATATTTCTGGTTGCTGGTTCTCTATTATTTGACGGTGTCGGTGGGCGTGGCCTAGTTATCCAGTTATCAGCACCTACCTTACTTGCTACACGTAGTCGTGAAATATTTGCCAGAGAAACCTCTCTCGGTCCTCGGTGCTTAGTAAGTTGGGGAGGTTAAGGAGGGCTGTTGGCTGGTTTTCTATTGCCTGCTGCGGGCCAATCATCTTCTATTATCGACAAGAGAGTTGTGCCGCCAGTTTGCCATTTGTTCGCCAAGATGTTCTTAGAGGCGTTCTTCATCAAGCATACGCTATTCACACTCCTCACGCCCACATACAAATATACTATGGCTGCCAATCTTGCTCTTTTTGGCCCTCGGGTAATTTATTATCGGTTCAAATTATTCTTTCATCTTGAACAAATCAATTCAGAATTCACTTTTTGCTCGTTCTCTATAGACATATGTAAGTACATATGCATACCAAGATAGCTATCCGATCTTTTAGTTTTGTCTGTCTCTTTCAAAGCTCTCGGGATAAAATGACATGTCGAGCTCTTAAAGAAATGCAGATTAATAGCTTGAGGTAGGAGTCTTCAGAAAGGGTTTAAAGGGACTCGAATTGTTGAGGTAACGCAGCTAATATTTTGGCGAAATAGTTAGGAGAAATACTAAAGAAGAGTAAGCGGTATGGTAGTGGTGGTTGTGTGAAAGAGGCAGGAGCGAAGATAGGAAAGGCGAAACGAAACCGAAACCGAAACCGAAACCGAAAGCGGGCAATTGGAGAAACGTTCGCGCTCGTCCGCCGGACTCTGAATTGTTCAAGGGTCGTGGACGGTGTGTACATACGTGCGCCTCGTGGAGCGGGGCGGCGCGGCGCTTGCTTCCTAGTCGAAGGCTTACGACTTAGGAGGCGACTCTGGACGTGACTGGCTTTCGAGAGAATCGACGCGACAAGTTGCGATCAAGCAGTCTTCTGCGCCACTCTCACCCAGCCCACTTTTCCCATCGGAGACTCGATATACTCTCGAGCTCTTCTCATGTAAAAAGCTAATGTTCACGAAACAGTGACGGAAACAATTGAATTGCCCGAATGATTCAATTCCTCTCCCAACTTGACAAATCCAGCATAATATGTACACACATACATGTCTCTAGACTTTAATCTGCCAAGTTGCCCAATTTCAATTATCTATAGAGTTGTCATTTTGGCAAGTTTTTCGTTGTGATTGCTTGTAATATTGAGGCTTTCTGCCAAGAAGAATAAGGACATTGATAAAAGGAATGAAGTGAATTGTCATGTAATGTGGTGTTTTGTTTGCGGGCTGGAGTGGTGTGTGTCGTGTAGCGTGCGTCCTCTTTCTCTCTGTTGAGGTTGCCGGTGAAAGGTGGCTGCGCGAGCTTCTCTCCGAAGGCTACTGGCAGAAGATGCTCCTAGAGTAGTATTCGAGCGGACAGCGATGATATCTCGTTTCCTCTCTTCGGATCGACGCTTCCTCATCGAGGGTTGGATGTCGTGGAAAAAATGCTATTGGCATAGACGTAGACGTATCGGCTTCCTAGCTCGAGGAAGCGAGCAGCAGCCAGACAAGTCGAGGATGATGAATGGCCCCCTGATTGCGGAAGCTTCTCGCCCTTTGTACGAAGCACCTTATCCGAGGAAGCTCACTGTGCGCCAATTAATGCCTCTTCCTTCGAATTATTCCTCCCACTATTCTCTCCAACACACCTGACAATCAGCGCATCTCCCCTTAATGACGTTAGCCTCGGCTCAATTCGAGAAAGCCCTTTAACTATGTTGCACATCGTTCAACTTGCAACTTTCAACTCTACAAAATTATTTGATTCTTCCAGTCTCATCTCAATCTCGATCTTTATAGATGCGATTTGCTACTTCAACAATTCTACTTGAAATCCCTATATACTATTCTTCCTTCACATATCGACCACCGAAGCAATGCACACTCCCCACACCTCTTACATAATTGCTGCGTAAACCTTACTGATTCTATAGATGTCAGTTCTCTTGTGTATAGACCTATGCACTTGATTATGATAATTGAGATAATGAGAAGATCTAGAGGTCTAGAGCTTAGAGGCTGGACGCCAGCATGCCAGGACATTGCTAATTCTCTGAGAACCGGCTTGTTCTAGCTTTGTTTTTCAACCCTTTAGTCTGAAATCCGCGAGCCAAGCCGAGCAGAGGCTTTCTGCTTTCTAAGAAAATCAATCCGCAGAGAGGGCTTTCGCTGACAGGCTTGTCAATTATCCTACAGCATTAGCGCTCCTCTATTGAACTTATAGATTGGCCCGCACTTTTTCTACGCTACACAATTGGAGGCAGAGAGCCTCGTAAACCGTAGAGCTAGAGGAAACAAGACAGACTGTATTTCTCTTCGAGATCGATCAGAATCTACTTATCGCATAAAAAGAGACCAAGAAATAAATCGAGACATGGGCGGCCATTTACTATGGTAAATAGGTGTGCATCGTTGTCAGTCCTTTGAGATAAGCTTCATTCCACCAAGCGTCGAATCCTTCATTCATGTTAACTGTTATAATTCAGTTATGTTTAGAGTTATTGACATCTATCGGCGAATAGGGCAAAAACTACCGGGGCACTAAAGACCCGCCAGCTTTGCTTCGGTCTTTATTTCACTTTAATTATCTTTTAGTTGGTTAGCCGAGACATTCTCAATGGGAGTGAGTGGAACTCCTTCGCACAGCAGATAGAAATAGAGATAAAAATGAGATATTGTTATTGGGAATAGGTAAATGGAGAAGAGTCGAGTAATAGTGGAGAGTTAAAGAAGGAAGCTGCTCGGGGAGTGATGGAGGCTGCAGTGATAGTGGAGTTAAAGCTGGCGGCGGGGAGAGTAGGATAGGCTAGGAGGGGCGGAGGAGAGGAGAGGAGAGGAGAGGAGAGGTGAGGAGGGAAGGAAGGAAGGAAGGAAGGAAGGAAAGATGGTGGGGGCTAGAACCGGCTTCCACCTGGGTAGTATATCCTTATTGCGGCTGATGCAAAGGATAATGGTCCGTCCTCGTTGAGAGCCACGCGAACGTCGCGTCGGGCGAGCGAGCGAACGAGTGGATGGATGCACCTGCGCTCATCGCTGCATCGAACCAGCTCCTCTCCTCTCCTCCCGTGTTAAGGGCGCAAGAACTCGTCCACCGAATATCCCCCCCCACCACCACCACCTAGCAGGGACACATGGCAACCTCGAGGCTTCAGGCCCCTGCTCAGCTCGACACTCCGCTCTCTCCACTCTACTCTCCAGCCTCCAGCCCAACGTAATTTGCGCCCATTCACCTTCCACTACATTCCTCGCTTCAAGATTCAAATCTCCTTTCCGAAACAAAACCTACCAGACTGATAATCACTCGAGAGCCTCGACTTTTGCATTTCCTCGCATGTCTTTTTGCTTCTCTCTACAAAACTATCCACTTATTCCATTTACGATGAGTCTACTTCCTAGACTCCTCTAGTAAGAATCATTCCGAGGAAGCAACCTTTTCTATCCTCTAATCTCATGTTGAGCGGGTAGCAATTGGCTTTGTCATCGTTTGGAGGCTGCTAGAGCCTGCGAGCTTATGCGAGAAAGGAGAAATCCTATCACCAGTTGGTGTCCATTCCTGTCATCCTAGATAACTAACTAAAGAAATATACTTAATTCGGTGCGAGGACTTGATTTTGCTTCTTGGAAAATGGTAGATTTCTCCACTCGCCGGCCGGCGAGAATGTCTAGGGTAAAATTTCTTATTTAGATTTCCAGTCGGAAAGTTTGATCTGTTGTCTGGCGCGGTAGCGAGGGGGAGGGAGCATAGCTATCATGAAAGCAGATTCCGTGAAGCCATTCAAGTTCTCAATTTTGGAGCACGCCTCCGCGAAAGCGACTCAATCCTCCCACATGAAATTCCTAGTTTAAAGTTCCGTCATTGCGCTTTCGGGGTTCGGTTGAAAGGAGCATCGCACTCCCACAAATTTCGCTGTTTCTAAGCTGGCCGAGATATTTTGCAAGCTGCGTTGGACTGAAACCCTCGCACCAACAAGTCGACTCTTTCCACTTCGATTTCAACCAGTATAATTAAGAGGGGATTTTTTTAAAACTTCGATCGCTAGCATACCTCCCAAATTCAATACAGCCCTACCGTTTAATATGCCAGTCTTTTCATTTAAACAACTTCTTTCCTGCCGATTGTGAAATAACGACTGGTTTGGTCGGTTAAATGGCTTCGACCTTGAGTTTGGAGCGGCTGTTTTCCCGACGCTATCGAGCAGAAAGGATGCTTCGAACCGAGAGGCCAGAACTCTCCCATCTGGCCAGTCTTGACGCGATCTGCCGCGACGCGACGCGACGCGACGCGACGCGCAACGGTGGGAAAGCTCTGTCCTTGAGTAGAGTAACAGCCAGTTTCTCGGTGAATTAGCCCGAGGGATAAGCGCCTCTGTAATTTACGAGGTGGCACCGGATAATTCGATTGGTTCGATATAGTGTGTATAGTTGGCCGTTGTCGAAGGTCTGCAACTCAGAAACAAGCCGGCCTCGCCTCTCCTCGCCTCTACCGTCCATTCATCGGCCTTTGCAAATTATCCTGAAGGAGAGACTTATTGAAACTCCTAATGCGAAACACATTCACCCTTCCTTCACTCCGTATATCACGCTCCACATACTACACTCCAGAAGCGTATAATAAATCAGAGCATCGCCAGTTTCTCTTCTTGTACTGGCCAGATTTGCCAGCAACTTCCTTCGCCGGAGCGCCACAACGGTCCCAGTGTCATTAATTTCCTCTAGCCCGTTACTTCTATCTATTACTACAAACACCACAACCAGCATCCATAGGCATACATGGTACATGCTATCGAAAACTCTCTGTTTTTTATGCTCAGCACATTCTCTTGCCGAGCTTTCAAGACCAATGCTTATTAACTTGCAATTCTACATCGAACACATGTTCTACATTAGACCTATCGTGTTTACCTCAGGCTAACAATGAAAATGATGTTATCTTTTTCATTGGATATCTCCTTAATTTGCATATCAATTTGAGCTCGCAGTCGACGGTCTGGTTAAAGAGTGGGCCAGTGCATCGTGCAACTGGACTACACCAGTCTGAGGAATTTGGCTCTTTCCTAAAACAGTACTAACAGCATTCTGATGATGAGAATAATGATCGATAGCATTTCCCCATTAACACGTATGCCCGCTGGCTTACAAGTATCCTCCAAGTATAGCAGAAATGGCCAGTTGCAACAAGTGACACCGGTTTTTCTACTTTATAGCCGGTAGCGCATAATAAACTGGCCCGTGAAAAATGAATGATCCGAGCTATTATTTTCTCTATGATTTGTCCTTGGGAAACAACGAGCCTCTCTATAATTGGGATTTTGGATGGCGCGACTTTCTAAGCTTGTGTGTTGTAGTTGCCCGAGCAGAGCGTTCAGTGGGAGTGAGAGTGGCAGTGGGAGTGGCGTAGGATTCGAATTAGCCAACTAATAATAAAATGAAGGAATGATTATAGACCGAGAAGTATCAACATTAGTTTAGCAAGTGAATTTGAGTGTGTGAGGTATCCAGTATTGATTCTAAGTACTGGCCTCCCCTATACTTGACAAGCTCTCAGGCTTTCTCATTGAAGCGACTTCCTGCAAGTTTTGCCGAGTTCCGTTCAGGCTTTGTGGTGAATGAAATGAGAGGCACTATTTATTATAAACGATTCAGTCACAATAATCGGAACTAGCAGAAATTGGAGCAATCAAGCTGCCAGGAGTGATCAAAGAAATATGCGCCAGTTGGGAGTAAAAAGGCTCCCTCCTTTCCAATGCTAGGTTCTCTTTTCTCGGCAAATTATCGGGCTCCTCTCCGATTTCCAGCAAACGATTCCATTGCAATTACTCTTTCCATTTCAGTGGATAGATCACTCTCAAAGTGGCGAGACTTGGAATTATCCAGTCAAGTATTTTTAGACTGACTTCTCACTGGGCACAAGTATCGTGCGTCGATTCGAGCTGGTGCTCCGAACAGGTTCTAATTACGGAAAGCGGAAACCGTTGCGTGCATAGCAGCATTCCACTGAAACAGGTAGATATAACCGATCGAGAGATGATGTCGAGGAAGACAAGTACCCTGTGCCGTTCCGTTAGAAGAATTGCCGTTAGCGTTAGCGAGTCTTATGCTTTTAAGAATAGTCGCAATTCCGGACAATTCCGAGCAATTCCGGGCATTTCGAGCTAATTCGAGATAATTCTATGAGGGCATCTTCATGAAACAATAGGAAATTAGCTGTGGGCTTCTAGCGAGGTACTAATCTATTATAGCACTAGTTGCTTTGAGCGGAACAAACTCTCCAACAGTCCAATCTTCCTCTTGATTGATGCATCATGGCAGAGTGTAACCGCATTTATAGAGATGCATACTTTTCTGTTATTATTGGACCAGTCCCAATTGGGGCTTCCCGAGGGAAAATGCAATTTCGCGGCAATTAATCAAAGCCGGTGCTTGGTTGGAATGGGCTGGCTGGCTGGCTGGCTGGCAGGGCTTGGCTGGGCAGGTTGCCTAGGTTGCCTAGGTTGCCCCTTTCGCTACTCGCTACTCGCTAGCCGACCGATTACCGGCTTTCCTGCAGACGATCCTCGTCGATTTATCACGGCGAGCCGCCCTGATAACACGCCGCTCATCCCTCCATCTTATTCTTATGCACCCCCCCCCCCCCCCTTCTCTCTCTCTCGCTTCAGCTCCTTCCACATGCTTCACATTTCCCGATATTCCACATACTAACATTCCTTTCGTTCGACTGCCTAATCACAGTCTCCATCCGGAAATTCTACTTTTTCCTGTCGCCTCTCGCCTCTCGCCTCTCGCTCCTCGGATAACCTCCTCTCCATTTACAATTTACATTCTCACTCAAGTCCACCGAAACTTTCAATCAATCTTCTGCCAATCTCTACATATAAGCCACACGATCTAACAGCTATCTACATCAGAGTACTAAAAGTCAGGTTTCATTCGAGCAATTTCTTGGCTTTCTTTATGCTTTTTAAGGACTCCAACTCTTCTCAGCCGCTCTCTACTCATTTAATATTATTAAGAGGTGGGAAAGGTGAGAAAGGTGGGAAGGAATCGAAGGAAGGAATGGGCTGTAAGGTAAAAGGAAGGAGTGATAATAACGAAGTGAAAGTGTTAGGCGGTAGGTTGGTAGGTGGGATGGGTGGGTTTGTCGTGGAGAAGACGATGCGAAAAAGGGGTAAGTGCCAGAAGCAGGTTTGCAAAGGTAGTCGGGGATTGGGGATCGGGGATCGGGGAACCGTCTCCCTTGAGTGGAAGGCTTTTTAACCAAGAGAGACTCGACTGGCGCTCATGTCGCTATTGCACCATGAGCGGAAAAACACGAGAGGTAGAGCCGGGAAATCAATATTTCTCTGCAATTGCCTCCCCATACCCCCAAGACACTCCCCCAACACCCAATCCCCGGCCAAGGCCATTGACCTTCCCAGTATCAGGGTTGCGAGTTCTCTTAAATTAAGAGTTCTACCCTCGAAAGCTGGCTACCGTCGCGCCACCGCCGCGCCACCGCCGCACCACCGCCGCACCGCAGCGAAACTTTCTTCGCGATAAAGCCACGCTGGACACTCGACTAAAAGTGAATGTTGCTCACTCTTTTAATTACAGCCTTTTCAGCAGATTCCAACAAGTTATTTAACGGTCGATAATTGAAAATCTACTTAATGGGAGGCGGCTACCCTTTACCTTTCAGAAAGCTTACTTTCAGACCTATCATCGGTGAATCGGTCAGATAAGTTACCGCCTACTGCCTTCACTACTGCCTTCACCTTTTTTACAAGTGAACGGAGAAAGCACTTTCAGCACAGTATTGCAAACATAATCCAACGCTTTTGGCTAATTTCAATAATGAGGGAAACAGTGTCGAACAAAAGTTAGCTTTCACATTGGAGAAGCTGAAAATTACGATAGTTTTTTGTCAGGTGAAATAGGTGAGAGAAGCGCAACCATTAGATAGAGGTTGCACGTATGTATGTACTAGGAAAATGCCAACAGCGCGTCTTTCCCAGGAAGGTTTCTCTATTCAACAAAAGCTGCCACCAGCCAACTTTCCCAGTCGACCAGCTGACCGCCTCCAGACCGCCTCCAGACCGCCTCCCCTTTCCACCCTTTTACCCTTTTCTATCTCTAGTCTTCCCTTTTCCGCCACCTCACAATTCTCTACTGTTCTACAATTTCACTCTTAATTGTCCTTGCATTACCTTCCCCGATGATCTACCCTCTACTCTCAATTCTCATTAATTCGCAGTAAGCCCGATTAAGCCTGATTAGTCGCTTCGAAGATTACTTCAAGTCTCGGTCGAGAGTAACGGTAGATTTTATATAATCTTAGAGAAGTCTAGCTAGTTTCGCAGCTGACTCCCACTATTTTCGGTGGAGGAATGCTTTTGCCAGTCAAATGGATTGACTGCGCGGTGAGTGCCGCACCTCCACTTCCGATCGCCCAGCCAAGCGATGTCCGTTCTCCGCTTATCGTTAGAACAGAACTCCTTCCCCTCGAAGGGCGCGCTTCTTTTAATTGGAAAATTCCCAAGAGACAGTGGCCCTTTCTCTCCTTCCCAGTGGAGAGATTTAATGAGAGAAATTCGTTGGATTCCTTGCGTTTTTTAACACCCCCCCCCCCCCCCTCCCTCAACGTACTTGGTAGCAAATCCGAATCAGTCCGTTACAAACTCTCTTTTCCTAGTTCAATCTCCTTTTTTCTCCTGACTCGAAGCTTTGGAGATTCATGCCTGAATATCGGCCTACTGCCGTTCATTTGGTAGATATAGGGCCATGAGAACTGGCTCTACATATAGTTGCCACACTTCTCCTTTAGTCAATTTTCATTCATCTTCGGTTAGATGTTTGTATTTCAACTTTTCAATACCTACAAGAAATGCCAGCCAAATCCCATTTTCAGCCAGCAATTCCTCGAATGTCAAATTCTAAATGAAAGAATTCACTCTTGGCCAAGAGAAATGATTAGCGTAATAATGATCTGCCAAGTAACCGTACGTATGTACGCGTACTCGGCAGTAGCTGCCTGCGATAGGTTGGCAAACAGTTCTGTGTCATCAAAAACGTTCTAAAAAGCAATTGGTAGACTGGTAGACTGGTAGACTTAAGAAAGATAGCAAAGTAGACTGGTGGCTAATGGTGTCTAAGATGTGGTCCAAATTGATAATAATAGGATACCGCCAGAGACACCTAATAGACAATAACATTTACTATTTGTAGTTCTCGCACTTATGCATGTAGAATGGTCGGGCACAAATGTTTCTATTTGTGCAAGATTCAAAAGGTTGCAGTTCGCGTTTATATATTATAGATTGAGCGAACAATCCCTACATGAAAAGAAAGTTTGATAGCCGTACATTCAACAGAGCAGACATCAAGCACATGAAATATTTGCCTAAAGAAAGCAATTGAAACTAGAAGATTATAGCTGTTCAAAGATTGACCCGCTGTGCCAAAAGAGGATATTTTTTTTAATCGATCGAATGAAATTAATATCGGTAATATATGTATGGTAGCTGTAGTGGTAGTGGTAGCGGTAGCGGTAGCGTTCCAGAGCGGCGACTATAGAAACTTTAGGTCTTCCCTATTCTGATTAGAGGTAATAATATTCAGGAATCGATGGCCAAGTTTGATTAACAGTCAACTAATGTTATGTAACAATATGTCTGCATTCCAATGAATCACCTCGGCAGGACCACAGTGTTTCGAAACTGATTGTGAGCAAATTAGTGGAGTATATCGATTAGTGTTGCAATACTAGTTGGGTGGCGTGTGAACTAACATTGGAGAAAATGTTAGGTAAGCGCGAACGTTCTGTAGACTTTGAAATGTGGAGCGGCAATTAGAGGGGTGGTGAGATAGCTGGTGAGATAGATGGTGAGAGGGGCTGAGTAGTCGGTAGAAGAGAGTTAATCAGGAGACAACAGGCGGGCGGAAAGTCTGTTTTCGGTCATGTCGTTGCAAAGTTTGAAGAGTCAAGCGCGCCACTCTAATTCCTGCTTCCGGTTCCGTTGAACAGTCTGAAGGGGAAAGCCGCGAATTAGTATGCACGGTCGCGCAGAATATACATTAGGTTAGCTTTTAAGAAAAGGAGCTAGTTCCTTCGCCGTCCATTGATGTCTTCCAACTTCCAAGTTTCCTCGGATCTTACTGAATTATTTCGGAGGATCAAACAACCAATAGTACAAGTTCGCTTCGAGTCTCAATTGCTCGAATATTCTTCCCACCAGCTTAACTCCATTAACAGTTGTTAGATTCTATTCATTTCGCATGCAGAGCGTTATTTCGATGCTAGTAAGGCAGCCATTCTTCTTTTTCCTTTAATTGCTGCCGAAGAATCTTTTGGCCCAACACGACGCGACGCGACGTCGCGCTAAGTCAGACACTTCTACTTCCACTTGCATTTCCTTCGAAAGATTCCACTTTTCTCTTTGATATCAAGTTGTCTATTTTGTCCGCACCAACTGGTTTCAGAGCGTTAAAGTAGAAGGTTCGACGAATATTTTGACCTATGTCTGTTATGTGACATCTCATGAAGTTTTGGAGAAAAAAAATTCTTCATTTTATGCATCATATGGTACGCCGTTATATGGTAGAGCATAGGTTAGAACAACATGAAAATCATCATACAACTTATATGATAAATTCTCCAGAGAACGCCGATAAATACGTTTTTGTTACGATAAAATGCAATTTAGTTTCAATGTCTGCGTTTTCAGCATTTGAGCCCAGTGTGCGCCGCGCCCCGCCGCGCCGCCCCACGCCGCCCCACGACGTGCGATCGGATAAAAAAGGGGGAAGGAATAAAATGGTGTGAAGAATGGGTCGGAAGAATAGGGGAAGTGAGTCGTTGCGAACTTGACACTGGAAAAAGTGTAACAGCCGGCCATTTTGCCGGGATTGTTCGGCAAGGGCAAAGAATAGTGGGCGCGAGACTCTTACCAGTTGGCTTTATCCCGAGTGCCGAGTGCCGAGACTTTATCTCGAGTAACCGCGACGCCAGGCCCACAACTCGCCTCGCCTAGCGCCTCGCGCCTCGCGCCTCCACCACCATTCACCATTATTCCTCACCTCCAACATCTGGCTGAGTTTCAGCGGCGGAAATAATCGAGCCGCCAATCGTGCTTGGATTGCTTGTACCTCCCTTCCAGTTGGACTTGCAGCCCTACCTAGTCTTCTACTAGTCCTGACACTCACTTCAATCGTTCAATCATTAAAGTTTGCTGTTAATCGGGCTTCGATTTCTTGGCGCGGCGAATAAATAGGAGGAGGATATCTTAAGATATCGAGGAGGCGCCTCCTCGCCTCCTCGCCTCCTCGCCTCCTCGCCTCCCGAGGCTTCCTCAGCCGGGGGGAAGCGAAGCGAGTTTCCACTGAATGGGCCAAGGTAAACGAAGCAAGTCCCGTGAACGGCCGTACGTTGTTGTTAGACTTTCAATTTCCAGCTAGGCCTGACCGAGTTTTTCTCGTATGCGCCATTAAAATAATTCTTGAGACTACTCAATCCAAGAGTGGGCTTTGCGCTACGTGATTTCATCACCCAGCTTGTCCTTGGTAAAAGACGGTATCGTTAATGCCATTGTCGGAATTGTTTAGTACGGCAACATAGGGAGAAGAAGATATCGAGGCTAGGTGGGATATCTCGAGTTTTTAGTAAGAGATATGTGTAGATGACAGCTGTGCTAGTTGCTCGATCGTTGCTGCTCAAGTATTTACATACAATGACTATCTTCTTTGCCAAATCCATGGGATAAACGGTCTTTGCCGTTTCGTGCGTAGAATAATTCGGTTAGGGAGCGCAGGAAAGAAACCGCGCCGTGCCATGAGAGAAAAGGGAAATCAAAGAAGCAACTCGATGGATTTCTTTCCGAATTTGTTCAATCCAATCAAATAAATGTGCGATCTCTTGTTTTATGTATTTATTCCCGGAGTCTTTCTCCTTTTAATGAGAATTAAATGCATTATTCCTTTCTGCTCCTTGGTACTTGGGAGCTTCCCTTCGGAGCTTCCCTTCGGAGCACCCTTTTGCCCCTTTTGCCGCTTTTGCCGCTTTTGCCGCTTTATCCGCAAACCATTTAACAAAACTATCGGGAAACTCGGATATTTCATCTATTCAGAATTAATGAAGCGAGCTTGCTCCTGCAAGGAGTAGTAGTAGTGGAATTTTCATAAAGCGTGCAATAACCGCACCCATCCCTTTGGGAAAAGGCAATCCTACCGCGTGAACCTTTCCTCAGAGACTTTAACAGTAAAATGCTATTTTCACCTTCTACATCGCATCATCGAAAATTACATATACCATACACAAGATTTTCTATGACTAACAGAAAATATTCGTTCCAAGCAAGAAATCCCACTGGAAATAGGGAAAATAGAGAAACTCGCCGCTCGAAGGATCAGTGGCTGTGTCGGGCTATCATACCTCCTCTATGATTTATGGAATTTAATAAAGGCATACTCATTGTGAATTGCAAAATAAAGGCCGCCTGAATAAAGATATGGCGGCGCGGCGCGAGTCTAATACATCAACTATCATAACAGTCAACATTCTTTCCCGCCAACCAAGATACTTCTTTACCACCAGAAGTGGAATATAAGCTGAAAAGTGCTCCAATGAATATCTTAATATGTTGGTGAGCTTGAACGGATGATATGTGTATTCGAGGAGCTGAAGAGTTGAGGGTGAAGTGGACAAAGTTCGTTTGACAGTGAGTGTCTTAGGAAGGAATGTAAAACGGGGGTGGTTTGAAGGAGGAAAGCGGATGCCAAAACTAGATCTCAACGAGGATGAGTTTGGAGTATAAAGAAGGATTTGCAATTGCAGTTGAAAAAAGTAAGATTTTGAATTGGGGGCAAAATAGAGATTGATATCCATGTGTGGCATTGAATATTATCGTGTGGTTGGAGTGTGCGGATTGGATAGGTTCGCTAGTGGAAAATGCAGGAGCATCTGCCGCTCGACTATCTCGGGCCAAGTTTGCCTCCTCGTCTCCCCTCCTTTTTCGCAGCTTCAGCAATCTAAAGGGTCTCGGTGTATAGCGATATTTCTCAATCTGGCGCTCGAGACTCGGGACTAGTCATTGCTAGGTGCTGGATAGCACCGAGCATGCAGCCAATCCATCGAATCCCTTAAACTTTAAATCCGCAGAACCTGCCGGAACTTTAATACGCTCGAGTGATGGATTTTTCAATGGGAGCGAGCAAAAGCGCAGGATAACGCAGAAGAGCTGCTGCTGCTGAGTATTAATGGGGGCCGCCCCCATTCTTAAAACACCCAGTCAAAGCCATCTGACCGATGAGCACTCCCTCGGCACCGGCATTCCCCAACATTCCATTACTTTATGAATGTCACCGGCTCCAAAACTCTCCTTCACCTTCTTCTATCAGAGCCGTTCACACCTGCCGCCGCGCCGCGCCGCGCCGCGCCGCGCCGCGCCGCGCCGCGCCGGACTGGAGACTTTCTTTCCTCTTCCATGCAATCCCTACCTAGATAGAAAGACACCAGCAGGACGCTTTTTAATCTCACTGCTCTTTCGCTCGGCCAGCTGTTTTATTTCTTCTTTTCCCCATTAGAAGCACCTGCTGCGCTTATCTTACGATCGGAGCTATGTCCCTGAGCAATACTATCGGGCCAAAAGATTCACATTGAAAGATACTATTCTATTAGAGCGGGGAGTATTCACCGTCACCATAATTGTTTCGAGTAGGGCTGGAAATATCAGCATTATATCGATATAAAGAGTGAGGGAGAACCGGCCGAGGGGGGCTCACCACCTTCCTTCGACACTTGATGCTGCTGCCTTTTCGCCAGTTGGTAGAATCTCGAATTATTGGCAGTGCAGCCCTCCCCTATTGCTTCCTCTTCTACCTCCTAACGCCCCCCTTCATCTACAACTTCCCTTCCATACCACCCCACTATATCTACTATGCTAGATCTCTCTTTCTCTTGCTTCTTCCTATCCCCTACGCCTTATGCCCTACAGCCTCGACATCCGCGCCTTTCCATTTCACCATTTCTTTTTAAAACAACCAGCGAAAGGTGTTTATTAATGGAAAGCATAAAGAAAGGTGAAGTGATATCAACTATTGGCCGAGAATCGAGGGAATGCAGACCAAAGTACGCATTGAATGAGGTGTTTACAGAGAATAGCTAGGCGGAAAGCGATGCCGCGGAAGGAAAAGAAAGGAAAAGGGGAAATTAGTAGTGAGGAATATGTAACAAGAGAGGAGGAGGTGATTTGAAGCGAACCGAAAACTGGTTGAGCGTGTCTTATCGGCTTGTCGGAGCAAACTCTGCTATGATTAAATGAGGGTAGAGAGGGGAAAAAGGTAGGTCGTAAAGAGCGAGGGAAGGCCGTTCCTCTAAAAGCGTGAGGCGCAGATAAAAAAAGTAGATCAGTGCCAAGAAGAATGACTATGCTAGGAGTAAAGAGCCGAGTAAACGCGTGCCCGACTCTCATCAGCATTTTCTAATTAGATGCATGATGAATTACCTGCGCGACAAAGTATTGGCCAACCTCTCTTAGGAACTTGATTACATCATCCACCGAGAAACGAAAAATGAAACGCTCCGCTCTTAGATCTCTACGAAAAGAGAACTTTATTCTCTTCAGATGTTTTCCGATGTTTTCCGATCTTTTTGAATGCAACGGGCAAGCACGGTTTTGAGGAGAGTTGTTATGCTTTCTTGGCACAAGATCATTTCTCTGATACAAGCACATACAATTATAACCGCGACCACTGAAGGAGGATTCTAAATAGTCGAAGAAAGCGAATAAGCTATCTATTAGTTTGCTGTGCCTCTCTATCGGCAGAAGCCGTTCTCGAATCATCACGCATCGAAGGACGAAGGCAAGGCAGGAAGGCAGGAAGGAAGGAAGGAAGGAAGGAAGTGGGGAGGGAAGGTTTAGAGGAATTGTGGCAGAGTGGGCGGGGGGAAGGAAGGGGAAAAAGCAAAATTGGGAGAATCGTAAATTAAAATGAGAAAAGAAGAAGTGGGCGTAAAAAAGTGGCGTCGATTGGATGGTGGTGGTCGGTCGGTGGCCGGTCGGTGGTCGGTGGTCGATGCTCGATAGTCGGGGCAGGGGCCCCCGCCAGCCCGGCCAGCTGGGAGGGGTACGGAGAGGACCGGACAGGCCATCCGGCTTTTCCAATTACAGTGGAGCCGATCGATTATTATGCCGGGCGGTCGCAGGCTCAGACTGGTCAACCCGAACTCTTATGAAACCAAGTCAAGTGGGATGAGCTTGGCAGGAAGCTGGAAAGAGATTCAGATACTTTCCCACAGTGCCCGGTAGGCCAAAACAAGCCGGTAACCATCAGCTAGCGCTCTAAGTCTTCCTCCGTATCTTGCCATCTCTCTCTTCCTCGCCCCTTCCGCCATCATTCTACATATCTTTCCCCTTTTTCCCCTTTTTCCCCTTTTGCCCCTCACATCTTCTCCAATCCTTTCTCTTCTTGCTCTCCACTTCCTTCACACCCAAGATCGCATTCACCGCTTGCTCCACCTCCCCTACCGCGCTTCCTCGCTCCCTCCGTCCCTTCTTCACTTCCTCTTCTGCTGCTGCTGCTGCTTCTTCTTCTTCTTCTTCTTCTTCTTGGTTTAGGAAGGAAGCCGCTTTGCTTGCTCGTTCGAGCGTATCTCTTTTTGCCGTGGATATACATATTGCCGGAGCACGTTCGCCATCCGTGACCACGTGGCAGAGGCATTGGCCCCGATTCCTCGATGAGTTCAAGCTTCAGGCTTCAAGCTTCAAACTTCAAGGTTCTTTCCTTAATTCTTCGAGACTACGGCTGCTTGATCAAACACAGAAGATCGAACATCTTTCTTACTTAGGCGTTTGTGTTTCGGAAAATGTGTTTTGTATCATTCTATCTTTTTGAGCCACAATATTATCTAGACGAAAGAGAGCAAACACTTGCCAACTAACTTCTAACTGCCGAGGTCTCGGTTCTCGATGGGTATACCATTTCTGCGTCCGCAATTTCTTTTGCCTGGCTGCATTCTTTAGTGAAGAGAGGAAGAGCAAGCAGTATGTACTCTGGTGGAAAGAAGGCGAGAGACCGACAAGAACTGAAATAGCCTGAGCGGGGCGAAATCATATCGGCCAAATTATGAGTGTCATCTGCAAGCTTCGAGCACATTTCCTATACATTCTTTCGGTGCCGAGGCCTCCATCACCAAAATATCACCACATATTAATCCCACTCTCTCCTTTCTTTTCTAACTGTTTGCAGATCGGCCCTACTCACAATACCCATTAAACCCAACAACGGCCCTCCACTCCACAAACATTCTTTTCTCTTACTCCTCTTACTCCTCTTACTAATATCTTCTTTTGCTCAATAGAAACACTTACGCAATTCTTGCATTACTATTCATCGTTTAGCAATACTTTCCAAAGATATTTTATGAAAATCTTATCGAGTTTAATTCGGCGCCGGTGGCGTGATTGAAACGCGACGCATTATATGAAGATATGTTTACGCAGTCTACTTAAAACTAGAACTATAATACCAGAGCAATCCAAATAACTGGTTAGTACCTCAGCAAAAAGGATCTGAATTAGAAAAGCAGTGAAACGGGCATGCATATTAATAGCATAGAATTATGTTCATCAGTCACAATCCTGTTAGAAAGAGACACCAGGACAACAGCTGTTATTGCACAATCTTTTCTTTATATTCGATAAGTCCTCCTATCCCATTCTTTTCTCATTACATGTTAGTCACGCGAAAACTTTGATGGAGTACAGTTGACGTTTTGACCCAAACCACTCGCAAATCACCGAATAATCGTTGTCATATTCTTCTCTACTCCATATTCCTTCTCTCAGATTCTATTTATCAAATAAAATATCAAAGTAATATTTTTATTTAAACACTATTTCTCTTTCTGAAGAGCGTAAGAATCATGTATATCTTTGTAAAATTGAAAATAAAATTGAAGAGGAACTTTACAAAGTATGAATAAAGACATATTTGCGAATAATTGAACATAATATTATTTGAGTAACCTTTCATTTTGACTGGTGTGGTAGAAATAGGTATAGATTAATTGTCGGTAGTTTCAGTGCTAATCAAGTAATTGTACGAAAGAATTTTTCATAAAATATTCTATGGTAATAGTTGAAATTGTAATAGGTGTGTTTGGCCCTCTGAGTACGAAAGAGTCGATGATTATGTGTCCGCAGACTGCTCCTCTATCAGCGCTGGCGACACAGCTATCTCGACTCAAGAGTCTCAAACGAGTGGAAGTTAACGTAGCAGAAAGAAGCTCATGCGATAATAAGCTAAATTAATGAAAAGCAGCGTTTAGACTAGAGCTCGAATGAAGCTGTAGTTCATTGTCCATGGGAGAAAAAGTACTAACTAACTACATCGCTACATGTTCATTTGTCGCTTTTTGTTTACAATTTTCTCCAGAAATGTAAAACTTGCTGGATTTGGAGAGGCTTGTTAAGCCTCGTAGGAATAGTTGAAAGGGCCGAGAAACCGGCGCGGAAGAGGATCGGCATACTTTCAAGTCTCGTTTATGCTCTCTAGTCGTTAATTAGCTAGGTTCACACATAAATAGCTATTGGGAATTTGAAAAGGGTTAGATCGCGGCCGCTGGGCCGAAATGAAATCGAGAATCATCCTCGGTATGCAAGCGGGAAGATAATGAATTATTGATCCCGGGGGGAAGAAAGAAGACAGGA
Source organism: Ectemnius continuus (assembly GCA_910591665.1). Lineage (NCBI taxonomy): Eukaryota > Metazoa > Arthropoda > Insecta > Hymenoptera > Crabronidae > Ectemnius > Ectemnius continuus. The sequence continues at coordinate 15,037,852 of OU342864.1, read as the reverse complement.
TGCGACGCGACGCGACACCAATACTCGGGTGCTCCCTTTCCCTGCTGAAAAGTTCGGACTGGTTCTTCCGCTGGGATTCACATTCCACTAGGAATTATTAGAGGAGCAGGCAACCTCAGAGCGAGTCTTCTCTCCCGGCAGCATGTAAATCTCTTTGTTCTCTTGAGATTAGAATGGGCAAAGCAGTATCGCTCTATGCCTCTATCGCACGCCCAGTTTGTTTCGAGGCGGCAAAAGCTCTTCCATGCTCTCTTAACTCTACTAATTGTTAATAAGGGTTACGCTACCTGTTGAGTTCCTTTCGTGCAATTTCCACCGCCTAATGAAAAGACTCTTGACACCTGCTTTTGACGTTTCCTCACTTCCTCCCGCCTCCTACCTACATAGATACATAAGTACATACATACATTTATGTATACGCAGGTACATAGATATCTATGTAGATCGTAACTTTCCAGCACAAAGTATCCAATTTCCACAAACCGCCTGGTCGAAGCAACCAATTTTTATGATTCTTCCTGCCATCCCGGTGGCCCCACATTTCATTTCAATCGAGAACTAAGGCATTTTTATTCTTTATCGAAATCGGTACGTTTCCACCCACCTTTTAAGGATATTTAGTGAAATAGTAAAACTTTAACTATAAAAGGGTGAAGAGGAAAACTGTTGGACTCACTTTACTTTAACCTAATATTGATCACTCTTTGATATAATTCCTCTTTAAAACCCAATTAACCTCGGCGCTATACAAATCTATAAAACGAATAACGCATGCATGAATATATTCTTTGATAAAACCGATCTCGTTAAAGGTGTACAAGGTTGGCATTGCGGAAAAGCCATAGAAACTAGTGTAAAAAAGCTTTTGCGCTCCAGGCACTCGTTTATTTTAATCCGTCATATATCAATCTTTGTATGTATTAAACGCATTCTCTACTCTTTCATAGAATTCCGTTATACTGTTATGTTTAGTTCGAGTTTAGTATGAGCCACGCGGATATCTGATACAGCCCCCAAACTGATCTTTATCTTGCGCTGCTTTCCCTTAAAACTAACATTTCATCCCAAGGAAACGAGTCGTAGAAAAGAAGCCTATCTACAGGGTGATTCAGTTGCCTTTGAATCATAGCAATACAGCGCGCCAATATTTTAGTTTTAAGTTCAAACATTTTTGAAGGTTTTTATTTTTTTTCGTGAACTTCCCGACCTTCCCCGGGGCTGAAATTTGGCGGAGAATGTGCCCTTGCAACAAGGAAGAAGTTATATAAATTCCAGAGCCCTGGCTCAAAGTTTAGATTTTCACCTATTTTCAACCCTCGAGAATGGTCAATTTTTTCAAGTTTCTCAAAATCGGCCGAACCCAGGATATTTTGATTGTTTTCGTATCAGGATGGATGGAGAACAAAGAATCCGCGAAAAAAAGTCCGGATTTGCAACGAAAACGGGTCGAAAAACCGTCCAGAAAAGTCAATTTTTGCTAATTTTTCACGGTTTTTATTTTTTTTGGTGGACTCCCAGACCATTTCCGGAGCTGAAATTTGGCGGGTAATGTTTTTTTGCATCAAGGAAGATATCAAAAAAATTCCAGAGCCCTAGCTCAACATTTTTTTTCGGCAAATTTTTCTTAAGGGGTACCCTTTCAGATTTTTTCACCATTTTTCGAAGGTCCCCGAAATCAGGTTTTTTCTTCAGGAATCGATTGTTTATGAATGAAAACGGATAGAAAACAAGAAATCCGTCGAAAAAAGTACGGATTTCTATCAAGAACACTAAAAAAACTGCCTTTAAAGTTCGATTTTTTTGAAATTTCCGCTGGTTTTTCCCATACTTTTTGGACTTTCCGACATTTTCCGGGGCTGAAATTTGGTGGGGAGTCTCCCCTTGCATTAAGGAAGATGTTATATAAATTTCAGAGCCTCAGCTCAAAATTGTTTTTCACCCATTTTTTTGGCCATTGAAAATATCCAATTTTTCAAAGGTCCCCGAACCGGGGTTTTTTCTTTACGAATCGATTGTTTGTATATCAGAGCGGATAGTAAACAAAGAATCCATGAAAAAAAGGCCGGATTTGTATCGAAAATCCCAAAAAATCGTTCCTGAATAATGAATTTCATCTAATTTTCACCGTTTTTTTCCATATTTTTTATACTTCCCGTGTATTTCACGGGCGGAAATTTGGTGGAGAATGTTTTTTTACATCGAAGAAGATGCCATACAAATTCCAGGGCTCTAGCTCAAAATTGTTTTTTCAGCAAATGTTTCTTAAGGGTTTGCCGATCGCAAAGGTCGTCAAAGTTGAGAGAATGGGGGTGCCAGTTAAGCTCCGGGAGCCTAACTTGGCAGGCGCTGGTCTAGGTTATTTCTAATGATTTTCTATGGAAGAGTGTATGCTCGACAGTGGTGATTCAAAGGCAAGTGACTCACCCTGTACTTGGGTTTACCTCTTTAATTCATAAAATCGAAGGAACATATATCTGAATGCATTTTGACATTGAAGCCTCTAGTTCTCAGTTACGGCACAAGCGGAAAGTCTCGGAGAAAAGTATAAAAGATGGTGCGTATTTTAAGTCGGCCAATTTGTCAAACAACAGGCAGCTAATTGACCTCCCTTCTAAATCTACAGAAGCTTAATCAGGGAATATATGAAATGAAAGAAGGAAAAGGAGGTGATTTGAGAGGTGAACTGGAGGCAGCCTTCCTATTCTCACCGTCGCGTCGCGTCGCGTCGCGTCGCATCGCATCGCGTTGGCTGCTAATTGGTTTATCGTCACTATGAGACTGGCTCCGAGATGCAACAGCTTCTGTTAAAAGTGTATCATATTACAAACTTTTTATTTACCCTATTGTATGCTTCTGTGCGTAAGTCCGTTCTTTCGCCTCTGTCTTGTAAGTCCTTGTTTCAGTAAAAAATATTAGATAGAGAATAATACCGTGGCAATAAAGAATTGGAAAATGCATGATGCACCTTTAACGGTTTGACGCGGCTGGTCCTCGTAAAAGCAAAACGGCTTAAAACACACGGCTTAAAATCCAATGAAAGTGGACTAGAGTCGACTGAATATAAGAAATCAAGTAAAAGTTAGACGTTAGAGCGAACCGAAACCAATCACATATCCGAGCAGGGCTTTCGAGTCCTATACGTAGAGGCCCGTCTACGCGTATACATACATATTGATTTGAAAGTCCTGACTGGAACTCGAGAGTAATCTTTTTTTTAATACCGCAGTTGCATGCATTCCATGCCGGTATTTCGTAACCGCAGAAGGGCTGCCATACGAAAATAGGGTTGCAGCGTCGTCTAGACGGGTGGTTATAGCATGCGCGGCTCATTCTCGTTGGGCAGGCAGGTAGGCAGGCAGAGGCAGGTAGAGGCAGGTTGGTAGAGAGAGAAGGAGAGGCGGGTGCAGCCGGTAGCACCATTGTCGGACAGGAGAGATCAAACGGCGGAATCCTCGCCGGAGGCATTCGGGGGTCGCTTTAGCCGAACATGGCAGAGGCAGAGGCAGAGGCAGAGGCAGAGGCAGAGGCAGAGCGCAGAGCGGAGAGCGCAGAGGGTTGGCCTGGCTCTGAAAAGTGGATACAAACGGTGATGCGAAGCCTCCTTTCTCCCTGCACCTGCACGGTAAAAGCCGCTTTCTTTTCCAGGTCGACGCGTTCCACTTGCTACCGCTTCCCTTTCCTCTAGAGGAGGACCCCCGCCTCTTTCATTTTCTCCTTCTACCTGTAGCTCACTCCTTCCCACCCTCTTTCTTTCACCACCACCCCTCCATCCTGCTTGACTCTTTTTTCATCCCACCGACCACCAGCCCTCTCTTATTATTACTCCACATTAATTATTCTGCTTTCGTTTCTATCCGCTTAGTGGTCAGAGCTATCCTCAGGCTCTCCACTCAACAATTATCCCTACCAAAAACGCGTTATACTTCGCCTTCTCATTACTCTATTGGGTGGCAGTTGTTGCTAAGAAACACATTCAATCTTATTAGCACAATTTAGATTGTTTTTCCAAATCTGCAGATGCTGATGATAGAGCATACATTCCGTAAGAGTCCTCCACATGTATATCTATGTATGTGTACTATAAAGTAGAATGGGAAAGTAAGAGAAGCACTCACCTCCTTCTAGTAGTACGTGCTAATCTAAAATGACTAGTTTCACTCGTGATGCATACTTCAATTGAAAAATATGAAATACGTAGAACTTATGTGACAGTGCAAAAATCGTAAGACAAGAAGTTTATGGTTAAAAGTATCGCACCTGGCGTGTAATATGCGAAACTTTACAATACACGTGCTACCGTTCAATTATTCATTGTAGCGAGCGGCGCTACGCGACGCGACGCGGCGCAGCGCGGCACGGCACGACGCTCTAACATAGAAGGGCTGCGCATTTCTTGAAAAATTTAGTAGCCCGTTACTGAGCGTACCAAGAAATGGAAGCTGGAGTGTCACAACTGGGAATATGTATTGCAATGTAGAAGCGTGGTGGGTTTTGTCCTCCCAATTTTCCAGCATGTAACGCGAGATTGCGAGGATGCCTTTAATCTCTCGCAAAATCCTACTCTCAGAATGAGAGGACGCACTCTTGACATCTCATGTTGTGCTACTTTTTTACCAACTCTTTGCAAACTTTGTCCCTTGCTCTGCTTTCCGGACGTGCGTAGGTTGCTGCGAGCCGATACATTTTTTACTAGATTCGCATCATCGTATGGATGAGATTATAAGATATGAAATTTGGCATGGAAGGCTTATGAAAAGCTCGGTAAAAAGTCTTGTAAACATTCATGAGTTTGCGGTAGAAACATATAGTAATGGAGCCCATTTTGTACTAACGCGTTACAATCAGACGAAAGAAACCTAGCTGTGGGTGTAAGTTGGGAATAAGGCCAATAGAAAAGAGGAGAGATGAGTGTGGAAGAGTTTAGTTGGAAGGGAAGTGATGCGATCTTCTTCATGGTTAGTTTGTTTGCATTTTTTGTACAATTCATTGGACGAAGAGCTAATCTGGAGGAAAGGTTAAAGAGGGTATGGAGAACTTTTTCTGGGGTTATCATGGAAATGAAGAAAGTTGTGAGCTAGTTGAGGAGACTGGCGGTAGGGGCGGTAGGGCCGGTAGGGTAGGGTAGGTAGGGGAGGTAGGATCGATTGTAAAGGGTAATTATGTAGGAGGGCAGTACATCATGTTGCTAGCCTGTTGATATATAGATAGAGAATTGAAGTGTTGAAATATGGATCACCTTTGGAGAAATTGGCTTGGCGCCGGAGAGAAAACTTTTCCTGGGCATAATTTGCCGCAGCAATGTATACACGATGACCAGCTTCTATTAAGTTTGACGACGTTTCTGTTTGTGCGTGGTGGCAGTGCCGGTGCCGGTGTCGGTGCCAGGTAAGTACTGTTCGAGAAAGCACGGCCCATCCGTTTTCGGCTTGGATAGATGCGCTTGCTCCGCATATCTCCTTACGTCACCCTCACTTTGCATTGCGTCAACAATCGCATAACTTGTAATCCGTCTAGGACTCTTTGTCTGATATATTTTTCTGAGCAAGGCAAGGGCTCGATTCGACGTGGCTTAACTTCGCTTCGCTTGGCTACTCTACTCATCTACATTGAAACTCTACTCTACATTCATAGTAGCATTTCAACGTCTTCCTATTAATTCAACCACAAATATTTCTTCTATCTTTCGGTAACAATGAACGGTATTCCGCTTGTATTAATTTATCAACTAATTGCACTAATTTGTGATTGGTTTCGATTCAGTGTCGGTGTAGCGGGCGTTAAAGTAGCCAACGACTCTGCATCCTGCTTTACTATTTTACTATAGCCACTAATTCTACATATGTAGAGTATTATGACCTTATCAATTATTGAAGGCTATACCGTCCAAGGGCTAGTTTCAATTCCAATTGGTTAAGAATATCGAGCACTTCCTTCCTTCGGTAGTCGGTGCTGATTGTGTTCCAAGAGAAATTTATTACTCATCTTAAAAGATAGATTCTTGGCAGTCAATTCTTTAGATAGCTCGCTCCACTTACAATGAATCTTCAGATTGGATTTGTGCAATTGCTGATTGGAGCTGATTCTGGCAAAATTTGCGAGAACTATCGAGGTTCCATGAGCTAAGATGATAAATTTAGGAAATAACGTTTAAACTATCTGTTCCCTGTTGGTAGGGTTTGTCTGGTCGATTGAGAGTGGCTGAATTAGGTGATATGCGTCGGCCGTTTCACATCTTCACTCCCTGCTTCCTCGGAGTCCAGTTGCTGGATCCATACACTATATGTACTGTAGAATAGAGCTATGTAGAGCAGCTATGTTTGGAGTGGCGGCTTGATTAATACTTCGAACACTGCGGTCTCTAATGAGCTAAGCCGCGAATACTCCTGCTAAACTGTACACCTGAATATCAAGTGAACTCTCAGACCATACTGCAGATAGATAGTGCTCTGCCAGCTTTCTCCAATCCCATGTTTGTTCTCGATTTCACACTGCATATACAGGATTCACGCCTCTTGTCAATCGATCTAGTCAATCCCAGTATTGCGCACTAGAAAGCCTATTACCATTTATTGGAACCACCGAAAATATCTATTTCAAATTTCAACTGGTGGAGATTGTCTCAACCTATAATTACTACCGAACCATTCTTCAGGCTGATATCTTTATTTTAGTGTGAAAAGTGTGACAACCGCAGAGAAGGGAAGTGCATTTGTCAACGGCGTCGAATTACTTGTAGCTGTTGATTTGAGCGATTTTAGTGATCTTAAAAGAAGCATATTAGCAATTTGATAGTATTGGGACTGGCATCAGGCATACAGAGGGTTAAACTATGGAATAAAATATCTGATAAATGACCGGGTACAAGTCTGCAGCAATGTCTAAGCTGAAGGATGAAATTTGACTCGAAATTTTGTCTCCGCGGCGAAATGCGGCCGCAATTATGCCGAAATGTGAGGGAGAATATTGTAATGACATGGGCGATAATGTGCCAATAGAGTCTTAACAACTGACAATCATTTATCTGACATTTCACCCGACGCATAATCCTCCCCAAGATGAGGGAAGGATGCCGCGCCATGCCGCGCCGGCGTATCATGTATGCTTCATTTTAGCCCCTCGTTATTTCCAACAATTAATGCCAGTCTGTCTACTACATTTAAAAATAAGTATATTGGCAATCTTCAAATAAACCGTGCGATTTATTAAACAATGGAAATGTACATTCTTATTGGAATACCCTTTACATACACACATATGTATGTAGATAGATATACGGAAATAGGTTACTTCATAGAAGAAGCATGAAACCAAAATGGGCAAGTTTAACCATGAAGACGATTGCCGCATAGCTTGTCTATAGTTGAGGGATTTTGGAATAGAGAGACTTGATATAACCTCACTTGTAATACTCTATCATTAGATCGATCAAATTGTAAGAAATACTAAGGAGGAGGGGTAGGTGCTCAAGAGAGGGTTGAAAGGGTGGGCTCGCATGTCGGAGAATTACTTGACGACGCACCCTCTACGTCTATGCATTGTATAGATTTAGAAGTTCGGCATAACTGCAAGAGAAAGAAATGCAAGAGAAATCTAGTACGCAGATGCTCCTGCTTCCGATGAGGAAGCACTGTCAGAGGAAAGCAAAGCCACCCCGTGCGATGCGATGCGACGCGACTCGACGCGACGCGACGCGACGCGACGCCCAAGTATCGATTACGCGAAAAACTCAAGAGGGAGAGAAAGGGAGTAACATGTCGGTGATGCATTAGCCGAAAGATGAGGAGGTGAAACTGGCGGTTAGTTGAGGGCTCGAATAATTAGGGTGTAGGTGCATAAGTTGGAGGGTTGAGAGTCGATTGGTTAGGACTAGTGGGGTAGAAGCTCTTGGGAACTAATGAGACTACCATCCTAGGTCGGCGAACGATCTCTACTTGCTCGGGAATTGGCTCCCTTAAGTAGCTCAAACGCTCAGGAACAGAGCTAATAATATTGGACGCAGTGGACAATCGCCCACTGACATGATATCTGATCCGGGATTAATTACCTCTCTCTCAAAGATTTCCGCCCCGTATATATCGATTCTGTTTGCTCGCACTCTCGATCAACTATTCTTTTCTTTTACTAATTATCACCTTCTCCATCTGCACAGTTTATATACTCATATCAACTGCTAACACGAATAATAGAGCTGGGCTTTCATGAGAAATCGCTCGAGTATGATTAACCAAGCTCAAGTTTCTCCTGTAAACGTAAATGTTACAAAATAGTAGTTCTCGCCACCATACCAAGTTGTGACATGTAGATGTTTTAACGGAGAAAGTCAGGGGAAAAATCGAGGGACTAATCGAGGGACTAATCGAGGTTGCATGAGAAATCGGTATTCTTGAATAGGAGTGTGTTTGGAGGGTGAGGAGGAGAGGGAGGGTGGCGGTGGCGACGGCGGCGGTGGTGGTGAGAGGATGCTCTTTCCCATTGCTATTGATCCCCTTTATTTTTGTACCGCCACGCCACGCCATGCCGGGCCGGGCCGGGCCGGGCCAGGCCACTCAATGTGTACGTTATAAACGTGGAATAGGAGGCATATCATGGGGCAGCTAATAATAAAAAAAGCAAAGGGCAGTAGGAAATTGATGAGAAGATGCGCCGAGTGAAAATCAACGGTTTCGCCCCTCGGCGAAAAACCTCATTAGTCATTCATCGGCTAATAGTCCGCCGGGCTGAGCGGCGTGTTTTGTTGCGAGGACATTTCAAAGAGAAATCTGTGTGGTCTTTCGGTCTGCAACCCACAGGACTTTTGTAGTTTGAGCTCCTTCTTTTGCCTCAGCGAGCTTGCATCGCGTAAGCCGGCTTCGCTGTTGCAAACTTCCACGCGTAATTAAAATAAAGGATGACCGTGGAAGCGCGGGGATTTTTTACACGAGCAAAATACCAGACCATTATGCGGAAGTAAATGTAGGCTGGGTGTGAGCGGCTGAAGACCCAGCGGTTAGTAATTATCGACCGCAATGTCGATTCGATCGACTCTACTCTAGTAAACTCATGGTTGAATCAAATCGAACCGATAAGAACAATGTTACTAGCTTTCCCGTATATACTCGGAAAAAAAGTACTCTTCTTACCGTCTTTCCATCTTTCGGAATCGGTTCCACATCAGCATCTTCACAAAAGGAAGTAACTGAAATACTTTCCGTTCATATAAATACTAATGCAAGCAATTGAGAGGGAAATTAGTGAAAAGGCGCAACTATACTTATTGTTAGAAGTGAACCCTGGGTGGACGTGGCTGAGCAGCGTTAGGAAAACTGATTGGCCGAAGTGTTGTGTAAATCGTGAACTAATCGTTAAAAGAAGAGGTCGCTTTAGATGGAATTGTAGCCTCTGTTAAAGAAGTTGGGAGAATCAGGGTAGACTCGCTCAAGGGTGGAAAATTGAGAACGATTACACGAAAGGGTATGTATGTAGGTAGGTAGATGGAGACATGTATCAATGTAGATAGGTAGAGGGATGGCCCTGTGGAGGGAAGTGTAGAGTGGAGCGAGGTGGTGTGTATTTTGTGTGGGAGAAATGAGAGTAAGGTGGTTGAAGATGGAAGCAGGCGTGTGTGGGTGTGTGCGAGGGTCTCTGGTGGGAAGGCGGCCAAATGGAGGCGGTCTTGGATGGAGAAATAGAGAAAGAGAAGATTGCCGAGAAGGGAAGGGAAGGGAAGGGGAAAGCAGAATTGCTGTTGTACGGTGGAACCGAGGAGGCAGAGCAAAGTTTATAGGGCGACGACTGTTTTGTCCTGGTGATTTGCAGCATCTGCACATAGCACCTCGTGGTGGGTGGTGCGGTAACGGGAGCGGTAACGGGAGCGGCAACCATTTGGAGAGCAGGGCCAGCGCTCGCCGAAGTAAGAGCATTTAGAAAGCCGGTGACTAGGTGGGCAAGAGGTTTGTCGAAATGAAAAGGGAGCTTGGGAGAATTATTTGGAATTAGGGGACGCTCGTCTGCGATTTAAACGGCCACCGTTGGCGCTATAGGTGCGGCCACTAGGCGTGGTCCACTGGATCGGATCGGATGGTATGGGATGGGATATCTTCTGTTTCTGGAGCATGCTACACCGTGCTTGTTCTTTTGAGAAAGCCTCTGCTTGCTTGGATCAATGCCCTTCTAAGAGCAGATAGCCATAGCCCGAATATCGGCTACAGTTCCATAGCCTTCCTTCCATATTTTATCCGTCTCTTATAATTCCCCTTTTAGCCACTAGGGCTAGAAACTCTCGAATGCTAATATAGATTGGGTTGAAAACACTCTTACCAGAATACAGTACTAAGATCGATCACTCTTCTTTCTACAAAACGCATCAATCGCGCTGGAGCAATCCACCGTTAAAGATAACAGACATTTTTTTAATCCTTTCCACACTAACTGACTACTACTCTGACTTTCTCTTTGGTATGAAGAAGAAGCAGATGGAAATTCTTCCCTAGGATTTTTCCAATTTCTCCAATAGAATCATTAGACTATCAAGGACTTTCAAATTATAAGTCTAAATTCAGTAATGAACGTTAATTCTCTCTGTTTATGATGAAATAGGAGAGTGTGAAAAATCCAAGTTAATACTAGGAATATAGATATAATGTGGCTTTTCTTTGGAATGACTAAGAGTAAAGCCTAATAAGAATCTGTTCACCATCGATACATTCATAGTTTTACGCAAATAATGACCGACTCCATCGACTTGTCTGTTTTTATTATCTTATGAGCTTTAATGGGAAAAGTGTTGGCGTGATTAGGCTGGTGGTTGTTGCGTGGGTGATGCTTTCCCGAGGGAAGAAGGCCGCAGGGGGAGGCAAGAATCGAGAAATACTGGGCGAATCGAGAATACCCGATTAAAGGGAAACTTTAGCCGGCAGCTGGCTCGTAGAGGACGATTGTACTCTTGGCTACAAAGGACACATCCTCAGGGATACGAGGAGTTACCGTCGCTCGCCGTTCGCCGCTCGCCGCTCGCCGCTCGCCGCGCCGCGCCGCATGTTTCCAGAACCTCGAAAGGCTGAAGCAACGATCAACGACAAATTAATTATCCCTCCTCTATCTTTGCTCTCTCGTTACGGAGTACTAGCGTGAAAGCCAATTTGTTCCCTATATCTTGCTGTCTCGGCGTCTCTAGTCCCCCAACTTCTCTCCCTCGGGCTATTGGCTATTTATTACTTCTAATGGTAACAATGAGAATCGGGAAAAATATACATAGAGTTCCCTCCATAGAGATGAAGCTAACGTATTGGCGATGCAAGAATTAGCTCAATTAGAACAAATGATAGTTTCTACTGAGTACTAAAATATGAAAGGGCCAGGAGACAATCTTAATGATCGAACAAGATTGTGGCAGGGCGTATGAATGGTGGATTTGCTTTTTGTTCGGTTTGGTAAGCTTACTATGCGCAAGTCATTTAACTCTTTCAGTACGGCGGAGTCTGATGGAGAGCGCTGATTTCAACCGAGGATATTTTAGTTCCGATAAATGCAATCATAATGCATTTTTCGAGCTCCTATAGATAGGTAGGGAAGAGAACGTCTAAAGCCGCCAACATTTGTGAAAGGGTTAAAAGACAGGAGAAACTAACATCGAGAATGGCGATGAATTAGTGAAAAGGTGTTGGAGGAATGTGGATTGAATTGGCAGGATAGCTTGGTGGATAGCCAGCCGTAGAGCGATCCATCAGAGAGAGAGAGAGAGAGAGGGGTTGGATATACTTGCAGGTAATAAATCGTATTCGACGTGCCGCTATATTCCCGCCACCGACGAAATTTACTGATTAGCAATTAATCAGAGAGCAGCAGTCAATCTGTGCTAGCGGCAACCAGTTTCACCGACCATTATTCCTCTCATTTGCTGCCACTATTTTTCGCACCACCGAGCGAGACTGAAAGCTAAACATTCCCCCGTTAATCCCACGCCATTTGCGCTCGTTCCCTGATTTTTTATCCCTGCCTGCTCGTTCCTGCCGTTTCTCGGTCTGCTTCCTCCACCGGATCCCAGTTAACCCCACACCACTTTTCCCTAGGAAAAACCTTTATAAAATGGCTCTGCTCCTATAAAACTATACATCTATAGCCTCACTTGGAACTAATATCTTTCTAGTAAGCTCTCTCCTACTAACTCCAAATATTTATGAACCTTTCCCTCAAAACTCCTTTCTACCTACACCACGCTCCTATCTTACCAATTCTCAATCTATCTTCCTTTACTAATACAGTATCAACAATCAAGAACGAAGCTACAATTAGTAACAATGCTTCTATTTAATCCGAGTGTACGACGTTTAAACCATCAGCGAATAGTTCTAGTGGTTTGGCTTTTGGCTATGCTTTTGGAGGTTTCCGGTAAGACAGACAGAGAGAATAAGGGAGAGTAGGGGTTCATCTGTTGGTAAAAGTCGAGCTTTGTGTCTTAGTTGGACGCATGCTCCATGACTTTTGGTAAATTTGTGGAAATGAGTTGGTCAGTATAGTATGCTGCCGATAATCGCTCGGATTGATGGCAAAGATAGCCGTTTTATTAATTGCGACCCAATTGTATCCGCATCGGGATATAATTTGATTTTGGAAGAGGAGGTGGAGGAGGTGGAGGAGGAGGAAGTGAGAGTCAGAGTGTGAGAAGCTGGAGGGTGGCTGGCGGCTGGCGGAAGGGGCTTAATTTCGTGGGGGTAGTGGCGCGCCACGGCCGGATATGACGTTTTAATTTCCGCTCTGGCGCGATAAAGCCCAATACCGATACGATATCTGGCTGATGGTCTTGGAGGAGAGCGGCCGCTCTCGCATTTCGGCTTTTCTCTTGCGGCCAACGCTCCGCTGGCTCAGGCCTACGCTACACACTACACTACACGACATCCTACCTAAGGCCACTCCACCCCTCCGCCAGCCGCCAGCCGCCAGCCGCGTCCTGCGCTACCAAACAATTTCACCCGGAAAGCCGTCGCCCTGCATCACCGACCCCCTATTGTCGCTCGCTTCATTCAGTGAAATCACCCGAAATCCCTTCGAATCGCCCGAAATACTCCGAATCCTGTTACCTCCACTAAAAAGGTCTGCGTTCCATTCAATCATATTTCTTCTATCACCCCAAATTGTAGATTGATAGGAAATTTCATTAAAGGTACGCCTCCCTAATTGGCATCAACGAATAGTTTATGGATTGGGCTAATAATGCCTTGACAAAGATAGTGGGGTTTGTCTATCATACTTTCATTGAACTTGCGGAATAACCGATTTCCGTTTGGTCGCAGATAAGTTTTGTGGGGGACTTCATTCATAATTCAATGTGAATATGACTCTGTCTAATGTTAATGGAGCCTCGGTCACGGCTACTTTTAGTAATTACATATAAATAAGACGGGCAATATTTTGAAGGCTTTTTAATTAAGGAGAGTTAATATTAATAATGATTGGTATTTTCAGTTGGAAGATTAGTAGCTCAAAGGTGAATGGAATAGATTTTCTTTTGTTTACGGTGAGATGTGCGGCTATTGAAAGAGCGAGAGTGACCACTAGCATCTGGCTGTGTTAAAGCGTGACAAAGCCTGGGATGGAAAATATTCTCAAGTTACAGTGAGAACAAGGGCATATGATGCACGCATCCCATTTCTCAAGGTCCATTTTCCCAGTTTTATTTGCCTCTGCTCATATAACGCTCAAGGCCTTCTCAAATCGCCGTGCTGCTTTCCTATTGGCAATGCGAACCGAAGAATTTTACGTCAGGCCTTTCAGGCCCTTTGTTATTCGAGGATAGAAAAGACAAACCATTGAAAGGGACACCTACACACGCAAACACGCAAACACGCATCCGCGCGCGCGCGCCCACCCACACCCATAGTTTTAGCCTCTCCTACTTAGAATTGTACTTACAATTCTGTTTGAGTAACTCTAATTAAATCGGAAAGTCTCACAGGAATTTGGAGCGAGCCAGTACCGCTAGGTTGGTATATTGCTCGGCAGAATAGACCAATTCCCTTTTCTTACCAAATAATTGCTTCTACATATCATATCAATGTGCAGCACACTCATTCTTCTACAATGATATTGTTTGAGCGCATCAATTGTTTACAAAGTCGACTTGTCATTCTCTCGCTTTATTTTATTCAAGCATACCGCTGTGATAGACTTCTGCAATTGGAGTTTATTGGCCGAGATGGACTCTGATATTGACAATCAGTTGTATCTTGATCAGTCGATGAGTCGATGAGGCGATTGGAAAGGATAGGAAGTAGATAGTCGGTACGGCTCTGTTATCGTTTTATTAGGATGCTACATAAATATCGTGCCTGGCGGAATTATAAATAGCGCTTGGTAAACAAAGTTAACCTGCTCTCGAGCTTATAAATAAAGAGTAAGGCTGGTACGGCGAGTAGTTTCATTTAGTTCTTACGGACCGAGGGAGATTTTTGCTGTTCCGAGTAAAAGAGCGCCGGCGCCGTCGCCGTCGCCGTCGCCGTCGCCGTCGGCTTGCACGATTTATCGTCATTTTCATTTCAAGGATAGCTGGTAGCTAGTAGCTGGTGCGTCCAGTCTGGGAGAAGAGGGATGCGAACCTTATGTGACCACCTCACTTACAATTACCGTGGACATCTACTTTCCTCTTTTACTGCTCTACGTTTCCTTCTCTCAATCCATCACTTGAATGCAATGCTTAGAAATCTGCAAAATCTGATTGAGAGTACATGTAGTATAATTATATAGATAGCATCTAGAGCTATTAGATCCTCCGGTTTCCTTTGTTTCCGTTCGTTTTTAACAACGGCGTGGCACGGCGTATGTCAAATAATTGTGTAAACATTCTGAAGGAGACTATTTGATATTCAAGTATGCAACCGTCACCGTAACAGTTATAATGATTTTTCCTTCGATTTTATTGCTTTTCCGATACTCCTAAATAGGGAAGCATGCCTTCAACTCAGGGAGAGTTGACTCGCAGATCGGAGTAGTCAAGTTTCTGGTAGAATGTTAAAGTCTTAGAGGTTTTAGGGGCCAATAGCCCAGCTGGAGAAGGTCGTTCTTGCACCGTGGTTAATGAGGGCGCAGATGGATAGATGGCCAGACGCGTTTAGGCAGAGAAAATCAAAAAGAAGGAGAGAAATGGAAAGGCAAGCTGGCACAAGTTTTTGCCTGGCCGATGCGGAGCGGAGCGGAGCGGCGATTCAGCTTTTGGTTTACCTATCCGCGCACGCGATTTCATTATTCCAAGCAGACTTCGAAGTATCTCGTATCCGGTGGCCAACTTTTCTTCAAGTTCCAGCATCTCCCCCTAGCCAGCTACACTCCCAGACTGGCCATCCCCACCATCGAATTCGTAGCAGGCTTCAGAAAGCGGACGATTCTTCCCGAAACTCCCTGCGGCAATGACGCTCTCGCATCGTAAAAAGCACTCTTCTCTTCTTCCTTTTCTTCTCATATCAACTCACTCGAATTCCCTTCGATATTACCTTACGCTCTTCTAGCCCTCCAATCTTTGCTCCAGTCTTCGCTTCAAGTCCACCTCGAAAGACTACCATCTCCCCACTACCATTTACCACTTGCAAACCCTTTCAACTTTCTAGGGGCAACTCTTTCATTTCTTAACCTAGTGCTAACTAGTACTTACTTCTCTGGTAAGAGCAATACTACTTTCCTATCTTGGTAGCATGTTGCTCACATGCCTACATCTTCAAAGATGCTGCAACCGATGAATACATCCGTTAGCATCGATCTCTAAGATAGATTTCGACTCATCTTTGCTATTTTTGGTGAACTAAGAATTTCTTTACTCGAGAAGTTAACGTTCTGGCAGAAGAAGGCAACAGGCAATAGGACAAACCTTCCGATTCAAAGAGTCTCAAGTTTGGTTTATGGCTCCACATTACATTAGTTCGGTGTCCTTAGAGTGTGGATATAGTCGGCAAAGACAAACGGGCGACAGAGAAGGACAAAGGGAAACGCAAAGGCAAAGTTAAAGGCAAAAGCAAAGCCAAGGGTAAAGGTAAATGTGAAGATAAAGGCAAAAACAGAGGGGAAAGAAGAAGGAGTAGGAGAGGGAAGTAGAAGAGAATGAGAGAGCGCGAGGGTGAAACGAGAAGAAGAAGAAGAAGGGGAGCCGGAGTCTGATAGGGATGGTAGTGGAGGAGCAGCCGCGTGAGGAAGGAAGAAGAAGCGTGCCGGTCTGGCAGGCAGCGATCAATACACTTTCCGTGGCATGCAACATCGCTGTGTCGTGGCATAGCGCGGCGTGGCGCGGCGCGGCGCGGCATGGCGAGGGGTGGCATAGCGTGGCGTAGCTGGCTTCAGGGACCGAGACCCGAGACAAGTCTCCTGCTGGTGGACCATAGCCAAAAGAGAAAAGCCCTCACTCTATCGACAGGCTTCTCCAGGCTTCTCCAGGCTCCCTCCGCTTCTCTGCTCTGCTCTGCTCTGCTCTGCTCTGTTCCGCTCCGCACTGGGCTCTTCCGACGCGACCGCGACCGCGACACCTTTCGCCAGCCCAACGCCACACTCATTGAAGCCATCAGACTCCGATGTAATAGGGCCTCTCGACTGGCGAGTGCGCGCTCCCATCGATATGCAACTATGTATCCTAAATATTCTGTAAACGCAATTCGTCAGCCGGCCTTCAAAGGACCGCTTAAACAACTATTAATATGGCCGGACACTGCTTCACTCTCATTCCATGGCTACTATTGCCTCCTATCCTTAGCTACTTCTACAATTTAGTAGCTTGGTTGGAAAGAGTGAAACTTGAAAATAACATATCTTTGTTTCCGAGGAGAGATGTTTAATTAAGTCATAGCTACTATAGATGCATGTGTGGAGAGAAAGAGAGGGAGAGAGAGAGAGAGAGAGCTATTCTGCACTGTAGAAGCAGGATTTCTAGGAGGTAGATAGATTGTTGAGATTTGTCAGTTATTTCCACTGGCACGCAAGCTTTTCCATTCGAAATTAATTTTTAACATTTTAAAGAACTCACGACTAATCGGTATGTCTTGTCCGAGTTGCGCTATAACGTAGATAATAATCAACTTTCCAAGAGCAAGTACTCCCCACTCTATTCACTAGCGAGTGTTCTAATTTTCATCTCTTCCTCAGTTCCGCGGCAGCTACATAACTAAACCGAACGAAACAATAAATGGAGAAGCTGCGGTGTTATTGAAGTTTTCAAATTCAGCAATATCGAGGGCGACAGGAGAAAGAGAGGCCATGCAAGACTTCTCCTCTTCTATTTAAAGTGTTAACCCCTCTGGGTTTGAGCAGCCTCGAGTCTCATCGAGAGTTTTTCAATTTTTGACCATAATTCCCGACCAATAGGAAAAGAGTGATGATTTAGAGGAGGTTTCAATGTCTTGAAGATTTATAGCCGCGGTGGGAGGGAGGGTGGGGTTGGGGGTGGCGAACTGGATGCAGATAGAAAATAGATCGATGCATGCAATATGAGTCCCATAAAGCTTCCGCTTCGATCGTTATCGTTGTCGGCGAACTGGGGGAATAACAAAGTTTTCTGATTAAATTCTATATGTTCGGGCGTGTCACAGACTAAAGTGCCAACCAAAGCCAACAACATTGTACAACTTCTGCCCGCTCACATAACGAGCCGCTTTATTACTAAAGAATATTCCTTCCACTATTCCCAACGGTTCTCCGATGCAATATGCTAACATTCACTCAAAAGTATTACAGTTATTTATTAAACACGATGTCTTTTTATAAATAAAACCGGCCGATCTACGTACCCTACAACTCTCAAAATCAAATCGCGCCAAACTTTCTAAACGCATAATTATATCATTTCTATGGTTGTTTCTGAAATACATGAAGAACTACTGGCATGAAGAAAAAGTACAAAAATAACGCAACAAAGTGTTCAGCTAAGAGAGATTCTACTCGAATTTCTTTTTCTATAAAGGTAACAAAACAAATAAGTTGATAATGGCCAATTAATTTCTACCATAATTGTAACTTACAATCAGAATGTATGGTAACGCCGAAAGAGTCTAATAACGTTTCATTACAGAATAAAGATAGAGAATTGTGGTTCAGCAGAAATTCCTTAGAAAATGAGCGAAATACATATGAAAGCCGACCTAGCTTTGCATCAGGGATAGCGTACCTTTTCCCTTAGAGGAGTTCGTAAAAGACCTATTGCCCTCTGCCCTCTGCCCTCTGCCCTCTGCCCTCAGCCCGCCCGACCGACTTTCATCCCTTCCTTTCCCACCCGACTTCTCTCACTTCCTCACTAATATTATTTCAGCCATTTATTCTACTGTGTTTTCACTTTCAAACTGTTTCTCATCATTAGAATCATAGATTGAAAGTGCATTAAAGCCGATAGGCCGATTGGAAAATCGAATTACGATCAATCTAGAATTTTCCTTGATTCTTCATGCCAGCGTAGAATAGGTTCGTGTTGACATTTTAAGGAATAGCTCATTTATTATATTGTATGGACCGTCTTAGCCAATAGATGCTAAAGTTTAGAGATCTGATATTCCTATATCGGGAGGGGTAGTTCGGAAAATGGCTAACTCTGTAATTGAGGAGATAGAAGTATACTAGTAGTATGAGTTGTCGGAGGTTGGGCTGGCATGACGTAAAATGCGGCGGGTTTCTTTTTCTCCTTTCTTGGGAGAGTTGGCGTTCTCTGGTGGATACTGTCCTGGTTCAATTAGAAGTGGTTTGCGAAGAAACAAGTCGAGTCTGGAGTCTGGAGTCTCGAGTCAGCATCACATTCAGTCCGAAAAGCATAGATGCAGCATGGCGCGGCGCGGCGCGGCGCGGCGCGGCGCAGGAAAATAATAGGAGGGCAAGTATCCCAGCGTATAACTAATTAAAGCAATAGTTTTCCGTTGGAGGCTTGGCAGGATATAGTAGATAGGACGCTTCGGCTTACCGGTCCTCTGTATTTTTAAGCTGTTTTTCTTTCTATCGCTCGGTTATTTCTTTATTGTGTCTTCGCCGCGGTAATGAGCCCAGCTAGCTAGGGATTCCCAGGTTTCTCGCTTCTGGCGAAGCAATACCGTCCCCAAGGAAGAAAGATGGGGGCAAATGGAGCCATCCATTATTTTTAATCCAGGAGAAACAACGCCCTTCATTATCGTGTTACATAGACAGAGACATTATTCCTGGTATACCATACCAGGAGTATCCACTTTTTCCTTCTTGGCATTCAGTTCCTTTGGTTAACCAACTTTTAAGCCCCGAGGTGCCAAGTCTCCTAGAGACCTTCCAAATTTCATTCGATCAAATCTCCCTTTTATCATTTCTTCACCAATATTCACTTCATTATCCGGCTTAACAATTAACCACCACCGCCCGTATCATTAATCTTTGTTCGGCCAATTAATTATACCCGAGCGAGATTTGTAGGTTTCGCTAAAAATAGAAAACTGCATTGATATTTACTTTCAATAGGATCTGTCGTCGAAACAGCTTGCTCTGAGTTGCAAAGAATCGCCCGATTTGCTTTCACATTTTTGGTTAAACTCTAGTTTACTGGCTAAAGATTTCTTTCATCATGGTTCGAATAGTTAGCCTCTGGCAAGACGAAAGTTCCGTATGGTGAGGTGTGGCCATATGTCTTTAAAAGCTTAGTATTTGTAAGAAAGCTTTGCCTAGTCGAATGGTAGGTCGCGTCGGCCCCTTATTCTTTGGCTGGCGGGCCTTCTGGGAATCCTATCGAGATCCCGGCCAATATATCCGATTGCCGGGCGATAGCAAAGAATCGCGGGGTTTATCGAGAAGTCGGGAGCCAATGTGAAAATTATACACCGAATTTGTTAGTATCCTCAGTTGGACAGATTGTCCCCTTCGGCGCAGATTTTCGCAATTCCAAAAGGCACCCTATTTTACTCGAACCTTTCCTTTCCCTTCCCTTCCCTTCCCTTCCCTTCCCTTCCCTTCCCTTCCCTTGTCGCGTTCACTGCCAAGCAAAATTCCTTCAGTTCGCAGTACATCTCTTCAAGAGGTTTGTACATTCTACTATCTATAGAGTGATATACTTTTACGCACTGAATCACTTGTGATATTTCAAACTTTGGGGAAGAATGAAGAATGGCACCGGCTACCGGTAATTACATACCTTCGACTTTATACTTTCGATCAAGCGTTCGAGCAAGATTCAGTTGCACTGTCTCTTCAAAGCTTGCCTTTTTCTTCCTGAATTTATGAATGCGGAAGAAAAAAGAATGATTATATTTGATGCATCTAGTTGGTTCACTAGCGGCGGCATCGAAAGAAAATCGACTAGAATTCTGTTTAAATAAAGCAGGAGGCCAGATGAGCTCTTCCCTCTGGAAGGTATGAGAGAGGCGAGCTAGGGTCCCTTTACGCTCGGAGAGAGGAGCCGATAAGGGCAACGAGGGTGGTAGTGGTGGTAGTGGTGGTAGTGGTGTGAGCTTGGGAAGGAAGGAAGGCAGAGAGGATTGGTCGGAGGTGTCGGGGAGGGAAAGAGAAATCGGCGTGTAAGGCCGATCTCGAAGCTGTCAGACACGCACGTAACGCGTTCGAACGATCCCATCGATTCCAGTTGGCCGGCGCAAAAGAGAGAAAAAGGCGGCGAGCAGCAGCCAGCAGCCAGCAGCCAGCCTGAGCTACCCGGCCGAGAGTCTAGCCTCCATGTTAATACGCAAGATATCGAACCCCTAAGCCGCTATTCATAAGGCTAATTAGCCACCTCCTTCGTCGAGAAAGTTCTCTGGCCTCTCGCCTTTCCTAAGCCTCCGTGCATCCTTACCTTTACACCCTTACACCTTTACACCTTTATCCACCCCTTTCCTTTCTTCCTTCATTTAAGTCGATGCCGATGTGGATACTGCTGATGAAACAGTTGACAAGCCTTCCACTTCCGATCATCCTATCACTATTTTTCAACCCTTTGGTCAGCCAATTATTCCACTCCTTGCTGCCATTTCACCTTCAGTGAGCTTTTTCCCACGCTTCAACTATATTCAGACAGCTTTCTAACACCTTCTTCTAATCAGTGCCGAAGAACTCCAGTTCTCACTGAGTATTCAACTGAGTATTTATAACTGGGGATAAATCTGCTGGACGCTAGAGTAATTACTCTCGCCTAGCTTCTATTTATGGAAAAGTAATTTACTTCCCTTTCCATCAACCAAGTAGTTCCGCTGTCAAAGCAATATGTTACATGTATCTATGCAGAAAGTTCATTAGTAGCTAGCTGATTTCAAAATCAAACCACCGGTACTTCTTCACTGCTCGATCGCACTTTGCTACGATAGATTTTTCATTCTGAGAAGATTTGATATTGATCCGCAACTTATAACTGTTTCTATACGTAATGAAAATTTGTCTTATTTAAAGAGATATTTTATACAAGCCGTATTCTATTTCTTATATCGGAAATTCGATATTAATCACTTTGGTGTATCTGTTGCAGGTGAGTCTTAGTCAGCTACGTGGTTCACTGTCTCTAGTAAGTTGATTTCAAGGTAAGGCACTCCTTTCTTTTTAAGAGAATAGATGTTATTTCTCTATTTCGACTTCACGCACCAATAGCTCCATCCAAAATATTTGTCTTCCATGAATGTTCGAGCTTTTGGCAGAAGGAAACTGCATCTCGGAAGATTAGTGCTTCCGGTGAATTGAGGTGAATTGAGGTGAAGCAATGGCCGAGCAGTAGCATTTACGCTTCTAATAATTATAGATTATAGTGACTGTTGGTTGGTGCTCCTGCGATGGTTGCTCTTGCAGCGACTTAATGTGAAAGGGGCGTGACTGATGTAATACGCATTGAAAGGAAGTGGAAGTACCGTGAAGGGTACAAGAGGCGTGAGAATGGTCGGGCCACTCGTTTCAACCTTCATTTCGTCCATTCTTCTTATGACTTCCACTTCCGTTGCGCAAAACCTCTTTTCCGTAGGATTTCCTTTATGAACAGTATATTAACAACAATTGGATCAGAATGCAGATCGCACTCTTGTCAACGCTGCTTCGATTTTGATTATTAGCCTTGAATGCCAGGGGTTCAATAATCGATGCGGATTCGGCTGGTAATGATTGTTTCTTCCAAACCTCTGCGAGGTTTTCTGTCCTGGGGCAAAGTAGGACTATTAGAAGGAGCAAAAGAAAACAGTAAACTCTCTTTGAGCTGTGTTGAACCGATAAAGCCACGTGTCCCTCATAATCTGTGGATGCGTTGTGGTAAATCTGCAGGTCTGTCATTTTTAGGAGGGTAAAAATGCGAAGGACTCCTCCAATTGAATTTGTCTTGAGGGTGGCGGAAGTGGGAAGCGGGAAGCGGGAGCGGGAACGGGAACGGGATCACGTCATCTAATGAACCGTTGGTGACTGGATCGATTCGAATTCGGCCTCTATTCGTTGGGGGCGGAAGAGATTTAGGGTAATCATCCCGCTCGGTGATTCAAGCTGGGCCAGAAGCAAAATCTGCTCATCTCGCACAGCTTCCATTCCGACTGTTTTCGCCAGCGCAACGCAGCGCCTCGCCTCGAACCGTAGCAACTAGCTAACCTCTCGCTTCCTTTTCTCTTAAACCTCTTTTCTACTTGCGTCTACTTCTGCCTTTGATATGTAAAATCATGAGAATTATTCGCCAAGGGTAGACTTTTACCCAAAGATTGCCGACAAGTTTTATCTTTTGATTATACGCGCAATTGCTGCATTGAAGCAGGTAAACCGATATATCTACAGATATATTCCAGGAATTCTCAATAAGAGTGCTTTTACATCAGTGGCTATTCACTCAATCACTGCTTGATTTTCGGTCCAAGGGCCATCGAGGCCTCAAGATGGACACCTGTTCGTGAAAGCTCCACTTTATCCAAATTTTCTCGGGAAAATCATTTTGCGTCATCCCCCAAGTGCTTAAATGAAGGATAATTCAACCAATTCCTTCAGTCGATAATGTCACCACGAGATTTAATCTGACTTCGGAATTATGGGCACGACCATAATTAATATGCAATCCTTTCTAGCTGCTTCGCGATCTATTAAATGATTTTGCTGGAATGCATCCGGAAGCCAGGTTTGATTCGCCTTTTCAATATGAAGTCACGAATTTTTGGACGCTTGACATAGTGCATAGTCAAGCTTTCCTTCGGAATGAAACTATCTGAACGCTGTTGTCACTACTGACAACAAGAAATTTGCAAAATTCGGCAACTTGCCATAAATTTAATTAGTCTAGAGTCTCGATGCATAGGAAGAGGGAGCAGGAGAGCTTTCTTTTAATTAGGAATCCTTTATTGTTTTGCACAAGTGGTACAATTGATGGTGTGGGTAAGGGAGTTTATGAGCTGTTAGGAGAATTCTAGGATTAATCGGGAAGCGTATGGGAGGTAAAGCGAAGGGAAAGTGTGGCGGAGAAGTCCAATGGAAGGATAAAAGATGGGAGTGGGGTAATTGTTGTGAGTGGGAGGTATCATTTGATTGAATGGTAGATAATCCGAAATAGGAGTAAGCGTAGGAAGGGCGAGAGAGAGAGAGGCAGGGGGGGGGGGGGAATGTTAGATAAGTAGATAGGAGTATAGGAGGCTCGTTAGTGGGATTGTTGGGTGGTTGAAGGTATAGGTGGGTGAATAAGGAATCTATCGTGCAAACTGTTTCAAGGCCGTTTATGCGGTCGTGTTCCCGGTGAAAACAGTTGGGGTGGTTGGCGCGTGGGCGCGTGGGCGCGTGGGCGCGCGCTCTCTCTAATAGATACGAATTCGACGATGCGGAGTACTAGATTCCCGGAACGTTTCCCGCGGGAGCAACGCCGGAGCAACGTCGGAGCAACGCCGGAGCAAGTTTTCGGAGCTTACAAGCTCCTGTGCAGCTAGTAAGGTGTCCCTATATCATCCTGCATTTGCCCAAGGACTCTCCTTCGCGCACTTGGATACACGTTCGCTTTAGCTCCAATCCTTCTTCTCTCTTTCTCGTCCCGAGCCTTTTTCTCTCCCCACCGCAGCTCACCCGACTTGTTTCAGCAATAAATTCTCCGGCTGGAACTTCTATTCTTACATATGCGACTCACTCACTCCCGTTAGTGCACTCTCGCCGCGAGACCAATAACTAATAGTGCTACGCCTTCTTCCACCTTGGTTGGAATACACCCCGGCAGTCTCCAACCTTGTCAAATCATTTTTCACTCAAACTTACTATTCACTTACACGCAAAGATATCCACTCTCCATCCTTCTCTTTTCTTTTCTTTTCGTTTCTTCTTTCCCTCTTTCTTTGCAACCTGTGTGCGCATCGCATCAGTCCATTCTGAGTTTCGACGTTGATTATAACACGTCGAAGCGTTCTTATTGGAAAACCTGCAAGGATTACTTAGTTGCGTGTAATCATTCATTGAAAAGAGTTTAAGGAACGATCGGCATTCTCACTTTCTCTGTTGTGTCCGTCACGCATACCCATTGGTCGATGTGGATATACATGTACTATTCCACGCGCATTGCGATTCAGATCCCGATTTGAAATGCTAAAGAGCGCGATACTCAACCAATGCTACATTCCAAAACGTCAAGCATACATACATAGATCTCGGCACTTTGCAGGCTTAACTACAATTAGTCGAGTTCCATACTTCCCCGGTTTGTGGCTGGTCGCAACTCTTATAATTCGATTTCAAAATGTATCATTGAACAGCGCACGTCTAATGAATTTCACGAAAAAGAGCTCGTATGTCGAAGGTGCGTCAGTGACACTTGAATAATTTTGCATTTCTCGTCATTGCTACGAGACAGACATAAAGAGAGAGAGAGAGGGGGGGGGGGGGGGGGAGAGAGGGAAAGGGGGGGGGGGGGGGGGGAATGGTTGATATAAAAAAATGACAGGTCCCCGCGAAAATAGTCTTAGGAATTGGCTTGTAGTGTGCTTTTGAAGATGGCCATACAGTACTGCCACGCCAACTGCAATATAAAATAAAGTCCAAGGGGGCTTAGATCAATTTGAAAGTATTCAGTCAGCCCTGGCACTCATCACTCACGCAAAAGCCCACTACGGAACTGACTGAATCTGCGCGCTTTGCCGTGTCTAGCAGTATTGGCCATACAGCTTCTCGGGAGCGAGCAACAAGTTATCCCATACACATAGTCTGCCATAAATAAAGAATTGTTTTCACAAATCTTCAACATTTATTATACTTTCAAAGTGTGATTAAGTGATAAAGTGAGAGTAGTTTTCGGTGGATGCATTTTTTGAACAAAGTGACCAACGACAGTTGAAATAGCAGCTCCCTGTCGCCCCCTCCTTTTACTCCTTAGCAATAGACACACGCGGTACCAGCCTGCTAGTTACTTTCCTATGAATATGAATATCAACCGGCATAAATATGAATATGAATATGGATATACATATGGATATATGAAGATGAATATGAATTTGAAGGTGAGCTTGAATCGTGGAAGAATGCAGGGAAGGAAAGTAGGTTGAAGGAGCGAAAAGCGTATGTAGCTGCTGTTATGAGATAGGGCAATGTTATTCGATGGCCATAACGTGGAGCGGCTTGGCTGTTTTGAGAGCGCAGCAGCGCGGCGGGAGCCATTACGATCGCGTAAACCTCGTTATTGGCCCGCTACCGGTACCGATACCGGTACCGGTACCCTTGCATCCCCGAGCGGCGCGTTGCATCCTCTCCCGCCACACAATCTTTTTAACCTTCATTCTCTCTACGGCTCTCGAAATCAGCGTCCTTGCTCAAGCTACTAACGTTGCCCTTTCCAATAGATCCACCACTGCATAGAACCTATAATTATAGTACCTTTACGTACGTACTATATTATACTGATGTACAGGGTGAGTCAGTTGCCTTTGAATCACCACTGTCGAGCATACACTCTTCCATAGAAAATCATTAGAAATAACCTAGACCAGTGTCTGCCAAGTTAGGCTCCCGGAGCTTAACTGGCAGCCCCACTCTCTCAATTTTCACGACCTTTCTACCTGTTTGTACCCTCGCGTGCGATCGACAAATCCTTAAGAAACAGTTGCCGACAAAAAAATGTTGAGCTAGGGGCCTCGAATTTTTATGGCATCTTCCTCGTTGTAAAAAAACATTACCCACCAAATTTCAGCCCTGCGAAATACACGGGAAGTATAAAAAATATAGGAAAAACCATGAAGATTACATGAAATTCATTATTCAGGAACGTTTTTTTGGTATTTTCGATACAAATCCAGCCTTTTTTTCATGGATTCTTCGTTTGCTATCCGCTCTAATACACAAACAATCGATTCAAAAAGAAAAAACCCGGGTTCGGGAACCTTTGAAAAATTGGATATTTTCAATGGCCAAAAATATGGGGAAAAAAAAATGTTGAGCTGGGGCTCTGAAATTTATATCACATCTTCCTTGATGCAAGGGGAGACTCCCCAGCAAATTTCAGCCTCGGAAAATGTCGGTAAGTCCAAAAAATATGGGAAAAACCAGCGAAAATTCCGAAAAAATCGAACTTTAAAGGCAGTTTTTTTAGTGTTTTCGATAGAAATCCGGCCTTTTTTCGACGGATTTCTGGTTTTCTATCCGTTTTCATTCATAAACAATCGATTCCTGAAGAAAAAACCCGAGTTCGGGGACCTTCGAAAAATCGTGAAAAAATCTGAAGGGGTACCCCTTAAGAAAAATGTGCCGAAAAAAAAATTTTGAGCTAGGGCTCTGGAATTTTTATGTTATCTTCCTCGATGTAAAAAAGCATTACCCACCAAATTTCAGCTCCGGGAAAAGTCAGGAAGTCCTCCAAAAAAAATAAAAACCGTTAAAAATGAGCAAAAATGGACTTTTCTGGACGGTTTTTCGACCCGTTTTCGTTGCAAATCTGGACTTTTTTTCACGGATTCTTTGTTCTCCATCCACCCTGAAACGAAAACAATCAAAATATCCCGGGTTCGACCGATTTTGAGAAACTTGACAAAATTAACCATTCTCGAGGGTCGAAAATAGGTGAAAACCTAAATTTTGAGCTAGGGCTCTGAAATTTATATTACTGCTTCCTTGACGCAAGGACACATTCTCCACCAAATGTCAGTCCCGGGGAAGGTCGGGAAGTCCACCAAAAAAAATCAAAACCATCAAAAGTGTTGAACTTGAAAGTAAAATATTGGCGCACTGTATTGCTAGAGAGGTAGAGTGGGGCAGAGAGGGCAACGATGGCTAGCTAGAAGTGAGGGTAGTGAGTAGCCCTCAATTGCCCAGGCAGGGCCCACCGAGTAGTCGAAAGGAAAAGAAGTGCGTGGGGGGCCCCTCACTTGGCTGGGACTGACCTAGACATTTCAATTATACTCAAATGTTTCTCAACATTTGTCTGCATATATTATGCATTTATACTTTTACATGTTTGAGTTATGTCAACTCGCACATGAAATTTCACCCTGAAGAAGCCAGTTATATATAATATTCCCCTATAAATATAATATAATAAAATATTGTCTCCTTACGTTGCTAGCCATTCGAAGGAAGTCGATGCTAAAACTTGGTAAAATATTCGCTCCAACAGACTACATAATTTAATAGAGTCTATTGTTAAACAGAGAATATATAGTATAATGAAATAGATGTCTAGTAAAAGTGGGCTAGGAGAGTTCTGATTCAAAGGCAACTGAATCACCCTGTACGTATTAAATGCGTACGTTTTAACGCGCCCAATCCGCTATTTGATTCTACCGACCGTAACCTATAGTCGAACTATTATTACTAGATGCAGTAGCTCAAAATAATTCTATATGTGTTGTAATATAAGAAAGGACTAGAATGATTATTGCCTAAAGGAAGATTGCGTATTACTTGATTACGTTCTTTTACCAATTATGGTAGTTGTAGTATGCTTTTGAGGGATTAGCGAAAAAGCGCACGTACTCCGGACCAAGTATAAAAGCCTAGCCTTTCAACGATCAGCTCATACGGCATTCAAACGGCACAATCCATCCTTCCGTTACTTAAGTGCTCTCTGGCAGTTTCATAAGAAAAGTGTACCTTCAACTACTTGGTAAAACGTTTAAAGCTGTGAAACATTGCTCCTACATTGGGAAAGATAATAGTTGGTCGCTTGGTAATTTTGATGGGAGGTCCGCTTTCGACTGGAGTATAAAGTATAAAGGGGCCGGGTAGGTGGGGGTAGGTGGGGGAGGATAAAAGGGGTCAGGAAAGTAGTGAAGTCATTGCGGCAATCTTTGGTCGGGGACAGAGAGGGGCGCACGTGGCTCGGCACGAGTTCGGGCACGACACTGCCTGAGGGTTCAGCGTCAGGCTGAGGACTCGACTCGGTGCGTCGAATCGGCGGAGATAAGCCGAGGAGAAGATGCCGGGATAGGAGGGGGCGCTACTAGGAGTGACGCTCAATGTCGTCGAAGCGGAAGAAAGCAGAGATTAGGCGCGCTCGGGAGATCGGAAGAGTAATCCGAGCGGCGAAGAACAAATAGGAAGGTTCCAAGGGAAAGTCCCTTTAAAGGACTCCCCGGAAAAAAGCTGACTAGCGAAAGAATCCTCTCTTCACATCCCTCCCGCCCTTCTGCCGATCCTCCAATCCCACCCTCCCCCCTCACTCACTCACTCCTTCTAACCTTTTGCCTCGCTCGATTTTGCCTTCCTTCTACTTTTTCATACCTGCTATCTTTCGGCCTCCTTCGCCCCTACCTTCCAATGTCTTTTTCCTTAAGCTTTTTTTGTCGCCTATCGGAGTGGGTGCGGGTTGCGGGTGTGGGTGCGCGCGCGCGCGCGCGCGGCGTTGATTGGACGTTGACAAACGATTCCGGCACGCCGGAGGCGCAGATAAAACAGCCGTTATCGACCGGCCGCAGCCACCGGCCGCAAAAAGCTCTTACCGCGCCGACGAGCGCGGCCGCGGCCACGGCCACCCTACCAACTGCTTTTACTTCCTTTCTAGGCCAGCTTTTCTTTCCATCCGATCGCAAATCTACTCTCAACTACTCTACTCATCGGCCCAACGCCGATCTCTATCTATAGACGAGAGATATCTCAATTTTTCCTATCTTTAGCTTGGCTCACGCAG
This sequence comes from Ectemnius continuus, assembly GCA_910591665.1. Classification (NCBI taxonomy): domain Eukaryota; kingdom Metazoa; phylum Arthropoda; class Insecta; order Hymenoptera; family Crabronidae; genus Ectemnius; species Ectemnius continuus. Next base: position 15,008,883 of record OU342864.1, on the reverse strand, counting down.
ATCCTTAGTTTTTCTTGCAGAATCCGATAAAATAACCGTTCTCGACCAGCTATTAGCGCGCTGCGTCGCTCCGAACGTGCCCTCCATCACTATACCGACACCCTTTATTTCCTTTCCAACACACCTTTACTTCTCGCTCGAACATAACAAATTTACCAATTTTTAGTAGCTTTACATCGAGCCATCATGCGTCTATGCTTAACAGTTACTATTTCCTTCATGCATTATACACACACATATATTATTCTAGAGGGCTATTATTATTTCCCTTTGCCTACTTTCAGCGTTTCATCCGGCACTTTAAACCCACTTTAGGCAGCAGAACATATTTTTCACTGATAAATATTTACGTAAGTCATATATTCTGTGCTGAAATCAACTCTTGGATATACTCGGGGATTGAAAAACAGATGGTCTTCAGAAGTGACAAAATATACACGCCTGCTACTGACAATGAACCCATACCAGAAGGAATTGTATCTATTTTCTAAATTTTACGTGCCAAATTTCCTTGAGTATACAATATCCACATATCGGCTAGATTCTAAATCGGACGGGTGGACAGAAGTTGAAAGAGGATTGTTATTGAAATGGGATATGTATACTTTAGATGGATTGAGAAGGGAAAATGATATGCGGCGATTTCTATTGGGCTGGATAATGCCGAAGGGCTAGCCTTCCCATTATTTCCTTAACATTTCTGACAGTTATTAGATGGCTGTAGGTGCGTATGAATGCGAACCTATTGAAAGGATCGAGGAATTCTTCGGTGTCACTGCCCTTACAAATAGTTGGCTCTAATAATCGTCAAACTTGCTCAACTCCTTCTGGCTCGTCCTTTCTCCTGGCTCAGACCATTAGTCTCAGCTTTTGCCTCGCTTTTACCTCGCTTTTACCTCCGCCGCGCCGTGCTGCCTCGCTTCACCCCGCCCCCTTCCCGCCTCGCGCAATTGCGCATTGCACATCCCTTCGCTTATACATATTCCGCATTCTCCATCTTCCATAGACCGCCGCGCCGGCGCCGCAACCAGCCTTCCTCTTCCACATATCTATCCATCACATCCAGAACAAAATAATACTTTTAGTCAAATGTCTCATTATAAACATGGATTTTACGAGTATTTGCAACTTGGCGAGCTTTGTAACTATTTTGCTTTCCGATTCGCTGGAATGGCAGAGTAGTGGGGAAATAGATTTGGGATAATGGGAATCTTATTGCCAGTTCAATTTCAATACCGGATTACTCGCAATCATCTGGCGCACGGGAGAAATTAAAATGTCCAATCTAGTAGTTAAGAAGTTAGGTTTTGAAGAGTTCGATAGGTGAAATGGAGTACATACTCTTCCTGCAGAAGGTAAATTGGAAAGGGTATTGCCGGTTTCGAGAATTTGCGAGGAATATTAGACTCACGAAGCGAAAGCTGCAACGCTCATCCCTGCTTCCACTTATTCATTTAGTTTATATGTACCACATCAATCGTTCACACTTGCCACAGACTTTTTATGCCGATACTACTGCAGCCCGGCAATGGACAAAATTTGCCCGATTTCACATTTACACCGAATGGCACATGGACCATTTCCTTTTCTATTCAGCCTTTCTGCCTTCTGACATTGGATTTCCAAGTCCCTCAAGAATATTGGCCTCTACCAGTATCATCATTGCTATAAGTCAAAAATCAATCAATTATTTTCTTAAATATGTGTGAAAGTATGGTTAGAAGATGGTGGCTAGAAGTCAACGAAACCGGCTGGAATCATTAGAGTAGAGGATTGTTTCATTATACCAGTGAATGCAGCTTATCCCTTCTGCCGAAAAAAGGGGTCGGTACGCATGAATAGAACGGGTGAATTGCAACAGTCGTGGAAACCGCAAGCGCGAGCGCAACTGCAATTTAATTAAATCCCGTTGCATTACGCGAACGAGAAGCTGAACGAGATCACCTTTATTATTGTCGCATTTCTGGTTCTGGTGTGCACTGGTTTGCCTCGCCTAAAATCTCGCCCGCCATTTGCCGTGAACGCGACAACTATTTAGCCAAAGTGTAGCTAACATTATTAGAGAGGGCATGCTGGCCCAGGCTGGGGCAGGCCAAGCCAGGCCAAGGCAGGATCGACGCTCGGTTGGTAGGTTGGTGGGGAACGGGGAGAAACAATTACTCCCCGTGTAAACCATAGATCTTCCTGCTGAAGCGAACGTCGCGTCGGAACCTGGACGAGAGGAGTTCCTGTCAAATTCAATTGCGTTCGACAGATTTGGTTGGTGCGCCTTTCCAAAGTTGGAAGCGATTCATCCTTTTTGCCGAATGGAAAATGTTCTTTGGCCAATGAAATTGTTTCTCCAGCTGGATTAAATGCCGATATACGTTTAAACGCAAAGAAATTGGAAAATAGCCGTTGCTTTATGAGAATAAATAGGACTTGCGAATTTCTCGATTCCGATATCATTCTTATATCACAGTTAGTATAAAATTAATAGGAACCTAATATCATGATAGTCAGCAGGAAATCTGTTATCTGTTCTTCATTGAAAGTAGGACGTAATTTGGAAAGGTCCTATTTCATGCTACTGTGGCCCGTCTGGCGTGTATCCACCAGTTTTCAGTAAGAAGAAAAGAGAAATTCGACGATGCTCTAAGGATCGATCGTGCAGAGTGGCCAGAGTGGCCAGAATTGGACAGACCCACAGAGCACAAGCTATGTTTTGCGTGAAAGGAGAACCCTTCCCTACCAGACATTCCACTGTTCGTCTTACCACCGAGCAGGAATTTTTCTTTCAATGCGATGCCCACAGATTCGATCTCTCTTTAATCTCCCCGAAAACTCCATACCAACACGTCTGCCAGTTATCAACAAAACTTTGATGAAAATCAAGATTTCTCCAATTGAGAAGTCTCACCGCGACAGAGGAATATCTGGCTGGTATTCCATTCGATTTATCACTCGGAAAGGATTGTCTCTCGTAGAAAAGAAATGTCTATCCTATATCAAGCCGAAATAATGATGCAGTTCATTCATTGATGATCAGGAATAACTTTCCTTTCAAGTGGCACTACTTTACTAAAATCTTTTAATGCGCAGAAAGCTAGGAGATATATGTATATCTATAGAGAGACACTTACTTACTTAGATACATAAGTGGAGGCACCAGGTGGAACTCTCTCGAGTCAAACAATTTTATTTCATCTTCCGAGCCAGCTGGGCTTCCCTCGCATATCCCTCGGTTCGCGACATATTTAATGCTTGCCCATTTAATATTGGATGTATCTATGGCTCGTTCGCTGCCTCCACCTCGCTCACCCACGCCCGCTCTTTAATATTACATCAGCTGCGCGATCCTCGCACCACGAACCTCCAGCAACCTTCCCCACCCTCTCCCACCCTCTTTCATAAACAGCCTCTACCCCACTTTTTCCCTCCATCATCTCTCTCTCTCTCTATCTCTCTCCCAACACCACCAAATCAAACCCAATATTCCACTCCGACAGTCACCTCTCCCATTGCCAATCATGATTAGAGACCTTCCTTCTTCTCTTAATTTCACTAATCACTTCCCGCCATTTACATTTCACTTTTCTAGTAATTCATCATAGAGCTATCTATATGAATTATTTCAACGATAATAATAGATGCGTGTCAATGGCGCCGTTACAAGAATTGTGAACAATACTTCTGGACGTTCTCCTTTTCAAACTACTAATTAAATAATATTGTCCACCTTGTTTTAGCAACACGGCAACGTGTAATGTAAGCTAAATTCTAAATTTCTCATAAACTTAGTCTCTTAAAATTGAAATCTTCGAAAATACTTGCAAGTATGACGGTGCTAATATTCAAAGAAAGCCAGCTTTGGTGTCTCAAACGATAAAAGTTGATTGTTCCGAACGTTTCTGTGACTAATCCGATTGTTTTGGAAAGGCAAGGAAGAACGCAACCGGCCCTTTCTTCTCTCGATATGAAGCGTAGAATCCTCGAGATTGGTCAAAATCCCTGGAAGAACTTAAGCGAGATTACATTCCAGGATAGCATTTAATTGAGGAGGCGCACGAATATCGGTAAATTTTGTTGAGCGACGCAAATTTGTCTCGATATACGTATGTAGGTGACGCTTTTCCATCCAAAGCAAACGCTCGAATGGAAAAGATGGAATACGACCTGGAGCAATTATGCTTCTTCGGCTTGTGTAAATAAAACTGCACGTTCAAAACGATGCAACAGAATACAATACATAATAGACTTTCTCGGAAAAGCTTCGGTTAATTATTTCAATCGCACAAGCTAGCAGTAACAGGGGAAAACATCGACAATACCGTTCACGGGACAAACAGTGGAGCGGGTTATATGAATTGTAAATTAATGTCAAGATAAACAGGTGATGGGGCGGCTGAAGCTTCGAACGCGGTATTAATCGAAACCCCGGCCCATTTCTTTGACACCGATAAATTCGGCGGCGGTCGGCAAATATTATCGATCAAATGCTGCTAATCCCATGAAATCCTGCAGTTCCCTTCCTATTCCAAATCTACTAATACTCTTCCGGACCGGAATAGAGCTCCTCTGCTTTTCCTTTCACTATTATTTTCTAACCTCCTAGTCCTTTAATTATGTTCTCCTACTCGCAACCACTCCTCTATAATTTCGACCCGGAGCGCTAACAAAATTAATATTGAGGTTCTAATTAAACGTATAACCCGGCGAGAATCAGAGTTGCATTATGCATAGTACTGTGAATGCACTGCGAGTCCAGTGCTGAAGTGATTATCTTAAACAATTTTCTGGTATTATAATTACGATGCTGAGTGCTAATGTATTCTTCTGAAAGTTCAGTAAACTAACATGCTAATACATATAGTATCTACATAAAACTCTCGCCCCTAAAGCTAAAACGAGATTCAGTAATGCTTCAAAGCATTCTCATTCGACACTGTTGACAAGCGAAAGGGCGCATAGTTGGGATGGAAAGCTCCAAAGATTGCTTAAAAGATCTTTTGCTAAAGAATTGCGCGTCGCGAAAAACAAGGGATTCACGGAATAATATACTGGGCAAACTCTATGCAAAAATACGGCTATACTTCCGGTGGGAAATGTAGTGTCAGAATTTTGTGCAAGTACTCTTCGAGTTTAGAGATATATGTATTATTGGAAGTACGAGGACTGTGATCTGTCAATGAGATCGGGAAAAAAGAGCAGCGGGGGATCCAGAGGAGCAGAGGGCTGGAGTGGGGGTGGATGGGGGTGGAGGGAGAGAAAGAGAGGAGATTGCTGGTAGGGAAACATGGGCGCGGCTTGCGAACAGACATTTTCCTTGGCGTATCTCTGCTTCGTATCGATCTGTAAGCAGGGCATGCACTCAAAAAGGAAACAGGCAAAGCGCTAGCAGCATATGGTGAGAATGTATCCGAAAAGTGGACCAGCCTTTTCCCACTTACTAAACCAACTGCCACGCTTCCACGCCTTATTTCTCCTCTTACTGTGATTAAATAATTATATATCATTTTATTATTCAGTATTAATATATTTACTACAGTGCAAAGAATAATATATAGTATGCTCATTGTTTTGATGTAAGGGCAGTAAGAGCTAGTTTTGAGAACTAGTAAATAGATCTGGTATAGTTGGCGAGCTTCGGTGGAAGAACTATTTATCGAGAAATGATCGAGGTGCATACATGTTGCTGGATACGTTGCCCTTGAAACATATTAATACATGTATACTCTCCAGTTGCTCGGGAGAAATACCTTCAGCGTAAAATCCACCCTGATTTCAATAATGGCGGTTAGATCGGAAGAAAGGAATTGGAAGGGAAGTGCTCGAAGAATGTTAGGATACCTTTCTGAATTAGGAATAAACCGAGCATCTATTGTGAATGTTAATGCGCGGTATTAAAATGAACTGTTTTGCCTTTTTCTACTTCTCGGGAGGAATGCAACTCGTTGACCATTCTCTGTTTTGGTTGAAAACAATGGTGGCAGAGAATAGGATAGAGAATGGAGAATGAAGAATGAAGCAGAGTTCGGTGAGAATGAAGTTGAACGTCGCGAAGAGGAGGGTGGTCGGGGGGTGAGGGGGGGAAGAAGGGAAGGTGCGCTTTCGAGACTGGAAGATTTCTCGCGGATTGCACATTTTCTAGAGACGGAGTTTTCAGCTGTTGTCCAAAATAGTGATTATCCGAAACAGCCCGCGGGAAATTTGAGAGGATCGTCATCAGCGTGGCACACCGTGAACGTCACCACTCGGCGAATAAAAGACGGCGAGGGCGAGCGCGCGCGCGCGCGCGCGAACGAGGGCGACTCTTCTTGTTTGCCAAGCTGGAGAAAACGTCTCGGAGGAGAGCGTCATTTTTCCCACGACACAGGTTCATTCGTGAAGGCATAGTAGACGCGCGTGGCGTGATGCGCCACGCCAGACCGCGCCATGCCAGGCCGCGCCACGCCACGTCGTGCCACGCCGCGCCACCACCTTAATCGCTTAATCTTTCTTTCAAACTATGTAGCGCATTCGCTACTCTTCTTTCCGAGCTACCACTTGTCCACGAAGTAACCATCCTTACTTCCCAGTTTTATTTCATTCCTCCCTGCGATTAAATATTCATGCGCTACCGCTCCCAGAGAGCCCACTTCTTTTCCCGCTAGCTTAAGCATACTTAGTGCATTACTATCCGCTGTGCCTTTACAAATTGGCCTGCGATTCCTCACCAAGATCCAGCCGGATAATATTCTTCCTCTATTGCCCACGACCAACAGAACGATAACCTCCTACCTTCCCCATATTGCAGGCTTACAATTAGCCATTTAATTATCGATCACTGAAACCGTTCTGTATGACAAATCGGTTCTACTCTACTTGGCTCTGGTTCTACATCTTTTCAAGAGTCTATAAAGACTAAGGGCCCACCCACAGTTTGGACATTCTTAAAACAGTCACGTCCCATTCCTTTCCTTGTGCCCAGCCCATCGGAGAATCATTATCCTCATCTTTCGGTATCTCGTCGGCCCATCCAACCATCCACACAACTATCCACCCAAGTCGTTCATCCTCGGCACCGCGCCGCGCTGCGCCGCGCTGCGCCGCATCGTCCCCACAATCCCACGCGGACATAGACTTCCCGAGATTATTCTGCCTCACACTCTGAGTCGTCTGGCAGGTGCTCTTCTTCCATGTCTTACATTCTGTTAGATTCCCTCATTCTGCAGTTTTCCCACCTACTGTCAGTTTCTCAGGATTGGCCGACATACATATGTATGTAGAGGAGATGCTCAAGTTTGAGGAGGAGGGAGTTTTGGGGAAATGGTTTTGGCATTGAGACATTCATAGGAAGGTGGTGGTGGTGGTGGCGGCAGAGCATCGAGGATCTGAGAAGGCATCGAAACTAGAGATTGCGAGGAATTGGCTTCCGGCTAGGCAGGAAGTAGGCGTTGACTCAAGATCTCTGAAAGGCAGCTTGAAGTTTCTTTCAATAGCGGGGGAAGGTTGTTGGGGAGTTTTGGGGAAAAATGTTGGGCCTCGGGCACGCAGACACCGGCGTCGACATCGGTGAGGACGTCCTGGCCGTGGTGGCCGTTGCGTGGCATAGCCCGAAGCTTGAGTTGGAGAGAGACATGGAGAGACGGGAGAGTTGGGAGTCGAAAGTCGGAAGCAGGGAGAGGGGTCGATGCATGAGATACTGATGCATCCGAGCTAGCTCTGCATCAGCATCTCACTTTTCACGCATCGCTGAAGCCGAAGGCAATGTCAGCCTTAGCGGGACCTGACATACGCTAATTTCGAGCTGTGCACACCTGTCTAGACTAGAGCCATCCAAGGGATTGAACCGTGTCTTCTGGGATTCAAGGAAGATCCCACATACGTCTAGAAATTCTTCTCTCGAACACCTCTAGATACGCACCTATCCGGACCAATAAGCCGCCTGATTTCACCCGCTTTTCTTTGCCATCTGATTCTTCAAATCCATGCTTCTACAATCAGGCGTTTCTCATACATAAAATGGATCAGTCTTTTTTATTAGGAATGCTTTGTTTTTGTTTCCCCCCGAAAACTTATCCCATTGATAATGCATCGATCAGGAGAGGCTTAAGAATATCCAGCGGTCTGCAAGAAATTTAGCAAGCAATTTAAAGATACTTCAAGATAAAAAATGCAGTTGTGAAATACAGCGCAGTCTCCATTGGAGCGGAAGAATGCTGTCTGAGTGAGGAGGTTAACGAGAAACGTAGAATTTGGCTAGATCCAGGAAGATGGATTTGATGATCGAGTGTTCCTCCTGAAGAATCAAGCGGTCCAAGCGATTCCTTCCAAGTTTGATGCAACGGCGGTGTAGATGAAATCTGTGGCGATAGTAAAGATTAGGGATTAGGAGTGGGATTGGGATTGGGAGGAAGGGGTTGCTGACTGTGATTGTTGGCTGGGATGAGGTGAGCCGAATGTTCGACTGGTAAGTTCCGCTTTTCGCTCCGGGGGAAATCGGGCTTTTCTGCGTAACCCGAACCGGCTGGCGCGTGGAGTGTGGATTTCAATGTTGCTTGAGCGCGAGGCACGGCTTATGAATTATGGAAGGATGGTATTCACTTTAAGGTGAGCGCAAACCAGCCAGCCAGCCACCCAGCCAACCAGCCCAGTAAGGGAGTGGCGCGACCTCGGGATTTTTAAGTGCTCTCATTAGCTAGCGGTGCGCAGACACAGTTCACTCGAGAGCGAACCCCGTCGATCAGCTCAAAGAACTGGAGAAAGGAAAATCGCTGGAAAAGTTCCGATAAATACTTTTCTCTCGGTGGGCACTTATCAATTTCCTCACTCCTCCCGTCCTACTTTTTGCCCCCTTTTTTTAATCCATCTATCAAGCTACGCCAGACATTCATATAGATTACCCTCGGATCAGTTGGAACTTGGAACGATATGCCATCACGGATGTTGTATCAGCTCTCTCTCTCTCTCTCTATAGATTGAATGATAGGGCGGGACTATCGACGATATTAGAATTTGGACGGTATAAGAAAAGTGGAGAACCAAAGGGCAGGAGAAGTGAAACGAAATTTAGGGGATTAAATAAAAGCAGGGTGCTCTTGGTGGTGTCAAGTGCAAAAGGCATATCTGTGGGCGAGGGGGTAGCAGCGATGGCCGTATACATAGGTCACACAACCACTTGCAGCCAACTATCTACACACACACATATATATATATATATATATATACGTATATGTATAGAGAGACATTTGCCGGTAGCTAGTGGAAAACAGCGATGTGGCGGGGCGGGGAGGGGCGGCGCGCTCCTTTTGGCCCACTTGCACGGCCTGTTTACCCGGGAAAATGCAGCCAAGCCTTCCTCTCCCCTAATCCGCTTATTCGAGGAACCTTCGCTACCAAGCCGACGTATTTAAAAAGAGAAATGGCACACTCCCACTGCGGATTAGACTTCCTCAGCCTCGAGTACCAGTATTATTGCGACCTTAGCTTCGAGAGGCATTTTAAGATTCGCCCCGTTCGCCCTTCTCTCCTTATCCTTCTCCATCTCCCCCCATTGACATGTTTTTCAGGCTAATAGCTGCAATCCTTGTCCTTCCCCTGAAATCCTACAAAATCCCGGATATTCTCCCTCATTTGCCTCTTCCCTAATTATTATTGTATTTCTCATTAATAGCTACTATTAACTCAATATAACAAGTCATATCTTTTACCTCCTTTCTAGCCGGTCTAAGAGGACATTGTTTCGAAGACGATAAACAGTTGTTTGAGTAAAACAGGACTGCAGTCCCTTGGACAGGAGGGGAAAAGTCATGGCTAGTATATGTAGATGTTTCGATTTTAAGAGGTGAAAGGGCCAATCTCGACAATTATAATGAAACAGTGATTTCGCAACGAAACTGACGGAAGGTACAGTGTTAATTAATACTTTGTCGAGAAAAAGAAATCGAATTGATTGCATAGATTTGATTAATAATTGGAATAGACGCGCTTCATTAAATGATTGGTTGGGTAAAGTTTAGTGCTCGGTTGGAAAGAAATGATAGCTGGCTAATGAAGATTGGAGTGTTGGGAATGAGCTGAGTTGGTAGCCTGTCGGTATAGTATTAATGGGCTCGTGTATATTCGGTATAGCTAATGACTGCTAATCGAGGCCGTAGCGTACGGTGGCAGAGCGGTGACTATATAGGCGCCATTCTCAATTGGCCAACTAAATTAGAAGCACTAGTAGAAGCACCAGGCAAGGTGATGTTTACTGTTCGTGTTTATTCCATTTGCAGAGAGCTATTGGAAGGCATTTCCTCAAAAAGTGTTGTGCAGCCTGATTTGGAAATGTTGAACAAAAATAGTGTAGTTAAAAAGTACCGAGTGGAAATTAACGAGAATCGGTTTATCCTCACCGGAGTCATAGTCGACATCGGAAACAATTGATCAGGCATTCGCTCGATCAGTATTGTAAACAGCTAGGTGAACAGGCCAAGCTTTATCAAGTTGTTAGAGTGACAGGCTGCCAAGCAACTTCCGGTATCCGGTGTGTTCGCGTGCCGGAAATGAGTTTGGCCGCGATGCAGGCGAATGTTAAGCGCCACTTATGGGAATGGTGGTATGGTATGGCCTGGCCTGGCATGGCCTGGCATGGCCCCTGCTAAAGAGGTCCTTGCCGTGAGAAGAAGTCATTTTTCCGGGTCACTTAAAACGGCCAGTTAATGGGATCGGCCCGATTTTCAAAAGTGATCCGTCGCCAGAGCTAGCTGATTAGCTGACCTAAATTCCCAACGCGTCCAATTATCTTGCTAATTACTCGATAAATGTAAATTTAATCGATTTAATCCATTCTTGTCAGTAAATTATCGACTCGGGAGGAGATTGTTCCGCACTTACCTTTCGCTCCAGTTGTTTTAGAGAGATAAAATCGGTGGATGCTGAACAAAGTTGTATAAAGTTTTCTAGGCCGGCGCTGAAAATCGAACTAGTAGCCCTTGCTAGAGGAGTAAATGTTGGCAAACTCGAGGTTACAATAGCCCTTGGGTCTTAACGATCTGGCGATAACTCGCAATCAGTCAATTGTCAAGCGTGATCAGCTGTTAAGAATTCGGAATTTGTCTTAGGCAGGCAGGCATAGGCAGATGAAGGAAGTAGTAGTAGTACCAGTTGCTCCAGGGAATAAAAATCAGTCCCTCTAGAGTAGCTGAGCTGAGCGAGAAAGTAGGGGTAAACTAAGGGAAAGAGAAGAAACAGCCGATTGCCGTTCAGAGTAGTATTACGGGCCTGAGTTACTGTTCTCGAGGACGTATTACCACGAACAATGGCGCGATGCTTCGCTCGAAAGAAAAAAAGGCCACCAACCTTGCCCAAGGCAGTAGAGACTCCACTTTCCTCACGTAGAGACACAATGAGCACTATTGGCTCCGACTGATTCACGCTTCAAAATGTCACCCATTACCTCTTCCCCTGGGAACGGAAGCCTCATACCCCTCCCCATCCCTCCCATCACCTCATCACGACCATCCGTTATCACCTTCGGCTTGCGGATCTACGCAAATCGGGATGGTCGTTCAACAATTTCACTCGAGTCTTGCGAGCTTGATATAGTCGAGAAATTCTCTTCTCTTGAGTACCGAATATTGTCTATGCAAACACAGACTAACACCTGCAACTAAGTGCAACAATTATCCTCTCCGCTATTCGGATCCAGCAGTATTGGATAACTCAAGATGGATTGGTTGCAAAGTGAAAAGCAGCAACGAGCGACTAGTGAAAGTAATAGGAAAGACTCTTGGAAAAGATGAAGGATTGGATTGGGGCGGATGGTATAGAGAGCCCCTCTACAATTCGAGGTCACAGGTTCTCTTTCATTTGCTTATTAGCTTTTCACTTACCCTTTCATAATTGGTGAAATGATTTCTCTTTAAATTGTCGGAAATGCTGCAACGTCGACCCGGAATACGAAAAGGTTATCTTGCCGTTTCATTTCTGTTTGTGCCGTATTCTCCTGAAATTATTATGCACCTTCTACCTCTCCATTATGCATCCTTTTACAAATAGTTCCGCAGTAAACCTTCCTCTGTCTCGATGAGAATAAGTTTAGAGCTATTTCCCAATTGATAAAATAGCAATGGCATTATGATTAAGAAGATGGGTATACAGGTATACCAATGATTGTATCGTCTCATTGCCAATTTAAAGCTGTTATGTTGGACCGCAGTTCTAAGGATTTGATAAATCGAAAGGTCTTAGCGGTAATTAGTGGAAGGTATACTAATGGATATCATTGGGGATTCTAGGTGGAGGAGGAGGATTGCGATCCTCGAATCAAGGATGGTCGTTAGAGTGGGGGAAATCAGGGTGAAGGTTTATGAGGATGACGGATAGGGCAACGCAGCTCACGTGTACGGTAGTTATAGCAAGTTTCGCTAATCTTCAAACTAATTTCGAGTTTAATCCGCGAGCGGAAATACTCCACTGAGAGCCGGCTGCTGGCTGCCGGCTGCCGGCTGCTGGCTGGCCGTGTTGAGAGAAGCGCTTTAGCACCGTTAATTCTTTTGCTCATCCTGGCCACTATTACTTCTCCGGTATTTGAGATACGCTCTTCCGAGAATTTCCCTCCGAGAAGGATGATATTAGAAACCGGTACTCCCCATATTCAAACTGAGCACCAGTTTTCTTTCGATGCGATATCATTCCTTTTCTTAGGAATAACATTCGACGAATAGCTGGGTTAGGAATCAGTAGCCGATAATATCTCGATGTTTCAGTAGAAAGCGGTCATTGCATAAAGGACATTGGATCCCAGGGCATGCGGACTATCGCTGTCCAGATATTATCTGCACGCATCCAACAGCCAGCAGTCGATCAAAAGCGTTACGCCGCACCGCACCGCACCGCACCTGCTCCTCCCCACACCACCCCACACCACCCTCGTCAAGCTCCACTTACCTTGCGTCGAAACCATATTCATACTATTACCCAAAGGAGCAAAGCAATTATACCCCTACTCGTCCATTCAGCTAACTAATTAAACTAATTATATGCTTGCTACTGATTCAGTCATCCTAATCAGCAATAATCATAGAAATCTGCCTTTTAGTCGAAGATTAGTTTAACATTATATAGCTTTATGATTCTAGCGGGCTTATACAATTCGAAAGAAAGTATCCTATCCCAATATGATTAGCAACTTTAAGAAATTCCTTTATAGTCGTGCAAAAAAGTTCTTGTTACCGCGTACTCTCGAAATCTCTGCTAAATAATAATATAGATTGATCGAAGAAGGAATAAAAAGCAAGGCATGCAGTAAAAAGGAAAGGATAGGTGTGCAGTTTAAAGAGAACTAATTGGTAAAATGGCAGCTTTGAGACAGAGGAGTAAACTATCTAGGCAGAGTTTTGGCAGCTAGCCATTAGCCGGTAGCGAGCCGCGCAGTATAAGTGACGACAAGGTTCATTAGGCCGGAGGAGCTAGCGTTCGGCCAAATTGTACGGTAACATTAGTCAGCAAGGAGCCACTTTGATTTTAACGCATGGGATCGATCCTCGACACTTACCAATAACGGGATAACCTAGTTTTCGATCAAGAGTTAAGTTCTCTCCCCCCTTCGAAAATCCTTCCTCTCCGTTGCGATCGAATAAGCGGACGCCATGCCACTGCTGGGCTTGCTGCTCGCGCACCTCTCCATATATGCACGCTTCCTACAGCCATTAGATAGCATCATTGCATTGTCCAACTTCCGACCAACCAACGACTACTTCTCACCGCTCTCATAATACCAAATTAGCCAACATCAGGCAGGCAACAATTAGAAAGGATTGAAAAATGAGTCCATTCGGAATGACTCACAATCAGATTTTCGCTTATTCAAGTCGTTGGAAAGAGAAAAAGAAATAGTTGACACTTTTAGTGCCGACGGTTTCTTAATCTCCAAGTGTTACACTTCTTCTCTAGAATTATCCATCAATATACATGTTATTCTTTAGAAAGGAGGAGAAAGGAAGAGAGGGAGAGGCCATTTGTATGAACCGTCCTCTATTTCGAGATACCCCCACTCACCCCCCGATAATATTAATATCTGGTGGTTCTATAACATGAAACTTAATGAAATCTAGGATTTCTTGGCCTCGTTGTGAGGATAAGAAATCGGATCGGTTAAATCGATGGGTGATAGTGAAAGATATGTTGTTAGGTCTGGATTGGATAATAGTTGGGAGGTAATAAGATAGAGCAGTAGATAGAATTCACGAGCGGCTTTGTGATGGGCGTGTCAATCAGTTAGGCTTGGATAGGCTGCCAATTGGCACTGATAACTGTGCAAATTGATTCTGAAATGACATTGCAGTAGTCAAGTGAGACGCACATTGATACAACTACTGAGATTGATTTAATTGGAAAGCGGACAGTTGGCGCTCGGTAAAAACTGGCAATAATGGGTCTCGTCGTTTGAATGTTCGAGGACCGTAACGTCTGAGCTAGCATTCACTGCTCCTAAATATGTTGGCTAACGGTGCCCTATATGTACAATCTAAGATATGTGTAAAAGCATAGAGGAATTGTAAGGTTGTTCGGATCGTATCTAAAGTTTTCTTGCTGGCAATCTCGGCCAATTGTTTGCCCAGGCCTTGTAAAGGTTTGAACACTTGGGCCACTCAACTAGAGGGGTGAGGTTAGGTTAGGTTAGGTTAGCAAATTTGCTGTCTGGACAAATACATGAATAAATCAGGGGGTGGTTGGGTAGACGGATTATCGAAGGAAAGTTCGTAAATCGCTGCTAATTATGCACTTTCATGAATATATTCTTACTCGTTAAACTATATTATAGCTAAAATACTGCCAAGCTTTTACGTTTCGATCTATATGGTTACCTGATGGCTGATAATAATTATAATAGCCACATCTTTTTACTAGGCTTATGCGTGATAACAATGTGCACTATCAAACGTTACGTTTATAAGCTTTTTGTACGAAAATACGTTCTTTCTAATAGTTAAGAGACTGCTCGACATTCTAACGAGTTTTTGTGTTTGTTACAGGTTGGTGGGGAATGCTATTGATCTCGAAGCGCACGCTGTCGAAGGAATGATGGTATCGATATCGTAAAACTAGAATATATTCTCTAGATTCAAATGTGAAAGCTATTTGATTGGTCGAATCGAGTCTAGTATGCGTCTGCTGGAATATCATTTGCTCTGATAATGGAAAGGTCGAGGTAAGACCAACTCTTCCTGAAACAATGATATTTATTCTAAGTACGAGTAGAAGAGTTGTCGCTGGAAGTTAAGCTAAATCCGTGGAGAAGGGCCTCTAGTGCGGCCATATTAAAGTTATGAAGAGCATAATAACTCCTTTTGTTTTGCTCAATATTAGCCAGGGCTTTTCTCCCCGCGCCCATCTTCCAAGCAACAAATGGTCGGTATAAAGAGAGAGAGAAACTAGAGAATGCAGGTCACACCGTTGACTTTTCTCTTATCTCCAGAATATTGCGCGTACCCGGCTTCGCCCAGGTAGAGACGTATTTTCCATGTAAAATCTGCATTTCGACCTACTTCTCTTTCCTCTCTAGCTCTATAATTAAACCTGCTACTACTCTCCGACAAATACTTGTCTCGCCTGTCCTCCCTAAGGCCCCAAACCACTTATTCAAATCCACCCCTCGCATTTCTTTCTTCCGGCTAATAATCAGCAAAGAATGTCCGATAACTAATTCTGCTTCATCAAATTACATTTCATATTTCTTTTTAATTGTAATTGATTAAGTGAGCTCAGGGCCGAAGATAAATAGCGATGCCAAATTAAATTCGGCTATCAATTATTAGGAGTTTGCGTGATTGTCGTCGATATAGTATGCAAACTGGCTAACTAAAGAAAGCGACTATTTAGTACTGTTATTCGAGCGAAGCTATGCATATTATCAAATGATATAGAGATTAAGTAGCTCCTATCGAATAGGAGCTACTTAATCCAAGGCGGAGCCAATCTAATTTGGTCCTGTTTCTCCTTAGTCGTGTAGCTAACTAATTGCTAGGGTGTAATTCCTAATAGTTCGGAGCATGTTTGAATCACGCTGTACATCTCGAGAGCCTGACGTTTAATTAGAGAGCCCGTCAACCTGCTAAGTCCGCCAAATCAGGATCTCGAAATAAAGCTGCTGTTAAACGGTGACCAAGGTATTACTCTACTTAGCAAGAGAAAGCAGTTTTTAACTGCAATCTTCTCGAGTGACTCGATGTTTTGGAAAGACAGGAAAAGGGAAATATCGACAAATTTAGCAAGAGTCTCTCGACATTACGTCGGACACACTCAAGCAGAGTCATCTAGAAACTAGTTTGCCACAAATATAATAATAGTCGAATTCAAAATGAGACAAGATTTTTGAAAGAGAAAAAGAACTAACAAGCTTTCTGGGAATTGAAGAGCTCTTCGGGATTAGAATGTCACCGATTTTAGCGGTGAGGTTAAAACCTATGTTTTTTCTCTGTTGGAAATGTGGGAAGTGTGGGAAGTGTGGGAAACGTGTATCGTGGGAGATGTGTGTGCGAAATGCATCCCGAAATAGGTAGACGCGGTCTCAAGTATATTACTAGTGGATGCACTAATTACATGCGAATAAACAGTACCCGCAGCTCTAACAGATAATATTTGCCTGCCGCGGCCGGCATTTTGCAACCAATTCCAATTAAATCCTCGTAAATTTAACGTCCGTTAATTATAGCGCTGAGGTAACAAATGTTCAAGACCAATTACTTTAATTCCATACGGCATGCTCGCCAATATTGATTCCTGGTAACCGCTACATGATGAGCAGTAGACAATAAGAGGAGCACTTTCCACTGTTTTAATTAGACCGTCGCGCTCGCGTACCGATACACTCATTTGTCTACTCCAATCACTATAATCAATATTTTCAACTCTAATTGGGCGTGGTGATCCAGACTTATCGAGGTAGCAACTTCCGTGAATAGAGTGCTTGCCACGCCACTCTTACAGCCTACATTTCCGCAAAGCAAATAACGCCTCACTCTACATCTACTGATTTAACTACAAGTTCAATCTTTCTCACCGTATGCTTTTTCATCCTCGAAGAAGAAGTAGCTGCGCTGGAGATTCTGCGGGCAAATGTTACCGGATCGAACTCTTTCTTCATGATACAAGGCGCAAGTCTACCTTATTCAAGGATCTTTCTCTCAGTCGTGACGTTTCTCAACTTAATATTTTCCTTTGGAGAGACAATGAGGTCTCATCGTGTTAGTAATGTTTAATACTGCTAAAAGTTCCTACTAAAAGTCCGTTGTGCCGATTCGAAGACGATTTCTACAAGAGAGTCTAAGGAATCTGGGCATCCCACTTGAGCGACCACCGGATTTCTCAGTTTAATAAGTGCGTTGTAAGGAGGACTCGGCTATTGAAAGAATCTCCGAACTAATGTCATTTAGGGAACATCGCTCGGCAAACCGAGCAGCAACCGACTATGAATAACTACGCAAAGCTGGAGGTTTCTATGAGCGCAAATAAACCTGGCTTCCTTTCAGCATTACTTCACTCGTAGAGAATTTCAGCAATCCTTTCCTCTACTGCTCGCCGAACAAACTGCAGCTTTCTCGGGAGCTTCCGACTTGTTGAAAACCAGCCGAAGCCAAGCGCATGTGCCCGCGCCCTTCATCTTTCATTTCATTTCTTTCCTTCACATTTAGATCGGTCAACAGTTCTCCTTTTCAGATGAGAGGACTACCTTTCACCTTCGAAAGATTTCCTAATTTTCCAATAAGTCTATTTTCGAGAAACTAGTTGAAATCCCACCACCCAACCTAAATACAGACTCTTTCTCAAAAGTAAAAGAGATTCTCTGTGCTTTCTGCTTTCTCAGACAATCTCACTAATATCTCGAGATTTCAATTCCGACTATGAATCTTGTCAGATTGGTAGCTTTTTCTGGCCCTACTGTTTCTTACTCATAATCGTACATAGAATCGCCCCAGTCTGCTTCTTTTATTTTGGCTTTCGGTCAAAGTAACCCTTGAATTAAGATGCGGCTTCTGCGGTTTACGATCACTCTGCCTATTTATCATTGCATTGCCAGAATGCGTAAACGGTGAGAAAAACTATTTGTTAGTTTGCGATCAAATAATACTAACCTCCTTCATTCTTGACAGCACAGCTAGTTCACTTGTTGTTATTATACATTGGCTTCTTTCAGAATTGGTAAAGCCAACAAAAGATTGTATGTACAGAGAGTGGTTTTCTTGGGTAAAGTATATAAGGCGGTTAGTACTTTCAAAATCATTTCCGTAGTAGGATAGATTTGTAGATTGGCAGTACCGCGTAGCCCCGATGTTTCCTCCAAGTACTCCATTGAACTATAATCGGTTTAGTGAACTATGAAAAGATAATTGAGGTAAAGGGACTAATTTGCAGCTGGCATAGCTTCTACTATTCGGAGCGATCAAGTGTTCGCGATGGTTTCAGAGGGAAAACAGGGAAAACATTCATTTGGAGGAGAGTCTGTTGCAGTTGTCAGATCAGTTTATTAAAGAGAAGCCAATGAATGCTGCAGAATTTGAATACGAGGTGAATCCGTAGTTGAAGCCCGAATAGTCGAGTTTGGACTGGTTGGAAAACTGGTGGCTTGAAATGTCCGGGGGAGGGGATTGTGCAATAATAGAGGGAGTGGCGAGTGGTGAGCGGCGTGCAGCTCGGAGCTGGTAGTATAGCGGGCGTCCGGGCGTCCGGGCGTCCGGGCGTCCGGGCGTCCGTGGGGTGCACGCGCTACCGTAGAGAGTGGAGAGTACTCAAAGGGTAGGAAGTAACGAGAATTCGCGTCCAGTTAGTTCGCCGGGCTTTGACCCGACATTCTCAAGCGACATCGGATCCCCTCTGAGAGAGTCTAACATCCGATCCGTGTGACGGTCATTCGATTCGAGAAGTAAAGTGAGAAAGGAGAGGGGCCAGAGCAGATCGGAACTTCCAATGTGGTTCCTCACCTGCCATTTGAAATTACGCCCGGAAGAATCTTCACCCTCCTAGCGGCCCATCCTCCCTCCCTCCCTCCCTCCGTCAATCCTTCAATTGGATAACGCCACAGGCCACTAACCCGCAAAAGACTACCTTCCTTCTTCTTTCGGAACAACTTCATTCCGATGATTCTTTCATTATTATTTACACATTTTAGATCGATTAAAAGTACTTTAGATCCTGTAATATGCTAAACTCTTCTCTAAAATAATTCCTATCAACTATACGCAGCGCAGGAACTGGAATACTCCCAATAGAGGATGAATATTCGCGGTCAATCAGTTCCGCCGGGAAATCATGCTTTCAGTTTTCTCCGGTCTGTGAGGAATACAAGCCTACTACAGGAATTAAAGTGGAGTACGTTAATCATGAGTGGATGGTTTGAAACATTGGCAGTTTTAACTTGCGGTTGGTAAACAAGTTCAGTAAATGTAACATAAATACGTTTCATTGCATTGAACTTTCAATTGTCGTTACCCGAGATCCAATGTTCAGCTTAATAGGTTAGAGGAGAATATGCTTATGCCAAGAAATATTCGTTATACATGTATGTACAACCGCTGATAAAGGAACTCAATTCATTTCTACAAGCATATCGTTGTATTTTTAAAGTACTGATCAATTCTGTTAATCTCAGTATACAGAGTTATACAGGATGGTAGATGTATAATACTTGTTGTTCAGTGGGGTGAGGGGCGGGCAGGCGGGCGAGAACTGCAAACAGTGTTCTTCGGTGGTATAATCAATAGCGTAATAATTCCAATCCCAATAATTAATAATTAATAAATTGCAACAGCTATATGCTTCACACGACTTTTAATGTATTTTTCAGCGAATCTGCATTATATGAAACAAGGGATGATAATAATAATGTAGTTGAAAATTGAAGAAATTAGCCCACTCTGTGCCAGCTGAACCAAAGAATTGATTAATATTAAAGTTAAGGAGACATAGGTGTCATAAATTTGGCCGAACAGAATTTTAGGATTAGTGCTAGCTTAGGCTAGGTTGCGAAGAGGAGGATTTGCTCGATTACAGCTGAATTCCGTATCGGCAATTTCTTTGCTATATTTGCGAGATTAAGTTATAGCCTTGAGAGTTGGTAGCTTTTACTGACTACGAAAAGGAGAAGGTCCACTCAATTCGACCGTCAAATTTGTTTTCCTCTTTTTTTGTTGTTAAGGACAGCATAGGAAAGGTGTGACTATTGGAAGAATGGAGCAGGGAATCTTGCTCTTGAATCAGTGCAACACGAGAGTAAGTTGGCTCTGGGCTGTTGGCTCTCGGCTCTCGGCTCTCGGCCGCCACTGTCGGCATCAAGGCATCCTCAAAAAGCGCGGAAGCTCGAGGGTTAATAAATTAGCGGCGGCTGCTCGGTGGCCGGCTGCTATGCCAGAGACATAGCCAGAGAGGTCAAGTTCCATCTCAAAGAAACCTCAGAATGCGAGATGCATCTTTTACTCTCTTGCTCTCCGGCGGCAAAAAAATTCACGCATCAACCATGCCCATTTTCAACTGCTATTATTATTACAGAGAACGTTCGGCTCTGCCTTCTGGGATATGAGAATAACTTGTTGGCTGACTAATGTTCATAAAAATCAGAATGAACCGAATCACTACTTGTTTCACTGATTATGTTTTAAAAGTGCCGATTATTTCACCCAAAACTGAATAACCCGAGCAAATTATTATTCCATCCTACTTCGCCATTCTTCTTGGAACAATATGGTTTAATACTGCTAAGGGGGTTATTCAATTATTTACTAGCATTAATCGACTCTTATAAGGTCCACAAAGATGATTAGTTTTATAACGTGTAGCTAGCTACTTACTGCTTGCGACGAGCATAAGTTGGTTTTGATCGGTTCGAAGAGGGAATTGATGAGAAAATGACTAGAATAGAAAGTGGTTTGACAGCGCGGCTTTGATCGGTTGAATTTGGTGAAATCGGTTATGAGAGAGGAGGCGAGGTAGAGATTGTCAGTTTTGGAGGAAAGGATTGAACGTTGTGGGTTCTGTTGGTGGAGAGAGATGGGGTACGGTGCGGTGTAGGAGAGAGTCTAGATAAGTCTTTGGTGGGTAGTGGTGGAAGGAGTGCTTTGGAGTGCGGTGGAAAAAGGTAGGAGAGGAGAGCCTTTGCATTTGAAGTCTAGAGACTGGATGCACCCTAATGCACCATGCACAGGTGTCAATAGCGGAGAGGCCGTTTGAGGCTCTGATTGCAGGAGAAAGAATATCGCCGGGAGCACTTTGCCTGCCTGAAATCCACGTTAAACGGCACAAAAGGACGTAATAATGCGCGGCTGTTAAGCTGACACATGTCGTCTAGACGCGTTGCCAGAGGCAGCATCGCTTTCTCCCGAGGTTCGCAGATAAATGCGCGGCACATGAGTGATATAGCCCTCAAACGAATCGCCTCGGCCCACACTCTACCCGAGATCAAATATCCCTTTAAACAAAATCTCTCCGCGGCCCAATCAACTTCGTTTCCGCCACTTTCAATAATAATCCTCCGAGCCGGTACCCGCTATGCGCCACTCCGATATATCTCTCCCACCCTCTCATCCCTCTCACTAACGCTCGCTCTGTCTCTCGCCCTAGTCCGTAGAAGCCTCCTCATCTTCAGAGCTACATCTACCACCCTATCTCTTCAACTAGCATCCTTTTACCTGAAAGCCAATGCAATACTTTTACAAAGAATCCAATCATTTCCGATGCTCTTTGAATATTTGAACCGCAACCAGTTTTAGAGAAAGAAGCTTCAGATTGAGAGTAGTGAATAGAGCGGGTAAGCTTCAGTGTGTTTCGAAGAGCAAGTGAATGCGTGAAAGCGATCACTTAAGGAATTAATACTGCGTTAAGTATTGGACTTAGGATAGAAAAGGCGCAGGGTTCCGCTAGCAAAGATTCATCAAGTGGGCTGGTTTGGAGGAGTATGTATGTCGACGAGCAGTTGAATCGAGTAGAAAGCGGGGCTATTCTGATAATTTCAAAAAAGGCAAGAGTTGAATTTACCTACATATTGATGAGATAGACCAACCTCCATAAAAGAAAGCACGTTTAGCCCTCTTTAATAAGCATTGTTTCACCGCAATGCTAGACGCGCTGATTAAGCCCTTCGGCACTCTGCTCTAGATTCCCACTAGTGTAGTTGATATCATTAAAAAGCGCTCTCTAGGAGGTGAGGTTATCGTTAGTTCCGGCATGCCGGCTTTTCCAAGCATCGGATTTCCGGTGTTTCTCTGCGGCCGGTTGGGTGGCGCGCGCACGTGTGCGAGAGGAGGGCTGGAAAAATAAAGAGGCGAGGCTGCCGGCTTTTAATATTCCGCAGCGTAAATTAAGTTTATCAGGACTTCAGCACCAATAAGCTGCTTTACCACCATAAAGAACGTTTAGTCGGCATGCCGCGTTGTTGCTTTTGATATACGGCGTTACTTATCTGAGCACATACTGTCGACGCAAATACCCCGTCCTCGGGAAATGGTGCTCGCCAACACAAATCTCCCTATTTACAACGCGACTCAACGCGACTCAACGCGACTCAACGCGGCATGGACCTGCCCCAAAAAACTGACCAATTCAAGTTGCACGCGGCCATCCTTTCAAGGACTGGCCGCCAGATCCTCTGAAACAGAGTGGGCGAAATCCTCGCTGGACACTTTTAATGAGAATGCCAGAATGGCCAACTGCCGGGCCAAGAGCATCTTTATTACAAGCTCGGCTCTATCCTCGACTCTGCCCCAATTTTCTGCTTAATAGTCCAGTCTTCCATTTACTTATACATACAGTCACATTCCTTCATTTATTGTACTTTCTCCGTTTTATATTGGATTGGTGGAAAAGGAAGCATCTACATCATGTCAGATATTCTAGCGCCGATAAAGTTTCGACTTGGGTGGAATTGCAATCTTCCTACTAGTAGCTATCTAGTTGAGAGCGTGACGCTGGCTGCACCGTTCAGAATATTAAGATACATATATGTTAGGTCATCTCGATAGAGATCTAGTGGGCAGGATTGGATCATGAGGTTCAGATTCGCTATTCTCTTTTCAATTGTGTCGGTATTGTACAATATTATAGCGTTGGTCCGAATTTTGTTGCTCTCTAGGAAATTGCGCTTCAAAATGCAAATACTCTGGATTTTGGTAGTTAGTCTGCGTTTTCGTGAATATATAGATACATGTATGTATGTGGCGCCATGAAGCTTTAAATATTCTGAAGAGCTCTTTATTCGGGAGGCAGGAATTGCAGGAAACAGAGCCAGATGCTAGGCGCTAGGCGCGATGCACGATGCACGATGCGCGTCATGCATGCATACAGCCTTTCGACAACCGACTGCTTTCCATCGCGTGAATAATCAAAGCACACTACACTAACCCCAGACGGAATAATTCAATTATATTACCATTTGAAATACGCGCTTGTTACTCCTCTCTAAATATATTAATGCAATTTCCTTTATAACATATTCAAAAACTGATGAAACCGTGCAAACGTTAAGGTACTATTAACACTTTAACGCACGCTTTTCTTCACCTAATTTCCATCTAATTAACCCACTTGATATGGAAATGTTGATTGCACCAAAAATTCTGCCACCCATAATTACTAGCTGGGTATACCTGTATTATTTTCCTCTTATTAATTCTTATAACAGATTTGCCCATTAAGGGGTTATACTCTCTTACATTTGTTTGATGAAAATATTTGTCTTTTGTTAATTCTTAGTAACCTGTAATAGTGTAATACATTGAGAGCCAAATGGTACGGGTGGAAGAAAACTCGATCCTAATTAGAATTGTAATTCAGCAAGTCATATAACGTAGATGGAGAGGAAAACTAAAGTTTGTTTATTAGGTTGATTTACTAAGTTTAGAGTTGTGCTTGTTTTCTAGAGAGTAATCCCTCTGCCAATATGTAAATCAAGTAGAAGTGGAACGAGCTCTAATAAGCAAGGAAAGTGGCAGACCTGTCAATCACGTTGCAGTTCAGTACCAAATCCAGCTTGGGCAAACAAAAATCCTATGGCGCGATGACCATGTTAATCTCTTTCCCATTGACAAGGACGGCTGAAATCTGAAAAGAATAGAACTATAAATAAAAGTCTGCTGTCATAAGGCTAAATGGCAGAGGATATTGAGTGACTGAAATTCATTACGTCTACCATCGGGCGCTGACACTTTCTGACACTTCCTTGAGCACGGGATATCCCTCTAATAGGGCCGTTCGATTTTCGAGTTTGCAAATTGTGTTAAACTCTGATCGAATATTTTACAGACATCCATAAATCTAAGCGAAAATGATCTATCCCTGATGGAAAGTATGGGGGAATGGCGTATGTATTGGGAGAAAAGCAAAGATATTTACTAATTGTGGAATTAATTGCCAAGCTGCTTCAAGTAGACTCTTTCATTCCATATATTTACAAAACATGCCAGCATAATTCTATTGTCTTAAGTAAAGACTTGAACAAGAGATCTTATATTAGTTGTGCATACATAAAGAATAGTAAGAGGAGTATGTAATCTACATACATATAGAGGGTACTCCTATTGTTAGAGACATAACTGGATGAAGGTTAAGAATGTCAATTTAATAAGGATAGAGGGAGTAGCGCGTGTCGGTATAACAGTAATGACAAACTTTCGGTTTATTGTGACGGCGAGGCTCTCAACGGACAAAGGGCAACTATTAAAAGTGCCAAACGCCATCTGGCTAGCGTGACCAAGACACAAAGTGTCCCCCATCAGAAGAGTAGGAGGCTCATAATCGAGAGCCGCGTTAACCCCGATATGCTATGCTCCTGCTCCACAATATTCCCCTCTAATATCTCTGCCCCATCATGCGACTCGCCAATTATAGCATAATTGCCAAACGAAAATACCTAACAAAGTTAGAGGAGACATAATAGAAAATACATTTTACTCATACACTGCCCCATTGTTCAGCTTCTAGCCAATTGGCAGCCTTTCCTCCGAATAGTTTTTATTAGTTACGATACATATATACATGTTGGTCGAGTTGCAATTATACTCTTAACCCTTTGAGGCAGAGGATTTCAGAGGATAAATAGACCCATGTTGCACAGACATTTTCTTGCGTTTTAAATTAAACTTTAAATTAAAATTAAAGTTAAAATACAAAGCTAAAAATGTCTCACCATGCTTTACCGTATACGAAGAAGGTGGGTCGTTTTTAATCCCACCGTGCCCCAAAGAGTTAAGAGTTCTCTTTATCTTAGATGCTTTTTGATCAGTGATTTCAATTCTTTCCTAGTAAACTGGACAACATTTGCCACATTCAATGATTCTATTTAATGATAAACGATGGGTGAAGTAGTTGTTGAGAGAGTGTAAACATGGAATAACAAAAGCTTCAACTTCCCCTTCATTTGCTATCCACTCGACATCCCTTACCGTCCATTGCCCAGCCGGTTCTGGCCCGCTTCGATGTCAGTCTCGCTATCTGCTTCGGCCAACGACTCGACCATCGACGCAGACGCCGACGCCGACGCCGACGCCGACGCTTCAGCTCCAGTGGCAACGTCGACGCCAACGGCGCAGCTTTTTATTGGGTTTTCAGCTAGTTCAGCTGGATAATATGGAGGAGAGAATTTGGTCAGTGAAGGGGAGTTGTGCTCGCGTGAAAATTGCTTCCCTTCGGAACGGACGGTTCTGCTTATAATACATGTATCTACCAGATGTTCCGAAGAATAGTATGCTCTAGAGTCTAGAGGCAAATGAGAAAGTTCGGACGCATCATTCATAAGAATATCTAGCTGATTTGCGGTTTAAAATAAACAGCATCCTCTTGCAAAATTCGTTAATTGACTCGTTTTATGGAAAACAAAGCATTCGCGACTTCACTGTGGAATCCATTAATAAACAATATTCTGGTATTGCCGTGCAAAGATTTTCAATGAGAAACCGAGCCTCGGGAAGAAATCGGGTAAACAGAGTTACGTTTGAGTTGGAAAATTACTCTAAAAAATGACTAACTACAGAGAGACGATAGAAGATGCTGGTGAATTGGCGGAGAGAAAGAATACACTCTGCTGCTAGCTCAAAACGCAGATACTTGCAAGTTAGAGTATCACCTTGCCTATTTCCAGTATACTCCATTAAAATATTAACATCTATCTTTCAGGAAGACTCGGGCTGTAGAGCAAAGCATAGCAGATTTTCCCCATGAAAAATGGCTGCAGAAAAAGCTATGGCGGCGCTTCTGATTAACGCGGCAGTGAAAGAAGTGGGCGGTGTCAGCTTCGATGATGGATTTTTCGAGATTAGATTTATACGCCACTCGCTCTCTCTCTCTCTCTCTCTCTCTCTCTCGCTCTCCCACTCTCCCTGCCAGACTCTCTCAGGCTGACACGCAGGCATACTGGCCGAGAGGAACAGGGAGAGGAGAGAGACAGAGAAAGAGAAAGAGAAAGAGAAAGAGAAAGAGGGAGGGCGCGGCTCTCGTTCTCTGACCGAGCATACACACGTAGTCCTTTTTCGCGGGCACTTGTTCTTTCTTGGTGTTATACCTCTGTTGGCGGAAGAATGGATCCTCCCCTGGCAAACAATGAATGAACTATTGAATATGGGAGGTCGCCGCGCCGCGCCGCACCGCGCCGCGCCGCGACGGGCCGGCCGCATAATTCTTCCTTTGCCAGGAGAGAAATTTATTCGAGATAACGGTACGCGAGCGGCATAAAACTAACGGAAAACCGTCCAGCCTGCCTTGCCCTCGCTCTCACTCTCAATCCGATGAAATTCTCTCTATTAAAACACGCATATCCGGTTATTCCCTACGCTAGTTCCTTCTGCCCTCCCTCCCTCCCTTCCTCCCTCTCTCATAACTACTTTTTTCAGGCTTATTCAGCTACTGCGACACTCCGTCGAGTTTCAGCCAAGAGATTTCTCTTCCTGGAAATCCGATAGGTTGTCCTTTCCTCTTCTTTCGTTGGCAGGGATTCTTTCGATCCTCGGAGCTCCGAACACTTCGCGTATTACGATTGTGATCTTCGACAGAATTTTTATGAGGAATTTATGAATCCAAATTAACTGAATCATAGTAGAAAGAATTTTGCTCGCTTTAGGCAAAGCAATCAAAGCTGCAATCAACCACAACGAGATTGTAGAGTCGCGCAACTATTGCTTCAAGTTTTCAGTCGCCTTTTAATGGAATATGTAAAAGCCCGAGGAAAGTATTCATAGAAAATTGGAAAGTAAGCAATGCAAAATGCAATAAGCAATGCTAATTTAGGAAGGGTATTGGTTTTCTCTGAGAATTGGCGGCTGGGCGTGTGAAAGCGAGTAATGCGAGTAAGCCTCTAAATGGCTCCGATTGTACTGGAGGGAGGGAGGGAGGGAGGGAGGGAGAGTGATGGCGTGGCCGAAGGTAATTGGGAGGTGTTCGCTCTCGTGCAATTCTTCAAACAAGTTTCGGCCTGGCAGTCCTGTCCAGCAAGCAGAAGCGTCAGGCGCACGCTTGCCAGGGAAAGGTGTCGCTCTGTTCGAATGAGAATGGGCTGGGCTGGGATGGGGTGGTGGAGAGGGAGGCCGCGCGCCGCGCACCACACCGCGCCGCGCCGCGCGACCACGGCTGGCCGAATTTACTTTGTCGCTCCGGCACGTTTCCGAAAAATCTCATTATCATTTCCAATCTCATTTCCAACTCGTCACTCTTCTCTCCTCACCTTATCTTGACTGACGTCAAGAGAAGACGTGGATGAACCTCGCTATTTCTTTTCGCATTTCACCTTTCGCTTATAACACTCGCTCATATATTGAAATTAAAATATAGACGATGCGAAAATTTGCTTTTGCATAGTATACGGATTTCATTAACACGTTCACAACGGCGCGGCGCGGCGCGGCGTGTACCACCGGTGGCTCACAGCTAGTTCAAAATCTTATATAAGAAAATGCGCTGGCGTGAACGTGTTAACCGAATGGTGTTACTATGTCGAATACCAGAGCATTGTTTAGCCAACAACGCTAAAGATCACGTTAATCTTATTCGATATACTATAATATGTATATGTGTTATTAATAGTTTGGAGTTCCCTATAAGAAAGGGAATATTAAAACGGGAATATTAAACTGTTTATAAGAATGAGTAAATCTTTTCAGCAAAGTGTTAGACGAGTTAAAGCTCAAAGGTAGATTCACTTGAGAATCAGGGAGCCATAAGGGCGAGTAATATTCTTTTACCGTAGGTATATGTATAGGTATGTTTATTAGTGATGAAGTGAGAAAAGTCTCGTCCATTAGGATAATTAGTGCAAAGGAAATGGATTTTCGTACCATCCAAAAATCTAAATTGAATAAAGTAGATTGAGGGGCAGGTTGGGTAAAGGTCTTCTCGCACCATTTTCAGTTGGCGAGCAAGTGGTTGCTACACTTGCAAGAATGGAAACCAAGTTTCGATTAGATTCTCGGAGGAGAGAGAAAATCCATAGACGGGAGGAACCGATGAAACTCCAAAGATAGAACCTGTAATTTTCCACCTACAGCTTTCAATTTATATGTTTCATTCTACTCGACTAGCACATTTCCAAATTCTCCGTAAGTTCTTGACAATTCTAAAATCGATAGGTAGGAAGAGAAGAGGACTCTCTCGAGCATGAGCCAGTCTAGAATGGCGCTAGAATAGTGTATTTTGCCCAATTAATTTAGCAGGGTATGCTACAAATAGGACAACTAAATTATTGGACTCGGCTAATCGAATGAACCATTCAGAGTTGCTAAAAGGGAAGAACAAGATGCCTGGCTTTAATTCATCGCAAATAAGGATGAAACAATTGATCTATTGACGAAACAATGTGATTGTAAGAGGTATATTGGAGATGCACTAATCGAATTGGCGATATCTCAGGTGCAATTAAGAAGTGAATAGTTTGGCAACGAAGATATTCGGTGTGTGTAGTGCAGTATCTATATGATTTTTAAGGGAGTTTATCGATCGGCAGCTGAAACCATCCTGTAGACTTCTTTGCTATTCCGATTGGATAGGATTGAATAATCGAACGGTTTCCCATTGCGGCAATATGATGGATGACACCCGAACGAACGCTCCTGAAATCGGTGAAACTCTTTGCATCGGAAAAGCAGCCACCAATCGATGAACAGAAGAACTCGGGATTTCCGGGATAAAGTTAGAGAAAATGTGCCCTGACAACGAAGAAACGTATCGAGTATCCTCTTCGATCATTAATCCAGATTTGCGACTATCGTCGCCTTATCTACCACCACTTTTCTTTCGACTTGATCAGCCGGAAACCGAGAGCTTTCAAGAACGTTTATCAAAGATTTCTTCTATACTGTCCGAAGAAACGCTTTCTATTTCCGGCGCATTGAATGGCGTGATGGCTCTGACTCGATGAAACTAATTAACAGCAACCGCAATTTAACCACAATTGTTAGCGGCTAATCCCAATGAGTCGGAATATATGCGTGTGTGTGTGTGTGTGCAACGGGAGGGGGTTGGCTAGAGTTGGGCAGCTGGGACGGGGCGTGAGAGGATTGAGGTTTGAGGTTTGAGGTGCAGTGGAATAAGTTAGGTTAGTCGGGCGCGACAGGCGGGCGGAAACGATGAATCAGATAAGAAGACATTGAGGCTGGACGCTTGGGTGGAAAAGGGGGAACTCGAACAGCAGTAAGAAAGCCTCGAGCCTCGGCCCTCGATCCCCCGGACAATTGCATCGCCATCCACACCTGCGCATTCACGTCGATGCTTCCTTAAGTATGTATGTACCAGCAAAGTGGCTCGGCACGCTCTATTCCATTCCACTACCGTTATATTCACGATTTATTCCTCAATTTCTCCACCGATTCTACGAGGGGAAATTAATTACCAGGAAAACTCGTAAAACTTCCCGTCCTATTGTTGGAAAAGAAGTGGTCCGATATCGCGAAACAAAAGGAGACCGACACAGTTTTCGGAACTTTGAGCAAATTTGCCATTCTAGGGACTTTACTGTTTGCATTCCAGTAGTGAATCCACTATTTCACCACTTTTACTTCTTAACTTATGCATCACTCTGATGGTGATCCTGTCTCAACAGTTCGTATTTCTTCCAATTAATACGTTCCATTGTTTCAAAAGAGTTACTTTCACAGCAAGTAGGAAACAGTTGGTACTTATTCAGATTTGAGAGCTATTTTTGTGTAGCTGGTAGGGTCATAGAAAATGAGTAGCTTGAAGTCATGAAATCGGATACAACTTGTTAAGAAAGCTTTACTAGAGCTGGTGGAAGCATCGCCGCTCATTACAGCCAGTGTTTCTGGAAGGGTGGAATTGTGCGGTTGATCGGCAAGAAGAAAGGAGGAGTGAAGGAATGAACGGTTGTGGATGGACGGACGAAAGGAAAGACGGAAGGAAGGACGGACAGTAAGGGGGGGATGGGGGTAGAAAAATTGGGCATGCCCGGGACAGATGGAAGCGGAAATTGTGGGGGAAGGCGTGCTCCTGGCCAAGTTGGAAGAAGTTACGCCTATTGGAAATGGAAGGTGCTCCCACGCAAAGAAAAGAAAAGAGAAGAAGCGAGGTTAGGTTCTTGATTCTGTTGAGAGGGTACGGGGCCTGAGTAACTGATGAAATGAGCTTTAATTTCTTCTTTGAGGGGGCGTTCGGAAAGCCGGCAAAAATTGCTATGCCACAGGCGTGTTAGGTAACAATTTCCGGGAGCGTCGGATCTTATTCCTACATAGAATCTACCAATCGATTGTTCGACCGACCCTCGCACCCTCCATATCTACCTTCGGCCAACACAGACATAGCACGCGCTTTCCCATCGCATCTATTTAATCGATTCCTTAAAACAACTAATCGATTAACCGTAAAGGTTAAATTGAGTTTTTTTAAGCGTTCCCGTGCGTGCTTCTAGGTGGACTAACGTTTCATAGAATTCGTAATATTGGATGAAATTGGATTTTCTCATTTTTACTGTCAATTGGACTTTTGATCTCTATACTTATCTACATATACAGGCATGCATATGTATCCGCAATAACAGTAACTCTGCTTGAGTAGCTCGAGGTGTAAGCGACCTTCTAGAATTTCCAAAGAGAATAATGCTAGGAATGGGGAAAAAGAAGACGAGTGAGGCTTACCAGAAGCATTCATAGAATTGGTTATCGATAAAATAGATCCACTTGTAATCAGAGTAAGCAGTAGAATAATTGGCTGCAGAAGTGAAGAATATTAGGAGAGGAGGGCTGGTAGAGTAGGGCTGGTAGTATAGTGAAGGCGGAAGTAGTGACGAACAGGATAAATGAGAAGGAAGACGGAGACGGAGACGGTGAGGAAGATGGAGGTGGCGGAGAAAGAGATGATTGTCGAAAGAGTAGGATTGAATGGGTGAGTGATTAGGGGAAGGGTCCGGCCGACTAGCTCCTCTGTTAGATCGGCGTGGTTAAACGTTCGTCCGCAGATTTATCCCTGCGTGACGAGTTAAGCTCCATTTAATCGCCGAAATTGGATATCGGCAAGCTGGCTCGACCAAGAATTCGCGTCAGGCTGGATTATCGAGGGCGCTTCGATGCCCAATGGAAGAAACGGCCTGTCTAATTTCACTTGCGCCTCGAATTATGTCCTATGTCAAGGTCGACAATCATTGTCAATGCACAACTTCTCAGAACTTTCGATTCGTTTATTCTCCTTTGCCCTTCCAAGTCTAATTTTGAGAGGACATTAACCTGGTCCCTGCTATATCATGCTGTTATCTCATGATTCAGGAATTCTCCTACATATCTATTTATTGTAGATAGGTAGAGCTATGTATTGTTTGAAAGGGAGAAGAAGATGGATGTGAGGAATGGGGTTATTAGAGAGGATTAAGGAGAGGTTTGGTTGTGCGGGGGAAGGAAAGGGGATCTTAGTACGAAAGGGCTATAAGAGAAGAGGTCAACCGGTAATTATGCAGTGCAGGAGGCTACGTTCTTTCAGTCTGGAAAGGAAAGAGGTGTAGGAAGGGGCAAGACTGGTGTGTTTGCTGGGACAAAATAAAAAGAGGAAGGAAATGAACCGGCTGAATAGCAGGATGTGAACAGTGCTAGCGGTCGCGCGATACCGCGACGTACCGCGCCGTACCGTGGCATAGCCTGGCCTCGAGTGGCCTCGAGTGGCCTGGAGTGGCGTGGTGCGCCCCCGCGCCACAGCGCAGCGCAGCACGGCGCGGCGCGGCACGTCGCGACGCGACGCGACACGGTGGCGTGTTGATGCCGGGATCGCGCGAATCAACGTCCAAGGAGCGTGAGACCACCATTCTTATACTCGAAAAATAGAGCGCATTAAATCCGCTATGGAAAACGCAAAATTAACTGCCACTCTTTTAATGAATGGCAACATCTCAACCTAACAACTAGGAGTTAGACATTCCAGTTTTTAGTTTTCTTAGAATCTCTCCTTCCAGTCAGCAACATATTCATTTACCATTAGTACATCATCGATGTATCGCAGAAAGCTTCTTCTTACTGAATTGGAGAGCAAGTCAAGAGTTGCAGTAACTACAGCTGTTGTAATTACAGCTTTTTGCAACTTTACTGCGCTTACCAGTCTTTGACCGGAAGGGAATTGGTTTGAATCGCATCCGTACTTGACTTTTCTACTTTTCGCTTTACTTCCCATCAAAAGACGCGAATTAAGCACAATGCAATGTTAAGTCCGACTTAAGTATCGGAAAGATGAACAGTTTGCGTAGACCCTTCATCGGCAGATTTTGATAGAGATAGCAATCGAATGCATAATGAACCATCTATATCTATAATCTGTAAACTGTTATTGAAAATTCTTACTAAACATTCTTTGCCAAGTTTATTATATATTTGCACATTTACATCTTTACATACTTACATCTACTCTTTGCGAATCTGCTTTATAATGATTTTGCAAAACATAGAACTTGGAGGAGAACGTGTAAGCGTATTTTGGCAAGAAATTCGCCTCTAGCAATGCGAACCATTCTTTACGTACAGGGTGAGTCAGTTGCCTTTGAATCACTACTGTCGAGCATACACTGTTTCATAGAAAATCATTAGAAATAACCTAGAGCAGCGCCTGCCAAGTTAGGCCCCACTCTCTCAATTTTGACGATGTTTCTACCTGTTTGTACCCTCGCGTGCGATCGACAAACTCTTAAGACAAATTTGCCGGAAAAGAAATTTTGAGCTAGGGCCCTGGAATATATATCACTTCTTCCTTGACGCAAGGGCACATTCTCCACCAAATTTCAGCCCGTTAAATACACGGAAAGTATAAAAAATATGGGAAAAACCGTGAAAATGAGATGAAATTCATTATTCAGGAACGTTTTTTTGGTATTATCGATACAATTCCGGCCTTTTTTCCATGGATTCTAAGTTTAGTATCCACTCTGATATACAAACAATCGATTCATGAAGAAAAAACCCGGGTTCGGGGACCTTGGAAAAATGAGATATTTTCGATGGCCAAAAATATGGGGAAAAAAAATTTTCAGCTGGGGCTCTGAAATTTATATCGCATCTTCCTTGATGCAAGGGGAGACGCCCCACCAAATTTCAGCCCCGGAAAATGTCGGGAAGTCCAAAAAATATGGGAAAAACTAGCGAAAATTTTGAAAAAATCGAACTTTAAAGGCAGTTTTTTTAGTGTTTTCGATAGAAATCCGGACTTTTTCGACGGATTTCTTGTTTTCGAACCGTTTTCATTCATAAACAATCGATTCCTGAAGAAAAAACCCGAGTTCGGGAACCTTCGAAAAATCGTGAAAAAATCTGAAGGGGTACCCCTTAAGAAAAATTTGCCAAAAAAAAAAAATTAGAGCTCGGGCTCTGGAATTTTTATGGTACCTTCCTTGATGCAAAAAAACATTACTCGCCAAATTTCAGCTCCAGGAAAGGGCGGGCGGGAGGTCCACCAACAAAAATATAAACCGTAAAGAATGTGCAAAAACGGACTTTTCTGGGCGGTTTTTCGACCCGTTTTCGTTGCAAATCCGGACATTTTTTCACGGGTTCTTTATTCTCTATCCACCCTGATACGAAAACAATCAAAATATCCCGGCTTCGGCCGATTTTGAGAAACTTGAAAAAATTGACCATTTCCGAAATGGTGAAAATAGGTGAAAACCTAAACTTTGAGCTAGGGCTCTGGAATTTTTATGCTATCTTCCTTGACGCAAAAAAACATTACCCACCCAATTTCAGCCCCGGAGAAGTTCGGGAAGTCCACAAAAAAAAATAAAAACCGTCAAAAATGTTTGATCTTGAAACTAAAATATTGGCGCGCTGTATTGATAGAGAGCTAAAGTGGGGCAGAGAGGGCTAAGATGGCTACCAAATCGATGGAAGTTGATGCTAAAACTTGGTAAAATATTCGCTCCAACAAACTACAGAATTTAATAGAGTCTATTGTTAAACAGAGAATATATAGTATAATTAAGTAGATGTCTAGTAAAAGTGGGCTTGGAGGGTTCTGATTCAAAGGCAACTGAATCACCCTCTACAAAGAAACATTTTTTCGCTGCAATTTTGCTTGTTTCTTTGTTTGCTATAGTTGCTGTCCAAAGTATTGATTCGGCAGTAAAATCCTATCTAAGATTTGGTTGTTTTTCGTCGATAACACAGAAGGAAAGAAATTAGCAACCGCAGTGGAGTATATTAAAATTTAAGAATTTTCAATCTTTACAGCGATTTTTAAGGCAATTGGCTGGCTATAAATGCCTATTCCCTCTATCATCCAATAGTTGGTACCGTTCCCTATACTTTGAGCTATAATGCGTCCGCATTAGAGAGTTTTAGGTCATTGACGCCCCTTGTGAGACATTTATTTTGGTGAAAGAAAATCACGAAAATGAAAGCGTGAAGAGACGGCGCATAGTTGGCTACATGGATTGTTCCATTAATGCAACGGTGGACAAAATCCACTGCCATTTCCAAAATTGCAAGAAAACGCACCAATTGGTTTCAGGGCGTTAAAGTAGAAGGTTTGATGAATATTTTAACCTATGTCTGATATATGAAATCTGGGGAAGTTTTTGAGAAAAAATCGTGCATTTTATGCATCGGATGATGCCATTATATATGTGGTAGAGCATAAGCTAGGGATTACAGTTACAGTATCAAAATGGAAGCACAACAAAATCATACAAAATCATACGTATGATAAATTCGTGTTTGTTACGATAAAATAGAACTCAGTTCCATTATCCGCGTTTTCAGCATCCGAGCCCAGTGTGTGGCGTCTTATGCTCGTTCCAGAGATATCCATGATGTATTAAAGGTCCATTTGCAGATATCTCTGTACATAAGATGAAAGTGCCGAAGCACTTCAACGACACATGGATTCCATGTAGAGAGTCTTTCACTGACAATGAGACGTAGTTAGTAGCGGAGGGCTTGTTCCCAACGAAAGGATCGAGGCTAAAACCATACTAAAATCATTTCATATCTTCGATATCTTCGATTAAGCAGTGATAAAGAATGAGGAGGGTAATTAGAAATGATAAGTCGGCAGGAATGTTGGGCTAACGACAACAGAAAGAGAATCAAGCGACAAATTGATTGTTTACGGGCGTAGAAGCTTTCACCATTTAATAGACTCTATGTAAGTATATGTAGGTATAGTTGTTACATGTGTGTGTCGAGATCATTGGATGAAAAGAAAGGAAAATGATAGTAGAGTATAAAAGCGATAGTAAAGATCGATAGCCATGGTGGAGAATTTTCTTGACAAGACACTCGGAAAGAATGGAATAAACTGTAAATAGCCGGGCCGATTGTCGAGTGGGTGAGAGGGTAAGAGGGGAAAAGTGATTCATAGAGAGATAGGTAGAGGCGAAAAGGAATCCGGGTGAGCGTGCGTGGCGCGGCGAACTTTTATGCTTCCGACGACGTAGAATTGTGACGCAAAAGGACAAGAAAACTCTCGGAACAATCGAGTCTGCTGGCCTTCGGTCGGCTAATCCCGGACGCCCGGGCTCAATGAGCCAAGACGGAGCCAAAATGAAAAATTGCCTGGATAGGCATGACGTCATTGATTTTGCGCACTGAGCAGCGGCTATAGATAGTAGCCGATCGACCCGACTCTCCACCAGATACTTCCTATCTCTCTCCTATCAACGATTAGATCTAAGCGCGACTTCGCCCGCTGAGAACGTCTTTGCTGCCTGGAATATTAATAAAGAGATTGACGATTCTCTCTAATTAGCTGGTGGCGGTCATACGAGAAGGTAGGAGAGATCAATAGGAAAGATCAGTGAGACATCTTCTTTTAATTGGATTACACGATAATAGTTAAACGAACAGTGCATGGATCAATTGGCCGAGCAAAGCTCATTAGTACTGCTCATTAAAGCAGGAACTGCCGTGATGTATGAATATGTTGAAACTTCCTATTAAGGCTTTGTCAGCTGTGATTAATGGCATTGGACGAATCGTTGCTGTAATGGGCGCTGGCTATAAACGGGCCGTTCGACCCTTATTTATATCCGGCTCGATACCACCTACTGTTTATCGGTTCGATTAACTCGCCGTCAAACTTTCTCGCATTCCTGATCAATTCGGCACTCTGAATGCCGTCGCCTCATAAATCACTCTGTGCGCCTGTTACGTCCATTCGACTTCATGCCACCGATATACATATATCATTCACTCAGTTGGCCTTTTATTTTATTCTATGCCAATTCTCTTCATTCTCCGCTTCTTTCCACAGCTCCTTCTATTCACCCTATACCAAATACCAAATACCAATTCCACCTACAACATTCCATCTATTCGTCGCTCTTCACTCCTACCTCCTACTCCGTTGCCCTGGAAATTGTTGCGTCGATATTGCTCCTTTCAATTCTTCGAATATCTCGCTTTCTTATTTTTTCCACACTGATCGAAACTAGAGCGTACTTGACTACGGGCGACGCGTCAATCTTTCATCTCAATCTTGCCATTCGGCTATTAATCAATAAAGTTCTTTAGAAGAAGTTTGGGGAGAATTAGGCGAGAAACTATCGGGAGTGGGATAACAGGAGACACAGGTCAGATAAGAGTAGGATCGCCGCGATGCTAGCTTGCACGAAAGACAAAAGGCAGGAAGAAAGGTGGCTGGAACTAGAAGAAGAGAAACGAGGAGCTCGGGGATGATGACACGTTGTAAGCTGAGCATGAAATCATTTATCTCGCGGATAAGCGGCGAGAAACGACGCTACTCTTTCTTCTTTCGTCCACGGATTTAAACTTTTGCCTTTTTCGGTGCGTTTCACCGTCCCCATCCACTCACCCACACACACATCTACCTTCTTGCGACCACCATTACATCCTCTTTGTCTCTCAAACTTATCGCGCCAAGAACCTTACTCGCCGCCGCCGCCGAACTTTCTGCGTGGTCCTTCGTCATTGGGAAATTCTCGAGAGAGGAGAAACTTCACAAGGAGACACGACAGTCGTACAAATAAAAACGGTATCCTAAACAGCCGACTGCTCCGCTTTCATCCTCCACTCTACCGAAAACCTTATCCCAGCCTCCTTTCCATCTTCCCCCTGAGGATCATTGCTTGCCGGCTGTTTTAGCCCACTTTCTCACTTGATATCATCGCTTACGTCTTCTGTTTCGGTAAATCTATCAGGCTCTTTCGGAATTATACTCTTGTTCAATCTGTCAACCTACGTAACTTTCTAATCCTCGAGAAAATGTCTTCTAAATCTACTTGGACATCAGTTTCGAAGCAACTACCTGCCTACCTGTATTTTACATTACATTCTATAAAGAGTTAGTTAGTTATTATAGTTAGTTAAATATGTATGTGCTTCTACCGTTAATACATTATGAATCACTGTACTGTATTTGGATTAAATAAGTAAATGATTATCGAATCATTCCTTTGCACGCGGGCAGAAAAGTTGATAGAATTCTTGGGAAAAGACAGATAGAAAGTATCATACGTTTGGATAGCTGGTCCTCTCTTAGTATTAGCAATTGTGAGTGCATTCTGCTTTATCGATCCTTGAAATAGGATAAAAGTTTCATTATTCTTGACAAATCGCGGGTCACGAATTATTATTCGGGGTTGGCAATTGAACAAAGCTCATCATTAAGGAGGCGGACATACGTTGAAATGATGCTGACTAATTAATCCGTTCATTGGTTGTATGATAAAGCATTGTGTGGCGATGCTATTATCACAAAGACTCATCCGTCCACCACTTCCCACTTCCCACTTCCCACTCCTCACTCTCATTCCCCACTCCCCACTCCCCACTGCCCATCATCCTCGAAGGCAATGAATATTCATGGGGACGTAACAAGCACGAGATGTAAACGAATACGGAACAACAGTCTCCCTTTGAATTGAGAGAGTTCACGAAATATCCTTTTTTTACAAGCACTCTACACAAAGAAACATTGTTACTTGGAAGTGTATGCTATTTAATTCGAAGGGTGCCTTTGTAGTACAGCTTCCGGTATCGATTCATCCTTATAATAGAAATACATATAACGACTCACTGTGTTTCCCAGGTTGATATTCTGAAAACGATGATTGCAAATATTTTTAAAAACCCCAAGTACAATTCTACCGAAGAATCATAACAAGTGGAACACATATGCACCTGAATATTACAAAGAAATGGTACACGGTCAGTAACAAACATAGGTGCAACTTTGTTGCATTCGACCCTTTCAGGCTTCATGTAGAAAACATTTAAATTTTTATTTCAATCAACCAATGCTCATACGTATAATTTAAATCCATATATTTATAAGTAGCTGCTATGTTGAATACCGAGAAATGTATACATATGTACACCACATGTACATACATACCACAATAGAAGACTGTTTCACGAATCATGAATCAAAAATGGTTTCTTTTGAAAAAGAAAATTTGGGTCATTGGTGATGTAATATGAAATGGTTCTTTACACAATAAAAAGTCTGTGTCACGAAAAACTAATTGCAAGACGCAAAAACTGGTTTTCGTAAGAATATTTCGTTTACTTACAATAATACCCCCATTGATATTATAGATATAGGTATAGGTATAGTATATGTATGTACAATAGATTGTCTAGATAGATCTCGAAAGAGAAAACATAGATACATAGGATAATATTGATTGCGATGATAATGTTTAGTGAAACCGCAGGCAGCTGTAGCACTAATTAGCCTTCTCGTGTTTTCGGGGATGATACTCTTGGTTGGGTTGGGTACCTGGCGTGTTCTTCGATCCCCCTTGAACCTCGAATTTCGACTGTCGGAGGGAGTACGCGTGTTTCCTCCGTTTCCATTGGCAGTGAGCGTCGGCGCTCGCGAATTTTAGTCTTTCCAGTTGGATGCAGCCAACATCGCTCTTCTGAATAGGCTGGCCATTCGACTTCCTCTATGTATGTACATATGAATCTAGCTACATCTATCTATGTATGTATGTATAGCGATCTGCTGCGCCAGCTTCATTCAGAACTAAAGAGGAAGCGTCTACCTGCGGTGGCATTACACGCACACCTATCGCTCCCGATCGTCCTTTCACCCATTCATCCCTCCTTCCTACCCTTCCCTACCCTACCATACACTACGCTGTACTGCGCTGCGCTGCGTTCGGTTGCGTTTCGTTGTTCGGGGCGCCACCACCGACCCACCCCCACCCGCCATTACACTCTCTCTCTGCCTGTCTGCCTGCCTTTTCACTGTTCCTTCTCAGGATATAGAATCTTTACCAATGCATCGAGGCACACTCGCACCTACACTTCTCCAAACGACCGATCCCAATCCTTCATGCCTTCCACCAATCAATTCTAATTTGATCTAGATCACAACATCTGGTTTTTCTATTATATATATTTCATGGGGTAAACATAGAATTTGCTAGTTCGGTATGTAGTGAAGTGAAAGAAATCTCTTCTGGTAACATTTATTCATAGTCGGCAAAGAAATATGCCTTTTCTCTCAATTTCCACTCGAAAGCTAAGCTATAGATAGCCGAGCAGAACTAATCAACCTACTTTTTGGTTTCAGGTGAGTGACTTGAGTTGCAGTTTGCTAGATACGTTGGGTCTGAGTTCTTGTCGCCGGAAAGGCTCATCAGCACGTTGGGTACGTATTAATAAGTTGCTGCACGAAGCAGCAGGTTAATTGCACAACTTATTCATGCTGATGTAAATGGACGCAGGGGTAACGAGGGGGAAAAAGTAACGAGACTGAATCTGCAGGCGTATCCATTTACCCGGAGATCCATCCAGTTTCTAACAAATTTCCAGTTCACATAGCTCTGAGCTAACCTGGAGGTATCTCTTTATATACTTGGAATTCATGTATCCCTCGGCTCGTCATCCCCGTTTCGGGGGGTGTGCCACAAAAATCGTGGATATATACAAACAGCAAATAAATTGGGGTGGGTTTTAGCCTCGAGGGGTGAAACTTGCCAACACTCAATAGAGGAAATGCGCCGGGTACTGGAAGTGCACAGTGAAAACCCAAAAAAGCCCTGGCAATACCTCTAGATGGTATAGATACACGCGTCTGCGTTGCGCTCTCGTTCACCTCCCATTCAATAGCTGACGCATTAAATTCTGCCGACCTTCTTCCTTAAAGCCCTCCCCCCCAATCTCCCTCTCCTTTCATGGCCTCATCC
Organism: Ectemnius continuus; assembly: GCA_910591665.1. Lineage (NCBI taxonomy): Eukaryota > Metazoa > Arthropoda > Insecta > Hymenoptera > Crabronidae > Ectemnius > Ectemnius continuus. Next base: position 14,968,334 of record OU342864.1, on the reverse strand, counting down.
CTCGACGATTGACTGTTCCATGTGATTCAGCATACAAGTAGAATTTTCTGGCCGTCCGGAAACTTGGAGACTGTTAAATGATAGCCTGTGATTGCGAGTGTGCCTGTCTCTTGTAGAGTTGGGGTGGCGCGGGGCGGGCGAAGCGCTCTACGCTCCAGCAAGTTTTTCAAGAGCCTGGGTAATGTTTATCTCGCGTTTCCACTATTGCTCAGCTTCTGTGGTACATTTGTAACTCGATAGTACGAGATTATCTCGGGAGCGTGAATGATTGCCTCGTTAGGGGATGGCTCTTTCAGGGATTCGCCGAAGAAAATCGGATATCCTTGGGGGGGAGTTTCTCGTAATTAAAGGATGTCCTCTCTCCCTCTCTCTCTCTCACTCTCTCTCTCTTTCCTCTAGGCTCTGCTTCTTTCGACGGGACTATAACTCATTTAGCCACAGCTAGATCAAAGTAATTCATCTTACAATTAAATATTGCAATGTTGTCTCCTGGTCTCTGGCGTTTTTCTCAGCTGGCTGGCACTTGGCCAATTCCAATAGGTAAGAGGACATCGCAATCTCAAGATAAAGAACATGAGCGAGAAACATCAAATTCTTCATGAGAGTAAAATTAAAAACTCTTATCCTCAATTGATTACAAGCAGTGTGTGCGTTGCCCAAAGTGAAACTTTATCAGACTAAAGGCTGATGTAACAGATAGTTTATAAATAGTGCGGTGTGTGGTAAAACTTCTTCGGTTATCTTCGCCGCGGCACTGCTGGTAGAGTAAAACTTGATTCAAGTAGTGGAGGGCAAGTAAGTGAAACTTGACAATCTGGTTAATAAAGTTCGGTTAGAGCACCGGTATGCTCTTCAATTTCTCAAACTTTTCCAAGTGGCGCAGTTGCGCCAGTTACGCGACCGTGTCCTTTCGGTCGCAGGCGCAAAACGCAAAACGCAAAACGCAAAACGCAAACTGCACTTTCATCCCGGTAACATTAATTAAATGGATCGATCAGAGTCCATGTGAAATGAAGTCGTCCTGTTTCCAGTGGGTGGGTTCATGGCGGAATTGCGGATCCTCATTTGCAATTTGGCCCGAATTGGTTGATCGAGCCGGGCCACAATGCGCCGCGTTTCCGGCAATGGCGCATCACTGGTTCGTGTTAGGTTAGGAGCTAGGATCGCGCTTCTCCCCGCCCAACCAAATCCTCCGATTTACGCGGACGCATCGCTACTCTTCCGATTTTATTGCACCTAAAGGAGCTATTCTTCTTTCCAATTTGCCATTATTTCCTCGTAATTCGCCTTGATAATGCTCCCTGGTTGGTTCTAATAATGATTTCGCTTCTTAAAAGAGTCCTTTTCTCCAAGCTTTCGCGTTACGCTCTATTTGTTAGATCCGCTGCCCATAGGAAAAGATAAGGACCAATAAGGACTGGTCCTCTTTCTCGTAAGCGCAATCACTCTCATCCTACACAAAAGTCAATCTTTTGAAATAGAAGAGAATAGGGATGGGATGGAGTGGCCTGCAAGGCTGGCTCGCCAAGGCTCGGACCATCTCGAAACCAAGGCTTATTTACACATTGCACTCTGTAAATAATGATGCAAGCAGGAAACAACGTTGCCAGTGCAACGCTTGAGACCCTTCGGAAGAAAAAGTCTGCCAGGGCTCTCTCGATCTAGAGTCAAAAAGTAATCTTGCCAATGTGTCTACTACATAGATATATGTTACCCATACATGTACATATACATGTGACCCGGCAGTGGATTGTAGGACGGCATTAAAAACAGAGACGACATTCTTGGCATATTCTGCCCATTCAACTAGGAAATGTGATCGATAGTTTTTGGTCAACGAAAATTCTCAAAACATTGCTTGTGTTGAGAGTTGTCCGAACGAGCAATGCGTAACATAATACTCGCACTATCCAGTTTCACACAAGTTGCTTAATTGTTGTTGATGAAACATTTGTTCGGGAAGCAAATATGAATGTTTATTTGTCCGACTCCATTATTCTGCTACTCGACATATGTTAGCGCATAAATCAACGGTGCCGGTTATGTATTTAAAAAGCCGATTGTCCTAAAACTTTGGAAGGTAACTATATTGATCGACTTTCAGGGAGGCTTTCTATATTTTTTGGCTGCGAAAATGAAATGGAGGAGAGATGAAAACGGTAAAACGGTAAGAGATCAATCTCAATCTATCGATAAGAATCAAGCATCATGTCGCAGTTAACCTTACCAGAGTAGATTGTCATTGGTATACTTTGAACTTTGTACTTTGACCATTTTTATAGGAAAGTTCATTTGCATTGATGATAGTCCAATTCTCCATTATCCGGATGAAAATGGCCGTTTTCTATGAGTTGGCTGTTTTTATAGGTGCGCACTCTGCTGTGAAAGTTATTCATTAGATTATTCAGTTGTATTTGCTTTCTGAGTGCCCCAGAGAATCGTTCGAGTTTGCCTGGAGCTTTCCTATCTATGTATAACAAGTAACCAACTGTAATTTGATCCTGCCAAGCACTATCTCCCGCCGCACCGCGCCGCTGCATTGCTCCTGCAGAGCTAAGAGGCGACAAGGAATCCTTGTGACATCGATCCTTTCCGCTTGCCAATGGGAATGTGTGCTCGGCAAACATTTATCCTGGAAATATTTGATAAGCTCCTGTCCATACCCGCATCTTGAACAACATGCTCGGATGGGGCTTTTCCCAAAATTGTTCAGGACCATCCCTTCCCGATAAAGCTCTCTTAACTTAGCTTTCCGCTTTAGATTTTCTCTCAATCTTGACATTGGCAGCGGCATCTATGCATAATCCAACGACTAGAATTGCGCCTCGATATTGTAACATGAGCAATGAATTTCACTGTAAAAACACTCATTGCAACTTAAAGAGATCACACTATGATGCTTCTCCATCGACTTGATAACGATGAAGAAGTCAATTATAATGGGAGGAGAAAGGGCAATGAAGCTTACTCATTATGATATCTGGAGTGACGGGAGGCAGAGCATTCCGCGATTGAGATTAAATAGAACTGAGTCTTCGAGTACAGCAAGGGCTCTAGTTAAGCAAATGAGTGGCTAATTAAATCCTTCATAAAAGGTACTCGAGCGTCTAAAGAGGTCGCCTTTTGGCGGATAAATGTGGTTTCATTAAGGCCGTAAGGGCGTCAGGGTATATCACATCTACATTTTAATAGGAGGTTGGTGCTCGATAGCAGACGCAATCCGGAATCGATTGTGAATTACAGCGAGTTATTTATGTGGCCTGGGCGAGATTGGATTTTAAGAGATCGGGCGACCTTTCCTACTCTTAACTCCCTTTCAGTGCCAGAAGTGTCCATATATTAAAGAGAACTTACCCATCTCCCTCCACCCACACTTCCTATATTTATGAATAAAGCACCATTAAATTCAGTCCACAGATTATCTTTCATAAAAACAGATCTCAGACAGAGAGAGCAAGAGAGAGAGAGAGAGAGAGAGAGAGAGAAAGAGAGTAGTTTAATGATCTCTGGAGACTTCTTGCATCGCTACACATTGCATCGCATCGGTTCTTCGCCTTCCACCTTTCCAAAACGATAGCTTCGTATTTCTACACTGCTAATACGAGAAAATGCCAATGAACTCTTCTACTAAAAGCATTAAGTTCGATCAAGTTTCACCTTCAGTAGAGGGATCGTACAATTAGTGAAATGCAGATCCAACTCTTGTTTAGTACGGGCAATCCCTTCTAAAATAAAATGCAAACTTTGGTGCGCGCAGTACTGGCTAATATCCATTGCATTTGAAAGGCAGGAATAAAGTGAGATGCGGCTTATCGTCTCATCTGATTTAGTTAGAAATTTCAGCCGAGTTATAAATAATTTGGTGGGCGCGCGATGCATCTGTCGTACCGTGAAGAAGGAAGAAGTGTAGATTGAGTAGGCTAGGGTAGGCTAGGGTAGGGTAGGGTAGGGTAGAGTAGGAATGGATGTGGTGGTGGAAAGGGCGAGGATGCAGGTGGTAGGCTTAATTAAATAATAAGAGAGCACTGAAGTGGGTGGGTTGAAGTGTGCGGCGGGCAATGATCGTGGCTGGGGTTTCCGGCAAGTAGGGGGGAGAGATTGCGTCGCGTCGCGTCGGGTCGCGTCGCATCGTATCAGAGGGAATGCGTGTTCTTTCAACGCGGGTCGGCGGGTCGGCGGGTTGGGGCGGAGGTGCGCGGTGGGGTGCGGCGTCTCATTAACCGTGGTAGGAGCGCGATGTTGCTCAGCGGCGGAAGTGCCGGCAGAAGAAAAAGAGGGCTCTCTCCTCTCTTCTGCCGCTGGGCGTGCTGGAACCGAGCTGACTATTGTCCGCTTATTACGCGACTCGTGTACCGTATGCAAACCTACCCACTGGGATAAGTGGACCGCAAATTAAAGAAGGCAGCCTGTCCTACCCTCGAGAACCAGCCGGTTAGAGGTCACGGCTCTCCTTTCCTTCCCGTTCCCGGCGATTGTCTTCGACCTGGCGCGCATCTGCTTGAATAAGAAACTCTGAAAGGACAGGCCAAACAATAAGACCCCAAGAATCATCTAACAACCAACGATTCACCAACCGCTACTTTACTCAATTCGCAAAATGCTCCTCCGCTTATTCTTTCCCTTTCATTCTCTAGCGTTCGCGCAATCTTAAACAACCCACCAGCCGCGCCCGCTTAACGGAAGCACTCTTTTTCGAATTCTCTGCCCGGGCAAACTCTCCTAAAAACATTTCAAGCGAATTCAAGCACCTGTAAAACGATGCGTATCTGTATTTCGCAAAATTAGCCAAACAGCAGCAGTGAATATTAAGGCAAAAGTAAATCAGTTTATTTTACCGAGAGTTACGCTCCCTACCATTTCTTGGAGTAACTGCACTACTGAAAACCGTCATCACTCACAACTTACTATCTCTGTTTGATACGAAGGAAAACTGTAAAACCGATGAGTCGACAAGTGTTATCAACTTCGTCCGATAATTCGTATTCGTGTAGCAAGCGCCTTAGTGAAACGAGTGACGGGAAGAAGAAGGAAGTTGCAAAAAGCGAGGAGAGAAGCCTCGTCACTTCCTCTGAAACCCTCGCGAGACACGCTCCATCCCGTTCTTACGTGAGTCATCCAGCTGCTTTAAATAGTCTTACTTTTTTCGTGACGAGCCAAGCAGCTCGGACCTCATTTATTTGCATTTATCCCCTGGTTAGTCGATTAATTATATATCACCATGCCCAACCAAAGTTTCCCAATTCCGGCTGAATGAAACATAGAAATCTTCGATATCCTTTACTCACACTTCAACTTTCCTCTTATGTTAGTTTTGCAACTCATCACACTTTCACATCCTCAATTAGTATGTACTTTTGTACCTAAATCATGCTTTAGTAAATGCGACACGATATTTATCCTATCAGCCAGAAATTGAGACAGTTACTCGAGAATCTTCCAATTTGATTTTATAGGGCCTACTCTTGCTTTCCACGATGCCTTCTTGCACCATTTCAAGTCTTCCTTTTCTATTTTCCATTTAAGTGACTTTGCCAATGTCTTTGAAACCTCCTCTCTCCCCCATATATTATAGTATAATCATATCTAAGAATGCTACTTCTTTTTTTCATGGCTTTCGATCGACTCAACTTCGAATGAAAAGATTTACCAAGTTGTGCACTTCCTCCGCCGTAACCTACAGGATTTACACTTCTATATGTATTTTTAATATCCGCTGGAGGTTTTACTTTCCAGTCTTTACAAGTTGTTCCACTCCCTGTTGGTATGATCTCCTTGCGGTGCGAGCACCCTCAACCACTCCTCTCCTCAAACCATCTGGATACTACGGAATAAAATATCCTAGCGAGATCTCTCACGCCTATCTTCCCCCACCATCCCCTTACACCCTCATAATTGGATCTATTAAAATCGTTTCATCATGTCGAAAACTGTCCTTTCCAAATATGCAAGATTGAACTAATAAGCTCAGAAGCCTTAACGCCGCGCGCCGGTGCCGCGCAGAGCCGCTAAGGAGGTTGGTGCCGAAAATGAAAATAATGAGATCGGATTGAAATTTCCAGAGAATGATAATTAATGGCGACTGCATCTCTCTTCAAAATTTCAATTTATTTGTCTGTAGAGTTTCCGAATAATTAATGTCGAAAAATCCCATCTTATGCATGAACTGGTGTGGCGACGACAGCAGAGATTATCCTGTATGATTTAGAAATATGTGATACAATAATGACACATGATTAAAAAACATTTACGAATAGTTAGGCTAAGTTTCAGAAGCTTCGTCTGTCCGGTTTGAGAGTATTTGAGCAGAAAGTGAAAAGGAAATGGTTTCATTTGTAGAAATAACTTGACAAATAGAATAGAAATAAAAATAACATATAAAAGCAGGTGTGACATAGCATGAGCTTAATTGGAAATTGAATTTTTCTAACCAGAAATTGGTTTTATTATAATTTGAAAAAGCCACAAAATTCAGAGTGAGCGCTCACGTGCTCCCTTCTTACCCCTCCCCCACCAACTCACCCCACCAACCTCCTTAAGATAATTCATCAGGCAAATACTGCTACTTTATCGAAATATTGATCCGTAAATTCAGAACCGACGGCAAAGAAAGTCGATGTATGATGTATGAAATGATGCATGCATCGTAGTATGGTTTTTGGTCGATGTGAAAAGTTTCGTTTGCCAATAAGGGGAAGGCGCTCGTTCCTATGATTATTAACACGTAGTAGATATATGCATCCGCTTGAAATGTTGCAATGGGAAAATAATATCGTTGATTTGTATTGAGGTGAAAGAGTGAATTAAGAGGAGATGGTCTCGTTGTGGGATGATGGTGATCTCGTGGCAGTACGCCCAGGAGAAGAATGGGGCGAGTAGAGTGCGTAGTAGATAAGCGGCAGCCATCGTTGGACGCGGCGCGGCGCGGCGCGGCGCGGCACGGCGTCGCGCCGCATCGTGCCGCACCGCTCTGCTGTTGCGAAAGGGTTAATTGCGTAGTGTGGAGTGAGCAATAGGTCGGTTAGATTTTCTCTGGGCGATAAAGGCGCCAGGTTCAAGGAAGCCGAGGATTCCCTCGGCTTCGTGGGAGAATCCCACAGAAAGCACACAGCGGAACCATCTTTCGGCGAGGAGGCCTCTGCCCCCCTTTCAGCCCCCCTTTCAGCCCCCCCTCTCCATTGGCCTCTACCACGGCCAATGCACCCACCTACTCCTTTACCGGCACCCTTTTTCCCTTGCGTCCACAAGAAGGAGGTCTTCGAATAGATTTACCACCGGAAATGATCGCATCGCAACGAACAGGTGCTGGCACTCCGAGGACATTTCGGCTGCCAGACACAATGAGGCGGTTTTAATGAGCGTGAAATGATTCATCGGGGACAAGGCAAGGTGCATCACTGACGGTTAGTCACTTTAATCCCTCGGCCTCCCTCAGCCTCCCTCCGTCTTCCCCATCATTCTCCCTAGATCCCACTATCTAGTCCTCTTAACTCTTGCTGGCCTCAAAATATTTACTTTTATAGCCGATGCTTTAAAGGGAGCCGACTCTATCGTGAAAGTGCGCGAGCTTGGACATTATTGGCCCCCTCTACCTATAATACTCTCCGTCATCGGCCAGCTCGATCAACCCATGCAATTGAAACTATAGCCATTTTACCACTACTACAATTTAACAAGGGGAATGAGTAATGCAGAGCACAGTTCTTCTTTTAAAATATGCGAACCGGCCATTCTGCCGAATAATTGTTTTAAAGGGATCAGTGAAAATGCAATTTGCCTTTCTGCTGTGGTGACGTTGGATATTAATATTATTTCCACTGCACGCGTTATCAATTATCTCTCTCTCTCGACTAAGCCCTTTTAACCACTAAACCCTCCGTGCGTAACTTCCATTATAGAATCATAGCGGGAACGTTATCGGGATTAGCAGATATGCTTCATTGGCGTATGTGTGGCTACGTTGGCCGGGTAAGCCAAAGTAAACAGAGCCACTTTAAAGAGGTCATTTTTCTAGATCGTGTGTTCGAGGCTATAAGCACGCTCCACGCCAATGTAAACTCCAACTACCCAAATCTTGTTACCAAGTCAGGCAAATAAATTCGAAAATACCTTCGCTTCCGTCGCTTCCGTTGCTTCCCACCAGTTACTACTTACTGCTTATTTAGATATTCCTTTTCTCTATGTATCTATTCATTTGTCTACTTGAAGAGTTTCGCTCCAACTATTGGTCACTACTGATACCTGAATCACCCATTAATCGGGATATATCTAGTTATTGTTGGATGAAATAGGAAAGGTGTGTGAGATGAAAAAGAGATGCTTCGCATCAAGGAAGATGCCAACACGTCAGTTGGCGGTGACGGTATCACTCTTATCATCTTTATTCCCTCTCGTCCCTTTTATCTGGAAGGGCGCCTTTTCCTCGATACACTCGTCACTTCTTTCTCCCCACCTGCCCTGCCCTTCCAACTCTCTCACGCTCCGATAACCACCATAAATATTTAGGGCTCCGCTATGGAAACCAGAATATTCTCTAACGAGCCTCTCTCCCATCGCAATAGTTGTAACTTGCCCGATAGAAAATAAGAGGCTCCCACCTTTTTCCCATCTTTCACATGCTAACAGTGTCTCCTTTTTTAGATTTTTATGTGATGAGTAGGAAGTGATCAAGGAATCTTCATGAAAATACCTCTCTTTTTAATCTTTCACAATTCTTTCTCTAGAAACAAGGTATCATTTTTAAGCTTGGATCGGCTGGACCGCGACTTTAAGCCAAATACTAACGACAACGGGATTTGCATTATTTTTTCATTCCACACTTATTTCATGAGCCGAGAACCGTTCGGACAACAAGTGGCTCAAGTGAAATAAGTTAAATTTTATTTTCAAACCGTTGTGGATATCGTTATAATCGGTTTCAACTATGTCAGATTGGAACGCCCTATCAATCCCAGCCGAACAGAAGTTCAGTTGGACAAAACCGTTATTGCAGCCATTAATATAGGGTGATTAGAATCAACAATTTCAGTTAAGCATATTAAAAATGGGGACAATTTGAGCGAGCCACGATCGAAGAATCGCTTTCCGATATAACCTCGATTCGCCGAGAATACACGAGGGCGTTTTTTCCGGAATTTCGCATAAAGCCGCGGCATGAACACTAATATAGCGGCGATATGCAAATGAGTTGGTGGGCTCCGGTTTATAAGGCAAGTAGAACCAGATGAAGAACGCGAGCGGTGAATTGAGGCCATTCCTTCTCGAAATGAAGCTGCAGCAGTTAGCGTAAAATTCAGGCTTATCGGCGTTCTGGCACCGATATCACACTTATTCACGGCAAGCTAGTACTAATTAAACGAGAACGGTATTCAATAGAAATGGCGGCAGCCTGACATGAGCATATGTTCTAAGTTCTAACCAATATAGAATAGTATAATCTAAAGAAACCAAGTGTCGAGCAAACCATTGGCAGTTGTAAGCTAGTCAGAAGTTTTCTATACTAAACGAAAGCTGTATAAAAATAAAGCCTCTATAAAAAAAGGAGACAGGCGCCAGTGAAATGCACTCAGACGGAGGGTGAACGGTTAAATAATCGATGGGAAAGAAGCTTTAAAAGATCTATTTATAGTATAGGTTCGTCTCTACTGATTTTAATAGGATCGATACGAGGATATAACGCTAGTCTTGGCTATAATGAAATAATTGAGTATACGTAAGAGATAAATACCTCTCTGAGCTTTTACTTTCGTCTAATGTGAGAAACTGGAGTTTAAAAGTTTGTCGACTCGCACCTTGACTGAAGTGTACCTACTTTCCTGTCGGCGTTGGCGTCGGCGTTGGCGTCGGCGTTGGCGTCGGCGTCTAGTGGAAGAAGCATTAGTTGATCTGGATGGAAGTTGGAGGAGAGGGAGCAGGCGGACCATGCGCCCCCTTTGATTTATGATGCCAGTCAAAGGCCACGTCAAAGCCGTTGAACCATAGGTGGCTGTGGCCCAGTATATTCCCTCACCTTCCATCTTCTACCTTCGCCACCTTTTGCTTTTCCCGAGGAGGAGTTCCAGCCACCACCAGTACCTTCATCCTGCTAATAGTGTTCCTTGCCGATTGTTAGCGGCTCATTAGGGATTCTCAATAGCTCGGACATGCCAAATGATTTCATTAGATAGTAGAAGCGCTAATGGTCAGTTTATGCGGGAAAACATCGATATAAGACGTATGATACAATGCCGATTGAGAAAGAGCGGCAGCCGCTGGCTAAGTACAACTTTGGCGACTGGAGCCGCCTCCTCCAGTGCAATTCAACTAGCCAACCGGTTCCTCCCTCAATATTACATCATTTATCAGTCGATTTAAAGAGAATCCTTAACTTTCCTTCTATATCTTGAGCCCTCTTTTCACTTCACTTATAAAGCATTTCTCTCTTGTTAATTGGCTTTTGCCACTATTTCCATAGAACTTGCCAAGCTCCGCACAGATATAACTCCTTCCTAAAGTTGCGTACAGCTTTCAAAGCCTTCTCATTAATAATTGTCTGATTTCATTATTGAAATACAATCTATGGTATCTATACTTGGAAAGCAATTTGAAGCCTGCAAGTGAATTATACAATCTTTCAGCCTCTTAAGTGAAAGTTGCGGAGTAGCTATCTAGACTTTTCCAATTGTTAAACATTGGGAAATGGGGGCGAGTTTTTCTTTCATATCCAATTAGAATGATGAGAAAAGCTATCTTCTCGTGTACTCGTAATGATTAAACTCTGTACTTTATAGTTATGCTCATCCAAACTGGTCTTTCGTTTAATTCCGATTGATTCTAGCTGAGTGAATGGTTAACCGGGCTTTCTGCGAAGAAATGGAGAATCGTTTGGTTTCCGTGATAGAGTTGAGGTGTTAGCCGTTTCAGCGGGTAGAGAGATGCGCTTGTTTAGCCCAACTCGCAACAATATCAAGGGGCATATTAAAAGGGGAATAACCTTGCCGCAGTGATACTCGAAGTAAGATTCGGTTTGGCAGGAAGTATTCTTTTGTGGATAGGTATACGCTTATTGGTAGGGGCTGTCGATGTGATTGGTAGGTGGATTTTTAAGGCGAATGGGTGGGTGGGTGGGATTGGGGAGTATTGAGGAGTAATGGGGCCAGAGTAACTCTGACTCTGCCTCTTTACTACTCGGGATTAGCAATGTGTTTCGCTGTGAAATCTTTGATAGGATTTACGTCTGCTTTTAAGGTTTTAACGCTCGCGTTCGCCGCTGTATTTGCATTCGTAAAACTGCCTTATTCGACTAGAATCGAGCCACTCGTATTGGCGACCCACTTTCCCGTTCGGTTATCCCATCGAAAGCGCATACCGCAATGCTCTTAAGGTTGCCGCACGGCTTAACGACACTACTCTTATTGATTTCGCCTTGAAAATCCATATCTACTATTGCCAAATCTTAATAACGCCCTAAAATCCGCAATCCTAAATCCTAAATCCTAAATCCCAAATCCTAAATCCCAACAGGATCGTCAATATATGTACAGGGTGAGTCAGTTGCCTTCGAATTACCACTGTCGAGCATACACTGTTCCATAGAAAATCATTAGAAAAAATCCAGACCAGCGCCTGCCAAGTTAGGTTTCCGGCGCTTAACTGGCACCCCCACTCAGGAACGATGGGAAAAACCGTGAAAATTAGATGAAATTCATTATTCAGGAACGATTTTTTGGTATTTTCCATACAAATCCGGCCTTTTTTCCACAGATTCTTCGTTTACTATCCACTCTGATACATAAACAATCGATTCATGAAGAAAAAACCCGGGTTCGGGGACCTTGGAAAAATTAGATATTTTCGATGGCCAAAAATATGGGGAAAAAAAAATTTTCAGCTGGGGTTCTGAAATTTATATCACATCTTCCATGATGCAAGAGGAGACTCCCCACCAAATTTCAGCCCCGGAAAATGTCGGGAAGTCCAAAAAATATGAGAAAAACCAGGGAAAATACCGAAAAAATCGAACTCTAAAGGCAGTTTTTTTTAGTGTTTTCGATAGAAATCCGGACTTTTTTCGACGGATGTCTTGTTTTCTATCCGTTTTCATTCATAAAAAATCGATTCCTGAAGAAAAAACCCGAGTTCGGGGACCTTCGAAAAATCGTGAAAAAATCCAAGGGTTACCCCTTAGAAAAATTTGCCAAAAAACAAATGTTGAGCTAGGGCTCTGGAATTTTGATGGTATCTTCCTTGATGCAAAAAAAAATTACCCGCCAAATTTCAGCTCCGGGAAAGGTCGGGAAGGCCACCAAAAAAAATAAAAACCGTTAAAAATGAGTAAAAATTGTGTTTTCTGGACGGTTTTTCGACCCGTTTTCGTTGCAAATCCGGACTTTTTTTCACGGATTCTTTATTCTCTTTCCACCCTGATACGAAAACAATCAAAATATTCCGGGTTCGGCCGATTTTGAGAAACTTGAAAAAATTGACCATTCTCGAAGGTCTAAAATAGGTGAAAACCTAAACTTTGAGCTAGCGCTCTGGAATTTTGATGGTATCTTCCTTGATGCAAGAAAACATAACCCATCAAATTTCAGTCCCGGGAAAGGTCGGGAAGTCCATAAAAAAAAACATCAAAAATGTTTGAACATGAAAGTAAAATATTGGCGCGCTGTATTGCTAGAGAGCTAGAGTGGGGCATAGAGGGTTAACATGGCTACCAGATAGTGTGAGTAGTCAGTAGCCCTCAATTCCCCAGGCAAGGTCCAATTAAATAGATGCCTAGTAAAAGTGGGCTAGGAGAGTTCTGATTCAAAGGCAACTGAATCACCCTGTACATGAACACATAGCGAAAGCTTGTAGATATTCTTATTTTTAGTTGCATGTTCTAACGTATATCACGATTTTGAAAGCAGCAGTGTCGCAGTTCCTAATCATTTTGTTCTCTTAAGTATTTCTCATCTGTCCCTGCTTCCTTTCCCATTAATCTCTTCTATATCAGTATTTGACTGCCCGTATGCTTCTATTAGTCCAATTGGTACAAATTTTGTCATCGCCAGTTATTTTGAAGTATTTCCATGGATAATCAATGTTTGCCTTTTATCGTCATCGACTTTAAGGAGTCAAATAAGCAAACGCTTTCCAAATCATAAATTTTCCTCGAGTATACATTTATAAATGAAATTAAAGAATACTGACCAATTTTTGCCGCCATTGGGTCATTGTGTTTTGAAAATATTAAATATTGCGTGCGGTGCATGAAATTGAAGGGAAGTGGGTGGTTAATTTCCTCCTCTTTCGCCTCTTTATATTGATCTATACCACCGCGATTTAACAGGAAAAAGCAATTTTTGTTGCGAAGCTGAATTTATTTGACCCCTTAGTGCGCACATTGGAATTAACTCGAGCGGACGGCAATTGGCTTTGAAAAAAGCGTGCGTTAAGGCTTTAATTCAGTGTAAATTATTTAATTTAACGATGAAAATTGTTAAAAGGAAACGCGATGGAATCGGACATTTTAGGATTTATTGGAGGCATTGCCAATAGAGGTTGTTACGCGGTAAGCATCCAGGTAGAAGGGGAGAGAGCGTTCAAGGCAGTTATACTAATACGCATTCAACTAACGACAGGATGACAAGACCAGCAATCCAGCTTTGAATATTCTTTGAAAGATCGGTTTACTAGTGAGCAAATCTAGTACTTTTCACTCTACTGTTCAACGATGTACCCACGTGCCTCCATTATTACTTTCCCTTCTCTTCTTTCTATATTAGCTTCGGACTCTTTAGAAAATAGTCGATCTAGTTAGCTCTATATGGAAATCTAGAGTGGTATTAAGAGGTCAGATTTTCGTTTACGGGTGACGCGGTGATCCATGCAAAGAGACGATATTGGAGCCAAATGACATTTTATTGACACATCCCCCGCATCCTAAAGCATTCGATTTACCTTGCTCGGAGCAGGTATCTCCAGCTGCCAGATTCACAGAGAATCTTTTCACTCATATCATTTGTGCAGAAGCATTACTCGCCCCTGGTGACACGATGCCAATATCGCGGTAGGAAATTGGGCCGCCCGGCGCGGTGCGGCGCGGCGCGGTGCGGCGCGACGCCAGCCACGAAAAATCAATCCGTTCCAATGAATTAACTTTATCCCATTCTCATCTCCAGGCTACCCTACAGCCCTTTCTCTACCTACCTCCTACCTCCTACTCTCCCTTTACAATTTCCAAGCAAAAACCACTTCTGCTCATCCCAGCCCAACGAAACATTTCTTCTTTCAAACTTCTTTTCAAAGAAAGGATTTTCAGTCGCCAAATTCTTTGGAAATTTAGATTCGAGATCTAAGTCCGAGTTAACTTATGAGAGAGATGCGACTGCGTACTTATATATGCTGATAGAAAACTAGGATCGATATAACTACTTACATGGCTCTCTTTAGTAATTCTTTCCTGCCCGAAAACATAGTCTACATATATGTACAGGATGGGAAAATGGATGAAAGCGTTAGCAGGCGTAACTGGGATATGCATATGTGTATGTGCATGTCTATGTAGTGTGGTCCTCTGGATGATCCAGCCATAAGTGCGCGTATTCCAAACACATCCAACTAATCCCATGGATTCCTATTACTTGCTAAAGTAGGTTTTACGCGTCTGTTTACAATTCAAGCCGACCTGATTGTACGCAGATTAATCGACCTTTAGCCCTTCGATTCGATGTTCGCCAGATTGCCCTTTCAATGGAAGTGCGCCGCGCCGCGCCGTGCCGGCTGGCCGGTGCAGATAGAATTCGGCCTTCATCGATCGACAGTCATATCTGTCTAGATAACTGCTTGACCCACAAATCTCAAAGTTTATATCGACTATTAGAATCGCCTTTCGAGAAACACTGACGAAATTGAAGCCCTCTTTAGTTTACACTTTATGTCACATTCACCTATATGCTCTATTCTCGAGTGGCTCTATGGATTTTTTTTATCTCTCTCTTTTTTTTTAAATTACCGGATATTTCGGTTTTGATGTACATCTTTTAAAATACACCGGAAGCTAGGAAGCAGAAAAGAATCTACATTGAGATTAGCAGAATGAGTATTAGAAATCCAACCATCTTAGGTTAGCCAAGTATTTCTGGCGTTTCCGAAATTCAGGGCATCTATGGCATCAGATTCTCTTTAGATTGAGAGCGAGGCTGGAGTTAGGGCGTTGCACTGCGATTCCATCGTCATTCTCCTGAGATGGAGCGGCATTTCGCTTGGCCCATGGGACTCTTGCTCTAGATGAGCATCGATCCTCTCAATCGTCATCATCACATCAACATCTCCATCTTCAGCCACAGATACATCAGTATCAAAGTCTGTTTTCTTGCAAATTTTGCAGAAGCAGACAGCTAAATGGAAAGGCATATTCCCTGAAAATTTTGCGCGCAATATAAAAGACTCGAGAAAAACTTGGGAGTAGCTTACACGTCGATTTCATATTTCTATGTATTACACATCTGTTATTCCCGACAGAAATCTAAAATCCTTTCAGCAGTATCCTAAGCCGTCTTTTGTACGAGCACGATCTGTAATCCCTTTTCCATCGATTATCATGAATACGATATTGCATTTAATATGAAGTACTGACCGATTGATTATTCCATAAATGATAAGTAGTGAAAGATATGGCGGTAAGCCGTTGTATGGAGGTGTTGGTAAGAATTGATCGGTGGTCGAATAGCAAATATTTCTATTGTAATAATGTGATTTGAATTGCTGGCATTTGGTGGGTCGATTAGAGGAGGCCGAAGTGTGCTTTAGGTTTAGCGTGGATCCCGTGGGGGGAGTTAGGAAGGAACGGGGAGCGATCGAAGGCTGACAGCCTGATGGGTCGCCGACGGCTCTTAAAAGGAAACTTCTCCCAAAGGTGTCTCGGCCTAAAAGTTTAGCGTTAGCCAGGGGAGTGGTAGACCGGCTATGCTGCCTGTCCAAGCCGAAACTTGAGCCTTTTCCTCCTTCCGAGACTCCTGTGCAGCTAAATAAAATAGAATCAAATGGGAGAAATGGAGTGCGTCGGATAGCGATAGCACTGGCTAAGCTGGGCCGTCGCCACCGCCGCCGCCGCCGCCGCCGCCGCGCTCTTTCGATCGCTAAGGATCCATTTGGCCGATGCTCTCGCCGCACCGCGCCGCACCGCGCCGCACCGCCCCCAATTCCATCACCGCCAGCCAGACAACCCTCTCTTACCGCTTCTCTAGTTTCTACCAAAACTAACTTCTACCAGCTTCCACTTTCTCTTCTATCGAATATAACCCCCGTCCCACCACCCATTTATCGAACCATACCTCATATCAATCTCCAATCCTTTCTCCAACCAGTTATCTATCTATCTAACTATTTATCTAGAATGACGCTTATAGAGAACTGTATCGTTAGTATCAGTCTTAATAATTTTTCAACTATTTGTCTACTGATTGATAGGACGCTTCGGTTCCTGTTAAAAGCTGGAATATTTTCATATTGACGTTTATTTGTATGTTGACATTTTATTCCATTGGCTAATGGAGAAGCGAGTGCGTTGCATCGGAAAGTGGTGCGAATACATCTCCAAAATGTGTTTTTGTCCGTTATCACTGCTCGTACGTTATGAACATTTTACATGAATGTTTTAATGAAATGGAAACATGTGGATATATTTAGGAGTGAGCAGAGAGGAAAGGTGAGAGAAAGAAAATTTGCTGGGCCGTTCTTATATTGGGGAACTCGGCAATTCGAGGATACGATGTATAACAGTGGATGTTGTTCATTTGAAATTCCAGGCACGATAGCAGAATGTCGATATCGAACTGAAAAAATAATCACTCCGGGCCACGATCTTGGAGGTACGCCGATATTGCGTAGCACGGCCTATGCCTCGAGAATGTGCACATTCCACCCGACGCGCGGTGCGGCGCGGTGCGGCGTTGCAAAGCCACGATAACGCGAATGGGCCAACCTATCTGAAACACGAGCAGTTTCACCGTTTTTTCTGCATGGCTGCTCCTTCTCCCACTCAAGGGATCAACTGTGCTCCCCTACATTCCGTAGGGAATATTTTTGAAAAAATGAAGACATCCGCCAACACTATATGTATTCGGTGCTCTACATTCCTAGTCCATGATTTTCCTCATATTCCTCTCGCATCTGCTATCTTTCTCACCAAATCAAAACATGTCTCTTGTTTACCTCTTCACATTATATGAAAGTGCAGCTAGCAGCAGATCGAAACCAATCCCACCTGTTTCTCTAAAACGGTCATTTTTAGACTGTCCCCATTTTTGCCAAGCGAGAAATATAGATTTACTTTGAAGCCTCTTTTAATTTCGTTCAATTATTGCTTGGCACTCTAACTTGCGGACTCGCGGCGCCGCACCGCGCCGCACCGCACTGCCGGAGCTAAAATGAGAAATTGTTTCGAACGGAGGAAATTCAGGAAGCCGGCTTTACGGGCTATGAGCTCACCTTCCTTTTCTACTCTTTCGAGTGTTTCTCAGTCAAAGAAGAAAGTTTCGCCAAGTTAAAGTTGGATCGCGGTTTCTCGGTGGGTTATGGAACAAGCACGGAGCCAAGCTAGCTCCTAAAATGAGAGGTTAATCATGGCTTTGCTGGAATGCCTGCCCACCATCTTTCGCATTTCAACGCTTACTCTGATAATTCAATGTGAATCAGAATTATTTTCACTCGGAGGGACGACCCTTCTTCTATTACCTCCTTCTTTACACGCCTGCTTGCTAAAACCATTTTCCCTCTCATCCCACCTCACTCCAACACCCTTTTTTATTACCTCGAGTTATTGCTATTTGCCAGTTTACAGCTGGCTTCTTTCCCTGGCATAGAATTATTTGCAGAAACTGCTACTATATAGAGTTGCACGAAAGTAGAGTGGGCTAAATAAAATTCAGCTAACATTAGAAAGAAGACTGCCGGTCCTCGTAACCAAGTCGAGCTGGTTAATTACGGCAAGGATGCAATTACTTGTGGAAACTCGGTGGTTGTTGGCCCGGTGAGAGAATGAAATTCGTCAGCAGAATGTAATTTGGGAGTAACTGCGGGGCCTGAGAGGTCCGAATGGAGAAAAGGCCATTTTTCAGGAGCAAGACAGTATTAGAAGGAGAGGGTTAAGGTTAGGGTTAAGGTTAGAGTTAAGGTTAGGGTCAGAGGAGCAGCACCCTTGGCTCATTTCAACGCTTCTTCAGCTTACACTCCGTTTTCCCGATTGCCCGCGCCCTCCTTCCTCCCAACGACATTATCTTTTATCCGCGACCGACTTTTCTCCTTATTATCCTTTCTTCCTTCCTTCCTTCCTCTCTGATTTCAATTATCCCAGCCCACCATCTTCTGCTTCCACTAGTCTTCTCCCCTAGCCCTTTAAATCTACCTTTACCTGTACCTTTACATCGTCCCATCGCGTCCCATTATCGTCCACCAATTCGAAGAGCTGCCCCCTTCTTCCAACAAGCAGACACTTTTCCTCCTTAAATTCATACTTTTAGCGACTTTTCTCCGGTATTTGAAAAAAAACTTTTTCGAAATACGCCTTCTTTCGATGAACTTGATGACAGGTTTCTTTCTTAGAGGAGAGAAGGAAAGCTCTCCAAGTGCGACATTTTCTTTTCGGCTGGTCAAGAAAAAGGGCAAGATCTGTCACTAGCAGTAGGAGTCAAATAGATTATTTTCAAAGACATTGAAATGACTTTACTGAATGGCAACTGTGCTTTTGATGTTTTCAGTCATTTACCGAGCTTTCTTGCTATACCTTGGCTGCATAAAGATATTGCACCGTGGCGTGAAAACACTGGAGGACTCAGCTTGGCTTCTCATTGACCGCACACGCTCCGCTCCTATCTGTCTTTAATTCACCATCCTCTTTTAGCTCCCCGCCTTCCACACTTGTTCCTCCTCTTTCCCTTAAGTAATCACTAACATATCTCAAGATCGGCTCTTACCGCGACACAGATTTAAGGCACGCTGTGCACTTTCGGCGCTTGCTTGATTAAAAGGCCTTCTGACTTCTATTCTTCTGGTTTCTGCGCCGCCACCTTTCGCTCCTTCGTCATTTCTCAGCAGCCTCTCGGCTACTTGCCACTTCACTCCTCTCCCTCTTTTCTCATCACCTCACCCCCCCCCCTCTCTCTCTCTCTCTACACACCTCTCTTCTAGTCTCTTGTGTTGGCGAGATGTTCCCGTGAGCGCGGCCCGCGTCGGTCAGTATTTGCATCGCAACGCGTGCCCCAAACGAACTCTGTTAATTGGATGACTCTCTCTAGCTGAGGTGCTCAGAGCCAACTTTTTTTGGTCATTCCTCCGAAATAACAACGAGCAACAGACGGCCTATACATACACCTATACAATTCTAACCAAGTTGAGGAATATATAGAATAGTCTGTGCTTCTATCCTCAATTGGGACAGACAGAGCGAGAGCCACTCGTAACTCCCAACCTTTCCCAACCTTCCCAGCCGAAATACAACCGAAATACAACCGAAATACAACCGCTCGCCTGGGTTTGCTGATATTTCGAAATACTCTCTCCACGTGTATCTGGTTTGGTAAACTATTCCCCTCCAAAGAAATGAATCTTATCCGTTCGGAGTCTGTTATCGGAGGAATTCGAGCAAGAAATCGAACCAGCTCGCGGAATGATTTACTCTTTGCGGGCAAAGAAAAATAAAAGCGAGACGCAGACTTTTATCTGGAGACTAACATGAATTCTGTAGAGTTGTTCCTCTCAGTTTCTAGTTGACGAGATGATAATCTGTGTGAACAATCGGATTGTTAGATTCGTATTTTTGTCAAGCGTAATTGTGATCTGTTGGCCGCGCTTTACTAATTGTATGTATTCGTTTGCCAGTGTTACGCTGGCACAGTTGCTCCTATCCTTTGTCACACTTTGTTAAATGCCAGCCGCAGCCAGCGAAACATTCGCGAGAAATTTGTTTTGTCATTTGTCAACCTTCCATTTTTGAAGGAGTGCACCTGCAATGAATTATGCCACTAGAATGTATAGTTTGCGGAGTAAAACACACTGCGAACCAAATACAGTGAACTCGAGCAGGGTACAAATCACCGTTGGCTATTGGAAATTCAAGCTGTTCTTTGGTCTGTCGCATCAGTGTTCGTTATATGTTGCGAAGAGCATATCTATTTTTCGCTTTTTCTGGAGGTGGTAAAAGACTGGTAAAAGATTGTATATTGAAAAGAAAACTGTATGGAAAGTAAAGATTAGAAGGTATAGTAAAAAGGACATGGATGTAGTAGGAGAAGTAAGAAGAAAAGTCTTTGCTATGGGAGAAGGAGTTGGCTGAGTGGAAGAAGTAAGCGGGATGTCTGCATCGAGGGTGATAACAGTGGGTGGAACGAGCTAGAAAATCGAAGTGCCAAGCGCCGCGACGCGCCGCGCCGCGCCGAGTGGAAATCGGTGTTGTAATAAAATACTTTGGACAGCTTCCACAAATTGCTCAGCTTGATCGACTAGAACTTGCGCCATCCTGTTACCTTGCAGATCAACCCTCCCATCCGCACACCCTCCATCTCCCTAACTTCCAAAACATCGCAAAACAACTTGACTGCAACGATAAACAAGTACAATCTCTGATCCGATTTGCAAAAACTCTCAATCTCCTATCTACTCGGTCAGTCGTACTTCAGTCATCCTCCCGTTGTCTTGACGATATGATTAAAATCATTTATTCATTACTATGCTGCATTTGGAAATATTCTCGACTAATAAACATGTTCAGTGTGATTGTAATGCATTCCTGGTGCATCTAATCTTTAATTAGAAATGCACGCATAGAAATGAGATAGAATATAATAGGTAGATGAAATAAAAGGGCGAGGGTTAATAATATGGGAGGATCGATCAGAGCCTGGTTAACGAAAGATTGAATTCCTTGGAAAATGGGAAAGAAGTGGCTGGAGATTGAGCGAGGCTGGCCCTAGCTTTACCCTGTTAATTGAGGAACAAGAGGATTGCTCTCCTGTTGACAGTGTTAATTCTGATAAATGAATATCATCTTTTGCTCGGCAGGATTGGGCGTTGCGGGTAAATTTCTAGTGGAAGGGAGCTATAAATCATGTCTGCGTGTAACAGAGTTATTAACGAGTGAGCTTTTGAGTGTCAGCCGGAGCTTGGTAGGCCAGGTTGGTGAAGACTTGGCTGAGGGGTCTCAAGGGTCTCCAATGTGTGTATCATAAACGGCAAGGTACTACCAGCTACAAGCTTACATGCCTTCGCGCCTTTGCAAGAAAGGCTCGTTGCGACGTAACGTGACGTGACGCAAGGCGCCGCGCCGCGCCACGCCGCGACCCGACACGACGCTCCATTATACAATAGCTATAACTATACCGTTAGTTTGATGTGAGTTAGGTTCAGTTCCGTTTCGTTCCATAACCCCGGCATCTATTCTATTCCGCGTCATGCGCCTTCTACATACTTACCCTATACATTACTAAATACTCTATTACTAGTAGAGAAATATCTCTATTAGTAAAGCTTTGCAAAGAAGAAAATCTTGCCATCTCCTGTTCATAGTCGTCTGTTGCGTTAAATCCGAGTTGAAAGATCTACTATCAAGATATCCGAATACAAATCATTCTTGATCCCGTTGGCTTGTATTTCTTGTTCGGTATATATGCACTCGATACGCTCACTCCGAGATTTATGGAAATCTGATAGTTACTTATTGATTAGTCCATGAATATGTATGCAGGCTTTCCTTTGTCGTTAACGCCTTCTGCACATATAACACTTTATCATGTTAATCTCGCAATACCGAGTACTTACAGAGTATATTGATGATGTTTATTAACTCGAGACATATTATAGGATAGTTATGTTTTTTACCTGAAATCTAGTTGCCATATGTTGAAGAACATGAAGATTTGCAGTCTCAATGAGTGTGCGCAAATGTATGTATGCCGAGCGAGATAGAGGCCATTTATTTTCGAATTGTTGTATTTCTTCACCGACAGACGAAAAGCAATCGCCGCACCGAAAATGAATACTCCAATCGGGAAAGTACGTCAGCCTGATTTCATCCTTTATTCAAACTGGTGTCCGAAAGCCCAATAAATCCCATCCATATTGACAATGAATATATCCAGTTGATGAGGTGCTATCTATTGGTCCGGCTTAATCGCGCAGTTAGGATAAAAAGGCAGATTTAGAGCGGAAGTCGGGCAGCTCGAGAAAGAGATGTAAATATCTTGTCTGCAATTTGTGCGATGGGCTCCTGACAATGCAACAAAGGAGGAGAATGGAGTATTTGCTTTCTATATATATACATATATACATATGTATAGGTATGGCGACTCACAAAACGCACACAACTCTTATTGTGTTAGAGATAGTAGATCATTAGTTACGATTTATAATGGATATAGTGAGTGGCTTTGTTGCTTTTGCCACCAACTCCAACATTCTTAATCTGTTTGTAAAAACTTATAGTGTGTGCAGAAACTGGTAAACCAGAATGGTTTTGAAAGGATGTTTCACCGCTTATTAGTTTCTGCAACTTTGCTGATCTATTCTATTCGAAAATTCGGAAGACGAGCGAGGTATAGTGCAGTGCTACACTTGACACCCTTTCAATCTTCTTTAGTACTCGTTCGCGGCGTGACAATCGCCTAAGCATTCACCGATTCAAAAGGACGGGAGCACTTGGCCGACAGTTAGCAGGGATTAAACTTTCTCGGAAGTTGGTGGAAAATCTGTAGTGACTAAGTTTGAAAGGATTGACAGACGGCGAGTTCTCCGGGACGCGACGCTACGCGACACGCGACGCAGTGAAGGAATCCTCGGTGATGAGAGCTGGTGAGTGGCCTTAGAGTCCCGGGGGTGTGGAAGCACAGTCGGCCCAGTTCGAGGGTTCCTCATTATTCGGATGGCAAAGTTCTGCCAATGAGGAGGACGAACACCTCGGATAAGGAAAGTTGCCCGGTAAGGGAATAGGATAAGGGAACTGGCAATATCGCGCGATAGCCCGCTTCTGTCTCGGCAATCCCACCCTCATCATACAACCATCAAGCAGAAAATAAGAGAATCTCTTGAAAAATCTTCTCCTTCCAATTGTTCTGCTTTCCATTGAAGAAGCTCGAGCGGAAGCCGCGATACGCGATACACGATCCGCGATATGCTATCCGCAATCCGCGAAGCGTACACCGCGCACCGCGCACCGCGAACCACGAAAGCTCTTTTAATTTCGCCGTTTTCCAACAAGCATAAACGCTTGACGAAAGCGAACCTTGCTCGGAGTACCACACTGATAATACCTGTGGTTTTCTGATTCGCTCTAACCTTGTTACCTATATGCGAATTAACCGAGCTCTCATTAACAGCAACTAATTTCAATGATTACGCGCCAATCCGGATGCGGTCGGTTACATTTGCGGAATTCCAGAAAGACGATCCTATTGGAATATAACTACGTCATCACGCTGAAATAGCGGTGAACATTCGACTAATTAATTCCGGAAAATGTTTAAATCAAGGTAATTTGTACTTGAAACACGGAGCTACGCTCCTACTGTTTCTGCAGTCTCTCTGCGGTAGAAAACGCGATTCGCTTTATTTTATACTATTTATGCCTTTGTCGCCATGACATTCTTCCCCTTTCGTTTCGCTGCTCAACCGCAAACCCATTTGCCATTCTCTCCATTATCAAATGCTACTTGCCAACATCCACCAAGTAATCGAAAAATACACTCTTGAAACGCTCCACGCGTCAGAAAAGTGAACTTTAGGAAGCATCTTGCCGCTGGAATTACTTTTGCAAAGTAAAACTGATAGTCGGTCAGCCCTGTTTTATTGGAGCCGCTAGCTATCCAATTTACAAAGCTTTTACCTTTAGGTCGCGCGCCGCCGCCGCCGCCGCCGCCGCCGACGCCGACGCTTTGAATTAGTCCGCTTTTCCAATGATTCTTTGTGGATTGCCATTCTACTCCTTTCCCACAATTCCACAAATAACAAAATCGCTCGGCAAATGTTTTATACCTCTATTCGAGAGTGTAGAAATTCTGCCAAGAAATTACTTATTGCTACCTTTGGAATTAGCGCTAATACTGATTTAACTTGTTTCATGATTTTAATTTTGACACCAATAACATACTAGTGTGGTGCCAATATTATTATTAGCATAAATTGTGGTATTAGTAAATTGGTAAACGTTTACTTTGACGACAAGAAGTGTGGAGACGAGGGAGTTGGCAGCAGGTGGAGCTCGCTACTATATCTGCTCAGTATTCAGGTATGGTGATGATTGCGCACCCCAACCTACATAATTACAGCCTCGCCTCTTTTTATCGCCACTGCCCCCTAACAACGTACTCGTAAGAGCATCTTCCCAAGCGAAACCGCTGAATATGCTCACTTGCCGGTAAAGCGTTGCGTTTGACAGACCACTGGCTACCTAAGACTGCCTGCCTGCCTGCCTGCCTCTGCCCATATACCCACCTGTCACTCCTCCTTTCATGCCACTTGAGTACTTACAGAACCGCATCTCGCACCATACACTATATATCACCTACTACGCATCACGCACCACCACCCTCTCTTCCCTCCTTCCCTCCTTATGTCTTCTGCCGCCCATCTGCCCTCCCTCTATACTCTATATCCTTTTAGAGCTCTCTTCCCGAAAGAGATATCGATAGGCCAGTTAACAACTATTGAACTTGGTGCTGCTTAAACTGACTCACGAGTTGAACTTTCTTTTAAAAATCAAGAGATTTTATTATGGCAAAAATAGGGAGAAGGGGGATATCGGTCGGTCGATTAAAGTAAAGAGAACCGATAGATCGTTTGGGAAGTGTAGTCGATGTTAGCGGAGGTTTGGTTGGCTGTTTAGAGGGTGATTCGGTCAAATAAAACAGATATAAAATGGTATTCGCTGTTTGCTTTGATGTCTGAAGCGAGAACGGTATGGGAAATGCGAAGGAGATAGCGGGGGCCGGGCGAGTCTACCGGCCGTAAAGCCTCGAGGTTCAAAGGAACCGGGGGCTTTGAGTCTCGAAACTCCTATGCCGACATTTTCAATCGGACATTTCTGACAGATCGCATCAGGAGGCTCTATTTGGGATTTTTGCATAACTAAATGAAGTGACGTCGAAGTGACGTCGAAGTGACGTCGAAGTGACGGCCAAGTGACGTGAAAGTGACGTGAAAGTGACGTGAAAGTGAGGTCAAAGTGAGTTGGAAGTGATGGAGTGACGAGTATCGTTAGACGTTGGAGATTGAGGAAAGCAGATAGATTTAGTAGGGCGGGATAGATAGCGTTGCGTGTAGGTCTACATAAATTTCGAACGGTTTACCGAAGACAGAGTGGCTATCTGGTAGGAGTGTGCGTGCACTCCATGAAATGTGCCATCCGTGTCTGGTAGAGCAGCGCCGAACGTAATTCTCTCACGCGAAAGAATATCTCCGGGCGAAAGGATTAAGCAAATGCCCGCTGTGTTTTAACTACGAGTGCTAGGCTGATCTATATCAAAGCTTGCCGAGGGATTAGCGTGTCCCAGTTTCGCCCGACTCGACCCGACTCGACTCGATCCGACCCCCACCGGCCCACCCACGACCCGGCCCGACCCGACCCGACCCGACCAGCCACACCAGTCTGCATACACGCGACACTTTATTAGCAGTAGGACCGACGGCACACCACCCGCCATTCAAGTACGTAATCGTCGCACAGCCAAACTTGCCGAGCGTCATCACTGTCACTTCTCTATCCTCCCCTGATTGATCTACCAGCTTCGTTCCGGATAACAGATATACATCTCACTCTGCTACCGTACAAGCACAACACACACAATTTTGTTAACACTCCGGCCGTCATTCTCTTCATTGGTCCTACTAACCTCGTTCCCTTTCCAAAATTCGGCCGATATAAAAGTCGATATATAAATAAAGTACACTCTTAAGACTGACTACTGAATCCAAGTTCAATGAATCAGTAGTTAAAACTAACCCACTAATCGGTAATAAATCAATTAATAGGATGTGTTTTCTTTGGAAAATGGAGCCAATCACCAGAGAAGCAGTACAGAGCAATCACTTCTCTAGTAGTACCAATCTGATAAAATAGTGTTGAACAACACTATTTCGAGTCTCGATATGAGTTTGATATGAGATTTAAGTTAATCGTTGGCCAGCCAACCATTAGTAGAAGAAGGAAGTGGCAGCGGTGGAATATGAGGATGTCAGATGTTATAAAGTGGCGGGTGGAGGGTGGAGGGAGGTTTGGCCGAATATGCTGCCGGGGATCGTTATTGCCCGGTGCACCAGATTCTATCTAAATTTTTGTCTGGCGCACTTCTTCTCCATTGTGCTTTCCTATCCAATACTTAGTCGGGCCGCGATCTTGTCTCTTCGGACTAAAGATGCATATTCAATGAAATTCTTATTTCCGCGCTTATCCACTCTTCCCACGAACTCGCCTTATTTCTCGATCTTTGATTAGAGATAGTGAAACGGATGCTTTAGACACGAAACACGTGGAACGAAGTGTGAAAAATGAAAAATGTGATCATAGCTCTGTTTTAATCTCACGCATCAAATCTATAATGAGAGCAATTAAATTTCTAAAACTAACTGATTGCATTTTCTGTTTCAGGTGAGAACCGCACCAATATTGTGTTAGGGTCGCCTAACGTTACAGCATCGTTTCGTAAGTCTGTAAATCATTGTGAAATTATACTAGTTTATAGGATTTCTTAAAGATACGTATATTCATGAAATATATGCTGTGAGAATAGATTTATCATAGAGCGCTGCGAGCGGAATATGCTTTTGGCATAAAATAATTAAGCGTTGGCAGGCAGGAAAGCCTGTAATTGAGTTAATTAGGGGAAAGAGAGAGGCCGCGAGAGGTATAAGGTATGTAGAGAGGTGACTGGTAAGTGAGCGAGAGAGTATAGTTGTAAAACAAGATTTGAGCGGTGGAACGAGAGGATAAAACGTTTCAAGTTCACTGATCGAGATCAGGGTCGGCCGATAGCGGTTCACACACACTGAAATAGCATTACTATCCAAGCCGCAAGATAGAGTGCAACACTGGAGAAGGAATTGCAGGCATCTAAACCTAACAAGCAGCACGTCCTCGATAGCCACCGATCTACCAGCACCTTTTCTCAATCATCTTGAAAGTCCACCACTCTCTTGCACCAATCTTTCTTTCGAGAACTCAATGGAAATATTATAATATCTATCCTTTCGTATATGACAATCTTTCTCGTCTCCTAATTTACATCGATCATTCTGAATGATGTCAGTTCAAATCGGAAGTTCCGCTATCCCAGAACTGCAGTATAATATATGGCTTGACAGAATATGCAGGATCTAATCGGTGCAGCGTTCGTAAATGAAATTGTTTGAAGAATTGAAAAGATCGCAATCACATTGAAAGTCACATAATTCTTTCGCTTTCGTGGAAAGCCTAACAGTATTTCATAAGAACTTATTTGTTTACACCGGACATTTTGGAAGGATGCGTCGTAAGAGAAGGCTAGAGATTTTTGAAGCACATTGTTTTGAACCTGGGACAAAGGGTTAAAATATGCTTTGAGCGTAACTTTGCAGTCCGAGTGAATATCTAGTTTTCTTTCTCTGCATTCCTAATGCATTTTCCATGGAGCAGCAAATGCGTGATGGATATTACTGCAGCGTCTTTCATATGAAAGATGGCCCTCAATCATATTAGTAGAGGAAGGAAAAGTAAAAAGTGTAGGTTAGTAAAGGTTAGCGAAGGGTAGCGAAGGGTAGTGAAGGGTAGTGAAGGGTAGTGAAGGGTAGTGGCCAAACTCAAAGAATTAAGCTTGTCCAACATATGAGAGGGAAATATGCGAATCCCGTCTGAAAGGGAGAAATGCAGGGGATTTCCCTGAAGGAGGAAGATACATAGAGGGTGGATATGTATGTACAAGTATAAAGGGATCTCGGTGCCGTAAGAAGGCGAAGGCAAAGGCGAAGGCGAAGGCGAAGGCGAAGGGAAGCCGCGCGGCCGGCCGAACTGGAGAGTTTAGCGGGCCTCGGCTTGGCTCGGCTTGGCTCGGCTCGCCAGTCTGATTGTGAGCCTGATGGTCCAAGAGGAATCGAGAGGGTGTGAGTATGGATATGGTGGAGCGGGCTTCGAGGCTGAAGGTACGGTTAGCTGTAGAAGTATGTGGTGCGAGTGAAGCTTTCGACCAAGTACACCGCCCACGGGCATAATGACTCCGACTACTCAGAGAATACACTAATTACCATGAAAGCGTTCCGTGCACGCTTCCGGGGATGCTGCTGCCTTCCTATTGTACTTCCTCGCACGCTCCCACACTTCTCCCCCTCTCCTCCCCTCCCCTCCCCTCTCCTCCACTTAAGCTAAAGGTATTAGAACCCAAGTCGCTCCTCTACCATTACATCCAGACACCGAGCCTTTCCAATGATCCCGCCCCTCTCTTCCCCACATATTCCTCCCCCAATTCAGTCTATCATGCCTTCTCTTCAGTATCAAGTTCTCTTTCTGCAGCACCGCTCTGTCTCGAGGATTTCCTCTCTGCCTAGTGAAATGCCCAGATATTCGACAATCTTCCTATCGCCAGCTGCTTCACCATCACAAATAAAGGCGTTTCAAAGGTTTGAGACACTTTTCTGTTTCTTCTCAGGATTCCTCTCTCGATTCTTGCTAACTGCTAGCTATAGTAGATGTATGTCGAAGCGAGTGGCGAGTAGGAGAATGTGAGGGTGGCGAGGGCGAGGTTACTGTTAAGGATTGAGATTCCGAGATTTTTGTTGAGCGTCCAGGAGTTGAGGGGTCGAGGCGAGCGAGTGTTGGGGCGTCCAAGCGTCCGGACGCGAAGGGAGAAAGTTCGCCGCCAGTTGGGCTGGGCTTTGTTAGGGTGAGGCGCGAGCGTAAGCGGGACTTGCGCCCGCAGCCCACCCACCCCAAAGACATTTCGAACAATTCAGAGCAAGCCTGCATTACTGCAGTTGCCATCCTCCGGCACGTAAATGCCAAGATATTGGGATGAGCGAGCGGGCGAGCGAGCGAGCGAACTCCTCCTTTTCGGATCCTAACGCTAACGAGTCCCTTAAACGCCCGCTCTCTCCCTATTCAAAGGCGATAATTGCACTCCTCGGCCGCTCGATACTTCATTCCATTCCTTTCTCTCCTCCACCCCTCCCCGCGCTCCCCCCTCTCTCCCTCTCTTGCTCTCTTGCTTCAAATATACGAAAGCCAATTAACATCCATTTCACTTACCGCTTTTTTCTTGTACCATCTGTTCGTTTAAATAAACTCTCTCCTAAGTAGAAGTTATTTCAAACCTTCTTTTTAAACATATAGAGATTCTTATTTGACTTGCACTGTTTATCGTCGTGTCTGAAGTGCATAGCCATAGATTAGATAACAAAATTGGATGAACGTCAGGTATTTTGAGGAAACTTTTAGTCAGAATAAATGATTTTGAATGTAAGTGTAATAGAATGCATAAAAGATGTGGTAAGCCATAAAGTGAATGTTAATTTGGAGGGATACTACTTGGAGGAGTGTTATGTTTCAGGAGAGAAGGAGTATTTGGCGTTGAAGTATTGGATAGGTATCGAATACCGCGGAGCTGGATTTTGTGTGGACAAAACAAGTTTAGCGTGTATTTGTAGGAGAGTCGGCTGGAGTGGGTGGTGGAGAGGATGGTGGAGAATATCGAGGGAGCGAGCACTCGAATCCCTTAGTCAGGTTGCGTGTCGATAACTTCCCGGGCATCAAGCTACTGTCGCTCGTTAAACCTCCATTATGTCCTGTCCTTCCTTCCCCTCTCACTCTCATCTCTCCTATCTAGACTTATTTCTGCAATTTATCTTTTATACATATTTTATAGATCTCCCACTCTCATATTTTCCACGGCTTCATCCAATATCGTTCTGCTCTTCTTTTATTTTCCATATTCAGTCCATAATCATTGCTAATTCTGATATTCTAAAGCCAATATCATCCACTTAAATGTAATATAAATTTTCTTGAGACACAAACTGTTCGCTTACAGAGGCCAAATATTTATCCACTCTTGAAAGGTCTTTAATTTCGCGTACAATTTACCGATCATTAGATCTTTTTGCCTAAAGTAGTTCTAGAATCAATTGAAAAACAACGGAATTTAAGAAATGGTAATGTTCGAATTCACATTTCCCGTGTGTTCAATAAAGGTTGACAATTTGTGTGAAAGCCGATAGTATACGCAGCAGAAATCATTCAGGCTAAAATTAAAGTTTTAATTTGAAGTTTTCCCCTTTGAAATTTAAACAAAACATTCTTTCATCACCGATAATTCACACGCAATTATCTGCAGCGTCGGAATTGAATGGCCGGATGAAGTGGGTGCAGTTTCGGAACAAGCAGGGGATTGTCCAATATCCAAGGGAAAAATCCCTGGAATGACGTAGAGACGTCATAACGTTAGCAGACTAATTTCCATATGGAGCGGAAATTGCGTTGGCGCTATCATACCTTTCAAATAAAATTTATTTGCGCGATTTTCACAGTAGTTATTCTTCACAACCGATTGCAAACTCCAGATAATACTTTACCCTATTCTATCAAAATGTATTATAATACAGAGAGTTTTCTACAATACATTCATCCCACATTCTATTACCACTGACTCCATCCGATTTCTGCATGTATCTTTCTTTGATTCTTTTAATTTTAGATTTTCCGGTGCAGCTGTATTATATGAGGTCTATTGTTTCTTTTGTTCAGCAAATCATTAGCGATAATGAGTCGAGGCATAGAAAAGAGAAAAGAGAGAAAATAGAAAGAAAGAAGAGTGCTATGTATCGAGAAATGAATAAGAATTGACACGTATGCCAACTGGTATTAATTATCAGAGGTGATTATCGAGGAAATGGCATGGTAATTTCCCTCATGAGAGAGATGTAAATCGAACTCTCTGTCGGGGCGCGAAAGAAACTAATCGATTAGTATGCTGGAGTAGATTAGAGGAAGAAGTAGAGTGGGATTTGAGTTGCCGCAGGGTTGTTATTATTTTTGTATGAATCAGGGAGAAATTACGCGAGAATGAAAGTACGCAAGGTGGAACGGAGTTGGAGAAAGTTTGAAAGAACGGGAGCTCGGAAGCCCGATAGAGGAGCAACGTGATTTACAAGAGTTGGTGAAACTCCGTTAGCTACGGCTGAAAGAGAAGTCGGATTCCTGGGAACTATTGATATATTACGAAATTCCAGTGTAGTTTTCTGTCGGACAGCGTACACTCCTGCGCAGCTTCCGAAAGGAAGTCTGAAGTAAGGTTTAAGTTTAAAGTAAGATCTAAAGAGGGGCGTAAAGTAAACCGTGTGTAGGAGCGTGTTTACTCTCAAGCAAGACACATCCCTTTTATACTTTTATTGAGTGACATTGTCTTCCACTTCTTTCCGTCTTTCATAGTCCGCCCATCTAACAGCCCACTTTGATTGTCTGGCTGGTAATTACTGGAATTATTATTGAGGAGTGTATATCTCAAACTTAGACCTAGAGATATATACCTCTAGATATAGATGAATATATTGTACAAAATGGAGGGAATATATTTGGAATAGCAGCTACTCTCGAGGAATAAGAAAGAAAGGAAGGGAAAGCGAAAAAGTTGGCTTGAAAGTGGTACCAGGAGTGGTAACTGGCTCGATATTGGTGAGTGAAAGGGAGGATTGGCCGATCGGTGGTCGAGGCAAGTACTTATGTAGGGTGGTGTGGCGGTACGAATAATTACGAGCGGTCGATCGACGCGACGCGACGCGCCGCGCCGCGCCGGGATGCGACGGGATGCGACGGGACGCGACGGGAAGCGACGGCGACGTTGCCAGGAGCAGTTGGGGGCTTGAGGCTCGGAAAGGAGAGGAGGAGAGAGGCCGTTAAGCAAGCGGTAAAGCTGGATGCTGGAACGCGGAGGGCCCACGCCAAGCCTTTTCAGGCCGCTTGGCCGAGTTGGGTAGGGAC
Organism: Ectemnius continuus; assembly: GCA_910591665.1. Lineage (NCBI taxonomy): Eukaryota > Metazoa > Arthropoda > Insecta > Hymenoptera > Crabronidae > Ectemnius > Ectemnius continuus. Next base: position 14,936,389 of record OU342864.1, on the reverse strand, counting down.
GCGCGGGATATGTCGCTTCGCCTCCCCACACCTCCCATCTCATCGTTTTCTCGGTGTCTACGTCGACATCGACATCGACGTCGGCGTCGGCGTCGACCAGCTCGAACTTGCTGCTTGCTCCTTCTCATCGTCAATCCAAAAGTTTTCCCATTTGCTCGTGAATCGATGCACATAATCCGACGCATACGTTGCCTTCGAAGAGGAACGCCTTCTTTCCACGGCTAACACACCGCGCGCCCTACAATCCCACAGCAAAACTTTACCACCCTCATTTCTCCACACCATTCTTCTATGATACATCGACCATTATTCCCTCACATTGCACCACTAACGGCGATTCTCACTAAACTCCAGAATGAGAGAATGGGCCAGTGAGAGAGCGCGAGAGTGGAAGAGTGGGAGAGTGGGAGAATGGGGAAGGGTCCGACGGAGAGGCGTTGTGCTGAGCGTTATGCTAGTCCGAGAAAATTTGCTCTTACTAAGAGTTGACAATTTCAACTGCTCTTATTTCTTAGGTACTAAGATTATTTTTCTGGCCTCTCTCTTATGAACCGAATATACACCAAGTATCGACTATAGAAGATGAGGATGGAGTGCAAACAGGTTGACCAACAGCAAACCACAACAGCAGACGTTTCCTTTTGACATTACCAAGAAAATTCCGTACTAAAGTACCATTTTCAATTGGCCATGAGGTGGCCCATAAATACTTTTATAGCCGGAGTCTGCTATAAATTTGATTGACCTTGGTTGGTGATGATAAGAACGGTCGGTTGGATTTGAGTACAGCCACGCAAAATAGCTGGCTTATCGGCTCATGCAATTTAATCACATTTGTAAAAGACAAGTTCCTTTGGGTATTGGCTTAAATTTTACATAATAAGCATTACGCATAAGTCTTGTCACAACACCAGTTCGAAGACATCTCTCGATACTGATTAAGAAGCTAGAAGGATTTGGCTAACAATCTACAATTTAATGACACGCGGAATGAATATTGACTTGTGCGATTTCGGGTTTCATGAATGGGTAAATCCATTGATGAAGTGAGAGAGAGAGTTAGACTTAGCGACCTTTGCATCGGTTGATTTGAATGGCCTTGAATGCTGTAAGTAGGGAAGCGATAGAAGTTGGATCGGGCAACCAAAGCAATGTGAACTATTAACTACTGCCGTGACAACATTAAACATCCAATCAATTGAAGGAACTTTAAAGTGATATTTGTAGCGTGCTATTTCCGGATGACTCCATCCTAATGAAAACGTCAAAGCAGCATTCCCATAACGAGGTTGTGCTAACGTTTTCCAATAATTTTTATTAGATTTTCTTTTTATTTTCCCCGATGGCAAACCTGGCCGAGCAACGTCACGGCAATTTCGATGCGAATCTAGAGTCTAAACTATTTTCCTCCTTTCAACTATTTCTCGTTACATTATGTACAAATTTCCAAGAATTTGAGCGAGTTTGATAATAAAGATAGTTAATCGATTCTTACGAACAGGTACGGAATCTTTCAGTTTGGCCAATAACTTGCAATTAAAATGCAGTGTATCCAATGTTGATTTTGTTCCACCAACATTTTAGTTGCTAATGACACGAGTTTCCATGCGCTTAATCAAGCAAGCATAGAGTTTCGAGGTTTTTCCTTTCTATGCTCAAGATTTCCTCTCTTTTATAGATGCATAATTTATTCTTGTGGGGAAATATACTTGCCTGCAACTTGTTATCTTCAAGTGTACATGGAAGCAATATTTTGTCAAGCTGATTTTTTCAAATGATCAAGTGATGATTTAGTTAGCGCCTAAATGGTAGTAAAGGGACGGTCTTTAATTTGTCTGGATAGAAAGGCGTTTCTATTGGTTCTCCGGTAGAGTGGTCGGCTTATTGCATCGGAAGGTTCACACGCGTTATGATAGGATGGTGGTGGTGCGCGGCGCGGCGCGGCGTGTGAGAAGAATAGCAATTAAGGGTGGTGAAAACACAGTGGGAAGGAAAGGAAGCTTGGTGCGAGCAGCGGTCGCACCAAGCACATCCGGCCTCGGCCTACCATTAACCACCACGCAAGATCATTTATGCCTCTTCTCTCTATCTCCCACGAACCCTACTATACATTACCTAGCTACTATCACGCGTTAACGCTCCTTCCTCGATCCACAAGAAACATTTTCTTATAATCAATTTTCTAACATCTCTCGCAAATTAACTAGCTATTACATCTTTCCATTGAACCTTACAGTTTACGCGGAGGTTCATTAAAATTATATGCCCCAAATATATGTAGCACTGTGGGAGTGAGATTGATGAGATAGGCCGTAGCCAATATTCTTGAATAACTAGAGACCTAAACCTTTAATTCTCTAGCTCAATATTGATATGCATCGTTTTGCCCAATCTATCGTTTCTCGTAGTATTTCTTTGGCTGGAAAGCCTCGCTTTAAGGAAACATAAATACGTTCTTCCTCGCCTTGATATTTCCCCGAGGAGCCCTAATCTTAAGACATGTAGAGACCAGACCAGACCAGCCCAGACCATCTTATCTTTCTCGAGTTACCGATAGAGTTCTAGAGGGCCATATGCATATCTACCTAAGTACATACATATGTATAGAGCTCTAGTTCCGAGCTAGTTGCTTGTTGCTTGTTGCTACAAGTCTGAAACAACGCCGCCACCGCCTTACTACTGAGATAATAAGCTCTGCTAGTGGGACCAACTGTAGTAGTTTAATAATGCAACATAGGAGAATCTTGTATTTGATGAGTATTTCTTTGCAATAACGGATGGGTGACATGAAAATAATGGGGAACTAAAGCTTAGAAATATAAGAGAGAAATGTCACCTTGAGATTGGAGGTGGTGATGCGAGGCATGGTGGGACGGGGTCGTTGAAGAGGAAACTGGCGTTACATCGAAAGAGAACATTTCCCGGTTTGCCGTTTAAGAAAAAGAGAAGAAAGGGCAACAGGCGGTATACCGTATGTATTATGCATCACGCATAAAGCTTGTTACGGCTTTCCCAGGAATGGCTCGGTTCGCTATGAGTGGATTTACGTGCTACTCAGCCGCTAGTAATTACTGGAGCTAGTACTCATTGGGTTCTTCAGTCTCGATTCCACTTCGCACGGAATGACAAATGATACGCGGCAGTTGTTCTTATCGGTACCGGCGGATTACTCACTCCTACCATTCCCACCTCTTTTCCTCTTATTATACGCTGTTGCACTTCCATTAAACCCTTTTTGCGCACCCATCATCCAACTACTTACAATTCCAAACAAGACGTCCACCAACACCCACTTCTCCGTTCATCGACGGCTTATGGAAGCGCATTCCCTTAATTACTCAAGACACATATCTATGTATACCTCCTCTGCATCATTCTCCCAACCTGAAAAAGGGAGAGCGGGAAAATTTTCCTAATTCGTCGGCTGTCTTCATGTTAGGGTTTCACGCCCGTATAGAACATTTTTCCTTCCTTGTTGGGTTGCTAGCGAGGGGTTACTGACTTTTTCTAACTGGGAACTAAAGAAGATCTCTCGGTAGACCTGGTAAAGCAAGTGTGTTTGCGCAACTTGGCCGATTAGGCGTGCAAACGGCCGAAACGGTACTAGATACATATGTATAGAATGGCCCATTCCGAATGGTTCGCATTGAAGAGAAAAGAGGATCGGGAAGAGCGCTCAAGAAACTGTAATGCACTTTAACGAGTAGCTCGGGAAAGGGAAGGGGAGGGAAGGGAAAGGAAGCGAAGCATGGTCAGTGGGGCAAACAAGCTTAAATAGCGCATGAGATTCGAAAAGTTTTCACGTTTGCTGCGTATAAAGAAAGAATGCTGTAACGCTACACCCTACGGATAGCTGCGGTCAGCTATTGTGAGGACAGCTTTATGACTTGATGAAAAATCTTTTCGTGTACATAGCTTCTCCGCTCGAGTAACCTTTCTACCTTTCAATGTTCACGCTCCTCTTTCTTCCCGTTATTCTCTCGACACAATCGCAACTCTCCCAACACTACCAGCATAGCATATAAACGATCCTTTTAAAGCCTTTTCTAACCGAGATCTAGTACGCGATCGCCATATTCTTTTAAATATCTCTGTTTTATGAACTCGTTTCACGATAACCGAGCGACCGCGCTGCGCTCCATCTATCAGAGACTTACACAGGCATACTCTATCTGTCCGTGGATATCTAGGCATATATGCACCACTTAGCAAAGTAGACCTACACAACATCGACAATATTTCAAAGCGAGTATCTCAAGTGAGCATACGCGGTGGTTGATGCAAACGGATGAACGGTAATCCCTTTGGAGTTATAGGTGACACGCCAGCAGAACCTCATTGAACCTCGATATTGATTAAATTGAATGCTGACAACAACTAATAAAGCATAAGCTGTTTCGTTCGAGTGACCAAGCTTCCTTTCCATTGCTCGCGTATCTATGATAGTCCTAGTAGCAGTATTGGATTTTTCCTAGAAATGAATTGATGAGATTCGGTGGAGTAAGTAAGGTGGAAAATGGTGGATGTGGTGTGGAGAAGTTAATCTAACTTTGTGACTAGAGTCTGCCGAAGAGAATGGAATGCTTTGAAAATGGGAATCCGTTAGATGCAGGACAGCTCGCAGGCCATAAAGCAGGGAGGGGACGCGATTGGCAAACAGAGGAGAGTGAAGCGATGCCGATGCCGATGCCGATGCCAGCTATCGGCTGGGGGGTTGGTCAGCATGAATTTCAATGGGAGCCTCACCCTTTTTCCCGGCTTGACCTCGTAAAGTAAGGACTGCAGCGGCCTCTTCCTCCACAAACTTCCGCAGACAGACACTCGTCAGCTGAAATTGAGTAATTCGCATCTATTCTCTCATGAATTGTACGCTAGCCTCATTTCCTCAGCAGGTCAACTCCCTATCGACACATCCATCCATCGATCACACCACCACCACCACTTAACTAACTTCCTTCTCTCAATCCTCTTTCACTAACAACTCGAACTCTTAAGATTTATAAATAAAAACACTCCTCCACCTTTCTGGCACAGCCTCATACTACGTCACTCGGTAACACTATGTAATCTCAAGTTACTTGTATGCAAAAGCCGTTAGAATTATTATCAATGTCCCTTGAGAATCTAAAGGGGCGAAACTAAAATTTCTTTTATTAGAATATTGTATTTTCAAGGGACCAATGAGATAGTTCCTTTATTATTAAAAGGATCATTATTATGTTGTTTGCGAAGTTTAATCTGAGATTAGCAGATAGCCTAGGGCCTAGGTAATGTTAGAGGGCGCAGTTAGATTTCTCGAGGCGAGAGGAAATTGCTGTGTCAAGTTCTAACCTTGGCAATTGGGCATCTTTGGTGAGTTGGTTGTAGCCTGACAATCCGTGGGATGGGGAGCGTTAAATTCCGGGGAAATACAGTGCTCGCGGTAAATAGATATATCCGCGCACGTGCCGGAATCCACCTACGAGAACCAAATGATGCTCCGCTGGCGGCGGTTTAACGTAGGATCGATAGTTGATTTCGTGGCTTTCGGGCGAACTGGCTTCCTCTGTCTCTCTGCGCTCCTCTTCCAATTCCATAGAATCTAGATTGTCCGATACTTCAGCGCACAACGCTCGTTACTCACCTTTTTCCAGCTACCTGCTCTGTCAATCGCGATAGCAACACTCCTACGTGTTTCGCCATCAACTCCACAAGCTTCTCACCCACTCTTCACCAAAACCAGTTTTTATTTTAACAGACTTCGCCTGCTTTTTTCAATTCAACTCACCATTCGCATTACAACTTTTTTTATGCCAATAATAAAGCAGTCTGGACCATTCAATACTATTATAATACTAGTGTAGTATTCATTGAAATGACTAAAGGTCCATTCCTATTTCTCATGTTTCAATTACGATCGACGTTGTCTATTAGAGTCATCGTTATAAGAAGCGTGTATGCGAGTGATAGAATAGGAGTGCAATTGTTCTGTCTGTTTGCTACTCAGCAATCATGCAAAGTTAGAGAAGAACCTTTGAAATGACAAAGTGCAACGGAATAGATATGAAATAAGGAGTAGTTGTAAATTTCTCTACCAAATCACGTAGTTATAATGGTGGCGAATTGACTTGTTTGAAGGTAAGGATGCTAAAGACATTATCGTCAATTTGGAAGTTGAGGATGGCGGGACCTTGTGCGAAATAGATATCTTCCCCATGAAATCCCCATTCGAAGATTGTTCAGGAGGATAATTGCAGTTCACATATCGCAACACTATATTGCCACTGGTTATCCCTAGGCGAGTAACCCTGAACTTCAGAGAGCCGAAAGTTCTAGATAAGGATTGCTCTCTCGGTAGTGAGGAGTGAGAATTCAGGACTCGCTGGAAGTTGGTGTTAGTTGGTCTCGCGGGGCTAGTCATGTGCTTGAGTTTCGGGCTCTAGTTGCATTCGGGGAAAAATTTGGAGAAAAGCGAGATATAACCTTTTTACCTCGAGTGTTCCGTGTGCACGCTTCATGTATAAGCCGCTAATTAAAATGCGCCGCGTCCAACTCAAAAGATCAACGACATTATTCATTTCGCTAATTCAAATGAATCCTTTCCGTAGCACTATTTTTCCTACAAAGCATTCTGATGAGGCATCTCTTTCTCGAAATTATACATGTAAATGTTTGTCTTTTGACTAAACATACCGTTTCTCACATACCCTTGCGAGTTTTAAAGAACATAACGTATGTATAGTGTTTTATCTTAATGCTTTTAGTTCACTGGTTAGAAAGTATAAGAAGTTAGGAGAGTTCTTTGTCTACATGTGCCAAAACCTCACTCTCTAGATCATAAGTAACCAAGTAGCACCAAAGCAGTGCGTGATTCGAAAAGTTGATCCCTGGTTCATTGAGGTGGAAAAGCCGCCGGGAAAATTAGATTGGATAAAACAGGTTGGATCGGAGGTGTAGGTGGAGGTGTAGGTGTAGGGCAAGTGGGGTGGCAGGGTCGCGACAGAAGAGAGTGGGGGGGGGGGGGGGATGAGGGTTTAAGAAGAGGTCAAAGGGTGTGGAGAGGGAGGTGGGATAGGGAAAGAGAGAAAGAGAGAAAGAGAGAAAGAGAGAAAGATAGAGGTGGTATGGGCTCTTTGTACGGCATATAAACGAGCGTTCTCACTTCGATATGGCATCTCGGAGCTTCGGTTCAATGGGATCGCCGACGGGGGAGGTATTGCCATGAAATGAGACGGGGAAAGGAAGCAGGGGTAACCCGCCACGCTTCACCCATCTCTCCTTCTTCTTTCTCTTCTTTGCTTAGCAGCCTTACCTCTTCCTCGTGTGCTTGCTTGCTTGCTTGCTTGCCTGGTTGCCTGGTTGCCTGGGTGCCGGGCTGACTGGCTAGCTGGCTGGCTGGCGGGTTGCTTGCTTGCTTGGCCGGGCTCTCCTCCCTCCTCTCGTTCAAAAGAGACGATATAGAGGTGCCGGGACAAAAGCCTGGAGAAACGGGCGCGGATTGTATTAGACGCTCGGTAATGCCCGAAATTGCGCACCCGAGCCGGCCAAAGAGACTTCCCTCCTCTTACCCCCTCTCCCTGTCTCTCTCGCTCTCTCTCTCTCTCTCTCTCTCTACCCCTCTCTCTCCCTGTGGCCCCAAGCGACTCTGAATTCTGCGAGACCCCTAGACCTCTAGACCCTAGGCTAGACCATCGCGTCGCATCGCGTCGCGTCGCATCGCGTTCGCCCACGGAAACTCACCCAGCTCAAGAACCACTTTTATAACTGAGCAAACCAATGAAATCCTGCCGACTATTGGGGATTGCAATTAGATCTCCTAGAATATTGCCTCTCTAAGCATTGCTGCACAATGACTGACACTGGATGAGCCTTTCTCCTCCCCCTCGAGTCAATTGCTAGTAATTCTCTAGCCAAAGGATCTTTCAATATTCTGATCCACTATGTCCTCATTGTGATCCGATGCCCTTCATCTCGTCATCGATTTAGCAATGATAATGTAATGGCGTTGACGATGAGAATACTCGATATTATGAGGATAGTAACGTTCTTATGCATAAAGTTAGGTGTTAGCGTGAGACTAACGAGGAAGACAGTTCTCGAAGCGTGAAATACCGCAGGAACTTGGGCTGATCCGTTCCGCGACCCATTGAACTCTCATCAGAAAGCACGCGGGAACTTGAAGCGAAGGGAAATGAAGGGAGGGGAGGGGCGGGGAGGGTAAGGGAAGGGATTAAACGGCAAGGATGTAATTTGAGCACAGAACGTCCATGAATATGGAAGCTGTCGAGTGATCGTGCACTAACAAGTCTAGCAGCGAGACCGCTCTCTAGAAAACGGAGGATACATCGGCTATAAAGGAAAGATGGTGGGTCGACCGTTTTAATTGAACCTCCCGGATTTCCTCCTCATCCGGCCCGATTAATTAGTTTCATTCGGATGGTTCGAACGTAGGGCATCACGCGACAAAGATTTATGCAGGCTGGGCCATCGGATAAGGGGGCCGGAGCGGAGTCGAGCGAAGCCGAGCGGAGCCGAGCGGAGCATCAGGTCGGGTCAAACTGATTGTCACATTTATGAATAGGCAGATTGGTAATACCTAACCTGATACTGGATCGCATCTCTAATCAACAAACATAAACTTCTAGTCTGACCTTCCTCGATAAAATCCAGTTCTTGCCGACTTCTAGAAGGGGGAGGTACTCAATTCGATAGCTATATTTTTCTAATGTTTCTTTCCTCCTATATTTCTGTTGGAATACATACGTATTTATGCCTGGCCGAGCTCCTATCCACAACTATTCATTGCCTGTCCCAAATAATCTCTAAAAGTAAAGGCGGTTTAACAATACAAGCTAGGTCAATGAAGTCTGTGCAGTAACAGTGAAGTACGCTTTTTTATCTCTTAGTTTCGAATTTGTGTTGTAATCTTTTCCTTGCCAGCAAATGCGAACAAATTGTTGAATTTTCGCAATAGTAGCTCAGTGCTTTCATTGTTCCAGTAATGTTTACAAGTGGCAATCTATGAATCCGTACGTATAGCATGTCTAGTATACTCGTGCAGCTCCAGAATACTAATTAGAAAAAGATGAAGCTTCATCTCACTAACACTGAATTGGTAGCGAACCTCAAGTTTATATCTTTGCGTAACACATTAACGTTATGATATTTATTACCATCCTTGCTCGACATATCTCTAGTTAAAGCGAAATGGAAGCATTTTTGGATAAGAATTAATTTAAATCCCGCTTCACTCTCGAGCCGCCATTTCAGCATCGGCTCCATTATTTATTAAACACATGTACCAGAATCATTAGGTATCGTTGTCAATGAGAAGGCGACGGGTGATGCTGCTATCTCGGCCATTGTCAATTTTTAAATTGATACTCGACCAATATCGCACAAGTATTAAATATCGACATCGAGAGACACCAACTTGATCGACTTTTCAGGCTTATTACAAAAATTGTATGTGTGGAGCCACATCAGAATAAAAGAGGATAGCAGTTGTTCGTAAGAGTTGCCAAAAAATTGTACCGCTTTTATTCGTTCGCGTTGGAAGAACAATTCAGTGAAAAATAAAATGGAGAAATATATTATACTTCATATTTCCGTGTCTCCGTATAATATTAGACAATTTATCAATCCAAGCAATTTTGCGCAAATTGGAGCAGGGAAAAAGGGATAAAAATGTTTTACGTTTGTATACTTTAATCGAGCATATTTGGCCGAGTTCCTGCCACCCATTTTAGCTACGGTGAAACCGCTTCGTTTGTATTTTTTATCGGGCTTCACGCAATTTGTGTTGCGTTTTGCAATGGAGTTATATTCCAATTTGTAACTACGAGCCTCAAAAAGCCCGAAATTATCTATTTAAAAAGCTTTTTATAGCCATTAAACCTGTGCCCGGTTTAGGCATCCGTTAAAAATGTTCAGCATCCCTTGGAGCGAGCTCTCATTTGCGGAATATCGGATTTTCCTCAAGGAAGTTCGCCTTCGGTCTCCCCAATTTATAATATATAATGTTCTACAATATTTCCACGGAAAGCTCCATCGGTATATAATCGTTTAGCCATACTCCGAGTTTTCCCTTTTTCCCACTCTGATCTCAATTCGGTCCAACAGAACACCGGTCAAATCAACAACTAACATCATTCACCAGCGACCACCAAAGCTCCAGTAATTCTATTATTAATAACAGGGCGTTTATTACTTGCACGGGGAACAGTTGGCTAATGGCGTCGTAAATATCAAACAAATATGTCGCCGGCAGCCATAATGAACAATCACCGGGACACACCAACTTAATAATTGTTTTTTATTCATTGTCATTCATAAAGATAAAGCGGTTAGCCTGACAAATTGACTGCTACTTTTTCCGAGGTGGTAGAACCTGTCCCGCGGGGGCTTTAAAAGCTCCTTTAAACTTGTACAAAGTGGAAAAATGTACTCCCTGGCTCCAGCTGAGCTGCCGGCGCTGCCACTGCTGCCACTACTGCCACCGCTCTGCCACTGCTCCCACTTCCGCCAGGGCCAATTCCCAACCGAAAAGAACTCATTGATAAGCGCTTTCCAACTGGCCACTGCGCCACTGCGCCACTGCGCCACTGTTAGATAGCCGAGCTAGTCAAAGTTTTCTCGATGCTAATGGAAGGCTTAGCCTCCTCATTCTCAAACGAGGAGTATTGATTGCCCGCTAGAAAGATATTCCAGCACGTTTCATCCCTTCCCTTTGTTCAGCTGTTCTACCGGTGGAAACATTTATTTGCAACATTATGTATAATATTCACTGCGGGGCAAATACTGTTTCCCACTTAATATCCATTCAATCTACATTTCTTATATGCATTGAATAGTATCCTTTTAGTGGTATACTCCCGTAAATTGCACCGGAAAAAGCACACTTTTTCCATTTCTTTACTTTATCCTAGCAAACCCTCCCTCGGAAGTACTATTCTTGGGGCCCTTACGACTGGGCGACTATTTGCCGACCTCAAATATTCCCACATCTTTTTACCATCTGAAACACCCACCTGCTCAATTTTAGCTTCCTAGATCGTTTAGGGGTATACAGTTGGTGTAAAAGACAAAGTGCACTGCCGAATGTTTCTTCAATGATAGTTGTGCTAGTTTACGTGCTAACATTTATTACAGATAATGATAGAAGTACTGTTCATATGTAGCTTTGGACTTAATATTTGGAATCAGCCGTGAGAATTTATTGGGAAGACGGTGGAAAAGTGATGATGGCATGCAGGGTGATGAAGACACAGGAATCAAGCGAGCGTGAGGGGAATATATGTATATGTATACGTTGTACATAGATGGGCGACGTGCGAGCGTCGGGCAACGGGGAGCGCGGCGCGGCGTGGGGAACGGTCGGAAGGGGTTGTCGGGGATGAGGGTGGTAGGAGAGGAGAGGAGCGGGCAGCCGATAAAAAGTCGGAGAGCCGATAATCGTATAATTCATTCGTCGGATTCAGGCGGATTGGCGTTCGCCTGTCGACACTGATATTTATTTCTTCGTCCGGCCCGTTGCGTCGGGCACACTGCCACTTTTCTCCCCGGTACACCTATCCAACCATGCCTATGCATCTACCGGTAGATCCATCCCTCTACACGCGTACCTCTGATGTCTATAGCCCTGTTGTATCCAGGCCTGTCGTCGATTAAAGCCCTGACGGTTTGTCCGATTGAATTTCGAAAATACCTTCCACTCCACTTTCCCACCGATGCGATGCGATGCGATGCGATGCGATGCGATGCGATGCGATGCCATCCGATGCCATCCGATGCGATGCCATGCAATACGATGCGAAGCGAAGCGACACGACGCGACGCCATGCAATGCGACGGTTAAGCCGTTAGGCTGGCACGCGTGTCCTCCCACTCTCTTGCTTTCCGATAACTCTTTCATCCTTTCAATAGGTCCCAACTTTTTTTCAATGTGCAATTCGCTGCTCGGACCATCATTTTAAATAATATCTTGCAACAAACGCTCCTCCCTACTTCCCCTCCGCCGCGCCGCGCCGCTCCGCGCCATCGCGAAACTTTTCATACTGGTTTGGGATATTCCAATCTATCTAGTAATTTCCTTCGCGGCGCAAGCGCGTAATGCTCTCGAGAGAAACTAACTTACGAGATAATGCCTGCAAAACCTTTTCATTGTTCATTAATGCAAAATTCCAAGGCATTCTTCCCATTGTGAATTAAAAGATAATCCTCGCTGCGAGATCCTTCGAGTGAGAGTGAGAGTGAGAGGATAGAATTAACAAGTTATCTCCAACGGATAGTTTGTTTCACTTCATCATATGGATATTGAATGATATGCCGAATATGGGGCGCATTCAGCTCCAACTATTGTCAAGTAACATTTTCGCTATCGAGTATTCAATTTTGCGAGTAATAGATTAAGTTTAAGCATACGTTATTATTATTAAATACATTAATTTTATGAGGAACACGATTTTCGGGATTTTAGGTATGAAAGGAGAGTGGAAGGGCACTTCTCACTCGTGCGCAGGATGGCCCTCTATCATAGGATAGAATCTCCCTGTTACTTCTATTCCAAATGCGAGAGTAACCGCGAAATGGAACTAGTGGTTGCATGTACTAGACTGGGGAAACGGTTCTCTCATTAATTCTGCCACATATACACATGAATAATGGGAGACTATTAGATTTTGGGTATTTTGACAAGGTCTTCATTGGTCAGGGTGTAAATAGCGGTGGTGAGGAAAAGTCGAATTTTCTATTGACGAGTATTTGGACTGAAAGAGGGAAGGAAGGACGGAAATAAGGAAGGAAGGAAGGAAGGATATAGATAGTATAGTAGGTATATGTATTGGCAGGATTGTGATAAGGTTGAGAAAATGTCGTTTGCAGCGAGAAGGCAAAGTGAAAAGAACATTGAGAGTGGATCGATGGGGCAAGCAGCGGGCAGAAATAACCGTGAAATCTTTCCATTTTCATGGCCTGTCACTCGCCGCTCTGATTAATATTTCTGGCAATGCATTAGCCGATGGCGCGCCGCGCCGGAGCACACAGGAAAAATGACGATTTTCCCTCGGTTTGCTGCACACACAATGCAACCCACTCCCCAGCCACCACTCGAATACAAATTAAGCAATCATTCCCGGCTTTTAATGCTTCCTGCCTTACCTTCTCATTTTTCTCATCCCCTTGCTAATGCTCATATGAATATTTCATATATATCAACCTTCTATCATTTTTCTCCTCTTTCCGCTTTCTTTTGCCCTTCTTATTCGGAACCGACCCAAATTCCCATCTGGCTACGCCGCGCCGCGCCGCGCCGCGCCGCGCCGCGCCGCGCCGCGCCGCGCCGCGCCGCCAGCCCAATCACGTAATTCTTCTGAAATAGCTTGATCACGGCATACATTGGTCACACGGCTTTCCAATTGTAGAGGGCACCAGACACGGCTGCAGACGGCACCAGACAGCAGGAGAGTGATGCTCAGTGTCCGCCCACTACTAATACATTCGTCCTACTCTTAGTAGCCAACCCCACGCTTCACACACATACACACTCTCTCTACTACCCTTCTATGAATTCTCTTTAACCTCGGCTTACAAAGAACGTTAACGCTCTTTGATCACACTTTTTATATCGACCCCTCTCGACCAATCCAAATAGCATTGTTCTTTAAGTCGGAATAGGAACCACCACAGAACTGAAACAGGGCTTGGATCATATATTAAAGATACAGATATAATGTGGAATTGTGCAATTTCCCAAACTAAATGGCTTGGTAGTTCGAGGGTTAATTATCTGTCGCGTTTAGGAAACTGACAAATTGTTAGAACGGGTTGACTTACAAAAGATTTGAATGTCGGTATCGAAGCTTGTTGGCGTTCACTCAAGGCAAAAATAAATAGATAGTGATCGAAGAGGAGAAGTAATTTGTCGGTAAAAGAAGTATGCGTGAGGTCTAACTTGGAGAGGATCGCATGATTGGGGAAAGTATACTGGCGGATTAATCGGGATGAATGGCAGGGAGGAAATAAATAATGGGAATGGTAGGAAGGAGGATAGAGGTGGTGGTATGGATTTATGAATCGGGCGCGCGGCAAGGGATTGGATGAAGGGGCTTGATAAAAGCTGCCAGAAGAAAGTGTTTGTTTAATGTATCAGTGGGTGGGGTGGGGTGGGGTGTGGTGGGGCGAGCGAAAGAGTAGGAGCCGCTCGCTCTTTCGAGGTCTGCCCTTATGCGGGAAATGCCAAAAAGTCTATGCGAAGCTAGCACTCGCCGGCATGCATAGGAAGGAAGGAAGGAAGGAAGGAAGGTCGGTCCTTTTGTTTTCGTTTGGCTGCTGTCGCTGTGCCGGAGCACGAAGCCTCCGTGTATGCTGCTTGAATGCAGCCGAGCGCGTAGAATATCTAGTAAGTGCGCCCCGTGAAATACGCCAAGTCTAGTTCCCTTTATTTTCTTCAACATCTCTTCCTCTATAATTCATACCGCTAGCTGTCTTAGAGCCTCGCCACCGTGTTCCTGCAGCTGAGTAAAAGCAGAAACGAAAAAATACCGCTCGTAGCCGCCCTCCTAACTTAATGAGGAAAGGGCTGCCACTCTCCGCTGATATACATAAGCGCTAATCTCGTAACGCTTTCCCTCTCACTACTACACTTCCGACCATACTAGTCCATACTACTTTTCCTAGTAACTTGCTGCTTTTTCTTCTTCCTTTCACCAACACTATTCGGTTATTATACAAAACTTGCTCAGACATCTACATATACCTTCAAGAGGTTCGTTGAAAAATTTTACAAGTGGTTATTGTAAATTGGAATAATTGGATGGTGCTATTCGAAGAGGATTAGGAGTGAAAGAGTGTCAATAAAAGACATTACTCCGTGGCTGGCTGATGGTGAGCCTGCTGGTAGACCAATCAGAGTAATCCCTGCTTGTTTGGTCTTCCGTTACTCCCGGAAATCTCGAAATGGCCCATTTAATCAGGGAAGAGAGGTTGCAGCCCTGACTTTGCTTCCGTTTCGCCTAGGTTTGTGTACTCGCGTCTAATTATAAAAACCGGCAAACCTCCAGTGGGATCGTTAATATTGGGATGAGCTTTTCGTTAATGTTTGTATAATGTTAATACTGTATTTCTAACTGGATTCCCTAAACGGGAATATAGGTTTGAATGGAATCGAGCCAATGAAATGAGAATGTTAATGACAAAGAGCTATAGAATATGCGATCGTGGATAAACAGTGGCATAGATCACGATAGTAATCCGAGTGTGTCCGAAAAGGGAATAGCTCTTTCCAAACTAGAGGGTCATGCGTTCTTCACTGGGCTATTTGCAATTTCATGATCGACGAATTTAATCCCTCGGTTTCTATTTCTGCAGCAGTGCGCCAAAAGAGAATAATCAAGCGTGCTGCTAATCAGTCATTGAATCAGGAATCAGAGCTAATCGCTGCCGATGAAGGTTTGCCCTTCGTAAGCTTTGTTGCAAAATTAAATTAGAGCTGCGGGTGGTGGAAGCAGCACTAGGAGAGAGCTTTGTACCGCGTCCCGCTTACAGCCGACGCTCGACCATAGGTTTGCCCGGCTATAGCCACACTGCTCCACACCACCACAGCTCCACAGCACCACCTACATACATACATACCTAGCATGTATACATATATTTTATGGTGACTGCGTATTTAGGCTGGTTCACGTAAATCCGCCCGGCCGACTCAACCGCTCTGCCGCGCCCCACCTCCTTCCACCTCGTCCCACCTCATCCCACCGCGCCGGCGCGCTCTTCCACCCTCTACAAAGGACCAAACCTGAAATGTGTTACTCAGCCGCAACTACACAAGCCATGCGCATACGGTTGATACGCCAATGGAAACCAGCAACTCATTCCCACTACGCTCCAACCCTACCTCTTCAGCCTCTTCAGCCTCACTCTATTGTCGGCGCGTTTTCATTCCACTCGTTATCGTTACACGTCTTTCTACCTCCTCATAAAGACATTTCACCATCCCTCACCCTCACCCTCTCCCCCTCACCCCCTCCCCCCCTCCCCCCCTCCCTCACTCGCGCTCTCGCCATCTTAATAGCTTTACCTTTCCACCAGCACAACATTCCTGCTTCATTTGACATGCAACCAAGTTATTGAGAACGCTCAGCTGCAACCTCTATAATAACGTGAAAAGTATCCGAATTCCAACTGAGATATGGATCCCAAATTTCATCTTTTATTAAATCCCGATGAGTTTTATTTTATTAACAGATCCAGAATAGGTTGTTCTACGACATAAAGCATAAACAAAGCTTTAACAGGCCGAGATAAGATCGAATTATGTTTAACATATATCATATGCATGTTTTTTAATTTGTGAAAGAGAAGTAGAAATACGCACTCATTTATGAACCACTTGATAAAGATCAAGCACTTGAACAAATCTGAAGACGTATCTGAATTCTATGTATATGCATAGAGGGACGCGGGTGGGTTGGGGTTGTGGGCGGGGAGGAGAAATACTTGCTGTGTCTACAGTAGTCCATCTAATTTAAAAGGATCCCCAGTTGACGCAATAGCAGGTAAAGGCGAACTTTCGAATGTAGTTTCAAAGGAGTGATATTTCAAGGAAATTGAGATGTCTAACTCAGTGTAAAACTTGTACAGAGTTTACACCAAGATACTAGTACTATGTGTAGATGTATACATATACAGTAGATATAAAAGAAGAATAATAGGATTGAAGGGAGTGATCAGCTGTTAATAGTTGATTGACCGAAATATGGATTTGTCTGTTTCAGGGGATGGCGGCCAGTATTTCCGAGTAAGACCGAGGAACAGTTCGGTATTGGAAGGCGACGAGGTGATGATCCCGTGTGAAGTCGGCAACAGAGTGGGCACGGTCCAGTGGGTGAAAGATGGCTTTGCATATGTCATCCAACAGAGTACGTGCATACATCTTTATTTCTACCGAAAGCTCTATGCTTGCGTTATATCGCATTCGCGGATTCGATTTCGCATACCCCCAATCTCAGATCCATTTATTTCCAACAGTGCTAGTTATTTGACTTTTGAAATTCCAAGCAAACGTAGATTTTTTTACGTTTCCGTGAAAAAGCTTACTGCCCTTTTCTCATCGAAAGAGTCAATGTTTTTCATGAAATCGGCCTCAATTATTTATTCTCTATTTCTCGAATCTGCGAAGCGATTATTCGCAGGAACTTTAATTCTTCAGATTCTTGGAAGATGCATGGGCCAATGATTCTGAGGATATTATCAATATATTATTTATTCGCCCTACTTACAATTAGGCAATTTCCATTTCGCGGGACAAGTCCTATTTTCTAAACTTCAACGATTTATAACGAAATAATTGTAAAGGAAAAAGGAGTAAAGGCAACTAAAATAAACTGGTAAAAGATTAGTTGTGCTTTTAAAAAAGCCGAATAACGATAAGATATTACATGATAATATTTTTGCCGATATTATGAACATACTGATTAAGCGTAATGGAATGTTTGCTATCATAGCGCATTAAGAGTTGAGTTAAGGGATTGGAGAGGGATTTGCGAGGGAGTTAGATGTTTGGTGCGTTAGTGCGCATTCAGTAATATTTGATAGATAAATTTTAATCCTTGGTATAATGGAAGTTTTATTAACTCGGTTTATGGAAGGGAAAGAGGGAGTAGAAAGCCCTTTTTGATTAGCCTGGCTCTGAGAATGGCTGGTATTATGAGATTCTGGGGAAACGATATGAATTCGGATTCATATCGTCTGCTTAAAGATTCAAGACCCGGGCCGGCTAAGCAACCGTTACGAGATACGGCCATCATCTATATGATGTATCCTTCCTATCAAAAGCTGATTTATCTACTGACTTCTTTTGAACTTGGTATTCCGCCAGCGAGACTGAAGAATTTCACGTTGGACAAAATTCTACAATTTCTCTATTTCTCTATCCAAATAATTGACTACTTTTCAAGAGACATCCTACTAATCAATATTAATCAAATAAACTCGGTTGCTCAGTCGTTCGCAAAACTCTCATGTTTTTATTCTTCTGGTTTTGGCGACACCGGAATCGGGAGCTGTTACAGTCGAAGTTGAATACATTTTTTCCCAAGAAAGCAGCATGTCTGCAGCTGATGCTGAGAAAGTTGGGTTTCCTTATCGGCAGGATCTATCTTGGAAGGAATCGCAGTGAATCTTAAGGGAGCAAGAGGTTCATGAATTATGCGTGGCAGGCGCGTGGTTGGACTAAATCGGGAGCTAAATCCATATCGCGGAAAAATGGATGGTTAATTTGCTTCAGGCCGAAACCCACTCGGTTCTCGTATAATCGTCCTGGCTGGCCTCGCTTCACCGATTATTGTATCTGATTTCAGTCACGATCGACCATCATATCGCACATATTCCGCACGGACTGAGATTCCACTGAGCACTATCTCACGCACAAGCCTCATTTTATTCCATCCCTCCTTTCGCAAATATTCTTCTTCTCCTAACTATGCATTATCTTATAGGTTATCGGTCTATTCTTTATCAATTTCGACGATATAACGCGGCAGGACAAACTCAAGACTGAAAGAGGAAAGTATTTTCCTTGCAATTTGCTACTTTCTTTCTATGTCCTCTTCTTTTCAATTACCATCTTTCCATTTTCCATTAAAGGGATTTGGTTATAATTCATAAAATTTGTTAAGCAATCATTGTATTTCTGACAAGAATTGAATTAGGATTTAGCGCGATATTCGAATCCTCGGATTTATAAGTTTGGTATTCGTTGTTTATAGAGAATGTGTGCTGGGGAGCAGAAATATTTATCCACCTGCGTCCAATGTTTCAAGACTTTGATTTATAGCCCGATTCTCTACGACACGCGTGGGAATTCTGAACGCTAGATAAGAACAATTCAGTTGGGGAGTAGAGATATATATCTGTTCTAAAATATAAATTGCCTCGCATTATTGTCCTCTGTCGTTTACCCGGGGAATTACAATAGATCCAAAAACAATAGAATAGACCTTCGCTATCTGCTTTACCAGTAGATCTTCTAATCGGCTTTATTACCAACAGGATCTACTCTATTCCTCGTACATACTTTTCTTTTCCCTTTGACGCAAAACGCTCTCAGAAGAAAGTTAGGCTAAAAATACTCGTACTACTTCCCTCTCTCGTTCCACTCCAAATGCTCTGCGTACATTTCATGAGCACTCCATCGAAAAGTCGTCGAGAAATCGCTGCGTATTTAATAAGCACTCCGAGTTCTTCAGTTACAATTTTCAACAACCAAGTGGACCGCGGCTCAGAGTTGGCGCACTATAAAGATTTTTTTTCATCAACCCTCGGTTGAGTTGGCCGCTTAAGTAATATGGCACGAAATCGGCCTACCTGCGCCCCCTTTCAACCGATCCTCGACTTGACAAAAATATACCTATGACTTTTTGGTTGGCAAGGAGTCTCGGATAGAGCCAATTGTAATCTGTGGGAGGATGAAATCTAGCCGCCTGAGGAAAACTAGCTCGGAAGGGAGAGGCCCGCTAAAGAAATCTGGAGAGTCAATCAGCGGGATATGTGTGGTATGCGGCTAACTTTCCGGTTAAATGTACATGAAACGCGGCACAAGTTTCGTTGGAAATGTGCGTCTAGTGGTTTCTGGCTGATGTAGTTGGAGCTAGTGATAGAGAAACTGTAGGGATGCTGCAATTAGTGATACGGAGAGTAGAATGTATGTATTTAGGTTTAGGTAGGTGGTCGAGAATAATATAGCCGTAACGTGGTAGAGACGTAGAGAGTGAATTTGCCTGGGAGTGGAATGATAGTGGGAAAGTGAGGGAGGCCGAGGCAGAGGCCGAGGCAGAGGTTGAGGGTGAGCGTGTGCCAGCTCGCTGGTGAGCCAACCAGCCGGAGGGTTAATCCGTTTGGCAGTATCGAGCGTGGAAGAGTGAGCGCGCGCGCGAGGAAAGACTGGAAAGGAGAAATTCGGCAAATAGGGTGGCTGCCTCTACTAGCAGTGCGCCTTGACGCTCTGCCAAGAAACGGCGAATTACCGATGCCGAGTGCGACGAGACGCTGCGTTATCGTGATGCACCAGCCAAGCAAACCCTCGCCCAACCGAATCCCCGAACAATAATCCTAAAACCGAACAGCGCCGCTCGCGCTCCCACCAAGAAAATCAGTGAGAGCGTCGCGTCGCGTCGCGTCGCCCCGCAACGCCCTCCAACGCAACCCCGGGATCAGGGCTTTTACTCGGCTCTTGCTTCAGTTCCTGCTCCTTCTACTTCTACCTCTACCTAGCCGACCCGACCCGACGCCAACCAACTCCTTCCAATCATACTCTCGCCGCATACATCTCCGACTCTTTTGCTCGACAAAGCAGCTCAATGTTTGCTTCCTTGCGACATCTAGGAGAATGGGCTCTTATCTTCTTCAGTTTGGGAATCCAAAGGGAAACTTACTTCCAAGAGATCTAAAGCCAAGCAAGAAAACCGGCGCTGCGTTTACATTATTCAATAAGTTATTCAATAATTGCGAAGATAGTCACTTTCTGGAATTTAAGAGGGGCCTCGCTATTTCTAATAAGCTTCTTCAGGAAATTGACAAAACGATTGGTTGAAAGTTGTCGGTGGAATAGAGAAGATGTTCCATTAGTTGTAAGTGGACTGGCTCGATATTGAACGGTCTGTTAACAGATGCACTCTTCTCTCTTCTAGATGGTGAAATCGTCGGTCATCCAAGGCTCCGATTGATTGGTGACCAAAACGCAGGCATCTACAACCTCAAGATCGTGAATGCATCTTTGACAGACGACGGAGAGTACCAGTGCCAAGTTGGGCCCTATCTTCGCATCAAGCCGATACGTGCCAATGCTCATCTTATCGTCATATGTAAGTACTCCTCCTTCTCATACCTTTTTACGCTATACAATCAAAGTCACACCCGTCTAACATTCATAAGTTTTACGAATAAACAAAGCTGATCCTTTGAAGTTCCATCAGTTGCGGACTAGTTCCAATGATTAGTTGATCTATTAAGCGATGATCGTCGCGAAATACCTCTTTCTGGGGTGGACTCGAGAGGTATTGAGTTAACGCTTGGGTCTCTGCAGAAATCCGTTGGACTTGAGAATATCTCTTTCAACTATGGTTCAGCGGAGAAGATATGCCGGTTTGCTGAGATTGGTTCTATGTAGGTTAGAGTCATGTATTCCGATGCCAGTGGCTTAATCCTCTGTTGGTGAATTGAAGTATAATTGGATGAAATGGCGGTGCGCTGGTGCGTAAAGGGTGTAGTGGAAATTGTTCGATGCGGCAGTCAGATAGATTAGATTGGCCACAGATCTACGTAAGCCACCGTTTAATACCATTTGCAGCTAATACGGGAATTTGTTCCGTGTGTTCGCGGCACGGCACAGCACGGCAGGGCAGGGCAGGGCACGCCACGGCAGAACGCGACACTGCTAGGCGATTACTCGTCGACGGCGCACCGGCAGATTGCCAGCAGAGATTGCCTGGTAGAGATAGGAGTATGGAGCAGTTAGCTTTTTCGCCGAGCGGATTTTTCGGTAGGATCCCCTACCCTCCCCTCCCCTCCCACACCATCCTAATCCCCCTACGCGAAGCTGTTGCGCTAGAAATAAATCTATTTTTTCTCCATCGCAATTAAACAAACACTCTCAGCCCCTATGCAACTTATAATTTGAACTTGAACTTGCTCCATTGCCTGTTTGCTCGTTCATTGAATTTTTCGTACTCAGCGGTATCTTATAAAGGTATGTACTATTTAGCTATGTAAATGTCTACGTAATAACGCTCGTGCATTCTCCGAGCAGAAATATTTGTGTTAAATGTGAAATAGCACCTAGATTTGTCATTAGACTAGTTTCCAGTAGCCCGATAATTCTATTTCTGCAAAGTTGTCTTCGTGAAAGTGCGCGGAAGCACAAAATCGAAAAGGAAATTCATATTGATTGAAATCTTCTGAGAAATATATTAGCTGTGTTAGCGTATCTAGGGACTATTGGGGAATAGGGCTGGAATAGGTGCATTGAGGTTTTCCAATGGAGATTTGCGCATGAATGCTTGCACCAATAGGAGCGGGAAGTTCCCTATCGTTTCTTAACAGAAATTCGGCTGTGCCGTTCAATGCAACTTGTCACACGGCGTTCATGCTCGGCGAATTTTTATGATTCTCTAGAAATCCGGGTAAATCCGGTAGAAACTTAATTTTCCACCCTACCGAAAGATTGCTGCGTGGCAGAGCCACTGTGGACATTTCGTACGATAAATCAGGCGTAAAGCTAGGTTAGTCGTTTATTAGCCGTGAAAAATAAAGGTCCGAATGGTTAAGGCGAGTCACTGAATTTCCCGAGATTTTCCAAGTAACAGCTCACTTTTGTCATCTACTTTTGTCTTTTACTTCTGTCTCTGTAA
The DNA here is from genome assembly GCA_910591665.1 of Ectemnius continuus. Lineage (NCBI taxonomy): Eukaryota > Metazoa > Arthropoda > Insecta > Hymenoptera > Crabronidae > Ectemnius > Ectemnius continuus. The sequence continues at coordinate 14,914,007 of OU342864.1, read as the reverse complement.
TTGGCGCTGCCTAACAAAATTTTCGTAACTTTTTCGGCGAAAGCTAGAACTAAATAAATTGGGTTTGAAACTCGCGAGCGAATGGAATGCCGTATATTCATGAAACGGAAATTAACTTGGAATGAATCTTTAAGACAATAATGATTTCACAAAGTTTCATTCCACCTGGAGTTTATGTACTGGCGAGCCGCGTTCCCGGAATTGCAACACTCAAGAAGCCACTGCGGCATCAGGGAGACATTTTCGAGATGCAGCAGACAGTGATGTAATCGGTACATCGATTTGAGAATATTTTTTATTGTTAATTAAGGCGTAAGAAATATAGATACGACTATGTATATGTACAGGGTGAGTCAGTTGCCTTTGAATCACCACTGTCGAGCATACACTGCTCCATAGAAAATCATTAGAAATAACCTAGACCAGCGCCTGCCAAGTTAGGCTCCCGGAGCTTAACTGGCACCTCCACTCTGTCAATTTTGACGACCTTTTTACCTGTTTGTACCCTCGTGTGCGATCGCTAAATCCCTTAAGAAGCATTTGCCGAAAACCTAAACTTTTCTAGTTTAGGCTCGAGCTCTGTAGTTTAGCTAGAGCTCTGAAATTTATATCACTTCTTCTTCGATGTAAAAAAACATTACCCGCCAAATGTCAGCCCCGGGAAATACACGGGAAGTATAAAAAATATGGGAAAAACCAACGAAAATTCCGAAAAAATCAAACTTTAAAGGCAGTTTTTTAGTGTTTTCGATAGAAATCCGGACTTTTTTCGACGGTTTTCTTGTTTTCTATCCGTTTTCATTCATAAACAATCGATTCCTGAAGAAAAAATCCGAGTTCGGGGACTTTCGAAAAATCGTGAAAAAATTTGAAGGGGTACCCCTTAAGAAAAATTTTCAAAAAAAAAAATTTTGAGCTAGGGCCCTGGAATTTTTATGGTATCTTCCTCGATGCAAAAAAACATTACCTACTAAATTTCAGTGCCGGGGAAGGTCGAGAAGTCCACAAAAAAAATAAAAACCGTCAAAAATATTTGATCTTGAAAGTAAAATATTGTCGCGCTGTATTGCTAGAGAGCTAGAATGGGGCAGAGAGGGCTAAGATGGCTACCAAGTCGATGGAAGTCGATGCTAAAACTTGGTAAAATATTCGCTCCAACAAACTACATAATTTAATAGAGTCTATTGTTAAAGAGAGAATATATAGTATAATGAAATAGATGTCTAGTAAAAGTGGGCTAGGAGAATTCTGATTTAAAGGCAACTGAATCACCCTGTATATGTGATTATTGTAATATTAGGACATGATGAAATAGTGATTATTTTCGATAGAAAATGTCCGGGGAAGGCAGTCGATAATTGAAGGAAGTATAGAATATAGGAAGTGAATAAAGAACAAGTTGTTGCTCTTGTTGATGGCGTAATGATGGGAGTGTGGGGTAAAAAGGGTGAAGTCTCATTAGGGGAAAAGGGTAAAGGAAGGTGGGAGTGAATCGAATTGGGGAAGCAGATGCAGCTCGCGCGGGTAACGCAATTTATCAGGGAATCCCGCTCTCGCCGGAAAAAGCTTGCTCGGCCGTCCGCTCATAAAAAACGCTCTGATTTATTAGCGCGAGTTTTCATCAATCGCGTCAACTCGCTGTGTCAACGGAGCAGGCGCGTTGCTGGCGTGTTGCTGGCGCGTTGCTGGCGAACTGGGTCTGGTTCGGTGGGGGGTGGGGGATGAAAAAAGGGGAGAAGGAACGAGAAAAAGGAGAAGTGAAAAAACGGCGCGCTGCGCTTCGGCATTCATTGAGCCCTCGTAAGCGAGTTTTCGCGATAAACGCGTGAAATATCGTGCTACCAGCTCTCTCCACGGAATCCTCGCAATCTGCTCACACGCTCTACGCTCTACGCTCTACGCTCCACCCTCGATATCGAGAGTTTCCCACAATTTCCAAGAAATTCTGGCAAAACTTCACCTATATTTCCCTTGAATCATCCACTGTCCGCTATTGGCCAGTCTTTTCAATATTGCCGGTATGTGTATAGATATATCCTTCCAACCAATATTCCTAGCTATTAAAACTTGCGAGAGAAAAAGCTTTCTCTATTAAATAGGATTCTGTTCGCGCAAATGCTTTCGGTAAACAGGCTTTCTGCATTTCAAAGTCGTTGCTAAATCGTTGCCTGCTATTCAGCTGTTTTTTAGTGATGCCTAGTCAGCCAACGAGCCGATTGTCCTATAATAAAGAATTGGAAAGGAAATAGCGCGATAGTAGATGATGATGGGCAGTTCTTTAGAGTGGGAAGTATATTTCTATCCAGTGGTGAGAATAGGGAGGGAGCGTGGAGCAATTCTATATGAAGATAAAGAATATCAGCGATAAAAAGAAAGTGCTAACGATTCGTCTGCGCGGTGTCGATAATGGAACAAAGAACGAACTGGGTCGAACTGGGTCGTACAATTCAATCGAGCGTTCCACATTGAGCAAACATGTTCTCCAGGACGTGTGCTCAACCTAGAATCGAACACGTGTGTGTGGGTGCGTGGATGTCTGTTGGGTTGTGGGAGGTGGTGGGCCGAGTCTCACCGAGTCTCCCCGAGTTTCACTGAAAGTGGGATATGTGTTCTAGAACAGGGAATTAACGTTTCAAGGGACACTTCGCAGAGAAGTCAGCACTTGAAAGGCTCTTGGTGGGTGAAAAGTGAATATTTCTGGGAAAACGAGAACACATCGCTCGAAAGCTCGAAAGCTCGAAAGCTCGAAAGCCGAGCACTTTGTCCGTTCGGTTGGCGTTTGCCGCCGCAGGCATAAGCAGGAAGAAGCTCGACGAAGACACTGCTACTACTGCTACTGATGCTGCTGCAGCTGCTGCTGCGGAGAATGAAGGAATGCAGAGAATGGCAAAAGGCGGCATTGTTGAAAGAGCAGGTCCAAGCACAGCAGTTGGCTTGCTTCCTTGCTTGCTTTCCGCCTCCCTCCACCTAACCGGCTATCTAGAACTCCGGCCGTAACCGCAATCGCGTTACTTTACACTCACCAACTCAAATATCCATCCGATATACCTCTCTATCCGTCACTCTTTTGACACCGACGCTTCTCCTCCGATATTGCACCTTCAATCTTTCAACTTTCCGATGTCGATCGTTTCGCGTCCTCCATTCACTGCTTTCCCCTCACCAAACTTAACTCCTCATTCCAAGCTTGCTCTACCAAAGATATACTTTACAAAAAGACGGCCACATATTACAGACACAACAATACTTATCAACGTACTACATGTCTACATATATCCGGCGATATTACTCTGCATATCGTAATAACCGAGGGTAGTTTCCTATCAAGTTGAAAGAAGCACTAGTGAAAGTATATGACTGAAAATGAAGATGGTGCTTCTACGGGAAAGCAATTGGCGTGGAAAGGCTAAAGATCCCACGCAATGACATTGAAAATATTTGTGAAACTTTAACAATAAGATTTCGCCGCGAGAGAAATAGAGATTATTGATAAAATATTAGATGACCGAATTATTTTATTTTCTTAATAATTACTAGATTATTCTCAGAAGGACATATTGAAGTGCTTTCATTGCATTAGGATTGAAATTTTCGTTCGAGGTTCAGCGGAGCAAGTAAATGCTTTAAAAGTAGTAGGTCGACTGGCTGGAATTTAAAGCGCCTCGTTCCAATTTTCGAAGAGCATTTTCCCGCTTGCAACAGGGGACAGGGAAGGCTGTCCTACACATCAATGCTTTCTCGGGGCGAAGGAACGTGCCAAAGGTTCAATGGGGACCGGCAGCAGAGTCAAGATTGAATCTCGTAAAATATTTACTCGAATAAAAGTGATGTAAAGTCCCTGGCTCTGTCGGACTTGAGCCATCGAATCTAGCGGCCCGACCACCTCCCCGATCGCCTCCCTATCACTTTTCCCTTCCTCCTTTCCTCCTTTCCTATATATTCTTATCATTCTTATCAGCCAGTATACTCCCGCCGATGGATGTTCCAGTCCTTTGACGGCCTACCCAACCACTCCCACATCTTTCACCCTTTCTCCCTTTCTCCCTTTCTCCCTTTCTCTCTCTGGACCGCCCGGACGCTCCTTTACTTCCCACTTGACACTTACTACTGAGGGCTGCGCGTCTCGTGTCTCGCGTCACACGTCTCACGTCTCACGTCCCACGTCCCACGTTCCAAGTCTCCCGTCTCCCGCAATCAGTCTAGTCACATTCAATGGCCTTGATAGAATTAACCTAACCCTTCAATGCCTACCAGCTCGCACATCAACCCTCGACCTCACTTTCCGACAATCATTCAATAGCCGAATTTCAGTCTTAGCCAAACTCGATTAACATCCCTTGAACCATCATGAGAGATGCTTCTTGGAGAAATGTGCGAACTGTAATTATTAGAAACTGTTATCCTGGTAATGCCGAGAAAGGTGAGAGTATGAAAAAGGCAGTTTTGGTGAGGTGATAGGATGAGTTGAGAGCAAAGTGCCAAGTGTACCTCTCGGCTACACTTTGGTGAGTTTGGGCTCGAAATAAAGGGAGCACGAGGAAAGAGAAACGACCATCAGTGGTTCTACTTAAACGGCGATCCTTAAGTTCAAAGAATAGCCGCTAGTATTAATCCACCGCTTCCTCTGAAGCCGCTTGAAAGGGCCGATTTTCGGCATGCCGGAGTTGGCTTCTGCCCAGTCCCCATTTTAATATGCCCCCCCCCCCCCCCCCCTCCTCCCGTTCTGCCTTCTTCCCCTGAAAAGACAAACGTCAGCCGCTCAAAAAAAAGCCGAGAGAGGAAGCCCCACTGAAATCGGAACGAACAGACCTTTCCAACTATGACAGAGGAAGAGGGAGAGGAAGAGGAAGAGGGACATCTAAAGTAGAAAAGCCAAGAAGAATAAAGCCGAAATATTTCAACGGAATTTCTCGATTACACTACACAAGCGTGCTCAAGCTTCAACACGCTCATATTCTTTGTCGCTATACCTTTCTTTGGCATAGAAAGAAACACGAATGCATATACGAGATGTATACTTCATTTGGAGTGGAGTTCTCGGCGAACGTCGCTATTTCCCTTGAGTAGTTATGAATTCTGAAAATGCATCTTACATCATCCGCTCTACTTCACTGCTGGAATCTTTCTAAATTTTCCCTGGCACATATTGACCTCGGCATCTAGCCACTGGTTATATCCTTCACTCCTGATATAATCTCAACACTTGTCTTCATTCCACGTAGCTGCCACTAACCATACTCCGACAGCCCTCTACCTAATATAATCCTCAATTATGAATTTTCAACGGCTGTACTGCTAGAAGGAGGGAGCGGTAGCCTCTTCCTTAGAATAATTCTTCGTTGAGTAAAAGCCGGCTATAATAATAGCAAGATTATTATAGGGCTAGAACTGTTGATGTAGAGGAAAAGCATTGTGAAAAGCGCTGTCTTCGTGTAGAGAAAGAGAGTGGTATAAATGTGGTGCTCGATGGAATTCGATATAGGATCGCAAAGGTTTAATAGGATAGGTTCGTCGAGAGTAAAAATGCGCGGCGTTAATAGAAGAGCTGAAGAAGATGAGAAGAGAGGAGGGAAGAAAAGCGTGGGGGGTGTGCGAAATGAGGGTTGAAGTTGGCGGGTGCGGAAAGGAAGAGGTTGGGAGGGTGGGAGTGTCGAGTCGAAGGTTCCTTCGAAGGAAATATCTTGCGCACTGAACAGCGGAGAAGGCGCTATCCTGGAATAGTCGGAATAATTACAAGAGGCAGACTCGGAGGAATTTACTTAAGCTCGCATGTTTACGTGGAGAGTAAACAGTTGTAAGGCTGCAGAGCTATTGGTAGATGGCCTGCCAGTTTCATTGGGAGTACTACCAAATGCTTATAATGTTGTACGAGAAGGGAAAAGCGATGGCAAGAATCAGTCGTGTTGCTTCGCGAGTCACGGACCAACCAAGTCGAAGCCGTAGCCGAGCGAGGAAAACTGACTTCCTCCATTTCTACCAGATAAGAAGAGGATGCACCACGCCAACAACTCGATAACTATCACTCTTCGAACTTTAAGTATTGCCCGCCTCGGCTGTTGCTCGCCTACCTTTCTCCCGCTTCCGCAGCATCGCATCACATCTTCTGGCGAAAGGCTTCCTTCAGTTTGCCTCCATCTGCCAGAGAGAAGATCAATGATTATGATTTCTGCTACGTTGCAAACGGAGAAATCACTCACTATAATCAAATGTAGAAGTAGGACTTGGGATAAGTTCGTAGATCCGGTCGTCGGAATGCCTGCCACTTCTGAAAGAAACGACATCTTGACTCATTTTGTCGTAATAATAAAATGGAAAATCATTTGTGCTGAAAAACTGAAGAGTGAAGCAGAGAAGTAATTAAGCGGCCTGGGAATAATTGGCGAAAGGAGATGTGAAATGCGTGGTAGGAAGTGAGTTTAAGTGTTTAATTAGGTATAGTACGTGTTGCACGGGATGTGGTTTACTGAGGGAGTCTTTCATAACTTGCGATGGCAGAGCGTTTTACTTTTCAAAAGCACCGAACCATCCACTCTTTATCCTCGTAATTGAAAATCCAACGAACTTGCTGGCAAAACTCTGGCGCATAGAAGCCTTCTCCGCCAGGCGCAACACTCTTATATTACGCTAAATGACATCTCGATTCAACTTGCTCGGTACAATACACCGAAGTTGCAACAAACTATTAAAAGTACCGCTTCCGAACTTCATTCTTTTGGAAATATGGAGCGACGTGACGCGTCTTTCAATTTCACATGCTTCTCAATCATTCGCTCTGAAGGTACTCTTAAGCACTTTTGCCAAAGAACTAACAGGGGATGATAGCCAAAATCGTACAATCCCTCGAAATACTATACATACGCACATCTATACATGCTGCTTCGTTCGTCAATTAAACATTTTCACTGCCTGCAAGAGAAAGAGAGATTACTAGGAATGAAAAGTGGATTTTTTGGAATTTCAATTAAAGCTTTATACTTTCAACTTCTTAGGGGCAGAACGTGCTCTAAGAGTTGAGTGGAAAGTCAATCCGGTCGTCTACCGTGCTATATCAGAGGGCAAACAGCTTAGTATTTATTCTCTAAAATGATCAAGCGAATGTATGACTGCGAATGAAATGATGATAAAGCAGTTGGTGATTCGAAGGAAGCACAGGCAGCATATGCCATTGGTAACAGAACGATCGGGATCATGGGACGGGACCTAACGGAACGGAACGGAACGGAACGGAACGGAATGGGATGGAAGGATCGTCTGCGTCGGACGTTAACGATCCGCAATATTCTACTCATGGTTGGCATACCTCCTTCCTGTAGACGCATTCTACCCCACATACTTTGCCGCGAGGCTCGAATACTCCAAGTGTCACAGGCTTGAGTAGGGAAAACCTTGACACGAGAGCGAGACCCTTCTGCTATTACTTATGCTCTAGTTAGTCGCCCTTTGAGGCTAACTTGGAACTTGGAACCGCGATCTTACCAGTCACCCAACTATTTACTTTCCATCCCTAAACCACACTACCCATTTTAATGTTCAACTGACCGAGAAACCGCCACGGATTCCTTCATTTATGTACGATACCTTGATGGAATGCCTGATGGTCACGTATTAGATATGGTAATTGTAACAAAATAATGACACGTTTAGTTAGGTATAGGTATAATAGTTATGTAATAGAGAGAGAAAAGCATGGAAATTGTTTAGAAAAAGACGAAGTGACAGTAGGGTAAATTCCACAATTCTTCGTTGCGTTCAGGGAAAGATAAATTGATCTTAGTGTTCTTGTTATTGAAGTGAAATGTACTTATTCGGTACCAATTGAATGGTTATGCGACGAAGAACCGATCTCTAATATACTTTGCTTTCAGAAAGAGAAAGTTATTGGATGAAGGGAATGTTAAAATGTAGGAAATGTTGAAGGGAGCAGGTGGAGTCGAGTCGAGCCGAGCCGAGTTGAGCCGAGGCGGGCAATCGAAATGGCTGCGTTGCGTTGCGTTGCGTTGGTGTCGGCGTCGATGGCACAGAGAATAAGAGAGAGTGGGGAGAGTGGGACTGAAGGCTTTATAAAAATCTAGAAAGGTTCTCTCATTCTTGAAGAGTGCGGGAATGTCGCTTATTTCGATCTGTGCTGGCGTCGGCGTCGGCGTCGGCGTCGGCGTGGCATGCTGCTACTTTCTTGACAAAAGGGCCGCAGGATGCGGGTCAACGAAACTCCTCGCATATTTTCCGGCTGGCAACGGGCGCTTTTGTCCTGGCCGACCTAGATTCTTCGCGAATTAAGCTCGCATATTGTATCAGCTCTCTCCCGAAATGTTATCCCCAGCCTCTGTTATAGCTATCGCTCCTGCCTTCTACCAATTACTCCGAACCTTTCCTTCCTTCATATTACGTCGATTTAGCAGATTCAGCTATTGTTTCACTCTGCTGGGGATTTCTGCAGATTCGATCTATACCAGTCCATTTAGAGGTTTTTATTCTTAGTTAGTTCTGGCTATACTTAACTTACTATACCGCGCCGTCTTTTCTCGACTCTTTATTATTGCCGGCTTTAAAAGAACGGTAATCGACATCCAGGAGCTCAAGCTGTAAAAACTTACGGCAGAAATAGGAAATTTAATTTTAGATTCTTAAAGTGTGGTGATCCAACATCCCCGAAGGAACAATATTATTTGAGCGCAGCGGGGAAGCCGTACAATGGAAGGATATTCTTCGAGAAGAGTCGGGGATAAGCTTTTCACGATAGAGTGTAGCGTTTGGTGGACCTTAGAAAAATGATATTGTTGACCGAGCATCTTATCGAAGAGTAGAGCAGAGCAGAGCAGAGCAGAGCAGAGCAGAGCAGAGCAGAGCAGAACAGAACGAGAGATTCGAGAGGAACGGTACGATAGGGAATTTTCTCGGGCCGAAGAATTTTCACGAGATGAACGCTAGTAATGTTGCTCGTGTTGCTGGCACGATCGCATCGCCCCCGCGCCGCGCCGCGCCGCACCGCGTCGCCGCGCCAACAGCAAAGACGACGGTGTCGTTTCAGCCGTCGACTGGTTATTTATTTATCGGTCAACAGGTAATTCCGCCGGGGTGAAGCGTCAGCCGAGCGTCGAAGCCGTGAAAGGAAATTGTGTTTTGCCGGAAGTTTGGCATAACGGTACGCTTGCTGGTAGTCTTTCGAAGAAAACTAGAAGGTACCTTCTATCAAAGAACCAGCAGCGAATTGATGAAGGGCTGCTACTCTTTAAATTACACACCTTCGGCCTCAGTATAAAGTTACTCTCGACATCAAATAGTGAAGGAGTTCGGTTATACGAGTAGGTCGAAAGGGTAGTATGACAATCTTCGTGGAAAATCCAGGCTTAAACCGTACAGTCAATAGTGTATATCTGTTTAAATAAGAAATATCATATGGTCAGAGTCGAATAAAAATCATTATATTGAATATAGAAAATGTTACTTTCAATGAAACATAGTTATAAAAGTGCAGATTATACAGACACGTATACGAGTATATTAGTTCATACTTTATTTCGTCTTTATACAAGGCTCAGGGATATTTCAACAAAGAAATTTTTAACCCGTAAGGTGTAAATAAAGGGTAGAAAAATATAAGTTGAAATGAGTTGATTAGGAAGAGGATTAAGAGAGAAATGGGGTTAGAAAGTCTAATAGAAAGGGAAAGGGAAAGGGTTGGCTCGTTGGCTGTGTGGGCGGAAGTTGGAGGACAGCGGCGCGGCGCGGCGCAGGTAGAAATGATTTTAATTTGCGTTGAAAGCGAGTAGTGGGAAGGGCTAGTAGAGGAGTGCTTTTATGCGGTGATCGCTAGTACCACTAGATTGATATGGGAAATTACACAGCGTCGGTTTGAAGTTGCGCGCATTTCATATTGGCGACAGATTGAATTCGCGGCCGCTCGCTCTTTTCACCTCTTAACTCTCGCCCATTCTAAATACACGGCTAGGTGAATACCGAATTTGCTCGGCCGTTTTACCGATTGCTGCTTCAATAACGTTGATTCAAATCCATCCAACCCTCTCTGCTCTCCACCCCACCCCACCCCAGACCCTTTATTCTAGATCCACCTGCTTCTACCACCGAGTCCCATTATATTCCCTGCTTTAATCCCCCATTTTCCATTCGATAGATGTAATCAATCGTTTTAGCTTTTGCAGTGGCCCTTTCGTTCAGAAACTCGGTTAAAGCAGCACTGGCACAGTGTTTCGCGATCTTCCGTACTAAACAGGAGTAATGACATTTCAAACACACTTAAATACGATATACTTTTTATGAAGATTTTTCCAATCGATCGGTGAGATTTCGAATATTGCACCATGCGATACGAGCTACGCAATCTGCAAAGTGTCACGTCAAAATTTCAATTGTGAAACCCAGAGCCGTGTTTAAATATGTCGAATAATTGAATATTCCTATCGGAATTATAATTGGATTGTGATAGGTAGAAATATGAGTTAGAGCTGATGTGTTGGAATATCAGAGAGAGGGAAAGAGGAGGGGATAAATCGAATAGATGAGTTGGAAATGAAGCTTGTAGGAGGAACTGAGAGTGAAGGTTGAGTTTAGCGGAGGTGGCGTTCTTGAAAGGCGGCAGAAGGAAATTCTGCATTGCTTGAATATGTTAAAATTGGCTGAGTTGCCTGGTGAGAGGAAATTGCTGTGGTATTAAAAAGGCTGGTCAATATGCGGGATGAAAAGGAGTTTTGCAGGGCAGGCGGCTGTGGGTGAGGCGATGGTGGTGATGATGGAGGCGGTGGCGGAGGCGGAGGCCGAGGTCGAGGCCGAGGCGGGTAGGCAGCATAGGGTCGGCGCGGCGCGGCGCGGCACCGCTGCAGGCATTGTCCGCTCGAAGCCGGCGAAACTTTCCAAGTAACTTAAATATTTCCGACCAACTTTCCCTATTATTGGATACTTCCTCTACCAGGGCTCCCATTATTTCTGCCCTTCAAATCGGATCCAGCCTGCAATTTTTACGCCACCGCGAGCTTCGAAACGCGATAATGTTTTCCGCTTCATAGTTCATTGAGTTAACAAAACTCAATTTTCCCCAGTCCAACGTTTATCCGGCAGAACTTGCGCTGATAACGTTTAGTGGATCATTAAACGTCTGTATTTGTCTCGAGGGGAGTAATAAGGTTTTCATTAAACGAGAAAACAGCAGAAATTTGCTACGAGCTTTTTGTCCCTTAATGTTACTGTGTCGTTAAAAAAGCATCATCTTCTGTTGATATCGCGTGGCAGCCTGCAATCATAGAGAGTGCTTGTAACAGAAACTAGGAAAAAGAGACATTAAATTGAAGCATGAAAGCTTGGAAGGCAGCTATTTCAAGATATAGCTATTGGATTGCCTCTGACATTCTTAATCTGCTGCTCTAACCTCTTCTATGCTGATACACGCTAATAGTAATAAATAGGTCAGCAGTGGATCGGTCCGATCGACATATGTATACATATATCTATGTATGTCCGTATAGAGAGGTGCTGGCATGCGTGTAGATAGCCGCCTAGCCTCATCCGTAGCTTCCTGGGGATTTTCAATTTCCGTGGCATCCCAGATGTATTTATTTTCTTGAAAGTGACGCACCCCCGCCAACTCACCGACCTTTCCAACATGAGAAAACACTTGCTATTTATGATAACCGATCTATTCTCCCTCTAGATCTTAGTCTTCTTTGTCCGCTGCTCGATCTTATTTGCTATCGTTCTAGCGCCAAGCCTTTCCCCAAAGGCAATCTTAGGATTATCCAATAGATCACGTACCATCAGAGCAAAGAAAGGATACCTTTGGAGGAAAGCCCGGAATATCGTTTCTCTTGCAATTCTATTTTCATGATTCTGGCCAGTCGACACTTTTTCCGATTGCCAGCCCTGCCAGAATCTCGACAGATCTACTTCATTGGTGAGTGTTCTATTGAGGCGAGCCACTCGAGAATGGAGTCTCCGAAGCGCGAAAGTGGCAGTGATGAGTGTCCTAATGAAGAGTCGCGTATCGTTAGAATTTCGCTTGGCTCTAAAGGTTAGGTGACAATGCAGAAAATAGTGGTAGAGGAAGGTTTAGGAGAATGCAGGGAGTGGAACGTGGCGAATTGCCAGTATATCTCTGGAGAATCAGACCGACTCTCAAATCCAGTTAAGATCGAGCTGAGATAAGAGGACTTATCTCGGTGAAGTGTAGTGTATGTCAGCAGTGCAACGTGCTGCTGCCTTAGCTGAATCATCCTGTACTTAGGGAAAGGGGAAGGGGAAGGTTGGTGTGTGCGAAGCCGGGAGCCGAGAGCCGGAAGCCGGCTAGGTACGTGAGGAGCGTTTTTAAAAGGTCGGCATGGGCGTCGCGCTGCGCCGCGCCGCGCCGCGCCGTTGAGGACTAGAGCTTTCTCGGGGGTGAGGGGGCCGCCTCTGTGTCCGGCCTAAAGCCCATGACACGTTGACACCTCGATATATTCGACTTCCTGGCAACCGTTTATTTATGACTTTCCCTTGTTCAATCGGATTTGCTTGGCGAAATGCTATTTGATCAAAGCATCGGGATCGCGTGAGGGGAATTCTCGATGCGAGCCTCCCTACAACCCGCCACTTTACCACCAATCCCTACTAACAATCACTATTCCGATCTCCATTAACACACTAAAAATTTACTGATTCCTAACCGACTATTTCGAAATAGCCCGATCCACAAATATTGTTCAATTATTATAATACAACTCCGACTTTCTTTTACAAGTGGTCAATCGGCTCCAAAGTGTTCTAGATGGAAGATGAAAGATAAAAAGCGAAGGAAGAAAAATGGTGGTTAGAGCGATTTTGAGTGGTTAGGTTTCTCGAGTAATTGTAGGGCGGATTTATCAGAGGAAAGAGTAATTCGTGTTCGAAGGATAAGAGGAAAGGGAGGGGCATTTCATCAACTGGAGAGCCGATTCGCCGATTCGCCGATTATCGGCTAACTAGCCCACCTTTCGATTATCGGCTACTTACTTAACGGTGCTACCGATTATCGGAGACTCGACTAGTACTCCGATCCTGATTATCGACCACAGTTTTCGACGAACCTTTGCCTATTCCATGCTTGTTGCGGCATTCTCAATTCTCTCTTTCCCCATATGTCCAAATTTTGTATGCCCACTACCAAACAAACAATAAACCAGCCCCAAAATGCCATTTTCCCCATCAACTTTTATTCCGAGGGTTTAAATGCTCCTGAAACTTTCGCCAGTCTCCAACCTGTATTTCTCTCAGAGAAATTTCTATTTGAAATTCCGTATTTTTCTAGTCAACCCTCCCAATTGCCACTTGGTACTTGTTGAGAGAATTACTACTGAAATGTTCGAATTGTCTGACTTGTACAATATGGACCGGCCTCGACTTTTCGTGCTTTCCAATAATGATGGCAATTTACTAAAAAAAACGATTCTTTTTTTCGTTCGCTCGTTGCATTCGAAAGACATCAATTTTCCCAGAAGCTCTCCGACGCTGAACAATTTTTGGGGACACTCGGATGGATGGTCTGATAAATTGTTTAATTTAGTTTCGACGTCAATTTCTAAAGGTTGAAAAAGCTTCTCAACTTACAAGAAATTTCTCCGCTGTTTCAACCCGTCGATAATGGCCCATAAGTGACACAGTCTTTTTTATGCAAGAAATCTTTATTTCTCTTTTTAGCAGTCTTTGTGATACTTATTTAGTAAATTGTGAGTTAGAGAATTTCAAAGAATCTATATATATTTGTATGTATAATTATAGTATTGGCCGAAAAATCGGCAAGTTTCTCCGCATATCAAGTAAGTGGCAAGGGCGATTCCATTTGAAAATTAGCATGCTTTCAATCAAAGTAATGGAGAACAGTGATTTCTATGGAGAGGCACTGGTGGTACTGGTGTGATGCAAGGATTAAAGAGCTGGTGCGTTCAGCTAACTGGTGCTACTAGAAGAGCTATTAACAACAAAATCAATACGCAATTAATAAAGTAGGAATTGCCATTTATTAACTCGATGGATAAAGTAGTTTACTGAAGAAATGGTGGCGGATTATAAATTGGCCTGTTGTAAATCTCCCAATTGACGATGGAATTGGAAGCTATTTTCATTAGAGAATGATCTGTTGGCGAAGCCTGCGCCTCTAAATAATATGATGCTTCCATCAGTCGATTGGATCAGTAGGATCTCGTGGTCAGTTGCTAGAACTAATGGCGAGGCATTCGCTTCTAACTACATATAAGCGAGTATTATATCTCATTCTACTAGTTTCATTGATAATGGTACACTTGGAATCTTCTATCTAATCCCCTTCGGCTAGATTTCGTTATATCAATAGATTGCCTGAAGTCGTTAGGAAGACGCGTTGCAAATCGATATAAAAAAGCAGAAGTCTAAAGTTGCAACTTCGTCCGAATGCATCTAATACTGACATAAATATTTTGGTGGGCCACATGTGGGTTATGCTTGGTTTACAAGTCTAAACAGTCGGGAAGGTTGAACTCGAAATATTTCGAAGGAAATGCCGAAGAAACTCAAAGGGATGAAAGTAAAGCTTGAAGCGCGTTGATAAAAAGGCAGAAGTTTGGGGTAGGAAATTTGCGAGGTGGGCGTTTTTCGTGCAAAATGGGAGGCACGGTTGGTAGGCGTGCGTCGAAGAGACATCGATCATTCAAATACTCATTAACCTATTTTGGGATTGAGCGCATCCATTAGCCGTCCTTTCAAAGGTACGACAGTCTACTAACCGGTGGGCCCATTATTCGCACACATCACGCTCCAAGCCGAAAAACCGTTGTGTTTCTGTCAAAGTAATTCGACATTTCGTGATGTGTTTGTTGGAAGCAGCTGCGGTTCGACATTTTTCTGGCAATAATACTGTCAGCGGTGTAGCGCGCTGCGCGGCGCGGCATGGCGCATAGAGTGCCCGGCTTTTTCGGCCTGTATTTGCCTCGCTGCTCTGCTCGAACCTATCAGCCTAGTTGACGTGTGCATTTTGTTTGTACTGCGCTTTGTTGATGCATTGAAGCGCCACTGGAGAAACCATGTGGAACGCTCCCAGCCGATACGATAAAAACGATAAGTCACATTTGTACCGGCCGCGGCGCGGCATATCTATGTAGCAGCCAGACGAGAAAATAACGTTCAAAAGCTGACAAATAATTACCCCATTAGTATCATTAACAATGTGAAAGAAGTATCAAGAGTGTATGTAATGTTTACACTTGCTATGCATTGTCATTTCTATTTCAAAATGGTTATTTTCGTTAACTTAAATTAATACGTACGTCTTTTTTAAAGAGAACATGAGAAGAAAATGAAACTGAGAAACAAAATTGTGTTAGAAGGTAGAGGCGAGGCACTAGGGAAGGAAGAATCCCATGTAAAAAGATCTTTGGTGGGTGTAGAAGAGAAATTCCACTCTGGGTCAGAATTACCTCGGGCTTCCTGTTTGCATCTCGCTATTTTTCCATTCGGCTTCCAAGGATTAATGTAAACTAGATACAATTTAAGTCTATATTTCGTTCGTTATCAGGGTTCAAGAATTCCGCTTTAATATTAGTATTCGTTTCTACGTTAGCTGTGTGTGTGTGTGTGAATGGCGATAACTCCGCTCAAAAGTAATATTGTAATAAGCGGCTGGGTGGGATTTCGTCCATTTCAGTCTAGTGGGCAAAATGCACATGTAGAATGGGAAGAGGTCAGCAATACTGGGCGCGCGATCAGTTCAATCGGTCATCTATTTCAGCCGAAAATATTCCAATAATTTCGTCGAATCTTGCCTGGCAATGCCAGGATTGCAATAAATTTCCATTGGCGCCGACGCGGGCTCCATGACACCAGGAGGACTATAATTATTTATTATTATACGCATGACTCATTTGTCATCGGAGGTCAGTCGCACTCCCCTACCCCATACCCCCCACCTACCCCCCTTCAACCTCTTAACCACCACCCAATACCTTCCTCTCCACCCTTCCCATCGATATATCTACAGAAACATCTATAGTCGACATATTTAATTGGCATAAACATTATTACTGTAATACATCGAAGAATGATTGTAGGTGGTAAATCTCTCATAGAGACTCTCAACTATCAGGGCGTGTGATATCAACTCGACTCGATTTATGATTTTTACGACAATCCCTGCGTTCTCCTAATTCTTCGCTAATCGCTTGAATTGGCAAATTAAAAAATGTGCGAAAGTAACCAGAAGCCTGACAATAAGTGACGCGAGTACGATAACCGCTTGGCTGTTCTATGTATTATCGATCATTTTATCGGTCGTTTTTGAATTTCATTAGCAGTAGCCTTTCCTCTTTTATTTCTTTTATTATGAATCGATAGGAGTTTGTACGATGCCTTTATCAGGTGATAGCGTATTGGAGAATTTGGAGAAGCGCGGTTGCTGGCCCGGTTTTATTAGGGTGACAAAAATGAGAATGTGGCTGACAATGGGGTCAATAACGGTAGATCATGATATTTAATCAGGGCGTTTGCACAGCTCTGAGAATTTAACGATAACTAAGCGCCTCTCGGCTCCTGATAACTGATCGGCCAGTTAATAGCTGGCGAAATAATCAGGCTTCCCCGCTGTTGGAACGGCCCACCGAGTACGATAGTGCGAGATCTAACCCGGCTTCGGTTACATCTAATGATGTCAGATTGCCTGTTCGAGTTAATGAGACCGCGCGCAAATTCTATCCACGCCTCGCGTTACCCTTTTCCAGCCATTATGCCATCTCAGATTTCCCACCCACCCGTCCCTCCCCCGCCCTTTCATCAGAGGAAACTCTCATTATCTCGAGCCTTTCCTTATACTCCAACCATTTTGAACTGCCGACTACAGATTTCCCTCCAGAAAACATTAATACTCAGAACTCTTAAAAGTAATTCTACATCATAATAATACTTACAATTAGGCCTCTATCGTTATGTTACTTACTCTCTTCCGTACCATTCTTTATATTGGCTAGTTTAAAGCCGCGTCTTCCGATTTGAAAACTGCCTTATCCTGACTGAACAAGTACAGGTATTTAACTCAATTCTATTTATGATTCGAAATCTACGTTTCGCAGATGGATGATTGGAGGTCGAAAAGAAATAGAAAGTAAAAATTGGATTTTAGAGGGCCAAAACTAGAGCCACCTTCTTCTGCCAGTCGGATGATAATTAGTTAAGGTTTCTTGTAGTGGAGAAGAGGAAGTTTGGCAGAGAGTATAATATTGGAGGAGAATTTCATTAATAGGATTAGTAGAGCGAGAGTCTATCATCTATCGAGCAGACGACAATGTGGCTCGTTAACGCGCATTGCGGTATCGGCTGTCGAGAATGCGCGCATAATTGTGCCAAGCGTGCTTATAATATCCGGGCCGCTGTTAATGCACTCTAGCCGAGTTTCCCGGCAACGCAACGTCCACTAGCTTCCGAATTATTGAACCCCCCTTTCCGATCTGTATACATGCATTTGCATATATTCCCTGCTTTGCCCTGTAATCGTCCTGTTCTCTTCTCTTCTCTTCTCTTCTCTTCTGTTCTATTGTGTCCGCTTATAATTCCATGCTCAGCAACTAGATATTAACAAAATTTAATGCGCGCTTAATCGACATTATTCCAATTTTCCCACGTCAGTCTCATTAGTAACAGGCTTTGCTATTTGTTTGTCCTCATTGGGCTCGTTGACGCGAACCGTTTTCTCTCTACTCTTTCATTTTCCATCTGGCCATAAAATATTTCCCTTTACTCATACTCTCTCTCATCCTCCTTTTAATTTCACCGGTTTCTTACACCAGTTTCCATAATCCCAGGACTTAACCTGCATTCATATATCTATGCTCCCTCGTCTCATATTCTCTCTTTAACCGCTAAACTTATGAAATACTCGCAACAAATTGCTTTATTAATTCCCCTTTAGATTTCTCAGTACGCGCTTTCGTTACTGCATTATGTCAAAGAGTACATTTACTTGGGCGTCCTGTATTTGTCCGCCCTACTTCCAAGAGCCAATCGGTTGTCACGGTATCGCAGTAGAAAACGCAACGGAGCATGATAGAATCCTATCTATTTCGGGCACCATCTCTTCCCTCCGCATGCCTTTCTATCTCTTCACTCTTTTCTCTTCTCTCTCCTCTCTCCTCTCTCGTCGTCTGGCCGTACATTGTTGTCAATTGTGGAGGGCAGTCACGCTGTCAAAGGGAAAATGTCAAGCTGAATCCTCGATTCCGTGCTGGAGGAATGTCGGTCAGAGATATATCCAGGGTTTGGGGCTCTGGAACGCTCCCCTTTTCTGTGAGATTGACGCATTGGCTTTGCGGTTTCGAGATACATACACGTCAAAATCAGTTCTCCTCTTCTCTGCTATTTTCCCTCATTCCTTCTGCTCCTGTCACCCAATTCTCATTTCGGCCAACGTTAATACCATCCAACATAACCATCCATATAGTACTTATGTATTTTTGCACCCACTCCTATCTAACAGGACCTGTAAAAGCGGAAGCGACAACCACAATTATCCATTTTGTCAAAGGATACATTGCTGGAAAGAGTTCATTGTTCTCTACTTCCCCTTAACTGATTTAAGTAGCAATTATTAGCAACACCTATCTCAAGTTTTACTCTTTTCTAAAAAAGCCGGACCGATGACATAAATATGATTCATAAATAGTTGGAATGATGAGGAAAAGAATACCAAAGTGCCAAATGCCCGACGATACAGACCAAGTGAAGATATGCAAATTTCATCGCGGTAAAACGACGATAATACTATTTCAGATGAAAGTTGTGTTAGTTGAAAAAAGCATGCTTCGGAATGTAGATGGGCTGAATGGGGCGCTAATGGTGCTAGTCTCCAGGGAGGATTCATGCCTCTTTCCGATAACGGCTGCCGCGCCACCTGCCGCTTGCCGCTTGCCGCGCCGCTTGCCGCGCCTCTCACGCTTTCTCCTTCAGTTAGCTAGCGTTTTTCCCTCCAGCAGTCAGCCAGATCTTCCAATCCCAGGGGCTCCCTCTTTTTCCAGGGAAGAGCACATCGCTCGATCCTCAAGTCCACTTGGACCGTTCTTCTATCGCCAGTTTCGGCACAACTCCCCCACCCAATCCCCTATCCACCTATCCACCTATCCACCTATCCAGCCGGCTTTTTGCAACTTTCCTACCTCGCAATTACTCCGCTCCAATATATTGCGTCACCCGCACCTTATCGTTACTTTTTCTACCGCTGATCGGCTTCATGGATGGACAGCTTTCAAGATATATCCTTTAGACCGCTTTCGATCTGTTGGCCCGCAAATGAAAATTCACCACTTCTTTCGCCATTTCTCCGATAAATTGCAGCGGCGCGGCGCGGCGCGGCACGCCTTAGCTCAGTTCGTTCACACTTTTTCCTAGTCGCAGTTTTCTACGCGGATTCCTCCGAGGGAAAGACTGAACTCGTTGAATAGCGCTCAAAACGTTCCTTTCATTCTCTCGAGAGTTTTTTCAAACGTTACTTTCAGCTGGAAAACAGAGTTTTTTTTCCGATGCTGCCAAATATCCAGTTTCTTTCTTAGCGGCTTTTATCAAATATCCAAGCATGCAAACCAGAACACGTTGTAATTGTGCATTTTCTAGACTACACAGTAGAATGGTGTGTTGGCATACATATCGTAATTATGAGGAGCCGAGATCGTAGAAATTCCCGCAATTTTTCAGTTGCTCGTATAAAACTCTGCTGCGCCGCCACCGCTGCCGCATGGAATGATTGCAGTTTCACTTAACGCTCGACTCATCAGGAGAACATCATAATTCTTGCAGATTTGCGGCTAGCATGTTCTTCTTACAAGACAAAGCTAACCTTTAGCTTTGTCACAAGATGCGCAAACCTAACCTTCCATCGCCTCTTCTTAACTATTTGACTATTTGTCTTAATACTTTTAACAGTATTGGTCAACTAATTAAGTACGGATGCCAATTGATGGAACTTGAGCAATTCGCAATGATAATTCGGCATGACATTATAATGAGTAGCGTCATAGGGAATAGACAGGGGAATTGTTCTCTCTGTGATAAAATGGACAGGTCATACATTATTTATGGGATGCAAAACTAGGAAGGTGTTAATGCGGATGATTTGATATTGTGGAATTGAAATAATAGTGGGTAGGTGATGAGAGTAGATAACATTGTTTGGGTTAAAATGATAATAGTTGACTAGGATGGGGAGGTAGTGCGCGGCGAAGCGGTCAACATTCATTGTGAGTAGCGAGTGGAAAAAGTGGCTGGAAAATTGGCGGGGTCAATATTTGCAGGCGATATTCTCCGCGGGGGATAAAGCTCGCGCGGCATTGGAAAACATTATTGGAAGCCACTCACACATCGCGGTCTAATGTATAAATTGGAAGAGCAATCAATATTCAGCGCGATATGTGTCGCCATCGGTCATTGATTCAATTAATTATTTGTGGTTGATTCTGGCAGCTTTATTTTTTCCGCTATTCGACTTCCATTTCAGAGGACCTGTTGCCAACATCAGTCGTTCCCTGATTTTTCAAACAGAATTCAATTGAAAATGGAAATGTAACACAGAGTCCGTGTAATTTCAAAGAAATGAACATCGACATCGATGGCTAATGGAGACTCATTTGTAGCCCTCGTTAATATCCTTCCAGAGACGTCTAAACCCAATCGTTGTTTCACCAGACTTAAAGATCAAAGCATTCGACTAATTAACTGGCTATTTATCCATGGAAAGAAAAGCGAAGGACAATCATTTAGGATAGAAATGTAGGTTAGGTGTAAGAACGGGATCTTTGGGAGGTACAAGTTAACCTACCTGCTCCGGAGAAATATCAGGTAGCGGTTGGTGTAGTTTATAAGAGGAGTGCTGAATGGCTTATCATCGAGAGCGGTTGGAATTTGAGACTATCGGGAGGCAATGGAGCTTAAGGAGTGATAAAGTCGAAATGGCGATAGCGATGGCGGCGAGATCGAAAGGTGCTTGCGTGCAAGGTTTGTCGGTGTCGGTGTCGATGTCGGTGTGGTTGTCGGTGACCGAGGCAGGGCGGTGGTAAAACCGGCTAAATGAGCCCTCCTCAAAACTCTCCGGTGAATATCGGAGGATGGAGGCTCGCCATTCTGCAAACACACCAGGACAATGCACAGGTGCCAGCGGTTTTAAAAGCTCACAGCACCTTTTCAACGAACCGTCGGATTCAGCGATTTATCGCGGACACCGGAAGCGGTACTCAAGCAGTTTCTCCCATCCTTTCTATCAGCCGTAGTCATCCTTTTTCCAACACACCGACTGACAGCCTTCATATTCCTTTCGTATTCTTTATGCTCGAGGGAGCGGAGGGCGCAGGGCGCAAGGCGCAAGACGCGCAGGGTGCAGCATACCGGTGATCTTACAGTCTCCTTATACCCACAAGGAATCTGCCACTGACAACCTTTCACTAGAGTTTCACTTCTCATGCCAAGGAACACAATTTATGCTTGGACATCTTTACAGACAGTTTCATCCGTGGTCGCAGCCTCGGGCACTACATAGGATACATCCACGTACGCGCATTTCATAACTGCTCGCTAATTATTCGAGTCCCTCGAGAAATCGGATAGCCGTGCTTATGCACTTTGAGTTGATTCAGTTAAAATCGGATATCCCAGTTTAATTATGAATCGTTTATCTTCCTAACATCACCTTTCAAATATTCCGCGATACTAAATATTCTTATAAAGTCCTCTTCTCGAAACTACTTATGCCAAAAAGATCAAAGAATATGTACATAAGATTTATTCCCCGAATATTGCGGACCGAAGAATAACCGATATTGAAAGCTGTAATTTCCCAAGGCAGCGAAGAGAAAAGGAAGAAAAACTCGACTATGCGGACGCAGCATTTTCAAGGTGGGAAATTGACCAGCTGGAGTTCATTGGGTTCGGGTCAATTACACCTCCTTGATTCCCCTGGCACATCTTCTCCTATCCGGAGTCAAAGCGTGCCAGTGTGAAATTCACGTCAATATTTGCTTTGATCCTTTCCAACTGGTTCACGGGATCGAACACTCGCTCCTCTTGCTTTCCTTCGATTTTCGCTTTTTCCACTCGGATCAAACATAGCTACGGCTTCTTCAATGTTTCACATTCCTGTTGTTTCTTTTGGAGATACTTATTTCCAAAAGACGCTTTATTTCAAAGGCTCCTCTTTCGCTCACTCCATTCTGCTAACTTAAAGTTACGCAAGTTGGGATCGAAGGTGTGCCAAGTACGTGGAGGAAGCTAGCTCTCAAACTACCACTAACTGTCGCGCACATTTGTAGCTACGAACACTATGTCGGCCAACTGAGAAACTACTTCGAGCCAAGTAGCGCTTACTAGTACAAAGTAAAACTGTTTCTCAGTACTTGGGAATCTCGGTAAGTTAGGAAAAATGTTGTACAAACAAAGATACGGGTTTCCTAAAACAACCAGTTGACCGGTAAACATTTGGCTAGTTCGAGTTAGGATGGTGTTTGCTCCAAGGAAAATGAATGGAAGATGGCTTTGTTCGAAGGAAGGAAGGGCTCGGCATTTGCGGAGTAAAATTTGCGCGGCCCAGTCGCCGGAACCAGAAATGGTCAAGAGCAACTGTTCGTTGTCAGAGCGTTCAATGATAAATCACGTACGGCGACGGCTCGTAGAATAGTAGCGGCTTGTTTGAGGTCAATCGTTTCCGACTCGGCCCCTCCTCTCTACTCCACCACCACCACCACCACCACCACCACCACCCTTTCTTATTAACATCCCTTTCTTCCAATTATCACACTTCATATGAGTAGCAATTAGCAATATGCAAAATAAAAGAAAACGTCGCTAGCATTACAAACTGTTGAAGTGGGGTAATCTACGTTTCACTGATACTCAAGTCCCATACAAAGTTACCACGACGAGAAAGAGATCATAATAATTCCTATCTATACTCATATCGGGCCGAGTAGATCAGAATTTCATTAGAACCATTTCAAAAAATGGGTGAAAATTACTAAACTATTGGAATGATGGATAACATTATATTCTATTATTACTTCGTACTTCGGTATCTAGAAATAAAAAAATTAGAAATAAATAACATAAAATGTTAACACTAATTGTTTAGTTGAGACCACCTTGGACAAAGTGGATACTACTTAAAATAAAGAACAAAATACAATTAAAGGAAAGAAAAGAATGTTGAATCATCAGATTCGGTATAGAAAGAGCTTCCATAGCCCCTCTATCCAACCCATCATATGGAATCCCATTGGTATGTTAATGAATTGGTTTGCGGCTGATTTCATTGAGTTTCCCCTTACTTTCGCAACAATAACAGCATTTTTGAAAGTGCAATTTCCGTCCAACTAGTTTAGTTACTTGTTTTAGTGTATTGGTAGACGATCTGTAAGAGAAGTTTGATACTATTATAAATTCGGCCAATGTGGTTTGGGTACTTGCTTTGCCCGGTTTACACCCTTCAAATTAAAATATGTACAAAGAAACTTTTAGCCAATATAAGAAATATTTCCCATACACATAGTAATTCTAAAGAATAGTATTATCATGTGACGTGATTGTAAGTTGGTAATAACAAACAATAGCTACAAATAAGTAGAGAGAGTTACCTTATTACAGTGTTAAGAAAATAATGTAGACTTGAAATTTTCGCAATACTACCATGTCTTTATCCCGAAAAGGCTAAACGAAGTGTGATGGCGTCGACAAGAAAGTTGTCTGAAGGAAAAGTCTAGCGGCGCGTTTAAAAACTAGCCCCTATCCTATTCGCTTTGGCCGGGGTGTCCGCTTTGCTCGGCTCTCCCCTATCCACTCGAAAATCCACCACAACAGCTACTGTCAATATTATTGCGCGTTAGTACCGTCGCACGATTGATTCCAATAAACTTGGTTAAATTCTATTCATTTCTCCAATAATCCCCTAATTGTGACTGGCCAACTTTAATCTATGAAAAACTCGGGATGTTTAATTATCTCCCGGCGAATTTGATGAACAAACTGCGGCTCGTGGAAAGTAGCCGAATGTAATTTAGCAAGAATTATTACTAGCCAATATAGGGGGGCGGGGGGCTTCTGGGGGGGCTCTGTGGAATTCTATTAGCTGCGGCACATACGTATGTACATGGACATTGAGTGGACAAGGGGAACGAATTGAAAGTGCCACTCGGGATATTGATCACCGCGCCTCGCTCATTAGGGATTAATTAAGAGGCGGGAGAGGGTGAGAGGGTGAGTGGAGGGAGGGAGAGGCTCCTAGTCATTATTAAGGGAAGTTGGACTAGTCGAACGGGCATGTGTTACCTGCGTTGGCCCTACTCGAGATCGATTGTCCTGTCGTGTTTTCTCGCCCGAGGAATCCAACTGCGATTGCTTTCTCCACCATAGAGGCTTGCATTCTAAAGCTTTCCTGGCCACTTGATGCATCGTTCACGCTCCACCTATGCTCTCGCTACCTATTAGAATCTCCTTTCACGTTAAAGTAACACAGTGGCAGCTCTCGCTGCCAAGCTGTCTCGCCAGTTGACCCGAAACATCGATGGAGCAGCTACCCTCAAATAATAGACCGGAAATTCTGCGGCTTAAAACTCGACAGATTTTCTTTTGCTGCTCGATCAATAGTGCAGCCGTCTCACGGAACCGCGCCTCAGAAACATCTTCTATCGCTCCGACGCGACGCCAACTCTCTCAGAAACTCTGGCAAGTACTCCGAGAAATTAGATGGACAGTTCCAATATGGAAAAATTGCTTCTCTAGTTGAAGCAAGCTTCAACTCAAAGTAACATTACCAGTTACCCCTTTCATTCGTACGATTGAAATCTAGTTCTTTTATAGGGGCGCACATTCGCCGAATCTATTATAACTTGGCTACGTAAAATATTAGCGTGAAGCATGAATTATATGTAGTAGTTAGAATAGTATTAATCAGCAGCTTTCATACTTGAGAGCGTTGATAGACTCGGCCTAGTAACATATGGAAAGCATCCTCTTCATATAGTGAATTCTCTTAATATAGTGAGCAAACAAAGCGGGATTGATTAAACCGCAAAAACTACAGAGCAAATTTCATTAATACCATTTCCCAGTTGGCCTGCTGGCTCGCCTTCACCCCTCAGCCCACTCTTTGTTTGAGCGGTGCACTCGCGGTGCACTCGCGCGGCCCACTAGCGGCCCACTAGCGGCCCACTAGCGGCAGCCGGCTTGTCCGGAACCACAGATGCACAGCTCTCTCGGCTACTACGAGTGATTAGAGTGCGGTCGTTTTATTAAGTGCACCGTCGACCGGCAATAATTAAGCCTACATGCGAATTGGCATACCGAGAGATGTTCGCCGTTTCCTGGGACGCCAACATGTTTGCCACTGGCCCATCGGCAATATCTTTAACCTTCCTCAATTTTCTTCTCTCAATCCACCAATTTACGAAATTCACACAAACACATCTACCTACATAGATGTGTACACGCCCTTATTCCTTTCTTCCCCTTTTATTAAAGTTATAAAACTTCGCTTCTCAAATCAAACGTTTGTCCCGTGAATTACTTGACCAGAAGACGGACTGACTCTGACCTCCCCAACTTAATCCACCCAACATTCAATTTTACTTAATCCTGTAATAATGCGCCTAGAACACAAACTCTAGCAGTGAGTTAGTTTGTTGATTCAAAGTTAAATCAAATGGTCTGGAATACTTCATCCAAATTCGAGGGTAACTAAA
This sequence comes from Ectemnius continuus, assembly GCA_910591665.1. Taxonomy (NCBI): domain Eukaryota; kingdom Metazoa; phylum Arthropoda; class Insecta; order Hymenoptera; family Crabronidae; genus Ectemnius; species Ectemnius continuus. Next base: position 14,888,319 of record OU342864.1, on the reverse strand, counting down.
CTGAAGAATACTTGGCTCTGGTTAGTTTGTTGTTGAAACGTGCTGCCATTTTATCAGATAATCTTACTGATAGGCTTCAATATTCATTGGAATTAACATGGGGTTTCAGGTGGGAACGGTATTAATGAGAGGTTGATGGCGCTTGCATTGCTATATCTATACTCTAAATAGTACGTATCTATGCATACGTATTTATTAATAAGGCATTGTAAGTTTAGTGAATGCGGCTTAAATACAAGAATCCACTCTACCATCTGCAAATTCATTCTGAGATGAAAATTGTAACAACTTGATACTTCTTAGAACACGTATAATGTCAATCGATTTCCATCAGACACGTCTTGATACTATTGTTTCATAGATGCAATATGATTTTCGTAGAGAAAAGCAACCGGTGACAGACTAATATTGATTATGAAAGGTAAGATAAGATAAGGGGCTTAGCGAGAAAGTATAAATTATGTGCGAAACGTTAAACAGAGTTTTACCGTTAATGATCGCTGATGCTGGCTATGGGGGCGAAAGAAAGTTGCAATTTTCGGATTAGGAAAGATCCAAGTTGAAAAATGTGGTTTATGCATGAGGTAGTTGGAAGCTCGGGGTGTAGGTGAAACGACGACGGAGCTGCAGTAGGATAGGGTAGGTGGTGGGTGGTGGGTGGTAGGTGGTAGGTGTCGACTTTATTAAGTGGATTAACGCAAACCTCCCTGGCAGTTGACCCAGATATGCAGGCCAGAATGCTGTTTAGCGGGCGCATAATAAGCTTCGCAATCCTGCTGCGCGCCACTGCGACAGCCTGTTCTCTCATGCTCTCGATATTCCTTGTCGCCCAATAAACTCCAATATTCCCTCCGCCATCACTTTTCAACCGAATCAGCTTCCCCGCACAACCTATGAAGAACAGCCAATTTTTCTCTTGGTCTCCTTCATGCTTCCAGCTAGCTAGTACAGGGTGATTCACTTGCCTTTGAATTAGAACTCTTCTAGCCCTTATTTTTTTTGGTGGACTTCCCGACCTTCTCCGGGACTGAAATTTGGTGGGTAATGTTTTTTGCATCAAGGAAGATACCATAAAAATTCGAGACCCCTAGCTCAAAGTTTAGGTTTTCACCTATTTTCGTACCTCGAAAATGGTCAACTTTTTCAAGTTTCTCAAAATCGGCCGAACTCGAAATATTTTGATTGTTTTCATATCAGGGTCGATAGAGAACTAAGAATCCGTGAAAAAAAGTCCGGATTTGCAACGGAAACGGGTCGAAAAACCGTCCAGAAAAGTTCATTTTTGCTCATTTTTAACGGTTTTTATTTTTTTTGGTGGACTTCCCGACCTTTCCCGGGGCTAAAATTTGGTGGGTAATGTTTTTTTGCATCAAGGAAGATACCATAAAAATTCCAGAGGCCTAGCTCAAAATTTTTTTTCGGCAAATTTTTCTTTCTAACACCCCTTCAGATTTTTTCACGATTTTTCGAAGGTCCCGAACTCGGGTTTTTTCTTTAGGAATCGATTGTTTATGCATGAAAACGGATAGAAAACAAGAAATCCGTCGAAAAAAGTCCGGATTTCTATCGATAACACTAAAAAAACTGCCTTTAAAGTTCGATTTTGTCGGTATTTTCTCTGGTTTTCCCCATATTTTTTAGACTTCCCGACACTTTCCGGGGCTGAAATTTGGTGGGGAGTCTCCCCTTGCACCAAGGAAGATGTGATATAAATTTCAGAGCCCCAGCTTAAAATTTGTTTTCCCCCATATTTTTGGCCATCGAAAATATCAAATTTTTGGTGGTGATTCAAAGGCAAGTGACTCACCCTGTACATTGAAACTGAACAGAATTGGATTGTGCCTCACACATCTAGAACGATAATACGGAGATTGCTATTACTTTTGTTGTTAAAAATCATGAAAGAGACCTGTTAAATAGGTAGATGCTATTTGTAGGGTAGAAAACTAGAGTGCTGATTCGGTTGGCGTATGCAATTGGGAAGAAAGGGTCGTTGAAAAAAGAAAGGGAAACCATTTCATTTGGTGGACCGGGCGGTGTTCTCTATGCTTGAAAGGTTTTGCTCGCCAACTTGGCCATTTCATTTTGCCTCGCAGTTGAAAATAACTGTTTTTTTCTTCTTCCTGAAGTTTAATGGAAAGGCTAGGATTGGGCTCACGAGTCTCCGGGTTGCTCATGTCTTTGTACTAACTAGTAGAATACTTGGACGGCTGATACGGATGTCCAGACAGATGGAAGGTCCTTTTTCGAGCTATGCAGATCTGTATAATGTATCTGAAATAGTATGGTAAGCGCGTGCCCTTTCCCACATAGAGATAGTCTATCTCTGCATATAGATATCTAGCTAGAGGAGTCTCCGGCGAATCGTGTAATTTCTCCTGGACGCACGCGTCAAAGCATTTTGAACGGCTGCCAGGAAGCTTGTTGACTGCGCCGTATTGCGAACTTTTCGGGGAAAATCGGGGGTGAAACGGGAGGGCAGGTTCTCCGGGAAGGGTCGATTTTCCGCTGGAATATGAAACGTTATGCGACTACCGCGCACCAAAAATACTAAACGCTTGACCGCACGTCGCGTCGCGTCGCACGTTCTCCGGTCAAATTTCACCAGACAAGAAAACCCAATTGCTCGCCGCAACACGCTCCACTCCTAGTTATACGACTTCCTTCCAATCGACAATTTTACCAGTTAAAAATTGCATCCTTCCAAAATGAACGGCATACTGGCTGGCCATCCCTTCCAATTTTGCTAACTCCATTCAAAGCCTTTCTCAACCTCACCCGACTGTTTTCGGATATTTATGATGCTGACGTGAGCGTGTTCTCATTTTGATCTGATGATGGACACAATAGTTGAAATACCCGCAACTAGGAGGATGACAGAGAATGATCGTTTGTGCGAAGAAATGTTTGAATATTTTCGAGAAACTTGGCGGAGGGGATGGGTCGAGTGTCGAGTGTCGAGAGTAACGAGAAACTAGAGCAGACAAGATTAATTAAGGGAACCAACCAGTGCGGAGCTCCTTTGCCAAATCAATGAAACGTTTTTAATTCAACGACATCGACGCGAAAACCGAGACTCGATGTACTTCGGCTTTTATCTCGATTTTTCGAGGGAATGTGAGAAATATAAAAAAAACTCCAAACATTGCCGAGATTTTTTGAATTTCATATTTTCCCTCCGGCGGCTGTTACAACAGAATGTCATTGATTATTTCTATGGAAATCGACACCACATAAACCAAATACAAACATATATTCCATCTATTGGTCAGGCAGCCATCCTCTAGACCGCCATTTTATTGTTCACACTAGCAAGATTCACTTTATTGCGAATCCTGCTTTAATCCTTTAACCTACCCACAATATTACGCAATAATATCTAAGTTCTCCTATTTATTTAGAAAGGCAGGTTATATCACACTTTAATATTTTAGTTAACACGGAGTATGTAATAAAAGCAGAGAACTGAAATGATGCTGTTTTGTATGGCGCTTGCTGCCATGTAAATCGAAATCGAAGTCGAAGTCGAAATCGAAATCGAAATCTAAAGTATCTCCCCGATCGTTGTTCGATAGGGGATTGTCTTCGTTAAAGAGCATCGATAGCTTTGATTGTAAGTAACGTATCGTTGGAAGTATTGAATTGATTTGCGCGTTAGTATGGTATGAGAGAAAATTAAGAGAAACTTGTAACAAGAGGGTAAAAGCGAAGGGAAGTTGTATCCGATTAGAGGGATTGGGCTTCTGAAATATTTGAGGTGGAGGGTCTGTTCATCGAAGCGCGAGACTCGCAAGCAGAATTTCTCGGATTTCGGGACTCAGCTTCCACATCACGTATTCTGGCGTCTAACTTGTGGCTGAAAGTCAGCGTTACTTTTACAGGAGACTGGCTAGATTCAGGCGCATTTCGTTGTAAACTTCCTGACGATATGTCCACCTATCTTCGTACTTCCAACATCCCTCTCCTCCTCTCCTTTGTCCTCTTTCCACTTTCTTCTTTTCTTCTAAACTGGTGGGTTTCACTGCGTACCAGCCCCACCCCCACCCCCACCCCCTCACCCCTACATCATTGAATTAGGTTCGCCTGCTTTAAATCGTTAGCCAGCCCAGTCGCTTCTCCTTCTCCTTCCTCATCTTCTCTTTTAGAGTCAGTCATGGCTTTGAACCACTTCAATCAACATTTTCTTTATTTTCCGATCTTTCATTTCACTACTCTATATAGAATAGTTCTCTAGAGCTTATCTTCCAGTTGTAAGACATTTTAGACATTTATCAATACATTATTTTCACTTCATTCTATCTAGAATTATCGTATGAAACGGTTTTCTTTGTAACGAAACACTTTTCTGTCGTTTTAATGGTATATAATTTTGAACATACATGTACAAATGTATATCTCTTGAGATATTAACCAGTTAAGTGCGTTTGACGTGTATACACGTCGAACTTGCAATTGCTTAATTTTAATTCCGCACTATGTGGGCGATTTTTAAAACTAAATTCCACAGTTAAGAGGTTAATAGTCTCCCTTGGAATCTTTATTTTTAGTGTACAAAAACTCATGAAGATTTAAAAGAAAAAAGCCAGTACAGTAATTAGTAAGGTTCGATTGAAGTTTTACAAATGTCTTATTGATACAAGGAAGATTTGAGATTTGGTCTTGTAAGAGGAAGAGTGAAGTAGTAAGTGTTGTTAAGAAAGATGAGTAGAAAGAGAACTGGGATGAAAGCATGATTGGGGAGATATGAGAGAGAAAGAGGGATGGCATGGCGTGTGCGTGCGACGTATGATGGGGTTGGATGTAGGGAGGTGAGGAGAGAGAGTGCTAAAAGGGAGGGAGTATGCCCAGCTGCATAACTGGCAAGTTGGTAGGAATGCCCGGAGCAGTATTCTCCTCTATCCAGGTCAACTAGAGCTGAGTTCTCTGTTAATAGACTTAATAAACTCGAGGTACACGGACAGACGCGTACCGAATGATAGGTGGTATCAACATATTCTAGCCTCGAGCTCGCTCTCTATGCTTATATTCATAATTAACTGGGGATCATGCCACGGCGAAAGAGAGGAAACTCCTATCGCTCGACGGACAGAGAGACACACTGGATTCTAGCCATTCCTTCACCGAACCAACTAAGTAGGATGACATCAATCATTCTGTTAGATAATCGATTGGAATAGGAGAATTCTCCATCGTGGAGGAAAGCAAATCTAAACTCAAATCTCTGTATTAAAAATGTATGCTAATTAAGCGGATGTCCTTTAATTGAAAATTGATTCGTGCCAGCTGGTTGGGCTCGAGTAGTGGATTCGAGAGCGAAGGGATTGCAGGGCATATCTGTTACGGTAGGAAGATTGGACCGATACCATCCGAGGTAATTATCAGGTTGGGATGCATCGGCCGGGTAAACGATAATCCTTGTCGAAACCTTTCAGTGGCCGGTGGTAAACTTAGCCGCGCGATATCGAGCCGTAAATTCCGAATCTAGGAGAAGTTGCATCTGGAGATTGCGCCGAAGGGGCTCGTTAATAACGAAGATCTAGCTGAGGATTAAGCAGAAGGAGAGTCGGACTTGGACTCGGAGTGGGAGTGGGAGAATCGCATATAAGGGATCAAATGCAATGCTCCTAAAGCGTTGGAGGGAGGAAGGGAGGTAGAGAGTGCTAACGGGCATAGAGAATGAGATCGGCGCATAGAGGGAGGTTTGGCCTCTGTGGGTGAGGGACAATGGTGGACGCTATAGCCATAATAGGTGACATACAGCCCTAGAAACAAACGGCCGCGTGCGAAGCTGGCCAAACACCTCGAAACACGTACCAACGCTTGCTTCGAGCAGCCAGCTTCCTATATGTATATGCTCCTATAGATCCTACATATATATAGAGCTGGAGGATGGCCGACTTTGCCCTCGGTGCTCGGTGCTCGGTGCTCGGTGCTCGGTGCCCGGCGCTCGGCGCTCGGTGCTCGGTGCTCCATAGACCAGTAAAGTAATCAATTTCTGCGTAACGCGGAAGCTGGGGCCAGCCAGAAACTTGCCAGAGGTTATTAAAAAAATTGTTTTCACAAAGGTTCGTTCCTAGCTATTTTTACTGAGTTCCCACCGCGCCGCTGTTCTATCAAACACTGTTATACCAATTATATATGTATATCTATAGTATACAAGAGTATATATACCGAGTTAATGTAGCTTTTCTAGATCGACTATGGATAAATACCTCCAACTACTAACTCCAGCCCAGATAAACTAGAATCTACGCACTTTCATACAACACAGAACAACACTAGCTGCTCTAGCAGCTCTAACTTTTGGGTGAAGTTCAACAACCTTGACCTTACTCTCTCACTGTTAGATTCAGTTGCTTCTGCAACTGGTTCCCTTTTATTCGAATTATCCAGTTTTATAGATGGATAATTGTTGAGGTACAATGAAAGCCATGTAGTCCAGACAGGGGTAAAACATGAAACGCGTTTGCTTATTTTGTTGATATTACCTCGCGCCTCGTATTAGTATGTTATTATGGGCAATTCACCCTTCGCGAAGTGTATGAAGGGCATTGTGCTCCAGCATTACACAGTTCATTTAGAGAACGAAGAGCCACCTACACCTACATAGACGTGCAAGTCAATTTCTCCAATTCTTGCTAAATGCAATGAAAACATTGTTTTCCTCGCTCCCGAAAAGTCTGGAATTTTGGAGATTACCATTGGGCAGCTGTCTCAAAAGTCGAGAATTGTCGGAAAAGATTCGACACTTTGAATAAAAGAATCAAAGGATACTAATCAGTGTGAAAAGGGTTCGAATATATTCATCCGAGATTGGAGAAGATATCTGTGAATTGAGGGTGGAATCGCGATAATGCATTCGATTGGGAAATAGTTGGTGCAGCGTGCAGTGCGCGGAACTGATCCAAATGATTTTGACCGGAGGGCGATGGAAACGGGCTGCAATATTAGAAGGTGCTAGGCAAATCGGATACTATCCAATATTGAATGCAGAAGCAACTCATTGATCATGCACCATTGATCACATAGTATAACCTCCTATCTGCGCATATTGATTCCCATCATGCAGATAGCTATCCAACCTTCCGGCTCTTCCGCATCACAATTTCTTATGGCCTGGCAACATTCACTTTTTTAAACGAGTATTGCTCCTCCAATTTGCACAAAGCTTCCACATGTTGCCCGAATCAAAACATGGCGCCCACCCACCAATAGATCCTAGCGGGATTCGTCAACGCTACCCACTCCATTATCCAAAGGACGCTCTCTCAAAGCGAATGAACTCATCAATTACATAATTTACAGAGATATACGCGCTGGAGATAGATTGAAAGCTGGCTTCATTTGAAAACGAAGAAATCATTAGTAAAAGGAGGGCGAAATAGTGTGATGTAGGAGAGGAAAGCTTGGATGCAATCGGCTAAGGGTGTTGGCATTTTTTGATATTGCCAAACGTGTTTGAGGCCTCTATCAATATTAACTGAGTATACATCGGTAGTGAATCAGGCCTCAATTTTAACAGGTGATGTTAATGAGGGGCTTATAATATGTGCTCAGGTACACATCAATACTCATTAGGACCTCAGTATCAGATAGTAGTGGTGTTAATGAGGGGCTGCTACTGGCCGCATTAGTATGCATATATTCGAGAGGCCGCACACACATCAGTATTCATTGGTAGATCAATATGAGTTTTGCATTTGTTGTTAAAATACTACAGAGTGTTTAATGCTGAATTAACAGTACTTAATTACAATGAGGTGTAATCTGTATCAGTAAGCAATTTATATGTATTTAACTGTGAATGGTGGCTCATCTAGTTTTTGGTAAGGGCAAACCAATTATCATGACGCGGCATTTCTTTGAAACTAGTTTATCTTTATACAATGAAAAATTTATTTCGTCACTACGTTACTAGATAGTATGAGACAAGTAGGATTGTAACAATTGGATAATTCTCAATGGCCATCTAATTCGAAAATTATGGGGAAAAAAGACCATCGCAAAAATGGTTAATATTACGTACAACTATATGATCGGAAAGGTGTATTAGATATTGATGGAGGCCCTTCCAAAATCGGGAAGAATGGAGAGTGCTAAGCGGTAAACGGTGAGAGAGGTTTGGAGTGGAAATTTAGGAGTGGAAAGATGGTGTGGAATGAGTGGTGATCGGTGATTGGTGATTGGTGAGTGGCGAGTGGTGAGTGGCGAGTGTTGAGTCTAGCATTATTTTAGTAGAAGCGAATGGTAGTTAAAGGCCATAATTTTGGGGTAGCCGAATCGGAAGCAGAATGAGGGAGGCGGGAGCAGTGTAAGCGCTTCGGGGCTCATAAGTTGAGTCTCCGTTATCGCAGGCATAATTCAGGCTATATTCCTGAGAAAGAAAGGGTCGATTTGGTGGGTTGCGGCTGCACAAGTGATTCAGCCCAGTGGAACTGGCCATTTCGATTGAGAATATCAAGCAGGTCGATTGTTCGCGGTACAAGCCGAAGCGGGTAAATCGGGCGCGATAGGTTTGCGAAGCTGTGTGCGCGTCTGTTAATGGTACCAGGGACCTCGATAATAGGAGCTAGTGTGCAGACACTGGGGCACACAGATAGAGAGACGACCAAAGGCAATGTGACTCTCTCTCTTTCTAGTCCGCAACCCGAAGCTCGAACCTCCAACCTCGAACCTCCAAGCCCGAAGCCCGAAGCCCGAAGCCCGAAGCACGAGGTCCCCCCAGTCTCGATATATCGCCCTCCCTCTTGGATAGAGCTGCGGCGATTAAGGTCAATAATCGTCGCGAAGAACCACCACTAAAACGTCTCCCTGTTTCATTTCGCTGGCTCTCGCAGCTTGGGAGGGAGCGCGGGAGTAGAGAAAGAAAAGTGAGTGGGGGGGCGGAGGAGTGTGAAGAATTGAGGTTGATAGGCGCCGCCTGAAACGCTGTCCCATTTGCTAAGTAGCTCCACTACTGACATGACAAAGTTGTAATTTATTGGCAAGAGGCTCTGAACTACTTTCCTCTTTCTCTGACATTGACAAAGATTCAATATGCATTCTGCGTTTGATAGTGCGCTTTTCAAACAGATCCTACAGGCAGACATACTATTTTATACCTTGAATATTCGTGACTGGAATTTTGATCGATTCTCGGACGAATGATTTACTTCTAATGTCGAAATATGATCTGATAATAGCAAAAAACCGGTTAATATATGAGTTGTATGTCAAGGCAGGGCGTTTCTGTACGGCAACAGCTAATGGGGGTCCGTAAAATGGATCTTGTGTAATGGATTAGTTCAGTTTACATGTTGAATAGGAAACCTGCCTGAATTTGCTTGTTAGCACGATTGATGTCGATGCTATATCTCTGTCGGCGATTGTAATGTAATTAACTAGAGGAGTGAATCACATCTACTCACATAGCGCATTAAGCAACATAGTTCATCTTCGGAAGATGCATTCTAACATGTAGACGCTAGAAAACAAGCCCTCTCTAATATTATACCTGTAATATGATATGTTATAGATATGAGATGAACGAAGATAATGAGGTGTCGTTGTTGTTAAGTGGAAATAGTCGTTTGGGCTAAGTTAATTGAACACTCTCGTTTTATACTGTACTTCTGTTAGGCCGTTGAAGCTTGAACAAGCATTTTTATCACTCGCTATATGGAGGAAGATAAAGGCGTATGGAGCATTTTCCAAGCCGTCTGTTCGAGGCCTTTGCCCGTCAGACCTTTGTGTAAAGGGTAAGCATAAGATCGGCTGAAAAGCGGAGGACTTTTGTGAGGAGTGCGAAGACACAGTGTTCTTCAGTTTTATGTCAGTGAAACGGAAGCGGGCTATTTCCATAGAGTGATTCTATGCATGTAGACATGAAAAACAACGGCTGGAGAAGGAAGAAGAGAAAGAAGAAGGTTGCACTGTGCGCTAGGAGGCTAGGTTTTCTCTTGGAGGTAGACGTCGGGCGAGGATAACTTATTCAAGGCCAATTAAAATTTCACCCTCTTGTCGCTGGCATACCATCAGTGAGCTATATCGGCAGTGAGCAGCCGGCAGCCGGCAGTCGCCAGGATAGCTTGTCCCTCGAGGATCAATGCTTTACATTCGTCTCTCCTCTTTAGCCGACAGCATTTCAGTAACCAACCACGCTAGCAATAGCAGGATTGTTATTCATTAACCGGAGAATGCTGAACCTCTCGGGCTTTCCTGGTTTTTGAAGAGGAAATCCTTAGGGTGCGGTCTTTCGATTGAAAGGAACGATAAAGCCATCCTACCAAAGGCAAACTATCGGACAATGAAACAGAACTTTCCTTCGCTCAATTGTTGTATCGACCAAAGGTGACGCTGGCTGCGACGCCTTTTTCTCTTCTCTAACAGTCAACTGATCTTAGAAATTCTACAACTCTTAACCTACTTCCAATAACGAACTACAAGCAATTGAACTTCTTACTAAGAGATTCGGAGGAAATACTCTTAAAGAGTATATTTCGAATTGACAGAGGTAAAATAGAGATTTGAGCAGTGTTACGTATTCGCGATTTATAAGATTTTCGAGGAATTGCCACTCTTTCTGATAATGGTGGTGGGCTTGTCAAGAGTGTTGTTTGGATAGTAGTTGTTGTTGGAAGGTGGAAGGAAGCTCGACAACCGAGTGGAGGGCTGCGGCCAAGTCGATTCATCTAAGGAAACTTCATTCTTCACCGGACTCCTTTGATCCGATTTCCGGAGCCCGTGCAATTGAAGTCAGGTGGCACCTTGACTCTTCCATTTTTCAGGGCTGCCCCAATAAATCATTGAGCGCTACGGGGAATCTCGACGAAGGGAATCGCGTAACGATGTCGCTCGGCCATCTGTGATCCAAACCAATGGGAAATTCATTATCCTTCCAATCTATCTTCCCACCAGGACCATCACTAGAATCCATCGACCCATCTCATTCTCGCCTAACCTAACATCTTCGATTATACATACACATACATTTTCTATCAGCCTTAGTTCTTTTTATTCCAAAATAAAGCGATGGACTGATATAAGATTGCATTAATTATAGGAGGAGAGACGGGATGCTTATTCGTTAAATATTATAGTCGAGTGAGGAGGAAGAGGGCCTGCGAAAGTTGCGGTAGAGCAGGGGCTGTTATTATAAGTTTTCGATAGGAGGGAAACTTTATTCGATTAGAAGTTCGAGCACCGTTAACAACAAGCCAAACATGGAACATCTACAAAGCAGCTCGATAATTGCATCGTAATTTCGCTAAACTATACAACTATACAACGTTAAGCTATTGCTTATGCCAGCCACATCGTTATGCAAATGCGCCCCTCTGAAAAACAAGATATCGGTGTGTTAGTGCTATAGCCTCCCTGTACAGAAATAACATAGTACATAAGCTCTTTGTGGTCACATTATATGTAATATGCGATCACTGCGTAATAGTGGTTACTACCTACGCATCGAAGAAGTATTAGTCGCTTGTGAGCTTGTTGGTATGTAAATTAGTCGATTTTAGAGAAGATCGATCCACTTCAATCTCATGGCCGCCAATATTTCTAAAGTTGGAGCTTATACTGTTCCATTTATGAAGCTTTCGCAAGTACAATAAAAGCAGCAGTCGAGAGCTTGCAAATCCCTGTGCCAGAGCTTTATAGTCTGCATTCGCTCGTTTGGTCCAGCTATTCAGATCTTAATTATCACCATTAAAGTCCCTCTATAAAAAGAGTAAGGATCGACTGTCGGCTATACAGTCTACTACGTCTACTGCGTGTATTTATGTATACATACTGGAGTTTTTATCAAGTGTCCTCGTCGTAGCAATTCAGTAAAATGCACAGCTCGAGTACAGAATTACTCTCTTAATTATATCAATGTCCTATGCAATTTAACAGAATGGATAAAAAACCATTGAACTGCTTAACGTGGAAAAGCTATGAATATCGATTTGCTCCGAACATTCGCCAGGCGAGTCATTTATTTCGTCGATCGCCATTAACCCTTCGAAAATGAGGAGATAAATAACGTAACGGTCTACCTATCAGTCAAAGTTGAAGCATGCAAACTTCAGAGAATCTGTATGCGGCAGCAAAAAGGCGAAGAGAATAAATTGAATAATTGTGACATAACAGACAGACTAGACAATGATAGAGATTTCTCCGGCAAGAGTTATGCTCGGGACAAATTGTTATAATAGACAGCAGCCTCACAATAAGCCGATTATAGCGCTTTTTCCTATAATCGCGAAAGCAGTGCATATTAGGTGGCTCTGATTGAAAGGGTGGGAAAAAGTAAAGTTATACTTTAGCACGCAAATAGAAGAAACGTCGTTGGCTAGAAAGAAAAAATGCTTGGTGAAACTTTTCCAGCAAGAACTTGAATCGAAAGCTAGCATGGCAAGCGTTAATCAAGGAGCTCCGTGAAAGCCGAATGCGAGATTATCCACTTAAAATGCAGCCGGATAACTTAATATTGCCTTGCTTTCCATTCGCTCCTCTCATCCCCCCCCCCCCCCTCTCACCCCCTCTCATCCCCTCTCATCCCCTCTCACCCCCCACTGACCCCTCTCCCTCTCGCTCTTCTGGGAATATGCTGCACTTATTACCACGAAGCCCGATTAATTTTCTCGGAGATTGTTTCTGCCTAGAGGTTGTTTCCATTTGCGAATTTTAATAATAGCCTTCTGGGAGACACGAGGAATTAGGCGGCTATATCTATGTGTCTATTGTTATTTGTTATGCGCGACTCAATAGAGATTATTTCTAAGGAAAGTATAGTAATATGTAGCAGGCACATCATCTTTATTGAACAGCGTTCAATATACGAAAGATTTGTCGAGGTAGTCGCATTGTCTGAGTAAAGCTCTGCAAAAAGGATTTGTCTTTCATGTACGCTATTGCAAAATCAATCTGAAGTTATGAAGGTGGAAGGGTGAAGTTTAGCGTGAATGAATTTCTGATTTGTATACTCACCACTTCTCTTTTTTTAGCCGAGACTTTCATAAAAACTAAAAGTCCACTAGCCAACCGTTCTTTGTGTGTAGACCATCGGTTACAAAGAGCAATTTGCTCGCAAAACGATCGCTTTGCCGGTCTAGATTGGCCGAATTCGTGCGTGAATATGACTTGTTTCTGAAATAGTTTCACTACGCGTAAAGATTCTTTTCAGGCTGCGTGTCTCTTTACTTTTTTCGCCGTTGGCAACATTTTTCATAGACACATCTGCAACCATGTAAATGCTATTTCGGGAAAATCCGACATGTATTTAGTCAGTTGGAACTTGTAACGTATCATCAGACCATTCGGTGTGTAATAAAAGTATCGTTCGTGATCGAGCTTATCTTCCTAAATAAAAATGAATGAAACCAGTCTGCATGGAATATCCGGAGGTGAGAGGAGAGAGAATGTGATGAAGGATGTAGGAAACTATGGCAGGAATGAAATAGAATTTCAAGGAGAAAGAAAGAACGAAAGAATAAATAGAGGAAATTGTGACGTGAAAGTTCGATTTGACAGGATATGTAGAGGTTCAACTGTTCGAATTTTATTTTGTTGGATTGGTCGCCTAGAAGAGTAACAATAAATATTTTTGAAGCGAGCTTTTAAGAGGAAAGGATGAGTTAACGTCGATGTGAAGAGGAAAGAGGAGAAAGGAGAAGAGAGAGAGGAGAGATAGGTGGCGCTGATGAAAGCGTTCACTCTCAGCGATTCATTCCGGTACTCCCTTTTTTAGAGGCTCTCACCACTCTACTTAGCCGTGATGCTCCGTTCATTCGCATGGATGACGAGGAACGTGGAACGTTGAACGTCGAACGAGCACTCTTAAAGAAACGCGCTATTGACCTTGTAACCAGGAGTTCGACAAGAGAAGGACAGCTCTCGCGGTTATCTACCTAGTTCATTTGTTTCTATAATGCCCGATAAAACAGCAAACTCGCTTTTAGCTCCAGCCACCCACCCGCCCACCTCCATCGACCCCTTCCCCCTAACGCCACTAATTCACTACTTAAACACTTGCCGCAGTTCTCCATCCTCTTTCCTCCAGTAGCTCTTTTTCATAGCCCGCCATTCTCATAAAAGAACCACTCAGAATTCAAGGCTTTTCAACGCTTTGTCCTCGCTAATCAATTATAAGAACCTCAATACTCATTCAAGCAATATCTTTCGGGCTAAACGTTAAAGTGAAATAAACCTATCACTAAATTGCTTCTTATTCCTTTTATTCACTATTAATTGCGGTCTTCTTAATGGCTACAGTTATGAATGGCCATCAAACATCCACATACAGATATCTCATTGATATTCCTTAGCCTTGGAATATGCGATATTCTTGTAGTTGTGCATATCAAAAGCGGCGGAACCACCAATCTTAACTGTGAGAACGGATTTATTATTTCTCGTCAATATAATACAAAACTTTAGCGACTCGAAGGATTAACAACCATAATACTTTTTTTGTGTACACTATAAATACATTTATAGTGTAAGATATACAGGTAGACATATGTATACTAAAGGAATATGCACTGTGCTCCACACTATACATAGTATATCCATAAGTTTCAGAGAACAGGACAAAAATTGAATGCATGATTCCATTAGAACGACTTTGGGGCTTTTCGTTGGCGATCTGTACATATGTTGGGATATAATATCTTGTATTAAGAGAAAAAAGCACCCGAGAAGTTAAGAGGAGAGGATAAATAGGAGTTGGGTGTCGAGAGAAAGGGTTAATCGAATCGCAGTGAATATTCTTTATTGAGGGAAATTTCCGGGCGCGGCGACTGCGCCGGAGCTTCTCAATTACGCTTTTCCATTTCGTCGAATGCCGTGGAGAGCGAGGAGTCACTTGGCTTTCTGAGAAAGTTCCGTAGAAAATGTCGGCTAGTCTGAGCTCTGACTGGCGGGTGGGTGGGCGAGAGGCGAGAAGTTCTATTTAACTAAAGGGGGGCGGCTGGCACTCGGTCCAACTTTCGAAATGGCTTCCTGTCGAGCGAAACGAGTGCGCGCCTCTGCTCGGCGAATATTAGACATCACCTAATTACGATCGATGCCACAATTACTCTTCGAGCCCGCCAACTCCGCCCGCTCTTCCTCTTCCGCCTCGCCCATCCTCCACCCTCACCGATTCCCTTCCTCTTCATTTTCAATTGCACCACTTTCAAGCCAAACCTTATACCGGACAATTTTCAGACATTACTCAGACATTACTCACAATCAGTCGGAACGAAACTTAGACTGGTGCATTTGCGGTTAGAAACTCTGACCTCGTCAAACAGCCAACATGGCACGCGTTATGCCTCAAATGATTCTACAAAATTCGCTACTGATCCAACCGAATATCAGCTATGACTTTCTCAGGCAAGATGCTTTACTGCTTAACGAAATCTCACACTTTTCTCTTACGATTTAAACATGAATGAGTAGCGAGAACACCGAAATGATACGTCGGCTTTTTCGGGAGCACGAATGATTGGCGTGAGCCAACGGCTCGGAGTATCATGAATTTCTCTCCCATTATTATAAATTCATAACAAGTATTGCAAGAGTTCTCAGCTTTTCAGTCTTATATTCATAAGCTGCGTCGGCAAACAATTTGCAATTGGGAGCAAATAATTATAACTATGTCGCGTCATCGATCAAATAAAAACGAGCCAGAATATAAAAGCATTCGAGGAGAATAGAAAACCTCATCAGATCGAGGCAGAGCGTTTTTCCAAGTGACACCTTCTTAATGAGGCTGAACACCCAAGCGACTTCACATGTATCTAGTATACATATAGATATGTATCTCTGGGAATATTCATAGGCATAGATGCATGACCAGACCTAGCAACATAGATCTCGCTCCAAGCTTTTCTCTCTCTCTCTCTCTCTCTCCGCTAACGCATGTTTCCCTTCGCGTCAACCTATTTCAACGTCCTTGTTCTTCTTCCCCATTGTTTTTCAAGTGGTCGTTCCCCTTTGGTAGCCTGGCCATTCATTTCACATCCTACACTCGCTTACTCATTACCCGACACCGTTTCATTTCAGTCGGGAACAAGTTTAGGCGTTTCTCTCTCCGTTCATTTCAATCCATCGGTACGACATTCTCCCCAATTCACCATCAATGAATTATGAGTGCTGCGCTTTCTCTTGAAAAAGCATTTGTTATCATACTCTATGGAAAACCTCTGCGATCCATGATAAAAGCCACTCGTTTTTTGCTATCTCCCATTCTTTTCAACCCAAAATAACTCTCTAGCTAATAGATAGTTTTGGACGCTGTTATCATTGTCTTGTGACTTTCACTGATTTTGACGAGCAACTCCGCTGACTTCGTGTATACTATTTGTCATTAAGTGGGAGTCACTTATGGGAGTCTTGGAATAGTGTAATAGCAATATGCTAGACTAGTATCTATAGATTAGAAAGACGTCCTAGTATAGTATATTGTAATGGGTTTCTGAGCTGCGAAGTGCGTTCAGTTGGTTGGAATGCCGAGAAAGCCGAAGGAAGGAAGGAAGGAAGGAAGGAAGTAATGAGGGAACTGGCGAATGTATCCTATCGTAAGTTCTTTGTTGGCGGAAGGTCTTATTGGAGGGTTGCGAGGGGGAGGGAGGGAGAAAGAGAGGGGGGGAGTATCAAGCGGTCTTTCCAGAGCCGAGACCGATTTCATTACGCTCACAGTGTAAACAATAATTTGGGATTCGAGGAGCGCAGACACGCTCTGCTGATTTCGCGGCGCCTTCCTCAGATCAGACACCTCTTCTCCTGCGCCGCCAGTTGCGCCGATTGCGCCGTCGATTGCGCCTCCGGTTGTGCTAGTTGCGCCAAGACCGTCGGCGTCGCAAGCAGCCGCTTGTTTGCACAAGAGCTTCCAATGAGACGGCGGGATAATCGAACTATCGGCTGCTTAGGTGAACTCTGCCAATATTTAACCTCAAATACACTAGCGACACCTGCTCAATGGAAAGAGTGAAAAGAAATTCCATCGCAGCCTAAGAACCTCCTCTCGACTCTTCAATTCCTCCCATTCAGAGAGAGACTCCCTTAAACCACCTCATTTCTAGCAAGAGCGCGCGCCTCCCTTCCGTCGTTAATGCTTTTTCACTCTGCGTCCCACTCGCTTTCCTCGCAAACCACTATTTCACATTACTTCCACTAGAAGCTAGACTCCCCTTTTTCCTTCCCCTTTTCAGCTTTCTCATCAGTCATCCTTCATTTTCTCCCATGCGCTTCACACCGATCAACATATAAATCTCTCTTAAAATTCTTTAATTGACAATTCTTTACATCTATCTCCATGCAAAATAAGTAATTATCTCTTACCGAAACTTCACCTCCGAGTCAAGTAACATTATTCATTTAACACAGTGACTTGTTCCCCAATATTTTTCAAAGGAATTGCAGTTTATCCGTCAAAATGATAGTTTGAGTAGTGAAGGGATTATGTATATGGAAATTTAATCGACGAAGCGTCGCGTCGTGGTCGTGGTTCGCTATGATTGCGGCCAAGCGGATCTCTGATAGAAGTTATCCTGAATAGGTAGTGGTGCAATATCATTTAGGAGAGAGCATAGCCAAGGAAGAGTCTAGTTCTCTAGTGGAAGAGTTGGGTGGTGGAGTGGGTGGGCCAGGTGGGCCAGGTGGGGCACTTGGTATTCCTAGTCGTAGTAGTAGTCGTAGCCGTATCTCTATAGGGATATTGTTACCACAGCTCGATTGCCCGAGCACGTGTGGATTATTCCTGTTCTCGATCCTCTCTTTTAAGAACTCTTAGGGAAAGCAGTGCCGCTGCCGCTGCCGCGCACTTGGAAATCTAGCGATCCCCGCTGCTTCGGCTATCCTTCGATTTTCTAGCATTCACTTCCGATACGCCGCCCCACCTTTGTTATGTTCGCTTTTTTATAGCCGGCTTCCTTCTTTTACGAATGAACATGACTCTTTTGCGAACGGCAGTCTTTGAAAGGGCTCGCGATCCGAGAACTGAAGTTGGAAAATCAAAGAATAGTTCAGATCATATGGCTCGTTAGATTGTATGATATTGCAGGCTTTCTTTCATATCTGCTCCTAGAAGCAGAGCGGGTCTCTCTTTCCAAGAAAATCTTTTATAGAAATCTGTAAAATTCTTATACCTTTTCATCTTTAATTTATGGAAACTACCAGGAGAATGGGAGTAGAATAAGTACATACTGTGGGTTAAGACCTCTCTGGCTCGGTTGGAATAGTTTTATTTAAAGGTATATTTCATGCTACCGTACTAGATTGCCATTCGGTGCTCTTGGCAATACGATAAATAACAAGTGTGCCGCGTATTTCATAATGTTGAGCCTGCACCTTCTGTGGCGAAGCTTCACTATCACCCGGAGCGTCCTTATACTATTTTACGGGGAGTACTGTTGAAAGTAGAAAGGCCGGATTAATGGAGACGAGCGGAAACGAAAGGTAGGGCAGAGCAGAGCAGAGCAGAGCAGGGCGGAGCAGAGTAGAGGAGAGGAGAGGAGAGGAAGCCAAGATAGAGAGCAGGATAGAAGTAGCAGAGTATTAAACTCTTGGCGGCATACTCGAGCGGCGAAACGCGTTATTAGTGGCCTGGTTTCCTTCTTCGGCGAAGTTCTCTCTACCGCTTATTAACATTAAGCAGTTCTTTGCTAGTTGGCGGCGGTGTTTGCTACTGGGAATGATAATGCCAGGAACAGGGGGCGTCTGTGGTCGTGCGCGTCGTCGCGCTGCGCCGCGCCAGTGGCCGAACATTAGACATTCGGGCAAAGCCATCAGACAGACGTGACGGTGGCTCTCCGTTTCCGGCGAACGTGTGCACACCTACCCTCTGCATCAAACTAAGATGCTCCCCCTTCGAAACTAGTACTAGTAGTTGCTGGACAACTAGCACTAGTCCACCTAGTATGAAGTAATATTGGAATTAACAGTTGGACCATTGAAATGGTATGGGTGAATGAAAGTTGGCTAGAGAGAATGACTAGGCTTTTGAAATTTGTATACTTTGAGCCCTCTTCTCTTGTCTATAAGAGTGGCGGTGGAGGTTCCATAAAGGCTAGGTATCTTTTTATTTAGCCAAGCGAGCAAATGCCAACGCTCTAAAGTAGTTGAATGAAAAGTGGCAGAGGGAAAGAGTGGCCTTTAAAAAAGTAGGTTTAAAGAAGAGCCTTCTAAAACAAACATACTATGCCCTATAATAGAAAGAATGGATCCTCACGATGGGCTACATCTACCTACATACATATATGTTCATATGTGTGTGTAAAAGAGCAGTTTCACGATGGCTGCACTTTAATAGATGCTACATAAAATGTCGAGCATACCATGAAAATTTGATACGCGCGCTATCGGAATCAGGATGGCAAAAATCTCATGGGCTTCGTCATCAAGGCTAACCGAAAATTGTCAGGGTTTTTGGAATTATTTCGGGAATTCTGAGAGATTCCTAGGGAGGGGTGGGGCAGGGAAGCACGATACCTATTGTCGGATATGATAACACCAAGCAACTGGCGCGACGGCAACGAGGGATGCGTGGAATTAGCTATTGATTTTTCGATCCATTGACCCAGATTTTTCCCGGGCCAGCCCAGTCGAATCTCATGGAATATAGATACATAGATACATACATATATGGATGCGCAACGAAATTTAAATTTCATAATGCATAGAAAAAAAGTGTGAGGTACAGTAGTGGCTCGCACTCTATCTGTCTAATAAATCTACCGTTACCATATATATTAAACTCGAATTTTCATTCTACTTTCCAATTCTCATCTCTAGTCTCATATCTCTTCAAGCCTCCAAATCGACCCTCAATTCATATAGAATATGTGTTTTCACACCTTTGACGCATAATCATCTTATTACACATAAAACTATGTACGAGCAACTGCCAATTGTTCGATTTGCAGAAAACAGAACTGTATATATGTACAGGGTGATTCACTTGCCTTTGAATCAGAACTCTCCTAGCCCTTATTTTTTTGGTGGACTTCCCGACATTACCCAGGACTGAAATTTGGTGGAGAATGTGCCGTTGCGTCAAGGAAGAAGTGATATAAATTTCAGAGCCCTAGCTCAAAAATTTGTTTTCCCCATATTTTTGGCCATCGAAAATATCCAATTTTTGGTGGTGATTCAAAGGCAAGTGACTTACCCTGTACACAACGGCAAAGTAGTGCATGTGGTGAGAAGTTTAGGCGGTTCTATTTCACCCGCATCCTGCTAAATTGCAGAAGCAATATGAAATATAGATTTCGTAGCGGAACTACTGGTACGCAATTGGTTAAAACAACAAGGACTTTGAAGATGCCAGATGAGGCATACCGCATCCCTGGACATGCATTTCCATTTACAAAATATATAATAGTGTCTGAACCCTCTGCTAGCAGCGTTAGAATACCAAACACATTTGCCCTGTTTTCATATTTATCTGCCTTGTACTATAACTAGTACTTCTTCAAGTAGGATGGGCTTTGGGAGAGAAGTTTTAATAAGGCCCTTTATAAAAAGGAAGGATATTTATACATCAAAAGTATTATATTGTACGTCCTGTGAATGAGAAAGAAGACCGCATTATTAGTCTTAAAACGGAAAGAGCGATTGATTGTAAATAGAGCTGGTTCAGCGCTTTTGGCTGATCGCTGGACTAGTTGGAGCTTGAATACTAGAAAAGTGCTAATTGGAGACTGGCAATAAAATATGTTAAGCGGACTTGCATTTTTTAAATTTGCCAATAGTTTGTTAGCATTTGAAAGGGTTTCAGTTGTCCGTAATCGGGGAAAGTTTGTGGAGGTTGGCCAGGCGGGCGGACGGGCCGATTTTTCGGTGAATGGCGAGGAAGCGAGAACAATGGCTCTTCCTAAACGAATTCTGATGAAACTTTACTGGCAAACAACGAACTGCTGCGTCGTTTCGAAATTAAATACTTTTTAACGCGCGTTTTTATCTCGAGCATCGTGCAGAAAAGCTCTTGGAACAATGGGTCGAGCAATTACTTCATAGAATGGACGAGCGTGTCGAGCAGTCATTTGCTGCTCCCCCGATTGATTGGACTCACGCCGCGCCGCGCCGCGCCGCGCTGCTCTTCATCTGCATTTTACATCTCGGTGTCTGTTCCCCTATAATTTCGCTACTGTTAACAAATTGAACGGAAAACACATGTCCATCAAGCTAGATTTCCACCTCTTCTTTCCGAGCAACAAAAATCTCCACCCTTTTTCCGTCCAGCTGGTACTTATAAAACATATATGTATGCCTCTCTAAATGACTGGGTTGTGTGCCGCATTCTTTCACTCCCAGAATTAAAGTCCTCGTCTCTAGTGCACGAGAGCCAGTTTTGTCATCAACATTTTCTCCTGTTTTTTTAGAGAATTTTTCAAGCTGGTCAAATGCTTGAAGAGGTTTGCGCGCGGTAGTACGGTTGAAGAAGAGTGAGAATAAAGAGTGCTCTCCTCGAAAGATCTGTACTGTTTAGCAGGCTGGGCGGTGATTTAAGGGTGGCATCAGCCAGATCGATTGAACAGTGCCGATCATCGCTCTCCGAAAGGACAGAGTGCCGATTTCCATTGTACGGCTGTCCATAACTGATGGCCGGGAGCGGAGCCCACTTTCCAAGTGAATTTCTTGGCCATCGTTGTTCCAAGATTTCCGTCGAGCGAGATTTCTCTTGCTAGCCTGATGCCAGTTGCTCGAGCGAAGGCCCTGGTCCTGGCCCCGGCCCCGGCTCTAGCTGTAGTTTCCCGGTGTCGGCCGGAGGGTTCTCCCAGTACCAACCATATTTCAAAGAATTCGAAGGGTGGTTCGGTATTTTTCTCGGGAACACTTACGTCGCTGAGGGAGTAGAAAGGGAGTTACGCAGAGATTGGAAAGGAGAAACACATAATTTGTATCGGAGGACTCGGCCCCGATCTACTCTATCGTTGCCCGTTGCCTCTCACCCCTCCTCCACACCACAACCAAACTAACCATTCAGGTGTGATATGCCGTCGGCGTGCTATCCTCACTTTTTCACTAAACTCTCCGTCCGTTTAAACTTCCCCCTGCTATATCTCGGAAAGTGAACTCTGTCATCTTCCTAGTGCAAGCCCCTACCAACCCCTACCCCAACATTCAATATGGACCAATCTATATATCCTGTTCAATGAACCCGTTCAAACCAATCGAATTGAGTGGGTGTTGCGATTGGATGAATCTGACAGAGTGTAACTCTAGCTAAATCCGTGATGATACGTGTTAGAGTTAGAATAGGATGGCAGATTGGTAGTTGTCATGGTTGAAATGGTGGATACATAGGTGTATAATCTGGATGAGGAGTGGAACTGTTATAAGGTAGCTGTAGCTGGTAGTGGGAGGAGGACGCAAGTAGTGAGATCGAGGGAGGCATAGGGACTAGCCCGGCTCGAACTAGAGGGGATAAATTATATGGGAGATTGAAGTTAGTGGGAATCGGCTTGTAGAGTGTAGGCTGGCTTGCCGTTAGTGGAGGCCCGCACCGGTGGATGTTGAAGCGTGGAGGTTTCCGAGGGTGGGAAAGGCAGGACGAAACAGGGCCGACGGTCAGTCAATTATCGGTAAAGCCGGCCTCGAGCCCCGACCAACCTGACAGACCGAACCCTCCAAGCCATCCCCGAATCTACCAACGCAAAACACGTCTCCTTCGCTTCAGCACAGCCGGTCCATTCTTCGCGTGCCTTTAGCTGTCCGCTCGAATTTTGCTAGAGACGCGTCACTTTGCCCAGTGAAGATGGCCCAGGATCCTTCGGACTCGCTCTTCCAGAAAATGCAGAACGACTGGCTTTCGCCCTCGAAAATTTCCAAGCCGACACCGAACTCCTCTGGACTCTGCTTACCTCCACATTTTCCCTCCGACCGCAGCCGAGGATTCTCATGCTAATACCATCATTCCTCGCGGCCCGATTCCCCAATCCCCCCGACAAATAATTCTCCCCCACCATCCCCTCTTTTTATCTCTCTTCTATATTGAATCGGACATTGCAACTCGAGATCATCGACAGCTTCTGCCCAACTCAAACTCAGAGTCTAACTCAAACTTAACTTTTTAGCGCGCAATCTCTTCTTTCAATATACCCCAGACGGAAAAACAGCTCATTAGGGATCTTCAAATTTCTTCACTCTCTTGGCCTCTCTCAGCTCCAGTCCCGAGTGAAAAGACTTTTGCCAGCTTCTTGCTGCCTCAAGCTAAGCGTAAGTGTTGCCATCGAATTGCTGCTTCCGACCTTAGACTAATATCGTACGGAGATCCTGGGAGATGCGGCTCATCAAAATGAGTTTCTTTAAGCCGACACATTTCCGACGGGAGGGGATGTCCCAACAAAAGTTTCAAGAGAAACGTCTCGATATTGTGCTGCTAGCTCTCATTAAAGTAAACTCATCGAAGACAGTTAGGAAACATGAGAGCAACTATTAACGAGGTCAATAAGGTTGCTTGTTAACTTCGGATAAATCTTTTTTCATTCCTATTAACCTCCTCGGTACTGAAAAAGGATGAAGCAACTAGGTAAAGAAGCTTATCCTTGAGGGGAGCTTATCAGAGACTCGTCCGACGAAGAGCGGACTTCACATGAATTTTGTCAGCATTATTGTCGTCCCTGCAACTTTCATTGATTGCTTTTGCCGGGGAATATAAAGAGGGATGAAAAAGGAGGATGGTAAAGGACTAAAGAACAAAAAAGAGGCGCGAGACTCACTTTATCAGACTTTAATGAATTTGCCTGCAATTAGAACAGTGTTAGCAGAGCTTTCAACTTGATTACCAATCTCCGGCAGCGAAGCTCCCTCCTCACCAATGTAATGAAATCCAATTTACCGATAATTATTAGCCCTTCTAGATGTAAGCTGCGTAAATGAAAGCGGCCCAGCGAGGCAGGGTCAAAGCAAGGATGTTAGTAGTCTTGTTATTTTTCTTCTGAATTCCGCTAGTCTGATCCTGGAGCAGTGAAATTCAGCGGAGTTAAGCACAGAAATAAAGCTAGCACGATCAATGCAACTGACAGCCTCCACCCGAGCTTTTACCATCGAGACATATTAGACACATCCACAAAATTTACGAGACAGCCATTCCTCCAAGCTTTTATACATACACGTATACACACGTAGAATCTTTTAATACTGATACCGCACTGATTAACCAACTTCCGTAATGCTCGGACGTAGTTTTAACATCGTTTTCTGGAGCGCACGGCTCTTCCGAGCGGAATAGAATAATTCTGAAATAACTTTGTTTTTGGTATAGTTAATTTTTCCAAGAAATAGTAGAGCATCGAGTAAGAGAAAAAGCGAGCGAGTGCTTTGGAGACTGCAATATTTCAATAATAGGGCGAATGACGTGAGAGAAAGGGAGTGGGAGGCGGTGAAAGAGAAGAGTGGAAGAAGGAAAAGGGGTGCAGTCGAAAGAGAGGAAGGAAGACTTAAGCATAAAACGAAAGCGGAGAGCCGTTGCCGTGTTTTCTGGCAGAGTGCATCTTTCTCTGCTTAAAGGAGCCTTCCAGAGCGACCCGCTTCCCGCTACCCGCTTCAGCCCCTCCCAGGCCGAGCTCACTTCAGGCCTGTCCTCCTGCTGAGAATTAATTTCGCCCGGAGTTAGTCGCATCGTCTATTCTCCTTTTTTTTCTGTTCAACGGGCTGAGAGATGAAATTTCATGTTTGAGAAATGACGAGATTTTTTGCTCTGCCGCCTCTCCCTCTTATTACTGATCCTCCGCAATTTAAATCTGAATGGAAGCCAGTGCTAAATTACAACCAGAATTCCGCATTTGCCCAAATCATCCACTTGCTTGCGCGCGCCCGTGTTTTCCGTAATGCTTCATACACATCCACAAACACGCTTCATGAAATATTGAAATTCATGAAATGCTATCTCATCCGGTAATCCTTCTTCCGCTAATCCGTAACTTGAACATGAACGCCTCAACCGACACTGCCGTTTCCCGCTATCTACAATCTAAATCACAATCATACTCTGCTTTACGTTAAACTTTCATTACAACATCTCTTGCAAGCTCTTCATTCTTAGTTATGGAGAGCTCTCTTACAAATCAGGGTCCTTCGGCCGTTCTTCCAAATCAATTAATTCAATTATTCATTCATATTTATATTTACCAATACAACAGCCAGTTGTGCTGGTATACTGAATCTTTGGATTAGCCTATAAATGCTGTAAGAACATGTCTGTCAGATTTGGTGAGAGGAATCTTAAGCAGATCCTCGTTAAAGTATAAAATCTGAGAGGAGTCAGTCCGTCGTACGGAAAGCGCGAAAAAGAGTTCCGTTCGAAAAAGATTGCGTATCTTGTGGAAAGATGTGTAAAGATGATGTTGGTTATCGGCGCGGCGCGAAGAGCAACTAAAGCAGTATAGCCGGCATCCTCTACTAAATAGCATTTGCTCGACTGATAATTCTCTAGGTTCGAAGGAAAACCGTGGCTCCGGCGGAACTTTTATCTCCATTTGGCTGGCTGGCTGGCCGGCTGGCTCTCTTCCTCCCTTTCTAAGGAGAAAGGGAGACAGCCGACTAACATTCATTCTTGCATTTGCGGTAAAAGGCGCTCCCTTGCCACGGATAAACTCTTAACTTGATTCTCGAGTGGCCGGAATAATTCCATTGGCCAGCTTCTTCGGTGTTAAGATCAAAGAACTTTTTGGCACAATACCGAGGCTATTGTGCATTAACGAACTAACAGAGTTTACAAGTTAACATCAAGAACTAAGAGTACTTCCAGCCGCTGCGAGATCAAACAGCTATCAACTAAGTTATGATTGTCTTTCGAAATTTTTATCAATTGAAATTCCTGTTCTACCCTCCCTCATTAATAGTGTAAGGTAAAGAACATTTGTTCCATAAGAATAGCGGATAAGTCTTCTCGTGGAAGCATTCTCATCAATTCTCTTTAGATTCGGATTTAAGGATTGACTCTAAAAAACTACTCTCGCATTACCATTTAATCTAACCTGGCATTACCTCTTTTTTCTTGCAGCGCCACCACAAAAAGTGGAAATCAGCAGCCATCCGAACAAAGACAAGATTGAAGTGAAAGTCGGGGAATCGAGGCGACTCGAGTGCGTGGTGAGATCTGCCAAACCAGCAGCTTCAATCATTTGGTACCGGGGCAATACCCAGATCAAAGGCGGTGACACCGTCATTACTCCAATTTCTATTGAAGGTGGTAAGTATCTCAACTTCTAATATTCCAACCCTTCTTCCATCCTTTTCTTTCCAACTTCTCATCCTCCCGACCCTCATCCCCAATCCCCTAAAGCCCCATTAGATTCAAATCACCGCTGATACCCAAATTGAATACTCTGATTATATCACTACCAGAATAATCCTTTATTGCCATTTTTCTTAAAGATACAAAACTCAGTATCGCAAGACTTTGAAGTATAACAATGTCAGTACTGATTACCCCGGACCTAGGTATTGGTGGCTATTTATATGCAAATAAAGCCTGAAGCGTGTAGATGATTTCTAGGCGTTCGTAAGATATAATTGATCGGTGAAATGTTCACTTTCTCAATAAGTTGGTATAGAGATTGCTCTGCCAATCCAAATTAATTTCACCAGTCAATTTCTCAATGAAGAATTGCATCTCACTGTCAGGATTGAATGAGACTGTTCCTTGTTAAAGGAAGTATTCTCTGGAGTATTGAATCGGGAAGTAGAATAGGGCTAAATTAGTAGGTAGGAAGGAGTTCGTGATCCATTTCTTGCGGCAATTGTGGCCTCGCGAAGGAAATCGTTCGAACCTGCAAACGATAGATTGAATGGAGAGAAGATACCGATAGTAGTCGGGACTAATAAGGGAGAAATGGGCGACATCTTCGCCAGAAAAGACTTCCCAGCCAATCAAACCATTGATTTTCTTGGACCACCTCGATTCCACTGAATCAGATGAAATATGAAATAGGCTTAAAGGATTAAAGGAGAAGGTTTATAGGAATGTCTTGGAAACTTCTACTCACACCATAGAAGAGTATAATGGGGCTTTTGTTAACACGCCGTTAGCATAACCATCCGGATGCCTTCGCAAGACCTCTCTGGCCCGGAACATTCAATTACAGATTTAATAATTAGAGATTTGATTGTAGATAGAGTCGATAAAACGGAAAGATTGGAGTATTGCCTATTGCACACGGTGAATTGTCTGCCTTCCAAATTACTTAAACCGACTTGCTACTGGCTTCTAATTGAATTTCTTCGCAATTGTATGCAAGACAAAAGAGTTTTAGCGAATTCCGAGAATCTGAATGAGTATGAACGAAATAAAGGAAAGGACTGTTTGAGGGAGGAACTATTATTACTATTATATTGAGCGCATCATATCACTAGGTACTAACTAGCTAGAAGAGCTTCCGCATTTCGGAATACGGTAGGCTTTAGCAGCCTTTCGGATTACTATGTAAATTGTTAGATTTGTACTTATCATGGGTGAGAAATAGCTGGATGTCAGAGGAAAGGGATGTAAAAGGTAACTGAGTGCAAGAGATCCATTGTAGGAGTTTCAGGAGGGCGCTTTAGAAATTAGACGGGAATAAATGTCGTTGGTGCTCTCTCCTATCTCGAGTACAAGTATAGCATCTTCTTGACATCATTTATGCGATTTGTAATACCCTCGGAAATAGAACATTCCGTACACAAAGTCCTACTCATGAATACAAATTGAATCGTGATTTGGAAGCCGCTCGTCAAGAAAGGAGAGCAAGGAAGCAATTTGTTTTTTATGTCTAGTTACCATAAAAAGTTGGCCAAACGAGGAGAGCGCGCCAACGGAAGTTTAGTTCTCTTCAACGATATGCAATCACTTCCAATGGAATCCTATACTTTCGCTACTTCACTCAACTTTAATCGATTGACCCCAACTCCGACCAGATCTAATGCTAATATAATGTTAAAGCCCAACCAGGTTGTAACTAGAGTTTCCTTCGAATAATAAAGTCGTAACATTCATTGCTACGGGTTGAACCCTTCCACTTCTGTTGATGGCTACTTCTTTAGAAAGGAGACAACAAATAAAACAGAGACATGTTTATGCCAATGAGAAATGCTCGCTCACTACTAATGAGAACAGTCTAATTATAAGAAAAATGTGTTTCGGTCAGGGAAGAATGCTACTTCCCAAAGTAAACAAACTATTGTAAATCAATATCTCGTTACATCAAAATGATATACAATCTTCTATAATTCCAAATACTAATCCCGCATAACTGGTATTGGAAAAGCGATAATATTCTGATGAGTGTTAATGAGAAATTGGGAATTTTAGAAAAGGAGAAAAAAGGGACCTGTTAAAAGATTTCAATTAATAGAGACTTTTCGTGAACATTTATGCGAATGCTATATGCAGAGCTTCTCAGTTTCACACGGATTTATCTTGGACTCCCTCGAGGCATCCTACTCTTTTCTAGAAAGGAAAATTTCTTCCTCCTAGATTCTGCAGTCTGCCACCAAGTAGGTAAAACGAAGAGAAAGAGGGCGGTGAGGGGGAGTGGGCGAATGGGCGAGTGTCTGTGCGTGTGCGTGTGTGGGGAGGGTAGGTAGCGGGAAGGTAGGGTAAATGCTTTGTAGATGGATAGAGATACGTGGGATACATAGATACATATAGGTAAGAGTTGGAGTTGGCGGCAGGAAATTCTCGAGTCTCGAGTCTCGAGTCTGGAGGTAGATAAACAATATGCATGAATAGAAGGGAGTACTAAACAAATGACGCTGGTGTTTGAAAAAAGGAGCGAGGCTGATGGAAGGAGACGCGTGAATAGTGTCTGCGTTTGGAGAATAACGGCAGGAAGAATCGCGCAGGGTGGTGGGAGGTGGTTGGTAGGGGGTTGGCAGGAGGAGATATGACTGTGCCGAGCGAGTGAGCGAGGAAGCGTGGGATAGGATAGGATGGTAGGCTATGAAGAGGAGAAGGAAAGAGGCCCGTTGCAGCGCTGCCGGCTCTATGTATTTGTATATGTATATGAATGTAGGTAAATGTATAGGTATATATGTATGGGGAGGGAGAGGGAGGCTTTCTCCGTTTGGACTGGGTCCGCGGCGAGCGGCTTCCTCTTTTCAAGCACATTTTTCGACGTTGCGCAACGTTCATACTTTTTTCCAATGCACAATAGAGAGGGGTGCGGGCGCGGGCGCGGGCGCGGGCGCGGGTGGTAGCCGCGCTGCCTCGTTGCACGCTGTCAACGAGTTCCATGACGTGACGCTTACTCCCGCGCGCCTCCACCGCTTTTAACCCTTTGAGCGCAGCGAACCTACATTTACGCCTTCCCTTCCCTTACCTTCCCTTACCTTCTCGTCCCTTAGCTCAGCCAGCTACCTCTACTACCAACAAACCTCCACCATTTCAAACTATAATACATTATGTCATCGCTAATAGAAACGAAACTGCCTGCAATCCGACTTTTCGCAGCACGCTCGCTTATATCCACTCGCTATCGTCATACCTACCCTTCTCTTCTAATGCCAACATTTCTTTTCCACTGCTAGTAGTACTGATAGATCAGGGCAGATCAGAGTAGTGAGGCAATTGCGCGGCCTCCTTGAAAAGTGGTCGCGCTGATTAGCTCGAAAGTTCTTGTTGAGTTCGAATAGTCTTTCCGATAGGTTAGGGATAGCCTCTCGTTGCTATTCCACTTCATCTACTCCCTACCATACCTCTTGCACCTCCTCTTATTCCCAATTGCCCACCGTCCAGCTTACTAACGAACCTCTAATCTCCCAGGCTACATAGAGCACCAATTAAACCTACACTTCCATATAACCCTTCTCCGCCAGTCTCTCTCTAATTATAAGCCTCCTGTTCTATTAATCGACTGCGATAAACGTTCTATCTTCCGATTGGAGGAACAATCAGCAATACTTGCACTCTGGAGCATTATGCGCTTCATGTCCTGCTTCGGAATATTTATAATTTTGGCAGGGTTTCTTATCGTAATAGTGGGCGACCTTGCGAAATAGGGAAAGAGTGCAGAAAGTGAAGAAAGTTGGTATAAAATAATTGGGGGAAGAGAGAGAGACCATGTTACCGAGGCTGAAAAAGACTGGAAGCGCGGCGATGATATTTTATTTATAGAATTAGTCAGAGGGATTTGGATTAGGCCGACGGTATTAATTTTTGGAGCTGCTTTTCTTTGGCACGTGTAAGTGCGAGCTCTCCACTTTCATATTCGAGTTCATGCTAATAAGTCCGGCTTTAAGCTTGCCGAGGGGTTTATACGAGGAATTTTATTCCATTCAGAGTCGTATAATGTTTGGCCAGTCCTCGGTACGCCGAGGGAGTCCGGAACCCTAACCTAACCCGCGCTTAAAAAGCCAGAAAACCGTGCGGGATCTACGAGTTATGGCTTCCGACTTTTAATAGAATCCCGAGCCTGGCTTAACTGCTATTTCAAAGGCCATTTTTAAGCCCTTGTTTCCACTAAACATTTCCCGCTTTTTGCCATCTTCATTCTATCACCTTGATACAGATGTTACTGGTCATTCCATTGCCAGATGTCACTCACTTTTGCAGATATTTTTATCTCAACGGATATGCGACTCTTCAAAACGTACAGACGGACTAGACGACAAATATCTTTCTTTTGCAAGAAATATATTGCACTATCGCTAGAAATATAAAACCGATAGGTCATAGAGGAATAAATCCGTTCACCAAAATCTGGCATTATTACCGCCCTGAGATGCTATTCGATAATGATTGATAAAATCTATAAAGATGCTTTTGCGCCTCTCGCGGCTTTTGATGGAAAAATGCCTTCTTTATTCATTTGTCTTTATCAAATTGGAAATTAAATTACTCGGTGTTCCGTACGGATGCGTTTCGCTTAAAATCATAAATCTGCTCTCGGTTTCTTCTCTCAAACATTATATTTGCAATTATTGAATTACACTGTTCCCGAGGAAGCTGCTAACCGAGTAACGCGTGCTAATGATCAAATGAAACGCTTTCTCTATTGGCCAGGTAAAGTTCTCCTTTCGCTCCGATGATACTTACTGGCATGATTTCATTGAGGCAGCTTGGATTACTCGCTCTTAATTAACTTTCGCTAATAGCCAGACAAGGATTGCCCAGTATTTTTCATTTCCAGCACAATGCTGCTGATTAATTAAATACTGAAGAATAAGTATACCTTTATTAAAGTTAGCGAGAAAGGTTGCTGCAATATCTGTTTTACTTTCTGGAATGTGCTTTTAATAAATATCTTCTTAATTATGGATTGCACTGACGAAAAGCTTTGTTCCTTGTTATAATAGCTAATCACTCACATCGATTCCGAGGTAAATAAAGAATGGAGCCTTTACCATGAATATGGCACTACTCCACAATATGAGAATCAATATGCTTTTTGAAAAACAATAAACTTTTTGAACACTTATTGTTCATCGAAATGTTAGTGCACTAATTCGTCTACCATCTAGCAAATTTCTAAAAACGTACATACCTTAACATGGTGCTGAAAAACTAATGATGATTTCCTATAAAAGCAGAAACCACTAACTAGAGTGAGAAGAAAGGGTGGTTTGGCAAAAAGGAGGAGAGACTCGAGAACAAAGTGTTAGAAGAAATCTGGAGGTTTGAAAAGGATCCATTGGTAAATGTAGCGGAGGAGTAGAGTTGGGTCTCGAAATGGCCAGTTATAGCATTGGAAAGTTCTGTCGTTAGCTTTCAAAGGGGTTTGCAAATATGGAAATGAGAGGTAGGGTAAAGATGTTAAGGAATGGAGATGTATGCATTATTAGGCAGCGAATGAACAAAATAGCCGGACTGTATTACGAAGAGAGGCTCACGTGCTTCCATGCTCCCCTCTTTTTTTAATGCACAGGAAAATGGAGGGTCACGTATTCCGTACGTGTTTCGGAAATTTCGTGGACCAGCCGGTTTAAAGTGCAGCCGTCTGCTCCTTGGGAGCGTGTAATTTCAGGAAATTTCTCACATAAACTAAGACTCCACCCTGCACTTTTCAGACATGCTTTAGAACCTTTTGCAACGTATTTCCTCGAGCTCCAACTATATCCTCGTAATGGGTCATTACTCCCATAGTCTATAAACTATATCACTATTATACAATTATACAAAGTATGATTTATTACAATTTCAAACTCACCCCTGGACAAACTTGAATTCAAACCCTTGAATCCCTACCACTTTCTACGATATAAATGGCGAATTAAAGTTGATGAAATGTGTAACAACATATTGTGATTATATTTTTCCCTGCCAATTATATCACATATGTTGATGCAGCTGGTATACATAATGCAGGGGGAAACAAGTGAGCATTGCAGGCTGGTAACATCGAGCGTAAAATATTCCTGTCGGCCCGACACGTTGAATCTTGTTGTAACGCATTAATTAGCGTCGCGCGACACAAGCCCGTTCGCCACTGAGTTACGCCACGCCATACCACGCCATGCCATGCCACGCCACGCCACGCCACACTACACCACGCCATACCACGCGACCCGACCCGACGCGACGCGATGCGCGCCTCTATAAACACCACTCTCCGCCAATTCGAGAGTTCGCACCCCTCGTTTCAGCTCAATCTAACAACCGAATTATCCTACAATATTTCCCACCGTTATTCCCCCCCTCCCTACCAACTCCTCCCACTACCTAGACACCATCCAAATCACCTACAAATATACATATTCTACATACATATACACCTTTCTTATCTATATCTATTCCAAATTTTTCTTTCACGTCTGCCATCATTCCCTCTACCATTCCGTTCTTCCTCCCTCCTTCTCTCATACTCTTTTCAAATTCTTCTTAAACCTTTAATAAGCCCAAGGTCAATATTTCCCTCTCGCTCTCGCTCTCGCTCTTTATTCGTCGGAGGTGCTCCAAGGCTTGATTGACTTTCTTGTGAGATCGTCTAATATAACTTTGCGAGCGACAATGGGATGACAAGCTGGAGGGGTTAAAGGCAGCTTATTAGCCAAGAGTATTCGGGCGAAAATCATGAGAGGTATAGAAGGAGTAACTAAATTAGAGGGAGGAATAAAAGCTTGTCTGGAAGTGTTATAGTACCAAGCAACTATTGAACCTATTCTCTTGCCCATTTCATACTTTGACGGGCAATTAAGAACAAAAGTGATGTTATCGATTTTCACTTTCCAAGAATCCGCATCGGTCTACCTATTTTCACAACAAATGGAAAAATCACGCTGAATTGCCAGCTGACAAGCGCGGTCAAACTCTTTATTGAAAATGTCAAGAATCAGAAAAATCTCTCCTCTACCCTTTCACATGTCCAATTTCGCAACGAAAGCACATTTCTTTTTCTCTCCTCTATACTGCGCACTCCTTCTAACGAGCTTAAACATGTTAAAACACCTAATCGATGTCAGCAACATTCTTCCGCTATTACCGGAATTCGCGAGTACTAGAAAGCTAAAATTAGCGGAGGGAATGTAAGCGATTCAGATGGTAGTAGAGGAACATTAAGCCCCGACTATTAGCCTGTTATGAACGCACCTGGGAAATACCGGCATTTTCGGGCCACTTGATTATGTCTGTCATATCTCAATCATTTTCCACTGCAAAATACTATCAGCTTTAATGAAGCGATTAAAAAGGAAATTATTGAAATCAGATTATAAAGGATCTGAATCTCACGTAGAGTGCCAGTCGAAGGTTTAATATTGTCAGTGTCATATTTCCTTTGGACAGTGTTATCTTGATAATATCTCCTATGAATTAAGTTTCTTTCTTATAATGAAGACTTAAAGAAAAATCGAATTTTAATGATGCAGATAAGGAGATGTTAAAACCCGGAGAACTTACGAAGGAACTGTTGAAGTATGATACCCATGGCTCCATCAGCATTGTACCAACCGCTGACGATAATGAAATGGATTACACTTGTGAAGCTAGCCATCCGGCAATACCCATTGACATGCCGCTCAGAGCAACAATTAAGCTTTCGGTGTTCTGTAAGTACCTCCCATTGTTTCTTCACTAATACTTCCATAAGCCCTTCCAAAAGGCTCTATTACTCGGAATAATGATATTTCTAAGAATAGAAGGATCAATATACATTCACTACTAGAACTGTAGAAAGCAAGTGGAAATTGTCTCGTTTAAGAAAATGTGCGCTGATACGTATATTTTAGCAATAAATTTTGTAAGGAAAAATAGAATCATATGTTATGAAATTCGAGATAGGTGATAAATACAATGCGGGCGACTCAGAGGTTGCCCTGCTTACCTGACCTTTTCAAGTAAAGACACGAATACGTAGGCTAAAAAATTCATAATAGTACCGAAGGCAACTGCTCTTAGATTTTAGACCGTCTTACATTGACCGTCATAGTAACAAAAGTGTTCAATCGCCAAAAGCATGTCTTATATTAATTTGCCCGACTCTTTCATTAGCTACGTGTGTCGTATATAAATTCCTTACAAATATTGGGACATAATATTTGATCGAGGCCTATAATAAGGGAATTTGATTTGGAGGATATTACGACAGTGATTTTTGTTGACCGGCTCTATTTTTTATGTGCGCATCTGGCCGGGAGTATAAAGGAAGCAGTAAAGTTTATTTGGTTTGCTTTAGTTTGTAAGTATGGTGAGTGGGCTGAGGGGTGAGGGGTGGGGGGGGTGGAATTTGGAGAATGAAGGATGAAAAGTTTGAGTGTGAAAGAAAGGTTTTGATGGGTGGGTACATTGAACAACTGCAGATCCACCGGGAATGCCGTATATCGAGGGTTACACCGAGGGCGAAACGATAAAGCGTGGCCAGTCGCTCGAGCTCACTTGCAGATCACGTGGCGGCAATCCACCAGCACAGATCCACTGGTACAGAAACAATGAGCAAGTGACGACACGCTATGAATCGGGAAGCAGCTTCTCCGAGAGCGTGCTCTCAATAGTCGCAGAGGCGCAAGACAACAATGCCAAATACAGGTGTGAGGTGTTCAACATAATGAGCGTCGAGCCGATGAAGGTCCAGGTCGATTTGACTGTCCTTTGTAAGTATAACTACGCTCCATCCATCGCAGTACTATCACCTTCACACTACTATGCCATTATTAGCCTCGATTAACTTCCAGCAGAGTGAACATACAATTCTTTATAGATTAGAGCGAGAGTTTTCACGCACTAGAATCGATTAATTAAAGAGTTATTAAATGTGAGATATGTAGAATTATTTTGTATAAGAAGAGGTGTGGGCTTGCAAGTAAAGGCGAAAGTAAAGTATATTGCTGAAAGTGAACTGTTTTGTTAGTCGCGCCATCGAGAGTGACGATCACTGGTCCAACCGAGGCGAAGGCGGACGAACAAGTGGTGATCACCTGCACGACTGAGAATTCCAATCCTCCGGCGGACATCAAGTGGACGGTGGACGGGCAGCATTTTGAGAGCAACACGTCGCGCACTGAGCCTGCTCCCCAGGGTGGCTGGATTACTACTTCGAACGTCACATTTAACATCAATCGTTCAAGCCGTAGCATAGTTGTCATATGCGACGCATCGAACGTCAAGCTCACCGAGAATGTAGTCGGAACCCACAGCATCGACGTGATTTGTGAGTAGCCTATCATTCTTCCCGTAATCAATGCCTTGATGACCTTCTGATCAAGTGAAATGTTCGATCCGCTCCTATTATAAGCCTCTCTGCCACCACCCAATACCTCATGCCTCATACCTCATCCCGTCTCTCTAACTCTCTCACTTTCCGCCTCTCAAGCGTAAACCACCCACGGCCTGATTACCCATCAATGTGCGCTTATTATGCCATTGAAAGCTTCGGACCCTAATGCACTCTCGGAATAATCGAGCTATACATGACACGGCTCATATACTCACTCACTAGTACTACTACCCTTTCCAACTCACTATTCACATCAGTTTGTCTTATCCCTTAGTAATTTACCACCTCCTTCCACAAGCTTGCCTTCCAACACAAATGACCACTTTCAGTCCACATGAAAGTACAAATGGCCAACTCCAACTTTCCATGTTAACTTGGTATAATTAGCCTCGACTCAATAGAATTTCCATTATCCACCGAGTTTCCTAACTGGCTCATTTTCATTATTTATCTGGCCGAAAAATAGGATTCCAAACCCTCTGTAAAATCTTATGTTTTCTTTCCTCATTCCGGCTTATGTTCATATTGACTTACAATTAGACTTTCGATAGAACGTAATTACATATGCAGCAGAGTTTCACGCCTGCTTTAAAACCAAGTTCTCCTATATGATTTATTATTCATTGAATAGGAAACCTAACAATGAATATAGTGGTTGCTCCTCTTATATCCGTTAAATGAGTATCCTGCGCAAAAAGAATGCCACTGTCATCCTGCTGCGAAGCTAGCCTCGGAGAATTATGTAGTTTTCTAAATAATTTTAAATGCTCTTTGATTTTGCGTAGATCCGCCTGCGAGAGTGAATATTATTGGCTATGAAGAGGGCACAACGATAGATGCTGGAACCATTCTGAGGCTAAAGTGCACAGCAACCTCCGGAAACCCTCTGGCTACGTTAACGTGGTACAAAAATGATAAAAACGTACGTAAATGCATTATCAGTTAAAGGAGATATTAGTTGCGAAAATATGGGCTTAAAATGTTTAAAAAATGTTTCTCAATAAGTCAGTGCAACCATTAATGCGCTGAATCACCGAAAAACGTTTGTATGCACATGGCGAACCTTTCTCTTACAGGTGACTAATTCTAAAAGCATCAGCAGCGACCAGACAGTTACAAAGGAGCTCGAGATAGTGGTGAATGCTTCTGACAATAATGCGCGCATACGCTGCGAAGCCACGAATTCCGCTACGGAAATACCTCTCTTCAAAGTGATCGTGCTGAAAGTCAACTGTAAGATATCGATTATCATACCTAACCCATTACTTTGAACAATTCACCTTATCTCTTTGAAGTACGCTTTTGGAAAATATATGCATTTCAAGCAGGCATCCATTTATTATTCTCCTGCAAATATTCATTTAAATTTTGATTTCCATAAGATGGAATATTTGGGAATATACTGGAAACTCTAAGAATGCTTAAACTGCTGAACAGACAGGTATTCACCAAAGGAGTAAACGCACGATTCTTATTATGTCTATCGAACTTTATACGCGATAAATGATCATAATAGAAACATCTGCCTTAAAACTATAAGTATATGCTGTGCTTTGATCTGCAGATAAGAAAAAAAATGAAAGATTCATCCATTTACTCGTTCGAAAACAATGTTACATAATACTCAACTATCGTTTCGTCATTCAGAATGAAATTGGATTGCAAGTAAGGTGGTGCGAAAAGAGAAAAACTTATGGTTTTTGTTATTTGATCTATTGCAGTTCCGCCAGAGAGGGTGCTAATTAGGCGGGAACCACAAGACTTACACGCTGGTCAGGAGGGTCGTATAATTTGCGAATCGGGCAGTAGTAATCCTGC
Source organism: Ectemnius continuus (assembly GCA_910591665.1). Taxonomy (NCBI): domain Eukaryota; kingdom Metazoa; phylum Arthropoda; class Insecta; order Hymenoptera; family Crabronidae; genus Ectemnius; species Ectemnius continuus. The sequence continues at coordinate 14,850,922 of OU342864.1, read as the reverse complement.
AGCTGAGATGACCTGGTGGAAGGGCGGCAGTCCTGTTCAGGGCACAAAGAACAGTACAAGACCGGGATTACACGGTGGTTTCCTTTCGAGCGTTGAATTGGCCCTTGACATTACCGAAGAAATGAACGGCGAGGTTTACACCTGCCAAGCAAGGAACGTCGAAATGGAAAGGGCTATACATGATGCCACCACCCTTGACGTTTTGTGTAAGCAACTGTTCTAGAACTGTTTTCACCCTCGGATTAGTATCGATTGCTGCTGAAGCGTAGTTACTTTCCGATGGAAAGATCGCCACTAAATCATACTTAAACTGTTTCTTAACACCTGAAAACTTGGCATTAATACGAGATAAATAATGAAATAGTTATTTAAGTGACGTCGTTAGTCCGGAGCAGACTCGTAACTTGGACGAATGCTTCCACCAACCCGGGGTTAAAAGTTTGCAATAATTTCCTCCCTTTTGGTTTGGCATTTAAAATACGCAAATTCATGTTACAATGGAAGGATTTTGTCGACTATGAAATGATTCTGGATAATATAGCAGAGCTTTTGATCCCTAATGCATAATTTAATAACACGAGTCGTATTCAACTATCGGAGTGAGATTTTTGGGTGCCCGACGGATACTAATATTATCGAAGGGAGAGTGAAAACTGTAATTCTTCCACAGACAAGCCAGTGTTCTCGCCTTTGGAGCCTTACGAGCTGATAGGAATGGAAGGCGAGCCATTCGTCATTTCTGTGACGGCGACAGGAAACCCCAGCAGCATCAGCTATACGTGGAGCCGGGATGGTTTGCCTTTACTGAGTAACAGCAGACGGATATCGGCACGTGGTCCTATTCTGAATATCACCCGGCTGGACCGACACGATGCCGGAACCTACATATGCGAGGCAACCAACGCTGAAGGAACCACCTTCTATCAACTCAATCTCACCGTACAATGTGAGTAAACCACTCCTCATGATTCAACTCGTCCAATAGTTCAAGCTTCAGGCTTCAGGGGGATAAGCACTTCTGATTTTTCAGCACCTTCAAAACTGTTAACTCTGTAACATGCACCCCCCCTTTACCGCAACCCGCTATGATTTGCAAACGCTCATACCGGTCGGTATGTGAGCACAGAACAGCCTCCCCCTCCCTACCTCCCTACCTCCCTCCCACTCACTGTGCTACTCTTAGGCGAGTCGATAATAATGAAACAAAGAAAATAATTTTACAACCACTCATCGTGATGATTTCCACTTGGCAAACTATCAAATAGAGCTTTTCTGCGTATTCGAGCAGCCTTCGAAGAGAAATCGCTCTATATGGTACCTGCTACAAACACCGCAGTCTTTGAGGTGTTCAGGAATTATAAGAAAGTGAGAGTTAACGATTCCCGTGACTATGTAAACAGATGCTGGACGGAAATTATCGTCGACGTTTTCATAAATTTCATTGCGCAATAGATAATAAAATTGTCAATGTAAAAGGAATGCCAATTTGGTGATCGTAGATTGTCGCCAGCAAGTTTTCAATTGTACATCATTCATATGGAAATCACTGTCTATAATGGATGTTGTTATTATCCAATAATGAGTGGCGTGCTTTGTGGAAAGGTCGGCAGTCTTTGTTATTCTAGATTAAAAGATCTGCAGCATTAAATTCAATGGAAATGTCATCCTCATGAGGAAGATGAACGTTTGCTTGATTTCAATGGAGATTAGTGAGGCATGGTTGCAACATTTTTTACAGATTCGGCTAAAATTAAACGAACATCTGTCTCGGGAATTGTATATCCACCCGGAATGGAAGCGAAACTGTTTTGTGAAGTCGATGGTAGTCCGATTGGAGACGAGTATGTTACATGGCAGAAAGTCGGCTCAAGTTCCGAACTCTCAGGACGTTATTCCACCTCTTTTATTAACAAGACTTCCTACCTTCATATTGAGAATCCCGATCAAGAGGATGTGGGAGAATATCAATGCAAAGTGAACAATGGGATCGGTAACGTTACCTCGGAGCCCATCCTATTCATTACCAAGTGTAAGTATTCTTTCGATTGCGTCATGATTGCGTCACGAACAAAATATTTCATGCTGAGGCTATTATGTAGCTCTCACTCATGTATTTATTCTTCTCCAACGTTTGTACAGTTAAACCTCAAATGATGAATACACCGCTGACAAGGAAAGCTGCGGCCAATAAGGGTATCAATGTCCAATTGTTTTGCAAAGCACGAGGATCACCCCTTCCGCGTTTCAGCTGGACATTCAATGGAAAAACTCTCCTGCCGAACGCCACTGCACATAAATACGGCATTAATCATACCGATGTGAGTTGCGTTACTTCATTTTTAGTTCTATAACGAATAAATATTTTTCGTTACAATCAACTGGATTTAATTAGTTGAATTGATACAAAGCAATGTGTTTGTATGTGTTATATCGATTGAATCGTGCGATACGGACTGAAAAACATGAATTTGAAAGCGCCTGAGTCATCAAATTAAGTTGGTGATTATAATTGTTTTTGTGCAGTTGGACGAGTTGACATCCGAGTCAACGTTGACGATATTCCGCGTGACATCACACGACTACGGAAAATACGAATGTCGAGCTTCAAATAAGATGGGTCAATCGACGGATATCATCCATTTGGATGTGACTTCCCCACCGGATAAGCCCTCCGACCTAGAGGTCTATAACATTAGCCACGATTCAGTGACTTTAACGTGGAAGAGGGGCTTTGACGGCGGATTGCCCACATCTTATCAAATTCGATGGCGAGAAGCTCTCGACTATGAGAATCGATATCACTATTTAGATATTTCCCCTGGAGATTACCGAGCAACAATAACTGGCCTATCGCTCGGAACTTACTATGTCTTTAGTGTAAAGGCCATTAACGAGAAGGGGGACAGCGGCTTCCTGCCAGATTTGCTGAAAATTCAGACTTTACGTGAGTATAAGAGAACTCTATCGCCCGAATACTCTTGGCCGTAGTATACGCTTTTAGAGCCGCCTTTCCGCTCTTTGATGTTTGTTTCTTTCAAAAGTAACGTAAGCCGAAGCTTTAAACTTCCCAGATTTTCGCTGTCTGGACTGATAGAATTCTTTACGATGGCCATTCTTTCTGTTCACTTCAGATAACTGGTTTCAAGAACTACAAAAAATCGAACTTTTCCTAAAAGTTAATTCATACTTTAAAGCCAACAAGATCAATTTATGCACTTCTAAAGTTCTGCATCAAAAGAACTTGCGGTTTCACAATATCGATAAGAAAATTTGATTGAAAAAAGTGTTTGCTTCTTGCTGCAAGTGAAAACTTGCATTAATTTCGTTTTTACATGCAACTTTTCTTTCAGTTTAATTCCCTATGTTCTAACGATTGGTTAATTTAAATATGGTCTTGTATAACTGTACCTTCGCAATCGGCTCCATTTGGCGCTTTTATTCACTGTTCACTCTAATAAATTCATGATCTATAGTATCAATTCATTGGTGAAGAATAGTTTCCTTCAGCAATCATCTTCATGAGTTTCGAAATACGGTGGACCTCGACAGAAAAGATTAATGCGGATATCGGAAAGAATTATAAGAGCACATAAGATTTGCCAAAAATATTTTTTATATAATCTACGATATAAATTTTCAAGACTGCGATAAAGAATACATATACTATACATATATACATATAGATATGTATATGATCGATAGAGATATGCTATTCCGTTATTTCATGTTGCTTGATGTGCGAAGCTTACGATGTGCTTCGTAAGCAGAGCAAACGCTTATAATAGAAAGGAAGATTCGCTGTCCGATATTCAGTATGCGATTTGGGGCCTAAATGTAACTAACAATGTAGTCAGTGCATGAATAACAATCGGGTGACGGGGCATTGGCTTGGGTTACAGGCGAGGCACCACCTACCGACGTCACATCCAGCGAGATTAATTCCTCCTACATCATCGTCATTATCATCACTGTTTCTGCCTCTGTATGCCTACTCATTGCTGCGCCCATAGTCTTTGCTACATTAAAGTCGAAAAAGAAGGCTCAACGTTCCGGTAAATATAATCATTATCACCTCGTTTTTTCTGCTTATTCCATAGGACCAAATAATGGCGAGAATCTGCCCGATGTTCTCTTGGAAAAGGGGGATTTCCCAATGAATTATATCTATACATTTGCAGCAACCTCCCTCATCTTTTTTATCGTTAATCTCTTCATCATGTTGTGGTACATAGTCCGAAAGAGAAATAAAGCTCGTAAGTGAAACCTCCGACAACATGTGCAATTTAGTGATTGCTATTACGCCACTACCATTTGGCCTACTGTTAACATTCTTTCTCGCCAATCCAACACTCCCATCTCTCTCTGATATTGCTTTCATTAAAACAATACTCTTCTTTGTACAGGGTTGAATAAGTCGCAGACAGCGGATATGTACGCACCATCAACCGTCAACGGAGATACTATGACCGGTGAATTAAGTTCGGTGTCTGACGAGAAGAGCGACGTTAACTTCGACACTAATGATTACGTGGTCAGTGCCATCAGTCAGTATGTTCTTAGTAACAAGTAATACCGGAGGGTAGGTTTGAGTTCTATTAACACTTTTCTGTTGCGTTTTTTTGAGCCTGCCCCCAATGGCTTGCCTTGCCTTGCCTTGCAGGTGCACTACAGGTTTCTTATTCTTTCTAACCGATTCACCTCTGTCCCCCCTCTCTCTTTCATTATTCACCCGGTAATAACAGGTGTATGCCACTTACTTTCCAATGAAGCAGGTTAAACTCTCCGGTAGAAAAACTCCGTAGAAAGCCTCCTTCAATCACATTCTTAATAGCCTGGCTTCTTCTATCAACGGTAACAACGCTTTTCATTTCTCTGACTGACACGGCTTTTTTTCTATTTCTATCCCTTCTACCAAATGGGAGAAAGTTTGCACATGAAATAAGTTTGGATACTTTTCTGCACACCAAAAATCCACCGTAAAATATCAGGATGACAGAATTATTCGATCGTGCTATCGTAATTTTCAGCATTTACTTCTCGATTGAAACTGATACGCTGCGGTGAGAAAACCCGCACGATACTGCGGTGGAATGCTCAGATTTGCCATTAGCTTGCGTGTAAAAATATCCCATTGACAGGCATATTGTGATAACTGAAATTTATATTAAGATCTCCAGTTGCGTAATGTTCTTTTCAATGATTCTCAAGGACGAGGGGCGGAAAACGGCGGCTAGTACATATCTCATAGACCAAACTATACAAGACTACGGAAAAGGCAGCTTAGAAATGCAGGTACATCATCAGGGCACCTTGAGCCGTCGAAACCACATGCAACCACCAGTGATCATGGACTCTCCACCTCAACGAACAACCGCTAGTGGTACACTTTCCGGTATGTTCCTTCTTTATGCGCGATAAACACATATACCAATGTACAAGAGATCCAAAAGATCTAGTAAAGATGCTAAAATGCATGTAGAATACTGGAGAGTATGGATTCTTTGTTTCAGTTTCAAAATCAAGCTACATCGGGAACCCGAGTCCAGCCCCGCCAAGTGATGTCGGCTTCTACAGTGTGGAAATGGATAACGGTCGCTACCTGAGCTATGAGCCAAATCACAGTCCAATTCCGGTAGTGCAGGATACTGGATCAGGGGCTTATTACCCGTCGATGAGTCCGACGAGTCACATGATGTCCAGTAGTCACGTAACCAGTGGCACAGGCACCCTCACGCGCAGTCGGACCCTACCGCGACCTGTTCCACCACCGGATGTTACTGTCATGACAGCGGGCACAAAATCACCAATCCCACCGACGGTTCCACCACCACCGGCGAGTTTCGCCCGATCCATGCCTAACAACGCGCACAGCCATGGCCATCCACTCTCGACATTCACGCCGACGCCCGCATACTCAGACATCGATGGACATCTTGTCTGAGGCTCGCCGATCTTCGGCCCCAGCTCGGTGCGCGGCAAGTATCGCGCCGTGCCGAGGGACGAACCCGTGGCTGAACGTACCACGCGACTCTAATCCATGCTCCGAGACACACCATTCATACTGCGAGTAGCATCAATCCTCTGGAACCTCGAATTCCACCTGTCCCTATGAGCATTCGCGACCCTGCAAACCCTTGCCAGCATGCACACTGTCAGTGCAATTGAGTGTCTCGAGCAGTCCGCGGGGAATACGTCTCGACGAAACTAGAGAGGATGTACATAATAGACTAAAGCTGCGAAAGGGACAACAAGAATGGATCAGAAGAGGAACTGTGTAAAGTTTAAATGATGGAGATGGTGACGTGAAACTCGTTGGAGAGTTCGTTTTTCTCGTTGGTTCGGTTGCTTTCTGGTGTACCTCTTGGAGCATCTTTAGCGCAGTTAAGTTGGCATATCACGTGTCGTGTGAGAATGCTCGGTGCAAGAAGAGTGGTCTGACTGATATATCCCAGAGGTGTCTTCACGCTACTTACCCATTTCTAACGTCAGATATTACGCGGCTTACCTTACATCAATCTTCCAGTTCTAAACGCACTATTACTACCCTGTTACTTGATCATATACAGATAGGATCCGATCAAATGTACTTATATCGAAGACAGTGCACGGAAAACAGAGCACACTTCAGGGAAAGTTAGTGTAGTGTACATGAGATGTCCCTTTCAGATTTCCGATTGGTACAGGATAGAAAAGTAATATCGCTTTGTCGTGAAGACATCTCCTAGTGATGGTACGGCTGCCGTTTTGAAAGTACCCTTTATTTTACATTGTTATTATTCTAAAAGTCTCAACATGTGGGACAATGCACAGTGTCAACCGATGCTGCCCTCAGTACCGTCACAATAACTTATACACGCAAGACACGCGAACACGCACACTCGCATGTTTTCAGTAATCCGTAAAATGCACACGGCCGTCCATTGTTTCGTTCAAACATCGATTTTCCAAAAGGAATTGCGATCCATCTGGACATTTGCAAAGATTTTAGTTGAAACTTGAAGGAAGCGAGACAATCTTTCACGGACAGGAGACAGTGGACCGTTTCTGGTCTACCTAATGATCCAACTGATTTCCTGGGTCTCTCCCCCGTTTTGCTCACTATGCATTTTATTCTACGGTGAGCACAATAATACATTTTAACACGAGTTGCGCTGAACTTTGCTTCCACTAGTTCGGCAACGAGTGAGACTTCAAGCTCAACAATTCGCTTCCCTCGTAATCGTATACGTCATAGATCATTGATTGCTATCACAAATCACTAGATGTTTTCTAATATGAGTGAATTTAAACGGGATTGAAAATCGTACTGTTCACATAGGGAATTTACCCGCTTTGAAAGGGAAATTCGATACTGAATTCGAGAAACCATTTTTTATAATCGAAGTCTGGTCAAAATCATGTTGGAATTAGTGCATTTGTCAAACCTTTTGATATCATTTACTTTTACATTTTATCGAATTTTGATATATCGTATTACGAAATCTCGAGAAAGGTCTATGCTCAAATCGATGTCAGTTTCAGTTGGTTGATAGCTAAAAGGGATGCGAGGCCTGTGGCGTGAGGCGTGAGGCGTGAGGCGTAAGTGTATCGTACTTTGTCTAATAAAAGTCAGATTCGACAAGACGTCGAGGAAATACGCACGTTACGTCAGATAACTTGTAACTGCCGTTTCACAAGAAACTTGTCTGAAGCCTAGTCCATATCTCAACGCCGCTATTTACTACATAGTCATGCACTAATTCCGACGACCTGACATTCGCTTATTTCTATCGCACATCCAATGGATGTGACGAGAGGAATGTTTAGCATGAGCAAAGGAGAATCGGCCACGCCTTTTATCAACGTATCCTATTTCGTTTGTATCTTTTTACACGTTTAGAGTACCCGAGCTCAACGAAATCCTGTGTTTTTTAAGTTTCCTTATCGCGGGTGAGTTTGACCGTACTGTAGGAGAGACGGTCTTTACTGCCGATCCTGAAGTCAATACTACGGATAGTTTATTCATTGTATAGCATGTCTGTAAATAGGTTTGCCTTATACGCAATATATGCTAATATCTGTATTCGCACGAGTCGCGGCTCTACGTCGGTAAGATATAACGTTCGTCGCAGAATTGAATTCGCGTACAATTTGTTCTTAGCACTGTTGATTCTTTCGCCAATCGCGAGCTTTCGTTGATTGCTGCCGATGCACTTTGGCTAATAGAGAAGCAGCCATTCGGGCAGTCTAGAAAAATCAATAGCTACAAGAAGTATGCTCGTGAACATTTTTGGTATTTTAGTCTGGAAAAGAATGAAGCAGCAGGCGATCTTTCATTCCCAGTAGGAGTGCGTCTTTACGCAGATTTCGGTTTGAGATATGTATCAGAGTTAGAGGTTGTTGTTAGATTGAAGGTGAGAAGATGGAATATATCGAGGGTATCCGGCACTCTTTCAAACTGCATATTCTTTTTCCCTTTATTCAATTCGAACATGTCACTTCAAGCTGTTTGTGCATTTTCAAGCTGTCCTTTGTATTTACTGATATCACGATTGTTGGTATTTTACAATATACTGTTAAATTCATTAAGAATATAAAGAATTCGGTTTTAGATATTTATTCTAGAGCATAAGTGGTAGATGAAGTGTTCACAGAATCACAGAAATTCATCGATGCAGAATGCTGAAGTTTAACTAATTCCATAATATCGTTGTGATATTCTGTTTTTCGGGGAAGACATCCGAGGAGAGGATGTTATAGAAATGTTAGGATTAAAGTATGTCTTTCGCAAAAATGAACAGAAGCACTTTCTGTAATCGTTCGTACCCTGTAATTAAGCCGAGTTTTAAGGCACAGCTCTACATTCCTGCCTAATTCATATAAGAGTAACTACTCATTCTGAAAGTACTAGGGTATTTTAAAAACGCGAATCCGCCAATTGGTTTAAATGTCTTCAGATGTCAGAAAGAACTTCAAGGGGCAAAGCTTACGAGCATTCGTTTCTGTTCGCGCAAAATTCGCAAGCAAGCAAAATGTTTTGAAGTACCTATCGGTAGAATAGCACTTTTATATTCGTGGAAACGACTTTTATGGCTGGTGTGTGTGAAAGGGTGGTACTAATACTTTCGTTCTAACGAGACTCGCGCTCATGGCCAAAGACGTACTCGTGTTTCGAGACACAGAGTTCGAAGACTGTCGGTTTTAATACTCCTTCGTTACGTAAGTTATCCTAAATATACATAGCACTCACTGATATACTCTTCTTTACTCATACAGTACTATGATTTCTAGTTAAGGCTCTAATTTCTATTCACCATTGAATAAAGAGCCATATATTTCAAGATCCCAAGGCTGCAATCTCCCGCTCAACTTACTCGTCAGCTGGTAAATCATTTTTGTGATAGCGCAAATGTGCTTTTGTAACGATGCAATCGTGATATCAGTAATACGGGAATCCTGAAATTGGAAAGGTTGGCCCGAAGCAGAGCCTAAAACACCTAACTCAAGGGTATCAAGGCTGCGCAATCTCGGCGCAATCTAACCGTGTGACGTGTCAGAAGTTGGGAGAGTGATTCTAGAAAGCGAGAGGCCCTAGGCCAATGAAAAGCAGAAAGAGATCACACCAACATTAGGATTCCTCTGAAAGTAAGAGGCATACGTATAGATGTGGTAAACTGGAAGGAACATAATCAATAAAATTCAAGAGAATTGGGTGAGGAAGACAGAGTGTTAGGAGGGGTGGGGGGCTGTAGGATAGGTTAGGGTTTGGGAGCGTGGTTGGGAGGGACGCGAGAGTAAAGGGGAAGTGAGTGTTCTGGTCTAGTGATATCTTCGAGAAAAAAGACAATAGTACGTAAGTTTATTCATACGATCGATTTAGTTAAAAGTAACAATTTCCCTGACACAACCGCCAAATCAGCATTAATGGCATTATCCCAACCCGCAAGTACTAGACTCTTAGAGAGGGGAGGGGAGGGGAGGGGAGGGGCAGCGAGAGGGGGGGGGGGGGGGGAGAGGGCGAAAGAGAGTGAGGGGAGGGGGGAGGGGGGGATTAAAGGGAGAACGGATAGAAAGAAGGAAGAGGAAGAGGAAGAGCATAGGCGGATCAGATATTCATAACATATGTACACATATATTTTTGCATTTATTTCACTTGAATTGAGTATCCTTGTAAATAGGAGAATATGGTCTGTGGTCATACATGCACACACATCCACACAGACAGAGACAGAGACACAGACACGCGACTTCCGACAAGACGAAAAAGGAAATTAAAAATGGATCATATGAGGGTCTCACTTTACCTAAGCTAATGACGACGAAGTACTGTATAGTGTATATGTTAAGCCGCATGTACTTGTGTAGCCGAGGAGGGACAAACCTATTTCAGTCGGATTGGACGGGACAGCGTCTTTCCGTTTATCGAAAGCCTAAGTAGTCGACATATATTTTTCGAGCTGGATAAACGAGCGACAACGTATTAACAGAGATAGGAAGAAGAACATGGAGAGGAAGAGAAATAATAAACGTTGGAATAGAATACTGATGAGAGGAGGTACTTAATGAGGACATCATAAGGATCACATTGCATGCACATATTCATAATAAAGCGGGCGACATGCCTTTTAGTTTTGCCAATGAAAATCAATCGAAGAATCAATGTATAATTAATGCTGGAGTTTGGTAATCTTCGTCTATTTGTATAATGCTTTAGAAGTTTTGTGTGTCGTCATACTGCCAATACTGGATTTCCGATAGAGTCGGCTGTGACTTGTGAGGCTTACGAGGATTTGTTGCATGGTATAGTGCCGCGTCGCAATAGATATTCAAAGATAAGTTCAGATTCAGATTGAAATAGAAATGGAACGAACGGAATGCTGTTTAAGCTCATGTCGTTCTGCTGATTTGGAATGTGAGGTGAAATTGCCTTCGAGGATGTCCAGTGCGTGTACAGTTTGTAACATTCGTAGACCGATAAGGTCTCGAAGAACTCTATTTGTCACCAGACCATTGGGGTTTCACGGAAAGTTTATGGGCAAATGTCGGAATTCCCGCTGAGAAAATAATTCGGATGAAACGACTGTCGGGATCTCGGGAACTCGGGAGCTCTTGATGAATCAACTCTCGGTACATCTAATCCATCCTTAATCCTTTGGGCAATATTCCAAATGTCGGTCGGCTACTCCCACTCAGGTTTTCCTATACTAATACACCTTTCTTTCAATGCATATTACAACTACTTTTATTCCATATTTGAACAATGATTTTATCACTAATTCTGATATCAAGTATTACATTTACTTGGTTTTTTGAGAAATTTTGCAGTACGCCGACTGCCACAAAACAAATGCGTACACTCCTACTGCTCAAAGGGTTAATGTTCAGCTTCAAATAGAGCCTGTGCAGTTGATTGAATTGCCGGAAAGTATAGCAACGAAATAATTAAATGCGAGAGAGTAGCCCTAACGAGTGCTATGAAAGTTGGAGTGGGGAGCGGCATGGTTGCGGGTGGAAATGATGAAATATTTCCAAGAGGTTTGATCGGCCGAACTCTGCCCGAGAAGCCCCGAAGGTCGACTGTTGTGGAAGTTGGAAAGTGTGAGTAAAGAGATGTAAAGCTGCGAATCAGTGTAAATGGAGAGATGTGCATTTTTAGGTCGATGTGTCTATATCCGGCGTTGATAGAGCCGTCTCGGATGTCTCGCCTCGTAACCAGGTTTTCGTGGCATGCGCTATGTTACATTGTTGTTTCATTAATGATGGACGGGAAAAACTGATTTGTTACGGTAGACTCTACAAGCTTAATACGAACGAGCGTATTGTTAAACCGCTGCTGTTGCGTATGGAGCCGCCGATGTTGGTGGCTTAGACTGATGATATAAAAAAAAAGAAAAGAAAAGAAAAAATTCAAGTATGCTCAATTAGAGAACATGTTTGCGCATAATTAAGAATTCTATTTACATATACATGTTTTATATTTGTAATTAAGCGAGAAGGAATCATCTATACTATAATACTACCTGATATTACTAGACTATGTAATCTCCAAAGTATTTGCTCATCAAAGTGCTAGGCATGTTAGACGGACCGGTATTCGTCCAAAATGGTACCTTGGAGATGGACATACCATCTAAGCAGTACGATATTTGATATTTTACACAATAATTGATAATTCCGTTGATTATTCTAAGGCATAGTCAATCCTAATTATACAATCATTAAGGATACGAGAGGGTGGAGTACACCCGGTCTACCTGTACATATTGTACATACCCACTTAGATAGACACGAGAATTGAAGTGACATAACGAATTAATATCAAACTAAGGGGAGAAATTGCGGTGGAGAGCTTTCAGAATAGATAATTCCACGTATCGCTTTTAACGTCGGTGTCACCCTGGTTCATCTCACCTTTCGTTCTCATTGGCTCGTCGGTCAAATGCAATTGCAATTTGATCAATGGTAAAAACGCGAGGAAACCCTAACTTACACCGAACCCATCCGTTCCAAGTCGATATTGCCGGAGGAGCAAAAGACTGGTAATAATCAATCCGCCTGTAGTCGCATCTGCACACACACTTCCCCAGCGAGCGCGCATCCAATATCAGCCCGATAGAAGGGAGAGTTTGGGGAGACAGAAAGACATAGAGACAGAAAGAGGGGGGGAGCAGGGAGGTAGAGTATCGAGGAAAGGTAACTTTCTTTCTTTTATCCGACGAAGAAAGCTTTCCTTCCCAAACAAGCGAGAAGAGAACGTGTCGCGCTCTTTTAGGGATCCCAGTCTAGCCTCCGTGTCACCGTTACACACTAAGCGTAACCGTAAACGTAAACGTAAACGTGCACGTCTCCCCTAAGAAAAGAAGAAGTATTAGGCCGAGTGGTGCGGCTTTGGTGAGTGGTGGGCAGTACGCGTCCACTGAGTACGTAGGAGAGTGGTTGCGCGTGTGTTCGACTTGTTAGAATTAGGATTGCTCGAATCCGAGAGCGAGAGCGAGAGCGAGAGCGAGAGTGTGTGTGTGAGAGGGAGAGAAAGAGTGGGAGAGAGAGAGAGAGAGGGGGCGCACATTCTCTAAGCGCCTCTCCTTCGACTCGAAGGCGTACATTACATGTTGCTTCCGTTCGTGTGCCAATCTCCAATTGACCTTTGTCTCGATTCGATTGGATTCGTTCGATTCGACTCGATTCGACTCGATGCGTGCGTGCGTGCGTGTCCTCTCCGGATTGTACCGGAGAAAGGGGAAAGGGCGATGAATGCTGTGAAAGCGGCGCAATGTATAATATATAACTAAAATAGCAGCGATTGGTACATACATACATTCATTGACTGTATATATACATAGTATTTTTACATTCTAATTCGAGATTACATTTCCAATTCTAAATGGTATACACTATTACGCGAGCTCCACTGCGTGCGCCCTCTTCGAAAGGGGCCGAGCCTCTTCTCAGACCTCTAACAGTCAAATGTGCACGTTGTGCCTTCCTCAGACTTATCTACATTCCTCCCGAATTCTTTCAGTTTCCAAGTTATTACCGAATCAGCTAGTTGGAATCTTTCAAGCCTGTCAATCAAACTAATGCATAGCCAGCCAGCCCTATTTTCCAAGAGTCGACAACCAATCCTGTTTTCTGGCTATCGGACGAGTATCGCGATCCCTAAAAATGAGCAAGCTCTCTCCTCGCACGATCATTTATCACTGGGAGAACTGTTGGAAAGAGAATGATCTTGCTCCTCGAGAAAAGAATAGGGCGGCGCGCGTACTGCGTATTGTATTAGATAATGAAAGAAAGACTAAGCATGGCCGGAAAGAGCTGAGAGGGTGTCGGGTGTCGGGACGTCTGAGCTTATGACAATTTGAGTCTATCAAACTCATAATTAGTTGATTGTCAGTTGAAATCGAAATGGGTTAAAGGATGGGAATTGTTGGTTGGGAAAGAAGAAGGGCGGATGGTTGGGCGGTGGCGTCCTCTGGGGAGAGGGCCGCAGGGGAGCACAATACGCTAGTCCTTAATTTAAAACCAAAGTAAGAGGGAAGGAAAGAACACGCGATGCGTAGCTTTTAAGAATCTCCATTACGTATTCACACCTGTGTGTCTATACAGACATAATTATAATTACTAATTCAATCATCGTAATTAGGTAAAGGACTAACAGATAAGCGAATAGGTAAAAAGGTAAGCCACTTACTATGTGTACAACTTTATTTCCATTAATTTTTTTACTACACCATTAACACTTTATCTAGCAAGTTTCTTCCGATAGGAGTGTAAATTCTGTATCTGTACATTGTTTTCCTATTTCAACTATTAAAAGAGATCGTCAACTGATACATCCATTCTCGTTGTCTTCTTCTATTTCTAATTCAATCATCCTCCCAAAACTGAGCACATCGCTCCCACGATGTACTCTTCCTTAAGCCAAAGAGTAAGCGCTACTTTCTCCTCATGGCAACATTCTATTATTATATAGGTGTTAGTATAGTTCGGTTGTTGGCCTATGATTGGCTGGAGCTGGCGCGGAAAGTAAACCCACCGAGCTGTTGGCATTCTAGTACCATTTTCCTATGCAAGAAAATTCTCAGATTCGATAATCCAATTCAACAACACTGCTTTTCTTAGTCACACAAAGCAAGTGGTGTCGGCTTATAGGCGCGCTAGTTTCGGGTAATAGTAGCTGAGCGTTAGAATTCCAGAAACAGCGATTCACCTCAATATGCTATGTATTGTGCAGTGGTGCTGTTTTAATTGTGAGACTTCTTTTGTACAGCAGGTTTCCGCATCAGCTTCAAGAGGCGTGTATTTCTTCAGATTTTTTTCCCATTTTTTTTTGTTGCACATCCACTTGAAAATATGCGCGATGTGCATCTGATCAGGCTTTTTTGAGGAGTGGGTTTCTTTTATTATACTTGTACATACAATGCAGCAGACGATAACCGCTAGGCTCACAGTTCCGCGAAGGGCATCGGCGCCCTTCGCCGGATCCAGCGCAGCGCCGCCAAATAAATCAAATCTGGCTTTCCAGTAATTTTTAGCAATATCAACAGCTTGCAAACTTGTACAAAAAATATGATGACAGCTTTCGACCTGACAATGCAGATGCGGCTGATGCAGTTATTGGTTTCAACTTGATATTCATTATTAGTTATTTAGTCTTATTTAGGTGTGGATGAACGGAGGCAAGCAAGGTATATTAAAAGACAACTATTCGATACTTCTCAGTTTAATACATCAATAAGGCACGTGTTCCATTGAAATAATGATGTTCAGTAATAAAATACGTATTACAAGTACCTAATACTCGGAAGGCAATTCTTCCACAATAAGGAAATGAATTGTACGTAAAGTAGAGGTTGGATGTTGGTCAATGAATGAATAAGGGTGCGCGGCTATTCTTACTTCCACCTACGAACGTTTCTTGGCACGACTATTTCAGTTGAATGATCGCGCTAACATGAATGAGTGTGCTCTCATGAGATTGCGTAACTATAGAATAAATAAATCGCGAAAGGGGTGAGTGCTTCATCTCTCTTCTCTAGATGATTTCTGGCTGTCTTCAAATTTACTGAGAATTTCATTGCCCACTTCTATAACGCTGCCTCCACTTCCGCTACTTTGGCCTTCTTTGGCTTTTCTGGCTTCCTGTGAACAATTAATCATTTGTCATACATCAGCCAGTTTATGTAAAATAGATTCTATTCAATAAGATCTACAATTATTGGATATGCTTTTCGGGTGAGAGTGAAGAAAGAAATGTTATCTTTCTATATATATGGAATGATAATGAACCGAGTGATTTTTGTAATGATAATACTGTTTTAAATAAAATCCATCTGAAATTTGAAGATAGGTTCGGTACTTTAAGTATAGGGGTTAATCAACAAGTGGACTTACTTTCCAAAATCTTCGCCATCTTGAAGTGTCTCTGGAAGGTTAGAGCCAGCAGTCTCGGGTAAGAGGAAGCAAAGCGAAGCACCAATTAGTGGTAAGATTCCGAATATCAATGGGGGTAGCCATACTTGAACGCTGTCCTGTTAAAAGATGACAAATAATTACAGATAAACCGAGGTGGCAATTAGATCCTTTCCCAACAGGAGAATATAACATTGATTAAGAATAAGTAACTCTTTCTTTTAGTTTCGAATTCTTTTCTTTAGTGTTTGCGTGGATACATTGAAGAATATGTATACGGTTCCATAATGCATTTACAGTAAAATGAAGGTAAGCAGTTATATGTTGAAACAGGAAGTATAATTTTAATTGCGCGTGCTTCGGTACTCTTTTGCTATAAATCCATATTAGTCTCACTTGTAGCTTTTAGGCTTTGAAAGAAATTATGTGTATCTTTGGTCTTTTAAAGCACTTTACTGAAGTATATTCAGTCTTTAAGATTAGTCAAGCAAAACGTTATTTCTAAGTAGGGTAAGATTGCCTAAACCGCCCCATTTTCCCATTAAGGCTTATTACTAAATGGCAGTATATCCTCTTTCTTTTGAATTTATGTATAAATTTTAATACATAATGATCGCTTAGAAAATAGTTGATTTGGGAAACCTTGTAAATGATGTGATTTAAGCAACTGGTATCCTAAATCACACCCTAGGTTGCCAAAATCGCCGTGCAAATGAAGATTGCAGTATGTCCTGCATAATTTCAATATAGATATGAACGTAATTGTAGACGTAATTTTAAAATATCGGGTTTAAAATGAATTTGTAAGGGTAAGACTCACCAGAGCGACAATGAACGGCGCAGAAATAGAACCTATTCTCGCACACATACTGCTAGTACCGACACCGATATTCCTCACCACTGTTGGAAAGAGTTCACCCGAGTAAAGGTAGACCGTTGTAAATGAGACGGACATGCCGACAATAGCAAAGCAACTCAGTATCAATCGAAGCCAAGCCATTTCTGAAAAGAAAAGAATTTCATCGTCGTTTTACATCACTCATATTATAGACGACATTCACAAGGAACTGAATCATTGTGCTTATTTCAACACATTTCGAGGTAAAAAAAAATGTAAGTACGGCTCAAAAGTCTTGACAATCTTCAATCAAATATCGACAAAACTATTTTTTGAAACTACACATGAAAGTCGTCTAATAGTTGAAATACATATATAATAGAAATAGTTGACCTAAGATAATAGTTTATTTTAGCAAATCTTCTTTTACTAAGGCTGTGTTGTAATATGGTTGATATGATAAAGTTAAAGATTATATCAGTGGAAAGTTGGCTGAAGATTGGAAAGGTGTTAAAAAGAGGGGAGCATACCATTGGGAACTAGAGTAAGAAGCAATGCTGCAACGCCCGCAATCGAATTGCAACAGATCAAAGTAATTCTTCTGCCAAGCTTGTTCATTGCCCACCAGGCGACAAAGTTCCCAGGGATTTGTGTGACACCAGATACGGCAAAGTTTATAAAAATGTTGCCTCCAACTTGTCCGATGTATTGGGACATTCCAAACAAGCCCATCCCGCAAACAATCCAATTGAAAAAGATCGAAAGGGATTTCATTCTCATATTAGGCGTGCGGAACAAGTCCAATACTGTTGCTCTGTGCTTTGTTCCCGAGTGTTTCACATTCTGCGGACAGGTAGACATTCATTTTCCACCACTTCACCACTTCCAATCATCGTAAAATCGTAAGCTTTTCTACTCTAAACAAAGAGACGCCATCAAGACTTCTATATCCGATCTCCCCAAAACATTCGAACTAACTCATTTCGAAACATTTTCGATACAACAAAATCAGTTTGTTGATTGCTTTACAGATAATTGGCCAACATAGCATTGTCTACATATTTTTGGCACACACCGTATAAGCCCGCATGTGATATTTAGTTCAACCATCTTAACTTGAGTTTTCGATAGTTTTGGGGTTTACCATATTTACAGTACACCAGATCATATAGAGGATACTACATAAGTTAGGCTGTCCTTCAATTTCAAAATAATATACAAATGCTGGCATTCTACGACCAATCATATGTATATGAATGAGATAAGTATACATATTAGTATTAAAAGCGATTTTAATTCTTCCACAGAGACGTTACTTTCGCTCCCGATGTTACGGATCGAGTTGTCAATATGCATTGATAATCATTATCCTCCATTGATATTAATCAGCTGGAAGAATGTACAACTATCGCGAGAAAGACCATCGGCAAAGGAGTCGGTAAAAACTATCTATTAAAAGCGTAAATCTCAAATCATTGTTTTTCGCTTTTAATTATGCTAACGAATACACACACAGCTAAATAGACTACATTAGAAAGTAGCATGCTATTATAGTTCAGTAGCAACGATATAAATAAATACTACTTGTGGGTATCGTATGCAATTTCGTTACTATAAAATGCTACGAAATCTGAAGGACATGTTTGTAGCCTGACATATAGGTACAGTAAGTAGGTTTGATGTAGAAAAACTGCCACCGCCAGAATGTTCAGTCCTCTGCTTTTCACTGGGGTGAAAATGATCGAATGAGACAATGACTCGAAAATTTGTCGATCCGCGGTACTTCAATAACAGTTGGAATAGGACCAGTTGGAAATCAGTGAGAGATCTTTTTTGTTCACCATAACACCGTCTTAGTGCATTCTTTAGCACAAACCATGAAGCAGAACGCAGTAAATCGTTACTGAAATATTGCCGGAGAATGTTTGCAAGTTCCCACACCAACTAGATTTTCAGCGGTAGGCCAATATTCTTTTGTCCCATTGGATTTCAATGTATTGGTCGTGAAAGGACTTAATGCCTAAGAATTGGAATGCATATATATGTACAGTAGATATCTAACTTTTTCCAGTTGCATTTCTTATATTGAACTTTAAAGGGGACCTGTAACTGTTACAAACCAGTAGAAATTTCTGTATATTCTGAGATTTTTAGAGCCTTTTACATATCGAAATAAAGATAAATTTTAGAAACTAACTTGTGTAGAAAAGTAGCTTGAGTAACAATTGAATTTTGTTTAATTGTGCGTTAGTGAAGGGTGGTTATTAATAAGATCAAGAAATATAAGTAGCACGATCAACACAAGTCGTCATTGAAATGTGACTGAACAGAGCTCTACTAGAATAAAAGAGAAAGCATGCATTGAAAGCAGTTTGAACGGGTGATACTGAATTCTCGTGCAATTCCACACGCAAACTTGTTGCTGGAACATTCTCAAACAAACCCGAGGAGATGAACAATCGACTGGATCCATTTGATGGTGAGCCTGATATTGGCCGAAGTCCCGACTTAAGGCCCCTCATATTCCCTCATATTCCCAGTAGATTCGCCACAAAATCAGCCATAATGATGAGCTTTGCTTTCGTTTTGGCGGATCTGCTAATCTGTCTTCCTAGAGATTCGCTCTATCAAGTTTGGACTTACGTGATGAAAGCAATGTTGCCTGACCATTAGTGGAATGTCCTTGTTTATCCTGTTATTAATGCGAGCTCCCTTCTCGAGAACTCTCACGGCAGCCTTCTGCCTCCCCATCGCCAGTAACCATCGCGGTGATTCTGGCACGATCCACCAGTAGGAGAGCAGTATAATTGAGGGTAACGTAATCGCCAGTTGAAGATGTTGCCAGTGCCGGAAGTAATAGGCCAGCCCTGCCAGTGTCATGTGTCCCAGGCTGAATGGAATTTGGTAAAGTACGGTTATCGCTGCCCGCCACTCGCTTCCCACTATTTCCATACCTGTAGACATACACCATACATCACCTCTTGCAACTCCAATCTTTTCATCCACCAACAATTTCTAAACTTTTCCATCCATATTTCCCCATTTCCAAATAGGTCCCTTTCGTTTTGCCTTTCTCCTCTTCAATAGCCTTAACACTTTCGGCTTCTACGCTCTTAACAATACAGTAGATTCGAAAGAAAAACTCTTTCTTCATGAAGCAAATGCAAAGTACCCCAAAACGTTCCCCATTTTTCATCTAGTATATTGGTAAAAAGGAAGAAAAACAAGATTATTGCACCGGAGCAGCAGTCGGATGAAATGAACTGACCTACTAGTTTCGTAGCTGTTTTCAATTTTATATATAAGCTTTTGCAAAATAGAAAAACAAAAGGGTAAAGTGGCGCTGAATCTCTCACACGAGCAGCGTACTCTCTTCGAGCGATGATAGAGAATTAGGCAACGAAATAATAAATGAAAGATAGCGGCATAATGGTTGATAGTATCTTGATTGTTGTTGCGCCTAGAAGTAGGCATTCAATGAAATGCACAAGTCGGTTAGGTCGGTTGTCTCTATTAGAGGAGGTACAGATGGCCCGGCGCTTCATACGAGTTAAAAGCAAATGCCTAAGAAGTCTTAACTAGCATACAAGACTGTCCAGTTTTATTCAGTTTCAACAAGTTGGATTTAATCCAGTTTCATCTGGATGAGGGTGGCTAGCGATTCTGTACAATGTCCGTCGACAGCTCCGCGGAGCTAAAGCCCGGCGGGCGGGCGGGCGGTTGCGTTACGCCGCGCCGCACTTATTGAATGAACTCTGATGCCATTTGACCTGCCGCGCTTTAATCAATGCCATAGCAAATCATCTTCTTTCCCTCATGGAGGCCGCACTCGCCTTTTCTTAAGCATAATAACGAATCTGAGATGATAGTGGACTGCTTAAGAAAAGGGGATCATCCAGCATACTATTCCTTGCAATCAAGCGCGTAAGTCGATGCATAATTTAAGAAGTCGAATATGTAGTAGAGATGTTGCTGTGAGAAAGGCAGAGAAGAAGAGAGCAGGCAGGCACGAAGAAAGAAAGAAAGAATGATGAAGGATTACTTACAAATAACAAAACTAGTGACCATTGTACCGCCAATGGCAAAGGCGGTGAGGAACTTCATAAGCAAGAGCGCTGGAAACCAAGGAACTACGGCGCAGCCAATGCCCGAAGCTAACTGAACAGCGACTGAAATCATCAACGGCATCTTTCTACCTAATCTAAAATAGAGTACCGAAAATATTCATTAAGTTTGGAACCCTATTCACGGCCTTCGTATCTACCATTCTCTCGGATATTTCCGATAACTCGAACAACATATTTCTGCATAATACTGCATAACGTACCTATCTGCTAAGATTCCGAAAATAACGTTCCCTAGGAGAACGCCCAACATCAAAGTTGATTGCTGGATGTTGGCATAGTGCGAGCGACTACACACCAAGTTCCACTGAAAGAAGACAATGATCAATCAGGCGTTTGTTAAAATATTTTCGACATTCCCCAATCTAGAAAATCACTTTCATATTTTATTCATACTTGATAATAAACTTCATCGGTCGACTATTGTTTGACTAAAAAGCGAGTGGAGAGTTATCAGGACTATAAGTATTCTGAGAGTAAGATGGTAATACCTGGGAGATAATTGTTTCAGGAAAGAGAGTTCTGTCGTACTCCCACTGGGTACACTCTTCGACCGTGCCATTGACATAAACTTGGCAGAGAGCAGAATCATCAACGTAGCTGATTCCGAGAGGCGTAGGTGCAGTGCAATTGAAGCTTTGATGTGGTGCCATGAAAACTATGGCCAATTGATGCCAGGCCACTGGAAACTTCACCAGTGAAATTGCCAAACACACGAAGATTTGCCATCGGCCGAGATTCCCAATCGTCGCTTGTACGGCATCAATCTCATCTCCAGTATCAACTCCATCTCCCTTTTGGATGCCCTCTTTCTCCCCCAACAGCTGTTTTCCATTTACTTCCCCTGCAAATTGAACAACATCCATTTTCTATCTCCTCTTTTCTTAATAGGACAAATTCGTGATATGGTTGTTCAAATGGTTCTTCTTTCGCGCATTCAACGTAGTGTAACCAAAGATTTCGATCCTAACTTTATTGTTGGCATAATAACTAATAGATTTATGATAAATGGACGAGTAATTCAAGAATAGTAAATTCATTCGAAGGGAGCCTGTCACTTCGTCACACTGAAGCTTATTGAGTGCTGCTGAAATATGAATCGGTATTCTAAGGGTGAATCCAATCTAGCTAACATTGTTCCTAGGGCCATTCAGCTTCCCTCTGCTGATGCGCGTCTTCCTGTTAGTCTGTCATCACGTATATTTCACGATAATGCGCAATCGTGAAGATCGGTGGAGCAACAACAATTTGTTCGCAATAAACTCGTTTTGCTATGAACTCATTACCCATCTTATTTTCTCTTGTGGCTCTCTGCCTTTTGAAATATAGCTGCCTGCTATAAGACAGCCGCAGACTATGTACATCACAGACTACGCAACCTATCGGTCCTCACCTACTTTGTCCGTTAGATTATTCACTATGTACAATATTTAGTACGTAGAGACCGAAAGAAAAATAAGAGATCGTACTGAAAAGTGCAAGAAGTCTTAAATATAGTATACCATCACATTGAAATTATATCAGTTTACTTGTATGTATAATAAATGTTGGCTTTTTTCAGGGAAAGGATTTTCTCTCACGTTGAGTTCGGCAGGGGCGAGCTACAACTTCTTCTAACAAGGAAATGTTACAGTTGTTTCTGAAAAGCATAATGAATTAATAATGAAGGTTGCGTAGGCTAACCATAATCGGTGGCTGGCGTGCTCTTCATAGCACTGTTTGCTCCTACTGGTGGAAGTCTTGCAAGTTTGTTTTGCAAAGTCCGAGTCCCTTTTTTCCTATGAGTAACCTGCAATGGAAAAAGGCGTAAACTTAGTGTCGACCAAAACTGACCTCGACAGCGTTTGTACGTTCTGCTCGTCTTAGTTTTTTATGATCTTTTCTTTGGCTCTTCAATATGTTTATAATCAGTAGGCTAGATGACAGATGACAGAACATTCAATAATAGTTCTTCGTGTTTCACAAAGAAACTCGCTGTTTCACCGATTACCAGTTTGACTGATGCAATGCAACGCTACGATTCCATCAATAGGAAGATTTGGTCTCGTCGTTTCGATATCAAATAAATATTTGACCGTTTCACATTTGTGACATAAGACGGAAAGTCATCGCAGAACTTGTACGTCGACAAGTTTCTCCTGACAGACTTATTGTCGATCGAGTAAATCCGACGAATTTCTAAGAAATTAAGCTTCAAAATTATTAAAGTCGCGTCTCGAATATTCAGGTTTTAGATAGTTGGCTTCGACAGGAAATCAGCAAGGCACAAAAGTACTTGCCGCAGCCGGCTTTCCTTCCAATCATAAATTTCCTTAGATAATGTCTCATGCTCTATTCTAATGATCGGGTAACCAGATTTTACGCGTTAATGTTTTTTGCTTGCATTGGAAAGAGTGATTCTGCGCTTCTGCCTTTTCCTCCTCGTTCTATCGCGAGAACTCCGAGGAAAGAGATTTGCCATGCCGAGCGAGGCATCTCTTCGGAAACAAGCTCAATAAAGATTGCCCTAATCGTTTGTCTCTTCCGAGAACGTTTAATGAGGGACATATGTATATTAATCACGAGAATTCATTTAGCCTCCAATAGATTGAATTCTTCCTAAACAACGATTACAAATTGTAGTAAATTACTGGCGATGACTCATTGGTAAAGAGCGGGGAAGCTCCGAATACTGCGTAGCGATGAGTGAAATCATGAAAATATCTAGAGATTGACATATGCGTGTATAGATAGATAGAGAATAGGAAAGCTGTAGTGAGGAAAAGGGTAGAGTAGGGTAGGCTTAGGGGTTGGGGCTACAGCTAATGAAGAAAGAGTGATAGCTGAAGGCCGTAGGATGGGTTGGGCCCTCTCAATTATAGAATGAGCTGTGTTCAGATCATATGCATGGAATGGGAGGCTGCAGTCTCGCACGAGAGTACGTCAGTTATTGTTCCAAGTAGAAGATTGGAATGGCTCATACATGAGATACGAGGAAGGCGAGTGGCAAACAAGTGGGGAAAGGTAGATTGGTTTCTCCTCACAAGTCTATCGGCAGACTCAAAACCAAACAATTCATTTGACTTCTGCATTGCCTTTAATAATAATTATATACAGACATGATCTCGTACTGAAAGTCCTCCCTGTCCCTTATTTTTGATCGCCTTCGTCCTTTTTCGAATGCGTCATAAGTTTGAGGGAATTTCAGTTACGAGGCATAGATTGTAGTAGAAAGGCTGATTGCCGAGTCTGACTAATTGGCAAAGAAATCTACAGAAATGAGTATAGATATACCTAGATAGGTATAGGACAGCCGAGGCACCAATATACATAGAATATAGGAGAAGGTGAATGAAATGAGAGCTAAGTGCGCGGCGCGGCGGTGGAAAAAGCTTGAGGAAGGGGCGGGAAAGGGGGAAGGGAAGGGAAGGGAAGAATGTCCTGGAGACCAACTAAGTTATAAATGGTGGTTATCAGCAATTACTTAGGAACGCGGGAACAGCTAGAGGGCTGTCATTACCGTGTATGATTGCTTTCGAAAGGTTGAGTAAAGCCGCTTGTTTCATTCAATGGTGGGGCGCTACTTTCCTCGTAAACTCTATATGCACACTCTCAACCTACAATTTGCCATTTTTACAGACCCTCTAATAATAATTATCCAACCACTACTGTTACATGCTTGTTTGCAAAAAATAAACAGAACGGAACAATGTAACTTTGCTTTTTCAAAGACAGGCCATATACGAAATGTGACCGAACCAAAGATGTTAGTTATGGCAAATTTAATATTGAAAGAAAAGCAAGATGCAATAGGAGCTTGTAACTTGTGATAGATATGACTATTGGCAGATTTCTTCCAATTTGGCATCAGTCATTAATCATTACATAGCTCTGCTTTTTCCATTTATTTTCTTGAGTTCGCAGAATTTCATGTTTTTGGGAAGAACATGCATGTTTGCGTAGTCATACGTATAATAAAATCTTGCGAACCGATAACATGATTAATTTGACTTCAGTTTACCAAGTCGATTGAAAGTAATCGTTCGATAGTTCAGGGTGTGAGAGATTTCTTGCCAACATGGGTTATACATTCTATGTAGCATGGATGCAGAATCTGATGGAAATATCAGGTCGGTCCATAAGTTTATATGCATTCATCAGGTTGATAGGATATGAATTTAGTTAACCATTTGTGTATACTGAAGGATGTTATTATGATAAATTAAAAGAATTAATTGTTTTTCATCCGTCTAGTTTTCCGATTTATCAAAAGTACGCTTGCTAAATCTAGGAGACGTGCGTAGCCTGAATTATAGATCATTAAAGTTAATCGGAAATCTAATCTTATTCGCATGAAAGATTGAAAACCTGTATTGCAGAATGTACTTGAAATATCGGATTAGTAGAAGATATTTGCAATCCCTTGACACAATTGAAAAGTGTTCTCGTGCAATTGGCGAAGAGATAATTGCTATAAGAGGAAAGTTATCGTGGTTGCGAAGCAGGAAGATGGAGTTTCTTGGAAAGCATATAGACATAAAAGGAGCGCATAATCCGAGGAAGAACATAACGGTTGAATTATCTTGCAGAAAGGGGTGATCAACACCTTAATTCCGAGTGGCGTTGCTATTAAGCTGTATTGACGAGAGCTCGCAACTTATCTCAAGCATGTTATCATCATTGCATAATAGTCTGCGTTTCGTGCAATCGTTAAAAAGCAACGATTGAACC
Source organism: Ectemnius continuus (assembly GCA_910591665.1). Lineage (NCBI taxonomy): Eukaryota > Metazoa > Arthropoda > Insecta > Hymenoptera > Crabronidae > Ectemnius > Ectemnius continuus. Next base: position 14,825,362 of record OU342864.1, on the reverse strand, counting down.
CGTCATTATGAAGGAGTAATCGCCGGGTTTTTTTATTCCTTGTAATTGTACAACAATCCCAATAAAATGGATGGGAAAGCAGTGCGACTATTATTGCTCCGAGTATACATTTTAAATGGGGATAGGTGGGAATGCCATTCGGACCGGCAATCAATTGAACGTCGAACCAACTGATAACAATGCGTTCAGCCGTCCAATGCCGAACGTTTATTGCGCTATAATTTATCCTCCTTGGCTAGATCTACTGCGGAATTGTCTCATTGCCTCAAATTCATTTATTACCCGAGATTCCTTCCTCTCTTCCATTTCGAGACTTTTATCAAACTTATCAGTCTATCAATATTTGCTTCCAATCAAAATCGAACATTCTACTACCACATATCCTTCGATTAGTTGATTAATTAAATAAAGAGAGGACAGACTAAGAACGCACGCACACATTTACGATATTGCAATTTGATTGAATAGAACCACTTAAGAAAATGCATTGCTCTTTCAACGACAGACACGCAAGGAACAAGTGAAGTAGAATTTTTACGCTTATTCTAGACAAAATTAATCATAATTGGATGATTCTTTGTTACTATTCAATAACGATGGCATAGTCCAAAGAGAAAAAAGAGCCTGTTTATTGCAGACTACTGAGTTGCACTACCCAACAAGTTATCTTTAACAATCTCAAGTGTAGCCAGCTGCATATTTCGATATTTATTATACATTTAAGATTATTTGTAGAATAGTAGTACAAGTGCTATCATTAGCTATCAACATATCTGTATCGTGATCTTCCTAGACTCCCTTTCAGGAGTTTTATGAAGTAAGGATGAAAGTAAGAATAGAGGAATTGTACGAAGGAGCTAGAGAAGGAACGATGTGAACTGTAGGTGTAATTGGAGTTAGGAGCGAAGAAGATAATTAAGATGATTGTTTTGCATGAAAGGTTACGCTGGTATTAATTGACGTAAGCGTGGTAGCGCGCTCGTCTTTCCCGCTTAAAGATATTGAAGCAGCCAAAACAAAGAGATGGCAGACGGAGCATATTGTCAGATGCTGATGAATTAAACGAGCAGTTAATGAAAGGAGATACACGAATATAAATAGGGTCAGGGTAATGCCCTTGTCTGCTCGATCCTCGATCCTCGATCCTCAATCCTCGAGCCTCTATTCGCGAGCCCCGATCACCGATCGACGTTGACGCAGACCAATTCGCAAACGGTAAGAAGTTCACCCTGGCTAAATGCTTCTTCGATTCCATTCCATTTACACTTCCACCTACACTCGTCTTTCGAACATTCATCTTTTCTTACCGGAAGCTTCTTTTGAACGATTAGGAATTTGTGCAAGTCATAAAACATTTATTCTAAACATTAATAGGGCCTATTAACAGACCAATGAGTTATACCCAGCATTTTTATTGGAAACTGCTATAAATTTCCGAAGGGTAATCGTTTTTCTATTAGTGTTCGTCGAATTCATCTTCTACGTCTAATCTTTGGATCTAATACAATAGTAGAATGGTAAATATTGAGTAGACTTCGGTGGATATGCTTTAAATGTTGTGTTTAAACTACTCCCAATACTTATTGGGCTTTTAAAGACGATATGATTAGAATTCATGCCGTTAAATTTATGTTGAGTTTCGGAGTGGGCAAAACTATAACCGTATCTTCTTAATTTTCGAGATTAAACTTAAAAGTAATGGTTTATGAATTATTTATTGCAAATATTTTTAATGCGTTTGTTACCATCGATCGTGCCAATGCATCTACTTTGTTTAGTATTAACTTTAGTGGTAACTGTGATTTTTGTTTAGTGCTAACTATGAATAATTGGCAATTATAAAGAATAATACTAGAAAATGACGTTGCTGGTGAAAAATAGGTAGGGATTACAAAAGGGAAATGCATGATTAGCAAGGAAGTATAAGGCGTGCTAGGAAAAAGTCGTTCTGGTTTAGTTGACTGAGATAGGGGAAAGCAAGTATCTTTATAAGGATGAACTGCTCCCATGCAGCCGTCATTCAGAGAGTAGAAGCATGCCAGATTCTCCTTGGTTTATTTCTCCCGACATTTGCTTCCATTTGTACCACTAATGTTTTCTTCGCATCTCTCCCACATCTTTCCTATATCGCCTTATTCCTCTTACATAGTCATTCTTATCGGACTACTTCTCTCCTTTTGTTTACGCGTAGACTTATTAATTTTAATTCATTAATCTCCCACATGGGACTCCTCTGCGTATTTTTCGAGTCATAAAACTCTGGCTTCTACTTTTCCGGTCCACGTTATCTCATATCTTAAAACAAATTCTTAGTAGGAGTAGTAGGAGTGCACAATGCAGATGAGCACTCTTGTCTCCCCATAAATATTAAGAACTCAAGCTTAGGCGGACTCCTGGTGCACTTATTTCCATTATTCCCCCTTCCCTCTCGATTTGTCGGCTATATAAAGCCCAAATTTCTCGAGCAAAAGGGGCAATCAGTTCCGAAGTCCCAGTGACATCGAAGCTGTAGCACTCGAACCAGTCAAGAGCACCATAGTAGCCATCGAGCCTTCTTTGAAGTCTACTTCGAAGCAGTTACAAATACCGTAACTACATCGTGAATAACCCCGATCGTTAGACAAGCCAGAGGTCTTTCGTTAAGAATATTCGTAACAAGAATATTCTCACATTCCAAATCCACTGAAACACTCATTGTATTTGGTATTATATTGTCATTCAGAGTATATCGAACATTATTCTAGTTTCAACATGAAAATCAATTGTTTCACTCGTGAATAAATTCCTGTTTAGTCGATCTCATGAGGGTACATCTTAGATCAGCGCCTGCCAAGTTAGGCTTCCGGAGCTTAATTGGCACCCCCACTCTGTCAATTTTGACGACGTTTCTACCTGTTTGTACCCTCGCTTACGATGGGCAAACCCTTAAGAAAAATTTGCCGAGAACCTAAACTTTGAGCTACGGCTCTGGAATTTTTATGGCATCTTCCTCGATGTAAAAAAACATTACCCACCAAATTTCAGCCCGAGAAATACACGTGAAGTATAAAAAATATGGGAAAACCGTGAAAATTAGATGAAATTCAATATTCAGGAACGATTTTTTGGTATTTTCGATATAAATCCGGCCTTTTTTTCATGGATTCTTCATTTACTATTCGCTCTGATACACAAACAATCGATTCATGAAGAAAAAACCTGGGTTCGGGGACCTTTGAAAAATTGGATATTTTCGATGGCCAAAAATATGGGGAAAACAAAATTTTGAGCTGGGGCTCTGAAATTTATATCACATCTTCCTTGATGCAAGGAAAGAGTCCCCACCAAATTTCAGCCTCGGAAAATGTCGGGAAGTCCTAAAAATATTGGAAAAAACAGCGAAAATTCCAAAAAAATCGAACTTCAAAGGCATTTTTTTTTAGTGTTTTCGATAGAAATCCGGACTTTTTTCGACGGATTTCTTATTTTCTATCCGTTTTCATTCATAAACAATCGATTCCTGAAGAAAAAACCCGAGTTCGGGGACCTTCCAAAAATCGTGAAAAAATCTAGAGGGGTGAAAAAAAAAAATTTTGAGCTAGGGCTCTGGAATTTTTATGGTATCTTCCTTGATGTAAAAAAACATTACCCGCCAAATTTCAGCCCCGGGAAAGGTCGGGAAGTCCACCAAAAAAAATAAAAACCGTTAAAAATGATCAAAAATGGACTCTTCTGGACGGTTTTTCGACCCATTCTCGTTGCAAATCCGGACTTTTTTTCACGGATTCTTTGTTCTCCGTCCACCCTAATACGAAAACAATCAAAATATCCCGGGTTCGGCCGATTTTGAGAAACTTGAAAAATTGACGATTTTCGAGGGTCGAAAATAGGTGAAAACCTAAACTTTAAGCTAGGGCTCTGGAATTTTTATGGTATCTTCCTTGATGCAAGGGCACATTCTCCACCAAATGTCAGTCCCGGGGAAGGTCGGGAAGTCCACGAAAAAAAAATCAAAACCATCAAAAATGTTTGAACTTGAAAGTAAAATATTGGCGCGCTGTATTGCTAGAGAGCTAGAGAGCTAGAGTGGGGCAGAGAGGGGTAAGATAGCTCGCAGGTACTCAGAGTAGTCAGTAGCCTTCAATTCCTCAGGCAGGGTACCCAGTAGTGGAAAGGGAAAGAAGCGCGTGAGGGGCCCCTTACTTGACTGACACTGTCTTAGATAGAAAGGTCTAACCTCAGCTTAGGGCATTCATTCACGATTTTAGAGCATATTTTAGCATTCGCAAAACCTGGCTCGATACATTCCAATAAAAGAGAACAAGCGATACTGCCACAAATATGCATCATAGTACAACACATCACAATTTACCGTAAAGGTTGTAGGAACAATGTACTAAATGTTTTATTGCACATGTTACATTGATATTTAAAGATGTTTAAAGAATTTAAAGAATTATAGTAGAGAACTTTGTATGATTCATAAAGAGTATACAATTTAATCAATTTAATCAATTCGTGTACAGTAAATTATGAATATTTTGTAAATGGTCTAGAGGTTTGAGAGGGCAATGGTTGAACAATGGTTTGGAACGGTTGATGGCGGTCTATTGACCTATTAAAAGATCATAGGGGAAGTTAATGAGTGAGGGAATGTTACGAAAAGGTTAATGTTTGTGTGGCATCTAGTCTTTTGAATAGTATGGCGAGGCGAGCTTCGGGCAATAAAGAGTAATAGGCATTTTAAGTTCTTTAATTTGAGGACCAGTCTGAAATCGGTTTAATCGATGTGTATGCGTAGATCTGAAGCTGGCCACTAGGAACTAGACACTGCCCACTAGAGAGATACATGGCAACAAAACATCCATCCCATTGCCTAATTTGCCTTAACTCGATTCATCTGCGAACAACACTTTAATTGTCGACGCTGCGCTGCGGATGTTTAGAAAGAGTCGCGTGTGAAGTTTCACTCATAATAGCTATAGCAGAGTTCTCTTCGTTCAATTTGCTCAAGGTTAGAAAGATATTAACCCGGTGGCTTTGGGCTTTTCTAAGGCTAATAGACAACAAACTTGATCAATTAGCAATTTAAGAATGGCATTCGATAGAAGGGGTTGAGGTCAATCAATGTTGGTGCCAAGAGAAAGGGTCAAGGAAATACATCGAATAGATAAATCTGACCATGTACCAAGCATATAGTCATATTTGTCATTATACAATCGCAATGCACATCACGAAGAATATTCAATCAGAATACGAAATTCGTCCACTATTCCAGTTGGTAGAAAGCCACTGTTTCACACTACTTTTAATTGCAGTACTGTTTTTCTTGTTTTTCAATGAAACTACCCTGTTTTTAAGAAAATCTATTTTCATACATTCATACGAATTGAAGATTAAAGGACACCATTCATCCCGATCGAACGACGTAGCAGATCACAATTATTAATAAACTCTCATACATCGAGCTCGACACAACCCTTCAATTACTTAATCAGCCATAAAGAGAAGTAATGTAAAATTTGTTAATAGTCGAAAAAGAGCTGAATTCTTCTTAGCAAGAGGACAAAGGCTGCGTCGACATTTATTTATGAAACTCCTGTCGGCGGCGTTGGTGTTCTTGGCTTGCAACTCTAAATGAATATAGCTTTAGATTCAGCGTGCCCAGCGCACACATCTATTGCTGCATGCATAAGCATAGTTATAGATGCAACGTACATATCTTATCCATTCATTTTCGATCCGTGCCCCTAATATACGAATAATTAATAATTTGGCAATGTAAACGCTAATTCTGAAGCTACGCCTTTGTTGGTATTTGTAAGCGCTTGTTTTATTATCTTCTTCATTCGTGGAGAAAGAAGCCTCTCTGGATATTATACCTACTGCTGAAGTAATTAAACACGCTACTTCCCAAGATAATTACAATTTGACAAATGGGATATGTAGCAATATCTTTTTCAATAATTTGGATCTCTCATTAATAGGAATATTAGAGGTGACGTTTACTTTTGGTTCGCTCGAACATTATAAAAAAGTCGGTGGGGTTGTGTTAAAGTTATAATGATGGTACGTACCACCCAACACTACAATTGTCGCATCTAACCATTTATTGGTTCTCCTTGAGAGTAGTGTTTTTTAGATTTAACGCTGATAGCGTCAATGCAAATATAGATCAGGGTATTATAACGTTGATCAAATGAGAGTTTAATGGAAGTTTAATGAGTTTCTAATTGGTCTTAAGAAACCATTTTATAGCGCACAGCTACAATTATCTTTGGATTGGTAAGTCAGCGGAAGTCAACATTGCATCGCAGTAACGATGTGACTCGAATTACTTTTCATAATAGAATACGACTATTAAGAAAAGGTAGTTTTGGAGAAGAAATGGTAGAATATGCGATTCTTCCCACCCTCCTATCAAGAATTAGCATAACGCTTTTTTCGAAAGACCTGTAATAAGACTTATAAGACATTACCAATTACAATCGAGTGGAGTACCTTCAGCATTCAGAGTTAAGAAACTTAAAGACTTTCTTTTCTTACTAGTCAGTAGCAAGAATGTCTATTATAACAAATTAGAAATAGAAGAAGGGGAGAGCTTACGAGATGGACTTTTTGGTAAATCGAGCAGTGTTCCTAATCTGGCGAAGGTAATTTCTAGCTATGGCTGTGCTGATAGGTGAGTGGAGGGAGTATAAATATATATCTTATTAGCATGAATATTGGAAGGCTGTCAGTTATTGTGCAACGTTCGAACTCGAACGGCTGGGAAGATTTTGCTCGCGGGGCAGATTGGCATAGTTGATGTGTGCTCGGCTGGAGGCTGGAGGCTCGAGGCTCGAGGCTCGAGGCTCGACTCGGACTCAAACTCGGTCTCGGGGAACGGGGAACCCAGTCATTAGATCCAGGGACAGAGCTTTTTTCGCGACAGGTGTATGCGGCTACGTGATTGCCATGCTACGTGATTTCCAGAGTGACCCTGTACCCTCCATTCATCCTCCAAATACGTTTCCAACTATCTCTCCTCTCTCCTCTCTCATCTCAAGATTATACTTATTATCCTCCGGATTAAATAGATTTGCATTAAACTTGAAAACGTAAATGTACGTTTCTAGGCACTTCCAGTATTCGACCTTATTGATTTAAACTTACTGAGGCCTACTTAATTATACAACTTCTCAACCCTTAGCGAAAGGCATTAATGATTGTACGCCACTAAACATGTGAAAGATGAATTTTTTCACTATTATTCTTGTCGCTGCCCATCATTATAATAAACGGAGAATAATACTTTACTGCAAACAATGGTCTAATCATATACATGATTAAGAAAAGTTGCATTGGCTCACTACTTAAACTCATTGAAATACTAATGATGACCGGTTTTATAATTCAAACCATAAAGAGAATTCCAGGTCGTATTGCACCACCGGGATTCCTTGAATACTATCAGTATGAAAAACTCTCGCAATCGATAATAAATCAATAACAGTAATCAAATCAAATTTCAATATACTTTAACATACTGGAAGTTTGGGCTGATTAAGAAACTGAATTGTCTTATTCTCCTTGACCGATAAAGCAACAGCAAGAAATCAAGTTAGAGGAGAATATAAGGAAACTTGCATTTCGCGTGTTTACCATAAATGAATGATGCATTGTCTCCAATGGTGTGTATCATTTAGCGCGATCTTACAATCAGCTGGAAGAAGCTTAATTCGAGGCTGTAAATGAGATTTAGCGCGGCGAGACGCGCTTGCAAATACAATACATCAGTCATTCGTGATGCTTGGCGGATATCATGTTTGAATCTGAATATTCAAAGGGAGATTGGCAGTCGGCAGTCGGCGGCAGTCGGCGGCTGCGGTCGGCAGTCGGGAGTTGACAGTCGGCGCTCGCGCAGAATGCGTAGTTTCATGAAAAGCCAGTCACGTGCCAGTGTGTCTGTCGCAAACAAAGGAGCAATCGTCCCGGCGCCATGCGTCTTCCACATTGGGCAATTAGTTCCCCCAATTTAGCTCTTAGCTACCTTCCCACCTCTCGAGTCTTCCTTCCAACGCTCGCCCTCCACCGCCTTCTACTTTTAACCAATTATTCCCATTTTTCTTAACCAACTGTTGCTACCTCTCGAAACGTTCAACTTATTACTCGCTTTCGCTATCGTTCTACTGCTTTCCTCTTCAATTCCAGTTGACAATACATATGTTCTGTTCATGGTTCATTACGCAAGGTATGTAACATAGATGTTCATTCGTGTTCATTGAATAATGTTATAATTCTTAATGATTGTAGCACAGAACTGTAGATATCAGGATGATAGAACATTTCATGAACTTATCATAGCCCTTCGTCTACAGATTTCCGTAATAAATAAAACATATACATACATAAAACATAGTGTAAAGAGTGAAAATCAAGTTCCTTTTCAACTTGAATGTGTTCTTTTCGAATTGTATCTGAACTTTTCGTTTTTAGGACTGTTCATTGCAAGAAATGTTGTTTTTGCTCCAAATTATTAGTTTGCAGTTGAGCGGGGTGATAGGCGGTGTTGTTGGCGGCGCGCGAACAACGCCAACTGGAGCTGATCAAGCTCAAAAGCCACCCACACAATGCTTCTATGTCCGTGTGTTTCTGAGCGCTTTGACAATGAGACGCACTCTGCATTACGTGCTTTTAATATAGAGCGTTAATGAAGACTGCCATTAATGTGAGAACGAGCGCTCGATAATCACATGACGTAAGCCAGTGAATGATTTAGCGACAGGTAAGGCGTATCAATGAGTAAAGAAGAGACGCGATCCCATTCGGTATAAGAGGGCTTAGGAAAGCCTCCGATGATAAGATTATTCAAGCTACTTAATAACCTCATTCCTCTCAGAGATTCCCCTGGATTTCATTTTTTCTGCCAGCCAGCTCCTCGACTAATACAATCGTTAGATTCATGATAAACTATGATAAAATACGCTCACTTACTACGTATGAGATAAATGGATCTCTAGTACTTCCGGGGCCAAATCGCATCGCTAGCTTTAAGCCCAAAAAAGCATTTCGCTATAACTTTTACTCCTCGCGCGCTAATTTAGTTGGTTCTCACGCTTCCGAAAATCTACATAGATCCATTAAAGATTAGAAGACAATTCAATTACTCAATACGTCAAGTTTCTCTGCGAACCTTCGGTTAGTAAGGTTAGTATACGTCAGATGTACTAGTTTTTATTTCAAATACAGCGATATGATTCAAATCAACCTACATTATATGTATTAGATTATAATACTTTGTTAGATTCGCCTTTCTATTATTATCAAAGTTTCTAGACTCACGAGGCAGACCGTATTTGCACTCCTCACTTTAGAATTTTCCAGATTTGTGTGTAAGCAACATTTTAGCATAATTCAGTCACTAATTTTCGTCAGACCAACTGTCTTATTCAAGCAACTTGATTATCGTCATGGTTCTCTTTGCGTTAAATATCAATTTGTAAAGTGCTGGTCGATGGAATATTTGAAACATGTGTTCCGCGTGCGGAGACATTGATGTGAAACAAATCTTCTGTGAATAATCACGGACACCTTTTGTAACAGCCTATACACTGCTCATTGTCGTTGTGTACATAATACGTACGTGCGGACTTGGCGTATCGGGTTAATCAGATAGTTTAATGTGAATCGTAGTTCCGAAGCAGAAATTCATTGTGTATCGAGGAGCGAATATACTTCCGGGTCTGGCAAGCAGTGGCCGACTGACACTCTTAAAACAGAGACTGAAATAAAGATTTTCATCGGCATGAACTGAAACTAGAAGGAGCAAAACTGATAGGAAAAGGGGAATGTTGCGCGGGCCAGTTGAACTATCCCGCGCCTTTATCTTTAAGTGGCTCTTCTTCGTTCCTCTTCTCGGGAATTGCTAATCTAGTTTTTACAGTGCTACCTAGAGAATTTTCGTGTAGCAACCAATTAAGCCTGAATTGGGAAGGTACGCTCCAATGGAATGCTCCTCGAAATGAACGATATAGCGACGTTGCTGATAAAAAGACTTACAGACAGTGACAAAACATAATAGAATTCAATGATCTGTTACTAAAAAGAAATCAAACTGTACTTATCGAAATTCTTAGGATAGCTCAAGTGTTAAGGTTGTTGCTACTCAGATATCTGGAAAAGTCCAGTTACATCCTAACCATTATTCGACATCCCTTTATATGAACACTGCACTTTGAGAAGATGGAGAATAGTTGTGATACGCTATTTCCTCCTACTAGAAGTCATTGATATGCATTCGTAGTTTCTTAGTTATTGGCAGCAGATTTTTCATTGTTCTACGATCATCAATACGTAAGATGTGCGAGCGAGAAACAGTAGAGTTATGTCGGTTAATGGTTCTAACAGAATAATATAAGATAAAGGGATAGTAACTTTCTGATTACTTTCTCCTTCAGTTGTGGAATGATACTTAATTGGTTTAGTTTTCTTTGTCGATAGAAAAATCGGCTTTATTATTTACTCCAGTTTCTAGCAGCTACGCAGCCAGCTGAGCCTTACACAATTTAAAGTTTATCCTGTAAAGAATTGAGAGTGACGAGAATCGGTGCAATTTTAAGTGGAGTTGTATCAAGTGTCATGGAAGCCGAACAATAACTAGGAATGAGGTATCTGGTTTCAGAGATGTCATAGAAAACAGTATTCGCCGGGTATTCGTCGATCTAGCAGATATAGGTTCAACTTGCTACATAAGCAGAGATATTTGGAGATAATAACAGGTGGCATAGCACTCAAAGTTATCGTTTGTGATTAAGGAATGTGGCTAAATTATAGAAGAAGATTGACACATACGAGTACATGTGAAGAAGGAGCTTATTACATTATTGGAAAAATGTGAAGCAGCCCGTAGGATTTGAGGAAGGCCTTGTAAAGATCGAGATAGATATTGCGTGAATGGTTGAGGCGCAAGGTTATTGACATTCGATAGGATGTTATGAATGACTGGTACATTAATTGTACTTTAAGCAGCATGCGACGTACTTTAACCGGTTCAAGCCTGTTAGGACGCAATGCCTCTTACTACGAGTCTCGAGCGAATGGGAAAATCCACCCATTCCAGTCGCGAACTCGAGGCTCTTACGCTCTTACGAGAAATCTCAAATGTTTTCAACACACTCCATCTGCATTCTTATTAGGCTCTCTTCGGATATGTATTCTCAATACTGCCAATACTAATTCACGACTCGATTATAAGCCTTGTATAAACTTTGACACTACTCGAAAATGTTTAGTCCTCAAAATATCCAAGTTTTTGATGTTCCAAACTTTTTTCAGTATTCTTATGGTTGGCGCGAGATTTCTAACCGAGCATTCAATTAATATTGGCAGTCCTGGCAGTACATATCCGAAGACAGCCTTCCTAATTCCCACTAGTTCGCTGCACTCTACATATTAGATTTCCTCTCCCAGATTCATTAGAATAATTAATGAGGAAAGTGCAAAGTCGAATTGAGTTGCCTCTTATCAATTCCTTTATGAAGATTCCATTGCAGTTAATCCTTCGTGCAGAGACAATTGCCTCCAATTGCATTTAGCTGTATTAATCTCAATTCCACTTGGCTTTCCTTTCGGTTAATACTCGGATCGATTCCGCACAGACATTTGCAAGGTTGTCGTCATCATATTTATAAACAGAGACTTCCTGCATTGCTCTTCTCTATGTCTAGCCACCGTCACTCTCGGGATAACTCTGTTCTAACACTTCCTTCGACTTGATCACTTGCCAAACGAACAACCTCTTTTACTTCAGCCAGCAGAATTGCATCTCATTTCTGACTACTCCGAACCGTTCGATTTTCAGATAGCTTTCTCGCACCGATTCTCCCAACTTTAACATCTTAAGAAAGAGCGCGAACCTTCTGATTCCTCATTGGCAATAAGTGGTAACAAGTGGCCTCTTCGACGCCCACACCCGCATTTTCATCTCATCGAACATATAACTACGAGTTCCCTCTACAGTGTAAATCGAACTTTGTCTCACTGACTCTTCCATTTCAAACGGTTCTCTCTCTCCTACTCTAACTAGAGTCATAGAGAGTCATACAGAATGATATTCCATTACTATACCAGCAGTATAGTATTAGTGTTATAGCAGTATACTATTCTGGTAAATATGGAGAGATACATCAACTCTGTTCTCTTTCGATTCTTCTCACTTGCGTCCCTACTCAATATAAATTATCGGACCCTATCAACCACGGCCAGATGCAACATAGTAATACAGAAAACAAGCTTGTCTGCAAGTGAAATGAAGCAAAGAGTTTGAGATAAGGTGGTGGTACCAGCGAGTCAAATACCGCACAAAGGGTAGATTAATTGCAAATTGTACGATAGTTCAGTCGGTAGTAATTCACCTATCTATGCCTCGTAAGATTCCCCATTAACATAATATGGATAAGAGTCCGGTGACAGTAACTAGAAACTTATAGTAGAAAATTAAATATTGATATGTAGAGTAGATGGATGTAGAAACATGGTAGAACAGTAGGAATTTTCTCTTGAAAGAAATGCAGTGAAAGAGGCAGTTGAAGATGCAGAGAGTCGCCGAAAGGTGCAGATGGAGGAATATAGAATAGTTGACATCTGTCAATGTTAGCAGTATATCAGAAGCGAAAAGACGAGTTATTTTTGTTAGCATCTCTAGGGCCCAGTTTGGAGGTTTATCGAGTGAATGAAATGTGACTCACCTTGTCGTGGAATGTGGGAAATCAATGAAAAACTGGCGGGCTGAATGTTGAGCGGTGGTGAGCCGGGGTTGGTGGAAGCGAGCGCGCGGCGTAGAGGGCGAAATTCAAAAATGGGAATTGTTGGGCGTTCCGCTCGGTTTGGTTCGGGAAAGAATCTGGCTCCGACTCGGAATCTCGTAGTTGTATTCGAGTGCCAAGTGTCGAGAGAATGGAGAGGAGCGAGTTTTCCCTGTTGTAGCCGCACTACGAATCACCAAAGTGCGATGCTAATAGTGGCAGCGGCGGCGGCGGCGGCGGCGGCGGCGGTGACTGCGACGGCGGCGGCGACACTCTCCGGCTGCTACCGATCGGACCGCTTTAACTGGCCGATGCCAATTTGAAGAAAGGCCGAACGATTGGATTGGTGAATAATGGGAAAATGGGCAAGATGTCGAGGGGGTGGAGGGAAGGTGGAGCGAGCGGTTCGGTCGGTCAAACGAGAAGTCTGGCATTTGTCGAAGGAGTGGAAAGGTGGAGTGTACCGCACATAGTTGCTGCAAGCTGCGCGGCGCGGAGGTTCCGACCGATAAAACGAAACGCGTTCTTGATAGTAGCCAGCTCTTGCTTCTGCTTCTCCTTCTGCTTCTCCTTCTGCTTCTGCTTGTGCTTCTGCTCGCTCTGATCCTCCGACTCGTTCTGTTGCTCCGGTCTCGGCCGTCCGTTCAGCCTCGCACCCCAATACTGCTTCAGAAGCTCGCCTCGACACGATAGACTTTAGACGATATGAGTTTGAATGCGCTCTCGCGTTGCCGCGCCTTCCTCACTTGAACCGACCGCGACCGCGAACGCAAACGCAAACGCGAGCGGGAGCGCGAGCGCGAAGGCGAACCTCTCGCAGCCAGCCTCCCGCCCAGCCGCCCGTTCACCACCAGTTCCTCCGAATCTTCCCAAGCTAACACTTTCCCTCCCGTCTGCCAGGCGCTCCACCTCACTTTTAAACATTACCACCATTTCTTCACCGAATCCCCATTTTGACACCAGTTACCCTCCTCTTTTCAATACATTTTAGAGTGGACATAATTCAAGAAACTCTACGGACAGCTAATAATACTAAATCAGTGCAGTAACAAAACGCGAATAAGTAAACAAATTCGTAGGACGTAATACAAAACCTATAAATAAGAATCACTAAAGGGTTTTGTGTGTTGGATTGGCATTGATAAAACATTGGTGCTTTAATACGAAAACGTTGTGGCGCTATAATCATAGTGTGTTAATAATAAAGGCTTCAACTATAATGTAGAAGCAGGCTGATTTCGTATCAATTAAAGTTTTAAAAAATGTAGTGACGCGTAAAGATATCTCTCATTAGTGGGAGGAAAGAATATAGGAAAGATGAGTTAAGAAGAGTATTACATACCTATTGATATACATACGTATAATATAGGAGTGCAGGCTTGATTACGTTCGAGAGCTTTACTGCGCAGTGCCGGGCTATCGGATTTTCCTCGCGTAAGTTTTTACATAATTTGCAGACAAGAAATACACTACTCTGACACGCACAATTCATGTGATTTTCGGCCAACTTGCGAAATTCCACTCTTAAGTCACATAATATATTCTGTATATTCGAGATTCGAGATTAAAAGAGAATGTAGAATATAAGGTGGGAGAGGCGTTGAAATTGTTCGGCTCTTAATCCGTGACTAGAAGCTACAAGGTCTATAGAAGCCAGCTCTACATACATACCTACATACCTACATACGTACATACGTGTTTAGACCTGTCAATTCTTGACTATTACTTAATCTATAAAGTGGCGTGTCTGTAAGTGCTCAAATCAGAATGATTCAAGACCACTGCCGATTGCGTATCTATTTTTTGTCTTTGCGGCATTTCACGCGTCAAATATATCGCTACTCGGCAAGCAAACATTATTAGTAAATCTTGCAAAACACAACTTCGTTTTGTAATCAAATTTAGATGTATCATTCGTACAAGAGTGTACAATTGGTAATTGGTTGCTTTGGAGCGGTTGCATCGGATGTACCCAAATTATAACTTATGATCGACAATAGCTATGGGTTAAGGATCTCTGACATCTAACAATAAGTTTAATCGAATTAGCTGAAAGTTAACTGGTTGGCTGAAAAATAATATCTTGCAGCTGTTTCATATATAATAGTTTATTACCACGCTTAATAACAAGATTGCTTCATGATTCTTAATAGATCTGTCGGAAACCCCGTGTAAACGTAAGGATTTCTGAGAATCATGCAAATAACATTTACAATGCAAAAGGTTCGTGTAAATCCAATTCTCTGACATAAAACCGCAAGTCTTACTCCGACAAACCAGATTTTTTCTCTCTTAATAAGGAATACTGTGAATGTGCATTGGTTCATACCTATATTATAGTATTTATTGTCAAATCATCCACATCGTTATTATTGATGTATCTGAATATACATAAATTCATATATCATATCATTCATATTATATCATATTCTATTATATTGATATTATATCGACATATAACGATATCCTATATTAGTAGCACTGAAATTTCATAAAACAATATCTTTTCCTCAATTGTAAGTAAGAGCAGCCACTGGACTCTTATCATCGTGTTTTGTCAATGTGAAGACTTCTTATACCATTTACCTCTGGCGGTAACATACATATCTTGTGATTTGCGGTAATAGTTCTTGCCGCTTGTACGTACTATAGATGTGTAGATGTGTAGATGTATACTGTCGGTCTATCAAGTAGGCCATCGCCCTGACTAGTAGCTGCTTTAACACAGCAGGTGAAAGCAATTACGGAATATCGATAAAGAAGCAGTGTAACGTTAAATGCTAAGGAAATTGTTATTATAGGTAAAAAGAGGAAGGCTGGACAGGCTGGACGGAAAGAAAGCGCCGGTAAGCGTGGTAACAAAAAATTGAGGTGGAGTGCATTGGCACTGACCGATCATTTGCCGCTCTGAATCAGGACTGACAAGGTCGCTCATAATACACTCCTGCTTGGTCCTACAATTTTTAAACAGAGAAAGGACCGATGACGGACACTAGATTTTGCTAAGATCTACAAATGATTTTAAAGTTAGCCGATTATTATCGCATATAATACGGAGAATGACACTGGTATCGAATGCTATTGCTTTAGTATGTAACACGATCATCAATACACATTATGTATCTGAAGGATTCGTGCAGCTTAGCAATTGAATAGACAATCCTGCAAAGAATAGTGTTAAAAAAACAACTTGTTTGTAGCTTCTTAAGCATTTGTTCACGATGAATTAAATCATTTCACCCAATGAATCTTTTCCATTTTACTTTGTAATAACTTGAGTACAAATACTGTTAATAAAAACATTAAACAAGCTTATCTTTTGACGCGGCTAATATCTTTTTAGTGACTGTCCTGTTAAGAAACTGCTCGTGGAATGTGAACTATCTAACAAGAGGTAGTTGCAGTTTCAAGTCACCGATTAGACAAATGGATTAAGAGGTGCAGAGAATAACTGCAATTTTCTTCTATGATTCTCTTGGCAATATTGTGTGCTTTGCGGATGACTAATAGGAAATTACAAAATTAGCCCATTTAATAGTCAATTGTTACTTTTCGAAAATGTGATTTCCATTTTGTGAGCTTGCTTTACACTAATGTTAAACACGATACAATTACAAAAGTTTGTTTTTCAATGCATCGAATTTCGTACCACATAATTCTTATGCTTCGCAAGGATTCGGGGATATTTGAATGAGAAAAATTCCTTTTTCGAAAGTAAAAAGAAATAGGACTGACTGAGAAATAGGTGAGAAATAAAAGGTCAGCATGATTTTGGTAAGTGAATATTATTAGGGGTGAACAACGTGACAACAACATTTATAACATATTTGTCGAATACAGGATCGGTTAAAGTTAAGTACATAGGACCGAATGTACTATATTCGATGTTGACGATGGGGGCGGGTATTTTCTATAGGGGTTGAAGGAACATTGAATGCATGTGCTTCTGGGAATTGATATACCTCTAGGAAGGCAACGCTATATGTGGAATGCGTCTCGATTACATTTCGTGATAATATGTCGCGCCACATCAATCATTTTGATTCTCTTGATTATTGTAAAGCGTCATTCCACTACCGCCGCCTCTACTACCACTACGCCTCTTGCCTTATTAGCCTGGCCAGCTCAGCAGCAAATCTCGCACCGATTTGATTGATTGCGTAGTTGATTATTCTCAATTGTTGTGCGAGCCGGTAGTCATTCCACGCTACTGGTCAGTAAGAATTCTTACGAACTACATTTCTTTTTAAAAAAGACTCTAGTATACGCGAACACCATTTAGGATGCACCGATTAAGCAAGCATTCTCGAATACCCAATTCTGAATCACAGGCCGACTTAACTTTAATCCTAATTAACTGGTCAGTCACGGAAACAAAAGTATTTCTATCTGCACACTTGCGACAAGTGTAAGTTTCCATAGTTCCTTTCCGATATACGCATCAACGTACATACATCCACTTGACAATCCTAAACTATAGTTCCATAGTTAAACAATTATAATTTACAGTGTCGTAAGAACATATATACATATAGAATAGAGTGTAAGATACAAATTTGAGTGTGTACGATTTTAAGCGGCGTGCTTCTCACTTTACTCTGTCTTTGCTTGGAGCCCAATTAAGACGCCCTCTCACTCCCTCTCTTTTTCTTTCTTGGTCTGGCGATTCCCAATAAATTGGTACACCATCAAACGTGTAAATATTTATATACGAACACAAAATACCAACAGAGCAAAAAGATTAAAATATAAAAAAAATCATATATATATATATTCAATATATATTCATTTGTAATAAATTAGGCATGCCGCTGCAGTAAACGGCGCGGCGATACGCGCGAAGAGTCGCTCAAACAAAACTATGTATGAATTCTAATAGCTGGAAGCAGCAATATATTGGGTACATCACTAGAACGATCATCCATAAATGTATGTTCAAGCACCAAGTATGTTTGACTTCCCTTGAAGATTGAAAATCGGAATTTGTGGCTACAGCCGAGCCCCTAGTTAGTTATAACTACTTATGCTTTGGTCGAGATTAGGCCGCAACTTCACTAGCAGAACACTTGTCGAACATTGCATCAAGCACCTGGGAGAATTTCAAGTGTCTTTCCTCCGGTGCTACTGTCGCACCGCGACTGCCCCATAAAAACTTTATGTGGAATTCTGTTCGAAATGCATCGGAGAGAAGCTCATCACTTCGACAACCCTCCAATGCTATCTCAGCGTTTCTCCGAAAGAGCGGCAAGCTTTCTGCCAACTTGCGCGCTGCTTCCAAGTGGGACCAAACTATCGATAGGCCGCAGTCAGGTGCTGAGTGCTCCCATGGTGATAAAATTGCCGCTGCCAAGCCTGAAGATGTTACGGTACCTGAAAATATTACAAACAGATTGTAACTCTCTTGATTCCCTCAGTCAATGACTACTGAATGAAAAAGTTAATAGGGGTTTTTAAAAACTGTGAGCCTGCGTTTCAATATTATATTGTATACGCGACAAAAGAATATAATAAAACCATTGTGATACGAATTATAAGAAAAACGGAGAAAAGGCACGATTAATTTTGTGGTATTTCGTGAGAGGAACGACTACTCTTAATATGATAGATTTATTGGAGGAAGAGGAAAATTACCTAATACATCTTCAGGACCGCGTTCTCCAAGGAGAGCAATTGGCAGCAGGTGAGGAAGCGTCGTATTTGGCGCTTGCGGATTAGTACATTCGTTCATCGCTCGTAGCGTTGGTCGAAGTTTGGCTTCGAAACTAAATGCCTCGTCGGTATGTTTTTGCCTAAGTAAATGCCAGGTATTGGCTAGTTTCTGAATTTGCGGTAAGCACAAGCCTAGCATCACTCCGCAGAACCCATACAGATTACCAAGAGCTGTTTTAGTGTCGATTGCAACTTTGATCCACTTGCTAATAGTAGCTGCTCTTTCGATAGCCGTTGCTCCTGCTAGAACGGTCACAGCCACCAACAGTTTCAGACACTCTGATCTCTCGATAAGATCCATCCTAGCTTGCCTGCCATGAGGCAAAGTAGCCAGTTCAATTCCACTGAGGCCGCTGCGGTTGCCTGCGCCCGGCTGCAGAGCTATCTCAAGATCGATCCTCGTTAAATGGGAAGCTAGTACCCTCGGTGCGGAATCATGCAACATCCCAGAAACACCTCTTAAAGCTGTCGGGTCGAGAGGTCTGTGATCGCCGGCTGGCAGTAACAAAGTTGTAAAGCCTTCGATATCGAGGACAGTTGTGACTTCGAGAGATGGAGCTGCTACAACAAGCTGTTCTTCCGCGGAGAGTTCATATTCATTGCCATTATTGCCATTTGTTCCGTCGTGACTCGCATTATAGTGACTTCTTATCACCACACCCTTAATAGGCGCTGACGACGAGGGATTGCTGGTGCCCCCAGAATTATTCGTTTCAAACTCACTGTCGCCCGAACCGTTCCCACTATCGCTACCAGAAGCTTGATAACCTTGATGATGATGGTGGTGGTGGTGGTGATGGTGGTGATGATGTTGGTGATTTGGAATATAGGGTACTCTCGGTGGCTTTGGAGGAGCCATCGCATTTTGATGATTCAAACTCAAAGATTGTTGCTGTTGCTGTTGAAGGGCTGGGTCAGAGATGACCCTTGTGATTTTCTGACGACCCAAGGAAAGAGAACAGGATGGTGGCTGGTTCTGGATTGGTGGAACTCGAGGCAAAGTGCTCGATTGAACTGGGAGATGAGGCGTCCCCTGTTGACTGCTCGGTTGCCGGCTATCGTGTTGCTCCGCTCCATGATGCTGGGCTGTAAGGGATTGGCTGCGTTGTTGCTTTCTGGGAAGGCGGGGTGGCGAGCCGGTGGACAGCGAGGAGGATGAGGGGCTCGAGCAATGTTGACTTCCACTTGCCGAGCCCGAAACACAGGAGAGCGGAACCGATCTTGGTTTTGGCGTGATGATGCGTGCACCACTCGCTTGACTTATCGGTCTACCACTTCCGACATAAAAGGTTATTAGATCGGCAACCGTGTCGAAGGCTTCGTCCTCAAATTGGTATTGTGCCCTCTCGTATACCGTGTCCGGTTGAACAACCACCTGTTCATTACAAAGCAAATATATCCAATCTTCAGTTTGTTATAATATGCATTTTAATCTATCGTCACGCAAAACATTATCAATTGAACAAAAGAATCAGGCTGCGGAGTGGAAACTCCTTTTCTCTGGATGATAACATCTCTGAGAAGGAGCTTTTCACAATTCAGATTGATGTGCCACGCTGATGCTTGGCGCTACTGGTAAATTAATACTGATGTCGTTCAAAAGGCTCTCGTAATTGATGCGTTGAGAACAAGTAGTTTATTAGGTGCTCACCCTATTAATGACGAAATGAAGTGGTTGACCTTTCCATCGGACAGTGAGGACGTAGTTGCCAGGCTGAGAAGCGCAATCACGTACCAAGAAGTCGCCATCGTTTGGCACCTCGGCTTCAGCTCCCTTTCGACCACCTCTAAGAGTACTACCATGGTACCAAGCGTGGGATCGCAAATCTCGGGGATCCAAAAGCCTTAATTCCCTCTCTAATAGTTTACGCGTTGATTCCTCAGGTGGCTCCTAGACACATTTTAACGAATACAGGTACAATAATGTGCTTATCAAATTTGTCTTCACTAAATTCCATTCACTCCAAAGTTCCAGTCTTCCTCGATATTTCTTTCAACGTTATATTGTCAGCTTCTATTTCCATTAGCTAAATAATTCACATGTGCAATAAAGTACGTTCTATTACACATTTATTGCAAATTCAGTTAAAAAAAAACAACATAGAATGATATGAATTCGAATTGATTGAATAATTGATTATGAAAACATTTGTACACAAGTAATTGGGACTGATGGGGGAGAAAAATATTGATTGAAGTTACAGTGAATAGGAAAGTATAGAGGAAACTAAAATCAAAGAATAGCGAAGAAGAATTGGCGATCTATGTGCGCGCGTGCAGTATCGCATAAGACAATTGTGGCAATCAAGAAAGGAGAAGCGCAAGTCTGCGGGCAGACGGAATTGGTTTAACGAGGCCAGCCTTGAGTACTTCATTCCTGACATGATCTACAATCCAGTACGCTACCTCCAACTTCCATCCAGTCCAACTCAACTAAGTCATCGCGTTAGGGCAATAAAATATTAAGACAGCGATGCGAACGATCTAACCAATGTAAGTCAATCCATCCAGTTAGTTGTAACATCATGAAAAGAATTCGGTAAAAACACTATCGTTTCATAGCATTGCTCTCTATCATTGCTATCTTCAGTCGAATCCATGTCTATGCTTTATGGAAGAATATTGCAAAACATTTTTTGTCCGTGTAAAAATAAATCATAATATTAATGAGCAAATTTTAGTAAAGATTTGGTCTGAAAATAATCGGAAGCCGCAGAGTTGAGTTTATACTTGAAGAGAGCTAATCATTTAATCCAAACAATAAGATTCATAAGACTACTTAACGTATCCCGGTAGTGTTTTACTAATTGTCTATATTTAGTGATAATATTAGGTTAACAGTTGCTTGGTATGCTCGTTTGATTGTAATTGATGGAGGGTACACTAGACTTTTTCGATTAAGATAAGACTTGTGTCAATTAAAGATAAAGTGTTTTGTAGAACCAATGAGTTTACTTTGTCATAAAAGAGCGATGTTGCTCTAATTCGATGATATTTCCCGCTTTTCTTCCGATAGAGGGAGTATTGACTGCGATAAATTGTAGAGATGCGCGATAATAGAATGGAGCGAGGGTAGGAAGCCAGAGGATAGAGTGTAAAATATGTGAAAAAGGAAAGTTTGGGTAATGTTTTGGTAGTTGGGGAAAGGGTGGTGCCGTGCCGGCTATCAGACTCGACACTCTTGAATCGGAAGAGTGACTCTCTCATTGAAAGCGATTGGAATGCTCACTGGCCAATTGTCACTTAAGTCCACTACACTTACCATTGGTAAATGTAAGTATTCGTTGCTTGGTGCTCCTTTGGAAAGCGAATCCGGCTGGCCCGGGCGGCATACGTCGCCGTCCTCGGCTTGCACCGTCTTCTCTTCGATCAGGCGGTCCTCCCTCTCTTCTCTGCCAGTTCCTCTCTCACCCTCGCGCGTCCTCGCCCCAGCCCTCGCCCTAGCCCTCGGCCACTCTTCTTCCTCCTCCGGCGACCTGTACACCACCAAAACACACTTCTCACTTTCGGTCACTCACATCACTCGACGCGAGACTTTTCATCTACAGTTAATTCCAAATAGAAAACTCTATTTCTCTTGTTTGATTTGAGTTGGACTAGGAGAGTTTAGTTTGCCTCGGAAGGAGCGAAGGGACAGGGTTCAGAGACGCACGGCACACGGGCCGAGTGCGCGCACCCCACTGAACTATCCCAGTCCAAAGCCACCGGAATATCAGGGCCGTACTTTCTAGGGGTGTATCGGGGCCGCCATCCTCTATTAATAGCTCAGCCACCAATACACGGTGTCCAAAAATTGCCCCCACAGCCATCAATATATCGCGCGCAACCTGTCAATTCTAACCACGGCCAATTCTTTTATATCAAACGATTAATAATAGTAAACTCTTGGCTGTTTTTTCTTATTACCGACTTCGAAAAATATATCAATTTCCTAGATATATTTTTCATTGTTACTAAGTATGTCATCAAATATAATTCACATAATATTATCGCTGTTACTCAAGCACACAAATCTAACATAAGCTACCAATTCCCAACAGCAATGCCAATTTTCATTAATTAAATACAGGTACATTTCCGCTGAATTTTCTTGAAACATTCTACTCATTGTGAGAAAAAACCTGCAGTGTGATTTAGTTGCTGATCAATGCCGAATGTACATGAACTGTTTCTCGGCGATATTCTTAGTGCACACAAAGTAACCGGTGTGGATTTTACGCTCGATGGAAGTAATTGGAATTGATGTCCTGTAGCCATGTAATATCGAAAGTAGGCCATCTAGTATAAAAATGTCTTCCAATTGTGAAATTGTGGAAAAACGATGGATTCGTGTACTGTATGTTAGATGCTGGTGCAACCTAGGGTTGATCAGAGTTGTATGGAACACCCGATGTAGGCAAGGCCGATGATTCGTCGCGCGAGTCAGGGAAAATGTTTTGCTTCCGCAGCCTGAATAGGATTCTAAATCGAGAGCACTCTTTTCATCTGTCTCTCTTAAGCCCTTTAAACCAGCCGAAACCTCCAACCTCTACGATTTCGCTAATGCTTCTATTAAGATTAAAGAAGGTTCTCGGCGATTTTTCCAGACTTTCGAGACGCTTTACTATTTTCGCAGGTATTATCTGCTGTTTGGAACCCTTTAAAATGGTAAATGTTAATGGATACCTTGAAAATAAATGTGATGAAATTGATAAGCTGTAGTCTGTCCGCAACCAGGAGCTAACGAAGCTTAATAGATAAATCGCGTCAACAAGTACATATAATATCCTTGTATAGAACGTGCAAATAGAAGAACAATTGCATTTTAGACGATGTAAGAAAAACTATTTGTAATATAAAAAAGTATTGAATAAAATGGAACAGAAAGTTATTTCGAACTGAACTCTATCCAATCGTACTTGTTCCTCCCAATTGGCTTAGCCAATGTTAACTAACTGTGATGGGGCTTGGTAAGGTCAATTCGAGAGTGGAATGAGTATTTTGACTGGCAGCTTAGGAAGAGGATAAGGGACGGTGCGATGCGACAGTCCAATTAGTCTGGCTTCATCGTCTCGATTTCTCTTAAAACTAATTCGGGGAGTGTTGTGTCTGTGTGCAGTGTATACGTCTCTCGCGAAGACCTTATTACGTCACTGGACACGCATCCCATGATTTCGAGGAAGGTTGACGCCTGCGTGATCCGGAGCAGTCAGCATCTCTGACATTGGAGGACGCGAACAACAGCACACCTCGCCTCGCCTCGTCTGCCGTGATTGGAGTCATTAATAGTTTTCGGGGAAGTTGAATGCGCCGGGTGTTATCGGCTGGCAGTTGGGCTTCGTCGATCTCGAGTTTATTGATCCGTTTTGGACAAAGGAGGGGGCTGCGAGGGGCTGCGAGGATGGGGGGATGGGGGGATGGTTGCGAATGCGGGCAGTAAGGGTTGGCTCGGGGATGAAGGCGCGCTCGCGCTCGTGCTCACGCTCGCGCTTCTGCGCGCGCCTGCGTCCCAACAAAGGCGCTCGATAAGCGCTTTAGAGCGCATACGGCGCCCATCCTTGCAACTCCGTTGCATCCAACCCACAACGACTAGAACATAGCCCATTGTTGCTCTTTTGTTCGCCCCCGGGGAACCCCGCTCTTTCGATTACCCCTCGCCAAACACCTCCTCCTCCTCCTTTTCCCTCATCTCTTTCAAATCGCAACCTGCCCAATTCTTCCTATCTACTCGTTATATTCATTTAAAAACATACAATTCTTCGCTAGTATTGCTATTAATGCAAAGATAGGCCTAGTATTGTTATTGGCTAAAGTCTCGAGCATCGAAAATAATGCAAATTGAAGCTACAGTTATCTTTGTTTCATTGGCCAGATTGTTTATTTTCAATGATGCAGAATCAAAGGTAAAATACAATCCACTGTGAAAAGTAGGGCATTCGTGGACAGTATTGAATTGATGGCTTAAACGAAACAAACGGTTGATGCGTACATACACGATATTTTTGGTATGCAATTACATATTTTACTTGTTAGAAAAGTAATATTTTAATAGCATACAAAAATTTACGCACACCAACATTTATGATTCGGTGTTAGGCAAGAATAATCCAAGATTACGAGGTGTTTGAATGTGACAGATAGGAATATTGAAATGCCAGTGGGAATGAGCCATTAATCTTCTAGGAAATATGTGGCATGATGTCAACGATAGTTGCAACAAGTGGGACTACTTGGGATAGAAGCATCTCGAGCGCAGTATGATATGTAGACAGGGCGCGTTCAGACTTATAAATAGCGGAGGAAAAGGCTCAAATGACAAGAGATAGCAAAGAGAAACGAAAACAGTTCTCCGAACACAACCAAGCATTACTTATCTGTTAGATGCGCTCTAATGTTACTACCTCTCGGAGCAGCCATCTCACAAATTCTCGCTTTGCTAGCAAAAAATTCGACCCCCACTAAAACTGTCCTGTCTCTCTACAATGTCTCTAGTTATGCAAGAATAGAAAAATAAGTTTTTTTAACAAATAATTACAAAATGCGGAGTAAAATACAAGACTTTTTTCCCTAAATGTCGCCTTATAGGTGGTTATGGTAAATTTTGAGAATAAAAGAGGCACTTATAATTCAGCGGAAATTTGTACAACAACAACTTATTATCACGTATTCATTATATTTAATTCATTCTCCGTTAAAAATAATTGAATAATTTCGTTGCTATTTCACTCAAAGCCTTTTTATGACTATCTGAATTAAGAATTGACTCTAGTCTAAAATGTTTCTGTCATTGAAAATGTGAAATGACAAATATACTAGTAAATATAGTGTAGAGTAGTCAATGTTTCTCTGCAATATCGGAGGAGCAGATGTTCCTTTGGCAGTGTGGATGCCGCGATTGTTAGAGTTTACTGCGAGCGGGAAGATCATTTTGAAGGCAAAGATCGAGAAAAACCGGTTCGAGAGCTGCCGGCTCTATTATGTTCCTGTTCCTGTACCTGTATCTTTATACATTCTTAAAGGACTAATTCCTAACTTAGAGCAGCCATCAAACTACCCGACATTTTTTTTACAGAAATCAAGTTAATTCATTTTTCTTATCTCAATAGTTGTGCATTTCTCTTTTTCTATTAGTTCCTTTCAATTAGTTTAAGAATTTTTAGCTTTTGCACATATGAATCACGTCACTTGCCTCATAAGGAAAGGAACACTGATGAATTTATATTGCCGGACGGAAGCCATAGCGAATGAGTCATGCATTTTTTCAATATCGCACGAAAAACGTGAATCCCGGCTGATGGAAGAGAGTTGCAAGTGCTTCGAGGCACGTTCATTTTTTCGATGCCTCACCACTCACAAAGAGAATGGCCAACCATCAAACTACGCTTTCTTAATTTGCATTATCTATAACGTTTCATGTATAACTGAAAAAACCGTTGGCTCGTTATGGAATATTTGCGGAAAGATAAGATAGATAATGAATAGATAGATGTTAGACATAAGATAAATGTAATGAAATAGAGGGGAGGATAATAAAGAGAACAATGTATTCTGTGCATACCGGTTGTTCCTGGGCGGCAAACTCGAGGGGGAAGGTGGCGTTACGATAAGGCAGGGCTCCTTCTGATTAATAATTTCCGGTTGTAGGTGCATAGTATGCCTCTTCTGGCAGAGCTCTTTGAAAGATGCCGCGGAAGACATGCCGTCCCTTTTGCGTCGTCTCCCGCTGGTTCCTAAATTTTGCAGAGTCCCCATTGATGGAAACCGGAAACTCCATGCTATACCTGAAAAGGCGTGAAACAACTGTATTTCATGTATTCGACCTTTCTTCGAGTGCCGCTTCCCTTTCAGAACACTCCACCTCTATGTATTCTTCAGTTTTATAACATAGCTCATACATAGTCCCCTAGTTTTAGTATCAATTAATACGTTATTAGCAATTAATTATAACCTAGGCAATTAGTCCTCTCTCTACGTAAGTACAATTTCCTATTGGATTACACCTAGTGAATAACAGATACGACAGGATTCGCTCTATCCGACATTAGATATCACTCCTAATCACTATTCTAACTACATCTATTTCTTTATATATTCCTCTGTATGGCATAATAACACGTATCTCTGGTATAATAAATGTCTCCCATAGACAACATTTCGAGAATACTTGTACTAAAGTTTCAATGAGATGGTATAAAACTACGAGTATTACTATAGTAGCAAATCATTTAAGTACGTAGTCACATTTGGAGTGAAATACTTTCGACTTGGGTCATAAGTAGCTTTATTTGCAGTCTTGACAATTATTTCCATCAGTGGTAATTCTTGCGGCGATGTCACTTTGGACCACATCTATGTATACATATTGATTCGTACTGCACTTAGTAAGCCAAAATATACAATGTACAGGGTGAGTCCCTTGCCTTTGAATCACATTTATGGCATCTTCCTCGGTGTAAAAAAACATTCTCCACCAAATTTCAGCCCCGGGAAATACACGGGAAGAATACAAAATATGGGAAAAACCGTGATAATTAGATGAAATTCATTATTCAGGAACGATTTTTTGACGATTTTTTGACATGTTCGGGGACCTTGCAAAAATTGGATATTTTCGATGGCCAAAAATATGGGGAAAAAAAATTTTGAGCTGGGGCTCTGAAATTTATATCACATCTTTCTTGATGCAAGGGGAGACTCCCTACCAAATTTCAGTCCCGGAAAATGTCTGGAAGTCCAAAAGATATGGGAAAAACCAGCGAAAATTCCGAAAAAATCGAACTTTAAAGGCAGTTTTTTTAGTGTTTTCGATAGAAATCCGGACTTTTTTGACGGGTTTCTTGTTTTCTATCCGTTTTCATTCATAAAGAATCGATTCCTGGAGAAAAAACCCGAGTTCGGGGACCTTCGAAAAATCGTGAAAAAATCTGAAGGGGGTACCCCTTAAGAAAAATTTGCCGAAAAAAAATGTTGAGCTAGGCCTCTGGAATTTTTATGGTATCTTCCTTGATGCAAAAAAACATTACCCACCAAATGTCAGTCCCGGGAAAGGTCGGGAAGTCCACAAAAAAATAAAACCCGTTAAAAATGAGCAAAAATGGACTTTTCTGAACGGTTTTTCGACCCGTTTGCAAATCCGGACTTTTTTCACGGATTCTTTGTTCTCCATACACCCTGATACGAAAACAATCAAATTTCCGGGGTTCGGCCGATTTTGAGAAACTTGAAAAAATTGACCATTTTCGAGGGTCGTAAATAGGTAAAAACCTAAACTTTGAGCTAGGGCTTTGAAATTTTTATGGTATCTTCCTTGATGCAAGAAAACATTACCCACCAAATTTGAGGCCCGAGGAAGATCGGGAAGTGCACCAAAAAAAATAAGGGCTAGGAGAGTTCTGATTCAAAGGCAAGTGAATCATCCTGTACATGCACGTTTATACCCATCAGAGAATTAATAATTTATCATCCGATGGAAATAAAATGCCAGAGACGGAATGGGTGCTAGGAAAATTGCGGATATTGGAAGGAGATGTTGGGAGTTTAAAGTAGAAGAGTAAGAGGGTTTATGGCACAAAATTAGCAGGCCGGCATGAGTCAATATGAATCGATAACAGTATGAATTGATTACGTCAGACGCGTCTGTGCTTTCATACCAAACATTTCGGTATAATTTACATTGGTGTTTGCGCTCGAGCGTCAGCCAGACTGATTAAACTTGAGCAGCGCGCAGCGCAATTCTTCAGGCATTCGGAGCACCCGATTTCTTTGTTACTTATTACTTCCTCCGTACTCTCAATATTTACTTTTCATTTTATTGACTCGATATTTCTTTGATGCTCACCCACAATAGAGACTTGTGGATTGATTGTTCGTGGCAGACGAAAGCAGAAAAATGATAGGAAGCACAAAATGTATGGGAAATGTAAGTGGGCTGAGTAAGTTGAAAGTACAATAGACAGAGGGAATTTCGACATGGCTTTTGAGGACGTCCTCGAGAAGGGACATAGCGGAGAAAAAGTAAACCGGAAGGTTCGTGGCTTGTGGCAACACTCGAGGTTCCAAGGAAAGTGCATGAGGAAGCTAAGCGAGCTAGGTCTTCTTTCTAATGAAAAGGGCCACGGCAGCCACCAACTTTTCGACATTCCGAGAGGTTTTCTTTCCCGGAGCTTGGCTCCTCTCGCCTCTCGCCTCTCGCCTCTCAGCTCTCTCAGCTCTCTCAGGTAGTAGACTCCGAACAAATGTACAATGTCGAAGGTCCACTTTCCCTACGCCTACGTTGCTACACTCCAATACGTGCGAGTCCCCAGTTTTCGCCTTTTCACTAACGGACAAAGGGGATCCAATGTCAAGGAAAACCGAAGATTTACCGGATTATGTCTGCTGGTCCTACCTACTCCAATCCTCCAAGTCCTCCTTGGAGACGCTTTTATTCTCTCTTTCCGACCAATCAATCTCATCATCAAACGCAGGACAATAGTAGCTACCAAGATGAAAACAAAAAGTCATTAAAAATATGACCTTCATCATAAACATCAAAAAGAAGTGATCAAATCTTAACAAAAGTATATCGCAATCTATTTCTTGTATGTTGCATTCCTAACACCTGAAGAAAAATGGTCCTCTTGATCCTCCCGCGCTTCACTAGCTTCACAAATGAATCAGGCCTACAAAAAGTAAAGCATTTTTGCCTGCAATAAATTGTTGAACTTGTCTTGCAAAACTATGCCCGATATGTAATATCCGCAAGTTGCTGCTGAGTTGACTCGAGGCCGAAGCAAGAGAAAGAAAGAGCGTGTTCCGTGTGCCGTGTGCCGTGTGCCTGGTGAAGATAGAGCGTGCGTGAGACGAGGAGAGCAGCGGGGAGAGGAGTGGAGAGGAGAGGAGAGGAGGAAAGAGTGGGAGGACGAAAGCAAGGCCGAGAGAAGAGAGAAAATGTTAAGAGCGGAGGAGAGAGGAATGCAGGTGTGTTTTGCTTGGTGCCGGTGTGCCACTGCGCGGCGCGGCGTCGCGCGGCGCGTCGTGTCGTGTCGTGCCGCGCTGCTTTACCGCTTTGCCGCTTTGCCGCTTTGCCAGTCGGTGCCCCTCCATCCTCTTTCATACACGCACGCCACCGTAATACCTGGCAACGCTGATAAGCAGGCCCGCTTACCGAGATAACTCTGTGTATGCAACCTTTCGAAAGCCATTATCGACCGAAAAAGCAACCGAAGCTAAACCATCTGCACGTCGCGTCGCGTCGCGTCGTCTCGCGTCGTCTCGCGCACAGACCATTTATCTTCCCACTAGCTCACTACTCGTTTTATTCTCTGGCCTGGCCTGGCCTGGCCTGACCTTCCACACAATTCAGCAACATTCTATTCAATTCATTAATTACGTAATCCTCTAGAAATGAATTTTTGTCATCTGAATAAATATTATATGAATTATGCGCAAGAAGGAAATATTGGACCTAGTGCATAGCGAATGTCATAAACTCACTGACAATTCAGAAGGAGAATTCGCATTATAATACAATAGAACTAGGCTAGAGAAAACTAGGAACGAAATAAGATGCAATTTAAATATAATTAAATATAAATATAAATAACATGCAACGTTACATAGAACTAAATCGAACTTCTAATTATGATTTCATGATATTCACCCTTCGGCTACTATGGGTGCCTATAATCGTTCTAATAATGCATGAAGCTTCTATATTTATCAGAGGCAAAATCTCGTCGGTTGAAATTAGCGTTCTCCATTATATCTACAATCATAAGATGTTTTAAAACTGCCCATCGATTAGGAAATATGAAATACATATGAAGCTGAACAGCTCTTGTTTGTGGCCATATGCTCGTGGAAATGGAATGATAGCAGTAACATATTGGCAAGATTATACATAAAGTATCCCGAAAACGATGTTTCTCCCGCAACCATTATTTTGCATTATCATGCATATTATACGTATTCTGTACATTTATATAATAGAAATGCAAGAATATTTTCATGGAAGAGATAAGAATTGGCAAGGGAATGACGGATAGAAAATCTCGAATGCTTCGAAAGGAAATGATGATTGATAGTTTACGATTATATTGGGATAAATTGGGCGCTCGGAAATGTGATTCTGAACTAGAACTAGAATCTCGGGTAATTCCCTTGAGAGAAGAAGGCAAGTGTTGGATGCGGTGCCATTTATATTCCCTAATTTAGGTTTAAAAGCGCGTGCGTTGAAACGGAAATCGAAAGAAAGCACGATGTGCCGTCAGTGGTTTGAACAATATTTCCACGTGCGGCGCGACGCGGCGCGGCGCGGCGCGGCGTACGTGAGCGCAAGGATTCCTTCTTTCGTTCGTCAGCGGATAATTATGTGCATTTTCTACGTGACAGGAATCTCAATCGAAGCGAATCTCGTTAGCTGGTCAGTGGCCACTGCTAGCATTATCAGCCACTTTTTCAATAATCCACTATAACAGAAGCGTGCCATTCCTATTGGGGAATCATTGCGTCATATTATTCTCACTAGAGACTCCCCGGCTTTCAAACGAAATCAGTTTTACTATTTCAATTACCAATCTAACCCATTTTGATTAGATGAGTATATTTCTTCAAGTTGTACAGCTGACAATCGTTTCTAACCATTTTTGGGCGTAATAACTGTTTGTTAGTTTGCAAAAATTGTTTTCTCTGGATGTCTAACTTGAAAGGGATGAAAATCAAAATGTTAATGTGGAATTGGGAAAGATGCTGGATGTACGTTGTTTTCTATGTGCTACTAATTTTCAATTTTCTACCCAAGGTTCATAAATCGACTATTCGAACACGCTATAAAACTTGTGCACTAGAGACTTGTATGATTCAACTAGTATTTATAGCATATTCGTTCGGGTATTGATGGAACGTGAGGTCTGCAATCGGGACAGCTCTTCTTCGGAGTTTACACAGTTTATCGACAACAGCGGTGCATCGTGCCTCTCATGCCATTCGCCTTTCCCTTCATGCCCTGGCTTCCCTCTCCCTCTCCCTTCCCTTTCAATTACTATTATACATATAGTGACTATTTCTTAACTAGCGCTCCTCTTATTATTAGCATATTCTTAGTTGGCGGATCTCTGGCCAGTGCAGCATGTAAAATATCTAGTAATGGTAGGAGCAGAACCATACAGATATGGAAGATGATCGTCTGATCGATAGGCGTCGGGGAAGGGGAGCTGATACCACGGATTACTACTTCACTAATACTTCCATCGGACGTATCGCTTCCATCGCGTATTCGAACAATATCAAACTTGATACTATGCATGAAATGCTTTTAGTGATTGGAGGTCCAAATTGTACAGTATGCCAGTCTGATTTGCAACAATCCCTAGACTATTCTTTCTATCTGCCAACTCGCAAATTTGTCAAGAATGGAATACGCTTGTTTACAAAAGTTAAGAAGAAATAAGCCCACTTTCAAGCACCGATACCTAAATTGTTACTCCTGGTTAATCGAATCCTTTAATTTAACCGATTTTCAGTTTACCCTCAATCAAGTAAAATATACTGTAGAGCGTGAAAAAATATCAACCATACATATACTCGTGTTAATTGTATTAACAATGCATAGTACAGTATGAAATTGCAATTGAGTTAAACTAATAATGATATTCTTCTGATAATAAATTGTGATGTTAAGAGGTCGAGAGATATTTTGTAGGTGTGAACTTTTGAAAGAATGGTAATTGGAGCGAGGCATGCCTGCTGGTCGGGAGCAATCGAAAGGTAGGCGTAACTGGACGATAAACGTGCCCGGGGGAAATGTGCCGATGCAAATTATCATTATCGCAGCGTGCGCGACAGGTTCTACTGTTGCAAGGTGACATCACGTAATTGGTAGCGCGCATACTTCAACCAGGTAGCCAATGAAACAATGTTCCCGAGCAGTTACGTCATTTCTGCAGGTGTCTACCCAGCCAATATCCATATTTTGCGTCACTTGCCAATGCTACCACTTCCTTCACATCCTCATACCTGACCGAGTTCAATCCACTGGCCAGCCACCTGTCTTCCCATTCTCTTTTCCGACCTCTCTCATTTCATTCCCTCATTCTTCTCCCAATCCGATAACCACCAAGTCCTTCCCTCTCAACCGCTACTCTCATCAGTCCTCATAACCAACAATAACAATAGCTATTCCATTCATCATAAAGGCCATTTTAAATGAACCCACTCGCAAATTCTCCACGAAACCCAATAACGGTAGCAATATACTGATATGGTTAAAACCAAGGAATAATATTACATAATATCTAATAATATTGCAGGAGCAGTAACACAAAAAGAGTGTTGACTGCTAGAATATCGAACATGCGGGTACTGCAATAAGCATTAAATGTAACTGCTTAGTTATTAGACGGATACGTAGACATTTAATTAATACTCCGAATTCATTCTTGGACATCCAAAATGGCTCCGAAATATGTTTCTAATAATAGCAAATCTTTTCAATTTCTGTGATGCATTTTTTAAAGGAGTACCAATAATTCTGGCTTTCGAGAAATATCTGTATGCAACTTGTACAGTTTGAACATTTGTTGAAGAATATTTCGAAGTTATACTGGGATGAAATAAGAATACTGTTTCAAAAGTGTATTGTTTAACGGTCGTGAAATGTGGAGGTAGAAGAGGAAACTTTGTCTTTGCAACCTTATCTCTCGCGATGATCAGGTGTAATGGTAGTCAGTAGTCTTAGTCTTGACACTTTTACGAGTAGCGCAATCACGGCATTTTGATAGGAGTGTACTAATTCTTATTATCGTGCCATTATCAGACGCCATCGTTCCAAATTCATCTCCAGCAATGCTCTGCTAATCGGAGCAACCTCTCCAATAATTATCTCTCATTTCTTCCTTCTTGAAACATTACACAAGTAGGGCACTGCTTCTCTAATGTTTTTACGTATGCACTAGTGCATGATTCTCTGCGTTCAATTAGAGATTTATCAAGTGTTGCTCGTTCGAAGTTTAAACCTTCGAGCACTTGTAATGCTCATCAAGTTAAATTCCCTGGTAATATTTTAAAGGTTCCAACAAAAGGATAATTGGCCTAAATGTCTCTTATTCCTATTAGAGTTTCTTTTATAGTCCCTTATTCGTTATATTATTATAGAATATGATTTCTATTAGATCAACGAAAGACAGTAATTTTTAGATAACAAGAAAGAAGAAGTGCACACAAATTCATGAACACTCAGCTATTTCATGTATCTGTTCTACGTAGTATTTGTGCATATCTCAAATATTATCTATCTGCTGGACTACGTACGAGAAATCGATATCCATATTCCATAAGGCAATCTATGAGAGCTAATAGAATCGTAACCAATGAAGAAGATGGCACGGGACTTGTTTGCGATTGTGCAACTCGACGTAATTATGCTATGACGACACCAAACTTCCTCGTACAGAAATATAGCGTAAGGTTCCGTTAAATGATAGCTTGGGAAAACCAACAGCATCGGGATTTCACAACAATTTCTTTTAACTCCTTGATTGCCGATGGTTCGACATTGAAACTATTTTTAATCCGGTTTTGCGATTCCTCGTCTTCTAGACTGAAAACAGTCTGCCTTTCGATTATGACTCTTTTACCACATTAGCATACAGATATACTTTTTCGGTTTTACTTTAACGTAAAATAGAAGGAAAAAGAAGAGTTAAGCGGACCTCCTAGAAAAACATGGAAGCCTCAAAAGGGTAACAATTCAACATGTAGAACCGATAAATAGATTGGACAAAAAGAGATGTCTGGCAGAAGCTGCTGTATTGTACAAAAGCGAGACTAAGTGCAATATTTTTAGTTTTTCTCCGCACTACTAGCACCCCTAGCACCGAGTCTATAGTAGAATTCGGAGTACATGTCAATCATAGAGAAACTTCCATTCGGTATCAATTCTCCTGTTAGTTGAGGATTGGACGATGTATGTTGGAAGTGGAATTATATGAAACGAGCACATTTCACCCCCGAACAAGCGTGCGATCGAGCGAGTGAGCGAGCGAACGAGCGAGAGAAACGTGAAAGTGGCAGGAAATGTCGACTGGCAATAACCGGAGTACGTAGCATGTAGCATGTAGATTTGGATAGTATTTCTCGCTTGAGGGGGACATAGGTAACACATGCACAGAGACACATAGAGACGGAGGTAGAATCACTTTGATGTCGTAGAAAATGTTGAGCACTAACTTTGGCTTCTGCGTGATTTGAGCTTGCTGGCGGTCTTTCCCATTTTGCGGAGAGGGCAGGCATGCCAGTCGTTCTTACGTTAGAGTGGAACGGGAGGTTGGAGGTTGAAGGTAGCGCGGCCTCGGACGATTCATAATGCGATTGCGATTGCGATTGCGGGTGCGATTGCGAGTATCGAGAAGGAGCCGGTCGGGCCGAGCCGAGCCGAACCGAGCACAACGCACAACTGCATGCGCCTACCGAGCCAACACTCCTGCTACTCCTCTGCACTCCTGTCGGTTGTCGGCAGTCGGTAGTCGGCAGTCGGCACTGGGCCCCGGACCCGGACCCGTCCCGACCACGCACAGACCTCCCCGCCGCTCCCTCAACCACCCATCCCTATCCCACTTACCACAGCCCCTCTCACTCTCTCTCACTCTCTCTCCTATCTTCATTCTCGCCGCTCGCCGCTCGCCGCCCGCCGCCCGCCGTTCGCCACTCACTGCTTGCCGTTCACAACTTTGAGCACGGAAAATCGTCTAGAGAAGGAGAACGCGCCTCGAGTTCCCATGAGAGAGAAAGAGAGGGGGAGAGTGTGTGTCCGGACTCCGGACTGAACAAGCAAGCTGTCCACGAGAGACCGATCGCTCTCAGGCATCCATCCTCCAGTGCGACAAGGACAGCACCTAAACCAGATGCAGGAGGAACAAGGATACTTCAGGGAGCCGGAACGAGTCGCGCGGGATTTCCTGGGAAAAGTCGAAAGGTCTCTTTTTTTGGAAGCAATGCCCACTGGAACGCTCCGCTGCCCATCACACTCTCACCAGTACAATGCTTTTGGGAAACTCAATCCGGTTACGTCATTCAATGCTTTCGAGATGAAAAACAAGTTTACATTATTGATATGTGAACCGACTGCTAATATTTCACTAATATTCGAGACACAAAACGTGCTGCAGAGAGAAAGTTGATATGTTCCGGGAGATTTTCCTATACCTTCACCAGCAGGCAAAGAGCCTGCTGCAAAATCGAGGCTGCAATCGATCAAGCATATGTTAAACATACGGGTTATCCGAAATTCAGATTAGCCCGGAGAGGTTCAAAGGTTCTATTATACCGTTACGAACCACAAGCAAAATCCCGGCCGCAGATATTTCAGTGCCGCTTTAATATAACAGATATTTATCCGCATTATAAAATTATCAGCATTCTAAACAGCTAAACAGGAAATCTTGGGCAAGCCTTGCCACACATCAATCCCATCAGACTTACTTTCGTATCACGTACGTTATTACTCGAAAGGAACTTGATACTACTTGAATTTAAATTTAACTTAAAATCGACGTCTCTTTCTCCCTCTTTCTCTCTCTCTCTCTAAATTAAATTTAGAGAGACGTTTTATGGTAGCTGATCTGCTATGACACAGTCGTATAATTACTGTTTAAGAGTACAATGAATTTATATGATAAAAATACCATACGTGACTTGTTGTGCAAATGGCTGGTAAATTTTCAGATGTATATGCATATGGTATTAAGAAATCAACGAAGACGACGCTAACGTAGCGAATCCCATTTTTTCGTATGAAAGCCAAGCTCCCCGGCGCGGCGCGGCATTGTAGAATGGCAACATCCGTTTCGGGAGAGTTTAGGGAGTCAAGGGAGGAACGTGAAGAATCGGACAAAAAGTAGAATCTAGAAAAAGAGCAGGAGCGCGCCAAGTGTTCCACACCCGTGTGCAGTTAGCACTTTAATCAGGAACTTGAATGCCCTTCTTAGCCTCGGATTAAATAGTTTAGATCTACCAGCTCCTTCCACTGCGCTGCACTTGATGGCGAAACATTTCTCAAAGCGAATACTCTCTTCAGTCGTTTTTTGAAACGAGTTCGCTAGATTTTTAATCCTTCGTTTCTTAATTCATTTATTTTACTTACATACCTATATTCATAGTAGAAGTAAATAGATAGTCAGCCAGGATTTTTTGCAAAATTTTAACATCTGATAGAAGTAAATCAAAGTTTCATTAAATTTTCAGGTCTTTTAATTTCTATATTTCTCGTGGAATGTACCACACATGTAAAGAACATTGCAAATAGTGAATTGATAAAAAATACCAGTATGAAGCAACCTGAAGGAAGAACAAGTGTGCCTGCACATACCTCTTTGGAAATACTGGCTTATCTCTTAATTAATTTGAGAAAGAAATGAATAGGAATCTTGTAGGCCTCGTTTATTGGTGCGGTTTCATCAGGATACATCGATCTTTACAGCCGGCATGTTGCCTATATAATGATTTCCTCAATTAAATCGGCTCACCGAATCTATACATCGTACATACAGAGAATAAATAGGTTTAAGTGCTTTATATACAATACGGAGAATACATTGTACAAGTCGATAGAAGTTGTGCCCGTTGCTCGAGTGGGCCCGTTCCACTAATCTTTCCCCACTTTTCTCATCGAGCTTCGAAGCCCCGGTCGACTCTTACAAAAGATACACTTTCCACATCTTGCTGCAGCATCTCATTCATTATGAGACGGATGCATGCGCGTTTCGCCAATAGCGAACAATCTACCAAGTATTCGTAATATAAAAATCACTATAATAAAGTCTTCGTTTCATCATTGACTCGATCTTGGGCCGCAGCATAGCTGCAGATTGACTCCGGTTACGAGGCCCTACCCTCCACACCCTCCACACCCTCCACACCCTCCACACCCTCCATACCATTCAATCGAGGATTCAACATAATAAACAGAAAATTGTTTTACTCAATCACTTGTTTCTTTTCTTCAAGATTGCCAATTTTAACGAGCTTTCTCTTTCCAATATCGTACAGTGTTACAATATCTGTTACCTTCGAGTGCTTGTTGTTTAAAATAACGAGCAGATATAAGAAAGAGATTAAAATAAAGTACTCTCGACAAAAGGACTCGGATAAAATTATTCGCAAATGGAAAAGTGGTATTCTCGGACTTTCCTTTTAACTCGGCGTATAAGAAACTAAATGTTTCTAGAAAGATAACAAGTTCTTACATATAGAAATAGATAGACATAATTGTTAATTATACAATTTGACAAAATATAAATACAACATTGGAGCGCTTTTTTGCATGAGAAATACTGGGTCAGAAAGATAGAGATATTTTCTAGTAACGCATCCATATGTGTATTCGCCATGTATATTATGTTGGATCCTTCGCGTGTATGAACATACAGCTCTTCAGACATTCGTCCAGCCACCATCAGTTGACTAATCAACCCTGCACATTTATAATGTTTTCATGCAAAATGATTTCACGTGGTTCAATATAGTATACTGTATTATGACTATTAAATGTATTTTATGAATGTATTTGTTGGATCGAAACCAAGTAGAAAGCAAGAAACCTTTATGATTCGAAACGAATGCATGAATGATATTGACTTTCAACTTTTTCCAATAAACTATTCGCAACTACCCTACTACTAATTGCAAAATACCCATCTTTCATTCAAGGCGAATGGAACTGAGCTTTTGTACAAACAAGTGAACAAGAAGTTCTTTTGGACACATCAATAAGTTTCGCGGAGCGGGTACTCAATGTAATTTGTTATCGGCAATTTGATTCATTGGCGAAATACTGACAGATAATTGGTAATTGGTAAACGTTGTAAATGCTGCAGCTCATAAAACTAAACCAACTTCAAATAATCCCGTACACGCTACAGTCTTATGGGATTTTGTCCATTTGCTAGTTCTCTGTAAGTACTATAACAATTCAGAAAGTCTTGCCAAATTACTTCTAAAGTATTAAGTTCTATTGACCATTGGAATTTCTTAATCACCATCGAGAGAATATCACTAGTTAGTAAAGTTTAATGGTCATGAAATACAGTATAGAAACCGTTGATAGTACATAGATACGTGTATACTAAATGCCACTGATATAATTTCTCCAAATTTATGATATTTTTAGGTTTTCCAAGGCATTCCTCTTGAGTCTCTCACTCCTTTTTCTCCAAACGATACATGTATTTTACTTGTTTAACATTTTCCAGCTTCCACTCGAACATCGTTATCCGTTTCTTTCAAAGAACACTTCAATAAGCATCCAGAGAACATTCACTCGGTACGAATAATATCTATACTTGTATGTAATGTTCAGCATTTGCTGAACTATTATAATCATCCAGCGATCCAGCATTATTCCTCCGCGTGGCGCGTGGCTCGTGGCTCCTGGCTCGTGGCTAATCTCTGAATGTGACAGTGAGCTCGGTGTAGTTTGTGCAACTAGGAGATTTAATTGAACGATTGCGTATAGGATTACATAAAAAGGTTGTGTCTTCGGTAGAAAGAGTTTGGTAGAAGGTAACTGTATAAGTAAGTCATATCTCGCAGGTTCTTTCACAGAATTGCGAAAGGAATGTTGGTCGGCTGTCTGTAGAAAACATGTTACGTGTCCGAGTGCTGAATATCTATTTAAATACTCTCTGAATAGATTTTCCGAAAAGTTGCTC
This sequence comes from Ectemnius continuus, assembly GCA_910591665.1. Taxonomy (NCBI): domain Eukaryota; kingdom Metazoa; phylum Arthropoda; class Insecta; order Hymenoptera; family Crabronidae; genus Ectemnius; species Ectemnius continuus. The sequence goes on along the minus strand of OU342864.1, from coordinate 14,786,226 downwards.
AGAAGGAGGCCGAGGGAAATAATGAATAATTGTGCCGATGGAGAACTCTCCGGGGAGAAAGGAATTTCCTATGGACGATAGTACTCTCGGTTGGTAGAAAAATCATTTGGCATTATCAAGGGGTCTCTGCTGATCGAAGCCCTATCTATGCGTGTGCGTATCCTCGTCAGATACGAGCGTAGTGTGTGTCATCTGTGGCGATTCATATAGGCTGATCCAAAAATAGTGAGTCGCGCGGCAACGGCTGAGAACCAAATTTTGTTTTCTTCAATGATTATATTTTACATTGCGCGGTCGTTTTTTTCTAGATCAGAGGTGTACTTTGTATCGGTGAAGACGGCTCATATTTATTAAATACTGTCAATGGCGCGAGAAAACAGTATTCATTTGGTATTTCAGTGCATTTGATCGTCTTCGCATGCGTTAAACTATTCCAATGGCAACGTTATTTTGCCCAGCATCCGAATGAATGAATGCTTGTATCTGTGCTTGATTGATCTCGAAATAAGCCGGTATAACAGGACAAGATTTTTGGATGAACCTATACGCACGTTTGAACCCCTCGAGCAGTTAGCTTTCGTAATACCGGTCAGCCATCTGGTGCAAGATTTTCCGCATATTTGCTCCGTTTTCAATCAGATTATAAGTAGTTTCCTCTGCTGTTTAAAGCATTCCTTTTGCCAGTAATGACTAGTAATAATAATAGAAAATATTCTAGTTAAATAGATGTTTGATTACTGAAAATAGAGATGTAAGCTGGTTGGAGGCCGGCTAAAATAAGAGAGGCGAATATACATTCTTACCGCTGAAAGGGTTAACGGGCCGTGTATGTAGTATGCTGGTTAGTTCGGCGCGAGGTATAAAAGGACACTATCTTGATAAGACAAGTTATAGGCAGGTACTGTATTATGTTTCACTTGGAAATTGATCGGCACTATTGAGAATGGCCGATCCAGTCATGCGCTCCACTCATGACAGCCTCACACCCAACATCTCCCCTTTTCTTCCCCGCCATCACTTTATCACCTTTTCAGTTTATCTGCATCCCACCTTTCCCGCGTCTCTCCTTTACTTATCTATCGCTGCCGTTCTCACTTCGCTTTCCTTTCCTTTCCTTCGCTTGGCAAATCTAATATTACCACAACTTTTCTCTCTAGAAATGTTCATACTTGCTATTAAGTAGATTATCTATGGTACGATGATGGTGAATTCCCACTCAATCGAACATCTCTTTTCGCAGTAAACTTAGCGACACTGATCTTTCCACTTCCTTGCAATCGCATATTTCATCAATCCTCTTTCATGGTCATTCTACAAATATTTCTATCTCTGTTATATGTAATCTTTGAAAATATTACAATTTCCCTGTCCCTTTCCCTTTCCCTTTCTCTTGACACACAGCAGATGTGTAAACGGTGATTAATGCATCATCGATCCAACCATTTTATACCACTATGTTATTGTAGATAGTTTGACGAATTAATTACAGATTGATAGAGCTATTGCCGTACCATAATGTATAAGTGTCATACTGACTAATATGTATATATATCATTCTATGTGATTATTATTAGCAGTATATCACTAGAATTGCATCATTTATCTTGTGGATAATGACCAAAGTCAACTTATACTAGTGAAGAGGAAGGAATGGCAACCTCTCAAGGTTACCATTGAAATCATCAGCTTTCATTTCATAGAAAGTGATTGAGTCTTTTTGAATTAAAGAAAGATTATAATTGCAACTGAGGTCAAAATGTCCGAGTGCAAGGAAGTGAAGATTCTCGATCGATGTAGATGCAGCTGGTATATGATGACGAAGTAGATAGATGTAGGAATCTAACTGGTTCAAGTATTGCGTGGAGTGTTGGTACGAATTGTAATGTGGCGATTTGCGAATCGTGAATCGCGAAAGAGGGCACGCGGCGAATGATGCGAGGTGCCGGGCTCCAGCTATAGTACTTTCATGTGTTTCGAGTCTCGAGTCCCTTGGGCGCCTTTTCCCGGGAAATCGCTAACTTTTAATCGGTAATTATCTAGCTACGCGTGCACCTATCGCAGATTGCACATGCACCGCACTGAAGATTAAAGAGAGCGACCCGGCTGGCAGGCTGGCTGAGAGGTTGGGAGGCAGGCATGCGGCCAGCCCTCCTTCTACCAGCGTCGCCTACTCTCACAATCAGTAAATCTAGTTTTCCCAATAGACTGCTTCTCAATCTGACAATGAGCTCGGAGGAATGGGACTTACACTCGTACACGATGCCGTTAATAAATCACCTCACTCTTTCGCACTCCCTCTCCGAGAACTCTTCTATCAATTGCTCGCGCTTCATAACCTACCTCAGACTTACGTTTACATCGTACTAACCAGGTAGAAATTTTCTTTATTTCCCTTTATATTCTTCCTGTTAATTAAATACAGTCTCGGATATGACCAGGTTTCAATAAGACCCTAGTTCCGACCTTTCTATTGGCAATTAGTCACATTTCGGTTAGTTTTGCATTATTTTTGCATGTTTGGTTTTGCGTGTCATTTTTGTTGAAATATACGTAATATATAATACGTATATATAATATGTACCTTACAGAAAATATGAGAAAAATACCAGAAGCGTCGAGCCGTAATTGAAATTTCTCCTTAATTTCAAGACATTAGATGACAGCACCTCTATCACAATCGGTTTATTTCGCTCTAACATGTAGAGTTCTTTTGGGTAATCAAACATTAAGGTAATAAACTATTCTTCAAATGAACTATTTTAGATCAAGTGCGTGATCTGAGACGGGAAACACAAGTCGTCTTTCACGTTCCTAATTATTATTTCACATTGTGACCAAGCTGACAAGTATCCTTGCCATGAATAAGAAATCATAAAGGACATTACCGTAAAGAGAATAACTAGAGAAAATAAATGGAATAAGAATTCTTCGTATTGGAGAGTTGAAAATAAAGAGGCATTAAAGTTGACGCCTTAGGAGAGGCAGTCGCCCGAACAAACGTGTAATACAACCGGCTTCACGCTGGCGCGAGAACTCGAAGAAATCCGGTGGAAGTCCCTTTCTACTAGCCTTTACAATTGGAAAGATAAGCATTTGGACGGTCTCTGGAACTATTAATATGGGTTACTAGAAATACAAAGGCTAGTTTTAGCCAAATTTCTTTTGAGATTTTACATTGACCGACTGCTGTTGGTAATACGGGTTTTGATTCTTTACAAACTTCTATTTACGCCCGCACAACCTATAATTATGGCACATCTTATCGTGAACAACGCCTTTCTGTTACTTGTTTCGTCTTGCGCCGAAATCCGAAGGCGAAGACAAAATCTCTGACCGGTGAAAGGATGCCGATTGCAACGGCAAAATATGATGATCGTTGGTGAAGTTTAGGCCAAAGAAATATTAGGGCCCAGATGTAAAGCGGTCTCGGGCTGGCATATATCGGCAGAAGGAAGTCATAATGGAAAGTTGAAGTTTATTGATAAATTGTGCGACATTAGTTTCTATTTGGGTATCGGTTCCTGTTGATGAGATGAAATGCTGGAGCTCCTTTCGTTGAGATATTGACTCCGACGTTAGTTTCAAGTAATAAACTATATAGTACAAAATAGTTGTCGCAGCTGTCTCCCCTTTGAACCATTAGATATTGGAATAGCCCATTCCCCCTCTCCCAAGTACACGCATGGTGATCGAAGCACATACATATATCATATGTCTCTTGTCCGCTCAAGCAGAACTACGTCCTAGTAGCACATAAAACATTCATATAGACTAACCATACAATAGGTTACAGCTAGTTTGTCCAAGGTGGCCGTACGGTTTTTCCTCTATCTCTCCATCAAATCAAATACGCCCAATTCGAGTAAATATACAACCTGTTCGATCGTACAATTATCGGTGAACAAATAGAAAAAGAGTGTGCGACCTTTATTAGGACTTTTGAATGTGTAAAATAGTCCATGGCAAATTAGTAAAGAACATTTGATCATTTGTGTGTAAGGTGGCGTGTCGTGTTTAAATCTTCCTCGCGGAATTTTAGTATTTAAAAACCGTTAGGCCAGCTGTCGAAAAGTTCGAAGTAGAACTTGACCAGTTCTTAAGTAAATTTCATTAAATCATCGTTTGGCAATGCGATACCATTTCCCTTGGCAACAGAAAATCGAAAAATGTGTGGCGCCTTGATTCCCAGTGTCATTTCACCCTGAAACATCAAGTAAGCGGAATGTCGCGCTTTTTAGGCGCCTTGACTAGAAATGTATGTGGGAAACAAGTTCCCTTATTTCCGTGGCCAAGAGATTTAAAGAAATTCACTCGTTTGTCGTCAGTCTTTTAGTAGATTGACATGTTACCAATGACAAAAGCCTCGATCCAAATTTCAAGTAGTCGAGAAACATAATGTCGTATACTAGTCGGCAGGTCGCATTATCTTTAAATATGATCGGCCATCTAGTTTGATATGGCTTTAAAGGGCCGATTACGAAAAGAGATGGAATTTTCGTAAAGAGTACAAGGTCTTATAACGCAGAATTTATTACTTCCCTTGTTTTCCTTGTGCAACTCTTTTCATAGAACGCAGAGTGTCAAGAGCTCGAATGCAATGAAGGTTATAGTACGACATTATGTTTAAAGACTAAGCAGCGAGTGTCGCTTCACAAAATATACACATAGATATACAGCCGGTCATAATTACGTGATGACTTTAGGGTAATAAATATTCCTTGCTCGACTATAATTGCTCTCTCTTAGACCAAGAAATTCCGACATAATCTCTAATCTCAAGAAGTTGCAAATCGTAGGCGAATTCCTCGTCTCTCACATACTCACGATTATCGAAAATAATCTTCTTTAGGTCATCATTAAGTCCACGTTAATTAAGCTCTTAGGCGAGCCCGCCGAAGAACATTGAACAGTATCACACATATTACATCGAATGTTGTAATGCTACTTCAATTTCAGTGACTCGAACGTCTTTGCTTTGTTCGACTCCTTAAACCGTTCTAGTCTTCAGTTTGCTAATACCTTCTTGTCATTTCTTATGCGGCAAATTTGATTCTTCGAAACTAAATAATTATTAAAGAATTACTCTTTTTGGGATCTTATGTTGTTTGGATGTGTGGATATTTATATCTTATAGAGTATAAAGCAAAAAATCCATCAAAGGCATGATCCATTGGTATGATTCTTGCACGAGAGTTCTGTTATGGATCACCGAAAATTAGAATTGATGATGAGTTTGTTAAGATTAATTTTGTTAAAAATAATTTCATAATACCGAATGATGGGCGCATTAATTGACAAGAAGGTATTGGCCCGTGCCGATCTAGATTTCGATCTTTCACGTAGAAAGACCGCCAGGTTTGGGTGAAAGTATCTTCGTGATTTGGAAGATACTGGTTTGAGACAGCCTTCCTGCCGGCTTACTGGCAGCTTACTGGCGGTTTGCTGGCGGTTTGCTGGCGGTTTGTTGGCGGCTTGCTGGCGGCGCAAGACGCGACCAGGCCAGTGTTCCAGCATCAGCTGTTAGTAGCTGGTAGGGTGGGTTAGGCGCGATAAATGTCTCGGTCCGTTCCTCCAGTGGGTGGCCGTTTCGATTTATAAGAGTACACATCCGGAGCCATGCATCACTTCGGAGATGAACATGGGGGTGCCGGCGCCCAGGCCACCGTCAGTCTTCTGATGCTCGTTCTTCTCGTACTCGCAATCGAAATAGTGGCTCTAATACGCACGTAATGTTCCCTATTACTCTTTACGGCCAGGCCGAGAAAGGAACTTTTATGGGCCAAGAAGGACATTTCTATCGAACAGAGCCTTGCAATCTGCTTCGTAAGCAATAGCTTCTAAGAAACAGGCAAGATACTTCACCATTTCCTCAGCCATACTGGCTCACCCCAACATACACCCACAACTTTTACTACTTACAGTATCTCTCTAACTCTAACACTATTCCAAACAATGTCCCCTGTTCTGTTAATGCAGAAATGATTCTATAGCCCGTATGTATTAATTAGAATTATTTACATTATTGAAAAAGTCTGCAATCGATTTGGTACTGATTAATCTACAGAACGCCTCTACATATTCATAAAGGTATATGTGGGTCACTCTCTATGACTCTTCCGTTTCTACCGCGTTTATCTCTTTGGTTTGTTTAATTGACGTCACCCCCCAAGATCGAACGTGAGAATTATCTCCGATTGGTGTATTATTTGGATAGTGTCGCCTGGCAGGCTAAGGTTTTGATTATTAATTTGTAATGAGAATAAGAGGGTACCTGGCAATCGAGACACCTGCAGTGATCGCTCATCTTGCAAGTGATGCCCCACTGTTTGGCCATTGCTCTGTAGAACTCTTTACTAGACTTGTGGAGAATCTCCGGTCCTTTGGCTGGCGTCCTCTGCTCGGTTCCGGCTCCAGTCCCATTCGCTCCTCGCTTTTCCACCCAACTCGTCTCCTGCCGTTCCTGTCGCTCCTCGCTCTGCTCACTCTCTTGCTTATGTGCCACGGCCTCCTGCTCCAATCGTGTCTGATTTACAATGCACTCTATTAACTTCTACAATTCTTACAGAACCGATCTCTTTCTCACTCTCTAAACTACTATTATCTCATTATCAAGATCGACTACTTCAAATGGGACTGTTGCATTAATCTGTTAATTCGATATAAAGTGGTATTACCCGACTTTAGTCATTTCGGATCATTTCAATTGATTTCTTGATCTCCTGTTTCACTAATATTACTTTGAGCAAGAATTTAATCCAATTTCTGTTCTTGTGATGCGAAGAAAAGTCTTGCACTAACCAATGTTTGGGGGATAGAGTTTAATAAGTATGCCTGATATTTGACTGGCCATACGAGATACCAGGATTTTTTAAACAATGGCAGTGAGTGCTCTACCATTGCCTAAAGCTCTTAATTCCAAAATGCAAGAGGCTAGAGTACAGTTGGTTAATTGAAATGGCAGACTGTTGCAGAATAGGTGTGTGTCTCTGCCAAAAGGAAATTCAGTGGAAAGGTGTCCTAATTCCATTCACCGAGGCAATTGGTAGGTGGGAAGAGAAAGTAATAAATCGATCAAGCCGCGAACAGAATTTCTTATCTCCGAGAGAAGATTGGCATCTAACTGCAAGTCAGGTATGACATTGTCGAAGGTCGATGCATTAACCCTCTACTTCGAGACCATATTATATGAATTGAGACTCGCAAATCCCGTTAGATTCTAGAGATCCGTACCCCGCCATTTTAGAATAATACTTGTAAGAACTAAAGTGTGAAAGTTATTCCGGCGGTCGATGAAAGCTCAGCGACGGTAAAGCAAGTAAGTTTTCTTGGAGGATATAAAGGTTCTGAATATTTCAGGTGGGTTGTTCAGCAGTTTTTCTAATAAGTTGGGCGAGTGAAGGGTTAATGGGGATTAGCGAGGGTGAAGGTCGAATGGTAGTTTGGAGTGGGCTTTTCTCCGAAAAAGTGGAGAAAATGTTGAAGAACCCGTTGGGTTGGTTGCTCTGCTCGGTGGGTCTCACCTGCTCGAGAACGTGTTCATAGGAAGGTGGAGGAGAACTGGGGATCATAGCTTCTTTCTGCAAGATGAGGCCAGCGGCAGCATCGAGGCTCTTCGACTCGCCGGTTAATTGCAATTGATTAATTTGCCGGTGCCGAGTGGCATCTTCTTCTCCGCCCGAGTCTTGCGCATCCTCCTCCATCTGATTGAGAATCTCCTGCTCCTTCTCCCGCTCTTTCTCCCTGTCGCGCGCTTTCTCCCGATCCTTCTCTTCGTTACTGCGGGACTTCGACATCTTCGAGAACGGGAACTTGAATGGCGCCAGCTTGATAATCTTCCACCTTCTCCTGGGCCGTTCGGCTTCCCTGCACCACTGAATATCACCAGGAACTAATTAAAACCTTCTCAGATTTTTTTCTTTTACAGCTACTCGAATACACCAATTTCTCAACTTATACATTCTCCAATAAATAGCAATTAACAGTACAGAATTTTCTCTTCTGAATAGAGTTCGTCTTCGCTCACACTTGGATGCACCGGAAAGGCTAACTTTTTCAATAGCTTTATATCACAGTTATATACCTGGTCATTCAAAAAATTGCACTCTATATTCTTGTCTTATAGAACTGCACATACATAGAGCTAGTGACATATAGTTAAAGAATTCTTCATTTATTTAGTTTTTATCATAACGGAATCCTTATGAAAAATAAAAATCTGGTAGTTGGTTAAATTTCATAAATCTGCTAAATAATCCAGTATTTAATGCAGTGCCCGTTATAAATCATTCAAGATCGCCGAAACTACGGAATTGATTGATAATTGAAATATCCTGACCCAGATATTATATCATCCTTTTGTTAAATATTTAAATTTTTTTACTTCATCCAAACATGTGTGTTGCTATTGTTTTCTCCGACGATAGAATATTGCGTTACGTGCAGTTTGCTTCATGTTTGAATTTGCATTATATTACACGTTATTAACGTACACAATGAGGAATCAAAATTACTTGCCAGTTACCGAAGCATAGCTATTCACTAGTTATATAGGATCAACGTCATGATGTATTTTAGCAATAAGTGTTAAAATAGTAGACATAATTAAATGCTACAAGGTATTAAGATAGGGAGAGAGAAAAGGGGTGTAGAGAGGACATTTGGAAAATGAGCTTGACAGTAATCAGTTAGGAATGGACCGGGTGTGGACGTCAAGCGCCAAATATGTCGTCGCCGAGTGAGCAAGTGAAAACGTTTTCCTTTTAAAGAAAATACGTCGTGAAAAGTGGGAATTCTTCATTAAGAGGAAACTGGATATTTACTCGGTTCCACGAGGTCGGACAAATGTGAAGAATAAGTGGGCGGGCGTAAGCATTGTTGAAATGGAGGTCGGGAATTCAAGCCGATCCATGTAAAAGCATTTCAGCGAGTACCCTTCAAGTAGACATGTCATTCAAGCGTAGTGCAGTTTGAGCGAAAAGTTTCACGATATGTATTCGTATGATCGGATCCTCTTATCGTGCAGTGACCGTCTGCTGATAGCTCCACTGGCTCGCCTACACTTATTATCCACCAACATCGATCCGCTAAACCATTCCGGGAACCTAAAATACTGCGAACCACTGATCCTCTCCGATAACTATCCCCATTCGCCGCATTCAAATCTTTCTGGCATCCCACTTATTCTTAACAACACTAAAAAATCGAAGAAAAATATTTCGTTAGTTTTTAAAATGTCATACATTCTGACATTCGATAAGAAAAGTTTTCTAGAGCCAAAGGTTTGAGAAACAATTGGACTTTTAAACAAGGTAAATTACTATAAAGAGAGCGTATGGGAAGAAGTTGTATAGTAATTAGTTAGATTTAGTAAATAGGAAAACTAGGAAGAAAAGATAAGCTGGCAGTGGAGTAGATCGAGTCAAGTTAAACTGGTATTTGGTTTTGATTTAGGAGAGATATTTTGAATGGTAGAGGAGACGGGTTAGGGTAAAAGATGAGGAGGTTGGGACGTAGAAGTGGATGAGGATGGAGGTGAATCGGAGCTGCCGATAAAGGCTGCCGAAACTTGGAAATGAAATTGGCTCCGTCAACAGCTATAGCAACGGTGACACTGTAATCTAGCGCCTTCAGCTGCGCCTAGCTAGTTTGCACAGCTGCCTCCTGATTTTCTCTCTCATAACTTACGAACACCGCCCCCCGCCCCCCACATTTCCCTACGTTTTACCATCCAATCTCTTATCTACCGGATCCCTTCGCTCTCCCGCTCTCTCTCCCGCTCTTCCTCCCGGGCTACATCATACTTTATATTAATTAAACACTGAGAAATCTTACTAGTCAATTCTGACTTCCCATTTGCACTCTACGTTCCTTCAACTACCATGCCAAAATGCAAATCCCTCTGCAGTTAGAATGATTTCATGTCTCTTCTTAGTGCCACAATTTTAGTATCCCAAATATTCTAGCTAAATTCTATCGGAGAAGTATGCATTCCCGAAACGAGGGAAATACATTTGAACATTTAGACTAGCTCGGTGAGACGTGTATTTCTAGGGGTCGTTCTCTTCAAGGCGTAGTAAAGGAATTAAATATCGGCTGGTTCGGCAACGAAGGTGTTAAAGGGGATCGAAACTAGAGGAGTCCATTGTATATTGTATTCCAATCAAGAATTCAATGCAAACGACGCAATGTTCTTCCCCGTTTCATTACTAAAGCGCAGAGGATAATAGTGAGCAGATCGACTACTAATTGATTATCCTGACAATGAAGAGAAAAATTTGAATGGACGTTCAATACGGTAAATGAGAACAGCTAAAGGATACTACTATTACTTCCATTGTTTAGTTAGGAAGGATTGTAACAATTTGAATAGTTCTAAATATGCTAGTAATCTCGGTTGGCATAAATCTATCCATCGCAAAAACCCTTCTTTCGAAAATGTATCAGTCACTTTTGAGGAATATGTTGGATATTGCTAGGAGGGTGGCTCTCCTAATCCTGAAGAATGATTAATCATAGTCGACTACGGTCCGAGAAGAGACCATTTATATTTTCGGGCTTAAGCTATCTAGCCGGGCCAAATTTTTCCTTCAACGCTCTCAAGATCGGAGGGAATTTAGGCAGATTTCGTTGTTGAATTCCGAGGATGAGATAGCAATCCTGTTTTACATGGAGTGTAGAATTTCACGGCGACTGGAAAGATGAGCATCTAAATATATGTGCGCGTATGGTACGTGGCTGAGCTTATTTTCTCATAATTATTCGAGTAAATTCTTTCGGACGAAAGCTTTGTGCAATATGAGCCGCGCGCACTAGAATGGAATGTAAGCATAATTCTAGCTAAATGAAATTCTAGAAAACAGGTTGCATTGCTTTAAATGAAGAAATCCTCGCTCGTATTATGAGCCGAGGTCACCAGTCGACCCACCGCTAAAATGTCCAAATTATTGCTTCACTTTCAAATCCACCTTCCTCACCAATTGGTTGCGAGCCCGGATCAATGATTGGGAAACTAGGCTGATTCACGAATGCATCATTTTTCAATTCAGTCTTCTTGAAAATCCAAGACGGGTAAAGGCGATTCAGAGGTTATTACTATCCCGAAATAAATTGTAGTCGATTTTCCGATATATGAAACTCGCCATGGTTGGCTTACCTTGAGCGGATAAAATTAGGTTACCAAGTCTTAAGTGCTATATCCCTTTCGCAATTTTAGTTTTACCATCTGACAAACGTAATCGGAATTAGGTATGTCTGCCAAATAAATTGGACTTGTTACTGCCTTTTAAATATACGCATTCAATAAATGGTGAGATATATTCTCCAAACAAATGATTATTGTACAAGTTGTCAAGCTTCGTTACAACTCTTTTTAATAACGCTTTGCGACATATTAATTTCCATTAATATGATTGATTGAGAAGATTTGCTCGTTTATCAGTCAGTTATTTATCAGATTTAAAACTCAGGATGGACAGTATAAGGTTTGTAAATGTTCCGAAGGAGATTAATACTCGATCTACTACTCTATTAAACTAGCAGAGCTTCGACGTGGTTGAAACTTCAGAATTGTATGTCAGCTTCTCTGCGATTTCGAGGGTTTAGATGTCTAGCTCAAAAGGCCAAAAACATCACGTGACTTTCATTAGATATATATGGGACGACTATGTGTGAATACAGAAATTTTGTGGATGCACGCAGCTGCATACGATCTCCCATTCTACAGGTCAAGAGTTTAACGAGATAACAAAGGCTAGTCTGAGTTCGGTTTAAGGATCGAGAAGTACACATGAAAACGTTACCTGGTAATATCCTGATGGAATAAAACTATTCTTTTTACACTTACATTAGAGAGAAAAGTAGTCCGATTAAAGGAGTGAGTATAACACTCGACGGTAGCTCGCTAATTGAAACTTAGAGCTCCAACTATAACAAATTTCCAATTATGAAGAAGATAAAATCTCTGTCTTTGAGTAGATGAAGCTGATAAGTCTCAAACGATATGCCAACGATTCAAAAATCTCTCCACTTTTCAAAATACTAATTGGAATCGATGTGAACAGTATTTCGTTACTTGTTATTTCTTCTTCACTAGAATTTAATAATCAAAATGATAGGTAAATGCGCATACGAATTGGAGTGCATTTGTCTTGAGTAAGTCTAGCTATCGTATAATAAGTTCTGTCTTATAAGTTCGAAGGCTTATTGTATGAATGAAGAAAGAGATGGTCATAAATGATCAATATGTAAAGCGGAAAATGACTAAACAGGATCAAAAATGAAATTACTAATATCGGAGGAGTCTATTGTCGAGATGGAGTCTGGCTTCGCATCCGCATTCAGCCCTTCCTTATTCAGGCTTGATTCTCCTCTTAACAGTCCGGTAATCTGCCAATATATTTGGTAAGCGAACCCTTTCTTATACACAATGGGAGCCTCCAGATGGAACACGTTCCCTTTCCCCTTCTGCCTAAGCTACGCTACGCAGCCTAACAATCCTACAGCTTGCAGAAAACTTCTTTCCGCAGAGCAAATAATCCATTCTCGTTGCAGCTTCATCGAATTCCCCGAAAGAGAACCCGAGGAATAGCCGAACCAACAGGAGAAAAGTATAGTGGAGGTTGCATTATCGAAGGCATAAGGCAGGCTATGCCAATTTTTCGACAAGTAGTAGTGCTCAATTAAGGAAGAAGCAGGCCGCCGCACTCAGATCAGATCTACTCCAAATGCAGAGAAGTCAATCGAGTCCTTCGACTATTGATTTTACCTTCATCTCTGAATAAGAAAAACAGTCACGCCGAATTCCCATTGCCAGCTCTCCAACTCAATTACCAATCTATCCTTTGACTTATTTTTATTCACAGAAAGTCAAAAGTAATATGCTAATTCTGGCAGGAAGTAAAACAATTTCACTGTACAGGGACTAGAAAGTAGCTTTCAACACTTTTTTATATATAGTATACCACTATAGGGCAGACAGTTTATCTTTACGGTTGAATACAGGAATGTTTCAGTGTTTTAAAGCCAATCATTTACTTTAGACATCTTATTCGGACAGCTTGAATTTACAAAGAGATTTTACAACAAAGGTTCGTAAAATAACAATGAATTTGCCAAAGGGAGTTGGCAGCAACAGCCGATCATAATTGCCAATATTGTATGTGCATGATCTAATTTAAACTTTGATAATTAATTTTAGTTTGTTCATAAGGTTGGCACATGGTTTGGCGTCACGATACAATAGAAGGCTGTAAATGCATATTGCAGGACGGTATTGTGAAACTTTTATAATTATAAATTATGAATTTCCTGTTGATTATGCATGCCATGGAAGAATATCCTCAACTCTACTGGTCTATTACTCTCTGGTGGTATGAATTGCAGGAAAGAAATGCAGAACTAAGGTGAATTTGGTGGTATAGAGGAGGGAGTATTGCTGGCAAATTGACTTTCGGAAGGGAAAGTCGGGCTTGCGGTTTCGGTCCGAGGTACAGGCAGCTCGAATTCAGACTGACGAGTAATCCTAAACCACACCACCGAACAAACTTTCCCCTCTTCTCCTCGGTCATCGGTAACCGACGCGCCGCGCTGCGCCGCGCTCTTCTTACCTTAGCAACAGATACCTCGAGACGACCGCATTCTCTTCTAATGATTTCTAACGGCCAAACCATTTCTAACGCAGATACTACCTTTACTATTCACACTCTTTTACTCCCTCATCAGTAACATTTGTTATTAATATATTTCACCCACCAAAAGAACACAACTCTTTCTTCTCAATATTCTATGACTTTATTTCATTACTTCACTGTAAAAGACTATCAAAGTGTTGTACTTTCATTGTGCAGTTAATTTAGCTTTTAACGTAACAGACAGAAATTGATGTAATTTTATTTCACTAGTAGTTCGGAAACTCTTTTGTAAGAACTCTCTTTTATAAAAGGGTTCATCAACAAAGCCGGCAATGTGTCTCTATTCATACGGAGATCAATCTATGTTTAAACCCTATTTCTTGTCGAGTTACTGCTTTTATCCTTCAATCCGAAATAACTTTCAGCAGTTCTCTAATAATTCTATCCAACGTTACAGCTTTCATGCTCAGTTTCACTACCAGATTCATTTGTTGCTCCTCAATACTACGGCGCACATACAGCATCCGACAAAATAGTTGTCACAATCTGCAAAGTAGCCATTGAACAGAGAGTGCAATTTGAATTTTAAAAAGCCTCATTTTAAGATAAGCGGATTCCTGTTGTAGCCCTCTAAAAAAATCTTGCATTCCATATGTATATGCTATAAAATGTCATTTTCCCTCTGGCAGCCGATTTGCAGATTGTGACAACTATTTTGTCGGATGCTGTATATATTTTCTGCGTAATGCTTTATAAATAATTTGGTTCAAAGTATTTGGTTGTTAGAAACAGAAGTGTTGTGAATACGAATTTGGTAGGGTGTTAAAAAAGTTATCCGTTAACATAGCTCTTGGCTGGTTCTGTTCGTGAGATGTAGAAAAATAAGCAGCGTTTCAAGGTGGGAGGAACAGTGGCCGTCGAAGGATAAATTCAAGCGGATAGTTCGCCCTAGATTTCTAACACGCGCGTACATTTTGTTGATGTTATGAACTTCGGTCGAGTACTTTTGAATAAATTCAACTCGACTTGGTAGAAATAGGAAATGTAACAACTGTGAGGAAATATTTGAGATGGAGAGGAAGCGAGTAAAGTTGAAAGAGCAGAAAGTGGACTATCTTGCATAAACCGTGCAGCACTGATCGATATCGCAACCCTGTGGAAAGCAAAGCGTGTACGAATTCGCAGTAGCTCAACCTTGGAACCGTTTCCACTTTTCTTTACATCTACTCGAATCTAAGGCCAATCTTCTACCAATTTCACTATTCTACTCGTGATTGTTGCCTTCTCTCTACCTCTTTGGCCTCTCTAGCCTCTCTAGTAAGGATAGTTCCACACTGTTAGACACTTTTCCTCTCTCTATCTCCTTACAATCTCCCTATCGAAAGATCACTTTACCGCGCCTTCGTGGCTTGCTTTTCAAGACTCGCATTACCATTTATTTGCCAAGCGTATTGTTTCTTATGGATTTTAGTATGGCTATTCCTGCAAAGGTTTATACCTACGTATATGCGTATATCCAGAACCATTTTCCTCAATACAGAAAACTAATATTCTACTAAATACTTTGACAAGCTTTAACTTATAAGTTGAATCATACAGACATTTGTATAACTGGTAACAATTTACGTGTTAAAGTAACACTCCTTTTCTATCGTCAATTATAGTGCATAAGTATAACGAAAGCAAAATTGAGGTAACGTTACAAGACTTTCTATGAGCAGGTAACTCATGAAGAAGATTTGATTAGATATTAATAAAGCGAGCAAGTATGAAGAGGGTGTTAGTAGATGGAAACGACTCACGTGGGGAATTGAGGAGGAGGTTGTCCAGAACCGTGAGCTTCCTTTGGTTTTCGGAATTCGGTTCGGGTTCGGATTGGGGTAAGCTGTGTTTCCTGTTGGACTGGCGTATCTGGCGTGTCTGGCAGTTGACAGCCGGTAGACGTCAGCCGGCAAACAGTAGACGACGCGACGGAGGGAAGAATTGTCGGAGGAAGTGGAAGCTCCGAGTTTGGGGCATGGTAGGGAAAGAAAGGGGAGAAGCGTGAGTAGATAAGAGGGGCGAGTAAGGGCGAGTAAGGGCGAGTAGGGGACCGCGGGGGACACGTCTGTATGGGAAACTGCGATGTTCTGGCAACGTCGGAAAAGCGTTTACGCGAGGGTGGAAATGCACTGGGACGATGATGCAAGATTCAACGATTGAAGGAGCCGCGCGCGTCGAGTGTGTTTACATTAGGCAGAAGGAGAGTGACTCACGCATATCCCACCCTTCCCGCCCTTCCCGCCCTTCTCACCAACAATCTGCGTCGCGTGTCGCGTCCTCCATACCCTTCTACCTAGAACCGCCTAGATTCACCTTTACCCAATTCATTACCCTCCAGTTCTATCTTCCCTCTCGAATCATTCCAATGTCATATTCAGCCAACCAGATTATCCAACAAACGAATCATCCAAGCTCCACTCAAAGCAACGAGAATCTAATTTCCGATGCATTATTTCCCAAAAATGCTTTATCATCTTGTCATGCTGCGAATTTTATTGCTATCTCTTCTATTATTTTATCATTATGCGTTCCCATTTAAAATCTTGAAAACTTTCGAAAATATACAATGAAAATCTTTGAGTACCATATTTACTGGCGCAAAATACCAATGAATTGCCCGAAACCACTTGATTTCGTAGAACAACCGACAATTCCACTATTTATGAAGGATATGTTAGCAGTAATTAACAATAACTTATTGTTCTTTCGATAATAAATATTTCCCGGCTCAATAGGTAAGGAAAGATATGTAAACAACTGGGATTGTTAGGTCGAGAGCCTATGTGTCTGGATACGCATGAGGGTGTAGGTTCACCTGACTTCGATACTGCGTTCCACCCCTCTAGAGAGGGACGAGACTCCGGCAGATTGAAGATCCCCGAGAACGAGAAGGATGCAAAGGATGCATGAGACCGAGTGAGAGAGACACAGAGAGATAGTGTGGGTGCGTGGGTGCGTGGGTGCGTGCGGGAGTAAGCGAAAGAGAGATAGGGTGATGGCGATGGCGATGGCGATGGTGATGGCGAGGGTTAGAGGGGTAAGAGGGGTTGGGGGATGTGTGGAGGGGTTGTTGGAGTTGGAGATTGCGTTAAATAGGAACAACCTGTCAGGCCACCCACAGCTACACCCACACCCACACCCATATATATCATCTAGACACAACGTTCCAGTATCGTTTTATTGATCGTCGATGCCCGAATAAATGCATACGCTCGCAAAACACCGATACGCTTCTCGAGGTTCGGGGCTCGAAGCTCGAAGCTCGAAGCTCGAGTCTCGAGACAGCATTCTTTTCAGCCCCTACCACTCTCCCTTAACACTCTAGGCGAGCTTTTTCAAACAAGAGAATGAGAGTAAATGAACCAGTCTTCACTTACGTGATTCCTCTCGTGAGTGAGCTCTTTGACGAGATGCGCGGTTCGAAGAGATGTGGTCAAGTTCGACGAGACTGGCACAGACTGTCAGGGTGCGTCGGCCATGTTCTCTGATGTTAAGCCGCCCTCTGGCAAGCTCTGCCTGAACTTCCGATACCCCTTGCTCTCACCCTCCCACCAACTAACTCTTACTCCTTTCCTCGCCGTTCTCACTCTCGCTTCCAGTCACCCTCCGCCCTCCCTAGATAGTGGTGGTATCGCTTTCTCCGCGATAACGTGCAAGATGCACCCCTCTAGAGGAAGGTGGATCACCACTTACTACAATTTATGTCCTTTTTTATAGTCTGTTGGCTTGTTTACGGTACCTTTTCCCTTATTCGAAATAAGAAAATGAATAGGAAATCTATTGCATGTGCCTGTACTCTCGAGAGCTAGTACAGCTAATATAGCTAATATACAATAGGTAGTGAAAGGCTTTTTCGGGATAAATGAAATCTGACGGAAGGGAAATATCCTCGAGGGATTCTTGCGATCTTAATAAGAAGAGGGTAGGATAAATCTAATAAATGTCCGATATTCCACCCTCAGCCAAGGCGGAAAACGCCCCCGTGTTTGCCAAGACTGGACTACGCTTATGTGCAAATCCTGCCAGCTGAAGCTTACCATTATTACTATTTATTAATTCAGTTCACATGAATAATCATGGTATTAAGTGTAATAACCCATTGTCTATGTGCTAGAGTTGGCTACCAATCTGCAGAGTGTATGTAATGCAGGGGCAAACAAAAAACACAATCGGTTTCATTTAAATGCGCATTCATTTGCAGAACTGTAGAACTCGACCGCAAACCCCGCTATAAAATAGTAGACAATTAACAAAGGAAACCAAGTGCCGTGACAGAACGTTTGGAAAAAGGAAGTAATAGCTTATAGAGAGAGACAATTCAGTGGAAGACCGCGAGGCATAGTGGTCCTTCCTGGTGAAAGGATTCAAGACTCTTTAAATATCCTTCTATTCTATTATATCTATTTCCGTTAAACAATTGATAATTAATTACATCAATTGGGAAAGATTGCAATAGGTGATGTAAAATGATTCACATGGTTTTGGGGTCATTTGTTCATTTAGTGTCAGTTAAAGGCAGCAAACTATGATTATCCGAAAATAGTTTAAACAAAAGCTGTATTGGAAGTCAGAATATGAAGACGGGAGAGGTATCTCTCGGACACAAACCCGCTGGTAGTTTTCAAGCAACATGATAAAAAACAATGCCTTTGATCCACCTTGTAACTTCAGTTTCGTTGAAAAGGCCATAGAAGATTGCGAGAAATACAAAGGCGGTGGACAAGAATCAGAAAGACTCGAACTTTCAACCAGTTCAATTAAGAGATCCATTGTACTCACTTGCTTGATTCTTGTCTCCTTTCTCTGCTGGCTGACTGGCTGGCTGGCTGGCTGGCTGGCTGGCTGGCTGGCTGGCTGGCTGGTTTGTTGGCTAGCTAGCTATAATACTTTCGAGTTGCGCATTCTGCTCTAACAGAGGTACCAACAAAACTTTCTCCTGAATTTTCCAGTGCATTGCTTTCCTCTAAAATCTCAACTAGAATGTCATTGAATATCACTGATTTCTCATGGCTTTCGTATGCACGCGTGACGCGAAACGTGTTAAATATCTCTGAATTCCTGCCGAATAAGAAGAGTAGAAAAAAAGGTCCTCGCCGCCGGCACTGATTACGCTCGGACTCTGCGCACAAGTCGTTTCAAAGCCGACAAAAATGTAGACTCAGCCATACCTTTTCCTATTAACCCTTTGACTACTATAGGCGGCTTTAGGCGCTCTCAAATTTTGCCCACTCTAAACTGTCGGCGCCTATAAGCGCTCGAAAAACCCATTAAGATTGCATTGATCATAGCTAAAATGTCCTTGGTTGAAATTAGCCCTCCCCATCAGATTTCGCCGTCATCGTCAAAGGGTTAAAGATATACCATATCACGGGCAAACGCGGCGAGCAGATTAAACAGTTTTTAAGACGATTTACGACTGAATTAGAAAATGTCAATTATAACCGCGTATGCATATAATTGCTGCTTTTCTTTCCTGGCGTTTTAGGTGATTATTGGCATATTTTCTTGTTGCATAAATACTATTGGTGGCATCTTCCGACAAGACATTTCTCTGGTAATTACTTTCTGTATTTCTTGTCATTTTAAGTTATGCATTTTCAAGTTGCATTTGGAAATAACTGATGACACTCCTGCACCAGCGCACTGTCATGTGTGATATTCCCACATGTCGAGAAATACGATGCAAAGCCGTAAATGGATAAGCAGATGCAAGAGGAAAAGTTTGTTCCTTCTTCCAGCAGTGCACATAAGAGCGACTTCGTAATCAATTTACTGAATGAAATTGGTACGATGTGAAGTCTGGTAAGGTCTGGTCAGATCCATATTATGGGGGTAATAGAAATTCAAAATGTTTTGTTAATACTTTACTAACGGGTGGAACTTCAAATGATGTTTTAGGAGAACGGAACGCATTATGCATGTGATCCCCGTATTTTAACCTAAAACTTCAAGCTCAAGAACTAGTTTCCGGCAACTCATTTAATGGACCTTCGCCAATCTAAAGGTGTACAATCACCCTATGTACAGGGTGAGTCACTTGCCTTTGAATCACCACCAAAAATTGGATATTTTCGATGGCCAAAAATATGGGGAAAAAAAATTTTGAGCGGGGGCTCTGAAATTTATATCACATCTTCCTTGATGCAAGGGGAGACTCCTCACCAAATTTCAGCCCCGGAAAATGCAGGGAAGTCAAAAAAATATGGGAAAAACCAGCGAAAATTCCGAAAAAATCAAACTTTAAAGGCAGTTTTTTAGTGTTTTCGATAGAAATCCGGACTTTTTTCGACGGATTTCTTATTTTCTATCCGTTTTCATTCATAAACAATCGATTCCTGAAGAAAAAACCCGAGTTCGGGGACCTTCGGAAAATCGTGAAAAAATCTGAAGGGGGTACTTCCCTTAAGAAAAATTTGCCAAAAAACGAATTTTGGACTAGGGCACTGGAATTTTGATGGTATCTTCCTTGATGTAAAAAAACATTACTCGCCAAATTTCAGCTACGGAAAAGGTCGGGAAGTCCACCAAAAAAATTAAACACCTTTAAAAATGAGCAAAAATGGACTTTTCTGGAGGGTTTTTCGACCCGTTTTCGCTGCAAATCCGGACCTTTTTTCACGGATTCTTTCTTCTCTATCCACCCTGATACGAAAACAATCAAAATATTCCGGGTTCGGCCGATTTTGAGAAACTTGAAAAAATTGACCATTTTCGAGGGTCGAAAATAGGTGAAAACCTAAACTTTGAGCTAGAGCTCTGGAATTTTTATGGTATCTTCCTTGATGCAAAAAACATTACCCACTAAATGTCAGTCCCCGGGAAGGTCGGGAAGTCCACCAAAAAAAATAAGGGCTAGGAAAGTTCTGATTCAAAGGCAAGTGAATCACCCTGTACGTGACATGACATATCATGACAATTCTGACTTGAAAGCAAAAGAAATTGTACATATGTTATATAATTTCACCAACTTTTCCAAACTATTGTTTTTGTAATTGGACAAAAAAGAGAAATCGGGATGCAACAGGTGTAGAATGTAATTTGGGGGAGTGAGAGAGATATGAGGGTTGGTTGGTTGGTTGGTTGGTTGGTTGATGCAGGGAGCATTAGTCAGGAGTGATATAAAGATTTTCGGGTGCGGCAGATACTTTTGCAGCATTAGGTGTCCCGTGCACTTTGCCGTACGGAAGCACTCGATCTATCCCCTCAAGCATCCATCATCGAAGCATTTGATCGGAAAAAGACTCCCTTCTGTGAGGGTTCCAATCTCATAACTCCCTGTCAGACACTTACACCTATCACTCTCCTCTCCTCTCCTCACCTCACCTCTCCTCTTTCGCTATCCGCTGTCCGCCTTCCGTCTTCCGTCTTCCGTTTTCCGCCTCCTGCAACTTGAATCGTAAGTAAGTGCTTCTACTATCGAGTTTCACAAACTCAATCTGATGTTGCTCCCGCTAAAATCATCTCCGACCAGAAAATCTCAACACACATCAACAAGACAATGAAAAAATACCGTTATTTGGTTAGATTTAGTAAGAGCAAATCGCACTGACTCATTTACAGAGCCACTCAGTCAGTGCGAGTCTTCCTCTCTTAAACCTTTCACTACTGAGAGAATACCTAGATCTGATTAAATTGAGTTCAGGTTTTGAACAATTCTATGTAAACAGAAATATGTGCTTATATACGCGCATTCGATATCCAATCGCTAATTTCTTTAGTAGAGGAGTAGAAAGTAGGAGAATGAAAGAAGCTAGAGAAAGTAGCGAGAGAGTTTGAGAGGGATCATCAGAGTGGGAAAGACACACGCACTCTTTCAGTCTGGTTCATGCTGTAAAGGGGAGAGCCTTTTACTTCCCCGTTCCTCCCTGCGGTAAACAGAATAGAAATCGTTTCGGTGAATTTATAGAAATCTCAGCACTGAAAAAGTTGGATATTGATAGTACAGTTTGGAATGATAGGGGATTAAGAATAAGATTTTACTGGTGATGGGAGAATATCTTCTACTACGCGCTGGATGCCGTTTTATTCTCTCGAAATAACACTGCATTTTAATAGCTGTTTCAGTTGATTCATGTCAGCCTACACTCGTTAGATGATTAGCCAGTTTTTCTCCATATTATTTCTGATAACAAAAATCATTTGTTATACTTTTCCGGTAATGAAACAGATTTCCGCAGTTGGGAAGAGGCTATCAGGGGCATTGGGCGATGCAGGTAGAATTTTTTTAATAGCAGTACGGAATTCTGGCCCTCGCTAAAACGGCTGGAATTCCAATAGAAATTCCATTTTACAAGAACAGTCAACGAGCACAATAGGATTGTTCTGCGAAACGAATGGACGCCACGGTTTATAACATGTAGAATTTTTTAATATGTCCGCTCTCCATTCTCATCGTTGCTAGCAGAGGTTTCCGGGACTTACACGAAATCATACAATAGTCCGCGACGACAAAACTTTATTCAACTTTTGTTTATTTTATCATCGTAATTTCTGTAAACGAGACCAGATTACCTATAATGAAATTAAACCTGAGATAAAGTAACAATAGATTCATCACGAACGAAATGAACATAAAGTTTGTGCGATAGGGGAAAACACAATTTGTATTTGATTAATTAATTGCTATTATTACCAGTGATAGTAAATGCGATGAACAAGAACAAAAACCTTTGTGGTAGAATTTGTGGAAGCAGCTAAATTATGAATATGGTCAATTGTTACTCTGATATGGCAATCAATCTGCAGATGCAAACTAAACTGGAAATACAGTATCCCTGAACGGTGGTCGTTAATTAATATTTATATTCAGAGATGACAGTTCTATCAAATTTACCTTTACAATTGAAGTAACATGAGAGCACAACATAATTACAGGAACAATAGATGTTGCATGTTTCATTATTAATGTTACATATACTTTCAAGGTAGAAGAAATTATGAATATTTGTTAAATTTAAGTAGAAGGTATATGTTGGCATATTAATATGCTAATGGGAATTTATAATTTTTTTAAAATTCAGAATTCATTATCACACATTTGAATACTCAAATAAAGTTAATCGATTAACCCAAATATAACGGATAAACGATATGTTGTTAAAGTGCATGGCAGTTGGAGTATGTGTATTAGAAATAAGCCGATGTAATATTCTGGAGTTTCTCTATTGCTGATGTTGAAAAACTATATTGATATGAAGTCACGCACTCTCGGTATTTGTCGGGGAGAGGATTTCGCGAGATAACAATGGACTATATTCTAGATGGTGCGCCAGCCGGAGCAAGGAATCAATGATATATGACAATCTACCTAGCTGTCTGTCAACATTTCTAGTCATACAAATCGCGCTGAAGTGATTCCGCTTGTAAGCAGGGATGAGACTCTTGTCAGTCGCGGGCGACACGTGACATAGAATGCCGCGACCGATTCTCCCAAACTTCGATCCAAGTTTACCTACAAATCTTGCATGCGCTAGCGCTCTTTGAAATTTCAATACTGACACGATAGATCTGACAAAATTCGACTTGTCGCCAACTCAGTAGGATTTTTCTAGAGAGCTCCCAAGGACCGATCATTATTCCAAAAATAAGCGTTGTACGTCTCGGATTTTCGGAAGTGTCGATAGTATCAATTCACAGTATCAATTTTTGTAGAACAATCTTTCGTGAGTATTTTATCCACATTTGAAGACTGTCAGAAACAGATTAAAAGTCGTGTCGTTTACTGCGTTGGGCATCAAATCAGTTTTATTTGTCCTGGTAAACAATATGGTAGTTATATGTTTTCTGTTTCGAAAAGGTAAATAAGTTTGTGCTTTATACTGAGTCCTAGTACGGTATGACGCAAATGTAGGTTCCTACTACTGAAAGGGTTAAATAAGCCTCTGAACAGAATTATTGAAGTTAGAGAAAAATCTAGTTTAGGAGTACCAGAAATACGTCTATGTGCATATACATACACATACATACATATACCAGTTGCTGACCCCTATACCAATGACTCTGACGCACAAGACTCGTAGGCGGTCCGATATCTCTTCGCATCTACCTTTTCCTCGCTAAAATTATCCTCTCCAGTCTATATGCGTTCCAAGTGTTTCGAAAATTGAATTTCTTATCTCATAAATTTACAGAAACCTCCCCTGTTCCATCTTTCCATTGACAGGTTGCAAGCAGTCGTTTTCATTTACGCTCATTTATATACTTACAATTGACGTTCGAATTATGAAAATACTTTGCGCGGATAGTAGCAGCTAATTCTTGCTTCCATGTATTCATCGATTTATACACATATTTTTATGAGAAGAGTCAGTCAGTATTTCAAGTAATCCGATGTCAGAATCGTAAAAATGATGAGTTTTAAATTTAATAATCAAGTTTATAACTTGATGCGCCAACTAGTAAGTAACCGTGAACGAATCTGAACATGTTTATGCTATTCTAACACCTATTTCCAATGACTATAAATTCATGATTAACGTTGTCTTGTGTTTATTGTATTCTCTGACAAAACGTTACACGATCCGTTATTTTCTCTGCTTGTAGCATTACTTTTTCTCTTCTGTATCAATACTTCTTAACGTTAGAATTAAGTAGAATGAGCTAAACGATAGAGAAATTGGTCCTTATAATATACTATGGAAGGACATAAATTTCGTTATCAGAACGCGCAAACTCGGCACATGCAAAAGTTGAGCGTGTATTAATTGTTTTTCATTGAAAGAAGGTAAAGAAAATGGTGGTCGGGGCGAGGATGAGTTCTGTTGAAGAAACATTGGGGCCGATCTGATTCGTAGGAGGCTCGAGTGGCCGAGTTCCGGCGCGGCGCGGCGCGGCGCGGCGGGAACTTGCTCGCGTTCACGCTCACGCTCACGCTCGCGCTCGCGCTCCTGCTGGTGCTGGTGCTGGTGCTCGCCCGAAAAGCTCGAGAATGTAGGAGAGAGCGCAGCGCGCGCCTCTACCGAGCAATCGATGCCCGGGAAAGTAGGAGAGCGAGGGAGAGATGCGAGTCGCGACGCGAGTCGCCCTCCCCCACCACCCCATTCAAGAGCTTTGGCCGTCGCGGCGCCGAGCAGCGCGGCGAAACTCTGCTCTGCCTTGCTCTGCTTTGCTCTGCTCGGTACCGCGCGGTTGCTGCTGCTTGAAAGCGCCGCCCTCGACGCCGCCGCCGCTGCCGCCGCCGCCACCGCCACCACCACCGCCACCACCGCTACCACCGCCGCGGCCGTGTCAAGCTCCGCTATCTCGGACGGTTCAGCCGAGTTCAGTCGCGCCGCTCCGTCGTGGCGTTCACGTGCTTTCTCTCCTCTAGATTGGCAGGCTCGTGCCATTCTGCCCGGTTGCGCGCCTTTCCTCGATCGGCCTCATCTGATACCTCGAGAGGACAGTGCCCAATCAGCCAGGACATCCGGCTTTTCCTCCATCCCAACCGATGATCAACCTTCTTCCTTCTTCTTCTTCTTCTACATCGCATCAACCCTACCAGGTATGCTCTATTTAGTTCCGCTTCATTTCAATCCAACACTTCGATATTTTCTCTCCTTCTCACGCAGATCTTTCACTTTTATATAGCTGCCTGCTCTCACTATTAAGCTCACACTTTTCCTGCTAACTCGACGAATCTTATTAATTAAGAGTTGTATGGTTTTACTCAGCAATTGTTTCCTCTTATTTGATCAGAGAAGAAGAAAATTGCTAGTGCGCGGAGACTTACTTCTTAGTTTCTAGTAGTGAGATCATTTTTGCGCGACAGAGTTTCTCTTTGGAAAAGCAAGTAAAACTTATCTTGGATCTCTACCAATTGAAATGTTAAAAGTCGGCCATTCATCATAACTTTACTGGTAGGAATTTCAAGCGAGTGCCTCTCATTTAATGTACTTTTGCGTCCGAAACTTGGAGAGAAAACAGCTAGTTGCTGTTACAACAAACAGTTACATATCTGATGGAAAGAGTGTTACGCGCGGCGAATGTATGTATTGACCTCGTGACCGACTTTTACTCATACTTTTCCCTCCAAGGTAAATACGCGTCGCTATCGTGTTTCCACTATTTGTTTCTCTACAGAAATCCGGATTGGCTGGTTAGCAACGAACAATCCATTTTTCGTTTTAGCTCGACAATTCATTGAACCAGGCGTTAACCAATCAATTTCCAACTTTGCATTCCTCCACAACCCAATTAACGATTTGAATCTAAGCTGTGGCTACCTCTTAAAAGAAACTCGCACTTTTCCACTTCAACGTAAACTAATACTAGTCACTTGGCAATTACTCACAAATTGTAAAGAATAAGAGAGTTATAAAAAAAACACAAGAAAACGGACATTTATTGCGATTAACAGCAGTTTCTAAGGTGCCACCTCTTTTCCGATTGATTGAAACTATTTCTCATTAAAGAGAATGAAGAGAAATTGAAGTTTCACGATAGGAAGAAAAAGAGGCTGGATTAAGTAAGAAATAATAAAAGAATAGAAGGAAGAGTGAAAGAATGAAAGGGGTGGGTTTGGTAAGCTGGTCTAATAAATGGTCATGTGTTAACTGGATGGAGCGCGTACTTCGAACGTTGCTATCGAGATTCCTTCTGGCAGAATGAATTATTCACGTATCTCGCGATGATCTCGAGTCCCGACGGATAGTCCTTCATCTCAAGTACTAACGTGCCAACTTTTTCCATGGCATGCCTCTGCCCTCTCGCTCCCTGAATATAGCAGCTAACATGTTCGGGGCATTAACTCATTCAAATTTCATTATTCTCATAATTAACTTCTTCTGCATTATCACTTGGTTGCATTAATACTTAACAATATAAACGTACTTCGTGCCTCGTAAAGCACATATTCCTTCCGAATATAACTACCTTCATTTTCTTTCTCAACGGCTTTAACATGTATCCTATAAAAGGTAGAAAAAGATTGACCAAAGAGCATTTAGCACAAGTCTATAATCAACGCTGTACAGCATAACTCCAAATAAAAAACGAATGTGTCCAAGAATTGCTCGGCTGATGCAATTGATTTCTGTCAACTATTCTTTATAAAGTTTAGGAAGTTCGTAAATATGACAGGGATACCTCGAGGGAATCTTTTTCTTCAGCCTTTCCTCCGATGAGTAGTAAATTGCCAATTACTGCTGCAATTTTTCAACCACTTTTCAATGTTTCTATCGTATTAAAAGTCGAGTTCGTTCATAACGTTATAGCTGCCAATACCATTTCAATGGGCTAATAAAAGCCCTTAGACATTGATTAAACCGATGGTACATGTGTTACCTCTAATGAACTATAGGATCCTATACATTTAGCCTACTCTTCATTTCAGTGCAATACATTGATTAGGGATATGTATTTTCGATCATGTCTATAACGCTGATTATATTATCAAAAGCTGGCGATAGCCTGTAGGATTTTTTTCTAAAGCAACTGCTAAATGATTAAAAGAAGTTTTGTAATTCTCAATGATTTACAATGTTTGTCAGAATGTGTGTTGCAGTGAGCGATCGAATGAACAAATGTTGATTGGTTGTTTGCAGGCCAATTGAATTTAACGATCCTTACAGTAGATTAGCAATTGTTATTTAAACAATGTCATTTAGAATATTCGAGCCGAGATTAGCAATAATCAGGGAGAGGTGGATGGTGGGCGAGTGTTAAGCACCTTCCATCGATAATTCGCACATCCGGCCGGGGGCAATTAATCAGCGCGGGCAAATCAGAGTGGCGTAATGGGAGGGCATTTATGAATCGGGGGTGTACGTGTATAATGCGTGTATGGATGTGTATGAGTCGGGCGGTGTAAGCCGGCCCGATGGGGATCTCGACGCGCGCGTGTGTGTGGCTGGTAGTAGAAGGTGGAGGGCGGCCGACAGTGAGAGCCCCGAAAATTTCAATCCGAAAGTTTTCCAGCTGTACGAACTTTCGATATACGCCGGGCAATATATCATTCCCTCTAATATCAATATCGCCCTCCCTAAAGCGAGATAATTCCTCCCAGCACAAATAATGCTCCACCAATATCGGCTGGCTAATCTTCATGCAGCCGAAATTCTGCCAACCACTAACTTTTCTTTCGCACATTTTATCTTCTCGATAGGAATTTTTGCACGAGATTTTTCCAGAGATCTTGGATCCCTAAAAGAATTCTGAAATTCTTGTTATTAGTAAGTATTAGTAACAAGTAACTATTACTAATTAATAACTGTTACTAATTAGTACGCGTTTGATTAAATTGGGCTATATTTATCAATTCCCTTTGCAGTACTGATATTTGCTAGAAGTCCAGAGAGGAGTTTTGTAGCTAAACAATATATTTACTGAATCAAGTCCTGCTGTGACTGATTCGAAAGGATTGTTCGGCATTAATGATTACTGTTGCCGAAACACACCTTAATATGTTAATTATTTACCAGGTCTATAAATATTCACAACCTAAAATTTGTGAGAAAGAAAGGGAGGTTTTTTATAAGAAAGAAAATGTGTAATTTTTATGCGAATTTACAGGTATTCGGCTGTCTAGTCTATCATTAGCTCTCGCATACGTGCCACTCCCAAACTTACTGCTTTTCGATTTAGTTCTCTCTAACCTTTACCCTTTCCAATCAACAACACCTTGCTAGATTGTTGTATCAGCTCAACTTTTCTCATGTTTGCATTTCTGAGGAATCAGAGAAAAAGGAAGAATTTTTTCAGAAGTTTAGAGATCACAAGTACTTCTGAAGGTAAGCTATAATGAAAGGACGAAAATCCCCTTGTGCTTCTTACTGAAGCACAATCTACCACTCTCGAAATAAATATACCACAGAAACGCGTAACTGGCAGGGAAACTTTGATACACTGCGCTTGCTTTACTTATCCGGAATGATGCAGTTTACATGCAAACTCGACTGAAAAGTTGCGCAACTGGTAGAGTGATTCTAAGGTCGCGTTCTTTCCAACTTAGCGAGCTCAGAATTTAAGAAGATGAACTCATAGAGAAGTCGATATCAGTTGGAGGCTGGTGAAGGCGGAGGAAAAATCAAAGAGTAGATTCGAAAGGGAAAAAAGTTTGGGCGGTAGTGTTGCCAGGTGAAGCTCGCCATAGCCTTTTTTCTACAACTTAAATGACTCAAATACAGCCAAAGTTTCCTAAGCCTTCGGAATTGCTTGCAGCGCGCTCCCGATCGAGCACCAGCTCTACTTTCTACTATTGGACATTTTAATTCTAGCCTGAATCCTCCTAGCTATTCGAACAATATTCCAAACAGAATCGAATAAACCCGAAGCACTCGCTTTAGATAGGAATATAACTGTACCGTTCAAATAAGAATAAGGCTTTAACGGTTGGAGAATAATGGGGAGGCATTAGTGCGCCTTAACTTTCGGAACCGATGCCAGAAGAGATTCTTCTCTCATTTCTAGTAACTACACAACTTGTTGGCGACATCGCCCGAAGAACTCTCTGCCCCGGAAAGATTTATGCAATCCTTTGATTTATAGTGGGTAATATATCTCCATAGATTCCGCTCAATATAATAATTGAAGATCCCCTCAAATCATTTAGACCTACTTTAACTAATAATAGATCGATCCATATTTTATTTTATCTGACAGCGAACCAACTTCCCACTTGTCCTACCAGAAGAAAAGTTGATGCATTAGATAGAACGGATTTGGAATAGGCTAATGTGGAATTCTCTGGGTATTTCTTTCTCGAGAAGGTAGTGGAAACATTCAGCTTTAGTAATGGATAGTTGACTCAAACTTCCCAGGGATGAGGTAAACTACTAGGAGCAAGTGTTTGACAGCTACGAGGGCCAAAGTTTGAAACTGTCGATCCTGCCATCGCCTCAATGTGACTGTTATGTCAGCGAAGATCCCTATTCGATTATTGCCTCCTAAATTCCCTATTAGAGTCGTGTGTTCCATATTGGAAATCGGCTCTTATTTAATCGCGATTTCAAATAGAGCTACAGTGCAATTAGTATTTTCTGTTTTCTTGTAAAACTTGTATGATTAATTATTGTATGAATAATTATATAGGAAGTTGTATACGAGTTCTCTATGTCCAGTACTAGTTGCGTTGATCGATTGCAGTCGTAACTCACACTTGAAATTCCATTGCTTTTGGTGACAGTGGCGACTAAATTAAATGAATAGGAAATTCCCTCGATGAAGAAAAAGAGTGCAGTATGTTTCCGTGGATGGGAGAGAATAGGGTAGAGTGCTTGATTTATCGTTGGCAGAATTTACAATTTTTCCTCGAGTCGATGATTCTACCGAGGATTGTTAAATGAAGCCCGTTCAAATTCTAGGCAAGGATCTTTGGAAATTGACATGGAATCCGTAGGAAAAATGGCAAAGTCGGAATGAATAGAATGGGCTTGTTGCGTTCGAGCCAAACGTGGTAATAGATTTTTAATTATTGGCTGTGAAAGAAAGCGATATGGTTTCGCAGTTGAATGGGATGGAATGGGATGGAATGGGATGGAATGGAATATAGTCAATCGGCGCTAAAGTCGAGGAAAACGGAGGAAGGGAAAGCGAGTAAGGTGATGGGATGATGAAAAAGCGGGTTCCCGCGGCGTTTCGGACAAGTGAGTAAGGTGGGCTCTGAAAGCGTCAGACAAAAACCGATATTGCAATTAATCATCTTGATTCGAGCTCATCGGGAGTTGGTCGTTTGCGAAGAGTAACTCACTGAGAGAGAAAGGGAGTGAAACTTTCCTACGCTGCAGCGATCCTCCTCCATCACTTTTCTTTCTTTTTACTGCTGTCCTGCCATTTTTTCCCCTGATCTTTCCGCTTCCCTCTTTCCTCTTTCCTCTTTCCCACCCCCATCCTGCGCCTTCTTCCTTTTTTCTCGATGCCCTCCCCCCTCCCCCTCCCCCCTTTCTCTCGTACCATATTTCACCCTATTTCACCTCTCCTCCCCCATCCCACCCCTCACCTGCCCTTTTATTTCCTTCAGCCTGTGCTTTTCCGGCGTTCCCCATTGTTCCTTCAATCTCTCAAGCAGGACATCTCAAACCTTCCGTTTTAGTTAGGTGTCCGGGTTCAACACGCATTATAAAATCATGATTCCGACATTTCCAAATTATTACTAACTACTACCTCGAGAGTTAACAAACCCATTTAAATTGTGCTGAACCAATGCAGTATGCACTGTGCTCTAATTGATCTATAAAATTTCGAACCAATCAACCAGAAAGTTATTCAATATTCCAAACAATTTAACACCGAAGCGCTTGCCAGGAATAATGTTATGCAAATTGGGCTTAACTGCGAGAGTTCGTTATGGCAATTGGCAATACGCCTATTACTGTTATGTTAATCTAATTCTCTCGGCTTATAATCGAGAGTGAAAGTAACGTCAGTTCTGTCCGAATGTTCAGCACTCTACACTCTTCTAACATTCTTTCTGACTTTAATGCCTTTCTTTCCTCATCGCTAATAATCATTAGTTTCTCCTTAATGCCAAAGAATAACTGTCATTCATATCTATCTTTTACTTACTTATTTATTTGTTACTAATATCGAGAAGTGCTTTTGGTTTCTAGTAGGTTTGGTTCGACTCTTCAGTTGATGCGTTCAATAATGCAGGGATGATTAACTATTGTAAAATGTCTCGTCGCTTTTCGAATTCATCCTCTTTAACTTGATATAAAGAGAGCAGGTTAACTCTGTGTTCCTCTAGATAGGTGTGTATGTGTGTATGTATAGATGGATGTAGATATAGTATAGTATAGTATAGTAAGTAGAAGAAGCATATAGCTTTAGGGTCTGGGTCTTCGCTCTGCTATCGGCTTTTAGCCCGGTTTCAGTGCGACCTTCCCGCATGACCGACATCCTTCAATGTGATTGTGGCTTTAACCTTCGAACCGCTAATTGTAAGATCGGAAAGCTAAGCCTTTCATTCCTCTTCTACGTGAAAGCATCCCGAATTCTCAGCTTGCCATGTCCCCATCGCCTTTCATGAATAATGCTGCCAGCATCTTTTATTCATTCCTATTAGAGAAATCTTCCAAAGTAAGTTACCTTTCGGACCAAAGGCTACAAACACTGCCTTAAGAAAAGAGTTCAGTGTATACTGGAATATGTACAGAATGCTCCGAAACAGATAAACTAATTTTTAGCACACAGTATGACGTATGATTGAATTAAATAAACATACATATAGCGTTAATGACTCAAAGGAAGTGTTGAGCAAGCATATCTCGAAAAAACTCAAATAGGAACTCTCTGTAATTTTATCTGATTCTCTGGGAATCAGGGAATCTAGGATTCTCTGTAATTTTACTGCACAACTTCTCATATAATAGTTCATATAATAAATAACAGCAATTAGTGTACGAAGAAAAAATTGCTCTGCCAAATAACATTCTTGTTCGATCTGTAAATTAGACGATAAAGGAAGATAAACTGTGAGTGAATAATTAATCCATCGCTTGCGTTACTTAAAGTTAGCTCACATAATGATCTAAAGATCTAGCACATAATTCAATGTTACTTTGAAGCGTAGCTCGTGTTAACACAAAAATATTAGAAATTCAGGGTAACGTCAATGAAATTATGGAGGCAAATAAAAAGATTAAGAACTTAATTTTAGATTGGAGAAGATGCCACGATATTCCAAGACCTGGAATGTGAAAAACCATATATTAAAGAGCTGCATATGAAAAGACATTGTTTTGTCAAAGGAAGGAGAAAGTCTCACTATATGTATAATATATGCGCATTTATGAAAGAACTGCTGTCCGCTGGAAGTTTTGTGTTTCATCCGGAAAAGTGGCAATTTTGTCCTCCTGTAATACATGTTATTGTTTCATGAAGGGTGTAGGGCCTCGTGCAGACTGTGCAGACTGTGCATGCAAGAAGAAAGATAACTGTTTTGCTTGGATTGTGCAATTTTAATAACGAGGGCGGTAGTACGCGCCAGCAGGAGCCCGTGTTCAGTGTTTGCACAGTGACAATGGGTGCATCCCCTTGACCGTCCCGCTCCACCTACTCCTTTGACTTTCCACGAACGCGCTCACCAGGATAACGCCTTCTCTCCACCACCCACCCTCTCCCTCTCTCCCTCTCTCCCATTGACCTCGCGCGAGGAAAGCCGAAAAATCTAACTGCACGCTCTAATCCAGTCTGCTTTGAAATAATTGCCTTATCCGACTATCTCGCCTTGCAAATAGATCCTATCATTCAGCTTGCTGAACTTTGACAAACTGCGCTTAATACTTTCATTCTGCCCATACTAGTTTCCAATATCCGACGTCATTGAATGTATTGTATCATCGTGGCAGTTTGTCATATTATTGTCACAACACTACTAGAGTAGGCGGATGAATGAATGGTTAAGTAGATATAGAGCTAAGCCAATAAAACGGGGAAAAGGAAAAGTCGAAAAGATAAGTTGATATAGCGCAGAGCGTGAAAAGATACAATTTTAAAGTGTGCAGGATATGAAAATTCCGATTAGAACCAGGATTGATTATTTCATGGAAATATTGATCCTCTGGTGGGAAGAATGTCTGGTAAGAAAAAATGATTGGGTCGATGGTCTGGGATATCGAGAGGTTCGCCGTCGCTTCATAAAATTTGCCTGCGCGATACAATTCTCAAGTTCCACTCGGGAAGGGTTGACATCAGCGTCATCCAAACGAATCGACAGCCCTTTCTTGAAGAAGCCATGCTGAGGAAGGTACTCTCCGCTGAAGAGTGGCCCACTATATATAAGTGCCAGCTAAAGATGCCAAATTTCGCCGCGAACCCATTAAATTCAAGATTTTAAAGAGGAATGTTTCCTAATAGTCTGCTGCGTGCCTAACTAGTTGCTTACAGAGACAAAGAGAAATATTGTACATTTGAACACTTTGGAGAGCAACTCTTACTTCTCTTTATAGTTCCTTCTTAAATAGTACCATTTCATTTCTAATTAAACGGTACTTATCTCGACACAATAGTCTAGCACACATTTTCAAACAATCTACCCATGAGTGCTTAGTTTTTCAAATAGTGCAAGTCAAATTTCTAATCAAATATGACTAATTGTTAGGATCCCCAATCTATTCGTGTCTTCTTTTTAGTTCTTATAATGTAAAACAGCAGTCGACTACAATATCATGGTAGAGTAGTGTCTAGAAGTGCGGCATTCAAACTAAATGGCATAAAGAGATCAAATAAAGAACAACTGGCCTTTTGCGAAAGTAACCAGCAGTGAATAATAACAAGTAGAAGCTTACCACGGTTGTACCGTGCCGTAACATTATAATTCTACAATGGCTTGGTCAGAGAAATACAGGCTAAGAGGAGTAAAAGGAAGCGGTGGTGCTTCTGGTCACGTAGAGCGTGCACACTTCAGTGGTCACCAACTTGAAGAATGTCGGAGTCACAAGTTTGGAATTTCAGCTGGGCGTCGTAGAAATGGTGGGAAAGGGTGAGCGAGTGCGAGTGCGAGTGCGAGCGGGGAGAGGAAAAAAATGAGCTTTACGGGAAAGTTTGGAAATCCAATCATCGGCTTGGTTCCACTGAGGTTCTACGTGACTCTGATCCCTTTAACAGAGTGGCTCCAACGTTCATTAGTTATGCATGGAAATAACAACACGGAAAGTCGATAATCCGGAGGACCGGTTTTCGGGATTGAATTGCAGTTCGGCATTAGCTCGTCTTGATTGGGAAACCGAAGCGCTCCCTCTCCCAGTTCATCCCCCACTAATTCCAAGCCTCTCTATCCTAAAAGATAAACCACACACATTCTCCAAAATTATTATATTTTTATGCTTCCATTATTTCCCCCCGTCTCATTAAATCCTTCGGGATACATACTACAAGGCAAACTTTATTTTTAAGAAGTCAGTTTCTTCTAGTACAATGAAATATCTATAAATCTCTGTGAATTGTGAAATGTCACAAATGGATTGATACGTATTGGAAGAACAATGAATGCAGACTCGGCATTTTAGGTCTGATAAGATGTTTTCTCCGAAAAGCAAGGGAAGAGGAGGAGGAGGAGGAGGAGGAGGAGGGACTAGTAAGAGTAATGTGGAATAGTGCGTTCACAGCAAAAAGCGGTGGTACGAAAAAGCGTTAAAGCAAGCGCACGAGTCTTTTTGATTCAATCGGACGTAAAATTGGGAGCACGCTGAAGAATTAGGTTCACCTGTGTGGCCATGTGTACGAGAGTGTACGTGTCAGCATGATCGGTACGCCACCCGGACTGTTGTCGTTCCATTCTATTT
Organism: Ectemnius continuus; assembly: GCA_910591665.1. Lineage (NCBI taxonomy): Eukaryota > Metazoa > Arthropoda > Insecta > Hymenoptera > Crabronidae > Ectemnius > Ectemnius continuus. The sequence continues at coordinate 14,751,356 of OU342864.1, read as the reverse complement.
CATTTGATTGCTTTCCCTTTGTTCGCTCGACTTCACCATCACCATCCCCACACCCCCACCCCTCACCCCTCTGCCAAGCCCACATTCATCGACACTTCGCGTTAGTGATTTTATACTCGGCTTCTTTGAATAACCCTCTCTCCCAATCGATTCCAACACATCCCGACCACCCCAAACCGCCCTCTCACTCCCACTTCCAACTCTCCAAAGACTAACCTATTCATGCCTCTTCAAAAATACAAGAACTTTCCGATACATTAAAGAATAAATCATAATTGTAATCCCACTCCCGGAAAAGTATATTTGTCGAAATCAACATTCATGGGAAGAATGAACCTTTAGCACCACATTTTAATGCTCGTCATTTTCACTCCCCGAATAATAACTCGTAAATTGGCGACGAGTAGAAAAAGGAATTCAAATCCCTAGAGGAAGCAATCAAAAGGAGTACTTTCTATCACAAACCTATTAATGTTAAACAGTTCTTGATGTACATTGGAATCTTGATAATTAATAAGTTTATGAGTCCAGAGAACACGGATTTATAATAATTCGCAATAAATGCAGTCGTTGTAAATATTTCTGATGAACAGAAGTGATTGATTCTAAAATCGGGAGATTGTGTGCAATCAGTGCCTTCCTAACCAACTATAATTTTTTACTGCGAGATAAAAAGTGTTTGCAGGTAGAAAGATTTTTGTTGGGTTTCTTCAGTTGAGAAGTACGCACCTGTACGTTGGTGTGCATTCAACTTATCGGTAAGTAGGTCATGGCCTCTCGGCTCATTTGCCAACTTTTTACTGGTTGCAAGCATCCATTGTCTCCAGTATCATATGGAGATTGCTGAGAGTAAGTGTTGATGAAGGCTACGCATTCGCGTGAGTACATTTCATTAAGTGTACAATTAGGCACTAGATAGGCAGAATCCATCTCGCCAGCTATAGTCTATCTACTTAAGGTCGCGTCGTATAGTATCACGTACTCTAATAAGCTAACGATTAATGTTTAGACATATTTTATGACATCCAACCTTCCCGGCAGATGTTTGCACCGCTCCTTCACAATACAGCCTACCTACTTCTATGTACAGGGTGAGTCAGTTGCCTTTAAATCACCACTGTCGAGCATACACTCTTCCATAGAAAATCATTAGAAATAACCTGGACCAGCGCCTGCCAAGTTAGGCTCTCGGAGCTTAACTGGCAGCCCCACTCTCTCAATTTTCACGACCTTTCTACCTGTTTGTACCCTCGCCTGCGATCGGCAAACCCTTAACAAACATTTGCCGAAAACCTAAACTTTGAGCTAGGGCTCTGGAATTTTGGTGGCATCTTCCTCGATGTAAAAAAACATTACCCACCAAATTTCAGCCCGTGAAATACACAGGAAGTATACAAAATATGGGAAAAACCGTAAAAATTACATCAAATTCATTATTTAGGAACGATTTCTTGGTATTTTCGATACAAATCCGGCCTTTTTTTCATGGATTCTTCGTTTATTATCCGCTCTGATACATAAACAATCGATTCATGAAGAAAAAACCCGGGTTCGGGGACCTTGGAAAAATGGGATATTTTCGATGGCCAAAAATATGGGGAAAAAAAATTTTTGGCTGGCGCTCTGAAATTTATATCACATCTTCCTTGATGCAAGGGGAGACTCCCCACCAAATTTCAGCCCCGGAAAATGTCGGGAAGTCCAAAAGATATGGGAAAAACCAACGAAAATTCCGAAAAAATCGAACTTTAAAGGCAGTTTTTTTAGTGTCTTCGGTAGAAATCCGGACTTTTTTCGACGGATTTCGTGTTTTCTATCTGTTTGCATACATAAACAGTCGATTCCTGAAGAAAAAGCCCGAGTTCGGGGAGCTTCGAAAGATCGTGAAAAAATCTGAAGGGGTACCCCTTAAGAAAAATTTGCCAAAACAAAATTTTTGAGCTAGGGCTCTGGAATTTTTATGGTATCTTCCTTGATGTAAAAAAACATTACCCGCCAAATTTCAGCTCCGGAAAAGGTCGGGAAGTCCACCAAAAAAAATAAAAACCTTTTAAAATGAGCAAAAATGGACTTTTCTGGACGATTTTTCGACCCGTTTTCGTTGCAAATGCGGACTTTTTTTCACGGATCCTTTGTTCTCTATCCACTCTGATACGAAAACAATCAAAATATCCCGGGTTCGGCCGATTTTGAGAAACTTGAAAAAATTGACCATTTTCGAGGGTCGAAAATAGGTGCAAACCTAAACTTTGAGCTAGGGCTCTGGAATTTGTATGGTATCTTCCTTGATGCAAGGGCACATTCTCCACCAAATGTCAGTCTCGGGGAAGGTCGGGAAGTCCACGAAAAAAAATCAAAACCATCAAAAATGTTTGAACTTGAAAGTAAATTCGTTCTTCCATTCGAAGGAAGTCGTTGCTAAAACTTGGTAAAATATTCGCTCGAACAGACTACATAATTTAATAGAGTCTATTGTTAAAGAGAGAATATATAGTATAATGAAATAGATGTCTAGTAAAAGTGGGCTAGGAGAGTTCTGATTCAAAGGCAACTGAATCATCCTGTACGTATGTACATATAATGTTTGCTGCCGTAGTTTGGCAAGCTACATGTCGGCCTCTTTTGTCGATAATTTGCTCCCTCATTGCCGGCCAACAATTCATTATTATACATTCGAAGAATTCCTGCTATGTTATGAATGAAAACTTCAAGGGATGGAAATATAATGGAAATCGTTTTTTACTCTTGCTCCGCTCATCTGATAATTTATTATCTAATGTAAATGTTTTATGTTCCTCCTCTATAGACTGTTAGAATGCAGCTGTTACGTAATAGCTTATCATAACTTCCGTCAGGTGGACGGCACACCCAACGGAAACTTTAATCGAATATAAAAAGCTAGGGAGAAATCCTGCGGTTTCTAATGGAATGTGATGATACTGGAATGTATTTGAGCATGAGAGAGTTGGATAATTGTAGGCGAGCAAAGCTCATCGGAACCTTTGACAAGTGGAATGTTGAAAAATGCGGGAAAGGTGGGTGTTGGATTGTTAGAGGGCTTATAAAACTGGAGGTAGGATCGGGATAGAGAGGATGATTGTGCAGGTCGGGAACATCTCTCGTCGACATGGCGGTGCAGTTAGCTGGGAATAAGTGGATTCTGATCCAGAAAATGATTACGGCCTTGAAACAGTAAGCACTCGGCAATTCAGTGGGACAATGGAGGAAGTTTGTAGGTTGAAGGCGGCGCGGCGCGGCATTAGCCCGCGATAATCATTTAGATAGCTGAGCAATTATAGCTAGCCATCTCAATGAACTCGAAAATTAGTTTCGAAGCATCGAAAGTTTTCCGTAACGAGTTCCACGAGTTTCCGGAAGCGGGGCCTGCTTCGTTGGTAAACAAATTAGGGAATTGTTTAAATAGTTGGCGCAACGCTCGAGGGAAACGTCGCTGTTTATTTGCGAACCACCCAATCACGCACATTGTCCCACTGGGCGAACTTGTGATTACATTTATTGGAAGAGCTGGAACTGGCAAAACCTCGATACCTCCTCTAACTAGCAGCCTCCACCAATCAATCTACATTTCCCAGCCTTTCTCTTCTATCACGCCTCTTCTTTCCTCAATTGCCCGCTCCTCCACTCCATAACGTCATGACGTTATTTCTCTTATCTTTGGCAGCATTGATAATAATATATCGGCAAGCTACACTAGTAATTGTCAGCCGAGGGAAATATTTTTACCTGCCAATGGACATCATCAGAGAGAGTAAAGTAATATTTCTAAAATGATTTGAAGTAGAATAAGCACAAGCATACAAGAAGCAGTAACAGTTACTACCTCAAAAGAGCAATATCAGAAAGGAAGCGAGATATTGGGTCGACTTTAGTGAGCTTGATGATTTGATTGTAGAGTATGAAAAAGTCAATCGAAATTGAATTGCCTGAGTAAAGGGTAGCGTGGGGGCCTCTGGGAGTAGATGGCTCCTGCTCACGGCCAACTCATCCAATGATTTTCTATGTCAGTGATTGCGAGCTTCAAACTACGGACGATTTACTTTCGCTAATGAGCCACCCCTTCACACATAGTTCGCCTCACTATTGTCAAAACTCACCTCATAAAAACAATCAGGCTTATGTCTTTTCTTCTCTCCCAGTACTTGCTGCTTGCTTAGACTTTTCTTCAAACTGTATACGTATAATACTCTTTCCGTTTCTCACAAACTTTTCACAAACACGGCAAACCAGCCCCATTCTTAGATACAAAGAGCATAGTGAGTGGAAGCAATTGCCCGTTGCTGGGAGAAATATTAGTTTTTCCAGCAAAGTGAAAGCTTTTCAGCTTAATGACGCGGACTCAGCCTGCTTACTGCCACATACGGCTGGTCGCCGCGCCGTCTAGTGAAAAATAAATGCTTTCCTTCGACTTGCGGAAACACTAAAATAATCTGACAAAGGGTCAAGACGTCTCTATCGTTAGCTTGGTTGAGAATTTACTTTTACTACTAGTCAAAGAAGGAAATTCTTTCTCATGCATTGAGTTACTTGCGCGTGAAAATACAGTTAAACGCTATGGTATCCTGCTAATCCTGTTTACCACACCACACATTTAAATGACCCTGATGATGCCTGTAATTGACTGCGGCTTGGTTCCGATCATTAATTCCAGCAGATGGTATACCAGAAATTCTTCCGTTCATTAATTACTAAATAATGAATGTCGAGCTGAATTTATCGCGACACGGCCCCGTACCAAAATAGAAAGTGTTGAAATCCTTTCATCGAAACAAAGCTTCTATCGTCAAGCAATTGCCGTGATTCTGTCAGGCATCTGCAACTTCGATAATAGTAAGTAGGAAAAAATAAATGGTAAGCAGAGAGTTTCGAGAGTAGAGGGAAGGAGCGTGTAAGCGAACCCTTATAGTTGAATGGCTAGTGTTGAGAGTGAATGAGAAGAAGTTTGGCATAGTTGGATTTGGTTGGAGGAGAGTAAGAAAGATTTCATTGTGATATGATTGCTCGCGGAGATTCAGTCTATTGGAAATGACAGCGAGGCAAGAGGGTCAAGTAGTTGTTGCATAATCCGAAAGCATTAGGAGGGTGGCTGGCGGTATAGGTGCATAAGGTGTATATACTATCGAAAGCAGTGGCCGTTAATTAGTAAGGGGAGGTGACCTTCCTCCAATTAAGATGGCAGTGGAAGCTTGGCCGGTGGAAGGCGGAGGGCGGCGGAGGGTGGCGGAGGGTGGTGGATGGAGAGGACGGAGGGCCGAGGGCAGAGGGCGGAGTTATTCCGAAACAGTTGGGGTACTCGGGGCTGGTTGTCACTGAGTTAAGATGAGAAACTTGAGACTGAGAAACACGTCCTTGATTCCCGTGGACTCTTGATGCCTCCGAGTATCGACGTGTCTTCGGTATTAACGCATTAACTGGTTCAGAAGGAGAAGGGGTTGGAGTTGGGGTTGGGGTGGAAAAAGGAGAGAGTGAGCTAGCCAGACTGCGAGGCAGGCTGCGAGCCAGCCTGCCCGGGGCTCGAATTCGTTATCGCAACGTGGAGTTGGCGGTCTCATTAAAGATGTAAAAGGGTCGGATGCTTCCAAAGAGAGGCAGAGCGAGAGAGAGAGAGAGAGAGAGAGGGAGGGAGAGGGCGGCCGAGGGCTGCCGAGGGCGGCCGAGAAAGGAAGAGGGCGAGGACATTGAAGAGGAGCACTTCCAAGTGCCAGGTTAGGATGCGTGTACGGAAAGGTTGGGTCGAATTAATAATCGAGCTGACAAGTCCGCGGGATAATCGGCTTCCAAGTTTTCTTATTTAATCCCAATCGAGGTGGTAGTTAATTACTCTTTTAGCTCGGCTTCCTTCTACTTCCGTGTGAATAAGCTTCCATCTCGCATGCCCTACCGACGCGACGGCGACCAATCCCTCTATTCTCCTCGCTGCATCGCCAAATCCATTATAATCCCTCCCAACTCTCCAAGAACCTCTTATCACTCCGACCTTTTTACATTTTTCCTGCTCCCTTGGAATCGACAGCTTTTCTAAGGCCTAATATTAAAGAATCAATCGGAAGCGCCAGTTATTTGTTATTCCTTGGAGCGCTTTTATTGAAAACCGATTCGACGAAAATTCAGGTCGGCAGAAGGGAGCTTAAAATTCAATTTTACACTGCGATTCTGTTTATAATTTCCTGGCTGCATGGGCAAAAAATCGCTCCGCTGAAAACTCTCCCAGCTCTCATACGCAGATTAAAATGATGATAGCTGGATTGTATGAAATGTTACAGCAAAAACTCTGTTTTTATCAATAAAATGCTCTTCCCTATAGATTATCTTTCGCATTATATTGTCATTTTAGCGTGAAAATTGTATCTTAAAAATAGAATAGAAGTCGGCTAAAATGGCATTTGATTGTAGAGTAATTCGAATCCCTCTTCTTAATGTTAAACCAGCCGTTTCCCATTCCTATTGGAGTTTTTGCTGAAAAAGCAAATTAACCAGGGATTAATTTGTTTTGATGTGAACGAATATTGATTTAGCTTTATTTGCGCACCTTCTGCAGCCAAGTGCATGCCACGTAACGGTAGTTTCATACGAATCGGAGAGCAGTGTGTATAATGACTCGAAACCTTTTAGAATTATCGCAGATTCAGTTGGAGGCGTCACTCGCAATCAGTATTAGAAGTGAGTGACGGGTTATGGGGTAAAACGGGTTAGTACCATTAACAAGATGAGAATTATAATGTTAGGATTATGAGTAAGATAGGATTCGAACATGGGCTCTGGAATCACACTCTGGAACGACGCGACATTCACATGTCCACGAACATTTGGTATTTTTCAATTTTTCGATCTAATCGTGTACTGGAGAAATGAAGGGTGAACAAAATGTATTGCGAACCTGTATTCGGCATACCGGTATATAGACAAGTGCCGGTCAATTTAGTAATATTTCGATAAGGAAAGATACTTAGGTTAAAACAGTGCTATTTTCGAAAAATGTATTATGAGAATAATGGTTGATCAATGAGAAAACTAACCGCAGAATGGCAAGTGATATAACTGAGAGGAAAATCCTCGAGTGATCCGAAGTCAGGAGTTGATTAGATTTAGTAACAGGTAGAACGAGTGATTTGCATATTGAGCCAGAGTAACTTTTGTTCCCTAAAGCAAATGTGCGATGGCCACCTAGGGCCTTCCGTTCGTTAAGGGTTAATCTACTTATTCAGATGAACTCAGTGGCTTGTTGAATCAATGCGCACTAGGCTACTGCCAAAATGGAGCCAGTTCGGCTAACTATACCTTTCCAAGCAAAGAGTTAGTTAGTTGAGACTATTACCAATAATCCTAGAGAATTTAGAATGATTCCATTCTAGAAATGGCGATGATTATAAAACATCCGGATGTCGACTGGAAAATTCGATAAGAGCCTATCTGGTAGCAATCAGCTCTGTTTTGCGAACTGCGCAATTTATCTTTTCCCACTTTATTCGCCATATGGACATTTCCTGATTTATCCGGGTTTGTGTTGGTTGTTATCTGGCGCAGCCGGCAACCGAAATACGTGTGCGCAGATAACAGGAAGATCAGAGAGGGAGAGGGAGAGAGGGAGAGGGGGGGAGGAGCAGAGCCATCGTTCAACCCTTCTGATAGGATTACCGTTCGAAAGCAGCCTATTGCGTGCGGCCAAATATTTAACATCCTGTGTTTCCTGCCATTAACGTTCGACCACTTTAATCCCCATTAAGAGAGGCCAGAACTTCCTATCGTTTTCGGCTTCGATCATCCATTTTCGGATCAGGCGCCAAACAAACTTTATCACCGGCTTACGCTGACAATGATAAAATTCCTGCTTTCCTATTCTGCCAGGATCTGCGATAATGCGCCCTAACTCTTTCCACTCGAGACCTCCCACTTCCCATTTATTTTCACGACTCAGAGGGGACAGTCGACTGGAGAAGGCTTAATTGCCCAGTAAAAAATCTCAGTAAATCCAAATAATTGATCACTGCTTAATATTGCCCGATGTACACGTTTGTTTATATTTGCGGACACTCAAAATGTAACGCGGCCATTTTGAAAGAATATAGGAATTCCATGAGACTTGAAATTATTAGTAGCTGGAGTTTCGTGAAGCGGTGCGCGAATTCTACTACTTTCATTTTGAGATTCTTTGTGTTTCCATAATGAACTATTGAAAAGGAAATTCATGCTGTGTTTGACAGAGGAATGCTACGGCAGAAAAATGAAAGGTCCCTTTCTATGTAACTTTATAGACATCAATTTGCAATATTAAGATTTCTATTCTGTTTGCAGTGTTCAACCCTCTTGCATATTAGATCTGGATTGTGTTAGGCCTACTTCTACTGTTTTGTCAATCTACACAATTCATCCCAATTTCCTTTTTTTGAATGAGCAACTATTCATTATAGAATTGAGAGTAGCTTGATAGAGCAGCCAGCTATCAAGAATAACAAAAGATAGTTTAACTAGAAAGCCTGGGGCTATTATTACTGATAGCAATATGAAATTGGTGTTCCATAGTAGAACTAGTGGAGCATGAAGGTTAACACGTAACACCGACACACTTTGTGTTACCTTTATGTTAGCATGCAGAGGGTTTGTGGAGTTTCGAGTGATTGTTGGTAGGCCCGACGCTTAGTTTTGGTGGATCAATGGGCAACAATATCGGGAAAACTGTTCAATCGAGAATGCAGCAATAAATCGTGGCGCGGTGAAAGAGAGCATTAGTACGGCATTCGGAATTGTTCCTGGCAATGAGCCATCGCGATATTTGACTGGAGCACAATTCCGGATTACACAGACGCACGACATACTAACAGGTGCCGGGCTTTGCTTCTCTCTACTGTATAATCCTTCACATAGACCAAAGTTCCATCTCTCCAACGGGAACACCTACCACCTACCACCTACCAATGTTTATCTTCGCGCTATAATAAGCAAATCCAAAGCTATTTTCGGAGAGCTATTCCACTCGAATTCACCCTATTATTACTAATGAAAGCACACCTGTGCCTTAACCTTAAATAAGACTGATTTCTCACCTTTCATAATTCCTGTGAGTCTATTAGAGCTGGAAGCTCGAGCAAACGACAAACTGTAACATCAGCTCTTTCGCCGGGGCGACCGCAGAGAAAGTCTTACTCTCTCCCTTCTTTCTAACTCTAATTAGATCATTTTAATTACTTCTTAATTACACTAATTACATAGTACTTGTTCACTTATTATGAGTCTTTTGTCTACCTTATCTCTTCTTTTAAGGAATATTCCCTTCAGCAAATCATTCTCTTTATACATACCTGCTTTTTTTCTTTTACCCGAAACAATTATTTCCTGATGATTGACTGAAATGATTATTTTACCCTTCATACAGTTTATTGCCACGTTCTTAAAAGTAGTCTTATCTTATACCCTCGATTTAATTGATAGAAACTACACTATAATCGTATAGTGGTGGTTTCGTGTAAAGCGTAGTTTTAAAATTTCTTTGCACAATATTCAGTTTCTGCAAAAAAATATTCTAATTCTTATTCTTCTGAGATATTTTAGAGGCCGTAGAAACGGCCGAGAAGAATTCGAACTATAGAGGATTAGAGTTTGTCTTAGGGCTTGGTGCTTGGAGTGGGGCGGGGAGCGGGGGGGAATATGAGGCGAGCCAGATTCGATTATCAGAAAGTGAGCCATCGAGAGTTTATTGGGCAGTGACCCAGCGCTGACCTGGTTTTCGGAGGTGGCATAGAGAACCACCCACTTCTCAACAGCCATCCCACCCTCGCCGGACCCGCTTCCCACTCCTCTCGCCTCGAATTTTCATCGAGACTCCTTCTTGGCGAACCGACCCTTTAAATCGCCACTCGCCACTCGCCACACTTTCCTCCTCTCTTTCTTTCTCCCCTTTCTTCTGCCTTTGACAAACTCCGCTCGAGTTGTCCCTCTAGCAACACCTCCAGTCTCTACCCTTCTCGCACACCTCTCAATCAACCTAACAACCGCTACCAGCCAACTGCCAACTGCCAACTGCCAACTATACCAACCCAACCAGCCCCTCGCTGCACTTTCCCGCCCTCTCTCTTCTGCCGCCACCGTCGTCCTCCTCCTTTTTCTTTTTCTCGAAAGATCTATCCCCTCCAAACTTATTCCTCTGCTAATTGCCAACCTACAAATTTATATCTACTTACTCATCTTTATTGTTTCATCAGCTATATTCAATAAGACGAGATGTTTAGTTGTATAATTTCTATATTAGGATCGTGGCAATCCTTCTAATAGTGATGTCTACTCACTTCCTAATTAGCAATACTTTTCCGAAATTAGAAGAAATACTTCAATGACATAACCACCTCCGGACTAGCATAGCAACATTTTAGGAAACTAACCATTCATCGAAGTAGGAGAAAAGCCAATATAAGAGTGAAGTTGACAGAAATCAATAGGATTACTGGAAATAAATGGAATCCGTATCGAATCTTGAGTTACATGTTCCTAACTATTAAGAGGCTTACTCCAATTCGAAAGAAGTTAAGAAGAAGAGTAATAACACATTGAAGGAGTGGATTATAGAGAGTTCAATATGAAATGAGATAATATATTTTGGCTGAAAGATTTTCGGGGTAGTGAGTCTCTGGAGTGGTTGTGGAGGGTAGTGGAGCAAGAGACGGGTAACAATGTTTACAAGTCCTCTGACCCATATCTTCATAAATAGCTATAGCACTTATCTGAGTGGGGATATTGGCCGGGATCGCGTCGCGTCGCGCCTCACCTTCGGACCTTTACCAAGCCATTCCTCTCTCGATCGCAACTTTTTTCAAATAGATCCAACGCTCGTCTGTTCATTAAATAAATAGTACATTGCGAGTAACGGATAAAGCAAACATTTGATCTTTTTTGAAAAAGAACTGTTGATGCCTCCAGATTCAACAGTGCAAGCAAAGTTCATTATTCGGCAAAACAAGGATTAAATCGTCCATTTAGAAAATCGTTCGAATTGTTCGAAGCTGAGCAACCAATGTGGATATTTGCATGGCCTGTATAAACATAAATTATTAGATTCCAATATTAGCAATGAGCGTTAAGCTCGTCAACATTTGCTTGGAAAAGTCTGATTAAGGAAGCTCGGGCTCATTTAGTTGAAACTGGAGCTACGTAATATTTGAAGTTTTCGTCAGCGCGGAGGCAGCGCGTCTCGTCGCATCTATAAACACGCGCATTTCATGCCACGCTTCGAGATACAAGTGGTAATCCTCTCATGCCTCGAGAAACACAGGATTTAATTCATTTCCCTCTGCTGCATTTTCAAGATTCCTTGGTGAAAAGCAATATATGCATTAGAAATATCGGTGATTAGGAAAGGTTTCGTTAATTTGTACTCTTTTTAAAGTATTATATTAATACAATATACTAAGTTTGTTTGTTCACTTCAAGATATTTCGCGCCAAGTAGTGAGCAATATACATATAATATATACCAGCGTGAGAGTCGAGGAAACTTATCCCGAATCATAGCGGTTCTCGATCGATACCAATCTTTTACCTCAATTTCCAAAAACGTTGCAACTCGCAGGCATTACTTCTGAATTGAGCAGAGTCTAATTTCTTTTCCTGCATCGAATGTGCAGGGACATAAAGAGCAAGGACATTGGTCCATGCATTTAAGAGATATAAATTTCCTCCTCTTCATGTTATTTTCTCGGGCGAAAACGGATTCAGTCTGAAAAAGATTTCAACCAAAAATGTCCATCACATAATTTCCACGCTAGGTAGCAGAACATTATGAAGCTTTGAGATGACGTTAGATAAAGAGAAGGCAGATGAGAGATCATGTTAAAGAGAGATGATAGACATGTAGACAAATTTTGCATTTGTCAATTAATAGATAGGCTGCCGATATTTGTCATGATTCACTCCGTGCAGTATGTTTGCTCAGCGATACACAACATAAATAACATTACACGGTTAATAAAACAATCACTCAAACGTTGCTATGACGGATAATGCGATGATAAAAAAACTGACTTCAAGTTTAGTGGAACTTTACGTAAGTAATTAAACTCATCCCTCTCAAGTTGTAACACAGATACAGAATATCCTATTATTCAATACAATTATAGACTAGCACAGTTACCCAGTCCGCAGCCAGGAACCACGCAACTACTATTTCAGCTCTTTCGCACAAACGATTTCTAAACTAACAAAAGGACATGAAGTAGCCCCAAGAGCATTAAAATTTGAAAAAGTGCCGAGTAGTCCCGGCCCCTTAACCACCAACCCACCAACCTCCTCAAAATCATTTAAAAATGGTCAAAACTAGATGTGGATATCGCTGGAAAACGAAAGCCAAGTCATGATTCAGATATAATTAACATACAGTAAAGCCTAGTTTTTATTCAGTGATACTAACTTTAACCTATACATCTAAATTTAAGAGGAAACTTGGTGCGTGCGCTTTATTCGAGAAACTTTCCTATGGTAGTATTGCTAAAAAGAGTGGTATCCTTGTCAATTACGTGATACTGGAGAAAACTCATGAAAACGCGGGCGCGCGCCAAGTTTTTTTAAGCTTAGAACTGTAAGTTAAAGTTAAGTATCACTGAATAAAAACTTGGCTTTATTGTATGTTAAGTATATTTAAGTCATGACTCGGCTTTCGTTTTCCAGCGATATCCATTTCTATTTTTGGTCATTTTCAAATGATGTGGTACTACATTCTGATCTCTGAAGGAAAAGGCGTTTCGTACAATTATAATATACGTTACATATACGTATACATATATCATATGATTAAACGAACTTTCCCAATATAAATATACGTTATTCAATATCGTTTAACAGCTGTTTCAATAACATTTATTGACATATGACAATTGCCAAATATAAGCTTTAATGTTACTCATAATGATAAGAATGCATCGCTGCAAAGAGAGATAATGTTTCTGTAGTCTCGCGTAAAGAGGACTATCTTAGATTGATGTATGTAAACCGATGAGTAAGTAAAACAAGAAATGCATAAGTTAATTCTTTGAGGTGTTATTTTTTAAAAAATGAAGGTGAAATGTCTATATCGCAAGTAGTAGGCGTTAGTAGTAGGTGGAGCAAGAATTTGAAGGGGAACAGAAGAATTTGAGACTCGCAAAACTGAGTGGGCAGGATGGCTTTCCACTTTTCTTGGAGGTTCTTTGGGTTGGCCACGTTAGACCTTTAATGGTCAAGGCTCTTCATTTTATTGTGGAAAAATATTTCATTCTTTGGAGAGATGGCGACGAATATTAACTACTCTCGGTGAAGCTGAATCGAATAATGTATCTGAGAATGAGAGTCACTGAATTCCTTTGTCCATCAATACTTGCCATAATTGGCTGGGTTCGCAATCGCAATATGCCTTTTGATCTTTGGCTATTCTTATCGTGGTTCCGTCGGCTTTCCGCCAGCTCGGCCAGCTCAGCCATCTCCGCCAGCTTTCGCAATTCAAATATCCATAATAGCTGGTGGAAGAGCGATTAAATAAATTCCTTTCGTTTCAACGCAGACTGTCGGAAGGACCACTTGGCCGAACCTATCTGGTGCGCTGCATCCTATTAGTTTAATCGAGTTCACTTGATTCCATGGAATAGCCTTCCTCTCTACATCTTGCTCCTTCATGCAGACGCATTCAGCTCAACTCTAATTTCAAGGACTCCCACTTGACATTGTCCTCGCCGATCCTCACAGCCAGTTCAAATAATAATCATTCTTCCACGGAAAACTACGAGTACACCAAGAAAGGCATTTCAATCCATTTATCTGCAGAGCATATCCCCTCAATCTCCCCTCAATCTCAACCTTATCGATTCGAGCCTTTGAAAATCTTTGGGACAATTACTTTTCGGTGACAACCGTCGGAATAATCCCATTTTTATTAAACGCACAAAGTACTTCTTTGACGCTTTTTCTGGAAATTTCCCTGCTGGCCGGTTATGATAAGCCGTAGACATGCTCTCGTATTGGCGAAAGAGGTAATTGACGTTAAAGAGATCTATTATGGTTGAAAGGAGGGAAGAACAGTGAGCGGGTAAATTCAGTAAAAGTTCCGAGAGAGAATTTAGGCTGGGAGGAATTGCAGTGGAAAGATGAAAGCCCCTTGAAATTCTTATTAGAGAGAGTGGATCGGTATGTGGTGGATGGCTCGCAATGAAAATGAGCGAAGAAATTGAAATCTGAAAATGTTGGCTGCAGACTACTCTGGCTGGGCTAGGTCCGGGCTAGGTCCGGGCTAGGCTTGGTCTAGCTCTCGTCTCAATGATAGACTTCACAGCCTTGAATTTGCCCCGACTCTCCCTGCCCGCGGCTGCTTCTCTCTCTTTTCAGCCCAGTCTTCCATGCAAAGCCTTCTTTACGCCTACATTCTAATCCCTAACTCCAATCCTCCCCACCTTTAAGCTAGTTTTATCGGCACTCTACCATCGAAAAATCAACCGCTGCCCGATCGAACTATTAGTTCGGCTAGACTTTTCTCAGCGGTTCTCCCCGACGCACACGAGCTTCCATATACAGATAGATTCTAGAACCATGCACACGGATTCGCAAGCAATAGCGGCACCGTCATTCAGCTTCTTTGGTCACTAAGGGCCTCCAATTTCTCGGAATTTGAATTTTATTAACTTAACATTCATAGAATATCGATGAAACACGGGCTAGTTTTTTAACGTCAAGTCGTTAAAATTGCTAATGTGACTAACTGACAGCTTTTGACTATCTCGCACGTATTAAAAGCGCAGACTTTGACCTCCATTATCTCAGAAACGGCGTGGTCAAGTTCAAGAAAATTGCGCCAGCACTTGTACAACTTTATAAAGATGGTTCCAAACCAATAACATTTCGCACCCAATCATAACCGAGCGACTCGACCTTTCATTCTTCGCTTTATTCTCATTTATTCCACATTTATCATTATTCAAGCACACTCTCTTTCTTCCTCTCTCTGAGCCTAGTGGCGACAACTATGCAATTCATCTGCTTCCTTTACAATTGGCCCAATGCCAGCACCAATCAACCTTCAACATTTAACAATTTAAGAACCGTTTCGATGTTATTCGTTAAAATTTATCGAGAGTGATGCCGTAACAGAAAATAGCAGGGAAACCGTCCTATAGATTAATCTCATACCATTCTATGTACGTTACGATAACAAAGCACATTCATATTTCACGTTTCCATTCCAATATGCAAATTTCCGCTGAAATTTGCATTGCAATTTCAAATCACCAGCGAGTTATAAAGTACCGGACGATTTCCACTATCTTCCAATACATTTTGAGTTACAACTCGATTTTAACTCTGGATTAGTCATGTATTTCTGTTAGTCAGTTGGAGTTAGTAACGATATTTGTAACTTTAGTCGCCGCTGTAGCAGTAACTCTGACAATGACCATTTTAAATAAGCATCTTCCTAATTTTCCACGAAAACCTGAAAATTTGCTTGGCAATTTGCCTGAAACTACTATTATTTAATATGAAATAATGATGAAAGAACGAAAATCCCATTGTTAATATAAGACGAAGGCTGTGGCGGGTGTAAATCTGGCGAGCACTGCCACGGTTGAGTGAAATTTCTACGGAAGGAAGTCTTTTCCTCTCGGGCGCATCCACACGCTCACACTAGATGCTCTTTTGTAGCCGGGAAAACTTTGGTTATTACGAAAAAATGGTGGTACGAGTAGCCGAGGTGGTTATATATTCATCGGTTCTGTTATGACTAGAGGTGGCTTGATGGAACGGGGCAATATCAGGATGATCTCATAAAAATTGAACCGCCCAGACTCTATTTCATACTGGCGGCGACGTCGTCGTCGTCGTCGGCGGCGTATCCGTAGGCTACTTTCCTTGGTTGCGGCGGCAGCGTGTTATGAAAGAATCAGCAGAAGAAGGAGGGGGCGGCAAGGGATTAACTTCCGGTGGCTTAGTAATTTCCCGGGTGCAGGGTGTGCGGGATGTGCGGGATGTGCGGGATGTGCGGGGAATGCTCGGTGGATGGTCGGCGAATGGTCGGCGGGTAGTCCACTGCCACTGATAACTTTGGCTCTCGATCGTTAGGGATTAAGCTCCCCCCTCTGCCGATACTGGCACAGGTGTACCAGCATGTACTCGAGGCCACGTAGCCCAGGAAATGAAAGTCCTTTGGCTTTCAGGATACGCCCTCAAAACTTTCCTCGCACAGATTCCTCGCACTTCCCTCCTCAAATTAATGCATCCACCGTTCCAGAAACCAGAAGAAGCCATTCAACATTTATTATTCTTCTGGTAGTACCGACTCCCATCGGCCAACTACTTCCATATTTTACGCAATTACACAATTCGTAGAACTTTCTATGTAATTCAACCCCTCCTTCTTCACTCGGCTCCCCTTTCTTAAACTTCACCTTCTTTGTACACAATGAATTGCTGGTGAAAAGTGGTGCAAGCGACTCAAGAAAGCTTTCGTACACGAACCTTCATCGCATACCCATTAGAATTCCAAGAGGGGGCAGACCTACTAATGCAATTTCTACCTTATATTATTTATGATGGGCCCTAATGGAATAATAGAGAAACGCGCTACCACCGCGATTGTACCTTTACCTGTACCCTGGCACTTTATCCAGTACCAATCGACGTGGTATTATATATACAAGGAACAATTTCTTATTACCAAAAGAATAAGAACCGAATGGAATAATAAGGCCTATAAGAAATTTTCATTCCGAGCAATTATATAACCGAATCCGTAAAACGAATAATTAAATATTCTGGAATCTAATATGTTGACATTTTCTCCTCTAAGAAAATATTTGCCGATACTATTTTTCTATTACTGAACATGCTGTCTTAGAAGTGACGAATGAAACCTTTGCACTTACATACTAATTTGGTTTAGCTATAGTATTTTGCCTTTTGTGATAGTTTTTGTTTGTCACTTCATTAACTAAGATTACAGATTTATCTATATACGCGTTGGCTATATCCGTAAATCGACATATAATAGAGTACGCCCGAAGAAAATTTTGCTGGAAATAAGGTCATTTTGAAACCACATAATCTAGCAAAACCGCAACGTTTCATACGTCGCGTCGCGTCGCGCTTTTACTGTACAGGTGACATGCGGTATTTCGCCACAAATGTTCGAAACACTCCCCTTCAATTCAGGATTCATCCGAACACAGGAGGAAAACATCTAGAAATTTCTGGATCAGTTATTTCTCACTTACGCATTTTCTCATAAATTAAAAATAAAAAAGAATTTCTTCTTTCTTATAAAATCGGTTCACAAGTTTGTGTTTTGCAAGGTGTTTTGAGCAGTGTTTTTATTAATAATACCCTAAAGACTCATATGTCATTACATTAAAATAAGAGTTTTTCTCAATGCACGCACTACCACCGTACTGTTCAATGACATACTTGATAAGTTTAGCCATAGAAAATTCCCTCTCTAAAGTGGCATACGAAAATAATGGGTTACCATCAATGAACAATAATCGCTTCTTAAGATCCCCGAATTTTAAATAAGCATATAAAAAATTTCACAAAATTCGCAAACCCTTTATGAAATCCAAGTTTTGCAGTACCAAAGAATAAACTTGCTTTTTTATAACGCGGATGAATAATTAAATCTAACAAATACTATTATCACCTAGCTACATATATTGAGTCTTTGTAAATATCGTTAATTGTGCAATGAGTAAAGTTTAGTAGAACAGGTTTGACGCTAGGCAAAGAGAATCCAAGGACAAAGCAATCCGAGAGAATATTCAACAAATATTAAACACAGGAGAAAGTTGTTGGAGAGGCTATCACGGAAGGCATATACTAGGGTGCATCAGAACTGTATAAAGTAAATAAAAAGCTTCTCCATTTCTCTCAGCTCGCAAGCTCGATCACGCTAGAAGTGAAAAAGCTTTTTTGATCTTCCGGCGACGAGAAAGTTGGCTATTTGTCCTGGGGTATACTCGCATGAAACTGACATTTCTCAGTAGAAATTATTCACTATTAAATCCTCCATCAGTCATACCTACTGTTTGTTAATGCGAGGAATTACCTTATTTCAAAGTTGCCTAGCCCGGATGATGGCTACGTTAAACGTTCCCATTTCCAAGGCATTCCTTTACTCGCGATATTACCCCTCGCCGAGTTATTTTCCCCATTCAATCAACCATTTATCTTCAGAAAAAGGAATTTGTAAAATTTGCTCGAGGAGAAACTGCTTCTGAATAGAGAGCAGTAGCTCAAATAATAAATACTCTAAAAACACAAATTGTCAGAATAATGAATATACGTGTGTATATTAGCCACATATCTTACTAACCTTGGCAACTTTATAACACTTTAATGCCTGAAGGAAATAGAGTTTTCTAATTGTTATAATCGAGAAATTGAGACTTACTTCAGCTGGTTTGATATCACTCTGTGATAAAATTACCCAATACGAAATATTATAGTTGGTTAACAGAAGAGCAAAGTTGAACTAGCATTAACCACTTGCCAATGAAAATTATCATAATGCTATCTTAATGCTCATAACACATGCTTGTTAATACTTCACGAGCGAACGATTTATTGGATTTTCAAAAAAGTGTGTTATTTCTATTTTTATTCAACACTCAAGAATACTTTTGCCTCATTTTTTTCTTTGAATGGTATCCATATATCATGTTCAACCGCGTTTTCCCTCTCAAATTTATGCTGAATTATTTATCTTCGTTCTCAACACTTGAACTACAACGGATCATTTTGCTAAATTTCCCTGATTGCCAGGCTTTTTCAGAAATTCCCTCTTCATTGCAGAATAGAAATGAGTCCATGTTACAGTTTGTGTCACTGAAGACTATTTGATACACGAACTACTTTAATCAAGTGGCTCCGGTACAGTTTGTTGTCTATGATATCCACATTCATAGAAACTGATATTCTTTCTACTGCGTTGTTTATAAAACGAAATTTATGAAACTGAATGCTAAATTACTTTGGTTGGTTTCGAAGGTAGATACCTATAGAATTTTACGCCTCACTTCTAATAGATCGATTCGATCGTGTGTACATTATTGATGCTTATTACGGGAAAAATACTACTAAAGTTAAAAAAATAATACTAAGTGTTATATTCGTCAAAGCAAGGTATCTGTCTTGGTGGTCAATGTTACATATCTAACTGTAAATTACCTCAAGGGATTAATAATCGCAATTACTCCCTCGAATCAATACTGCTAAATGAAAAATTGGAAACTCATTAGATGAGGCAAACCTCTCGCCCTCAGAGCAAAATATTGACAAGTCACTAGTTTTTCAATGATTTGCAGACTAGGTGGCAAAGGTCAAGAGAGAAACATAACTATCTAGTTTAGTGTACATATGTACCTTTAACGTTGCTGGTCTGGCGTTGGTATACCACACGTCCGAATGAAGGATTGCACCAATAACGAATGAATAACGAGGATGTCATCAATATGGATGTAGAAAAAACAGAAGCTTTGTTACGCGTTTGAGAAGCTAGTGTTCGATGTATTTCCTATACCAAAGTAAAACCTGGTAGACCTCGCGTATTTGGAAGAAAATTGTCATATTTATCGAATATCATGGGAGCAGACAAGGCAATATCGACGTTGCATTTAGTTAAGCTTCTTATTCTGTCACTGATGATTCTCCTGTTACTTTTGGTGAGAGTTCATGCGGCATGAAATAGCGCATCATTCAAATCTCGCAATGAGACTCTAACTGGTATTAGTGTGGGGGAAAATCTTCAAAGAGTAAAACTCAGGTAGTGGATTGAGTCTGACGGTAAACTAGATGAAATAAGAGATAAATAGAAGTTTTAATTCGAAAGATTAAGTGTTGGGATGGTGTAGTAGGGGAGTGTGGAGAGATTTTATTGGGCGGACGGCTCGGGTTGCGTTATTCGAGGAAGTGGCCGAATGGAGAGGGATTTCGCGAGTGCAGACGGCTCTTGAAACTATCGACAGTGTGGAAACTATCGAAATATTTCGGATCAGAGAGCGCAAGCGTTTGCAAACATTCGAGCAGACCGGTTGGTATCCGATGGCCGCGCCGTTCCGATAGCTCGCGATTCGTCCCAGATTCAAATAACAGGCTGCGTCCTTCCAGTCGATACTTCACCCTGCCACTATTGTTAAAATATACATAGATGAGAGAACGAAGTAGCCAGCTTTATTTACCTTATCGAAATCCTTGAAACGGAGATGGCCACTTCCTATCTGACTTTCTATTCGAGCGCGGAGCGCGCTTTTACATTTTTAGCAAATTTACTTCCGAAACTCACTCCTTCCATTCCCAGCTAAACCAATGATTGATTTATCAATGACCCAAATCAATATTTAACGCGGGGTTTATTGAAAACTTAATTTTATCAGTTTGTTAATTGTTTGTGTTAGGAGTCCTCTTTTCCTCTATTAATGAGAACTGATAACGAGCCAAATATACTAATATCAATATTGCAATATCGTAACCGTTAACATTATTAATGAATCGTTTTATTTCAGCGCTCTGTGCAAATGTTCAAAAGAGATTACACTTGTTTCAATATTTGAAACGAAAGATGCTGGTGCTCGGTAGGAGTAGCTTTAATACTTTCGCACCAGTACATCATGTAATTAATATGACTCTCCAATTTGTTTGTAGGAGCAATCGCCCCTTTTACCTGTTAAACACCTTAATAACAACTTCCATTCGACTTATTGAAACATCCAATTAATTCAAGTTATAAGAAACTTAACTTGGCAAAGATCACTAAAACATGAAGTTCAATATTTCATACCCTCGCACTTTTTTCATATTAGGCAATGAGCTAAACTTTTCATAGTATAATAGATGCCTCTCCTATATTTCACTTTCCAATTGAACCCCTTTCCCTGCCAAGTAGATTACAATTTAATTCTAGTCTGATGAATCGCCTCCGGGTGAAATCGACAGGCTTCCACCGATTCACCAAATGTTTAACATACTGAAATCGGAAAATAATGGAGGATTAGATGTGCCGGCATCAGAAAAGCGGCGCGGAAAGTGTTGAAGTTGAATCCTAGGGGAGAATTAGTATAAGAAGTGAGAATAAGGGAGTATGAGCTAGTGCATGGTAGACGGGTGTAATAGGTGCAATCGAGGGATCGAGGAGGCGGTGGTGGTGGCGGTGATGGAGAGTAGTCGGAGTGGAGATGGAAAGGTGGGTTAGAGTGGAGGGAGTAGAGCGGGTAAATCCAGGTCAGACCGGGCCAGGAAGCAAAGTGACACTGGAGCCAGAGCCAGCCGCCCTTTCCTAACCGGGTCACCGGTCACCGTTCGCCGTTCACCCCTTCACCTCTTCACCCTTCCTCTCCCTTACCCTCCCTTACTCTCCCTTATTCACTCGGCGATTTGTTACTCCGCAAAACTCCGTGCTCCTTCTCCCGTCCGGAGCAATCCACTTCCTTAGCTCCACGCAAATCGCAAACTAGCTCTTAGGAAATATCCTTCGCCCTCATAACGTCTTTCCTATATCCACTCCCGATACACAACTTCTTTTATCCTTACATATTATTCTATTTACTGTCTCACTCGAGATTATTAGTTTACCATAGCTCTACGAGTTTCAAATTTATAGCTATAAATTAATTGAATCAGATTGGATTCTTGTTTAAAAATGAGATATCCGAGAGTTCTCATTTGTAGACAAAACTTATTTGGTTAGTGGGAAGGGGAATCTCGCCAGTGGTGAATATTGTTCACAGAGCAAATGCTGAGCTGATCAGAGGTTAGTTGGATTTTCCATTGGGAATATTGTTTGTGTCTGGTCTAGGAGATGCTTGTAGGGAAAGGTTAAGCCTCTATGGAATCTATCAGGAGTATGGAATAGGAGCGAAGCAAAGCGAAGCTCGTGCTGTTGTGATTCTCGATGGTTATGCCAATATTAGCTATCGACCAGTTGGAATTCGAAATGAAGACTCGGCCGGCTAATAAGATTTACAGGTGTGTGTGCTTTGCAATGGGAGGCGGCAGGGCCCAGCAAGCCCAGCAAGGCCAGCACTCTGTTATACTCTCGACCATCGGACATTAATCGGATCAGAAAGCTTCTACTGTACACCCTGCCGCGTTCCACACACTCAGTTTCTAGCTATTTCGAGTTAATGACGTCGGCGCATCCTTTCACTCGAACATCGAAAACAGCGCCCCACTCCCCTTAAACTTCTCTTAATCACCGAACATCGCCCAACCACCAATCGCTACATCCACAGATCAGGAAACTCGGTAGAATCTCGCGCCAAGTAGTTACCTATAGCAATACACCGTGAGACACCGCGCCGCGCCGCACAGTCGGCTCAAATGCTGAAAACGGCAGTATCCTATATGGATTGTTCGACTAGTGTAGTGGTGGACAAAATGTGTTGCCATTTCCAAAATCGCAAAAAAACACACCAACTGGTTTCATAATATTAAACTAGAAGGTTTGACGAATATTTTGCCCTATGTCTGATATGTGAGGTAAAGTGAAGTTTTCGAGGAAGAAAATCATCCATTTTATGTATCAGGTGATATGCCATTATAAAGTAGGGGATAAATTAGAGATTACAGTTGTAGCATCAAAATGAAAGGAGAACATCAAAATCATACAACGTATATGATAAACTATCCAAAGAATACCGATAAATACGTTTTTGTTACGATAAGGTACCATTTAGTTCCAACGTCCGCGTTTTCAGCATTTGAGCCCACTGTGCGCCGCGCCGGGGATGCTTGTCCCGACGGATTGCGTTTGTCGCCTTTTATGAAACTTTCAACTCTACTTCCGAAAAAGTTACAGCTTGTAGGCATTACTTATGAATTAAGCAGAGTCAAACTTATTTTTCTGAATCCAATGAGCCGAAGAGCAAGGAAATTGGTTCGTGCGTTCAAGAGATTTGAATTTCTTCTGTTATTTTCTCGAGCGTTGAAGGAATTCAGAAGAAGATTCAGAAACAGAAGATCAGATTCACATATTTCTAGCTGCGAAATGATGGTCGAGAGAGAGAGAGAGAGAGAAGGTAAATGTGAGATGGTGGTGTTAGAGAAAGAAGATAGACATATCAAAAAAGACTAACTAACACGAGATGGGTAGATGTCTTATTTCCTTAACGTTCGAGCGTTTGTTTTTGTAGGCTATTTTATGACAGTATCATGCGAGGATATCTAACAAATTTAACAGTTTTATTCTCTTGCTGGTACAGCTTTATGAAAATACATATAATTAAACTCATTCCTACTGAAATTCCACCACAGGTAAGCAAGATCCTCTTATTCGACACAATAATAGATCGTCAAATTTAGCAAGTAGGAAGTTAGGACCTACTTAAATGAAAAAGCTAGAATTTGTTAAGCAACTGCTACTTCAGGCCATTCGTGTAAATCGTTTCTGAAATACGAATCTTCCAAGTAATCAGTATTTGTTCAGGAAACTGTGGATCTTTCGTTTTTGTAGTATTTGAATGATGTATCTGTTCAGGTAGTTTGAAATCTGTCAGTGAAGTGGTTATTGGGTAAACCCTTATCAAAATCGATACTACAAATGTATCGAATAAGAGAATTAATACCGCTTGTTAAGTGTTGAGCCTAATCGTAATATTATTAACTTAGGGGCATACTAATCATGGACAATCAGTATCTGCTCATCAAATTTCAAGCCTGTCGCTTAAATAGTTCTTCGCCTACATATTTGACATGACATGATGTATAATTTAAGCGAAGGGCTTCAAATTTGTTAGAGAAATATGAGTTGCAAATACATGGCGTGCCCTTGAATGGCATATAATTAAGTCTTTAGCTTAAGTAACAATTACTTAAGCTAATGACCTGAAATATACTGAGTAAATACTGATTGGTAATGACTAAAATGTCCCTAAATTGTATCACTACCAGTATCTACTCAGCAAATTTCAAAGCCAAGTTATAATTCGAATATAACTATTAACATACAAGAAATCCAAGTTTCTTTTTTCATTATTGTTGATCGCTAATTTATGGTTAATTTATTGTTAATTCTATGTCATTGTTCTTGGATGTTAATTATATCTGAATTATAACGTGGCTTTCGTTTACCAGTAATATATGTTTCTATTTTTGTTCATTTTTAAATAACTTTGAGGAGGTTGGTGGGTTTGGTGGGCCGAGGAGTTCTTCTTTCATTTGAATGGTTTTGTGGGGTCTTTAACTTTCGATTCTATCAGCATTCAAATAATCATTCGGGAGTTAGAATCGAATGAAATGTAGAGAGACACAAGAAATCTGTATCAGAGAGAAATTAGTAATTTTCCGAACCGATTTTCATTAACAATTAGTCGAGGATCAGTTATTTGGAACAATTTCACTAAGGACGGGATATATGTATAGTTAGGATGTGAGATGGACCTACCGACAAAGTAATAAAAATATTTTACAATTCCCTATTAAAGTCTGCAAATGCGGAAGTGTCGAATGTTTCATATCAGAGCCACATTTTTCGCATATTGTAATTCACCTACCAGCCAACAAATAACGCTGCTGACGTCGAACTGTGCTCGCTTTTCGAGTAAGTCTTTCTCTTTAATTAACACGGACGAACGTTCTTTCGTTCATTTTCTAGATCGCTCTCGCTCGTGTTCGCGCTCCCACCGCCGCGTCGCGCCGCGCCAGACTAAAGCTCCACCGAAAAGAATAGCGATCACCACTGCCTGCGAGACTGCTCTCGACAATTTTTCATGCCAAAACTACACACGTCAGACTTTCCATTATTAGCATAACAATAAAGGAGCTTTCTCATTCTACGGCCCGGAAATATTTCCGATATTTATTGAGCCCATATTAATCAGTAACAGTGTCGTAGCTTCTCGTGTTTTAAAGTGCCATTGACCCTTCACACTCCTTTTGCATCAAGAAACACTCATAAAATATCTTAGTTGCGGATTATTATCAACTTTTAACAATAACAGAAAGAAAATTTCAATCTACTCCCATAATACGATATGTAATCATTCTACTTGCACTTAGAGTTCTTAAATTCTATGTTTCAATGTCGTATACGTAAACCTAAATACGGCATATCCATCTGTGCAATTGCAATTTTATTCATACATTTTTCATAAAGGGAATTTTGTGAAGGTAACTTTGACTGTGGTAGCAAGGTATACGTGTAGGTTGTACCTTGATGTAGCGAGGGAGCGAAGGTCATATATCAGTACGTGATGCGGAATACGCAAAGATAATTTTGGTAATGCTAATGATAATGTTAACCGTTTTATCGACCAGTTCATCGGCCAAAGAGACGTGATATGAAACTAATGAATATCTGATGAGCCTCCGTAATTTCGACGGCGCTGATTTCACTCCGCCTATATTGAATTTCCAATTTAATATCGAAATTACGCGAGCTTCCTCTGACTATAGCTTTGCCTCTCCACACAAATACTAACAAACACACAGCACGCCACAACTTTCAGTATTTATTTCCCTCAATCCGTATTCAATCTTCTGTTAAATAATATTTCTATACACATCTTCGGACCACAAAATACGAGAATACCTTCCCTCGCAGTACTTAGGGGAGTATTTTATTTCCCAATAAGTGGATAATCATTATTGAGAACAGCGTGAATAAATGCAGCCTTTTGTTCGAACAGTTTACTAACTAATAGGTTCTTTACTGTTGATTGCTTGCTAATTATAAGTACCGTGTCCAATAAACTCCGGTTTCTTGTTATACCACTGTCTATCTAATATCTGCTAAAATCTCTTACTACTATGACCCATCTAATCTATCTTATTAAAAATTGTTTAATTCAAAGATAAAACCTCTACGAACGAAATCTGATTTGACTGTTGGACTAGTAGATTTTTGGCATCTGATGAAGGCGGAGGTAGGAGATGGAAAGAGCAGAAATAAGGTAACGATGCGTTGGAAAAGTTGGAAATAGCTGGGTGGGATTGGCGAGTAAATGAAGAGAAAAAGAAGGAAAGTTCAACGGGAAGTAAATTGGCCTAGCAATAAATGGCTTCATTAATCATTTTAGCAGGACGAGCCTAGTGGTATAGCATTTCTCTTTAATCTTGCATAATTTCACGGTAGAGCAGAACTCTCCGTCGGGACGCGACGCGACGCGACGCAGCACAAGACAACAGGACGCGACAAGGCGCGAAGAAGTATATGTACTCTGGCAACAAATGTTACATTCTCTCCACCTCCACCAGCTAGATTATACTGCTTCTGTTATCATTTCTTTTCCAACACTCCGACTATTTATCACGATGACGCAAATCCCTCCTCCTTGCTGTTTTGCCCTCTAAAATCGGGAGGATTCATATCAGCCGTTCGCGTTATAAAAGCTGCCTGTACCTCGAAATATAAAACACGAAATTTCAAGATTAATGTACCAGCTTAGAGAAAAATCAGAAAGAATTAGAAATATGAATTTTAGAGTTTATTGCGTTATTGTTCTGAAAAAAGTAAATATCTCTTATCAGTCGAATCATTGCTGTTAAAAATGGTAAACTACCTAGAGTGTCGTGATTAGGCAAAAGATTACAACTACGACATCAGCAACTTGGAATATTTATCAATTATTCACATTCGTTGGAGGTACTCGTTCTGGTAAGGTGGCTTACAGCTTATCATTAGATAGTTAACTTACAGATATGAGTTTACCTCTTATTATATTAGTTGTCTGGTTTTTCAACAGCCTCCAGATTAGTTTTCCATTTTTTGTTAGTAATAAAGCACGCACGCACAAAGTTTTGTTTTTAACGCGAGGATCTCCGAGTTTAAGCGGAGATATCTAGAGGTATCTACGAACGAAACCTTGGCTATCTTTTATGATATGTCTAGCTTTTTTTGGAAATCTAGCGCAAGAAGCTTCCTTTTACCGAAGACAAACTATTACTTGACGATTTATTTACATCTTAATGTATGGACGCTTAGTCAACTATGTGCGAAAGGTGAAAATTCATTAAGGAGAAGATTACTAATAAGTTCGAGGTAAGCAGAAGATTAGATAGAGGATTGGGCGTTTTTCACTAAAATGGTAAGGTTCTAGGAAAGTTTCGGTTGGGGCTTTCATCCATTTGGCAGGGAATCGTTGCTACGGGGGCGAACTTAATCCCCCTTTTATTTCCCTTTTTATGTTACAAGATATTACACCGGCAATCAGGCGTGCAAGCATTCGCCCCAGGATATCCAATAATGTCCGCTCCTCTCCAACCAGCGGCGCAATAACTTTTTATTATTCCGAAGAAAGCCGTATTGCTGTCATAAGCCGAATGAATCAGGTCAGCCGTCAATCCTACCGAAACTTTAGAGAGCGTCGAAGAAAATACAACGGGGCCACCGTCGGGCACAACTTAGGCTGCCCAATTGGGCCCCACCATCGTGAACAGCGGGAATGATAAGTTCGTACCAACATAGGGAGCTCCTGATGGGCCACACGTGACAAATGAAATGGGGCCCACGCAGGTGCCCATCGTTAGTCAGATTTTATTAGTAATTTGTGATTCTGCAAAAAAAGCTTCAACTATCATCCTCTAGCGGATCATTTTACGTTGTGCTGAACTAACAGGCGAATCTATAGTTATTTAACGAATAATACCAATTGAAACAATCCATGTTCAGTAAAGATGATGATGATATGTTCATGCGCCAATTGGATTCGAACAAAGACCCTCACATCACAACATTGCCAACCCGCATGGCACGCATGCTACTTAGTAGAGAGCCCATATCTTTGTATACAGTTAGAGAGAATCCAAAAAATCTTTATGCTTCAAAAAAAAGAAACTTTTTAGCTACATAATATTGAGGTGAATGATGAAGAAATCAAAATTATTACAGATCTATCACAGATACAATATTATAGTAGTAAGAAGTCGGGCATAATGAAGATCTGATAATTCTTGAGTGACCCTATCATTGACGATTGTAAAAGCGAGTGTTGTTATACTATACGTATTATATAATATCTTAATACGTATAATATAATACTTAGAACGTAACAAAGATATTGATTTTTCTGAATGGAAAGTATAACATTTGGCGCAGATCGGACTACCCACTCCACGTCCACCCCGCCCCAAACTTGCATCCACTGTGATTGGGTCCATGGTGGGAAATTCTCACCTGGGTTAACCACATTACGATTACTAAGCTACCTAGGATGTTTTCGTACTTTTCATTTAATAGGATTAAGTATTTATTTCATTTAATCTCGGTGAAAGGTAAAAATGGCCCTCCCCTTACAAAAATTGATTCTAACAAATAGTCAAATTTCGAATTTCCGATAATAAATATACAGTTGGTCCGTTTTATTTCAAGCGTGCTTTCTGTTCAGATCCACCTACACTACACCTCTTTTTACTAGGTCAAGCTTTTTTAGTGTAGCATCTTTAAAAATAAATGTACATTGCACGTTAATACGATCCTTGATACGTTCTACTTAATTTTCCGATACTTATGAACAGTTTATCAAGGAGATATTCGGTTGGTGGTGTCACGTGGGTCGGTGGTAGTTGCTGCTCAAAGAAGAGGTGAACGGATGCATCGGCGATTTAGTTGAAAAAGACACGTTTCCGCGAGAAGGAAAATAAGGGGAAAGGAGGAATGTTACGGCGGGAGAACGATTCAGCAAGCTAGAACGGTTGGTTGAGCGTTTAATCTTTCTCACTTTGAAGGGGATGTTCTGAGAAGAAAGGCCAAAAAGCAAGGCGGAAGGTATAGGGATTGTTTTCAGCTGCGACTCGCGCTCATTTTATTGAGTCCCGGGGGAAGCAAGAAATACGCTACCATAATTTCAAAGCCAGCAGGAAAAGTGGCTAACAAAGCGGTAGCAGCTTATCGCCGCACAAAGATCTTCCATTTTCTACTCACGCAAGCTTTCAAGTACACACGCACATACATGTATATATATAGATGTAAGTATCCAAAAGTTCCTTCTCTCATATGGGAGTATGCTAGCATCTTTTTAAACCCGCCATCTAAATTAAGTGCTCTATTCACCAGAAGCTGCCTTTCCCTTCCAGACCCCCCACCTATCCGCATTAGCACTCCTAACCTTTCTACCCCCTTTCTACGGCTTCTGCCATCTGCCACGCAATTTTAAAATCATCCTACCAAGAAGACTCCCCAAGATATTGCCGACCTACTTTTATCAGACCTCAAGCAGGCCACACCTCGAGCAACTGGCGGCATTCTTTTAATATGTTTATAAAGTGGCAAAATATGTCAGCTGTAACGGAATCTATACTAATCAAAGCTGAAATAATAATCTCTAATTAGCGAAAACCACTGCTCCGTAAGTCCAACAAAGAAACTAAGCTCATCCATCAGTTGCAAATTGTATGTATTAGTATACATATGTATATTTTATTAGTACAATTACTCTTAACTATAATTGATATTGTTAACTTGCATTAGATTTATGTGTTAGAATCACAGTTTTGGTTCTACATGATTTCCTTTATGATGTGAAAGATTGAGATTGTCGTGAATCTTAAGAAATACATGAATTTCACGAGGGGAAAGAAATCTCTCTCGTTGAAGAAGCCAATTGTGTTGTTCTATCATCCGCGGTGTGTGTTTTCATCGAGCGGTTGCTTATACGCCCGCACCCAGACAATAAGCACTTATGAGAAGATTGGTTGATTAAAAGAGATCATTAATTAGGAACAACTGCGGACTCGCCATATCAGACTGTTGAGCAATCAGAGCGATCCGATCTGACAGAGATTCAATAATAGGAATTTATGAGCTCAGGGCCGCTGCGCCGAGGGAAAAACAGAACGGTCTCTTCCTTCAAAGTGGAACTAGAGCCGGCTCATTAGCTTAATGGCTTTTTCACATTGTTTCGGAACATAACAGCTATCTATCTTCTCCCTTGAAAACACTAGTGAATATTAGTTTTCCAACTAAAGGCTTAAAATAACATTGATCTCTCCCTATATTGATTTTCATGCCATGGTTAGATAAAGTATAGTTTCAGCCTTCCCGTCCAATAAAGTTGGGCTACGGAATGTGTTCGCGTTATTAATACCTTGCTAGTTCCAAAAGGCGAGAGCATGCTGGACGATGAGCTACTGTTGGAATGCTAACTGAGAATAGTTCTTTTGCTGAGAAACCGCAAAAAGACTGGACATATTAACTATTTTTAACTTCAAACACTGAAAGCAACATTTAGCTGACAATAATTGTCAGAGTCTGTTTAGGTGCCAGGCTATATTCAAACTTGACCTACATTTTAATGTTTCAAGTTTTTACCGATCCAAAACTGTGGGATTTACTTGTTTGCGTTTTATCTCTTGAAATCAAGTGTTTTGCATAAGTTTAGAGACGAAAGTTTAGTAAAATCTGAACTTGAGCATTTTTCTTAGCTATCAATCGGTTCGTTAGAAGAATTTCATTGATAACCGGTGGTCTGACTATTGTTTAGGAATTTGAACGTATTAGGAAACGAGAGTTAGTTTAGATCCTCGAAGGAAAGAAGAGGTCGAAATGTTGAGGGGTTGTTGGGAGTAGAAAAAGTTGGGCTTGATGGAAAGTGTGGAGAGAGAGGTGTAAGGCGCTCCGCCCGGAGGAGACAACGAACGGTGAAAATGCTGAGGGGGCGTGAGGGACTTTGCAAAGTGAAACTCCTCTCGGGAGACTCACCAAAACTTGATCCCTTTAGAAAGTACAGTATCGTTCATACGCTTGGATCACCGCTCCTCTTATCTTTCCACTACGCCCTGCAACAAAACATTACACTAACAGAACCAAACAAACTCATTAAGTTATATGTATTAACTTCACAGAAATTAAACCTATCTATACTCTTATCGTTAATAGCATTTAGAGAGTTTGCTATTCGCGCCGAAGACTATTCAGCAAACTGATTGTTGATAACGAAACGAGATTACTATTCGCCCACGTATTATGCGATGGGAGGAGGAGAAAGCACGTGTGTCACGCACATATTGGCGAGAACGTGCAACGCGCTAAAGCAGAAGCACGAAAAGCCACTTATGCTCCTATCTCTGTTTGCGCATCTTCTGCCATATTGAAGCATTAAACAAACCTATCCAAGAATCTTGGAAGATTTGCTTCATTAATGGTAACTTTCCGAGAGAATAAATGATAGTTGGAGTAATACTCGAAATTGTTGGGTGTTCCAGTCATCGGAACGGCTGAATTTGTGACTTTGTGAATTTGTCGAGTTGAGTGGAGTCTGCTATTGCTCGTTAATAAGGCTTACTGTTTCGAAGATTCTCAAGAGAAATGGAATTTCTGGTGGGGCAGTGCGAGAAGTGCTAGCACCAGGAAGGAATAGGAGCTCATTAAGGAGATCGAGTTACTCCGTCAGCGATGGCGGTGGTGCTTAATTAAACGGCAGTGCACGTTAGCATCAGCTGGTGTCGCGTCCTAGAGTACGAGGTACACCTATTTCCCGCAGATACGCATTTCCAGCTCGATCCAAACCTCTCTCTTCCCCTCTCTCTGCCGTGGCTGTAATAATAATTGCATCAAGCTCTAAGACACCATCCGTATCTCGGGTTCGTTAGGCTCCGCCTAGAGTCTAGAGCATCAATAGCCTAGTAATCACCCGGGGACTCCTGCTATTCATCCCGCCAACCTCTTTCATGACATTCCATCGAAATTCTACCGAGATTCCTCATCCACTCACCGAGCCAGACCTTCTTCGGCAATCTAATATGAGCCAGCCCGAACTTTCCACCGAAACTAATTCTCATCAGAGCTTGCATTTATATCGCCCACTTATTGGCATACCCAACTAATAAATCAAGATTATCCCTTCCTAAGTTATGAAAACGGTGCAAGCACAATATCAACCTTCAAGTATTTCCTATTAATTAATTTTTTTCCTATTAATATAATTTTGGTAGAAACAGTTAGTTAGTGTTAAATAGGCGGCAGGTCACCATAATTCTAGAGTGCAGTTTGGAAAATA
Organism: Ectemnius continuus; assembly: GCA_910591665.1. NCBI lineage: Eukaryota > Metazoa > Arthropoda > Insecta > Hymenoptera > Crabronidae > Ectemnius > Ectemnius continuus. The sequence goes on along the minus strand of OU342864.1, from coordinate 14,719,420 downwards.
CATACACGCAGAGAGTTTCGCATGCCAATATTGCTCCCCCGGGGCTATTCATGCGTACCAATTAAATAGTTAAGAGGATTTCAATCGGCACCAGAAAGGATCAATTGCGCCCCGATAAACACCGCATTTCATTCCGCTCACAAGTATTGTTTTGCAATAAGTGTATATTGTTGTAAGTTATACGTATAATAGAGTCCATACAGAATAATAAAATGATGATTTATTTAGAATTCGGCCACGGAGAGTTGAAATCGATATCTATGAAAGTTTCAAGTTTTCTAGGAAAGCTCGGCGGGCATTATTACCTCCTTGAAAATCTTTATCATTAGAACTTTTAAATTTATATACTCATTACAATCCAATAATGTTAATTTAATACTTTTGATTAAAATTACAGCTACGAATTCATAGATGAATACAGCTACGTGATCTATGATTTGCAACATCGAACTAGGAAAAAGAAATACCTTTGTTGCTTAAAAGTAAAACTATAGAAGAAATCTCGATTCTTTCAAGGTTTGAGGACTTGCTGTGATGCAAGAGACATCAGACTCACTTTCTCCACCGCAGGGATTTCTGCTTCACCTCGAATACTAGTGAGCGAAAGGAAGCGCGAGGGAGGACAGGAAATTATATTATAACGTTCTTCTTAAGGAACACATCGTGTGGTAAAAGCTACATTCCGGAATATAATTAATGATCCGCGTGAGAATCACATCGGAGATTCCGGCGTATCACGTGTCTCGATTTTTCAGCGTGAAACGCGAGACACCTGCAAGCAACGTGACAAATGATCCTCCAAACAAACCAGTCTAGAAAAGCGACCTGAATCCTGGGAAATCGGAAGTTCCGCCGCGCCGAGAAAGCCACTGAATAACAACGTGACTGACAGGTTGTCGTCGAAGAATTCTTTAAACCACTCGACAACCACCAGCCTAGAGCGAAACTTGTCATGTATTCCTATTCGGTTACATTACTCGACCAATTCCCCCGATTTTATGATATATTTATATTTACCGTGAAATTCTGTTACAATTCGGCAAGACAATTGACGCGAGGATGACATTTATTTCGAAAGAAATTCACTGAAAAACAAGCTCACAGAACGAGTTTTCTAAACTAGAATATATATTTCTTTTGGCGTAGGTGGAATTGTAAACTACAAGTGTGAAGGAATCTCTTCCTTTTTTTCCTCGACATCCAATATATTGCATTTATTTCCTCCAACATATTGCCTTTCTACCAATAACAGTGGCATGGCTGGTCGAAGCTACTCACCATTTTGATTCGGAAGGGAGTTGACTATGATTCCGGTGGGAGAGAGAAGTTTTGGCCGCAAAAGGATGAGAGTGGAAAAGAATGAATTAGGCAGAGATAAAGGGGGGAGGGGTGGGGTGGGAGGGCTTTAACGAGGCGATGTAACAGTCGGCTGAAAAGTTGGCCATTCGGAGGAGACGGGGTGCGGTGGCGTGCGAGGTGGTGCGAGGGCTGTCTCTTTAGAAGGCGAACTCAGAGAAAATTGGATTGTATGATTGAAGAGAGTAGGAGCGCGCCAGTTTTCTCGCTGGCGAAAGAGCCTTCCGGATACAGGACCAACGAGATTTCCCCTCTCGGATGCGAGAGCGCAAAGGCTTTTGTTCGTGGAAACTCTGGCGGGAGAAGCCAGCACTTTCCCCGCTTTTCCTTTGACGAACCTTTAACGCCTGCCGTGCCTACACGAGATCTTTCAACTGCCTTTGTGTTATTAGTACCCCAACCTGCCTCAACGCCAATCCCCACCCCATCCCACCCCGTCCCACCCCGTCCCACCCCCTTCCGTCACTCTCGCACGCCTGCGCTCTCCCATTGCCAACAATTTCCTTAACATATTCCCATTCTAAGGATCCTCATCAACGTTTTAATGCTCATTTTTTCATAATTGACACAACCAAACACAAGAAATTCCTCTGCTATTGCCATAAGTACGTCAAAGCTAATATAACTTGCAACTATAATCCGTTCATTGCATATAATTTGTCTCTGGAGCTTCCCATGTATCGTCAGCCGAAAACGGTATACTTTTCATGTTAAGTATTAAAAGTGCTTTCAGATAGGCAATTGATGAAGTATTGATTTTATCCTTGAGACTAGCTATAAGAAATGGAACTAATTACGTCTTAAAGACGCCCTCGTGGAAATTTCCAAATGACATTAGTACATTACTTTATCCCTTCATTGAATAACCGATTTGGCACTCTTGCAATCAACGTCAAAGGTCCGCTTTGAAGTGTCATTCTGGAGGATCGAGAGGCTCTGAAAGGGTGGCGAGTTCAAATTGAGGGACATTAAATCCTGGCAAAGGTGGCTGGCTCCATCAAGAAAAAGAGGGAAAAGGGATGGAAAAAGTGAGATGGCCGATCCATTTCAATAAATCGTGCCGATTAAGCGGCCCTATCTTTGAGGCGACGCGACGCGACGCGACGCGACCCGACGTTTCACTCCACAAAAAGCAGGCACGAAGATCGGAGTGTCACCCGATCCGAATAATTAACTGAATAATACGGGCTATTCGTTCAAACGCTCTCGACCCTCGACCCGATCATCGATCAACTACCCCTTTGTGTAGCATCTCCTCGACAAAGCATCGCACCGCACCGCACCACACCGCACCACACCGACCCTTATCCTTCACATTTCCGACTAAATCATGCGCAACAATTACGCATTACCTTAATGTCTCTCACCCCCACCCTCCCTCCACCCTTGATGTACTACAGTTTATCTCTATGCTCTCGTGACCTGGCTAATTTTCTCCCAAGAAATACGTCTAACATAATATTAATTGAATGACTAATAATGTAATACCATCTATAAATGTGTTCCTGTGTTAGAACTAGGCATATAGTAAGCCATACAATTCTAAGTAACCTATACGTGTTTTGTAAGACGGACATTTTATAGCGATTAAAGTTATTTTTGCTAAACGATATCTATTACCTAAATATAATATATAGTCCGATATCTATTCTTTGGAAGTTCTGAAACGGCTGACAATAAGTGGGTTACAATTAAACTACATTATCTTCAAAATTGTTACTAACAGGATCTTGATACTTTGTTAACAATAAAAGTTGTTGCATTAGCCGAATGCGTTTGGATGAAGTGTTAACCGGCGATGGAGTACTTTTCGCTTGTTAAAAGAACACTTCCTACAAATAACTGAGTATAAAAGTTGTCGGTCTTTGTTGCAGAATGCCTAACGAGAACGCACCGGTCTGTCGTTGCAACTTCACGGAGGATGCTGCACCGAAGGCGCGTGGTACAATTTCGAGCCGCAAATCGAACCGAAGTGGCGCGAAGACTAGCAAGCACGAGAAACGAGTTAGCCACACACGAAGGACTCGCAGTGCCGAACGTGCCGAGTCTCATTACACCTATATTGGTAAAATTATATCATTCTAATATGACAATATGTGCCTAGAATGGTGTCATTGGCATTTTAACCTATTTCAGCTCTATTTTGGACCATCAACATCCTTCTATTCGAATGCTCTCTTTTGAATAGCCTCTATGCATACTCCCGATTAAAGAGCTGCGCTGCACAAGCAGTGAAATGCAGCAATTGCGACCAACTAATCGCTCCTGCCAAAATTGTTATTATGCACCTAAAACACAAACACATCGCACCGATATTACCATAATTGAGTTCGCGTTGCTTGAAGCAAATATTTTATTGTGTCTACAGCACCCTCCAATGAAACAATTCCAAATTTAGGAAGACCTAGCCTTTGAATGTGGGTTGGTTAAAGGATTGAATTGCTTTCATAAATCAGGCAAGAGGCACCCTTTTCAGGATAATACTATATGAGCTTTTGACATGCAATGATTCTAATTGAAGAAATATAGGAAAAATGAGAAAGACATACAATAAACGCTAACGAACGTCCGAACGTTGATCATATAAGATGCTAATTGGTTTTCCATGTTAATATTTCTATCTCTGTGCTAGTACTTATTTAAAGGGAGGAGAGCTGGACTTGGCCATCCCTACACATAATCGATTGCCGAGTGGCTCGAACAAGCTCCAGCAAAAACTACGTTGAACGTGTTTCAAAGTTTTCAAGTTTTAACTCTTGAAACTCATTTCATAATATTCCTAAATATTAAAGCGCAGAGAGATTAATGAGGATATAATTATAGCTGGGTAAGAAATACTGAAATGTATGGTGAACCCTTTGCAGATTCCGGCTCGAGTATAGTTGGAAGTGGAATTCGTGAGAACACTATACCAGAGGCAATATACGCGACAATCCCAGATGACCCCTACACCACCATTGACGAGACCACTAGTAGGGCATCCACTCTCAAAAGAAGACATATTTATGCCATTCCTTCGATGACCTCACCACCACCGACATACGACATGGCCATCGCCGAGAAATTGCAAGTAAGACACCCAATATCCATCCAATTCAATTAGCATTATCAAAGTCTCAAATAACTTTTTCTTACTCTGCCCCTCGCCCAATCCGCAACACGTTATTTTTCAATACGCAAGTGAATACAAAAAGTATTCACACGCGCCAATCTACCTCGAGTAAATTTTCTCACACACAGTAGAAAGCTTCTTTTCTGGAAAAATTTTCTTAAAGATGAAAGTTTCCTTTTTAAAAAAGAAAATAAATGTGCTAAAGCAGAATGTTTTCTCCTTTAAGAAAATCGACTCCAGAAAAACCCAGATTTTCTCAGAAGATTTTCTTTACCCACAGTACAGTTTAGAACAAGAATTTATTTACTTCTTTATCAAAAGATAGAAAGTGAAATCATACATATTGGACATCACGTACTGGTTAGCATGGTACTGATATGATAATCATTGCAAGTATTAAGTCTCCTGTATATTAGGAATTCTGTATTAACGGACTGCTCATTACGTCTTATAATTCTTCAATAGTTCCTATAACTGGTAGATTTTGTATATTGTATACAAATATGAAGCTTTCATAATTGACAGAATATACCTTTATTAATTATTTGTCAAAATTTAACAGCAAACCCATTTTAATTTCTGCGGTTCGATTGATTTTCTTTCTGTCACGACAACAACTGTCGAATTCTGTGGTTAAGCAGAATTTTGTCGAAGGTGCGGAGGCGTTAGTGGAACGTCGAGGTGGAAATGTAGTTTTGGAAGCATGCACAGTCGAAGCTTGGTGGCATACTAGCAGAGAAACATCAATCTGAAAGTAATAGCAGCTGTCAATCGAAGCGAGACGCTTGTCAGAAAGCCATTTGCACTCCGATAAGGACCTGATTGCTAAATGGAACGACGGCCTCCTAGACATCGATGCACTCCCCTCCCCCCCTCTCCAGTCTCCCCAACCGTTCTATCTCCTCTGCGCCCTCAGCTTTGCTCACTCCTCCACTCCGTCAGAACTGTCTTTCGCATTAACCTTCATACTTCTCTTTTATCTCCCCAATGCCAATCTACAATTCTCCCTACTTACATTTCATTTCCACTCAATTCGAACCGAACAAGCTGCTCTTCAACTATCAGAAGGACAGGAATCGCTTCGATCGAATGATCAGTTGAAATGCATCTTCAAAATGTCACGGTAGTATTACAAATTTGGGCCTATTTAATCTTTTAAATTGTACGGACTTTCGGAACCTGTGAATCTTGCTACGTCTCAGGCAATTTAATCAAATGGTCAAAGAAAATTCATGTAACAACTTTTCTTTCACGCTCTTCTGAAGAGAGAAGAGAGTTCTTGGGAGATGCTTGATCTTGATTGTTTACCACCACTCTAGTCACAACTGAGACGCTGTATTCTCATAAGACAACATTAAATTAGCTTCGAGGTACATATTTGAATTGGCAGGATATGTAAATATAAAGTGAAGATCCCTGTGCTTCGTGGAGATTGTCAAGATAACAAAGGCTTAAACTAAAGAAGATGTTGTTGAGATAAGAGTGAGGAATAAGTTGACAGGCGCAATTTACGGGAGGGAGCTTTCTGTCGCGGTGCAGTAAGGCTTTCTCACTTTCTCGGACAAAAGGTCGAGATGCAATCCTGTTAAATGGGAGCGGCAAGTGATCGTTGGAGTGTAGAGTAACAAAGCTAGCAAGCTAGGCGGTTCAAACTCGTTAGGAAGCTAGTTTGCGCTCAACTCCACTTGACCAGAATGGATTCATAGTGGGCTTCTTCCTTCACTTTTTTTAATGGCACATTTCTTTCTAATGCTCGACTGCTCATTTCTAGAGCTTCTATCGAGAAGCAGTAGCAATATAGCTCCACTGATTTCATATAAACTCTCGTGGAATCATAAACCCCAGGCCGAGTCATTTTTCCCCGGAATGAGCGAATAAGCCTTTCACAATGTTTTCATTTTTCCTGCCTCTCTACCAAGAAGCAAAAAAGATGATATTTTTGATATACATATATGTAAATATACATAAGATTTCCTTTAAAGCAGCCGCATCAGTCAAGCAATTTTAAAAGGCATTTTTTGTAGTCTCACGAGTTCGCGCAATTTCCGTTTGAAAGAGATCTTTTTTCCTTATTCCGTTCCGTTTTTAAAGATGAAGCTATGATCATTAAATATGTTTCTGGAAGATTCCAATGACAATCATAGTTATTTATTAATGAGAGGACCGCTTTGAAAATCGTTCCAAAAGATCTGAATAGCAAGACGGACTAATACTGATCATCCATTGGTTGGTTCAATGCAGGATTACTGTTTAATCATCCCTCTATAGATCGTGTTACCAATTAAAATTCAGCGCTAACCCAGATTTTGCTTGCAATAGCATTGCCTCGGCATTGATACCTTCGATCGAACATTATAACCTATTATATCTAACGTTCCATTCGAAGATACCATTAGATTCTAAAGCTCTTGTTAGTTAGATGCTAATTTGCTTAACCGGCTAATAGTTATGCCGAATCTTGAATGCTTGGTTATTCCAACTTATTTGCTAAACTTAGCGGCTTAAGGAAGAAGGTGGACCTAGATCCTCAAATATTCTTGTTATTTGTCACGTATTGTTAAACTACAAACTCTAACGAGTCCGCGACTAAGAGATTCTCGGCTAAATTGATGAGGGTTTGCAGCGATTGTATTGCGAGAGAGCAGTCCTTTATTGTCTCTTGTCAGAACTCTTCTACCCAACTTTTACTAGACATCTCATTAATTTCACTAGTTAACAATAGACTGTATTAAATTATGTAGTCTGTTGGAGGGAATATTTTACAAAGTTTTAGGATCGAGTTCCTTTGAATGGCTAGCAACGTAAGGAGGAAATATTTGATTACATTATATTTACAGTGGAATATTATATATAATTGGCTTCTTCAGGGTGAAATTTCGTGTGCAAGTTAGCATAACTGAAATGTGTAAAAGTATAAGTACATAAAATGCAGACAAATGTTGGAAAAGATTTGAGTATAATTGAAATTACTAGGTTATTTCTAATGATTTTCTATGCAACAGTGTATGTTCGACACTGGTGATTCAAAGGCAAGTGAATCAGCCTGTACATGTAGCATTGAAAAGTTTAATCGTGTTTATCTCGAAGACATGCTTTCGAGCTTGGCGGACAGAGTTTCTCCTTGTGAAAGAAGGAAGAAAACAAGGACGAAGAAAAGTTTGCGAAAATGACATCCTCTAGAGGATTGGGAAAATTGAGCGAACGATTGAGAAAAACAGAGAGTTTAGTTCGGAGTATCCCAGTTATTTTCAAAGAAATGACATAGTTTCGCTTATAGTTCTGCATGTAGTTAGTGGCCGCTGGCTCCGTTTAAGGCGCACTGCCGACTGGCTCGCTCCAGATAAAACTAGAAACTCAAAAGAAACACGTCCGCCAACAGACGTCACCTTCATAAATCCTAAACTCATTAAAGTTGCAATTTATCCGGAAGCTGAATTGCACTTCCCAAAACTGTTTTTGCTCGCGGCCACTCGAAGGGAAAGCCAAGGAAAGAGATGAGTGGGCCAGAGAGAAATGGCTCTGCCCCCTAGACTGACTTTCAAGTCGCGGACCGTTTTGATTTTCTGCTCGGCCCAATCCATTACAGGGACTCCCGTGGCGCCGGGACGAACATAAATTTCGGCGTCGACGTCGACGTCGACGTCGGCGATGGCGACGGCGTCGCGACGCTCACACTGCCTCGAAAATACCAATATGCCAAGCCATTCGGAGACTTTCCAGTCTCCCTCTCCTGGCGCGGCCTCTCCTTCCTCCCTCACCGCCCAGAACCCAGAGCCCAGACCTAACCCATCCCTAAGCCGCCCTCACCCGGGACCAATTTACTTTCCGGCAACTTTAATCATTCCGAAAGTTCGTGGTGTTCTCGATCCGTCCTGATTCCGGATTCGTCTTGATTTTTACACCGGGATTCACGTCAAGGATCGACTTGTAAATGCGCTGACATGCAGATTGGCAGAGCACTTCAGAAATATGAAAGACGCCAGATGGCCAAAGAAGATTGCTCGATTAATGCAACAAGAGATTTATGAGAATGTATCCATCCTCCCAAAAGAAACTGTTCAAACTTCCTTCTATCTGCGTCATGTATATATTATTCAATCCTTGAGCTTCCCATTCAGCTTCCGCTGTCAAAATAATATCTACAGCGTTTACAAACATTCCATATTCACACTAAATTTTTAATTAAATGTATCTTCGTATTCTTTAATCTGACTTTCAAGTCATGTTTAGAGTGTCGAGCTGTGGTGTAAAGTATTTGTCAGTTTTCAGTAGAAGTCTGTCGGAAACATACATGTTAAAATTTGAGAGCTGCGAACGTTTCGAATGTGGCATTGAAACGTTTGCGTGCAGCAGAATAAGGTGTGTTAAAGTGAATGGAGACTATATCGTTAAACGGAAATTAGCGTTCATTATGTCTGATAAAATTGTAACGAAAAGTAATGGAATTATAGGGCCTTGCAGAGCTTCGGTAATATGATAAATGCGGGAGCCTCTTGCACCGAGCTAACTTTACGAAAATTTCATATTCAACTAAAAGGTGAGTTGCGCATGGAGACTCGAGAGGCCAAAGTAATTCAATCATAGAAAATTAGGGGAAAGGATGTGAACATTTACATAGAGGTGGTATGATTTATTAGAGCCAGCCCCCCTACACGAAATCTCAACGAATTCACCCTAGAAACTTCTTAATGGATAGAATTGTTGGCATGTTCGCCCGATGGAACTAATGCCCGTCACCCAAGAAATCCCCAACTGGACGCTCGGAGAAAGAGCTTTTATCAACGATTTATTACACTCCTCGAGAGCGCTTTCAACCTTTCCTTTTCCGCGAGAGTTTCACGGCTTTTTCCTACTCATTCCCTTGAGACATTATTAACTCACCATCTCGCATTCTTCTGACATTCTACAATCAGATTTACATGGCAAAGTCTTTGTTGCAAGATAGGCTTGAGTTTCAAGTACAATAAAGCTTCTGAAACCCACTATTCGTAACACTGCTTTCGCTTTGACGATAGTTCATTATCGATTCCGAGGTGCCAGTTGTTCCACTGATAAAACGGAAAAACTCCCCAACGAGCATACTTATGGAAAGTTTCTCTTAAGAAGTTTAATGTTGAATTTAGTTTGATTAAAAGTTGTTTCAATAATGCTTTTCACTTACCGGGCGAAACTTAGAATAAGAGTGAGCCGGGAGTGGAGAATAAATTTGGTCTTAATGAAAGTTTGCTCAGTGCGGAGGACTGGAAGATTCGGTAACGACTTAGAGGCATCGGAATATGTCATCATCAATATCCTAGAATAAATCAATAAATAGGCGTATTTGGTAGGGAAGGTGAGGATTAGTGTCAGTACGCTTTCAGTGTATCTCAGTTTGTCGAAGGTTAACGAGAAGCTACTGGGAAAACTGGTTAGCAGCTTTACTAATTGCCATCGACGTCGACGCTTGCTACCGTTTCATCTGGTATGAAGCGTAATCCCTTTAATCAAGGACTGTCATCGCGGCCCTCTACCAACCACCCTCTTCACCTCTCAAGCATATAGATTTTAGCAAACGCCCCATTTTTCATATTCCATCGCAAACCATACACTACCCAACCATCCATTCTAGTCTATCCAACTAGACCATTCTTGCTACTTAAGAAATTTACATAACACATTTTTAACAAAGGTTTTGACCCATTTCCAATAGAGAAATTGGAGCTGCAATTATGATTAAATAATTCCCGAGTCCAAAGTATTTGTAACAAAAACATAGATGGAGATATAATTAAATAATTGCAGACGCATCCTTAATATGAACTTTCCTCAGGTAACTTAGCCTATTAATTGCATCGTCAATTAAGAAAAACATTGTTCTCGCGTGAATAAACGCAATAGTACTTAACATTTTCTTCGCGATAAATTTCAATAAACAGTGGAATACATATATCATCAATAAATACTGACAAGATGTTTAAGAATACTTAAACTGGTTAATATTATTAAACGTGCAACTCAGTTCTGAATTAAAAAAATACAGTGATTTGTTTGTTTTGACAAGTGGTAGTGAGAAAGCTTGCGCCTAAAATTCGCATAAAAAGACTACTAAAAGAGAAGTAGGGCAGGCAGGCCGACGCGCGACACGGCGCGGCGCGGCGCGTCGTGGCGCCGGAGCAGAAAGAGCTTTCGTTCCAACGGCCGTTGAAAATGTTGAAAGGGTGTCATAGTTGAAACTTCAGAGAGACTTCTCGACTGCAAAGTTAGCTTCGACTGGAAATAGTAGATGGTCCTGTCGGCGGAAGTAGGGGCGGAATGCAGACAACTTTGCGAAGTCTCACGGCTTCCAGGAAGTGTTATTCCCTGTGTGCACCTGTACATATAGGTGCATATACATATGTGCAGAAGCATATAGCTTGTGCCTCGGATTCTAGTTGGGAAGAACGGCGACGCGACGCGACGCGACGTAGAGGATGCCGGCTGTTCAGTGCAAACGTTCAAAGTGGCTCTTTCCACTTGGCTTAGCTGTCTATGGAATTCGCGCAAAGAATGAGCAGAGCCGAGCCTCTCTTTTCACGAAATAGGCACACGGATTTAAGGTAGCTTGATGCCATCATTAAATAAGGCAGAAAGAGAATGCAACGTCCCCGAAAAATTAGTGTATTGTTCTTTTGATTTTCTACCTTTATAAATTTCACTTAACAATTCTATATTCGGTCATTTACAGGCATCATCTTTTAAGGCTGTCGCAATTAATTAACAACTAGTGAATGTATTCAGATGAATATATGAAGCATCATAATTGTTATTTCTTAACACTTTATCGTGCGGTCGTGGTTGAGGCTGCCACTCAGCAAGAAGCGGCTTAGTCGCGCGCGCATTTGCTCCCAGCAATCGAAAAGCCGACTGATAGGCTAGCGGTCAATAAAGTGTTAATAGAGTTAGACTCTACCAGAACTGTCTATCTGTCGATTTTTGGAGTTAAAAGTCTAGGGCTAGAAAAATAATGGTAGATTATCAGTTTTGGTCAATGTATGTCTCATATGAAGGGTGAATGAGACCGAAAAAAGTGGAAGTCTGTTAGATAGTAGTGGAAAAGTCATGAAGGAACAAAGGAAAAAAGGGAGATCCGTTTGTTGATGACTTCAATTTCAAGTGAAGTAGGAAAGAATAAGGCCTGACTGTCAATTCTGTTTGTACAGGGTGAGTCAGTTGCCTTTGAATCACCACTGTCGAACATACACTGTTCCATATAAAATCGTTATAAATAACCTAGAAACTTAAATTATACTCAAATGTTTGAGTTATGTTAACTCGCACATGAAATTTCAGCCTGCAGAAGCCAGTTATATATAATATTCCCCTATAAATATAATATAATAAAATATTTTCTCCTTACGTTGCTGCCCATTTGAAGGAAGTCGATGCTGAAACTTGGTAAAATATTCCCTCCAACAGACTACAGAATTTAATAGACTCTATTGTTAAACAGAGAATATATGGTATAATTAGATAGATGTCTAGTAAAAGCGGGCTAGGAGAGTTCTGATTCAAAGGCAAGTGAATCAGCCTGTACATAGTTAAGTAGTTAGAGATTGCTAATGAGTGTTTTGGTTTGTTTGATTATGTAGTCGGGGGGACTGCCGCCGACCTACGATGAATGCTTGTGTCACAAGCACTCGTCATCGCGTTCACACACGCCACCGCCACCGTGGTCCGAGTCCGCGGGTTCAGCAAGTACAAGCAGCGTGCAAGGACGCCGTGAACTCTTGACCAGTCAGCCGGAGGTACATGAACTGCTGCTCCAATTTTCGACAAACGGCGATCGTATGTCGCACGGCCAATCACGACACGGTCCAGCCGTGCCACGCGACACCAGCCGCGCGGTCAACCAACACACTCTATGGGAACAACATGCTAGAGCGCATCAGCGCACCAGGCAAATTCCTGCCAGGTTCGTAACAAACTTTCCCCCTTTTTTCCCCTTTTTTCCCCTTTTCTCTCAATTTATAATACCTTTCGGGCCCTTTTCATTTCTCTTCTGCTTTACGCCTCTTTAAGCCTTTCTCTTATAATAATCACACGCTCCCTATTCGATAAAGCATCCCAGTTTTCCCTTCTTTAAAGAGATAAATAAACACTCCGAAAGGAGGTGGACATCTTTCCAGCTGTCGTATTTCTCCCTTCAATAAATATTACACATACTTTCCACTTTCACCTTAATATCTCGTTCTATGTCTATGTCTTCATTATCACTTTGGAGTACGTCCCATATTTTCGAGTAGCAAATGTTGAACTTGCACTGTTTTGTGACACTTTCGCCATTAACAATAACCGGCCATAATAGTATTATGGATAACCCAATTACCACTGGATATGCTTTATTATACCCTCACAAAATGATTACTTAATTAATAACAAATATCTAGCTTTTTTCTTACCCTCGACTTTAAGGTAGGCAACGCTGCTCAAAGAATTATTAGAAGGACTATTTTATATAACTTTTATTTCACACAATTATTTAAAAAGTTTCCTTGGAATGTTGGAAGGTCCTTTTCTATTTGTGTACTAAAAACTGTCAGAAGAGGAGCGGATGCATGCTCCATTCAGGAGAGAGTGGAACAGGCTGCTTTTACGGGGCTGCATGCTACCGAGGGAATTTCTTTATCAAAATATGTCTCCCCCGATAGCATACGACCTCGTACGATATTGATCGTAAAAACAGGATTTCCATACATCGACTGCTTTTGGAGAAATCCAAATGCGTTGATTAAAATGGAACTCCCTATAAAGTAACATAAAGGGAGGTAGAAGCAGTTTCTCTCGATTTTCCTGCTCTCGTTTATTTGTTTAATATCTCGAGGACGGGATGATTATTTGAGCGAGGGGGATTGTCATATTTGAATGTTTTGTAGATGTAACTGGAAATAATGGCCTCTATCCCTAATGATTGGAAGTATTGTTCGGACTCTAGATCGCAAAGTGAAACACGGGCGCAGCAGCAGAGGATGGCGATGAAGCACGAGTACGGGGCATTTTGTATGGAGACGGCGGTCCTACAGTCAGCATTCGATCAAGGCATAGCAATCTGCAGTTTAATGTAAAACTGATACAGAAGAAGCTCTGATTACTCCAACACAATCATTCACATTTTTTCATGAATGTGTAATAATTGAACACTTCTGGTATCTAAGCTCTGCTCAGGTCATAGTCATCGTTCTATCGACTTTGATCATCAATCGTTATGCAGCACTTTTTGTCCGCTCCTTACTTCAAAAGAGGAACTAGTTAATCAACCAAAATCACTCAAGCTAAATTGGGCTGAAAATATTTGGGTTGATAATACGTCGCGGGTGCACGCCGCTTAATTGTCAAGCAATGCTAACTTTTGACTTTCTAAACAATGGGTATTCTGTTTTTTGAACTTCGGACTAGATGAGAGGAAAACCGATGAAATAATCGCTGATAAGAATAACACTGGAGAGATGATTCACACGGGACGAATATGTATTGGAATTTATAACAGAACACGTAGCCGCATATCGGATTTGATGTTGATCTAAACCTTGAGCAGAATATTTCTCCAAAATGAAGAAAATGGATGCATATAAGGCATTCCCAATTGTAAAAAAGGAAGGAGCTGTTGTTTATAATAACAAGAGCTCATCGGCAAAATGATATTTTCTTGCGACTGTTAGTCTGTATGCTCTGGAAATGGTAATGTGACTACTCAGAACTTGCCCGAACAATTGTTTTCTGATAGCGTGCTTTTTTAGGATTTCGTGGTTCGTTGCAAATCACGAAAATTGTGGAAGTTTTATCGAGATTTCAAGCTATGGATCGTTTATCAGTACCGTTTTCCGATTGCCGCGGAAATGGCAGCGATGCTGCTCTAGTTTTAGCCTGAGGTTTGTGTCGCCGATTGTTCATCCTTCTTGAAAAAGGGAATGGACCCAGCTGTCACTCTCATTGTACAGTGAATTCATCCGACCTGCACCAGCAAACATGGGTGCCATTCTTTTTAAAAAATCCACTACCAATCAATCTTTCTCACTCTACGAATTCCACGTAGTATGGATTCCTCTCACAGAGTTCCAGCGAGAAACTCGGTCAAATAGTTATTCCAGAAAGGAATCAAGTACAATAATAATAATCCCGCTCGAATCTTCACCAAGATTACTCATATAGTTCGATTCTGTTGGACGTCTCTATGGGATTGGATAATCGCATGAATTCACTATGCACTCAACAACTGTAAACTGCTAGACTAGCAACGAGAAACATCATTCGAAATGCCTTCCTTTTCCTGGCTGGTCCAGGCTTTTGCGCGTCCCTGTCTTTTGCTCCTTATCCTAACCATAACCTAACCTAACCTAACCTAACCTAACCTAACCTAACGTAACCATAAACTAACCTATCGCGCTGTGCGCTCGAGAACAAGTAAGGGTGGGATCAAAGGATATAGAGGACACTCTTGTCTATATTTATCTATCTATACTGTTTAGATCACTATAATTAAGACTTACCCCTTCCTTTCTTCCTTTCTTGTTGGATCGCCCTGACATTCAACAGGATGAGGCTTAACAAAATGGTAGACTTACCTCTCAGAGATTATGCCTAGACATACACTTACGTCTAGTATTCTAGATTTAACTCAACGCATTCACTGGCATGCATCCAGTTTTTTCTTGAGTGGCTGATCTAACTGATCTGATCGACGGGACGTGATCTGACGCGACACCACGCCGACCCGACGCCAACGCCGACGCCTAGACCATAGTAATGTCGACGACAAACTATTTACTATTGGAACCCGTGGTATTTTGGAAAGTTTGCAAATTTAGAACCACACAATTACTAAGAACAAATATAATATGCAATCATTATAACCAAACATGCGTGCGTTGGGTGACTGACTGCACTTCTGATAAGAACAATGGCAGTCGCGAACTTTTAATAGGTTGTCTGTGATTAGTTATCTACTGCAATCATTCCAGAAATTACCGAGATACTCCAACCATCCCCTATTATAGCCCTTTATTTCTACATTGCAGTCCTTAACACGTTCCGTGCCACGCGTACCATTTGTGGTACACAAATGGCCTGGAGATCATGTCTGGCGAAAATGGCTTGGCAGGGAACGTGTTAAATTAGAGTTCTTCATAATAACTCTAAAATAATATTGGTCTATAATCTGTGAAAATATCGGTGTCGCCAGTCGTTGTGCTTAAGCTACAATAGCTGCATAGATATACTCATTGTCAGTTCTGCTATGATCAGATCATGGGGAAAGGAGATTTACTTTAGTAGCAGTGTCGTGTGGAGCTGTTATTTTTGACACAGAACTCTTTGATACTAATCAATTTGAAGAAAACTGAGATTGATTTGAAGTTGAGATGAAGACTATCGTGTCGAGGGATCTGGGGAAGAGCCTTCTACATACTCGTATTCGTGAATATTAGCTATAATCAGCTGAGCCTAGTCCGATTAAGTCATTTTTGCCTATTCCGTGGTACAGCCAGTTATTAGTAAATGATCATTCCGGCAGATGGTAAACATGCGCGATGTCCCACGTAGACTCGCTCTACTTTAAAATGGCCAAATGTAGGTTTTAATGTAATAAGCTTTCTAACAATAAGTATTTTAACCGTGGATTGGTAGCGCACCTCAAACTATCGTATTTCAGTTATATTGACGCTGCGAGATCGATAGCTTTCCCATTATACGTCTCAAATTAATTACAAAATTATTCGAATAAAAACTGTATAAAGATAACTTTATTACCGATCCTCCTGAGAGGGAAGCTTATCTAAATTCTTTTTTTCACAAGTCTACGCATAACAAACGTGCCGCTATCGTGTCTAATCGAGCGGCACGGAGCGCGTCACTAATCCAGAGTTAATAAAACGATTTGTATAGAATGTATTGGGCAAGATATAGATAGATCGATGACGCGCGTCTATCCTATGTAATTGATTTCGGCGCGCGGGTGATGTCGATGTCAACAATTTCGCTGGTAGCCAGTTAATTGCATGATGTGTCCGAACACCTGTTTCACCAATTTCAATTTTGACGGGCTATCACTTCCGAACGCTCGCGCTCCACAGTTTTATGTCGTACATTTATCTGCTACCAACTAGCTTCAACTCATTCGGACTGACTGCCTCAATCTCTCAGCATGCAAAGGCTGCTTTCCCAAAAACGGATAAATAAATTGTCTATTATCCAAAACGATCGAGCTCTCAATTTACCAGTGCAAAAATCTACAGACGAATAAATCAGAAATGTAAGGATGTTATACGAATGATGATGACTCATTTGCGTCAGCTTGTGCATATAACTGTTCGCTTCTGTCCAAGCAATTTCAAGCAAAAGTAACTAATGGTTATGCGGACATCCACGTCTATAATTATTAGGAAAATTATGGAATTCCTAATAGATGTAAAATACAAGAATTAGCCTCAACCGATCTCAACACACGTAGCACAACAATAATGCCGCGCACTAATCCAACTAGTAGAAGTAGCATTGAGACTACATAATACATGTAAACGATGATACTTTCATCAAACATGTTTTATTTAAATGTAACTTTGGATGGTAGAAGAACGCGTCCTACATGGCGCTTTGCCACAAATCTGGTAAACAGACAGCTTTCTATTTGCGTTAAATTCTAAAATCGGGTTTTCAGCGTTGCCAGCAATTAAAGAATTCCAATTGGGATTTCTAACTGGGATGTCCAACTGGGATTTCCAACTGTTCAGCAACATAAGTTTGATTAATTTTCGATAAGTAAATTGAAAGTGGAATTATGCACTTAAATCTTTTGTTATTCAAAAATCCATTCGGTTAGCGTGAAATGATAATTTAAATGAAATCGTCTGAAATGAAAGACGTAAGTTTGCTGTACGCTACTAATCGAGGGTTAAAGAAATGAATGTTAGCAAATCTTAAAATGGAATGCATATAACGTGGATTAGTTGATTTTAGTAATTCCTTGAAAGGATTGCTTTATTAGCATTAAATGTACAAATTGACGGCGCCACACGAATTACCGTATCATTCGATGAAGCGTTTTGAGTAACGGGTTAACGATCGGTCTAATCGTTAGGCGATAATTATACCGTATTTGGTCTGTCCTAATGACATACAAAGCAAACGAGTAGCGTGTAAAAATTCGATGTGCTAGAGCAATTACCCGGTGTAACCTCTACGCACAATAAGAATGAGATCATTGCTGTATTATCTGTAATTAGCTGGAGATGTTACGGTGTTCAAAATAAAGAAGCCTAGGGCAAGGTGTATCTTCATGCGTGTACTTTAAATTAAAGTAATCAGATTGTAGATACGTACGTACTCGAATAACGAGAATATTGGATGTTTACTGCGTAACATTTACTCGATCTCGAATATTCTTTACCACTCCATAATAAATTCATTGTCGTTGAAATTCATTCTTTTTCAATACATCGCAATTTGTTTGCTCGCGGCATTAACGCAATAATGCAAACATTGCCGTGCCAATGAGATTAATACTTACGAAAACACATTTACCTTTCCACGATGTTTCCACTCAAATATGCGATATTCAATTAATACTACATGTTAAAATAAGAAACATTTCCGAATGGTATTCAATAATCTGTAGGAACGTTTAGTAGCTAGAATATCTTCTCTCTTTTTATATTAGACGCTAAAGCCTAACTATTGTGTTTCAAGTGATTATATTACATTTAATTTGTTTTTTCTTTCGGATGACAAGAAATAACTTGAAGTGCCAAAAGAATTTGTTAGGGACAAATGTGACTGTGATCGGAGAATTTTACACGAATCAAATTGGCTGATTGGTTTCTTTGGGCAAATGATTGGACAACAAACATGATTTAGAATTGTTTGTTTTGATTGGCCCATTCTGTTTCTCCCTATTATTATCCCTATGTTCCTCTTTAGACCGGCATAACTAACAAATGAAAAGACGGTCTCCGAGATGTCATTTGCAAACGTTTCTTATCTCAATAGGAAGTATTATATTACAATGTCCGATAGACGTAGGAGAAGGTCTTGTATCCTTGACAACTGACCCCCAAATGAACTAGGGCAATTGCAAACAATCGCGTGACATCCTTTCGTGTAGATTAATATTATAATTGTCAATTTCAAAATTAGGAGTTGACTCCGTGACTATAGAACTCTTCCGATTCTACTAAAATAGCAAGGTGATCAGCATACCTTTCTACACGTGAATAAGCCTGATGCATCTCTATTTCTGTACTTAATTCTGATGCGTTGTTTGCCACTTCTTTCGTTTCTTTTAGACGCGTACCTTCATACAAATCCATAGTAGTGTAATAACATTGTCACTGCATATGTCAGATTAGAAACTAATCTGTTTGAAAAAAGTGTCATTTGTTACCAACGAACCTTGAAACGGTATGACATTTGTATTATTTATTACGTGGTAACTTTAAGTTACAATGTAGAATACTATATTCTTATACATTACGAACTGGGTATACGTTGTTAATGTATTTCTTGGCCAACAATAGGTTATGAATAAAAGCGTAATAGGGTAACTAGAGTAGAATCTGTGTATACAATAGATTATACTCTCTCGAATATAAGGGAAAACTACTTAATCCGTAACTAATTGCAAGAGTTCAGGCGATCTACCGAACAATTGTACAAGTTTTGAAAGGGCGTATTCTCTGGGCGAAGAAGAGGTGCTTCCACCATTTCTCTTCTCTGAAAGTGCAAAGGGTGCTTGGTTAAAGGAAACTCTCGCTCTCAACGTCCAGACGATTCTGCGTCTGTGTCTACGTCTGCGAAACTGCATAAGCACAAATTGTAATATGTATTGTACATAAGCTCCGCCAACTGTTTTTCTTTTCTCGACGTTAAACGTGTGTAGTTTAATGGCGATTTAAAGAGCATACCTTACCTGTAAGCCTAACCTCAAGTGGACCGACTCTAACGATTCTGTTAATGTTGTATGAATAGTATTACTCACAATATACCGATATGTAATATGGAGTTTCTCTAGTGCTACTTTAACCTACCCATAAACTTACAGATTTATGATTAAGAGGTGGAAGCTCGAGCGCAAACTATTACATTTGCTACTCAAATGCTTTAGTAAAAGTAGCATAAACATAGCATAGGTTGCACTTGACATAGAATAATTTTTAGAGGGGTTTAAATACATTTTGTATATCAGAAGCTATCACATGAAGCCAATTATTGTTTTCAAGAAGTAAAAAAGAAGTAGGTGCGGCAAACGTCAATTATCTAAATGCTGAGTGGAAATATTCGAGTGGGACAAGAGGATTTTCTACCAACTATCGACTCGAATGATATATTTTGCAATTTGAGTTGCAATATTCAATATCACATTGTGTTGAACAGGGTGGCATTTTGCTGCTGTACTATTTTCTGTCGTGATCGAGACGTTTACTATCTATTCTCTCTGATAGGTAATCAGACTCTCTTTTTTTAAGTAACCCAACCTTCCTTTCACGGACCAATTTCAGTAAGAGGCGCAGCACCATTATCATTTTCTTTCGCAATTCTTATTGCGCTCTTGCGTGTCAACGAGTGCTCATTTTTTCATTGCTGACATGCAAAATGAAGCGAACTCGCGAAACAAAGGTACGTAACGCAAGTATTGAATTGAAGCGGAGCAGTGATTGTAAGTAGATGTATTTGAGCCGTTGCCGGTGTCCCAGTTCGATCTAGAATATCGACGCGAGTATCACTGACAGAAGGGGAGAACTCGAACCAACCACATAAGGTTTCAGGTGGGACTTCTCACTCTTGCTGCGATTAGTTTTCAGCGGGCAGAATCGGTGACGAGTTCTAACACCTCCGACACCTCGTAATACGATTTACAACTAGTATATTTCATTTCCCGCATCTCCGATTCTTACTCTCTCTCTCTCTCTCTCCCTCTCTTGATTATGTAAAGCTCTGCTTGGCAATGCCTTTCCTTGGCATCGTTTCACCATTCCATTCCTCACCAGTTTTCCTCTAATTGGACAATGCATTGTTTCTACAACTTTTCTCTGTGTTTGATACACATAGGAGAAAGCTCCAATATTGGTGCCTTCTACAATATTCAAAAACACAATTATTTGGCGGAACACTTGCCAGTTAAATATCAATGTGATCACAGTTAAATTTGAACGAATTAAAGAAAACTGAATTATTCTACAGGTTGTTATCGTACTTTTTATTTATTAATTTAAAAAGAATCTAGAATATATCCAAGACCAAAAGCAATAACTAATAAGATCCTCATAGGTCAGCCAACAGATGGTCGATTTTCAATGGAAATTTCATAAATAGTTTTTAAAGCGTTTAATGTCACGAGAAAAAACGACAGTCTTGTGATAAATTCAAGATGAACAATCAATGAAAAAAACTCTGTAATGAAATTTAGCAGATGCTTCTTATACAGAACCGTATTAGGAGTAGTTTGTAATTAACTGTTTCGAGTGAAATATTAAGCACGCATTGTACGATTGTTGGGAGAACAAAAAATATTGTTAATTCGTGTAATGCTGTAGTAGTCTTTTAAAAGATGCCCGGCTACTGATCATAATCTAGAAAAGCGCAACACCAAAATCAAATGCACCAAATCCAACTGGCTTCACCATTGCATCTAATTCCATCACTGATACAACACTTTCGCATTATAAACCGATTGTCGTACTCTTCTGTGTTCAGTCGACGCAAATCCCACAATCTTTCAAAATCTATCAATGTGTCAAAATTATCATCTCATATTAGGAACAATATTATCTAGTAAATTAGATAGAGCTAGCTTGTTACTGGCATAATAATATTAGTTATTTTGAAAATAGAAAAATGGCAATGGTTTAGAAGAATGGTGAGTGAGTGGGTTCTCTGAAGGAGCCTCGAACCTTAGCCATCAGACTGTTGCAATTAGTAGAGTCAGGTAAGTCCTGTAGGGAATTAGTAATAGTTTCGAAAGAGCTTTATCATACTTCGGGAAAAGGTAAATGTTCGGCTGACCAGTAGATTTCGATCGTCCCGGCTAGAAACAGCTTGGCTCGAGTTTACATAGTTTCGAGGGGAGATGTTTATTGACTGCTAAACAAGAGAGCGAACTAGCTGCGACTAAGGCAAGGGAATACTGGAGACTTCCTCTAGACTGCCAGTTCAGAACTCACTTAACCCTTTGCCTCCCAGTCTGTTATGTATTGTGTCCAGCAAAACCACTATTTCATAGTGCAAGTAACACCGAATAAGTTAACTTCGATAGAAAGCAGAGATCCATTTTCTTAGAACTTCGGCATAATGGCAGTTCAACAATGACAGGCATAAATACTTGTATAGTAAAACAAGTGTGCCTGTAAAAGATAAGATGTTTCGGTTTGTGCTGGGTTTCAAATGGCTGAGCATCATTTTTATTGGTCCCAATGCTAAAATAGAGGGAGTTATAGCTTTGCTAAATCCAAAGAATAAGCGGTCAACAAATGCGTGCGTCCCCATACAGGATCGATTAGCTTTGAATGTCCAATGTGCAATAAGCATCCATTAGGATCCATTTCCTCTTGCTAAAGGTTAATCCAGACATCGCTATTTTATGTCATTAACTGATGAGCCATTGAGATAGGAGAGAGTTCGAGCGGGGCCGATTAAATAATGCCCGGCAGTCAAATCAATCTAATTTCAGTCATAGTATGTTAATCCTCGAGTGCTATCCTCCCATTTTTAGTTATGTACAGGGTGAGTCAGTTGCCTTTGAATCACCACTGTCGAGCATACACTCTTCCATAGAAAATCATTAGAAATAACCTAGACCAGCGCCTGCCAAGTTAGGTTCCCGGAGCTTAACTGGCAGCCCCACTCTCTCAATTTTCACGACCTTTCTACCTGTTTGTACCCTCGCCTGCGATCGGCAAACCCTTAACAAACATTTGCCGAAACAAAAATGTTGAGCTAGGGCTCTGGAATTTTTATAGCATCTTCCTCGATGTAAAAAAACATTACCTACTAAATTTCAGTCCCGGGAGATACACGGGAAGTATAAAAAATATGGGAAAAACCGTGAAAATTAGATGACATTCATTATTTAGGAATGATTTTTTGGTATTTTCGATACAAATCCGGCCTTTTTTCCACGGATTCTTCGTTTACTATCCACTCTGATACACAAACAATCGATTCATGAAGAAAAAACCCGAGTTCGGGGACCTTGGAAAAATTAGATATTTTCGATGGCCAAAAATATGGGGAAAAAAAAATTTTTAGCTGGGGCTCTGAAATTTATATCACATCTTCCTTGATGCAAGGGGAGACTCCCCACAAAATTTCAGCCCCGGAAAATGTCGGGAAGTCCAAAAGATATGGGAAAAACCAACGAAAATTCCGAAAAAATCGAACTTTAAAGGCAGTTTTTTTAGTGTCTTCGGTAGAAATCCGGACTTTTTTCGACGGATTTCTTGTTTTCTATCCGTTTTCATTCATAAACAATCGATTCCTGAAGAGAAAACTCGAGTTCGGGGATCTTCGAAAAATCGTGAAAAAATCTGAAGATACCCCTTAAGAAAAGTTTGCAAAAAAAAAAAAAATTGAGCTAGGGCTCTAGAATTTTTATGGTGTCTTCCTTGATGCAAAAAAACATTACCCACCAAATTTCAACCCCGGGAAAGGTCAGAAAGTCAACAAAAAAAAATAAAAACCGTTAAAAATGTACAAAAATGGACTTTTCTGGATGGTTTTTCGACGCGTTTTCGTTGCAAATCCGGACTTTTTCTCACGGATCCTTTGTTCCCTATCCACCCTGATACGAAAACAATCAAAATATCCCGTGTTCGGCCGATTTTGAGAAACTTGAAAAAATTGACCATTTTCGAGGATCGAAAATAGGTGAAAACCAAAACTTTGAGCTAAGGCTCTGAAATTTATATCACTGCTTCCTCGACGCAAGGGCACATTCTCCACCAAATTTCAGTCCCGGGGAAGGTCGCGGGAAGTTCACAAAAAAAAATAAAAACCATCAAAAATATTTGAACTTGAAAGTAAAATATTAGTGCGCTGCATTGCTAAAGAGCTAGAGAGCTAGAGTGGGGCAGAGGAGAGGGGTAAGATGGTTAGCAGGTAGTGAGGGTAGTGAGTAGCCCCCAATTGCCCAGGCAGGGCCCACCGACTAGTCGAAAGGAAAAGAAGCGCGTGAGGGGCCCCTCACTTGGCATTTTATGCATTTAGACTTTTACATGTTTGAGTTATGTTAACTCGCACATGAAATTTCACCCTTCAGAAGCCAGTTATATATAATATTCCCCTATAAATATAATATAATAAAATATTGTCTCCTTACGTTGCTAGCCATTCGAAGGAAGTCGATGCTAAAACTTGGTAAAATATTCGCTCCAACAGACTACATAATTTAATAGAGTCTATTGTTAAACAGAGAATGTATATAGTATAATTGCATAGATGTCTAGTAAAAGTGGGCTAGGAGAGTTCTGATTCAAAGGCAACTGAATCACCCTGTATGTACATATAGGAGACTATGCGCAATCCCAATTCATACTTGTTATAAGTCACAACTGGGTGAATACTTTTTACCCTGATATGAGAAACGCCGATAACATTACCGAGAGCTGCAACTAGAGAAAACAACAGGCAGAATCGACTATAGCTAGTACCATTATTGTCTCCGAATTAATTGCTGAATTGCAAAGAAGCAGTGGAAAAAGTTATATTGCAAAAAATCGAATTGGATACGTGAAACGGCACGGTTCTCTTTCTTTGCTCCAAATTCTCTACAAATTAATTACAGAGGAAACTTTTTGCCTTATTGATGATGAGGCGTTCTTTGAACGTTCTCTTCTTTGTGTCGAAAAGAGGTTCGAAAGTAACCTGCTTGCACACTCAAGTGTGTAATGGTTAGCTCAGCTAGCCTTTCTAAGAAAATAAGAGACTATTATAGCTTTTATATTATAAAGACTGTAAAGGTTAAAAGGTTCGGTCTAAACTATTGCAACGGGTCTGAAAAATCAACCGAGCATGAGTAAGAAGAGCAAGTCGACAGAGAGGAAGCCAATCCCGTTGGTTGAATGTACGGTTTCGCCGTATAATTAGTAGACTGGCCACTCGCTCGATTATCATTCAGCGGTCAGTGGGTTTCACTGAAGCATAAAAGTGCATCAAAACAGATTCTACAATCACGATTTCTTTCTCAAGTCTCTACCGATTTTTTCTATCTACATACATATACATCATTGCAGTCTTTTCAGTTCCAAAGAAGATATTAAACAACAGATGCATTGTACAGAGAAAAGAATCCCAGGAAGGTGCGAAGGGATTAACGAACGAGAGTGTTAATAAAATATGAATTCTCTCATAAAAGCACATTTCTGAAAGAATACATTTAGTTGCATTGACGATGGCTGTAAAATGATTTGAAAGACCAATGAGTAAAACAGGGGAGATCTGCTTTTAAAAGAAACAACTATTCGAGTGAAGCGGACAGAGATTGCTTTATTTAAGTAGCGAAGAGCCATAAGTACAATGGAGTTTTATAATTGGCTAAGAAACAAAGAAGGAAAGAAATACGATAGTTTGCCTAAAATTGTACATTAACTCTAAAGTCCCCTTACTGGAGAAGCTGCCAGTATTTCTGGGACAAAGCTTATTTCCCCAGATTTAACGGACCGCTTGAACAATTAGAGCTACATAAGTATTAAAACTAGAACGCTTATAAGGTATTATGGAGACTGCTTTTTACGAATAAAAAGTCGCGATATAAATAAAGTGGTGAAGTCGATGCCCATATAACTGTTACCTTAATTTACTAGAACTTAACAGAAACGATAACCGTTTCGATGTCCGGAAACTTAGCTTTCAGTGCTCTCTATAACATCGCTTTAAAATATCATCATATTTCCCATATCGATATTAGTGTTTTTACGAAAGCTACACAACTATTTTTACAACACTTCGGAATTTAACATGCAACTCATTCAGCACCCGATTCAATATTATATATGTATTAAAGAGTTGTTGGAATTGAGTAGGAGATGTGCAGCTCCTAACACGCGATCAGCTCATAGAATATTGAGATCTAGAATTGAGAAATAGAATATTGGGCAAGGCACACCAAATTCCAAAGGAATATCATAAAAGCCCCAATTAAAGGGGACTTTCAAATAGTCCTTTCAAATAGCACAGAATTTAACATAAGTAAGAACATACTCGGAGAATTGAATTAAATAAAGATGATCAATCGTATAGTCACCTTTTCAAATGTGTATAATTGTT
Source organism: Ectemnius continuus (assembly GCA_910591665.1). Taxonomy (NCBI): domain Eukaryota; kingdom Metazoa; phylum Arthropoda; class Insecta; order Hymenoptera; family Crabronidae; genus Ectemnius; species Ectemnius continuus. The sequence continues at coordinate 14,693,688 of OU342864.1, read as the reverse complement.
GTAAAACGCAACAACGATTATAGACACATCGAAAATTCAAGCGAGCAATTCTTTTCAAAACGTAGAACTTCAATCAAAGACTGCCTCCGTAAAAAGTACTATTTTGTGGTGTTGAACATTTCTATAACATACTTATAGCATAAAGCTTACTTCATTAAATGCCTAATAATCCAGACTAATGATACGTTTGCATTGGAATAGAGCGCATACTTAATTACACACATACCTATTTAAGTTCACATCCAATCACACACAACGTCCAACATACATACAGATTTATATATATAAACCATTTGATCGACCATATTAAAGCATAATGTTACAAATGGCCGATTTTATAAACTATCGAATATGCAAAAACTTGTACGATATTAATGACGAGAATTGTATGCGTGGGTTTTGTTATTATGAATTTGCCATTCTGAACATATTATTGCTAAAGTTTGAGTATCTAAGTCTGGAGGAGGGAATCATAACGTACGTTCTCCTCGTCCTATAAAACAGGATTCGGGATACTCTGATACACTCGTGGCAATAATTAACAGTCTACTTCCTTTAAATCTTCCTCTTAATCCACTATTTTCATATCACACATATCAGAAATTAGTTCAGGATTCTACCGTATCAGAACCTTCCAAATTATTTCTTTGAATGCAATCGCAATAATTACGCAAAACTGTATTTTATGCTTACATTTAAAAGACAAAGTCAAGTAGGCCAAAAACTTGCATTCATTTTTTTCTTCGCCAACGGGTAGCTTTGATAAATTTTCTTTCTGTCTGACAAACACAAAGGTGTAAGTACTAATAAAGAAGTTGGTTGCTAAAAAAAGCTCGGATAAGCTATACTTAAAAGGGTTTCATATAGATGCACTATATGGCGAGAGAATGCCGTAAGAAAATATTAATCGAAGTTGAGAAGCTCAAATGCAATTGGAAAATATTGAAAAAGTCGGAGGTCACATTTATTGGTAACTATGCACTGATGAAAAGTAAATCGTTTTTGGAATGTCGACTTGGTAACGGTGAACTGTGAGAAGAGTGATTTTCAATGACTCTTCTCTTGGACGCACTTGTTTAAATACCTTTCTGGCAGTTGGGACGTTATTTCTTAATACTAATCGGCAGATAGATCGATTTCCCTTCGAGACTCATGTCAGAGGCCAACGATTTTCACCCCTCCAGGGGTGCGAAAAATTCTCTCCTCCGATGGCAATTCACCAATGAGGTACCTGTCTAAACTCTTGATTGCGTTCCTCGAGTGGCCTGTTCCAATAAATGCAAGGGTCGCGTCCCGTCCAGCATACTCGAGGAGGACATCGCCGCCACCAGGGTGACTCTCGATGAATTCGGTGCAATCATACACGTAATCGTAGACTGCGATCCAGCAGCTGTCAGCAGTATCGTGCCAGGCGATTTCGTCGAGGGTGATTAACTTTAGGGATTTTGGCTCTTCCTTCCCCGAAGACCATGACTCCTCTTTAGCCTGTCGAAGTAATCGCTGCTTTTCCTTCGAAGCTTCCTTCCTCTCGAGCGACGCTTCCTTCAAGTCTTCTTGAAAACTCTCGGCTTTCGAGAAAGCACCGGTTAAATCAAGAGAACGGAAAGTTAAGCCGAGAATGTCCATTCCTCCGAGTGTGGTACCAGCACTGAAACAGGAACGACCCTGATACCTCTCCATCTCCAACTCATTTACCCGAACCTTTTCATACAAATAGTATTACCGATCCATTAACTCCTTATCCATCTAATCCATCTAAAATGCTATACTCACTGTGCAGTTTTATACTCCATTACTTTTAACCTAACGCGCTACCGTCACGGTCAGTGAAGATTACTAAAGAAACGGGATTAAAGGAGTAATAATGATCACCAATAATTTGTGTGCAACCACAGCCGCTAAAGAAAATAATACTGATTCCTCTCCCAAAACAGAGACAGGAATCGAGAAAAGAACCGACAGTTACTCAATTACAAAGCGACAAACTCCTCTTATTTCAATTACCAAAAAGAAATGATGTTTGTATAATGGGATAACATATAATGTTTCAGTCTGTCCTAGCCTGATGGAAGAGTAGTTGTTTATCATAAATAAAAATGCATTAGTCATTAAATGAATACAAAAGAACTGACCTCGAAAACCTAAATAAACACGGTGATTGCCATGGTGGTCATTGGCGAACGTGACAAATACAAAAGTACCGTGAGAACAAATGTACAGTGATTCATTAAATCGATAGTTAATAGTTAGTTACTTCGGTACGTAATCAAATAAACGGTACATTCTCAAGAGAGGTGCGCCTCTTGAGACACGGCACACGGCACAATGGTATGAATAAGTTCGTTTGGCAATCAACGTGTTCAAAATTGTGCTAATTATCTCTCTGTAAGTGGGAAAAGGAGAGAAGTGGTTGTTGCACTTTCTGCCTTGATTTGAAATGCCTGTAGATACTCTAGTTCGAACTCTCGGTACATCGTCACTAAATCGGCGATGTCCCCTCTGTAATCTATGCAGTATTTGTAAATATCGGTCGATGTCCGGAGTAGCTTGAATTATATGGACTGGATGATAAGGAGTACGATAACCTTATGCGAAAATTCGAGTAAGTCAAGCGCATGAGCCCGATTTTCAACTCTCTTCGTTTCAATTTTTACAATTGTTTGACAACAGGTTTGCATGTATTCATCCAACACGCATTAGAGTTATACGTGCCCATAATTATGAAAGTGGTCCAAGTCATATGTTTCTTGTTTCGAGATATTTAATGAATTGCATTTGAATAAATTGAAAAATATTTTTACATTATGCGACATTTTAATTTATAATTTTATTAGTCTTGATTAATGGAAATTTATTATGAATATGAAATTTTGTGTGATTTTCATACGAAACTGTTGTTTTTAAAGTTTGAACTGACTTAGACCATTTTCAAAATTAACTGAATGTCCTATAAATGACTTAAAGCGATCAAGAACTATGAGTTTTATTTGAAACAATAACTTTAATGAAATAATTCATGAACATTTATTAATTATTTTTGAAAAGTAATCCATTTTTATCATTTCGAGTTTTTAAGATTCTTAAAATGTTGCTGAAAAACTGGAGGGATGTATGGTTATAAACACATAATATCTTTATGTTTCTCTTCCGTGACTGGTCTAGTGGTGGTGTATAATGGAAGTAACTTAATATTTCCGTATATTTTCAAGTTATGTTTATATATAGTTTCTTTAAAATTTTGACTTAGACCACTTTCATAATTAACACTAAATGAATTCCATTGTATAATGTTGAACTGACAACCACTATATAATAGTTCATTTTTGACGATATCGTACAAATTACATTGAATAAATTTAGTTTAAAATAATGTAGTGTGAAATACCTGATAAACATGTTTTTTTACAATTTTGACTTAGACCACTTTCATAATTATGGGCACAATACGACAACAAGTAAGTCAGTCTAAAGGTTTGAATTGTTTCCGCTAAAGTCCGCGTTTGAGTTTTGAAATAAAAGTGCGAGTGCGTGCAATGTGCGTATTGATAAGGTAGTTGAGAAAATATGTGGGAAAATGCTCTAGGGAATTGTCTACATCGAAATTAACTATGATAAATAGGAATTGGTCACTGTGAGAGAAACGTTCGATTTGATGAGGTTTGATCTTTATGAAGAAAGAGTCGAGCGGTGGTTGCAGCGAAGGTAGCAGGGAGCTTAATTGTTAAGAAACTTACATGAGAGGAGGTTGAGCAGGAGCGGTTGCAGTTGAATGGCGTAACCAGAGAGAAAAGAGAAGGGAAAAGTTGCCCTCCCATGGCAAGGAAAGTTCAAAGAGAACTTTCTGAAACGTCGCGACTGTGAAGCACAACGACTTCACGACTTACATCCCTCCTGAAGTCGACTGAGCCTGGCCAAGCGGCATCCAGCTAAATGCACTGTAATCTCCTTTCGTAACCGCGAAACTTCTGCCTCGACTATCAAATGACGTACATTCCCCGACAGAGCAGGACGTAATGTATCGGCTTGCTCGGCAGAATACTTGAAAAGTGACAATACGCCCACAGGATTCTCACTCGTGACTCCTGACTCCTGACTCGTGACCGCAACAATACAAGGGGTGGGGCATTTTCTCTCCAATCAACTGCAAACTCCCATCCGCTCTCAAACATCGACCCCGACCTTATTCCTACCAACATTCACCGTTTTCATTAACATCGACAATCCCCCCACTAACACCAGCTTCGCTGCTTCATCTTTGGTCACATAATAATACTCGCAATTGTTTATTCTGACAAATGTTTGCTTAATGATGCTCCGCGCCTTCTCTGTCTCTCATATCAAGATCACTCGATTTTCATCATTTCACAACTATCTTTTTTTTACTTAATGAATGAAGGTAATGCATGTCGATAATAATTTTATGGATGCTCTGCTTTCATGCAGTTGTAAAAATAGTTTTTTGAGTTTCAATATAAGCGATAAAAATTGGATAATGAATTACTGAAAATTCGAATATAATTCATACGTCACACATTTAGTCACGTAATTGTCGAAGAGTTTATTTGTCCCTTTTAATCATATAATTTAATTCTGATACTGATTGTGTGTTGTAGAATTGCTAAGACTTATTTTAATTTCTTAAGCTAATGTGTTTGAGGAGTATACACTACGAAATAAATAAAATATCGAAGTTAATAATGATAATTATTAGTAGCATAGCACCTGCCTCGTTCGCCCCACTTTCGTTTGGTCTCTATTAAAAAGGTATTGAAACGGTACGGTAAAATAACATGCGATTTGAGTTTCTATTAAACTAGACAAACACGAGGAAAGAAATCTCCTTTGAAAAAATTGAATGATGTAAGACATCATTCATGAATGATGTAAGACAAGATGTTCTGCGATGTAAGCAATACGGAGTATAAACATTTATGTATCCGTAACTTGTGCATGTCTACGACGTTAAGATAAGATCCTCTGCCAGAAAATTTTACAAGCTGCACCGCCACTAAATAGTTTTGAGAAACGAAACATTCGTGAAAAATAAAAGATGTAACCGACTAATCTGTTGAGTACCAGATTGGTAATTGATTCCTTTCGACTTTCAATGAAATACTTCTACGGTAAAATTCTATCACTTTCATGTTCTCATTGGTTTCGCATACTTCTTCCTCCAGTCAGGTAATAACAGAGAGATCCAACTTCTCATTAAATTTGTGTAAGAACTTAATTATTGTGTACTTCAGAAAGCTAATCAAATGAAAGGATTTGAATGATGAATGATGCCTAATGCGAAATCGAAAGGAATGAGTAAGTATGAATATGTATAATTTGCTCGGCAGCAGTTGCATTTTCATCGAATTTTCAAGCTATTTTTACTCAGAGCAGACGTGCCAGATGCAAAATCTTTAATACCAAGCGTAACCTAATTAACGGCAATTGGATACAAGTTCACTCACTCTACAGCTAACTTTAGGTGCAGAGTGCATGAACCAGATTGATTACGCGCCAAATTAAATTTTGTGATACTCCCATTATTGTGCGTAATACATTTTAAATTTCCAAACAATCCATGATTAATTAATTCAATCAAACTGGGACAGACACTGACTTCTGGACAAGTTGATAATATTTTTCAAATGACACTAAGTTAAAAGTTTCCTCAGAATTCACTCTAGCAAGATAGACATAGTCGGAGAATCGAGATTTTGGATTCCAAGGTATTTGAGGGTATCGTCATGATTACAGTGGAAGAAACCTATACCTGCATTGCTTAAAAATGAATGAAGGCTATGAACTTTAATGCTTACGAATAGGGTTACATATTTTTAATATACATAGAATAGTGTATCCTTTAAACATACATTGGAAAGGCATAAAAAAGTACGAATTTACCAGCTCTCCCATGCTTATCTACGAAAAAGTATATTTTATGCTAACATTTCATGGGATATTGCGCAACTACTATGATTTTCCTGGAACCAGTAAGAAAGGAAAGGGCGAACTTCAGTGCTATGAGCAAGTAACTAGAATCCGTTACGTCCTAAAGTTCAGAAGTGTAATGCTTACAATGTGGCATGATGTAAATATTACGTTGTCCGTGATAGATTGCAGAATTACATCATCCGAGAAGTTGAGCGCGAGATAAATAAGCACCACGTCCAAGCATACACGTGCGGGGTACGAAAAGCGCTTAGTGGCAGCCAGAGATATAAATTATTACGTACAGACATCTACGTATCTACATCTATACATACGTAAACATCGGTGATTTAGTAAAAGGCGCGTCATTTCTGTGACCTATCTGAGACATGCAACAGTCCTCTCGACAACTAAAACCACCATTTGACAATAGAAAAATAAAGTCATTTCTCATCTTTACTTTCGAGCGTGTTGTATTAGTCGGTGTAGAGTGAGTTAGTAACTTTCCAAGTATTTAATAAGACTGGTGCGAATGATTAAATGATTGGTTTGAAAAAGTGCACTAATGCCAGAATCTCGAAATATTAGGTGGGATTTAGGTGTAAATGTTTAGCACAGAATTAGCACAGTCTTGAAACTGTATTCACTACTTGGTTAAAGGAGGCCTTTTCTCAGATAATTACTTTTGATCATCGACGCATCCCTCCTCAGTCATGGTAGCGAAAAGGTTGGGGAGTTGGAAAGATTTGAGCGAAGAGAGTGTGCCCTGAGGGACGCGACACGCACTACTGAGGAGTAAGCTCGGCCAGCACAAGGCAATCAATTCACCAGGGAGAAAGGAAAATAATTCTATTACCGGTTGAAACCTGATGCGCACCTTCGAGGTGCACTCTTGGCTATGCACTATCTTGGTAACTGGAAACCCGACGGCTACCATCCTACACCGTACACACTTACACACCTTCCAAGCCTTCCAAGCCTTCCAAGCCTTCCCTTTATTTCTAATATCATTCATTCTGCCTCTTTTAACTTTCGACACCAATCCAGTCGATATCAGTAGATATTCCTATCCAGCCAAGAGGAAGAATACACAAAAAACACATCACTTCGATGACATGGCTTACCGTGCCTGGCACGCTCAATTTTCTTACAAAAGACAGCATTTTTACGATATCCGATGAATTATTAGTCATGACTCTCAATAGACGACACCAAAATGAAGTCTAATAAAGCAAAAATTGATGAAATTGCTGAGTGATTATAAAGGAAATAGAAGAGAGTGCGATAATTGTGAAACATTTTCTATAGTTGAATGTATATGTATTGATTACATGACCCGACCATCACTGGATACCTTCAGATATCCAAGGAATAAGAAACCAAGAAACTTCTATGCATAATTTATATTGTATATTAGAATAGATTCATTTTGCGTTGCTATTGAAGCTTATCTGTAGGATATCGCGGAACACGTGTTACTTGCTGTCAGTCATTTAAAGAATGATAATGAAGAATGTGTTACCTTCTTTAGTAAGTTGTTGGTTCACAAAAAACAACAACTTTATGAAAGACGATAATTTTGGGAAGAAAAACAAATACGAAATCACTCTTGCCTGAGTTATTAACATCACGTAAACAGTTATATCTCATGGACGGTATGGTGAAACAGTGAAACAGAGTACTTTTAAAATGTCAGTGAAGTGTGTACATAGAGTTGCTGGACTTTAGGAGAGGATATTATGACGCGTACTCCGATAAAGCTTTGCGTAAAATATAGATTAAAATGACTAACGTTAAAAATAAAGCGAATTTCATAATCTATTAATTTCGTGCTACTACAATACGTACTTGGGATGATTAACTGTCAGAAGATTATTCATACAAATATTAATAAATCAATATACTTCTTAATGATGCATGCATTGCCAGATGTCTGACAAAGTTTAAATCCTTTCGTAAGTATCCCATATAAAAAATCACATGCCAATCATGTTAATTAATCACTGTGTTAAAAGCTTGATTAATCACTTGAGTGGCATTTATTTTATTTGCGAGCTCGGGGCCAGAAAGCCAGCATAAACATGGAATTCGCACTGCCAATCATCCACCCAGAAACAGATGACAGATCCCATTTTCTCTTTCTCTTTCTTTTTCTTTTTCTCTTTCACCTTTTCGTCCCCATTTTGTAAAACCATTATTTCATATTACTTTCGCTCGAGCTCTCGCGCTCTTGAAATGAAAGCATCTTTTCGTCATATCTTCCGGAAATTCCAGTCAACTGTATCCATGCATACTTTCCTTGATATTATATAATTGCAGAATAGGCAGTTGATTATGAAAATACAGCTTTTCTAATACATCTATATTCGACCTGAAATAATTATTATGAAAGAAAAACAGGCCAGTTAGAAATAATCCTTATTTCTGTATTCATTTCTGGGGCATCCTGATAGACATAGAGATATCTTTAGCATCTTCGATTCATGCGAACGCTTTCGGGGACGATGTGAAGAAACTTTGAAATGCCAGGCATATTAGATGGAAAATCAAGCCATCCCGTGACTGCCATTTATCACATTAAAACAGACAATCCTGAGTGAGTCGGTCAATCTGAGTCAGTGGAATCAAGTTAAACTCGACATTCCAAAAGACGCGGTAGTGAAAACAAACTGGTGGCCACACGATAGAACGATTGATTACTGATGACACCAAAGAAATATATATATAGACCAGGTGCAGCATAATAAATTTACATAATAACTTACTATACTAAGCCTTTTAAGTCCATCGAAATATATACTTGCACCAATATTTGTATGGTTTACCCATTTCTAGATATGAGTAGAAAGTGTCATTTGTAAGACTAACTAGATTTTAACTTAATTAGAGCACATCTTGTTCGAAACTCGAAGCGTATTCTCATATGAATAAACAGTTTACTTTAAATAGTCTTTACAGCTTATGCTTCTTATCTTCTTGTAAGTCACGATTATGAGAAATGATTAACGATCAATAATTTTTCAAAAAATACACCGGTAATATGAAACATATTACAGAACATTGCTGTTGCTTTACCATATTTGCAACAGCTGATAAATTTTTATCACAAGTCGATACGTTATCGTCCGCCAACAATTTCACCGTTCTTCAATCGCTTTCTACTGACATCTGTCCTACACTCCTGAAACACTTTGCTGGCGTTTAGAAGCAATCCATCAATTTTCAAGATACACATGTTGCAGATCGAACAATTCAAACAAATGTAGCTTCTATTACTGAAATCTCGAAAAATAGGACATATATAAGAATGTTGGAATTTCATAATTTATCTAAAATTGCAGAAGTCAAATAAATGAGTTGGTGGTGAAAAATAAGATTTGCATCATCCATCTTCAGTGATTTCTTCATTTATCTGATGTACTCATGTTATCTCATGTATGTTTATACGAGTGATCAAATAGTATTCGACAGGAAAGATGTATAAATTGCAATGCTAATGTGTAATTTCCTGAATAACTTTGAATTGGTTAGATAATATGAAAATGATAGGAGAATTGAAATATTTGTACGGAGAACGGTAGAGAATGGAGCAGAAAAGTTCTGGGGTAGTTTTGAGAGGAGGAATGATGCTGTCATCGGGTAAAGTAGAGTACTCTTTCGGAGACGGCGAACTCGCGAATGACCCGTTTTCCTTGTCGGCGAGGGAATCTATTGAATTTTAGGAGCCGCCCCCAGCCAACTGGCTGCCTTCTACTTTTCCACCAAATCCTGGCACACTTCAATTTTTCCCCTGCCAACTGTTATATCTTTAAAGGTTTAAAGTTTAAAGCCGGCGTCAGTGGCTTCTAACATTCTATTACAGTTTGTAACGACATGTAATTCCTACCTATGCATTCTTAAGAACGTACATGGCTAATTTTCACTGACAACCAGTCGAAGGGAACCAGAATCATATGTAAAAACATCATTGTTACAATAGAATCGTTTCAATGAAAGTGGTATGATGCTACCAATAGAGAATGAAAAGTTTCAAACGCGTAACACATTTTCAGATTGATGGGAACTTAAAAGAAGTTTAGCAAAAAAAATTCTACATATAGTAGTAACAGTGTGAAAGCACCTGATTTTAAAATTGACTTGATTGTTGTGGGTCAAGTTTTCTTAAGTTTATCAATGACAGTATCTATAAGAGCACGATGGAGGGAAGAATGTCTGGTTAGAAAAGTGGTGAGTCTAGCTTTGGGTGCGGTAATTTCAAATAGTTTTGCACCAAGTATCGAAACCGGGAGAGAATCCGGTGAAATGGTATATGTAGGTAGATAGAGTAGGTCTGTCGGGTTCGGCGCGGTATCGAGGGGCGCATGTGCCAGAGGAGGGTGTGCAAAGGAGCGGAGCGCCACGACGCCGACGCCGACGCCGACGCCGACGCCGGCGAGGCCGAGCGACGAAGTACGGATAGTCGACTAGTCGCAATCATGCCACCACCCTGACCAACATCCCCGTAGAGAGAGAGTGCGCGCACGTCCATCAGGCAAACCAGGGGCCGGAAAAGCCTACCTTCCTCTCCTCCTCCGGAGAATTCCCTATCGAACTAGACTGAGGAGGTGAAGATTTTCGGGAGGGACGACATGGGAAAAGGCCTCGGTGAAATAGTGGATTCGATGTGGCTAAAGGGGTCAGAGAAATAGGGCTATCGACGGCCTGAACGAGGAGGAGAGGCAAGAGGCCGTAGTGGAAACATCGCCGGTCACGACGCTCAATGAGTGCGAGTGGGAGAAAGTGAGGAACGCCCTCGGAGGGAGCAGGGAAGAACGAGCGATCGACAACGTCCACTGTTAGGAAGACTCTATGTTAGAGACTGCGAAGAATGATCGAGTCGCGGGGCGCATCATCTTCGCGAATAGCCATCTATTTCTCCCGGCTAGCATGATTTGACGGCGCGCCGACCTCGGCAAAGACTAACTTAGCTAAAACTTGACAAGCAACTCACCGTTCCCTAAAGCTAAAGCTAAACTAGCAAGCTCTATCAGTGAAGACATTAAGTGGTGCCGGCAAGTGCATCTGGACCGAGGTTCCTTGCGAATCTAAGACTGATTACGCGGGTGCAGTCGAATTTTGTAAGGAATATCTGTGCTTAAGAACCGATGAAAGAGATAGGTGGATCCAAAGGAAGAACTGGGGAAGATCTAGCTTTTTATGAGAACGGTGCGAGAAAGTGTAAACTGTATGGGTGATCGTTGCTGGATAGAGCTAGAAAGTGTCTATAGACAGCTGGCAGTAAACGCGTGATCGTGTAAGAGCGTGTGAGAGCGCGTGAGCAGCCCTCTCCAAGTGCTTCAGGTGTGTGTTTTCATGTGTGTGGGTGCGCGGAAAAACGTGTATTTTTCCGCGGCACAGTACGCATTGCAAAATCTAGTCGCACGTGCTACCAGCCGAGCCGGATCGATTACCCGGAAGTGCTGCTGGCCCATGTTGGTTGCGTGTCTCTTCTGGCTGGAGCAGAAGCAGTGCTACCAGGAGATCGTTACCGGAGAATCCTCGCCTAAACTTGCCTCCAACTCCTTCGCTTTCTCTATCATCGTATGATAAACGCATCCAACAGTTGAGTAGAAGGGGTTAGCTTGGAACTAGTAGCTCGATAGAAAGCATAGAGGGTACGAATTACTAGAGAGTGTTCGCTCGCAATTAAAAGTCCTACCTCTACAGCACGCATAATCATTCCTATATTCTCGATCAACATAGATCTACCAGTTTGAGAAAACATTGCTCACCGGCTGAACTAGAGTCAACACTATACTCGAGATATTCTATATTTCGCCTTTTTTAACAGAGTGGAAGAATACGCCTTTAGTATTTGCTCCACTTTCGTCTCTGTTACGAAAGCGTCTCTGGGATTAGGACATCAACTGTGGATTTTGGTGGGTGGAGTGACCAAGTGAGAGAGAGAGGCCCGAGGCACTCCTCGGCCCTTCTCGCTCCCTCTCGCTCCCTCTCTCTCTCTCTCTTTCTAGGAGCAGCTAGCGCGATTAATATTGCACTCGCTGCTTGATTGCACTCGCTCCTGGAAAATCGAAGCGTGCTCCAGCAGCAGCTCTAACAGCGCAGCCTCTTTCTAGAGGCTCCCTCACCCCATCCCTCTCCCCACTCCTCGTCCCGGCCCTCCGATTATTACCTCACTCCATTCCTCCACTACAAATCTCATACTATTCCAACCTTTCTCCCCGTCTTATCAACATTCCCCTAGACTCTCCAACTCCGACCCAACTACACAACAATTTAGACATTGCAGCGGCACGATCAGCGCGCCAACGCGACATAACTCGGTTGCACCTTATGAAGTTTCGGCTGCGTTACGAAGTTGCATTATTTCATCATATCGTTGAGAAAGTTTCCAGGTGGAAAGTATCGTGCCTCGAATAAGCTCGTTCTGCGGCATACGTCTTTCAATCTGCACAGCTATTCAAATTTCGTCATTTACAATCGTAACCCATTCTACGATGCATTTCTTTGCTTGGAAATTTATAGAAATGAAGTCGACTTGATTTCGAACACCATTATAAGCCGTAAATTCTTAATTGATAAACCCAGCAGCTTGCTTACAATATATTGTAACAATCTATTAGAATAGAAGTTCTTTCTAGTTATTCAAATAACTTTCGTAGGTTTCATGTTGTTCGACTTGTTCATTATGTTCGTGGAAAACGTGCTTAAGACAATTAATGAGAAAATTAGGGGGTCCTACAGTAGAAGAGCCACAAGGGAGGAAACTAAAAGATAGTAATCATATGATGAATATAGTCATTTTCTATCGATATTCTACATCGCTATACTTATACGCAAGTGAATAAAAGTACTGGCATGTTTGCAATGGTAGGCTTACGAAAAGCAGATTCTCAGATATACACTGGAGATGAACGGTGAAGGTATTTTAAAATGTGTGTGCAGCACCATCGGTTTGCGCTTTCTTATTTCCGAGCTTGTCGAAGCCGGGAGCGTAAGAGCGACCTGGAATGCGCCGCGCCGGGGATAATTATTTTTCGTTGCCACGGATAATAATAGAGAAGGATCGATTAATTGATTTTGCGACAGAAAAAAGACGTGCGTCGATAGTTTACGCTCCCTTGCTTTATACAGTAACTTACTCTCCTGCTTCTAACCCAGTATGAAAAACGAGTTACATCGCCGATTCATCCCATCCTTTTTTGACACTGCATACCTACTAATACTAATATTCTATCCTCGGTTACATCAACCATTGAACCCACTGGAAGCCAGCTGTCGGTTTTTCGTTCTTTTGAAACCTTTCTTTGAATTTAACGTTAAAGTTCTCATCTTTTGTATATTCACGGGATATATTAAAAATTAGGTCAAAGAATATTCGCCTAGTTGTTGAAATTTTTGCCCGGCTATAAATAAAGCAGAGAATAGCTATTAAAATAAAAGTGTGTTAAAAGCGGGGCGAGCGTTCCAGGAAGTGAAATTGAAAAAGCGGTAACAGTGTTGTAGAAGATCCAACAAATTGGGAGAGGACTAAGTTATGCTTCAGTGACAGTAACAGTGACGTTGAGATGCAATAATGTTGTTTTTTGTTCTTCCTATTAAACTGAGCGAGAGAGAGAGAGAGAGAGAGAGAGAGGGGGGGGGGGGGGAGTGTGTTTGCGTATGTCGAACTAAGTTGCAAACGACAGAACCAAGTGACAGGCCTAGGCCGAACGCGCTCTAACTGACAGATTCCACTGTAGGCCATCTGCAGTAGAATGCTGCTTCGGCTCTAGTCTATAGATCCACTCAAACCTAACATTCTTTCACTCTGTCTCTTGCATCACACTCATTTCCCCCTTTCAACTTTCATACTGGATGTCTCTTAATTGTCATTCAACATCAATTACATCGTCACTAGTCACGTAATTCTTCGTGTTTCCAAGTCCAACTACACGCTATAAACGATCGATAACTCAACCATTCAAATCGATTAATGCATCGATTAGCTGATCGGACGATCGATTAAAAATCGATAGTATTTGAATCCCAATAAGTTATGAGCCAACATTGACAGTCTATAATATAGTACTACAAATTTTACAATTAGTATAGCGAGGTGGTAGAGTTTATTCGCTCGATTAGGTTTTGGCAGGCTGCAGGATAAATATTTTAATAAAAATTTACCGCTCCCGGAAAATGGTTGGTTCGGGATAATTACCGAAAATATGTCGAGTGCATATGTATATCTGATGGGATGACTTGTCCTCCTCCAATTGGTAATTCTATTAAAAACGAATCAATTATTCTGCTTTACTCACTTAATTTGGCAATAAAAAAATCCGTGGGGCTCATAGCCAGAGAAATTCAATCTTTTGCGCGATAGAAACTCCAAACTTAATTTCGTTTTTGCTTGAATAAAATTATTGTAAAGTATTGTGAACTGTCATAATGATTTGTACAGCTCGCAGATTCTTCATCCGGCCTACCACGAAAACATAATACATAACACATTTCAAATGCACACATTCCATAACCTAGTGATCTTCATTGGTATCCATTCGATTGCTAAAGGAGGTCATCGCATTTTACAGTCACCAGTTGCAAAGCACAATAACCCTTTAAAAGTATAGTCCCAATTGAAATATTCTGCCAGTAATTAGTTGGAAGCGTTCCTCGGTGCAAGGATGCAGTAGTCTTAATATTAGAGAGAATGCCGATAGAAGGTATATAATTAATAGAGTAAAATATTTGAAAAAACTTGATGATTGGTGGAATGTGAAAAGATTGGGGGTTGGTGGTCTTTTGGTGGGTTGGCCACGTGGGCAGGAAGGTTTCTTAAAAAGAAGTGACACCTCCCAGGCAATGGCGTGGATCGCTCGAGGTCATTAGAGCGAGGAAGCCGGCCCAGCTCCGTATTCCGTCAAATGGTGAGCGACGCTCGGTGGCGCGAGAACTCCTACTATTTATAAACGGTTTGAACCCGCTCGCACTGGCGAACCTCGGTGTCCGCTCGGCTCGGAGCTGCCGCCTCGTGGACCTCGCGTGGGGAACAATTCGCTACCCCATCCTAAAAATAGAAGCTCCTAGCTAGCTAGCTTAGCTAGCTAAGCCTCAAGTCTCAAGCTAGAGCTCCTCCTCGAGCGGCGAGCGTCGAGCGTAGAGCAGCGGCCCGCTTCAGACCGCACGCACCCACCCACCTATACAACTGACCCTGCTTTCGCACATCATCATCATCATGATGCTCACGCCTTCCTTCTAGCACTCGCCGATTCCCTACCTCTCCGAGCCACTATCTTCCCAAACTCGACACAACTACTACTTACTCTAACCTAGCTCCGTCACGCGCCAATCTCTTCTCTCACTTCGGCTTCTCCTTCTACTTCTGTTTCTGCTACTCGCCCTTTAACCGCCCGGCCCCGGTCCGGCCCCATCTTTCTCTCCTACCTGTTCCTCTAATTACAAGCCGAGACCGACCCATACAAATGCACTGGCTATCTGCAGCGAACTTGATCGAAGCTGACTCACTTCTTATAATTTCCTGCCAATAGATGAGAGTGAGCCTTTACTTGTTACGTTACTAGGAAGCTTCGGCGAGCTAGAGGTTTGCCCCGCTGACAGAAATGGTGTTCTTTGGTGAGAGTGCCCGAGATTTGGCGAATCTATCTATCGCTGAGAATAGGTTGTGATTGGGGTAAGAGCTGCAAGGGCGAGCCGCGAGAAGGAAGAAGAAGAACAAGAAGAAGAAGAAGCAGAAGAAGGAGCTGCGAATAAAAGAGACGAGAGCGAGCAGCGAAGAGAAGGGAAGAGAGAGGTTGGGGGGGTGGTGGGGGATCGGGAGCAAGAGGGAGAGCGAGTGGTAGAGAGAGGGAGAGAGAGAGGGAGAGGGAGAGACGGGGAGAGAAAGAGAGGAGCACATTCCGAGCGGATCACGGATGCTTATAGAAGCGTTGCGTAACGGCGTCAGACGGACAGTGAAACCGCGCTTGTTCGCCCGTCGAGTTTCAACAACTTGGAGGGAAAGGCCGATAAATCCTCATCCGGTATCAAATACGGATACCTTATCGGAACGAAGGGATTTGCCGGCTTTCGCGGGAAGAGTCGGTGGCGTCTGAGGAGTGTCGGCTTCGGAGAGTGGGAACGACTGCGCTCCGCTCGGCGCTCGGTTCCGCGCTCGACTCCGTGCTCTGCTCCGCGCTCTGCTCCGCGCTGGCCACCTTGGGCTTCGAGTTGACGAGGTGACGAGGTGCTCGAGGTGCTCGAGGTGCTCGAGGGATCGTGTAACACGAGGCCGCATCTCCGATCGGCCGGTTTTGCGGTTCAATAGTCGTTGATACATGTGTGCCCAGGCGGGGTTAAAAATCAAGGATCCCAGTGACTACCGGTTCGATCAGTGTCTGCGTCTCGAGAGAAGGAGGACGAGTCGTGCCGAGCCAGCCCTCTTGGGGAATGCTCGAGTGAGAGGGAAATAGAGAGAGGGAGAGAGCTAGGGCAACTAAGGAGGGAGTTTTTGGGAGGGAAAGTTGATGGAGGAAGTGAAGGACTAGGAGGGTAATGCGTGTTGTCGGGAGAGTGATCGGATTCGAAGGGGTGTAGATCGATTGCGGCGTGGCTCGAAGGTTTCAAGGCCAGGCGAGGCCGGGTGAGACCGGGTGAGGCCGGGCGAGGCGTAGTGTGGTGAGGCGAGGCGAGGCGAGGCGAGGCTGGCGGGATCCTCTTGCATCCATCGGAGAGTAGAGGAGACAGGGAGCAAAGCAGAGAGGCAGAGTACGGAGACGGAGAGTCGAGATTGCCCTGGCGCTCTCCGTCGTTCCTCGCAGGTCCGTTCCTCGGAGCGCGCGCGACTAAAATTAACCTGGGACGAATCTCACCAATTTTTCTCTCCACTTCCAACGCGTTGACTGCTCGAGCGCGACCTAGAATGCCAGGCTCGTTACAAAACGCACCTCGTACCATCGCGTCGCATCCACGCTTCACGGCTCCGCTTCTCTGAACATGCATTCCCTCCATTTACACTGAATTCGCGAAAATGCTTCGAGTGGTACGGTTCGCCAGGTTACGCGGCATCGTTTCTTCAAAGGGTGGTGCGTAGTGTGTGGTGCGTGGCGTGGTGCGTGGTGCGTGCTGCGGCTGTGCTGGAAAGTCTCTCTCTCTCTCTCTCCCCCTCTCTCTCTCTCTTCACGTCCGAAGTGCTGGCGCGTAAGCACCGTCGCGTCGACTATTCAGTAGAGCGGGTAGACAGTGGAGACAGTGGAGGAGGCGAGGCAAGGCGAGGCAAGGCGAGGCGAGGCGAGGCGCGGTGCGGCGTGGCGACGGTGTACCGGATTGATCGGTCATCTTACAGAGGTTCGGGTTCGAGTTGGGGGCTCGACGTCTCGACGGGGTTGACCAGGGTGAGGGCAATGGAGAAGCTCCAGGAGGGTGAGGCGCGCGCAGTTATCCCTGTTAGTGGGCCAGCAGCACGTCCAGCACGACGACAATAACGACAACGACCACGAGAAAAACGACGACAACGACCATCACCACCACCACCAACACCCGCAGCCCTAGCACCAGCGGCGGTAGCAGCAGCGGCAGCGACACCGGGAGCAAGAGGAGCAAGAGGAGCAGAGACCGAAGAAGGGGAAGCTGGAGGAGGAAGAGGGCGAAGAAGAAGAAGAGGACAACGTGGGTGGGTTAAGGAGGAGGCCGCGTGTCCGTGGTGCACTGGTGCGAGATGCAGCAGCCTCAATCGGGCCAGCAAAGTGGGTCAGCCCCAAACGGGGTAGCCGGTGGTGCCCAATTGCCGCAAACAGGTGGTACGGCGAGCCCGGCTCAATCTGGAGCCACAGGTACCGCGACGACAGCGTCGAATCGGCCCCAAGTCAATGGTGGTAGATTCGATTTTGACGACGGTGGCACCTACTGCGGCGGTTGGGAGGATGGCAAAGCCCATGGACACGGTGTCTGTACTGGACCAAAGGGTCAAGGTGCTTACTCCGGCAGCTGGCATTATGGCTTCGAAGTCTCGGGAGTCTACACCTGGCCTAGGTAAGCTTCTCTTTTTTCAATTCTTCTTCCCTTTTTTATCCTTCTTTTTCATCAATTACCATTATATTGACATTTTTCTTATATTGACATTCTTCTTTAAACATACAACTTGACAGGCGTAATGCAATGCTGCATAACCTAAGGAGACTTTCCCATTAACTAGCTTTTTGAATCCGAAATCCACCGCTTTGTTCAAATAAACAAGAGAAGTAATTTAAAGCAAAAATATTCAAATAAAATTCTTTTTTTGAAATCGGCACGTTCTCTAGGATTTCACGAAGCTTTTATATTATATTTACTACCATTTCATTTCCTACTTTCGCGGAAACTACACCCACACAGCAAATGTTTGTCCCGTGACTTTAATGGAAAAAATAATAGTTTACATTGAGTTTAGAACCCTTAACCTTTGTTTTGGTGGCAATATTAAGTTTATAGTGCGGAGTGATATTTGTAGGATTTACAATAGAATTGCAAAGTGGTCGAAAAGTCTACCACTATAGAAAATAGATTGTGACAAACCCAGTTATAGAAACTAGTCTGAGGACCCTTTCGTTAAAGGATAACTTCATCGGTATAAATCATCAGAATGACAGCTGGATCAGCTAATAGCACAATGTCCAGCCGGTAAACAATTGATAGTGAAACGCCCTAGTGGAAGTACAGTGTTTTTAAGAAAGAATATATTTAATCACTTTGGGAATTAAGAGATGTTGTCAGACATGCACTGAAGGGGGAAGAAACTGGAGAGACCTTGAAATGGCAAAAAAGCCAAGTTAATAGACTGATTCGGAATTGTCTCGAATTATGACAAAGCGTCCCTTTGTATATGAATTTAAGATGAAAGGTTAACCTTGACACATATCCCGTTATATACCTGAGCTTGTCGAGTGGGAATCCCCAATCCTGGAAGTAGGTCAGCGTGTGCAAGGACAACGCGTCCAGGTCACTCGGATTCAAGCTGGCAGAGGCTAGTTCAGGGCCACTGGAAACTAGTATCCTTCCAAACGTATCCGGGATACTATCACTAATTGATGAAGATGCATTCTGCTGCATCTAAATGCCGCAGTTGCTGAAACTACTGCCGCAATAGACAACTTTTCTACTTTCCTTCTCCTCGAATTCAGAAAAAATGCCTATCAAACAACAAATTGCCATTCTTAATTAACAAATAGCTAATAATTAATCATTTTTTAACAGACCCCCTGTAGTTCCATTATTCTCTTCAAAACCTCTTACTTGCTAAAGCTATTTACTAAATAATTGTTATTATAATGATCGGCCCTTTCATTCGCAGAATCGTTTTCTCTTTAAACCGTTAACGTACTTGATGAAAATAAACTTGCCTAGTGATTCAAATCACAGCCTTTAACTGGAAACACTATTTTAACAATCAAGCTCAAGAATGCAAGAAAACAACCTTTTTTGCGTTAAAGCATACAATTCGGTGCAAATGCATTAAAGTAGATCCTATTTCAAAGTGGTCGCAGAAGCAGTCTACTTTAATATTAGGGGACAAGCTCCAATTTTCTTACTCGAAAAAATAAGGAATCTGAGATCTTTTTCATTATCAAGATAGATCATAGCCGGCAAGTGGAATAAAAGCCCCATTATGAGTGTCGATCGAATTCAAACAATTCAATAATATTGTTGGAAAGTTGGTTCCCTCTAGAGCACTTGAATTAATAACCTCTACGGTCATCGAAAGCATATTAAATGTGTAATGATCTCGGAAATGAATAACTTTCCAAGAATAAAATAAAATTATAATACGTAATAAAGTGCTGCACACCCACAAAGCTGTATACTAAATGGAATTATAAAGTATTTACTAAATCAAACGTAACAATCAAAAATAAGTCTCCTCCTTTATTGTATTGCGCAATCAATGCTTATGATTATACTGTTTAAATTTTGTTAGTCTGTTATAATACCATATATTTGGAAATAACTAACAAATAGTTTGTAGTTTTGAAATTTACAAGCGTACTACGAATTATCGTGCAAGTACATCATTATCTGGAACAGGCCACATTCCCACTGACATAAAATATTATCGGAACAAACAACATTATTGATTGGTGAAGTAATAAAAACCCTGACTCATTGCGATTAAAGGATTAAGTAGTCCCACAGTAGTATAAAACAGTCTGGCAGCAAATACCAGGAAAATGACTTCGTTTCCGTATTTCATTTGGCATACTTATGTAATGCATATTTACATACTCGATTTGCACGTTCCTCATTAAACATTTTTCGTGTTATTGCAATATTAAGTTCGCGTATGCGTGGATTTGTTTTTGGATTTAATAAGGGAAATTTTCGTGAGAATTACACATTTTTCATAGGACTGTGCGGTTCAAATGGGTTACTTTATAATCACTGGATCATCACTCTGAGACCAAAACCATCTTTTAAATTTGATTTTATAAAATCCTAATAATCTCTTATTGTTAGAATGGCAATCACTTGCACGCTTTTTCACCAGTTATGCAAATAAATTGGATATAGCAAATTATATCCTGCAATATAAATCCTGCGAATGCATCCTTGTAGAACAATTTTCTGCTCACATGTTTCTTATTCACTGTAGTTGGCTTCGAAAGAGCACAAAGAATCGCGGCAGTTTTAATTTATCCTCAAGAATTGATTGTCAGGATTTAAATATTCTCTAGCGAATTCTCATGTAGGTAACGTGAAGATTCTGTTCGACTAACCAAGTTGCTGTTTCCGTTATTACCTCATACGTAAACGGGCTGTTCATCTTTCGAATGTTATCTATTCGTAACATTCAAATGTAATTGAGTAAAAAGTGTGAGTAATGGCATTATTATCAACATAGTCTTAAATTAAATTAATAAGTTGTTAGTGGTAGCAATCTGAAAGTTTTAAATATTTAATAATTACACTATCAATTGGTCGTTATTATGAAGATTTTATTTTACATCATTGACATGATTCGTTATAACAGTACATAATCCTTTAAAAGCAGCTAATCTATTTATGAAATCAAACTCTTGTACAGATAAATCGCCTTTCTAGAAACGTGCATTTGTTCCCGCGAAGATTATAATCAATTGTTGATTTAGTTTTCCGTGAGAGAAAATGGCGACCAAAGGGATTAAAATTTGATATTGTAGGTGTATAAAATTAAATAACGTGTAGCAACAGGTCCGTTCTATTGAGTTCTGTGTAACATACTCTGACATGTACATATATAACTAGGACATTTAAACCGATACGTTAAAAATGGGAGCGCCAACATTAAATCCCTTTGTATAATAATTGTGAATATCAAAGCTTTTACACATTTCATTTATTTAATCCTCGCCGAATAATATTGTTTTCCCTTGGAGCCTAGTTGAGCAGACCAAAGCTTAAAATCATGTGCATATTGTGTATGATGGGGAACTAAGTAAAATCTTGTTGCGTTAGAATGAGATAA
Source organism: Ectemnius continuus (assembly GCA_910591665.1). Lineage (NCBI taxonomy): Eukaryota > Metazoa > Arthropoda > Insecta > Hymenoptera > Crabronidae > Ectemnius > Ectemnius continuus. Next base: position 14,672,312 of record OU342864.1, on the reverse strand, counting down.
AAACGTAAATTTGAGGTAGACTCTGAATGCCAAGGTTTAAATAACATGCATAGGTGCAGATAGTCGCGGCGCTAGTTTCTCACCCAGACCATACTGGTAGAGTCCAGTGAGATTATAATTAAACGCCTTGTTAGAGTCTTTGTTTATTGTTAGTAGGTGGGATTAGTAAGCACTTCCGGTGCTATAACAGCTAAAGAGTTCGCGTCATCGGCATCGTTATGTCTGATTCGTCGCCATAATATTCCGCGATGACTCGTCTCCTACACCTAGAGAGCTATATTCAGCCATGAGCTTCTTTTCTTCCTGAAACCGTTGTACAGCACCCGACAAAATAGATGTCACAATCTAGAAAATGTTCGCTGAATAAAAAGTGACATTTTGTACTATGCGCACCTGTTATACATAACTTTGTATAAGTTCCCTTTTAGGGGAGGAAGCTTTCAGTCGCAACCCCCTAAAAAAGACTTGCATATGGTGTCTACATGCTACCAAACATAATTTTTTGTCTAGTGGCTGTTTCGCAGATGTGACAACTATTTTGTTGGATGCTGTATGTATTAGCAACTCTTAAATAGGCCGTCACGCTCCCTAACTCTCCATACGTATGCAGCTCTTGTCCCTTTAAATCCTCTCTTCAAATTCTCTTTTAATCCAATCTGATTTCTTACAAGATCACTCTACGGTATTCTACGATACTCATTCTATGTCGCCTTGCCAAATTTCCCAGAAGGCTAAGCAACAATATTCCCTGATATCTTGGCTAAAAGAACACTTCTGCAAACTGTACTAAGGTTTTGACTTTATGATCTACTCTCAAGGCGAGGCGATATTCGCTCGATCTACACAAAATTACAGATGAAAGTAGCGTCGAGATAGTTATTCAGGCAAAATCAATTGCTTAGTCAGATAGTTAGATAGATAGTTAGATAGATAGTTAGATAAATAGATAGTTAGATAGATAGATAGAGAGAGAGAGAGGGGGTGGTAGGGGGGCGAAGGGAGTGAGGAAGAAAAAGAGAAGGAGGCAGAGCAAGAGCTGGCATAAAAAAGCATGTACTCTATTTACGTCCTCTGTGCCAAATAGTATTAATTCTTTGGTCGGATTGAATGTAAATGTACATTTTAAAGTAGCGAGCTCTCTTTAATAGCGCCTTAGATATACATCTTTAAAAAAAATCTAATCATTATACTTTATATTAGAATTAATAACAATAGTTTTGAAGCTGGACAACCAAATCAGACATAATTTGATATATTACGGAAAGTGATTGCTGAAAGAGTTATATGAGCGAGGAAGGAGGAGGAGATTTTGAGAGAAGAGTTTTTGGGTGTAGCCCTATCTTGAAGCATATCGAGGCTAATAGTAGCGAAGATCGAGATAGGTATGTGCTTTGGCTGAAATAGAGCGAATCGAGGAGGCTCGCGATCCTATGACGCATTACTTCCAATTTCATATGGGCCCATCTATGAATGATGCCTTTGTATCATGCATAAGTCTCATTCGGGATGAGAACTCAATTAGTTCATTACCTGCTAGAATTGCGCTCCTAATGTTCTCCTAGCACGACAGCCTGGCCCACGTGCGCCTTACCAGTCTCTCACACCTTCATTATTCTAATTACACAACAATCTTCTCCTCTCTTGTTTCGCGAGATTTCCATACCGTAAATCATTTTCACTTTCCTCTAAAAACCCACTCGCTTGATAGCCTGCAATTTAGCATCCTATAGTGCAAAATTCCATAAAAAGTCTGTTGCATTAAGATAGTTCGATCCAATTGAAATGAATTAGCACCGTTTTAAAAATACATACATTTTATATTGAACCGAGCTTGCCAGATTCCAGGGGAAACATTCAGTGCATTTTAATCCTCGAAAGTTTGTTCGCCAGATAAAATGTTGTTTCCAGTTTATGCCCATAATTAAACGCTGTTACCAAATTGCAAACGCAACTGTTTCAATTTCAGCTTTGTAATTCCGTATTTCCCTTTGCAAGACCAGCTGAGCTTTCTTTTCACACGGTGTCTTAACAAAGGCGCGCAAGCTCTTAGGAAAATGTTGGGATGTATTATAATTTGTTAAAATTAGACAATTTGCCAAGTGTTTTCGAAGAGTAAGAGAACTTACTAATTCCGATGGTTTTATGCTGGTGTAGAGTGGATCTGGATTGTATGAATTTAGTATCGCGTTTCTCGAACAGATAGATGGATAATATCTATAAATGAAGAAGGCGAGAGGGTGTGGAATAAGGATAGCGTGTAAAAGAGCATTCGAAGGATGCCAACTGATTGCGATGCGGCTGATATGCTTGGAATCCAGTAATCACAGCGTTTAACAAAACCAAGAGTTTCGGGAATGGCGAGTGTTATCGGTTAGAATCAGCCCTTCACTGGAAAACGAGCCCCGGCTTTCAAGAACCCTTCTAGTCGGCCCTCGCACCCCTTTAACAGATCGTGACGAGATAACTCGAGCCCCACTCAACAATGCTTTTGCGTGAATGCTTATGCAAACACAATTTAATATACATACACCAGGAGTGGACGAGTGGAGGAGTGGCTTGAGAGCCAAAAGCGTGTTCAACTAATTAAATTCAAATTGAATTTTTCTTTCATCGCAATTACTTTCCAAATGGATTTCTACTGGCACGCGGGGCCTCGCGGGACCTCGCGGGACCTCGCGGGGCCTCGTGGCCTTCTTCTCGTTGAACATGCAAAAAACTTGAGTTCTATAAATAGAGCAATACAAGATTTATGTAAACATGGTGAGATTTTTTGTACCTGTTACATTTTTGGTCAATATTATTAAAGAAAGCCGAATTAAATCAAACATATGCCTGAAGTACTTGATTACTCGAGTATTTGAAAGCTTTGCATTTCATGTGCATGTCCCTGCAAACTTGGTCTGTCTCCGGCCCGGAAGTTGAAATTATTAGATTAGGAATGAGGGAAGGTGATCGATTCATCTGCTGAAAGTTAGATGGATTGAATGTTGGGAAGGGAGTGGTAAATGTGGAGAACTGGTTGACTAGATATAGTATTCGTTGGGCTTGATGTCTGGGAGAAGCGAGAAGTAGGTCAGAGAGGATTGGTAGAAGAGGCCCTACGGAAGGGTTTAAAGTTACCCGGTCAGTCCGGTGTTACCCTTGGCACCAACCAACCAACCGACCAACCGACCAACCAACGAAGACCCATTCGTCTAAATGCGTATCTGCCGAGGCAGCGGTGGGGGCAGGAAAAGTAGTGCACGGAGAAAATAGAGAAGGCACGAGACGGAACTAGAAAAGCCATTTTCTCCACCGACTATCTTCCCAACACCATCTCTCCGAAACATTCCAATTCAATTATCCACGCATTTGATTTTCGACCTTTCCCACCACTTTATTCCACTTACAATAGTAATCTTTCCACACTCAATACAAATGGTTATGCAATTCTAATCTTTCCTCGCCTTTTTTCGTACAGTCATCACCCTGCCTTTCTAGTTCTATATTAGATAATCGATTTATTATACATACTATTATTATGTAACAAGAGATTTATTGCAATGCTATTTATCATGGCTGATAAATAAGTTTCGAGCTTTTTCGTCATTTAGTAGACAGCCTGGCAGATAAGAAAGATTTAATACATTTATTTAAACAAGTAATACTGAATCAATCAAGATTTATTTAACTTTGAAACTTAAATGTTGGATTGATGATGGTTATTACGAATAATGTTTATATAAACAACGTTATATAAACAAAAGCTGGGGCTTTTTAAATACCTGGCAACCGAACAGAGTTTGCCCTGCCAACATACATAGTTGATTGTCGCTAATTTGCTCCAATTCATCGAAGAGCTAACATTTGATTACGAATTAATAACGCACCAAATCCGATGGAACTTAATCGTTCAGAGGTAGTTGCAGTTGTTTATGAAAACAGGGCTTCAATCCTGATGTTTATTCGAATCAGTGTTCGATGGGAGAACAACGCATTTGGCCGCTCAATAATTTCCATAATTGATAATGCTGGTGCTGACAAATTAAAAATTACCTTAGTTTCGCATCCATCATGTTGGTCAATTCATAACTTTTAGTACGAAAAAACTCTTGTGCAAACGTCTCATATATCTAATGCATTAAAAATTGGAGTTAACTCAAACAAAAGTAAAGTCGACTTTTATAAGCTTTGCAGAAAACGTCGATAAATTACTGTTGTAATTGAAATAAGATGCTATTATTCCTCAATTGGTCAATTCAAATTGTGCGCACATGTAAAACGTAAATAAAACCTTTTCATCGGTCCTGTAAAGATTAAGTAAATGCAATATTCCTTTATTACAGTCTGAACAAGCTGAAATGCCCGTGACATAATCGGTATTCATTGTTTAGACGGTTCTCCTTATGCTGAAATGCACACTTTTTTAAAAACTTTCATAATCAATGACAAATACCTTCACAACGATTGGATAGAGATTCTACGCGTGGAAGTGGGAAAGCGTTGTGAAGAAATAGATTGCGAAATGTTTATAGTTCAATTTTCAAGTAAAGTGGAATCAGAGTCTTTTTATAATATACACGATATAATTACTTCGTATCATAGGAGTGGTGGCAACTAACAATCATTATGAATAATTGCTAGTTTATTGGAACGAACAGTGAGAAATGGTCGACTAGGATGTTAATGATACGAAAGGTTGAAAGGTATCGGTGGGTGGATGAGAATGAGGAAGCGTTGTATTTGGAATGAACGGAAATAGAGAAATAGGGAGGTAGCCAAAATGAGGGGTGTTGTGTCAGGGTGAATGGGATGATGGGGGCTCCTCCGTGTTTGTCCGGAGGGGCGAGTTCCCAGAGTTCCAACAGTTCCGAGTCCCGAGTCCCGATTCCTGGCTGTGGGCTGCCGGGCTTCCTATCTAGGCCGAGGGAAGAGTGACGCCGCGCGGCGCCGCGCCGCGCCGCGTCGGCCTTCCCTTACCGTCCAAAGTAGATCAAGGTCTTCGTGCCACGGCTTCCCACAGGCTCCCTATAAGGCACCGAGTATATTCCATCTCCTTCCTATCTCCGCTAGGAGCAAACCATTTCCCTGCATCCAATTAACAGCTTCCCTCTTCTGCATCCTCGCCTTATTTATACATACATACATATGTATACATATGCATATTATATCTTATCGTGGTTCGCCTGTTAAGAACACCTTCCAACATGCTTAACCTTTGAGTTAACTCGTTTCTTACTTAACTATCAGTTCGATTAAGTACTGCAGAACTGGAAGTATAAATGGAGCAACAAATGGACGAAAATAATAAAAATGTGCAACTTTGAACAGTTAAACTGCCAAAACACGAATAGTGTGAATCTCTATATGTAGTCACTATAAATTTACAACGCTGTCCCATCATTTTTACTCGTACGTTTTGTCTTATATATACATCCGATAGGAGTTCCAAATAGCTTAGTATTTATTACGAACCACTTTTCATGTTAAACGTTAAAGACGCTTGAAATTTGTATTACAATAATAATAAAGTACGAATTGCATTGTCCTTGTACATTTCTCGCAGCTCACTATCTTCAATATTTCCCCTGTCATCTAGTATTGGAAATCTTAAAGAGATACATGTGTTCTAAATTAATTCACACAGAATTTGTTAATTTAATTGAACGAGAATGCAGAAAATTTAAATGTACGTAGTGTTAAAATACACAATGACTATCAGTCATGTAATTAAACTTGATGGTAGTGCCGATGTTGTTAAAGTGTCAAGGTCAAAGTGTGTGTTAGTAATTTCAATGTCTTGTTAGCAAAAAGCATGTAAGTAGAGAATAGACACAGAGTATGTGAAATCAGAAGAAAACCTTGTCCAGTAGCCTGAAACGGCACCTATTAGCGGTAACGTTAACGAACGGTTGCAGTAACTAGTTTTCCTTATTGATTTTTCAGCAAAACCGCAAGCCAAACTTGATCTAGGAATTTTCTGTCGGGGCAACCTATTGCAATATTATTGGCGACAGCCGTGTCGCCTCTGAAGTTTCATTGTTCTACTCCAAACTCTTTGATTAAAATTTCGGCCAGCTGTACGCTGCGCCGCCACCAGTTTTACCCTCAAACTTTCCTCATAATCTTCTTGCGCCGACGAGATATTACTCACAATCAGTTCGGTGCAGCACTATAGCGACCTCTCCCAATAACTAGCAACTCCCTCACTCATTCACTCACTCTCCTTTGCTTGCTTGCTTGCTTACTTGCTTGCTTGCTTTTCTCAACTTTTCAAGAAATAGAAAACTTCCAACCAAAGCAAACTTTTCTTTATTCCTTTGTAGTCTAGTTAGTCCACTGGGAAATCACTGATTCGTATTACTTCCACTAGTCATGTCTATCATTTTTTAACTCTTGACTTTTGAAGCACTTTGAAATGCCAAGAAAATTGCGGCTTTCTTGACTTTTCAAAGGTGATTCTCAACTCTTAACAAACTCTCTGATAATCACAAATAAAAACAATTTGAATATTCTGTTGCACAAGAAACATCAACGGTGTTGGCTCAATGTGTTATGGATTTCCTACAAAATCAGTGCTTAATCATCAAGCCGATTACCGGACGACTTATAGTCATAACTCTAAAATATTCTTATAATCTAGTCACAGACGAGTTATTTAGATAAATTCTTGTCTATGATATATCAATGCTAAAAAAGCTATACCACTGTTTGCAAATGTAACGTTTAAACATAAAGATTGAGAAGCGATCAAAGTAGTATTAGTATTGGTGTAACATATTCCCCTTTAAAAGAAAAGAGAAAAACCGAATTCAACATATAATTGATAATTTGCAATTGCAGGAGTTTCTAGAGATACTTGGAGATCAGAACCTTTCGATCTTTGCAATAATTATATCGCAGGTATTTGTTACAATTGCTCGAGGGAGTAAAGCTCCCTCGATAGGAACTTTGATTGTATCAAACAGTTAAGATTAAGGAGCTAAAGTTAATCACGACTAGAACCTGAGGAAAGATGAAGCAACTGTCTTAACTTTACAGCTCAATTAGGTTTCCCGATATGTCCAAGCGATTACTGTGTTTATATTTACATTTACTGGGAAACTGAAGTAGAAATGAGAAATATTGGTTAGTCTGATTGAAGATTTGAAGATTTAAAAATACGAAAATTTATGATTGACAGTGGCTCCTGTTACGAAGGACAATGGCAGAATGGAAAGAGGCATGGGTTGGGTATGGAGACCCGCGGTACGTGGATATATCGCGGCGAGTGGACCGAGGGATTCAAGGGAAGATACGGTGTACGACAATCGACAACATCGACCGCGAGATACGAAGGCACATGGTCAGGCGGCCTCCAGGACGGTTATGGCTCCGAAACCTATGCTGACAGTGGTAAGTCCAACTTTTCCATATCTCTCACAATAATCGACCGGCACTCTTTCTCAGAACTTGGTCGATTTCAGTATACGTTGGCTAACAAAAAATCCACTTTATTCAGAAACTTGTACACACCGCTACTTATTCTTTTAGTCCGAATTTCCAAGACACAATATTCGTTCATATATATGCAGAGGGAATTTAGGGCAAAATGGATAACTGGCGTGCATCTTCTCTAAAAACTTATACAAATTCGACTTTACCGCGGTTTAAGTGCCATTTTTGGCACCAGCCAAATGTTTGCAGCTCGGCATTAAGCAGGTTGGCGTCAAAAATGAGAATAATCAAATCGGACTGAAATGTACACAGAGTGCTAGTCAATAGTGGCTGCAGCTCTCTCCAAAATTTCAACTTATTTGCCTCCACAGTTTTCGAGTAATCAGTTTTAAAGCTTCAAAATACGTGATACAATAATGTTTCATGTGATAAATGAGACGTTTACTGCCAATCAGGCTAAGTTTCAAATGCTTGATCCGTCCGGTTTGAGAGAATTTCAGCAGAGAGTGAAAACCTATAAAAGAAGGCGGGGTATATCACAGGCTTTATTGGAAATGGAATTTTTCTGCTCAAAAATTGATTTTATTGCAGTTTGAAAGAGGGCTTACACCTTCCCCTTTTAGCTCCGCGCCAAATAATCCCGCCAACCTCTTTAAACGAATCCATTATATTAGAATGTTACTGCATAAAATCTAGGCTTCGTTCTCTGCTACATTTATCAAAATTCTGTTCCATCGATTCGAAGAAAAGTTCTGAACCATTACAAAAGACTTTGAGGTGATCCTCTAGAAGTGGGATTACGTAATTGGGATTTGTTTATGCCGACATGGATCCGTCCGATCGGGAAAGGCACTAAGGCAAGGACAGTCGGAGAGGAGGAAGAGGGTGAGGGTGAGGCGGAATTTGAGGGAGGAAAGCGAAATGAAGCTGTCAGCGGCAGGTAAAAGGATATACCGCGTATCCTTGCCGTTGTCAATACAATAGACAGGAATCTGTGTCGAAGCCACACGTGTTCCAACCACGTGATTCCAATTTTATTTCAGCTTCCTTTGAATCTCGGATAATTGAGTGTGTAAATGTCGATAATTCGTAGGGATAGCGTCACCTTTTTTCGTTTCATTCGTTCGTCGCTTACATAAGCGACATTTGACAAAAGTCTCTGAAAAATGTTGGAAAAACCTACCTAATGAAGCTAAAATCCTGCAATACAAGTTAAATTTAAGAAATTAGTACACAGCTTGACAGCACAACTGGTGAAATGAACTGTTGGCAGTCATCAAACTGGCTGACGAATTGTTACTTATCTTTCCTGCTAACAATGAAACAAATAGTGGATTAGTCCAATCTAACTGTTAAGTTTAACGAGACCAAAAAAAGTTTGAAACGTACTAAATGCAAGTTTTCGTTATTGTTTCCCCGGTTGAATCTTCTCTTAGCTGGTTCGTGGAAACTTGGCAAGCTAGTTAGTCTGGCTCTAAGTAGAACGTGGCTACCACCATTCCGGAATCTAGTGCGGCGCGATTCCTAATGCTCGAGCCACACAACACACTCTACACTCGACATTCGACACTCGACGCTCCTATACTATCTCATGCTCGGCCCATCAATTAAACTTTTTTATTGCCAGCCTAGAGTATACTCGCAATAAGTAATATACTTGCAAATTCATGGTTTTCATCTAATCTAGTAACTTGAGAATTCCATCTTCCACTCTACATAGACATGTCTTATTTCACATTTTCAATCTTTACCTCCTACGCCTCTCGTTCTTCCAAATTTATAAATGAAAACCATAACTTTAACAAAATTATATTTATTTCCGGGTTAATTTTCTTAAAGTTATGGTTCTCATTTCCAAATTTGCAAGAACGAGAGGAGTAGGAGGAAAAGATTGAAAATGTAAAATAAGACATGTCTGTGTAGAGTGGAAGATGGAATAGATTCCGTTTCCTTAAATGGAATAGAATAGATTCCTTTTAATGCTTAGTAAAATTCGATGTTGTTGTATTATTTTAATGTTTACTAAACAGTCAATACAAATACTCATTTACATTTGTGCAAAAGTTCCTAGAGAGGGAAATCAAGTACCAAATTTTGCATTTGAAAAGTAATCATTAGTATTGGTCTCCGAATTAAGTTGGACAGATTCAACTGTGAGGAAACTAAGTGGGGTGAAGTGGACGCTAAAAGTTATGTTATTAAGTCTGATAAAAATGCATCCTTCCATCCCGCATTTGACATATATCTCGGGAATCCGAAAACAAAATAGAAATCTTTTAACTCTCCAGCAATGCATTGTATATTGGGAAATGAATTATTTTGATGATAAATGTTAAACAAAAATGACTCGAAGAAAATCTGTGTCAGTGGCAGTTTTCTAGTGATGCCAGCATCAGGCTTGCATTAACCTGGTGCACTGAATTCTTAGCTTAAATTTATGAAATCTGATTAATGAAGATAGCCTGCTAGTCTATATGTAAATTGTTGAGTGCGAGAGCAACCCATTCTACATATGAAAGTGGAGCGACACGACTGCCCATATCAGGGTCGCATGGTTAGCATAATATAAACAGTTGCGTAAATATGGTGCGTGACTCTATTGCGTGCCGCACTCCTAGATTTCGCATTGCGCCGCCTTTTCTCACCGAAGCCATCCTTGCGTCGCCAATCCCACCAAAAACATCCCCGCTTCCTACCGCTTATTCTCACTAGTTTACTACCGCGACGAGGTTTTGCACTAGAATTTCGAGTGGCTTTTGCGGAGAAAAAGAATATAAATTCGATATTTTTATATAACACGAAAACCAAGTAAAGTTGGATATTTAAGCTACCCTTATTCTGGGCATAGTCATGAATAAAACATTGCTCACACTGTAAAGTGGATACGTAGTTGACTATCTGCACCTACATGTAGAAGCAACACGTTGAAGAATGTTAATAGCCAAGTCAAGATGTAACTGGTGAGAGTCTTTTATCCGAAACGTACGGCTTCTATAGACAATTTAATCAGTTCACTCCTTTATCTACTAGAGAGCAAATCGTTTATATTGTATTACCTAAGTAGTACGGTTTTCGGTGTGTTTATTTACTATTCAATCATTAATGGTGTTCAACCGCAATAATGTATAACATGCAATATTTACGCAATATGTACGCAACAAGATGGGCTTTTCAAGGAGAAAGAAATTCAATTGCTTTTATATTCTCTAAATTAATTGAACATTGTATAAAGATGCAAAAAGAAATTCAATAGCTTGTATAGAGAATACACAGGAAAGGTAAATTATAGATCATCATAGAATCCTAACTCTCGACATTCGCCTTTGATTTGTCGACACAAGTATTGGTTGTTCGCAACTACCAGACTAATAGTGATCCATTAAGAGGAATGAACTGACTCTAAGAAGAGAAGAAATAGGTAGCAGGGGATGGCGAATTGAAGAGAAGCTGTGAAAAAGATATTAAAGCGAGAAAGTATGTCGGAGAAATTGCACGGATAAAGTGTAATTGGCGGAGGTTGACGCATTAAAAGTAGACAAGTTGGAGAGTGGTGAGCGGCGAGGGACGTGAAAACGACACGCGATACTGCAGTGACACGAGAAAGGAGATAGGAAAGACGAGAGACGAGAGGCGAGCGACGAGCGACGAGAGATGTGAGACGAGGGAAGGGTGAGGGGTGAGGGGGGGTGGTGGTGGTGGAAGGGAGGCGGAACGTGGTAAAAAGGGGGCAAGGCGTGGAGGGCGGGGAGGACGCGGAGGGCTTTTTAATCGAGGTGGTTCTGGTTTGGCCTGGCGGGCCGAGACAAGCCGAGCCGAGTCGCGCGCGCTATTATTGAGCGCAATCTGCATCGTTGAATACTCTTAATATTCCTAATGGCGGTTTTCAGGCTGCTTCTTCTCTCGATGGTACTTTCTCCTGCCTCGGAGCACTCTAATTCTTTGTCATTCTCCATTTGGGCCAAACGACTTCTTATCCCGTTCTCCTCGTCCCGCCCACCCTTCCCCAACCCTTGCCGCGCCTAGCGCTTTTACCGCGAGAATAACAACCGTCTGCTCTATAAACTTTTCATACTACCTCCACTAAAGTCATACAGAATCAATCACTCGGAAGTGCATGTCAAAATTCCAATATTCCGCAGATACATATCCTAAATTTGATGTGGTGGTAATGGAAAACCAAAATCAACTTTATACGTACAACATTGATCGACAGATTGATGGGATTGATAGTGCTTTAAATTGTAAAGACTCGATCACAACATGCATTGGTAGTGGTAGAAATTGTCTAAAATTGCGCTTTTTTAAACAGAAAGAAGAAAGCATGAAGCGTAAGCCAATCACACGTTAATGGAGTAAGGATACCAAAAATTCTGCATCAATAATTAATTGAGTACATGTAAAGTGTTCGGTTATCCCTCCGTATCTAAAACTTCATCCATATTAACTGGTCCGTCTATTAGATGACAATTTTTATTTATTTTCCCAATTATTAAAGACTGTACCAGCTGCAAGTTCGAAAAAGTGTAGAGTTTCCAGCTTTTTATTAAAAATGTTGAGTTGTTCGGATTAATATTCAACGACGATTTGATTAGGCTTTTACGTCTTACTACCTTTGTCAAAGGGATGAGTCTATCCAACAGGTTGTAAGCGGATAAGTTGCAACATACATAAGCGTTCTTCTATGAACCCTCCTGCTTTCTCTCACGAAGCCCACACAATTCTTTTTAAACGGATTGTTTTGCGATATTCCAAAGACACGAATGCATTTATATACGTAAGTGTAGAGAGGAATAAATATACACAATGTAGACAGGGATTAAGCATAATTAATTGAGATAAATATAAATGTGATTAAATTGAAACAAGATGCAAATAAGATGCATTTCACATGGTGGCGTTATGCTGCTATGTTATAATGAAGGAAATGAAAGAGTGGGTGGATTGATCTATTATAGTGAAACGTTATGAGGAAGTAGAAGGAAGCCCGTCCTAATTGCTGTTAGCACCAATTGCCAGGTTAATATTCATTATTCTCGGGAGCGCGAATAATGAATTTGATGATAGACGGGAAGGAGTGGATTCCTCTAATCGAAGGAGAATGCAAAGGCAGGCAGGCAGGCAGGCAGGCAGGCAGGCAGGCAGGCTGGTCCCTGGTGCGAAACATAAAGCGGCATTTAGATCGGGCGCGATAAACGCGTGAGTCAGACGCGGACTATTTTCACGGCATGGCTCGGCTCGACGTGGCGAAAATTCCTCGAACACACTGCCACGACCCAAATTTCCCTCTTCAGGTTCACCCCATCCTATTACTAAACTTCGGGATTTACGCTATCTTACTTTCGTCATCGCTTATACCACCCGCGCTACTCCTCCAGATTTCGAACCTCTAACCTATCAATGCATGCCTTCCTAGTGACAGATCTTCCTGCTCATATATAGATCGATTTTCTTCCATTATCGTCACACTTTCTAACGTAGATCATTTTATAATTCTATCTATTTCTATAGTAGATCTTGTACAGCATTCACTTTTTTAAATCCATCAAATTTGGCTCTATCATACTTTTATAAGAATATTTACTTAGTGCACTATTGTATAAATTCTACTAACTTCCAAATGTCCATTATTGTTTTCCACGGTATATGTATACTAATTGGCCTAATTAGAAATTAGGATGTACTACTGAAGTTAATGTACAAAATCCTGTTACTGTAACATGTCACAAAATTCAACTACTGAGTATATGTAGATATTTGACTTCGACAGCTGCACTGTCAAGAAAGATTAAGTTAACTTCTCAATTCAACTTTGCTATCAACGATCAGTTCCGATCACTGAACCTGCAATATCACTCAAATCTCAATGTTAATATTCACATTTCGAAGGAAACCGAAGTAAATGCATAAGATGTACAAAAAACGTTGCGAGAAAAAGCGTATGCATGATATTTTAATGATTGGAATATTTTTGTTCGAAAGCTACTATCAATACGGTTATTTAAGCGTTCATTACTCGTTAAAAAAAATATTCTTTTCGCTCAAAGAGCCGCGCACCTATCACACCCAAATAAGTATTCTCTTATATGACCTAATTTTTCATTCCGGAAACATTTCTGCATGTGGCGAAGTCTGATTTTTCGGCACACTTACTAGTGCAGATATATCGGTGGTAAGTTCGGAGTGAATTCGGCACACCGAACTTATTTAACTCTGTTAAGTACACTCAACGCAAATGATTCTGACGCACGAAAAATGTGGGCGTCGCAATATCTGTTGGTAATTTTCCTGCCTAATTTCACGTATGTAAATCTCCACTGGGAGCCAAGCTAGTAGATCAGCCGAATATCCGACAAATTGTGGAAAGATAGTTTCGTTACGTTTGACTTCGACAAAAATACATGAAATTAGATAATTACACTTGTTACTTGACCAACTGTCATGTACCGAAGGCCTTCAAAAAAAGATAGCCTTCGTTCAAAATAGAAAACAACAAGTTGTAAACAACTGGCTTAAGTTAGACCGTATAGGGTAAAGTTCCGTAAATCGTCCTACTTTCCACTGTACAACTTGTAACTCAGAAATGAAGAATATCTTTGCTTTCCTTAGGTCCTAACAAACAGCAGTATTTCCTTTTTCTTGTGCAATTTTTACTATAACTAATGTTAACCCGCTAATCTAAAAACGCGAATAAAATAAGAATTTAATCTGTCAATTGAAATCTAAGAGTATGGTAGTTATTACCTTTTTTCGCAAAGATGATTATTTGTCTTACCCCCTCTGCAATTCGACTATAAAATGTATCAGAAAATAGTAACAATTTATTTAACAGGTTTTCTGTAAAAATTAATAACAATTCAGATTCTTCTGGCAAATGTTTCCAGTCAGTTCGAGCATCATTGCTATACTCCAAAGGTATGAGCTAATCTAATAAAAAGCCGGGTGGGGGTTTGGTGAGTGGCCGAATTTTGGCAAGCTTACCTTAAGCAAAGTCAGATGCGTACAATTAACGACAAAGTTGGGTGCTATAAACTGCAAATAGGAATTGCACAACCGTCATCTGCCGATTGATGGCGCAAAATCCGAGTCCAAGCATACTAAATACAATTTGGTCAGGAAATAAGCAAATGTTAGAAAAAGGAAGTCATGGGTGTATTAATAAGGCTTTCCGAAGGAATTGTGTGTCCTTTATCAAATTTGTACGTATAGTGTACTAGAGAGTGACCAAAGAATACATATAGTTGTAAAATAAAAGTAGTAACATATCTACGTTACATAATGTTATTGTAACGTTAATGTATATCGATGAAAGTCCCTACTAACTGATAGATATACATATATAGTATATGCAATAATGGGAGGATAAGTGTAATAAAAGTATTGATCGGAAGGTCGACACTGCGCCGACATCGCGAAGAAACCATTTTGAATTGGTTGTGGAAATGGTCTAAGCAGGTGAAGTGAGTGATGAATGTGGGAAATTGATGGGATGAAATTAGGAAATGGGGAGATGGAGTAGAGCTAATTTGGCCCGAAGGGAGAAGATCTCCGGTGTCGGTGGCACTCGAAAATTCTCGAGATTGATCGAAGCCGACTACGCTCAGGACGCGTACCTCGGCTTTCCTATATCGGGTTCACCTCCGACCTTCGAGCAGCGCTCCTCCTTATGGTGCGCCTTCTCCTTTTTCTCCCCTTCGAAAGATACATCTTACTCCTGTTGCCTCACCTTCAACTTTCAACTCCCAACTACCAACTCCCCAGGATTACCTGCAAATTACCTTTTCCCGAGATACAAGCTTCTAATAAACAAGCCTCGTAAATTCCAAAATGTAACAGCAAGTCTTCTCAATCTCTATGCACCTGCAGCTTCCTTCCCTAAATCTTCAAAGGCACATTTTTCTCCCAACCCCATGAGAAAGAACTGCCGTCGACTTTCGACTTGGAATAGAATTTCTCTCTTTCATGAAGTCTTGATATCTTATTTCTACTTCTCGATCGGATTGGCACGTCTGCCCCGATAAATCCTCAAACAATTCGCATTCTCTAAATTCTCTGATATTTTTCAACGTCAGAATAATGCAAGTTAGGCAACCGAATAGTTTTGTCAGCCATTGAACTTAAGTTAACAATCATTGAAGATTTTAGCAGTAATAATCTTTGCCCTCTATTAACATGAAAAATATTACAGTATATAAATTTTATAACATGCATTTTTCCTACTTGCTACCATTAATACATGTTGCAGTGAAAGACAGGATTTATCCTACTACAAAAACATTTGAATAAACAGAAATTTGATTTCGTGCTTTTAATAATTTCTCCACTTAAAGGTGGAGTGCTTTTCATACTATGATACATCAAACTAATAATGCATAGACTTCGTATACCCATATTAATTAGCACCTCCTTAAAATACTAAGTTCCAGCAGCTTATTAAATTGTTTCTAATTATTCTGACTTCTGAATTGGATTCAAGTCAATAAGAAGATCCGATTTAGTATAATGAGAAGTGGGGTTGCATTTAGCCTAGTATTTCTGGGCGATCAATACCGGTCTGATGTAGTTAGATAAGGGCCGATAACAACCACCAACGAAAGCTACAGAAATCTACGGAATTTCATCAATTGGTCTTCAATTTGCCCGGTCACATATAACTAGTATTGGGAGGCTTTATTCATAGTCCATCAAAAATAATATTAATACACAAGTTAACAGAGGACGAATCAGCTAAATTAAGTACTGAGATACTACTTGGCGCGAGACTCTACCGAGTCTCCTGATTTCGAATACAGTTATTTGCATTTTATTTACTAGTAACTAAATAAACTTGCCCTTTTAAAAGTACAAAGTCCGGGTTAGAACAACGAATTTCCATAATAATCCCACAATCAGTCTGTTAATTTTTCCCTGAGAATGACAGACTTGGGTGTTTGAGTTTAATCTTCGGTATTAGTGCTGGCATTTATGGAGATAACAGCGCTAATCGGAATTTTCTATCATATCGAAGTGCTCGCCTTCGCGCTTTCTCTAAAACCAATTGTCGTTCATCTAATTTTTGCTTGCAGGAAACTTCTTTCGCCTTTTCTTAAAGTACAAAATAGCACGAACGTGCTATCTTAAACTGTTCTTCATTTTTCAAAACTAATGTCTCAAAATATTATCCTGTGTATACGTTGTTATATGAAGTTATCTTTTCTAGACATAATTTTCTTTGATTGTACAGAGTGAGTCACTAGCCTTTGAATCACCACCAAAAATTGGATCTTTTCGGTGGCCAAAAATATGGGGAAAAGACAAATTTTGAGCTGGGGCTCTGAAATTTATATCACATCTTCCTTGATGGAATGGGAGACTCCCCGCCAAATTTCAGCCCCGGAAAATGTCGGGAAGTCCAAAAAATATGAGAAAAACTAGCGAAAATTCCGAAAAAATCGAACTTTAACGGCAGTTTTTTTTGTGTTTTCGGTAGAAATCCGGACTTTTTTCGACGGATTTCTTGTTTTCTATCCGTTTTCATTCATAAACAATCGATTCCTGAAGAAAAAACTCGAGTTCGGGGACCTTCGAAAAATCGTGAAAAAATCTGAAGGGGGTACCCCTTAAGAAAAAATTGCCGAAAAAAAAAATTTTGAGCTAGGGCTCTGGAATTTTTATGGTATCTTCGTCGATGCAAAAAAACATTACCCACCAAATTTCAGCCCCGAAAAAGGTCGGCAAGTCCACCAAAAAAAATAAAAACCGTTAAAAATGAGCAAAAATGGACTTTTCTGGGCGGTTTTTCGACCCGTTTCCGTTGCAAATCCGGACTTTTTTTCACGGATTCTTTGTTCTCTATCGACCCTGATATGAAAACAATCAAAATATCCCGAGTTCGGCCGTTTTTGAGAAACTTGAAAAAGTTGACCATTTTCGAGGATCGAAAATAGGTGAAAACCTAAACTTTGAGCTAGGGCCCTGGAATTTTTATGGTATCTTCCTTAATGAAAAAAAACATTACCCGCCAAATTTCAGTCCCGGAGAAGGTCGGGAAGTCTACCAAAAAAAATAAGGGCTAGGAGAGTTCTGATTCAAAGGCTCTCCTGCCCTTATTTTTTTGGTGGACTTCCCGACCTTCTCCGGGACTGAAATTTGGCGGGTAATGTTTTTTCGCATCAAAGAAGATACCATAAAAATTCCAAAGCCCTAGCTCAAAATTCTTTTTTCACGATTTTTCGAAGGTCCCCAAACTCGGGTTTTTTCTTCAGGAATTGATTGTTTATGAATGAAAACGGACAGAAAACAAGAAATCCGTTGAAAAAAGTCGGGATTTCTATCGAAAACACTAAAAACACTGCCTTTAAAGTTCGATTTTTTCGGAAGTTTCGCTGGTTTTTCCCATATTTTTGGACTTTCCGACATTTTCCGGGGCTGAAATTTGGTGGGGAGTCTCCCCTTGCATCAAGGAAGATGTGATATAAATTCCAGAGCCCCAGCTCAACAATTTTTTTTCCCCATATTTTTGGCCATCAAAAATATCCAATTTTTGGTGGTGATTAAAAGGCAAGTGACTCACCCTGTACATAGTGTACATACATATGCCGAACGCAATACGATACAAACATGTTTCTGGGCTTTTCAAAGGAGGCCCTCTCCCTTCCCAAATTATTCCGCTATTCCCTAGGAATTCTCTAGGAAATATTGAGACTTATCACTGAAATTGATTAGAAATCATGAAATACGATGATAAAAATTAACATATAAAAAGCAAGGTCAAGTCAACGGTGAAGCGACATCGTAACGTAAATTGATATTAATTTAGAAAGAACTTGAGTTTCTCCACTCTGAGAGACTAAACAAATCTTGGTAGATAAAACGACGAGATATTAGATTGCAACTTCTTCATTCTTAATGGAAGTTCATTAGTGTTACCGCGGATTTGTATCGGGTGGAGGAACGTGCTCTACTAAATTCCGACGGGCTTTAAAATACGAAATGCCCTTTCCTATTTCTAACTTGGTTGGATCGATCAAATACTAGAAACTCTATTATTAGCTGGAATTGCTAACTTTAGCGAAATCCAGAGGAAGAAGGATATTCTCAATAATCAAAACAGAGTGCAGCTTTTATAAATAGTCGGGCCACTTCGTATTCATTGACAGATTAACGACCCTCGAAAGAGACTCTCTTCTGCATTCGAGCAGGCTAGAAGTCTTTCTCAAATCGTCCCTTTCACTTTCAGTTCATTTCATTTCATTTCATTATGCATTGTTTTCTATTTTTCCTATTCATCCTCAGCTTGAAATATCAATACTAGGTTATTATCATTCATTGTTTGCCATTCATCAGTTGAACTATAGCCCGTTTCAGATTTTCACTAACTTTTGTCATATTTCATTGAATTTATTTCAGTTACGGAAATAGAGTTTTTATAAAATGAGATATGTTTTTCTTCCTTTTAGCCGAATGATCAACCGATCGTAAATAAGTTAGTAAACATTCATAAAATTTTGTTTTCCTGTTCGTAACGGATATTCCTGTGCTCAACGCGCAGGAATTCTGATTTCCAATTTTGACAAAGTTATAGTAATTCAATAACTTGCTAAATACGTACCCTCTCTTTTGTACACAAGTGCTAACCAAATTAGGCGAAAGCAACATTCAAAAGAAATTCAATACTTTGTTTACATTGAACGCATCACCAGTAACTAATAAACGTAATCTACTCTAAAATTTTAGTGCGATAGCATAGTAAAAATCATAAATAACAATCAATAATAACGTACTATAACCTCTTATTAGAGGAATGCTAGATTGTCGAACACTTGTGCTCGAATTGAAGTAGACACAGATAGTTGATTGTAAGTTGAAGAGGTTGCTCCTGTGGGCCCTTGAGTAATCGGTTAGGGAAATCATCCACGTATATAGAATATTGATAGAAGCCATTCTGAATACACAGAGGCCCCCAATGGCAAAAGTTCAAATGGAAGTCAATGATTGAATAATTTTCACCTTTCTATGTTTTAACAGACGCGATTTATGTGTGTGTGTCTGTGTGTGATAGAATGAATTCCTTTTGGAAGTAATGGTTGAACGAGTCACGAAGCTCTCGGAAATGAGAGGCACTTTTGGCTCTAAATGGTAACGCGATAAACAGGCAGGAAGGCAGGAAGGCAGGAAGGCAGGAAAGCAGGCAGGCAGGCAGACATCCGGTCGATTTGCGATAGGCAAGCAGCCGCTTCTCACCCTAGATACATACTCCCACTCCGAATGCACCAGCCGAATCCTCTCACTCTCCGACACACTCGAGCTTATCTCCCGCTCCAAGAAAAGCACCTTCCAACCGGCGAGTAAAAACCAACAGCAAAAATATTATCATCCTTACGGGATCCTTAACTCCTCGCACACGCAGGATCCTCTTAACCCGGCCAGCTTTATCTTATATTCTTTCCTATCAACTTCCATATTTTATTCGATTGCAGATTCAAACAGTCTGTATTCTCATAAGAGTTTCAAGTGAGAAGTAAAATACTCATTCCTAGCGTTAAATTTACGCCCGAGTAAATTTAACTCATAAAGAAATCCGTACAGAATGAATCAAACAAATATTGGCACATCCAGTGCTTGTAGAATAATCTGTGGTAAATAAGAAAACTATATCTCCCCTAAGAAAAATGATATTTTCTTAAGATACGTCTATTTAATAAGAAAAGTTCTTTCCTTTAAAAATATTTTTCCTAAAAACACAGAGTGTGCATGTACTTTCTTTTTTATCTGTGACGACATTTGTAGGAATGGATTGTGCTATACCATTGAATGGTATAGTATTGAACATCTTTTGGTATGACGTAACGAAAGGAAATCGCAAAGCCTCGCCTTTACTCTGCCCCGCTCCACCACACCCCACCCAATTTTTCGTAGCTGAACAAATATTACATAAGATACAAGTGAAACATTTTGAGCTCGGGCTATAAAAATTCGCAACCATCATAAACTGACTAGAAGTTGTTGGCACAATACGCGGAATGAGATAATAATAACGACGAAATGACATGAAACAAAGCTTGACTGATGAAAGAAACGCATAAACTGGAGCAGCTGTAATTTCAACGCGATATGACATTATGCGTAAGACCGTTTCTTCATTTCTCATCATGCTCTTTCATATGAAATGAGTAAAATCAACGAGGTTATTAAATGACCTCACGGACGTATGATTCTCATTTTCCGCGACATATACATAAAGATAACTATGAGATGTATAAGTAACAAATAGATTTTTGTGAGAGATATAAATGCTTACTCGTCAATCTCGATTATATAAGAATCTGGGGAATGCAGAAGCCGGAGTTTCTTCGACTGGTTTGTATGTTGGTGGTAGAGAGGGGTGGAGGGAGGGGTGTGGGTGTGGGTGTGGGCGGGCGGGAGACTTGTCTTGAAAATGAATGGGACGGCCCTCAAGAATGGGAAAGTTCTAGCGAGCTGATCGTCCAAGAAAGTAAGATGGAGCTCGAATAATTGAGATTCCGGTGCGCCCGCTAGCCTATATTGCCGCTATCTAAAAGTAACCCTGCCACCGAAATATATTTTTCGCCACGCGCACACTCACTCGACTATTTTTACGCCGTTAATTACGTGCATAGGAGAAAATACCCTCGAGTCAAGCCAAAGAATAGCAGGAGGAGTGCGCTTGGACTGGTCGCGCCGCGCCGCGCCGCGTCTCGCCGAGAGAAATCTCCGGCTGTTGGAGTTGAGCTGGTGTCGAGCAGCTGCTCGATCAAACGGATTTTCGAAGGTTCTTCCCTCAAGAGCAATCGAGAATTCCGCCAGCCAGTATTCTTGGGTGTAATGAGCATATTTATGTAACTCCCTGACGCACCAGCACTACTATCTATTCTCTTGGTTAAGCATTCGTATTGTTCGAGCTGCCAAAAGACCGATCCGACTCGATGCGACTCCCTGCCTTGCAATCTACAACTACTCCCAATGATTCAGGAAGAAATCACATAGCTTTACTCTTCCCCACATCTTGCACAATCCCACTATTGTTAACTCGTACGTCACTTACCATCTAAATTAAATATCTCATTTGGTACCTCTAGCTATGAAAGGCTGACGCAACGGATGAATCGTTACTTTAAAAAATATAGAAATCTATGGGGAAGTTGAAGTTCTTTATTCGTCTTTCGAATGCGAGTGAACTGTCTTAAGGAAAGAATTACGCATGAGTCAACGATGTCACCCGATGATGTAAGTAGATTGGCAACCAAGAAGTATGCCAAAAGGATTATGTATAAAGGTATAAGAAATTCTTAAGGTATTGATATTCGGAGAGGCGTAAAAAGAGGATGGAGAGTCCGAGGAATGGAATGCGGGTGGGAAATAAAGTTTAATGCCTGACTAAATGAAAAATCCATCGGGTGAAATCTGGCTATTCATCTGCCGGTTGGAAATGCAGTCTCAGAATTTATGTTTGCTTTTTCTGCTGCGATTTTCGGGAGAAAGAAAGGGGGTAGTGGGGTGATACAGGTGCTATCTCTATGTTCTTTTGGCATGTACACAATATATTTCTCAGAGTACTCCCTCTCGGCTCTCTTAATTAACAAGGATAATACATGGCAAATTCTTTCGAAGTGAAGTGGCGCTTCTTTCCGGAGGTACTGCTTCATTATAGCTACATACATATATCTAGAGGCGCCTCACCGCCTGTCTTTGAACTTAACTTTCATTCCTTACGGCATTGCTGACTCACTTGCAACTTCATTGGTATTTTCAGATTCTCTTAGTCACCAGGATTTTCCTTTCACTCTACTTTTTGCTCATTTACAGTTGTCTGCTCGGACAGGATTTTTTATGACTCCGATCTTCCAAGTTCGCTCGATGCTTTACGACCATAAGTAAATAGTTTACCACGCCGCCTCTACTAGTCAATTACCTTCTCGCGTCCTATCTGTTGTATATGTATACACATGTAACTCTTATCCAAAATGCAGAGACATTCTAAAGTTTGTCAGAATCTGCCAGAACCTTCCATTTGGAATAGTTTGGTGTTACTAATATGTAACTGGTCCAAGTGAGAGTCTTCATCCAGAGAATTCTACACTGAAATCCACCCTATTCCTCGATATAAGCTCGCTCCGCATCTGCGGATGTCGGAAAAACGATCTGCGTTGGAAATTTTATTAATTGCAACGCAAAAACTAAGAGAGTGCTATTCCTGCGCTACTTATTGCCAGTCAGAGAAAGATATCCGAAGAGACTATGGAATTTAAATCTATTTAGAGGGGATTAATTGTTGAGGAAACCTCTTGCAAAATTAGTGTCGTGATTGGTTTCTTGGAAATATTGAATCTGAGAGTTAATTCGGGTCAGCGCAATAGAGGAACTTTCATTTCTAATTGTAGAGAGTGCAGCATTATATCGATCAGAAAGCTTTCCATTAGTGAATATTTGGAGGATTGTGGGAGGTTTTAGCAGTCGAACCCATCCCTTCCTATCAGATAATGGATCTCGAGCCGTTGATGTATCGAACAACAAAAGAATATCAAAATTGCTTCTCCAGCAAGATTTCAACTCTATATTCTATTGTATAAATGGAGCCACTATTTATTGTCCTCTTATTTTGCCTGCTTAAAGTATGAATGATCTTTTGAAGAATCTAATTTTCTGAAGTGTATGGCGCATAAAGAATTCAGAATCTCGAAAGTAGGTTCAACGTAGCAAGAAGGAAGAAGCATAAAACTTTGGCTATTTTTCCACAAATAGAAGTGCTGCCTGGAAATTAGTTTAGTGGCGCGTTAGATCAAACCTGAGAAGGTTAAAGTCTATCTGGCTCCTTCTTATTTAGAGGATTACTATCTTTCCAAGCAGTTGCTATAATTCAGCTTAGAAGCCCAGCTCGTGAAAGCAGCTACATTACTAGGTCAACTCCGACATGCAGAATCTGCTCGGAGCAACAAATGCTCCGATCTCTCTTCGGAGTCAAATCTATAAATTGCTCCGATAAAATCGACAGTTTAATGAACAAATTCTCTCTCTGACAGGGTATATGTATCTTGAAGTAAAAATAATGAGCATATGTTGTTTACTCATTGCAAGGGTAATATAATATCTCTATCTCTAACGGAAATATTGGGTAGCGGGAAAGTTATATCCGCCTCACTCATAATTCTATTAGACCTTTCATAAAAAGGTTGCGTAAACTTTGGCTTCTTTCGAAGAAAGCGGAATTTAGAGGTCTTCTTGGTGCTGGTAGATATTGAGAGTTGTCGGTTGTTGCTTTCTATAAAGCGGAGAGAGGCTGCATATGGCATATGCTGAAACCAGTGTGATTCCAGGTCAGTGGCGAATGCACATTTCTGCAGGCTGCCTCTGATATTGAAATAGAACTATCTGGCTCGGTTGGACTAGTAATGCTTAAGTCACAACTTCTCCTTCACTTACCGGTTAAACTCATCTTTCTCGTGGAAGTCTTTCCAGTGCGAGAGCTTTCGAGCTATTTTCACTGATAATGAAAGAGTGGAATAACGAAGGGTGAAGGCTGACCAGTCTGAAGGAGAAGCATTCCTTTCAGATCGGAGATTCGAGATGAGAACGCGAAGGTGTCTGCGTGTAGCGGCACTCGCCCAAAAATAGCTTCCGATTATTCCATCGCGGAATCAAAATCAAACGCACACGCGATTCTCCTCTGGAACGCACGTGCTATTTAACCCCTAACTTCTCCTAACTAGAACTTACGCGTTAAATATCGCCCTATATAGCTCTAGCTTCTAGGTTTTATTAAAACAGGCACCGAAACAGGATCTCCACTCTCAAGGCAAAACCACTACCTGGAAGCACTACTTTTTGGCGCGATGTGACTCAAGCAGTCAGAGTTTACGCGTACGTCAACACCCTAGAATACCAGACATAGTATGTGAGCAATCATTTTTACCCAAAACTGATTTAAATAATCAAATGTCATGATCGTGAAATCGATTTGAGAAAACTATTGTATTATAAAAGGTGACATGTCAACTGAAACAGACAATCGGAATATTTTCGAAAAGTCAACGTCGAAAGGAAAAAAGGTTTTCTTTGTCCAGTGTATCTCGTAGCATGTTCTCTGATTTTGTAGTATCTTGTACCGGGGATGATTAAGAATTTGCATGCTTAGAACGGCGAGCATATCACCAAGAAGCGAGGGTAGTGGTTCAATCTAATCTTTTCTTTGGTCACTTCAATCCACACCTCTCATTCTATGACACAATATTTTTTTTAAATTGCTTTCACGATCTCCAAATTGTATTATTTGGACAATTTTTGTGCAAAAATGGCTGCTCGTATACATCTACTGTTCCAAGGTGTTGATGTACACGCGAACTCTGATTGTACGAGCCATGTCCCGTCAATAAGTAGAGTTTCCAAGTTCTAGCTTCCCCTTGTCAACAATGTTCTTCTACTATACTCATTCCAGTCTAGTACAGATAGATTCATACTCAGCTAGAATTGACAAGTCTGAATGTGTAGTAGGACTTCGGTATTCAAGAATCTAGTAGCGATCGAAAGCGTTCATGTACGAAAATACAAAATTGTTGAAATAATTCATTTTATGTCTTCACGAATTAGTGAATCGTTTGCTGTTCACAATAATGAATTTTCCAAGGTTTCGTACATTTTAAGAAGGATACTCGCAAAATCTTTTCGAACTGATCCAAGCGAAAATTTAATAGCAATCCAGCATGCAAATGTTTTAGACTCACTTATAGTATGTGTGTTTGCCAAGCCTCGATACCGTACACTCAACAAACCTGAAAATAAATGAACATATCAGATTATATAATTGTCTGGATTATAAATCTGTATAGTAAATCGATTTGATTTTGCGCATTTCTATCTGCTTGTAACGGAATCATAAAATATGTAATTCGAATGAGCAAATTGTACCTTTCATTAGTTTCATCGATATTGGGTAATCTAAATGCTGATCGAATGTAAATGCAGATTACATGTGCGCCATTCAACCGTGTGCTCAGTTTTCGAGCCAAGCAGAGTCAATTTATTCTGACTAACGTGTATATATGTGTATATATATATATATTGAAACTTTGGGCATATTTAATGATTTTTCAATGCTGGAAACCACTGCATGATGAATTGAATTTCCGCTCATTATGTAACATCAAACTAGAATGCGAACTCACGTTAAACAGAAGGCATTAAGCATAATCCATTGCTCTCAGTTAACATGGTATGCAGTATTCTATCCGGCAGGCGTATTCATTCTCCTGTTTAATGAAGATTTGTTCAAGCCACTAAAGTGGGAAATATTAAACTGGTAAAATTAATTAGAATTGCAACGGCCAGATTCCCTGAAGAAACCCGATGCAGATACTCAAATAGCACACTGTATCAGATAGCAAGCAAATTATCGATATACCTTTGAAAAGTAACAGTCAACATTTCTTACAGGTTACTCCGAACAATAAAAAACCAAAATAAAAAGCTAGACTAATATTGTATTTTGAAATTAGCTGGGAGACTTACAGTTAGACTTTTCTTAAATACTCTAATTTAAAAAGAAACTGAAAAGAGTAAATAACTAGAAATAATCTAATTAACTTACACTCTTCATCCCAAGTGTTGCATAATCATTCGAGAGATTAAACAAAAAAAGATTCCTGTATGAATTTTTCTTCAAACTAGATTTACAATTTTAAATATCGCGAGTGGAAATGCTGTTGAACTTTTTTGCAAAAACATAAAGCGATTTCAAAAGAAGATGTTTATTTCTTGTGGATCTGTTTAATTTCATGGAACTATCAAAACATCATACACGTATTAGCGTTTCTCCTTTGATTCAGTGTCATAAAGGACAAAAGAGCATGTCGTTGCCCACTAAATAAATATAAACTTCTATTCATACATCGTCATTGGCAGTATTTTGAAATTTGGTCTGTTACCATAATTTGATATCAACAATAGGTTAAAACAGTGTGATGCATATTAAACATTTAGATGCATTCTTTATCAAGTGCTACATTTGTGTAGTAATTGCGGCGTTGTATAGAAAACTGTATTACTAAAGAATCTTACAGGCAGAGATTTCTTCCTTATGATGGTATACGCGTACCAAAGTATGTCTAAATATATACATGACAGGCAAAGTTATGTTAAACAGATTTATAAAAAATGGCTATAAAATGTTTCTAAGTCCGTGGCCGGACTGCGCACTCGATGCTTGATTCGTCGCACGTGCCCAGTTCCCAACCCACTTATTTATAAATACCTACCTACTACCAATTCTGACACGACCACACTCTTCTTACACGTGGCCTGCCACTCCTCGATATTCACTCTAATTAAACATATTCACACTCTAACCAGAACAAACATACTCTGCCATACCATATTCTTTAATACCTTTTAACTATCAGTGTAACACTATCTCAAGAATGAATTAAAATAGTGATGCTTTTTTTAGATATTTTTATAAGGATTGATTTATATACTTCAGATGGTTAGGAAATAATGCTTACAGTTAGAGTCGTCGACTTGTTAGTCTGCAAACTAAACTTTTCAACTTCTAAAATCACTAATGTCATCACACTGCTGTGATGCTGTTTCACAAATAGATAATACATCTTCTTGGCACAGCAAGCGCGTTTCCAAATGAGGAACCACATCGAATGGTTTCAAAAAAAGAATGTCTGATAATTAAAAACATCGGAGGATACAAAACAAAGGTAGAGCTGTTTATTAAGTAGAATCTGCTGTTACGGAGCAGCCACTCTGTAAAACTCAACTATGTCTCGTAACACAATTTTATCGGAATAGGAGTTTTTCTAAGACGCATTGCGGCCAGTTTAAAGGTTCATCAAATATTTATAGTAGTATAGAACGATTAAAAAGGGTGCATATTGGCCTTCGCTATTAATTAAATTCATTCTTGAAAATGTATTATACGCGTGATTTACGTTAGATTCTGTATTGGAAAGATGATAATTACTTTGAAGTATACAGGCTACCTAATCATAGTATACCGCGTAAAAACATTACCTTAAATGCCGGACTGCATTTAGAGATAAGTTTCTTTCGAGAGACAGACATTGTTCTCGATTATATTATTATGCAACCGTACTGTTTTTTCTGTGCAATTTGAATCCAAATCCAAAACAATAAAGCTAACCCGGCTTTGAACTATTCCAACTCTTTCTATTTCCATCAATGCAAATAATCGATGCTGAAAGAGAGAATATCAAAGAATCTTTACCACTAGTTAGCACTTGGAAAATGCTTCTCGAAATTAAAACTCAACTTTGTGTTTTCTTTGTAATATAAAAATCTATGATGGACTGAATAGATGCAAAAAAGGAAACAGAAATATTTTGAATGACGAAGAAAGCAGGGTCAAGGAAATAGAAGGTAGGAGAGGAGTGATAAAAGTATAAGTTCGTCAAGAAAGATCCTTCTCTACCAAGATCCCTTTGTTACCACTGTCCTAACAACCAGCCGGACCAGCCATCTTTGTGTAGTAATCCACTTTTATGAGCGTACTTACTCACTCATAATTAACACAGATCTTTCTCCAGAAGCTACTGTACGGCGCCGCGCTGCGCCACGCCGGCAAGTAGATTAAGTTCAGGGACAAGCAAACGTAGTATTCTACCTTTATTCGTGCAACACAAGTCTTGCTTTAGTCTTGCAAAAAAAAACAAATATTTGCTAGTGTGACGGAGAAGCGCCTTCCTTTTTGTAAGTATACTTTTTCAAAAAACAAAAAAAGCTTCACTAACTTTCAACGAGAGGATTGAATCCTGAACTATCTTTCAATCATTCCTCATTTAAATATACTTGTAACGAGCATAAAATGTAGAATGCGAAATAATTTATGAGCTCGTAAATGTATGAGAGAAACGTTAGAGTAAATTTGGTGCGATTGGGCGCAATAAAAAGTAACCAACTTTCTTCAGAGTAACAACCAACCTATCATTTGACTTCGTGTTTATTAGAAGTTTAAACACAAAAACAATGAAGAACTTAAATAATTTCTTTAACGCAAGCAATATAGAATGAATGTCGTGTTAAGATTAGGTGGCGTAGGAAGAGGCCAACAGTCTGCTGGCTGTAGGATGTCGAAGTCTCCGAGAAGATCTATCAGTATCCCGTTCTATGTAAAGTGTAAGCATAACAAAAGCTTGGAAGAGGATACATTAGTTAATCCAACATTATGGGGCTTACGTTCTTTGATAAAAGAGTAATGCCTGCCAGGGAATCCTGGGATCATCACTTCCGTTTTTCAAGGAGCTTGCGTCACAGATTACTGGCTGATCGACGAGGAACAGTAATGGTTTCTGGTCGCCAGTGCTGCCAGTACATGTATTCGTTACGCTTTTAGAACCCACTCCTTTTTCCGCAAGCTCCATTTTTCTCTCCCTCGGCGCTCCTCACCGCCGCGCTGCGCCGCGCCGCCTGACCTTATTACGCAGTTAACCCTTTCGGTCTAATATAAGAGCAAATATCTTTCTCAAAACAAAACATATATTTGTTACATACAATACAATGAATCTAATTACTTGCCAAGTACTTAATTTCAGTCCAAATCAAGAAATCGCAACTGCGAGTATGCGAGTAACTTTAAATATGTACTGCTCTGAAGTAAAATCATAATTCGCAATGAAAGCACCAGAAGACAAAGTTAACAGAATAAACTTCACGCCTTCCACCAAATTCTCGATAAATTACTTATTTTTCCAACCGACAAATCAACCGCCATGCAATTTTCGTAACGACTTCATTTAATCGCCAGGAAACTCAATTCTGCATGCGTTAAACTCCACATTTCAAACTCGAATATCAAATTTCCATAGATGATTGATGTGCCCAAATTATATTTATATATAAAATAGATAAGATATTCAAAATAGATAAGATATAAATTATATTTATATATAAAATAGATAAGATTAAAATATATATCACTCTACATTTAGGGATTGAAATACTTTTTTGCTAACCGCCTAGAAGCAAGTTTAGAATTGTGTTAAGTTAAATGTACTTTCTGAATGCTATTGGCAGGCGGTGCAGCAGCGCTCGCTGCGTAACATGAACTTCACAATATTCCCTCATATTCATCATACTTCTGTATTGTATAAGTAATATGTAACTCAGGATAGAAGTTAGTTTCCGGTGGCGATGTAACATTGATCGAGTGCAAAGCGAGCAAAAGGTCAAATGAATAACAAAGAAATAACTAACTGTTATCGATCATTAAGTTTAATTTAGGTTAATTGTGTTCTCACAATGTAGTCCAATACTGTGTATAAATGTAAAGACCCTCCACTCGTTTAATGAATGATATTACACTAAAATATTCTTCTTCTTATTCATTTATTAAACTTTATAGAAATTTGATATATTTTTTAGTTACTGATGCGTATGTTTTACTGATTGTATGTTGTACGTTACAAATATCTGACTAATCAGTCGATTAGGCCCCTTTTAAGCAATTTATCGACTTTCATTCATTGATACAGCAAGTGTTTGCCGAGTCCCTTCTGTAC
The DNA here is from genome assembly GCA_910591665.1 of Ectemnius continuus. Lineage (NCBI taxonomy): Eukaryota > Metazoa > Arthropoda > Insecta > Hymenoptera > Crabronidae > Ectemnius > Ectemnius continuus. Next base: position 14,642,382 of record OU342864.1, on the reverse strand, counting down.
AGTTCGATTTGCCGAAGTTGTACGCTTGTTACTGGAATCAGATAGGTTAAAACTAAAGTGGGAGAATAATCGAGCGACAAATTGCTCGAGCACGAATGGTTGGCGTCGCCAACGGAACAAAAGCGCTATAACAATTAAAGGGGAAGTTAAATAAAAAGCTTGTAGAATGGTGGGGAGTGGCGGCAGACAAAGGGGAGAATAAGAATCAGTGGAGGGAAAGTTTGAAGTGCCGCGAGAGAAGTAGTTATAACTTTTTTCTGTGAGATTCTTAATGGGCGGCGCGACGCTGTGCGACGCGGCGCGGCGTCGGTTACGCCAGTTGTACTGAAAAGGCAATGACTGAAAGAGTAAACGACCTGCCCACAGCGCAGATCTAACAAGTATCCTAGGATACGTCCAACTAACTGAAAAGTAAGTCTAAGAATCATTAAGGTCGCACTCAACACGACTAGACCAAACTTGAGAATGAGAGTTAAAGTCTGATAGTTAGATTCCAATCAAAAATCGCATAGATTTATGTATCTCTAATAGGGTAGACTGCATTGTATTACATTACTAGGATTGAAGAACTAGTTAATTATAAATGTCTAATTGGAATGAACAGAATAGCTTCTTCATTCACCGTCAAAGGTTAATGCAAAATTCATATAGCGCATTCTAATTGCTACATTATACAAACAAGTATGCTTACGTATCCATTTAATGAATTATTTGCTTTACAATTGTATACTAAGTTTAGATTTTGACATTTAATTACTAGATAATTATGTGGGATCTAATAAGCAATAATCTCGAAGGGAAGGTGTGATGTAATCAGAATGAGGTTGATCGGAATGGCCGAATGAGTATAAAATCAAAGAAGAACGTGGATTGAAATGGTTGGAGGGCGAAATTGATGGGAGAGAAAAGTTACGAAGGAGGGGACCGATGGGAGACTAGCGATAAATAAGAGTGCGGTGCATGAAGAGAGTAGAAGTGTGGAAGCGTGGAAGTGGGGAGGGAGAAGACGAAGTGAGAGGAGGAAGAGATGAAGTTAGGGTCGGCTGTGTAGGCTCTCCTGGTGTAGGCTGCCGACCAAAATACACTGCTACCGCCAATTTTCACAAGTACCAAGGCAATTTTCATTGCACGTGCATCCGAGGAGGTGGCCGGCACTATTTCAGGCGGATTAGCCCGTCCTCCCACCTACCCGCTCAGGAGCGTACCCTCAACCTTCCTTAGCCTACAATAGAACAATACTCCCCTCCTTCCCTAAACAAGCCAACTTCCAATATTTCTCTCTATTACGCCCAAAAAATAATCGAACCAATGCCAAACTGCCCCCACCTTCTACCACTTAAATCTGCAACAAAGATCATTAAGATCTTCCTATTTCAATCATTTTAATACTAAAGTACTGAAATATAATCCAAGTCGCGATCCTGCTTACAACACCCATCCAAGTATGATAAGCAATGCTTTCTTGTCAGAGCTTCCTACTACAGGAGTTACGGACTTGTCCCTTTCTTTGTTGGAGTAACATGTCTCTGGAGAAAGCAACCAAGTTTTCACGAGCAGGATGCTTCTCCTTTACGTTCTTTAACAGGATAATAACAAAGGCTGCTTGTGAAAGAGGAACAGTTTGCAACTATTTCTATAAGATTTTTAGTTTTCCTTTTTTGAAATGAGTCACAAAAGTAAGGAGACGTTCGAGATAAAAGCGACCATTTTTAAGAACATCCTGTAATTGTGGATAAGCAAAGCTACTTGCAGAATACTCCTGTATCTTCGACAATATAAATCTCCGGTCGAACATTACTGTTAACATAGAACTGGGGATATACGTTTTCAATGGATACCACATTTTTCCCGTACTAACATTGCAGTCCGTTCTTCCAATCTGTTCTAAGCAAGACATTTCTCCCATAAGAATATATAAAGTGAATTAAAAATTTTGCCCGTTCCTTAGTACTTTAAATACCGGCAGAAAAAATGTGCGTAATAACGAAGCTTCGCGTTGCGCTCCAGAAAGCATTATCATAACTGTAACTTACAGTTCGTACTAGAATTACCAAAGGTAAGATCTCTGAAACTTTATGCGAGTCTCAATTTGACTTGCAAATTGTAACTCACTCGACAGTTTAAGATTCTACTGAGAAATATACATAGAGGACGCATAATATCCTTCTGAAATAGCATTATGCAACTCTTTGTGTTCTCTTTAAATTTACTTCTTCTTGTTACGATTGTCTACTATGCTAGTAGTTTGAGATCATATAAAATTGTTTGATAATGAAGAATTTCGACAACGTACTATGTAAATGTTAAGTAAAGCGTATTTAAGCGTCTGGAAATTCCAATGCAATCCTGTACATATAATCAAGTCAATCTTTAGTATTCTATATTAATTGCCGGATCTAATTTCTAAATAAAAACGGTACAAAAATCCTAATAATAGCTTTTCATTAAGAATAGATAATATCAACCACATTCCACGACGGCACCTGGTTTGCGTTTCAATTGAAGTCCACAAGACAATATTTTCGAGGTTTCAAATAAATAATGAATGACTCGAGCCACCAGGCCGCGTTTCCATTCCAGTGACACCTCACCTCAAACTATATATTTCACGTGCGCTCTTTCCGTGTAGCGCGGCCAATATAATTATGGTGCATGCATTCCTCATTGACATTAATAATGAAGTGCAATATAAATGGGACCAGAAATAAAGGGAAGCGAAAAAAAGAAGAGAATCGATACTTTTTGTCTAAAAGTAAGAGGAATCGAGGAATTAAATCGGAAAAGCAATTAACGACCTCAAAGGGCGAAAGAATGAAAATGTAAACATAGGTCAATTGAATGACGAGACAAGTAAGGTCAGAATGAAATGTATAGAAAATGCAGCCGCACAATAAAAATAAGTAGTTCATAATAAAAATAATAATAAGGACTATAAGACAGAAAGTATCTTCTATTGAATCAAGACGACAATTATATTCAATGAAAATATAAAACCATGTATTTGAAACATCGAAAATTATATTGAAAACGTAAATGTAAATTCTGAAACGATTTTCGAAAAGTTTATCTTTACTCAAACTGTGGAATTCAAACAGTGTAGCATTAAAACTGGTGCTGTTTATTATTTTTCCTGTGCACATTTGCGCTTGCGAGAACCGCACTTTCGCGAACTGAATAACGGCGCAGAGAGAAAGAGCGAGAAAGAGAGGGGCAGAGAAAGAAAGAAAAGTTCAATTCGAATTGACAGAAAAATGAGGTTAGATGTTTTGGCATTGAAGTGGAGTGGCCTGAGGCTGCCATGAACTCTAAGCGTAGCGCCATCCTCACTATTCACACATCAGCCATCTAAGATAATCCGGAAGTTAGGAAAGAAGCAAGCTACAAGAGTGAAAGTCTCGAAAGAATTGATCTACTAACTTTGGCACACCATCGAACACAAACAAGCACACCATAAAACTCTTCCGCTTTCGTAGAGCAGTAGAATAGATGTGTCCTAAGTAGAAGCGGCTGACTCAACATTGACTCATACTACTTGCGCAGTCAGGCAGATAATACCATACCATATGTAGAACTCCGGAGAACTCAGTGGATTCCAGGACACGCAATATTATGAATAATTTTTAGCCGAGAAAAAATTGCTCTTTTACAAAATGGATACAATCATTTTCGTGATTAATATCTTGCAAATAAAAAAGCTTTGTTCACGATTTGCTATAGCATAGAGGATTAATTTGACATATACGTTCTTTATTGGAAAACGATAGATTTATCGCCCAAAACTTGGATTTATTTATTAATTTATTCACTTATTGAACCTTGAAAAAGAAAGTGCTGATCGATCGGGGGGAAATTGGGTGCGGATCGGATCGAAACGGAACGAAACAGCAGTATAAAGAATTCTAACATTTCCTAGCAATCGTGTTCACTTTGGTACGGAATTTTATCGGATCCTCGTGCAAAGTGAACTGATTATATCGTACAAATTCATTTTGCGGAATGATTTACTTCCAGGAAGAGGAATGTAATTATGATTTAACGCGAGCAATCTATGGCATTCATTGCGTTGAGATACGTGGAATGCGTGTTAATGGGAAAAACTACCACACAGTATAAACGGAAAAAATTCATAGAGTGAGCGTTATACGCTTACACAGGGCTGCTTTCATATTCAATATTTAATACCAAAAAAGAGATTTAATATTAACTTTTGCAATCATAATTCGCTTTTGAAAATTCCCATTCCAGAGGTTTTTTGCAATAACCAGAGACCATTTCAATAGGGATTTAAGCATATGAATGCAAAGACCTTAAGAATATTTATCTCTCTTAATGGTGATTACAAGACAAAACACAATATTGCTTGAACAGGACTAATCCTAATCTGGTTTCTCTGAAGTTTTAAGAAAGGACGAAAGATAGAATTATTGTCATATAATCTGAATAATGTTCTTAGATATATAATGCACATGAAACGTCTCATAATTTATAATTGTGTTGTGCGGGGATGACGGAAAGAGTGTGGTAAATCTTGTTAAAGAGTAATGTGAAGAATGTGGATTTGTGGCTGTTTTAGGAACGTATCAGGGGCAATGGACACGAGGTACCAGGCAAGGATATGGTGTGCGGGCGAGCGCGCCCTTCGGCTTGGCGAGTCATTACAAGCCGTCGAAGCAAGTAAGGGCGTCGATGACATCGCTGCGAAGCGCAGATGGAGGAACCGGTGTCGCCCCAACACCAGAGCCCACCGACAAGCGAGACCGTCGAGTTGACGATAGCAGAGGTGGTTTCGTCTTGAAAGCGAGAAGCGACGATCCACCGGCCAGGAGAAAGAGCCTCACTGAAAAGTCCTACAAAAAGGGCATCCTCTCGGTGAGTTTATACTACACCTTTCCAAACCACACCACCTTCACGTTCTCCTTTATCGGGTTTCAACTTGCAATTCCAATCTCAAACACATCTTTTCCAACCTTACTTTCCCTCTATAAATCTACAGTTCCTCCAAAAATTCTACGTAGATTTGTATTATATGCGCAGATAGTCAGGATTATTGGCTTCGAGTAAAGACAAATTGGAAAAGGAAGAAACACAATATTTCTCTATTATACAGAACGTAGAAAATTGTGGACTGGTAGAATTTTGGAGAGCAGTAATAACCAAGTTCATACTTTGCTGGGTGTCCACTTGTTATAGTTCAGGCAGGAAAAAAATGTATGCTTTCACGTGGAGAACGTAATTTTGGTAACACTTGCCGTTTATAGAAGATACATATAAGTAGATATATGAAGGTCAGTGAGTTTGAATGGCAGTGGAATGGGGCGTTGGTTAAAAGAAGGTCGCTCTTAATGCTCCGAATTGATTCGTTACTTGTTACACATTGGGCGCGCTTTCATTTCACTCGAGTTTAAAGTGGCTCTAGTCTATATCGGTTCACCCTAAGAAACACAGTGCAAATTATACTGGAATTTGCGAAGTATGCACTCTGCGAATGCAACAGATTTACTATCCAGAACTTTCTCCGTAGGAAAGCCAATTTTTTTCTCTGAGAATAGGGTATTATACCTTGGAAAATTGCAGGTTCTATAAAAGAGTGACAGGAGTGAGACTATGTGTGCATATGATAGAGGATTTGGATTGCGGTACCCAGGCAATCCTGATTCATGTTCGTTTCTGTTAGGATTTGGCTGTTCACACAGATGTGACGTAGATTGGTAATAATTCTCTTATGAATGGTAATATGGGAATGTATTATTGTAGGGCCTGAAAATCCGGAAACAGAGAAGCACGGGCGATTTGGAAAAGCGTGGTACTGGCGGCAGTATCAGAAGTACCGCCAGTTCGGCATCATGGATGTCAACGGAGAGTTCCCAAAGTCAAGCCTCGGCGTCCGTCCACACAGACAGCAATGCGTCTTTTGTCATCGAGGTAAGCTTTTATTCTTATTCAACTATAACCAATCTCGCTTGATAAATCCTGATTTAGTAGTATATTTATAATTTCTAGCTCTGTTTCAATCAAAATAACAATGTGATTCGTGATATGTTTTCATTACACTTATATATATGTCTTTCATGTTAATTAAGATTGAGCAGGTTGCGATTAACTAGAAATTTGGTAGGAGTAGATCGTACTGATATCCTATTGAGTCCGAGTCGTTTAATTGTTTATGATTGAATGGATGGCGGGAAAGAGAGATATTTGAGTTGTTTTGGCATCGATCTGTTTTTGCAGGACGAGCAGATGGACGCCTCAGTGACGGAAACATATTTGGGCGAGTGGAAGAACGACAAGCGAACTGGTTTCGGGATATCGGAGCGAAGCGACGGGCTTCGATACGAGGGCGAATGGTTTAACAATCGAAAATACGGCTATGGCGTAACGACCTTTCGCGACGGTACCAAGGAAGAGGGCAAGTATAAGAACAACGTGCTAATTACCAGCCAAAAGAAGAAGCACCTGTTCCTGATACGATCGGCAAAGTTCCGGGAGAGGATAGAGGCGGCGGTGAGTGCCGCGCAGAGAGCGAGCAAGATAGCTCTGCAGAAAGCTGACATTGCTATTTCGAGGACAGCAACGGCGCGCGGAAAGGCCGAGCTGGCTGACATCGCTGCGGAGCACGCCAGGGAAGACTCCGAATTGGCCCAACAGACAGCCAAGCAGTTTGCCCCGGACTTCAAGCAACCGGGTCTCGAGAGGTTACGGAACCGAGAAATCCCCAAGTATGTGCCACCGGCGCCGGCGCCGGCGGCCGCGGCCGCGAGCGCGCAAGACGGCCCACCTGGGAAGAACATGCTCCAGAATAAGACGGGAAACGCGGAGCAACAAGGGCCGGCGCAGCCGCCGCTTCAAGACCCTAACTCAGCCCCGAATAACACCTCTATGACGAGTGCCGCCGCCACCGCCACTAGTGTTATGCAGTCGATTAGGAGAGCCAGTATGAAACCTCAGCAGAATCAGCCAGGCCAAATCCACAACCAGATTCCAAATCAAATGCCGCCCGGCCAGTTGTTGAACCAACTGCCGCTCCAGCAGCTGAACGCCCAAGGACAATATCCCCAAACAATCCTACAGAATGCCATCCAATCGAGCCAGTATCCGAATAACATAGCCAGCCAGTATCAGCAAACAAGTACGCTCCCGCAGAATCAGTTTCCAACCGCGAATCAGTACCCTAGCCAGCCTGGGCCATATCCTCAACAAGCCTATCAATCTGTCAGTCCCCCACAGGCCGATCAGTATTCCGGATTTCAGCATCAGCAGGCTGCTGCCCAAGGATTCCAGAATATCCAGGCTTACCCCAGTCAACAGGTACCCAAACATACTCTACTCCCATCAATACTCTGCGCGCCTTTACTTCAGTCGATCATACAAGTGGAATCTCACGAAAAACATACCACTTTATACATCATATTTCTTTCAAAATCAATCACTAAACTACGCTATTTGTAATAATTATCACGCAAAGCGCTGATCGTTGAAACATGATTGACAGCCATCGGCAACACTTACTCTAGTTCCGCCATTTTTATCTCAAACAAACCAAATATTTATTTTATTTTGAAGGTTAATAAGGCTATTTCTAAATTTTGTTTATCACCAGATGTCGCTCTTTCGACTGAGAAACTGTTTTTTGGAGAAATTGAGCTCCATTTGTTGTACACGAACAAAACTAGGTGGAATTTTCAAAGCATCCCGCACAGTCCACTGGATAATTTTGTTTAGAAGATTTAGTGAAAAATTTAGTCGAATCGATTCATTCGTTGACAAATTATAATGATGAGCATGGTTTCAACGAAGCTGCCATTACGAATATTCCTATCGCGTGTTTATTACTGCGAATATTCAAATGAAATTTCTACGGTAGTCAGTCTAAACTATGTACATTAATAAGTGTATGATGCGTTTGTAAAAGAAATACTTTTTATGTAAGTAAGTTTTGGCACCATTTTCAGATTCTACTTGTATGTGGTAGATTAAAGTTTGAAAGTGTGGGATTCTCGGTTTTTCTATACTCCAATAGATAGGAAGGTGGAACTTTTCTGCGCTGATCGCTCCCCACGGACTCTCGTTCACTAGAATCAACGGCAATTTCTTTCTTTCTAGATGTTGTATCCACTACCTCCAGTTATGTACGGTCCAATGACTCTCGCACAAATGAATCAGATTGGACCGCAGCTTTATGGTGTAAGCGACTTGTCGAGTTGACGGTTTAGGTGTTTTAGAAAACGGTTACCCTTTATTCTCAATGCTTCTTTGATCACGCACATGAGAAATATATGGCCTCCACTATTCTTCCTCCTTCGTCTGCACCAGTGCATATAAAAGCCCAGTCTTTCAGACATTTTTACATAGATGTTCTCCCGCCATGTATTTCGTAATGTCAACAAACAATCCCTCACACTGTTCAATTTAACCCTCGAGATCTGGATAACCATAATAAATATTTTGAGCCCCGGAAATCAGGTAACACCCCTCCATGTGTGCTTTCAATTAGAAGTGTTAAACACTCTCCTATTATTTCGACTATTATACGTTCAAGCACCATCGTAGTATCGCCAAATATTTAACACGTACATAAACGGAGGAAAATCGAACAATGAGTGACCAACATCTGTATCTAAGAAAGTTTATGGTTTTTGTCACTTACACACCCCAAGAGCGCAATCTCTAGTCTCCCCCACTATTAGAATGCGGAAGTTTACGGCCTAGTTCAGCTATCTACAGTTATAAAAAGACATTTTCCAAGGATCTAGCAGTACCAACTCTCTCCTATTACGCGGTTTCTAAAGTAGAATAGTGCTTGTTTCTCTTCATGATTGGTCCATTCCAGCAAGCAGATAGAAAACTTGTTCCTTATTCAAGTGTTACTCTTGAAGGCGCGAAAGGATAAAGCAGGAATAGAATCTCTGGACATCCGCAGTCTAATGAACACTTTTGCACCACTTAACGCACCAATAATTCCTGAAAGAATGTCCTCGAAATTCATAGTGGCAATGATTTCAGGCGGCAGTGCCGAACCAGTACGGGCCGGGCCAAATGAACCAATATGGCTCCCAACAGCTCTATGGACCGCCACAACACCAACTAGCACAAACGATGCAACAAGCCCAGGGCCAGATGCCACAACAGCAGTATCAGCCTGACAGCATTGCCGACATACAAAGACCGCCGAGTTCAACGAGTATACGAAGAAATAGCAGGATCCTCAGTCCTCAAGACCGACCTCCTAATATTGGCCAAACTTTAAATGACAGGTCTTGCACCCATCTACTTTCTTCCTCTCTCTTTCTCATTCTTGTTTCTAAAGCTCTGTTACGTCAATCGCGATTGGCACACGCCGATGTTGGTTCATTCAAAATTTTTACAGACTGAGAATACATTCACTCCGCTTCTCCTTTTTAATTGGAACTCTCAAGACAATATGACTCAGAAACTATAGACATATCATCAACGTAAACTGTTCTCGCACGCGGATTACTCACAATCGGATAAATAAAATATCCCTCGGTTAATCTAACCAATCGAATGAACGTCTTGAACAACAAACAACAAATTCATCAAGTTTACACTCATATCTTCAATATCTTTCTCAGGCGTTTCACTCATTATCTAGTCATATATTCGTATTATTCAATCACTCAGTTGAAGTCTCAGTTTCTAGATATTTTAACCTAATTTCATAATACTCCAGAGCAATCCTATCTGATAGGATCGCCACTTTGCGCGTAAACAGCCTAGTTTTAAAACAAAAAATACCAAAAAATAGAAAATATTCACGGTATTTGGTGATTTTAACTACCAATGGACGAATGGTTAATTGTGTATGCTCACTAATCGTACTGACAGAACAACTAGTGAGTAGCATAATTTAGATGGTCAGAGTAATTATTGACCCGTGGCAAACTGAGGTCACACTTTAAGAGAAAGAAAAACTCATGTTCCGTGTTGAGCAGGGGATTGTGAGTTATTCTAAATCAAAGACCATCTACACATTTATAGGTTAGACCATTATAAGAGGCCACCAAGTCGTGATAGTTCGGTAGATCGTTATGCCAGAGCGCATTCCCGATTGACTGGTTCGAGACAACCGTCCGTTGACAAGACCGTCACGAATCCGCCCCAGGATCCTCTCGACAGGTGAATTTCTCGACTGCTTACCACAGCCTTATTACCAAAGCCCTCAAAATTTGTATTGCTTAACCATAGAAATTGCACTAAATTGGCTCGTATCCCCATAAAAATATTCCCCCTTAACTCTTAATCTCCTGCCATTTAATTCCGAGGTACACTTCTTTCATTAAAGCAAAGAGAACTGCTGCCTTTTGTACGCACACACACACAATATTGCACATGCTTGGCTCGCCGTGTCCGTTAAACTTTTAAAGGCTCTCGCGTTAAATTGAATCTTGGAGTGAATGTATACAATCGCTCTTCCTCGTGTTATTCTGTAGAACTTTCGATTATTTTTAAATCATGTTAGAGACAGCTTCATTACATTTGTATTATTTGTCGTTGCATTATTACTTCCCTCTGGCACAATCTTTCTTCATGCTAATTCGGACATTCCCTTTTTCTACAGCCCCAATATTAAAGACAGATTTTTATGGGATTTTTGTTGGAAATATTACAGCACTATTTGTTTTCTTCAAATTTCTACTTGTTCACTAAATATTTATAATACAAATGAGTAACAAACTTCAGTTTCTCTGTCAGACGGATATAGCCGTCTACTTAACCCACCGCTGATAATAAAAATCTTATAGTAAAACTCACTAACCCTTAACTAATGAAAAATTACGGCAAAAGATGACTATTACTTCTGACCATGCAAACGAGTCACTGTATTTCTTACGCAACCTAATCAAGTAAATGCACACTTTTATTAAATTGCCGTACGTAAGAACAGCCCACTCATTTTGTTTCTAATCATGATATGCAACTATAAGTTGTGTATATATTTTCACTTCTTTATTGGTACTTCAATATAATGTAAATTCTCTCCTGAAATTTGTTATCATTTGTGGACTTCTTCATTCTCCAAGTCAACGATTAACGTACTCGTGAAGAGTGAATCAAATCAGTTTAGAAGTTGCATACTTCTCAAACTATATTAAAAATCAGTACCAAATTCTTGTCTACTCGTTTACTACACTAATATAGAATATTGTACAGGGTGAGTGACTTGCCTTTGAATCACCACTGTCGAGCATACACCGCATATATTCCATAGAAAATCATTAGAAATAATCCAGACCAGCGCCTGCCAAGTTAGGCTCCCGGAGCTTAACTGGCACCGCCACTCAGGAACGATGGGAAAAACCATGAAAATTAGATGAAATTCATTATTCAGGAACGATTTTTTGGTATTTTCGATACAAATCCGGCCTTTTTTCCACGGATTCTTCATTTACTATCCGCTCTGATACACAAACAATCGATTCATGAAGAAAAAACCCGGGTTCGGGGACCTTAAGAAAAATTTGCCGAAAAAAAAATTTTGAACTAGGGCTCTGGAATTTTTATGGTATCTTTCTTGATGCAAAAAAACATTATCCACTAAATTTCAGTCCCGGAGAAGGTCGGGAAGTCCAGCAAAAAAAATAAGAACCATCAAAAATGTTTGAACTTGAAAGTAAAATATTGGCGCGCTGTATTGCTAGAGAGCTAGAGTGGGGCAGAGAGGGCTAAGATGGCTACCAGATAGTCAGGGTAGTCAGTAGCCCTCAATTCCCCAGGCAGGGTCCAATTAAATAGATGCCTAGTGAAATTGGGCTAGGAGAGTTGTGATTCAAAGGCAAGTGAATCACCCTGTACATACACTAAGGTCTGCAGCGTACTAAATGTAGTATAATGTACATACTAGAAAAGCTGCATAAAGAATTATCGAATGTTCTAAGCGAACTATTTAAAAGAAGCATAAGAAAGGGAAAAGGAAAGGGAAGTAAAGTAAATTGGTGTGAATGTGATGCAGATCAACGAGAGCACCAAGTGTAATGCGCTCGGGGACACCGTTGAACGGCTCGGCAGTGGGAAGTGGTGCGGCAACACCAACGTACGCAGCCTCGGTTTCCAGCCAGTTCGAGGGTGCCTTGATAAAGAATCGCGGTCTCGGCCAGGACATTCTCCCAAGCCAAGGACAGCCCAAGCGTACCGAGAGTCTCTACGTCCCACCTGGACGCGGCGCCGGTGCCGCCGTTGCCGGTGGAGGTGGCGGCGGCGGCGGCGGCGGTGGCGGTGGCGGCGGTGGTGGCGGACCCAAGGTCAGTCTCTTTCTCTCTATTTCTCTCTTCTATCCGTAGTCTTCTACTTCTCATAGGACATCTTTTCCATTGAATGAAATACAGCCCCACATTTCCACAGCGGATATAAATAACAAGGAAAGAACTGGAATTACAATCACTCAAGGAACATTTATAAATGCTTTTCTAGATTGCTTACTTGCCCTACTGCGAATTTCCACGCTCAATTAAGACTTGGACACTTAATATTCAGTTGCATTCTACTAGATGCATCCTATCCTCCACATTTACACATTCATCTGATATTCAAACTACTTACTTAAGTGGAGAGGTGAAATCTTAAATAAACAATGGCAAAGCAACTTCGCAGACGGGGTAGTTGAAATACGTCTAATGAGAGCATGAAGACTGTTCTTTTTGTTACTGTAATTCCTTCATGTTGTTGCATTTGGATCCTTGTGGAGTGTGGTCAATTCACTTTTTTATGCATCAACTCGAGTTTCGAGCCTTGTCTATTCGACATCCTTAGTAATTGCAATGCACGCAAACGTGTTGACAATCGCGCCAAACATATCAGGTAGAAGAGCTGCCCAGATTTTGGATCTTCATATTTTGTTCAATCTACAAAAACTTATCTGCAGTCGACAAGACTGATGATCTATTAGATAGATCGATTAGCAAAATAGTTTTTGCCAAGCATAGAAAGAATCCAAAATCTTTGGTCGTCCCTGACCTTTGCGCAGCCTATCACTATGAAATTAATATTACAATTACGTTTATGAGAACAGTGAACATGTAAAACACGATACTACAATTTTCTCCCTATTTGATTCCTCTTCTCTCCTCTGGGTTTATCTTTTTACAGCTTTTATCGTAGTCCCTATAAAGTCCTCTCGCATTTCTTCGATGTAGATACGAGCAAGCAAATGACAATAGTAGCCGGTAAAGGAAAATCTATCCTCTGGGATATATGTATTGTAAATATATTTCTCTATAATCCTGATGAAATCTTAAGAATTCAAAAGATGTGAAAAAGTTTTTGAAAGCTTACCTTTTCATTAAATTTTCAAAGAAATTCTACAAACCGATTGACAACTAGATTCGAAACAGATGTTAGAGAAAGTATATATATCTTGCGGAAAATTACGGGCCGCAATTTTCACGCGAAGCAAACAATGCAGTTGCATCTTTTGAGAGTCGTAACTGTACTTAATACTAATTTGTCATTTTAACTGTGAAAACTGCCACGGATTCTAATATTCGTATCACTATTAATATGAGAAACCTACCCTGTTTTCAATTTCATAATCTGTTACCTCGCTTGCTCAATTATTCACACTGCTTAAACAATTCCGCATGTATGTATTGATATTTTCTTGCCGAATAACTAACACTCTGCACCTAAAAGTATATCCAAGGATTCTCTCGAATGGAGAAAAGCTCTTGCCTGTTGGAGCGGCAATGACTTTTGCCAATTAAAATCGAGCCATAACTCAAACAGTTACTTGGTCCGTTCTACTGGCCAATTTGATCCGCTCTAGTACTTATGCCCTATCGAGATAACTTTTCCTTGAACCGGGAGGATAATTATATTATAGTACCAATCGATTTTCCTCTCGTTTTTATTATTAGAACTGTCATTCTAATAATAGTGGTTACTGGTAACGTTTACTATAATGAAACATGGGTAGAGTGCCGAAGGAATTCTAGTCACAGCACTCCATCTAGCAGTATAGAATTTCTTGTGTAAAACAGACAAATACAAATATTCTCTTCTCCACCAGTTCTTCCTGATGAATCTGATCCCGCTAGTCTCTCTTTACTCCTAATCTCTACTAATCCGGAGATATCTATTCTTCCAAGTTTCGTCAAGATTACTAATCCCAAGCACCAGACTCCCTTGACCTTCTTAATACCGAGCGAGATCTAACCTTTCTTCTCTGTCGATATGTCTGTCCGTGTAACTGTGTGGCGTTTTGTGCTGTGTTCTGTGCATGCCATCCCAGGACGCAGGCCGGACGGTCCCCGCCTTCGCCGCAACGCCCAAGGGCCGCGCAACCCTATGAGTATAAGTATTATACAATAATACCTCCTAAGTATAGTTACGACTTACCACCTTACGAGGAAAGATCGCGAGGACTCGCCGATCCTTTAGCACCAGAGTAAACTAGCTTATACCCTCAAATCCAGACACGTGCTTTCACACCATAATAGCATCAATTACATCTCTCATACATGTGTACATCTATTTCTACGCATCAGCGAGATAACTCTCTTATATTGCGTTGCTAGAATTGGTCAGTGCTCCAGTCTCAGTCATAAAAATTACTCAAAAGTTCATTCTACCATCGGCAGCCTCAAATCTCTCAGAGCCAACAAACGGTTCGGCTATCCTTCTTTCTTATTGAAATCTTTCTTCGATTCACCACATCTATAAAATAATCCTTTGAAATGGTAAAGATACGATTTCGAATTAGTGTCGCTAGTGGCTCCCTCATTTTTAAGAAAAGCCATGTTTACTCGTTGACTCGCGGAACACACTAATGAGTTGTAAACATTTCTTGCCACTCTACAGTAAATTGTTCTTTATTAGTGTTTCCATTTGGAATATATTAAGATTTTCTGATAAATCATTTTCTTGTATCAGACTTTAAAAAGTTAATTTGATCCAATTTGGACCGTTAACAACCTGCTGCATTTGGTTATACTATTCATTGGCTATGAAGCACTGACCGAGCAAACATTATATCCGAATTCAGTGCCATCTCACGGATAAGAGTAAATAATCCTTAAAGCTATTATAACTCAGCTAATATTAGAGAGAATTCTTTGGTCGCTAATGGGTTCGAGCCTCGGACTTATTCTGTAAGTATGCGCTGCTAAGAAACACCAGAGTGAAGCATTCAAACCAATCAAATTCTCACTTTTGCCGTTGGAAACAAATGAATTTTTTGGAAAGCAAGCAGCATTGCATGTGCAAGCCGATGCGCGGATGACACATATAAGTCAGTATGGCTGCCCATTCTTTAAGCATCGATGAAAGTTAGAAATGTCGATCCTTAAAAGCAGGCAAACGTCAACCAATCATATGTAAAATGATGTTTCAAAAGACGCCTAGAGAGTTTAGTTTGCACTAAATTTTGTGTCGGTTATCGTGTATTAGAATACGCTTGAAACGAAGTGTTATGGGAATGCCGATTGTCTAAAACATTTGAAATCTCTAGAGGAAAAAAGGGAGTTCTGTTTGGGAGATCGATTGTATATTGGGATTGAATATTTTTGTCGACGGCAAAACTGCGAAACAATATTTTAGAGGCGTCACGTCCTCTGTCTTGTCTCTGAGCGACGCCAACATCGCCACCGATACCGACACCGATACCGACACCGACACCGACGTATGGCCTTAGAAGACGCGAGTGCGCCACTACATATTCCTACAGCTTTTCTATAATATTAGTCTGTATACATAGTGTATGTCGCGCAGTGTGTCCTCTAGTACGCAATGGGGTGTATAGGAGAGACGCATGTAGATTAAGTAGAGTCGCAGTAATCAGTAACGGTGCAAACTGGCACGCCTAGGTTACTCTATGAAACAGGGTGAAGCTATTTATCGCTCTAGTTGGAGTGATCGTGTTCTGTGCCAGGCAGAATTAATAGCCCGCCCACCGGGGATTACAGAAGAAAAACATAAACAGCGCTACACGAATTAATAGCCCGATAACCAATGACATTGAGCTAGTCTATAATATTATAGGAATTCTTTAAAGTCCTGAATTGCAAGTTTTATTGGAAGAAAAGCTCTACTTGCTCTGGTTCAAAAGAAAAAGCTAGGCGATCTACACATCCTCGGTTCGATAAAACGAAACGGAAGAAATCTGACTGTTATAGAGCTATCCTGCGATTGGTGGCATAACATTTTGCTGATTCTTTCTAAACTACATGTACTTGACAATATTCCGAGCAGTATTTAGGAGGACTATGGAGAAATGTGCCACAACGTCTAATAACCTATAATGACCATTTCCATTCTTCTACATACATTTGATTGCTTCATCATCGAATCTCGCGTCGAACCGTCACTCTTTATGATTGGCTCATCGCGTTCAACAAACTCTTTATTGCGCACTAACTTAACTCACTCTACAATGATGAATGAACGATAAGTATCAGTGAAATTCCGATTCTAACCTCATAAAAGTGCAAGTCAGTGAAGAAAAAGGTTTTACTTTAAGAAACCTATAAAGCCAACAGATTTATCCTCGAGGCCTTAATTAAATCACGGGATGTTGACCTTTCGAAAAAAGAAAATTCTAAAGTGGAAGAAGCGAGAAGGAAGTTGTACCTGGTTGTAAATTGTTACTGTTGTTATTACTAGATATCTGGTGTTTAAAAGGGAGCGGAGATTGATCCTTGCAGATCCGCAACACTCATACACAGAAACTGTTGACGTAACGAAAATATTACTTTTTTCAGTATGCGTCTATATAGATGTATTATGGATCAGTGAAATTATTTAATTGATACATTAATCCTTGCCTTGGTCAACAGTTTGATTTCAACTAAGAGTTCTTCACTCTTATTTTCGGATTGTTATGTTGAACGATAAATATGAGGATAGAGGTTATTGGGTAGGACCAATGGCAAAAAGATTCAAATGATCGATCGGGCGCTTTCTAAAACAAGTGTAAAAGGAGTGTTGGCTCTGGAAGGATTGAAGTTCATAGTCATGCATTATACTGAAGCGAACCGATACTTTTACCGGCTTTTTGCCGAAGGCAGATTTATTTTTATACTGTCTGAGAGAGGAAACATAATGTGGGTGGTTAGGAAGCTTAGTAGTTGATAAGTCTTCTTGTGATGGCCATGTCCTTGCTCCATCTCATTCTCCATCGTAAAGCGCACCTCCTTTTTATTACTCGATTCGACTCGACTCGACTCGACTCCATTCTTTAACTATGAAGTGCAGGTAGTTCGGAATTACTCTCAGCTATATGTCTCTATGTCGTGTGAGCTTGTAGTGGTCGGTTCGTTATTATTTTATATCAAATTCAATCATAAGATCAGGCATGCTTTGGACTGATGATTTTTTAATCGGCTGGTGCTACCGGAGAAATCTTTCATAGCTGCATAACTCTTTTCAAATCACGCCAATCAAAAGCCAAACTAGCCTAGATAATGATAGTTGCAAAACTTGACACCATACTTGGCTTTTTTCATGACCCAACAGTTTTTAAAACTGAAAAATCATTGGTCAAGTAATTACAAGAATGAAGAACGCTACAATTCTAATTAATCAGAGGAAGAATAACGTAATGCGTAAACGTAATTATGAAATTAGGAGCATGTCTTTAAAACGTGACCAATCTCAATTAGCGTGTCTTAGTATCAGTTGTACTGTCTAGTAGTAGTAATTCATGTATTTTCTAAAGCTAAAGTTGTTAGTTGCGCGATAGTTAAACCGCATCAGATGCGAGGGTGGATGTTGATGTTACTGAACTGCAATTCTCCTAATTAATTTCTAGAGAATGTTTATTTCTAGAATGTGTATGTACTCTCTAAGAAGTAGTTGTTTGTGGCCATCACTTGAAACTGGTAATGTTCAATGTGGTTGGATCGTCTCTCGATTGAGGCTTGAAAACTAGGAGGGAATAGGATCGAATGTCGCGAAGCCAATTGGTTTAGTCCGTTAGAAATCTGTAGTTACTGCCAGTGAACCGAGTGACTTACCAAATTCAAAGCCAACCGAGAAACGATCGATAGAACAGAACCACCCGTCGAGCATTCAACGAACAATAGCACAGTGAGCTCTATGAATTGTTTCGCGCAAAGAAAGATCGCCCATTTGGAAGCTACGATTTTAGTTTCTAGAGTGGCTACTCCATTCCATTAATCAAGAAGATCGAAAGCATCCATATATTTCTCTACACCATCTCTTTACCATCCGCATTACACACTACTTAAGGGAATAACTAACTTCGTTCCATAATCGCGACCTTACTTTCCCAGCGACTCTTTAACCTAAAAGAACAGAACCGAACTTTTACAGGCCCATTTGTATCTTTATAACATTTATCCTGTTATACAAAATAACGAAAGGGAGAGATGCTAAGCGAGGCAGTGAGCGACGTAGAGACCCACAGATACCATTCCATGTTAAGTATACAGATGTATAGATGGGCAAAGCAAAGGTAACCTTTAGTAGTTAAGCGATCTAACGGGGAAAGGTGCTGTTACACTCATGATTTGTTCCTTGTAAACTACTGGCTCAAAAGCCTTTCGGCTCCTGAGGGGCTCCTGACATTTCTTTTCAAAACCGGCCAACAACAAGACAACATTGACAAGATAACATTGGCATCGAAATTTCCTCCGGACTGATACTTGGGAAGGAATGTCAAGAATATTGAGAGGCCGAGAACAAGTTTAGACCTAAGTTCCGCGTGTAACAGCTCCATAATACTATTTCGTCCATTACTTAAGCGAATAAGGGAATCTCTAAGGTAAGGCTAGTGCGGTGTGGAGGCGGGGACCAATTTTTACGATACTTTCTATTTCTCTTTCTCCCACTTCTTAACCTCCAAATCTCCATCTCATTCTCTATGAATGCCCTTTATAGATATATACATATATATATATATATTTATATATCGGTCCCAAACGATCGTTCCCCTCACCCTTTCTCACTATTGCCACCTGTGCATTACTTTCAACGAAAGTTCCTTCATCCCTCAAGCACAAGCCACAACCCCCATTTTTCTCCAAGCCTTTTCTTCAACTCTTACAAATACGACGAACTCTTCGGGGTTATCCAAAATTCTCTCCCTTTCTCTCCATCTATCTATCTGCCTATCTATCTCTCTCTATCTCTCTCTATCTCTGTCTATCTATCTAATTAACTAACTATCTATCTATCTATCTCTTTCCTCCACCTCCACGCCGCTTATTTTTCCTGTTTTTTGATCAGAGATATTATTTTTCTATATAAGCATGCTTCTATGGTGTAGCGTCACTCTGTAAAGTTTCTGGTGTACCACTTCCAACGATTGGATTATATGTACATTAGTACACGTAACACGTGGATATGTATGTACACTGCTAGAGATAAGTACGGAGGGAGTACTTAGTCATAATATTAGGATACCTCTATGGTTAGCTGGTAATGATTTAATGGAGGTGAGAGCGGCCTGGGAAGCCTTTCTACGTCGACGTCTAAAAGACAGCCTCCATTAGTCCAGAAATGCCAGACAACAACTAATAAACGAGCAAGTTGTCGATCGATTCAGAAATTACTGAATTGCACAACTCTCGTCTCCTACTTATGGAAGCTTCCAAGTTCCTAGAATCCCGGTTCTTGAAACTGGCAATCAAGGCTCTCGGAAGGGTTGCTATTAATAATCGCTGAGTAACGAAGCACAAATGTTCATACCAAAAACATACCAGCCTAGTGAAACTCTCATATTTTTAAGAGAATCTTCATGAATTCTCCTATAATAGAATGTTGTGAGGAACGAATGAAGTCCTAGGATTTAGTCTCACCTGGCCAAGGAACAAACTCACCTAACAAACGCGGCAGGCTATTTTTTCTGAATGATGAAGCTTGAAATTACTGTATTATTACTAGGTTGTGTTGCAAGTTGGCGTACATAGCGACGAAAAAACAAAGGAAGTATTGCGATTAGACTGTGGTGCTGTATTGTTGAGAGAACTGTTAATTAAGACTGCTACATTCCATCGTTACATTACAATTTCTTGTTTTTTTAATACTTTTCTACAGGAGATATTTTCTTACTTAAAGCGGAGTTTTGTAATTTTGTGAGCTTACCGCCATGTGGGATCGGCCTATCCTGCACGTAACAGAGATCGCTTATGGATCTCTTATCAACTAACAGAAGCGCTTCCGGTTTCTCGGGAGAGCGTATCTTCTCGGCCTATTTGCGATCGCTTTAACATATATTCTATACCTAACCCGTTGAATCTCTTAATTCATCGGCGTCTTTCAGTCGTATACTGTTAGACTAAAAGCAACAGTCGGCCAGAGATATTTGGAAAACATGCAAATTTCAAATTCAATTTTAAAAGGTTTATTCTCACGACATTGCCAGCTAGATTGGCTTTCAGCAGTATTGTTTGCCAGTATAACAACTGGAATACTCTGATGAACTAACGAACCTCTCTACAATGCTGTTGCCACGCCTTCATTCCTCTTTGACAATTCCGTGCTCTAACGCATAACTGGCCTAATTCTACACTTGAAGTTACAATATGATGAACAATGCAAATACACATTCTGCAGTATTAGCGAGAACTCTCTAAAACGTGGCAGCACGCTACCCTTCCTTTATCTACTCTTTTGCATCACAAATCCCTCCGCAATCTATTATCTATCTTTTAATGATTCACTTGATTTTTGCCGATTCGTACCTCGGAAACATACAGAAACATAGGAAAAGAGTTCGAGATTGCATTGAAATGAACGATTTGAAGTCTCTAGTGGTACAGTAAGGATTCTTGTTGATTACACAGCGATGTTCCAAGTGTTGGTTCGATGTATTGAATGTGTTTATGTATATGATGTATACGCTGTTACTGAAAGACAGATTAAAGTATATCGAGAAACATGAAAACTAACTTCTTTCGCTTTACACTCAAACGCTATCACAAACTTTATATTTGTCATTAGTTTCACAAATAGGTACATTCTCTTTCCACTTGAAGGACTCTCAGAGCTTCAAAAACATCTATATCGAGTGTTCTCTTGTATTTTGATTTACCTGTGACCTTCGTTATACAAGGTTTTGCATTCATTTTCATGTCATCCTAGTATTCATGATTGCATGTGATCACAATAGATTTGATCTAACCAACTTAAGACTCGAAGTGCCAAAAGTTCGAAGATCCAACTAGAATCTTCCATGTTAGAAGAAAGAAGTTCTACAATATTTGTCCCACTGTCAGGGATTGGTATAATGCGTAGAGTCTGTTTCCGCCTGGCAAACTGAATGACAGCAGAAAGAAAGAAATAGGTATAGAAGAGTTTGTCGAGGCCAATATATTCTGTATAAGTTTCGTCAAAATTGGCAAGTAAGGGTTGGGAAGTCTCCCTCGCAAGAAGTATAATCGTTTAATTGGAGTTTGAATGCCTGCCAGAAGAGAGGTCGCGACGATGTTGTTGTAACTCTAGCTGCTCGAACAAGCACGACAACCAAACAAACAAAGCTTCCAAAGCATCGGAATTTACCTTCGGTTTTTTTCGGCTGAGATGATGCACACTTCTAAAAACATTAAATTCCCTGTCAGAAGTTCCCAAGTTGAAACGTTCTAATCAATTATTGTACGCATTTATCACAAAAATATATCTTAACCAATCGAAACGGTAAAGTACAGTTGACTCAAGTAAAAACGAAAGCAAAATTGTACTGAAGCCGATATTGTTAAACAGACAGAATAAAACACAGAATGTTTACTGAACATTTGCCGCGACACAAGTTTCAACTAATCGCGTCAATTACTTCTAACGAACGATATATAATTCTCTAGTATAATATAATATGACTGTTAATATAATTGTGATAAGTAAAAGAATGGAATAAGAGAAATACGATTTGTGTCGCAAGAAATATGTATATGAATAATTTACCTGAGTATACAAATTCTAAATATGTGAGAAACTAATTAGCATAATTATCTGATTGGAAATTGGGAGGGAGGGGAGAGATATTCTCTTTGTCGCGAAAGCCGCCACTGTTTGCTAATGTTCCTCCTTGGAAAGTGGAAGTTTCGCGAAAGTCGCGCCAACGCATAAACACTTTATTCAGAATGCCGGACAGGAGCCGCTATTGTTTGTCAGAGTGCTTAATTATGCTAACGATAATCGTCATGTGAGTGAACTCTCGGAACGGCCGATTAATTTTTCGTCGTATGTATGTCCTATGTATATGGACGTGTGACATCACGCTCTCAAGGCGATCCCGCCAACTGAATAATAAGCGCAGCTCGCCTTCGAACCTCCTAAACAATACCGCCTGCTATTCAACACTTAACAGACAAACCGCATAAATACAATATGTTCCCATTATCTATCCAAGTGCTTTCAGACCTCCTCTCCTCGCTGCGACACTCATTCTTTCATTAATATTGTAAATTTCAATCGCTCTTTTGAGCCTTCTCACGAAGAGAAAAAGTGCTAAATAGCAATCAGTCTAAGTTCAAACGTAGCTTACGAGTAGTCAGCAGATTATCAAATCCTATGTAAGATATGTACAGGGTGAGTCACTTGCCTTTGAATCACCACCAAAAATTAGATATTTTCGATGGCCAAAAATATTGGGAAAAAAAAATGTTGAGCTGGGGCTCTGAAATTTATATCACATCTTCCTTGGTGCAAGGGGAGACTCCCCACCAAATTTTAGCCCCGGAAAATGTCGGGAAGTCCAAAAAATATGGGAAAAATCAGCGAAAATGCCGAAAAAATCGAACTTTAAAGGCAGTTTTTTTAGTGTTTTCGATAGAAATACGGACTTTTTTCGACGGATTTCTTGTTTCCTATCCGTTTTCATTCAGAAACAATTGATTCCTGAAGAAAAAACCCGAGTTCGGGGACCTTCGAAAAATCGTGAAAAAATCTGAAGGGGTACCCCCGTAAGAAAAATTTGCCGAAAAACAAATTTTGAGCTAGAGCTCTGGAATTTTTATGATATCTTTCTTGATATAAAAAAACATTATCCGCCAAATTTCAGCCCCGGCAAACGTCGGGAAGTCCACCAAAAAAACTAAGAACCGTTAAAAATGAGCAAAAATTGACTTTTCTGAACGGTTTTTCGACCCGTTTCCGTTGCAAATCCGGACTTTTTTTCACGGATTCTTTGTTCTCTATCGACCCTGATATGAAAACAATCAAAATATCCCGAGTTCGGCCGATTTTGAGAAACTTGAAAAAGTTGACCATTTTCGGAGGGTCGAAAATAGGTGAAAACCTAAACGTTGAGCTAGGGCCCTGGAATTTTTATGGTATCTTCCTTGATGCAAAAAAACATTACCCGCCAAAATTCAGCCCCGAAGAAGGTCGGGAAGTCCACCAAAAAGAATAAGGGCTAGGAGAGTTTTGATTCAAAGGCAAGTGAATCACCCTGTACACATATTTTTATAATATCTACAAGTTGATGTGCTTTATTCACATAACTAACAATAAGCCGAACCGCCAAAGCCTATTCTCCTTACAGTTAGTCTTTCTTTCAAAGCCAAATTGCCAACAACAGCTAACCATCGGTGAAATGTTCGAAACACTCTAGGGATTTATAACTTAGATGGTTGTATCCTATAGGATTCCTGACGATCAATAATTTAGTGGAAAATATTGGCTTTCTTGGTCAACTTGTTGTCGAGGACTAAACAAGCATGCTGGTCTCAGCTAAATAAATACTTGACAAGCATTCTCTACACCCCCATAAGCCACTCTAATTTACTATAGCAACTAAATTGCTGAATTGCAAAAAGAGACTTTATTATATCTATGAGCAGCAAAATGGTTCGAAAGATCGGGCTGTATATAAATAGGCTCAACTGATTCTGTCGACTTTTACTATTTGGGCCACAGGTTAGTACGGACAGAATCAAAACTTAAGATACGTTGGAAATCATTTTATAGACTCGACGCCCTAGCGAGATATTACTGAAGATTCTTTATTAAATTCACCAATCTCCCCAACACTTACAAAGACCAGCTCTCTACACAAAAATTTTAGTTGCACATCTGCATCTTTTTCAAAAGTTTATTCGTTTACAAATAACCTTACCTGATGTTTAGAATAATTTTTTAACGGTGCTCTACACAAATTATTCTTGTTTCAAACGTGTATGAATGTGTATTTGAATCCACTACAGAAAGTCGCGTAATCCAAGACAACGCAAATGCACTTTCGCATCAATTAAGCTATTAAATATTCCATAGTAAGTCCAATTGTAGAGCGCCAGGTTGTTTACGGATAATGACATTTTATATATACATTATTCTTGGAGAAGTGCGCTAAATAGAAAAAACTGGTATTAAATTAGCGAAGCAATCGACAATGTGTTATGTCTGTGAAGGAATTGAAAAAGCGTGCGAGAGTTGAGGGGCAGTTGGGTATAATTGGTCGAGGGACGGGACGGAACGGGCCGGAGTTGCATAGGAGAGAAATACAAGGATGTAGGACGAGCCCCTTGGCTGCTGTCTTGAGATTCTTGGCGAATTTATTTGCATGCTTGCTACATGAATCAGTGAAGGCGTGTCGCAAATTTGGCGGTGCACGCCGCTCTTGAGATCGAAATATTTCCTCGAAGTGAGATAATCCCGCGGCTTTCGGCTGACGCATATCTTTGCCAGACGCTGCCGCCGCCGCCGCCGCCGGAGTTGAGACGCGCTGCGTGCCACGTCGCGCCGCGCGCTTTGCCGATGACTGGTGCATTCGTTGTGGAGATCTCGCAATCGCTTCCACGGAAACGATAACTTTCCTTCGATAAATCGGGCTTTAGCCTATCGGAACCTGTCGCTCACTTCGGATCTCCTCCGAAGCCACGATAAACCAATTTCGCCGGCTCTATCTTCCTCGACACTTTTCAGAAATAGCCATTCATTCTGGGCCAACATAAGATTTCCTCGAATTCCTCTGCTTCATCGAGCAAAGCTCGATCGACATAATTGAGATGCCCCTAACTTCTTTCAGGAGCAACGGTCCCTAGAGTTAGTTGGCTATCACGAATCGCGTGCGAGCAAAAATCTTTCTTACAATTAGTACCACTATAACTCATGTCGCATCTTATCACGCAACTTTCTGTCTCAACTGATTCAGTATTACGAAATGCACTCAACAATAAATCTGTATGCATAAAAATCGAAGTTTTAGCTGTTTTCTCTAAGGTTTGAAACGACGTAACTTTAAATCGTTGCCAATGAAAACTATTTTAATGGCAAAAGGAAAAGCGGAGGTACGCCATGAAATTTGTATAATAAAATCTCTCATCAACGTAGTGCACTGGGTAATCAATTATCCTGCAATTGTAAAATAATAAAATATAGTGCATAAAATACAGAAATTACATCTTAATACTCAACAACTTAACTCTTAGAAGAGCAACTAAAAAGATGAATATATCTCAGCTGTATTTTGCTACGTCTTAATAATATTATAATTTATATTATTATATACAAATAAATACAGATAGCTTGCGAACTAATAGACAAAAGGACTTGCATTCTGATTGTTAAAAAGAGTGCAAGAACGCAAAACGAAATGAACTCAAGGTGGGCAACTAGGATTGGCAGAATTGTTGTTGAAAGAATGATTAAGTAATCAGCAGAATTGAGAATGAGCCGAGCTTCCGTTAAAATGGCAATGAGGAGGGGGCTCTCGGTGGAAACCGATCCAAGTAGTTATTGGCAATGGTATGATAAGAGAAGAAGAAAAGTGCATCGTGTCAATTGGCGGGGAGACCTTGAATTGAATGGGGCAGTGTCCAAAAATACCGAAAGCCCGCATCAAATGAGATCGCAGTGGAAGAGACTTGGACGAAAGAATGAAGTTCCTGAGAGTGCGAGCGCTGGCTTTGAAATGAACAGGGCGGCTAAAACGGGATCGGGTCAAGAACGCCTACCTAGGAAGATTCCCATGGGAAGAGGTCAAGAAACCCAGTTTCGCTTTCCGACTACCGATCGTCAGATAACTACTCTTACGGTAGAAACTTACCTGATCTCATCAACTATCTAAACTCATTCTGATCAAGTATCTAAAACTAGTTTAGAAATCTTGAGGTTACGTGGCAACTGAGGGCAAACGCTCAACTTTAAAAGCTGAAGAGTGTTAGAATGATCCTTCGAACTTTCCGAATTCCCTTTTCTGAAAGCTCCGCTCGAGAAAAGAGATACCAACAGAGATTTTAAGTCAGACTTGCGTTCCTACTGTTAATCAACTTGTCAATTGGATTTAATATCATTACTAAGAAGAGCATATGAGAAAACAGCAAATGAAGTGACACGTAATGAAATTTGGAGCAAGATAGGAATATTTGTGAAATGTGGCGCAAGTTGACCATGAAGAAGCGATGCTGGTCGATGAATTGAAGGGATTGGAAGAATAAATAGCTAAGAAGCACTAGGTATTAGCTGCTAATGCTTGACAGATGTTGGCTGAGAAGTGTTTAAGAATTGGAGGCGTATCTTGGAGAGTGGAGGTACTAGGCTCATAAATCACGAGGCCGCAGTTCGACAAGGCTCTGGCATGCTTTTGGGATGATTCTGGCGTGGACTCTGGCGGGTGTCGCGGGTGTCGCGGGCGTCGCGACGCTCGGTCTTAAGCTATTTCGACAAGAGAAGAAGATAGTGGGGTGGCTCTCTATTTCGGTCGCGCGAGCCAGGGCCTCTCAGTCTGCGGGCTGGCTTCTTCACCAAGAGAGTATCGCGAGCCTCTTTACCTTTTTCCCAATCGCCCTTCGCGTCCCATTAACCCTTCAGCACACTACCTCATGGAACCTGCGGCTTACGCAATTCTCTAAAATGGGACGAGGAAGCCCCAGAAGAGCGCGCCTCGCCTTCTCCACCTCCTCCACCTCCTCCGCCGCCCCTTGCGACAAGTGGATCCGGCCTTTTGACAGGAAGCTTCTCCAGGAAGAGTGAGCAAATCGAAGAGAAGCCCAAGGCGGGCGGACGGGCGGGCGGACGGGCCCACCCTTCGCGACAGATATTAACCAGCAAGATTGTTCACGCTTCGTTTGGCCAAGAGGGTAAACTCGGTCAAAGATGTTTTGGTCCGAACCTGACGAAGAGGAAGAGGCGCTGCTATGCAGCCCTGCCTTGATGGCCAGGAGGGCCTCCGAGTCATGGATCGTCGCACCTCCCGTGGAGGTACGACTTACCTTAAAGAAGATCTTCACACATTTCTTATCCCATAACGCCAACCTCAACCAATCTCATCCAAAGCAATAGTGACAACTCGAGCAATGAAGAAATCAAAGTGAATACTATATTTCATTCGAGATTCCCAACCAAGAAATTACTTGCTTTTCTCAATAGCTTTCCACTGCTTAAACTTATCATCAAATCGTTACTAGTCTAATATTCATTCTTTCCTCCACAATTCTTTCTCCGTCGAATTCGAGGTATTCCCAGGCATATTCTAGAAATTATATGCGATAACATTTACTGAGTTTACTCGAAGCTGAATCAATTGACAGTTGGTTCATGTTTTCGAAGAATATTTGAAAAGCTATTACCAAATCATAGAAATTCCGGATCTGACTCTGAACAGAGCCAACAAAAGAACGTGTGAACTGACAGTTTATCAAATTGCAGTTGGCATCGATTTATCAATGCATATGCCAGGTTTCCAAGTACAAAATCTCCTAAATCTCGCACCGTGTTTCAAAGTGTATTAAATAACATTACGACGGCATCAATCGTAGTTAACCTTTCTATAAAACTTCTATTCAATAGTTAAAAAGAATAATGCATTAAAAGCGAAACTTATATTTAAAGAACTCGTAACAACTAGTTTAGAGGATGCGGGTCCAAATATGTATAGTAATTATGTTTCATTTTTAATAATACGTTCTTAAAAACGATTTTGTCATATTCAATGAAAAAACTATTCCTCCAATCTTCTTTGAAGGCAAAACCACATTGCCATAAAAGTGCTATGTTCCACGTGGAAAATAATGTTAAAGTGCTAATTTGAAGACCCGTTGATTTGTCAACGATAGGACATATAATCTATAATTTTATTGAAGTGTTTGAATTTTTATTAACATTACGGTTTTCGGAACTTAGTTTTCTTTGAGAAATACATTCATTTAACATAAAATATTTGGTTAACTACTTAATATTGCTTTAATCATATCACTAGTAAAGCGCGTAACTTTATCAATCTAACGGTTAAACATTCTATCTGTATAAAAATGTCCCAGTTGTCAAAAACGTAGAGGAACACTTGCAACATCCTCGACCAGTTCAGACTTTTCTCGTATTCTTTTGACAGTTAGACATTCACTGATAATGAGGGATCCTCGTATGAAAAACATAATAAGTGAACATGTGTCACGGCATTTGACTTTACGAACTTGCCGTATTACTATAATCATTGGGATGATAGAGAAGAAGCGTTGATTAAGTTAGTAGAGTTTGGTGTCAGAAGTGCACCAGATAATAGCTGAAGCGTGCAGCGAACTGCAACCAAATGAGACCACCGCAAGATAACCGGATTTCGATAGGTCTTTACTTAAATTTCCAATCTAGCGCCACCAATCATAGTCGTTTCTCATTTGCCGATAGCTTCGATCGCAAAGTTGTTTGTGTCACCGATCACTCGCAAGCCTTTCATACGCTCCTATCTCACTCACCGATGGAACAATGAGTGAGATCTAGCCATTTCAAGATGTACAGGACCGACCAAGAATGGCCAGCATTCTTTTCACTTCTGATGGCTTCTTTCATCTTATTTACTCTTTAATATAAATCGTTATACCAAAGAAGGCAATTCTAGTCATAATATATTAACTTTTGGTCTTTAACCGACAATTACGAAATCCTTCTGGGATTCGGGCTAATTGAAGACGCAGCGAATGAGAATAATAATAATATATAATATTAATCTTTTTAAGTGATATGAAGCAACGAAGGAATTATTCTAATGCTTGAAGACACAATCGAACTCTTTAATAGTTACTTTCATTATTTAATCTTACAATAAAATATAAATTAAAAATTCTGCAATCACAGAAATGTCTACAAGAAAATCCTTTATAACTCTACACTTTATTGTTGTGCCAAAAGAGTACAGCACTGTAGTATATTATGAAATTGGATTTAACAACGTTCAGTTTTTGATGCGTTCCAACCTTGACAAACTTCCAAGTCCAGTAACACTTTCAAGGAGGAAGTGCTGCTAGATTTACGATACTCAAAACCGACTGAACTTGTTGTTCATCTTATATTTTCTTTATATTACATTACCTTACACTTTAATAACACGAATCTGTAATTGGGGGGTACAATTATCATTAATTTCATAGAACAGTTAAGGTAAATCTATGACGATGAATAGGCATCTTTAAATAGGAAACTCTTACCCCGAAAAGTCTTTATTTTCTACTGCTAAACTCTAAAGTATCGATAGATAATTTTATAAGTAATATCGTCAGCAATTCTTAGAAAATGCGAACTTTTATCAGGGAGGATTGAAGTATGACTGAAGTGTACTATGAGACTGTATTGTCGAAACAACGCGAATGGCAACCATGCTTCAATGATTAGATAAATCTAGATTAGAGTTTAAGTAGATCTGTAAGAGTAAGAGAAGTTTCTGCAAGCTAGACGTATGTTTATGTTTGGAATGCATGCTTCTTATCGGAGGGAAATGTTTGCAATATCGGTGAATCGGAGAGATCCTAGTGTATAAATCTGTTGATGTAGGCAGTACCAGTGGTTGCAATGTCCCTTCAGCGTAAGAAGTCACTACCGGATGTTGCTCAGCCGATTCAACTTACGGCTACGGCACCACTCTCCCGAGAAGAAGTCAGTGTCCTCAGCAGCTTGAGAAGAGAAGAGATCCGCAGGCAGATCAACGAGAGCGAGAGGCTCAGGGCGAACCCTCTCCTCTACCTGGTCAGTCCTCAGGTTAAAGTGAGTATCTTACCACTTCTTTTCAACCAAACAAACCTCCATCCTTAACAGTCTTTACTAATCAAAACATTTTAAACACAAACAATTCCTCTAATCTCCTCTTCTCTTCTTGCTCTCGTCAAATTCCTCTAATTTCCACTCCTCTTATGAACAATCCACAAAAATATTAAGTTCTTCAGACTTTTTCCTACTTGGAACATTTTCGCAATAAGAATATATTTTTATTGGGCTTAATGTCAGTTTGAAGCTTCGTCCCTTTCAGCCAATATGTTTTTCACTTTTCAAACTGGTTTCAGAACGCATCAATATCCTATTAAAACGACAACCACCTATCTCATTAAAAATATCTTTCTCAAGAAATTCCTATGTTAAGTATATTTTTGTCGATGTGTTGTATCAAAAGAAAGTAGAAATTCTGCTATACTTCATGAGCTGAGCAGTAGGAAAATGGTAAAATAGTGAAATCTGCGTGGTATTGAGAATAGATGGGCAAGAGCTTGCATGTCAGAACTTAATTTTGAAAGGATACGGTATAAAATTGATGCAGTATTATTCATTTTATTTATTAGGCGTTAGTTTATCGTGTTAAAATGTAAAGAGGTATTGGTTCGGTCTAGTTGTGTAGGAGTGGGAATGTGCGTGATACAACGTCCTTTGAATGTGTCATGGCAAATTTACATCTGGACGTGAATGTGACTGGTATACGAAAATGCAGAAGCAGCGGTATTCGAATGCGATCGGGGATCAGGTAGATTCGCCACCGAACAAATACTATATCAGCCTTTTACAGATACCTTGTGAATTTATGTAAATAGATCTTTATTCCTTGGTCTTTTGGCCGATCCAACTCATGCATTATTCGCTGCTCTCCGGTTGAATGCGAATTTGACGGATAAAACAGACCGGATTTCGGAAGTCCTCTGAAAATCTTGCACATCATTCTCTGGGTCAATGAAACCGTCGAGTGGCCGCCAAGCCAAAACTCGTTTCGTAGCAATGACCGCATCATACCGAGCGCATCGCGAGTAAACAAAAATTCTCCAGCCTTCGAAAGCCGAATTCGGACTAAAGCCCGACCTTCGGAACTCTCGCTCCCCATCTCACCTGACAAATCCTTCCACTCCACTCGACTCGACTCGACTCGACTCGACTCGACACGATCGAGACCTTCAAGATTTGCACTCGAGTAGCGCAATTTACGCAGCAAAGAATCCATTTACCGGTCAATCGAATAAATAACTTTCTTTCAAGCATACAATCACTGGTAGAGCTTCCTTCAATAACAACTCGTATCTCAATACGTAGACTCCTATTTATGATCTCCGTTTTAAGACTCTAAACATTTGTATGATGCTTTTGACGTCATTCTTAGTAAATCTACTCTATTTATTTACATGTAGGAGTTAACCAAATTGACATTTTGAGAGTAATAGAGTTAAAGTCAAATTTAGCCTCTATGAATACAGATACTCGACACTATCTTTCCTTTGTATGTCCATATCATTCGGCAATAATGGACAAATACCTTATAAGTACGAGCAATATCAATTAAATTCGTATTTCGAGTGAAGCTCCGTTTTCATATTTCCGTAAGATATTAGTGATTCCACTTAAAAGATAATCTATTACGTTCAGTTGGGTACTTCAGCAAAATTAATTTATATATCAGTATCAAAAGTTAGATCATAATATCGTCGAGATAATAATAACTTGGAGTATGATAATTTTGCGGGATTGTCTAGTACTGTCAAGCGTACCATTATGTTTCATTGGAATGCTAAGATCTAAAAACCTATACCATCTATATCTAGACGTATATCTCGGCCTTTATCACGCTGATTACAGTCACAACACGTGAAACCGTATTCTCTTAAACTCACATCTCTGCACACTACCAAAAATAAACCGTATTCGCAAAGTTATACTATAATCCAATCCCTTCCGGATGAAAGGAATTCGGCAAGATCTTAATAATTAGGATGAAGGTCAGTCTCTATTAAGAAGTGAAAGTCTAATTGCTCTATAATAATATAATAGTAGTATAGGAGGAGGATAAAATTTAATTTGACTAGGCGAGTATAAGTAAGGAATAATGGAAAGAAGTAACTGGATGGGAAATATTGCAGGACTGGTTCTCCCGGCAACAACTGGTGATGCTGGTGCTTTTCATCAACATAACCCTAGCGTTGATGTTCTTCAAACTGCTGACGTAGCAGCCAGCCGACTATCGGATTCACGGACTAGCGGTAGACGTGACCTGAGCGGCACGGTCATCGCGACGTACCGTGGACCGTCAGCGAGAACCAGAATTTCAAGCAACGACGAAGAAAGCTGCTAAATGGACGCATCCGAAAGGTTCGAGACGGCTTGCCAGCGATATTGGGCCGCCACGGGACATAAGACGACAGACCACCTTTTCAGGATGTCGCCAGTTTCGCCCGGGCCACTCAGCTCCGCACTAGCAGAAGCGAGCATACGACCAAAGAAAATCTTTTCGAAGCGATCGCTTTCTCTCGACGATCGCGGACAGGCCACCATCGAGAGGCTGCTCCAGTCTATGAAAGAGAGAGAGAGAGAGAGAGAGAGAGAGAGAGAGAGAGAGAGAGAGAAATGCGAGTAAAAAAGTCCTTTGTAGGCACACTTGTCCGCACAGTGTCCTGAAACGATACTACCTAGTAAGACACACGACTGACACGATCAAATACCAAGAAATATAATGGAAAGCTTAAGGTTGCGGTAAGTTGGCCGTTGTTGTCAGCTGGTTTCGTTACTGGGCAGAGCTCGTTTATAGATGTGCGATTGTCTCTGTAGGGGAGGGGGGGGAAGTGAGGCGGTGAGGTGTCGGAAAGGTGCCAGGCGAAGTCCTGGCCGCCTCACAATTTGGGGGAATAGCCTGTCGTGTGGTTTTTTTGAAGCGAGGCGGCGATCACGGTCACGTACCTCGGCGCCTGTATCATACCTATTTTTACACCGAACGTTTTAATAATAATACTTGGTAAGAGCAGGTAGCGTCCTGCTAGGCGGCTCGGCTTCGAGAGCGGCCGGTAAAACACACGCGCACATCACTCCCAGAAAGCAACATTTCACTCTTTTTCCCCGACGATCGCCTCGAGCGCGGAGCCCGGGATCACTTTTATATGAAGCGTAGAACGGCTAGGATAGTCCCAACTATTCCCGAGTCGAGCAGCCACTCGGCCCAAGCTCACTCATTCGAGCTACTTTTCCAAGGTGCTTCAGGCGTTTTGGGGGCTTATTCTCTCTGGTGGCTGTTGGCTATGGTTGGGCTGGTTGTAGGCGATTGTGGGCGATTGTGGGCGGTTGGGGGCGGTTGGGGGCGCGTGCCGAATGACCCAATCTCCAACCAGTGGATTGTTGTCGGCGGCACGCGGCCTTTTATCATATACGCTTATGTAGTGGATTCTCTAGGTCAAAAGTAACGGTTTCATAATTCTGGTTTGGGAGCAAGGAACAAATCTCGTCACTCGGTCGAACCTCTTCTGCCGAGTGGAGCATTGTTAACGTAACGTAAACTTATGTACGTATAAAAGTTAATAAGATTAATAAAAAGAAACATAATGAAGTGACTTGTCGGATAAAGATTGCTTTAGGATTGACATACTTCGCCTCGGGATTAGAGAGATTAAGTAGAGAATGAGCCGGAGTTGTTTCGATATCGATGCTAAGAACGATTTAAAGGTTCGGCGGCGGAGAACTGTAGCTGCGTTCCGGTGCATTCGAAACTTTCCACAGACTTGCCTTCCATGTAGTTGTGCATAGGGGATCATTTCTATCGGATAACTTGTAATATAAGGTTTGTTGGCGGCGCTAAGGAGAGTAGGGCATGGCAGGGCATGGCAGGGCATGGCAGGGCTGACAATGAGAGAGGAAGCGCAATCGTTTTTCCGGCGACCTTGTACCGGGAAAAATATTATTGGCTCCGTGCGTGCTTTAACAATGGCCGGCGGAGACCAAGATAAACATTGTTTGTCGCGCTCCCGCGAAATTGTACCGTTGTGAAAGCGGATCAGCTCCTGATAAAGTTAGAACACGGGGAATCTCGACGTTCCATCATTCTCTTAGGAGTACATGGGTGCAACTAGAAATTCAGGTACCTCGGACACGAAAGGCAAACGGTCAGCAGGAATAACTAGACTGAAGATATCGCTAGAATTGCAAGAATTCACTGAGTGAAGACTCTAAAAAGGATTGGATATCTTTGCCGAATTGTGATGGGTCGATGATGAATTTGGAGGTAGCGGGTGCTCTAAGCACAATTCCTTGATGTATTATTGGTGATTTCTATGGGACACGCTCCAGAAAAGGGAAACTAGCGTGAGGTCGGGTTACCATCTTTCAAGAAAGAGGTGAACCGCGACGTATGCTTATTGTGTCTTACGATCGTCTCTCTACACTATAGCAACGGGTAATACAGGCTTTCCTAGAACAGTCGTTGATTTACTGCGCCGACTATGCTCTTCGCGATCGCACTTCCCCGGAAGAGCCGCGCAAATTTCTTTCACTAACTCATACTTGCTCAGTATGATACATGCGTGTCAGTGAATGTATCTTTCTCTGCCTAAGGCAAATAAACAAATAACTGAGTGACAAACTGTTTCTCAAATATCTATATATATACATACTCAATTGTAGCAGCGGTATAGAATGAAAGGGGAAGTTGTGCTGAGCGCATAAAGGAATAAGAGAAATATTTGGGGCAATCGCGAAAGGGTAAGGGTAAGGGGAAGACTCGGAGGAGTATTATCGATGACTTTCTAGGGTAGCGTGTATACCTACATTATATTTGTCGATTTTCATACGCTGGGGTGGGGGGCAGAGGTATTTAAGTAAGTACCTCTTGATTCTTTGAAGAATCGTAATTGGACCCTCCTGCGCTCGAGCGATCGCATTTTTCTAGCCTCAGGCGTAGCTTGTATTCTAGGTAAATTTGTATATAAGAGAGTGCATACATCATGATCGCACAATTTATCGTCTCCTCTCGTTCGTAATCGCGCCCTCTTAGGCTAACGGCTAACCGGCTCTGAATGAGGGGGATGGGATCAAGTTTAATGCGCATTCGTCGTCGATTCGTTGTCTCTGGCTTGATTGAAAAGAAACAAGATACACCACACAGCTGTAACAGAACTCAATTCGAGATCAATTGACCAAGTTCTCCGTTAGTTCGACTGGTTCTCTCCCGAGCATTTAGCACGCAAACTTCATCTGCCGCGAAACTTGGGACTTTATCATACATTTTAGCCAATTACAAGCGTACTCTGAATTACTTGTGAAAAAACAAGAGTAAGACCAAAGTTTACATTAGCCAATAGGCGCATTTTTTAAATCTGAACAATGAAGTGCAGAGAAAAGAATGAAGCAGCCGTTATATTAAAATGTAATAGTCGAAGAAGCTTCGGACATATCAGGATGAAAGAGTTGAGTCGGATTCGAGTGATTGGTAGATGAAGAATAAGAAGCTCACTAGTTTCATCGGGTGCGACGCTTTCCTCTTTATAGCTATTGCTAGCTCGAACTAGCCACGCACACGCACACGCCGCGCCGCGCCGGTTAAATTTCGAGAGCGGTCAACATCAATTTATACTTGTTGTATTCTCCTGTGGGAGAATTAGGATGAGAATAGTTTTGTCGCGAACGTCTAATCGATCGATGCGGCGAGGAGGCGGATGGGGCGCCGCGCCACGCCGCACTCATTTCGATGCCATGCTAGTAAGAGAGGGCGAACCGTTAAAAGTGCCAACGAAGCAGGCTTACAGTTTCTCTTCAATACGTTTCGAACTTTTCAACGTCTCGATTATGAAGCCAAAGCTGAATTAACCCTTGGAGTGCATCGCATATCTTTCTTGGCGCTTCTTTCGTAATCGCGCGAAATTGCTTTCTCTGTTCGTTTTCGTCCATTGGTTTCCTTCCACTTGTTTATCTCGTACCTGTGCTTCTCTCTGTATGGCGATCCCTCGTTCTCACAAATCACTTACAAAATCACTTGTTAGAGAGAAATGTGTAAGCCTAAATCAATCGTTAGTCTTACTTCCAAGACTTCCGTTCTTCTGTATGAATTTTTTCATTTCGAATATCTCAATAAATCCTGTGTGAATAAAGAAACAAACGCTTTCTGGTATTACTTTACTGGAGCAGACCAAAGAACCTCTATTTCAAAGATTCTCAATATCTCAGTTTGAAGGGTAGAAATTATTGTTGCTCGAAGTTCTGCTTAAGCAGGATGGCTGCACTCGATGGGTTTAAGAAAACTAGCAAATATAAGATGAATCGCCGTAGTTGTTTATTTGTGCCGGAAGATGCCGACGCTACTTCTAGAACCGTATTGAAGTAGAAAAACTGTCGAGCCAAACTGTCGATTAAAGATCCCACCAGGGTATTATCGAAGATGAGTCACTTGGCTCTCCATGAAAATCCTTTCGAAAGACGTTGAAGCCTGGATTATTAGTGTGTTCGACCGGCTCTAATTCATATTCAGTCAAATGTTCTTTTGCCGGATTTGAATTTCGAGAACGGTCGATGATCCGAAACTGCTTTTACTTGAAATGTGTAAAGAAAAACTAATTTCAGTCAGATCGGTAATATGAGGTAGATAGAGAGACCTAAATAACTTTGACGTACGCTAATAATTCAGGGTTGAAAGTAACTCGACGGACATGTGCTTACACTGAGAATTTATTTTCTAACTTGTTCTACGGCGATGAAGCAACTGGTTCATTGGGAGGCCACAAAATTTATTGGACATTTCTAAAAAAATACTTTTAATACTTTGTCCTGCAGTACGGAGATACACGCGAACAAATATCTTGAAATAGATAATATGAATTGTTAATTTTGAAAGTGGTGTAAGTTCCGTTTAAAGGAAACATTCAGCAAAAGGTACAATATCTCTTTTTCACTGATCATAGTATAAAACTCAACCCGTTACAATAGACTCGTATGATTTGTACTTTTTTCTAAGAGCCCTGCAAGTTTTGCTAACTTTTCAAGTGGATTGCGCGTTGCTTAAAAACTGGACATATGTCTAAATATGTCTATTCCTCCAAAATTATAGTTTATTATTGAATAGCTATTAACAGCATTAGTTGTTTTCTTATTTGCAAGATCTTGGGGTATATTGTGTTTACGTTTTGGTGATGCATATTACGTAATTCTCAAACTTGCGCCATCCTCAAAAATAACGATTCATTCAGGGCGGTCATATCTGGATCTCATGCATTCTAAGACATTTATTCCATAATAAACAAAGGAGAAATTGTCATGGGTTTATTATTGCATTTCTTGAGAAAAGATGGAGAATGAATGGTCAGTGAAGCGCAGTCCGAATTTACGGGAACTCGAGAGGAGCCGATAGCTGTTTCTCATGGTGGAGGTTCGCAAGATGAAACTCAATGTATGTACTTTCGCTCTTCTCGAGGAACGTACTCCGTATATATGTATACATGTATATATATTGCAACCAAACACGCATACGAGGTAATTAATTACAATTATATTGTAGTGCCGAGGAGCGGCCCTAGAATTTGATATCTAACGCGCGCGAGACAGAGAGAAAGAGAGAGAGAGAGAGGAAGGGTTGGGGGAGGATGGGGAGAGAATGGAGTTTAGGGAAAATGTGTGAGGCGAAATAACGAAATTGAGGGCACGCGTCGAGCGGAAGAGGTCGAGCGGATCGAAGCGTTAACACATTCGCTACCAAGAATAGATCTATTTATTTTCAGACCAAATTGTGAGTGCATCGGAAGGGGATGTATATCGACATAACCTGCTTCATTCGAGCAACAAGATTATATACACTTACATTAGAAATAATCTTTATCAAACTGTATAAAAATCCCCGTGTATTTAACATACGGATTTATGGATAAATATCATTTTCGTTTCTAAGCTGAACTAATCAAAATACGAATTGAATGCCAGCTTAATGTATCGGCTGACTTCAGTCTCAACGCGGTAACGACAACGAAAGTACATTTGATTCACTGGTACTTGGCCTTCATCGGCACAATTCTCAAAGTTTTGTTATTAGAAATGCTCTATTAATTTCCAATGCATATTCTCTTCTATTGTCCTTACGAATATCGACCAAACTCATTCTAGTATATTACTTGGGACATAGCTTTGTTTGTGGGTTCTGGAAGGGCGATTCGTTAACCTACAAGTAAAGATGAATATTTCCCTATGAAAGCAACATGGTAGCGAATGCGTTAAACGGTTTATTCATTTTCGTCACAAAAGCCATATCACGAATGAAAGGAGATTTCTAATACATATAGGTTTATCGATTGACTAAGGAAATTGGTTTCGCTATTGACTTGCTATATCACAAAGAGATCTATATATATATATATGTATGCGTGTGTGTATGCATATATATAAATATATGTATTTATACAGGATATATAGATGTATATACATAAATATATATATATATATACACACGCGCGCGTATGGTTATACATGTATGGATACACATAAACGCATACATACTGCGGCAAATCATATGTATGTATATTTTACTTGTTATCTCCTGACTATTATCGAAGTTAGTACGTCTCGTTATCATTGTATATTATTATGATTATTGCCATTATTGCTATTATGGATTATTACGATTATTACTATTGTCATCAGGAGTCATCATCGGTGGTTTCGAGGAGAACGGAGACTTAAGGGCCCACTGTCATTGTTGATTTGCGAGGAAGCAGTGATTCAATAAACTTGTGTCATTATTGATGCAGCCTGGTCTACTTTATTTCATCGTACCTGCATTTTTCCCGAAAGAGATCAAATCTGATCATTGCAGTAGAATGGGATGGAAAATGGAGAAAAAAGACTACAAGTGCCTTTCAATTCTTTTCCACTAATATTTCCAATATTTCCAATCCTAATAAAAAAAATGTTTAGTTTTCAATTGAACCAAATGTATTTCAGAATCGAGAAGTTGCTAGTGAAAGAAAAAAAGTAAAACGTGGGTAAACTGCTTACGGACAGAAAAAGCTAAATGACAAAGACTATAGTTTAGGAAAAGCTTGAAGAATAGGTTCTAGTTTCTGAAAGGGTCATGAAAGATTACATATTTCGTGGTGAAATTAGCTATAGGTGATTTTGATTGTTTATTGTTCTTAAAAAAGCGGCCAAGTAAATAGCGCTGGGTTTGACTAAATTTTGGATAAATGGAAGAAGTATTCGGTAGACGTGGCTTGCCGTCACGGCGACTGGATGCCTGGATGAGTTGTTAGTGTATAGTTAGTTGGAAGATTCGTATGCGAGGCGTCGCGGTGGTCGAACGCGCTGTTGGACGCGGGAGCGTGGCTGGGGCCAGAACCGAGATCGGGAGATGAAATTAACGGGACGAAGCAGTGCCGATGGGGTTGTCAGACTCCAAGGGCTTGGAAATCAGGGGCGGATGTACTTGAATGATGGTTGATCACTTTGTGAGAAGGATTATGAGAAAGAGAGAAATTTTATTGTTAAAGACGTTTTTACTATATCACGTAACTTAACAGTAGTTGATCTTTTGCAATGAAATGCAAGCAGTTTTCAATAATAGTGTCACTAGAGATTCCCCCCTTTTTTAACAAAACCACTTTTGCGATTCTTCACATTTCATATATTCTGTGGAGATAGGTGCATTTATTGGAGTTCTATTATTAACTGTTAACTATAAGAGTGCGATTTATATTTTTAAAATAAACACTTATGATTGTAAGGGTTTCTAGCACTTCGGAAGCGGAAATATGTCTTTTTTCGATGTACGGTTGGTGATTCTAAAATTGGAATCTCGCG
Organism: Ectemnius continuus; assembly: GCA_910591665.1. NCBI lineage: Eukaryota > Metazoa > Arthropoda > Insecta > Hymenoptera > Crabronidae > Ectemnius > Ectemnius continuus. The sequence goes on along the minus strand of OU342864.1, from coordinate 14,602,701 downwards.
ATAACCAGAGGAAAACTGAAATATCAGCTTTAGAGATTATTATTAAAGATTTGTCGAATGTTGTATGTATGCTTGTGTAGGTAAGAGTGTGGATATGGCTTGAAAAAGATTTGGTACGGCACTGTGCGCTGCGCTGCTCCGTTGCTCGCTATACGAGAAGCTTATCGGTTCGAGGACTGGAGCAGATAGACAAGACGGCGACTACTCTTCTATGTTTTATGAGGAAGCCGATAACGTTAATTGCAAACGCGACTACTTATCGCTATTGCACCAAGAACCGCGGCAATTTCTTCTTCCCATTTTTCCCATATCTCATTCTTATCGAGATCCGAACTGCCTTAATGTCACTCAATCTTTATTCAAATGTCATTACGAGGAATTCTCCATCAAAGCTAATTGCAAACCTGAATTCTTCTTATATGTATATTATACCACTCTAGCTTCACTAAAACGACTAGTAAACAACTTTGCCTCTTAGTTAACATTACTAAGTAGGTACCTTGTATATCTTCAATAGCAGTAGTCCCAATCGATTGCCATTAATTACAACGTTTATCATCTGCCCTATGTTACAATCACGTTCTGATTTGGTAAAAATGATTGAAACGTACGAACATCTTTATTTGATAATACCCGCATTTCTACTAGTTTGTTAGTCCCATAAACATAACATTCTGTGAATCAAAGGATTAAGGTATTCTACTTCCTGTGGGAATATTGCTGGACTTGCAGTCTAGAAGAATGTTTAGTTGTTTCACGCCGTTTCTAGTTTGGGGAAGGCAAGAGTTCGCAATTAGTATAAGCGGCAGTCGGTGATTTATAGTTTTGGCGGGATCAAAAGTAGTTAAAATATTTCTTGTCGGTTGACAATTGAGTCGATGGTGTATAAGAGTGTGGATAGTTGTTGGTTTTTTCCAGCAAGTCGGACAAGGCCAGCTGCAAGACCACTAACTGTTAACTGACAAGATATCGAATCTGATATCATCGGACAGCTGCGTTGACAGCAAAATACTACCCTCGCCGCGCCGACTCCATTTGAATTTCACTCCAACAATAGAGTACGCTCTTTCAAGCAAACTTGGCATTCAATTGAAAATGAGGACGAAAAAGTAATAGCAACTAGATTCTATAGATAATATCTGTATTAGAATCTCTATATAATATAGACAATAATATATAATTAATGCGCGTCTCTATAGGAATAAGAGGAATGTTCTCAATTATGGAATGAAACTAAAGTAGCTCGCATGAATTAAGAGAAAGTGCACAGAACCCTCGAAATTCGAAGAATAATGAAAAAGACTATATGTAGGGGAATTTTGGCTGCCAAAAAATAGCATAATCTTTATCTCGATTGAAGTCACAAACAAACTGTTGCAATGTGTGTAACGCGTGATGAATCTAATTGTAAGTTCATTTTTCATTCATCCGTTTGTGCAACTTGAAGAACAAAATTCATTTGATCCGTTCAATGGACTTTAGACATACTTCCGTGATCAACTGTAATATGTGCATAAAGATTTTGATACGGTTTTCAAAACACCGGCTATCAAGCCAATAAACGCGTACAGGACTTTGTTTCGGGGGAAGAGTGGAGAGCAGTGTAGGATTGAGTGACGCATCTATGATGCACTGTAAATACATAAGTAGTACTTACATTATATACATGTGCCCATAATTATGAAAGTGGTTCAAGTTATGTACTTCTTGTTTCGAGATATTCAACCAATTGCATTTGAATAAATTAAAACATATTTTTACATTATGCGACATTTTAATTTACAATTTTATTAGTCTTGATTAATGGAAATTTATTATGAATATGAAATTTTGTGTGAATTTCATACGAAAATGTTGTTTTTAAAGTTTGAACTGACTTCGACCTTTTTCAAAATTTACTGAATGTTCTATACATGACTTAAAGCGATAAAGAACTATGAGTTTTATTTGAAACAATAACTTTAATGAAATAATTCATGAACATTTATGAATTATTTTTAAAAAGTAATCCATTCTTACCATTTAGAGTTTTTAAGATTCTGAAAATGTTGCTGAAAAACTGGAGGGATGTATGCTAGTAAACACATAATATCTTTATGTTTTTCTTCCGTTACTGGTTTAATGGTGGTGTATAATGGAAGTAATTTCATATTTCCCTATATTTTCAAGTTATGTTTATATAATTTCGTTACATTTTTGACTTAGACCACTTTCATAATTAACACTAAATGAATTCCATATAATGTTGAAATTACAACCATTATCTAATGGTTCAGTTTTGACGATATCGTAAAAATTACATTGAATATATTTAGTTTAACATAATGTGGTGTGAAAGTAACTGATAAACATGTTTTTTAAAAATGTTCACTTAGACCACTTTCATAATTATGGGCACATATATATGTACATACTACGTACGTATGTATATGTATAACTTAGTTTTTCGAGAGTCTAGAGGAGGAAGGAGTGGGGATACGCTCTCATAATCCCACTCCAGGCCGCTACGTTTCCCTGTTCCGTACGTCAGTGATATTGTGTAGATGTCGCGCTTTGACATCACATCGCGTCAACTCTGTCACGTGTCTTGACAATGAGTGGCCTCGCTATTGCAATTATACACTGTCGATTATCGATGCCGGAATTGCCCGACGCACACATGCGTCTCAGGCTCGATCTGACAATCAGCTGTGGAGCGACGCGACGGATCCTCATTCCGGTGATCATTCCGGTGATCATTCCGGTGACCTTGCATACAACCATGAATAATTCTCCTGCAACGACACCTATTAATCACGCGAAGCTTGAGAAATGACTAGCTTCGTAATATAATGCAATGGAAAGTATGCATGCACAGCAGAGACAGAATATTTTGACATTTCTATTGACAGACAGGCAGAAATGTCCGTTCCCGTGATTGCGAAACTAGCACAACTCATATACAATATTTCCCTTTTCCAGATATTTATCTCGCCTTATTTTATCCGGTACAATCAGCCAAAAAGATTTTTCGCTTACAATCAGACCGCTTTTCCAAGCATCAGTGCATACCATACAAAAGTTCTTATAAACAAGAATGAAGAATAAATTATATTTTAATTGAAAAAATATGTTCGTGTAAATAACTGCCGGAAGTGTTCCATAAAAGAAGCAAGAGGTTTCAAAGCAAGAGAATGGCTAATAAAAGTACAAGAAAATAGTTGTTGGAAAGCCGTTCCACTCGGACATAAAGGGGCAAGAGGGTGGAATGAATGTAAAAAGAAGCAAATTTTTTCGCGTACTATGCTAGTGTCTTTCAGTCATATATATTTTACTCGTATTTGTTCCCCTATTTGTGCTTCTTCTCGAGCAGCGATCTTAATCATCGCCGAGTTCCGCAGCGCAAAACCTTTCACTCTTTAATTCACTCGCTATTGAATGCAGGAAACATAATTAAATGGGATATCTGATTAACCGCGCGCATTCTAGTTAACGGGTGCGCTAAACCACTTTTATCAGACTATCGCTGAATCGACTTCCTCGTTCTACGCTACCTTTTTTTTAGTAAGTTCCGTCAGTGAAATGCTAGGTTCCGTTTTGCGAGACTATGCTGATCCCGAATAAACATAATACCTTTATTAGTGTACAGTACTGTAATCAATATAAAAAAATGTTGAGTAAAGGGCGTTTAAAGGAGGGGCTAAAGACATATCATTTGAAAAAGAAACAGTAATATCAGTTTATTTTGATTGCTAAACGTTTCAGTTCCAAGGATTTTCCTACCAGGCATCATGTCAATTACAATTCCATTAATCAATTTAAGTTCTGTTATCTATAAAGTTAATCCTCTCTCTAGCATATTATACAGAGTACCACTTTGCAACTAAACTGTACGATTTCATAATGTGCTACTTAAGTTTTTGCACATTCACTGATTAGAAATGAACATGGACATTGAATATCTTTTCTTAGATTGTATAGGCGCCAAGTGCATCACTTACTATACATATATTATAAGTATATTACGCTGGATTGGCGAATGACATGGTAAAGTATTAGAGATTAGAGATACTCTCGGACATTGCGCAGTATCGTGCTTGGAATCTGGAAAATTCCAAAGATAGAGGGGAAAAAGAACATATACACCAATAGGCTAATGCATAATCAGAATGACTAGAATATCGATGAACTCATCGTGTGATATCTGTGAAAACGTAAATCTATGTATGTATGTAGATAAATACCGGTATGAGTCAGTGTCGGGACAGTTCAAGAATGAATGCACCTTGTGTAAAACACGAAAGGAAGAGATGACTCGAAGCTGCTGAAAAGTGTGTGGGAAGAGATGTTTGCGATAAGTGGAAAAGTAAATGGGGCTATAATTGGGTATATCTCCGATCTGGCTGGCAGCTTGTCATCAAGCGCGATCCTATCTTCAACGTTCTCATCAATATCTCGGCGAGAAATGTTATTGCGCAGATTCTTTTCGACACGCGCATCCACTAACTATCTCTATTCACACAATTCAGAGCAGCCCCGGCCTGATCATAACCCAATTTGATAAGACCCCACTCATGTAATCACCATCTGCTCCTGAAAAACTGCGCAGTTCCGCGAGAAAATCATTCAAGTTTCACCATTGTTACCAACTCGATCGGCCGACTTTCCCGTTATACGCGCGAATTTAACACATTCGCAGACATCCGAGAATTACAATGCCATTCGCCGCACTCAACTATACCGAATAATGGAAAAGTTCGTGGGAAGAATCAGTGTGCTATTGAACCGTTATGTAGCACCACGCTCACCTACCTCTCATCATTTTAATCACCCATGCAAAACTAGCATGTAACTGATTCTCCAAAAAGAATTTATTGTATTCATAACAAATTAGCTGAGCAACATATAACGTTGAGAATTCTGAGTTTGATCATTCTAAAATTATCATTTCGATTTGACGTTGATTTTAGAAAAGGAAAAATAGTCACTGCCATTGCAATAAGGCAAGTAACGAAATTTGAGTACTACTCTACTATCATTGGTTCGCGAAAGAAATAGCCTTGGTTGTAGAGTAAAGTTATGAATAGAAAATTACATCATCTAACAGCTGATGCAATTTTGTTTTCCCAGGATTACTACGTTACTAGTTCTCTTGGAAAAATTCCGACTCGTTAGCGGTTAAAGAAAGCGGCTTTATGCAATAGTAGCCAAGAGAGGTTCGGAACACGCGGATAATGAATATCATAGAGTATCTAGGAGCTCATTCAAATTCAAGAATGTTAATTCGCAAGCCGAACTGCCATTAAGACACCCTTCGTTCTTGGCGATGTTACGCTTGTTGAGTGGCTGATTACAAATGCGGCTGGTAGTTCCTGGTAGATAGCACGTGTCCGCACCGCAACTCTACACTTTCCGCGTGGCGAGCGCTTTATATCTTCCCCCCATCTCTAATCAACTACACTTTCTTCCTCTCCTTTATGTGGCCGACTATTCTTTTATTTTTCTCTATTGGAGGAAGAGTGGGGGAAGGAGGGGCTTGGCGCGAACGGTGGGGACAAAGAAGAAAAGGATCTCTCTAGAGCTCTAGTGCCACTCTCTCTCTCTCTCTCTCTCTCAACTCGGTATCGCTCTGTAAACACCGTGTTCTGAATGTCATTGACATGTTGCACGTGCGCACAAGTTTACGAGTTTCGTTCGACGAAGCAAGCGTACCGCACTTGTTTCTAAAGAGTAGCTTACTATTAACTTACTATTCATTGCAAGCCATAATGGAGACGTTATCATTTTCCTCAGTTAGAGATAGTATATTATCGTAAATTCAAACTGCTTTCTAGGAGTTTTTGACGATTAATTTTCAAGGAAACTCTCATTGTTTTGTTCGCTTCGCCTCCAAATAATATGGCAAGCGTGTTAAATAATCATATTCTCCATGCTTAGCAATAATTAAATGCTTAACAAAAATATTGGTGAACGATAACAGAATTATCACTTTCAAAAATTCTCTTCGCTAAAAGCTCTTGCAAAATTACGAGCCGTTTTCTTTTCCGACTAAAGAATAGATAGAAAAGAACCAACTAAATATAATGAGGGATTTTGTGAGACGGTTCGATCGCCAAGCTATTTAGAAGCATTTGGGGAATATGAAACGGGAGTTCCTAATATATACTGGATGCGATAAAAAAGAGTGTGTTCTGTGGCGTCCTTAGGAGAGTCAGATTCTAATCCAGAGGACTTGAACTCGGCTTCCATGGCTTTACGTAATAACGGGGCTTCAGCTGCACCCTTCTGTCGATTAGTGCCACCAGTCCCCTCTCCCCCCTCTCCCGCCGCCACTCCCTCCCACCCCTCCCTCTCGAGTAGAGCCTAGCTCCTCTACTCCAGCTTCTCTCGAATTCTCTCGGATTCTCTCGAATCTGTGTAGTATGCTGCGCTCTCGAGCGTCCACCGATGAAACACAAAGCGTCTCTAAGTAAGTATGGAGAGGGGACATGGCCTGCACACGCACTCACACAGACAAGCACACCTGCCTAAGCCCCGATAAATGTGACTCTGGCGGGATCCTCGCCGCTGACAAACTTCCTACCGACAACAGATACATTTTAAACGCCTTATGTGCGGTTACGGCTTCTGACAAACTGTCGCGATCAACTCAAGATTACCAACAGCATTCTTAAGTTTGAATTCAAAAATGAATTTTAAACACCAATTGTAGGCGCGTTCTAAAACTAAGTGTCTACTCGTTATTCCAATAAAGAGGGAGCAATTGTTAGAAATATTAGCAAACATTATTTTCTCTCAGTCTCATAGTAGTAATAAAGGGCACTGTTTATAAGGAAAGAAGAAAAGCAGAGATTAAACGCATTCAGAATGAAGATGAAAGAGAAATGAAGAAGAGAACGCGTGAGGCATTTTCAACGAATGTGTTGGGATGGATTGAGTGGACAATGTCTGGACGGCGCGGCGACGCGACGGTTGCGACGGCGGCGGCGGCGTCGGGTCACCTTCGCCAGTGTGCGCAAGCCGGGGTTCATGACACCCCGGGTGTCCAGCGTCCGGGCTTTTCCCTCGAGAGGAAAGGAATGCGAAACGACTTCCACTTTCCTCGCTCTTTATGTATTCTCCAATATTTCATATTTCCTACGAAATGCTTTAGAATTCTAGAAGTCTATCGAAGCTCCATTCTGCCTAACTGTCGATAGACATAAAGTTCAGTCGGTCAGATTTGAGTGGAGGCTGGCCAGTTTCCAAATAGTGGTTTGGTGAGATGGGCTCCGAATGTTTGGTAGTGTAAAGCCGTCAACCGTGGAAGTCGGCTTCGGCTATATAGTGTTAGGGGCAGCCACGAGAGAGAACACACGAACGCGGTGCACGTGCGCGGCTCGACCTCGCTCTGCTCTGTCCACGCACCTCCCGCATGCTTCCTCGGCTCTCGGCTCTCGGCTCTCGGCTCTCGACAAACGGCAAATGGCAACTCGTGCGCTACGGAACCTAGATCCTAGTCAGATAACTATAAGAGCCGAGCTCCCCCAGCCTCTAAACTTCCAGGGAAAGCCGAGGCGGCTTGGCAACGCCTTGCCAACTCTAAATTATAACACTGGACGACTAAATAACTGTTAACTTAACCAGTTAACCGCTCAAGTAGTCTCTACTTTATTGCAATTTTCACGTATCCTCATTTCGGCACAAAATACATCCGTTCCATAATTACGCAAAGAAAGTTCCACGATATTGTTAGAAACGCAAACATGTATGCCGACTTCTTGAACGAGAACGCTTGTCAAAGACAATCGGCAGGCTTTGGTTTTGGTGATGTACTATATATGTATATAATATATGCAGGGAGCAGGAGTGACTGTAACGGGTGAAACCGGATCTTGATTGGGTTTGGGAAGGCACGTGGGATACGGTCACACGTGTAGATATTGTATTTTCGCGGGCAACAAATATGAATTGCATGAATATTCATGAAAAATAAGTTAATAAGTGCTTCGCAAATTCTACAAGTGTTGGGTCCATCCGTAATTTAATCCAACATATACATCTTAATAATAACATAATACAACTACATTTTACTTATTTGCACGCACATCGGCGATATTTAAAGAAATCGAAATAAGTAAAGCAAACTGCAATTACTGACGGGCAGTACAAACTATAATGCTTATTAGATCCTCAAAACTTTCCAATTAGCAGGTGAAATTTGAACATAGCAGCATAAAAATGAAGTATTTCTTTAATGATAATCTATCTCCATGTGCGATTTCGACCACACATGCAAAGTAATAAACAAGTGTGCTGTTGTTTTTCGAAGTGGTATAATTCCGTGTTTCTCCTTTTTCGGAGATATTAAATGTTTTGGTAATTTAATGTTTACAGCCACTTATTTAATTCCCGTTAGCGGCTAAATCCTCGTTGATTAAATAAGAAATAATACAGTATTATGAATATTCAAAGCAATACATGAAACAATTATCGGAATTACCTTAAGCAAATATATATAATGACAATAGTACTGCGTGCAACATGTAATACATCTCCGAGAAAGGCTTTTAATTGTAAGTATACTTATACTTGAATAAATATACTTGAATTGAATATTATTTTGACTGTCTCGCGCTGATAAAAGACAACTATTATCAGTGGTCGTGAAACTTCTTTATCACGATAATGAAGCGGGAGTGCAATGTGATTGACCATGTTTTGATCATAACATGAATCATGCAGCAATCGCAAACAAGTACACCAATGTAAACGAGTAAAAATAGGATGCGTCATTCTGGGCCAAGTACTTACCGCATCTAGCAGGAACAGCCATGTATGTATGTACTTAAGTACATCGATATATCTTCAGAAGCAACAGTAACCTATCTTTTTTCACAAGCACCCGAATTCACGATGAATTCCATGGCTGCAGCCCTCGCATGCACACCAAGCACTCAAGCAGACAAGCACTATGTCTCACTATTTAATTAGATACAATATTCTCTTTAGATAAAGGGAATCCGATAAGAACACAAGGAGGAAGTGTTAGATTTGTAATGACGCCCCGGCTCTCTTGTGTCTTGTGGATATTCCGCGGGAATCCCACTATCAATCGATAATTTGCAATTTACCGGCAGTGAAGTATTTTCTATTAATATGTACTTTTTTTATAATCGGGGTTTTCCACTTGGAAAAGGCGAGCTGAATAAATTCTCAGTGAAACACACTGAATGATCTATCTTCCTCACTGTCTTTTACTTAATTTACGTTTTTAATGAACGATAAATATTGATCTTGTGGGTGCATTGTGGAAGCGAAGCGGGCAGCAGGTGTGTCGGTAATGTTGGTACTGCAGCTCGACAATCGACAATGCAGCCGCCCTCCCGTCCTCACCACTCGCCTCTCGCGACATGCGCCACGCGCCTCTTCTCTCCCGCCAATTTCCACCATTATTTAACAAAGAACAGCACAGTTTATACTTCAAGTGTACGAAAGTCTGACGGATTGAGGAACGAGTCGTAGTTGATGAATATTTCGGCCGAGGATGGTTTGATACGCGAGTGCCAGTTGGATCAAATGGCAGAGTCTAAAAGAAGCAGAAGCAACTTCACTACACTTTACTGATCATTCATCTAATTCTGGTTGGCATGCATCTCGCTACATTCTACTTTATGTATTTCGAGAATTAGTCTACGCTAATAAGGTAAATTTATGTTAATCTCACTTATTTAGCAGATATTCATGCCAGTTTACAATCTACATAAACATAACAAATGAAGATCATACTAGACAGACCATTTATTTAGTCTTCTTTTCCATACTCTCAATATGCAGAATAAATTTAACACTGCAGAATTAACGTAATTTTACACTCAGAACAATATGTGCTTGCCTAAGTAATTGCTACTTTACTTACACATGTGCAATGCTCATTCCTTTGTTACATCTATATCACATTAACATGAATACTTTTACATGCATTTGAAGTATCTACATATGACACATGTTTACATCTTAGAATGTTCTGCTTGATATATTCTTTGTGAAATCTAATGCGTATCTCACTCATAATCTTTTAGCATTCTGCAATTTCTACACTCACCTTATAGTTATATCAAACCCTTTCCACCCGTGTTACTTCTTACTAACTTTGTTGGCTTTCTTCTATTCTCATCATGCACACATAGAGACATATGTATCTTTTGGGAATAAGGAAGCAATAGAAGTGTTTACAAAGTTGCTAATATAATACACCAAGTAGAGTAATTTAACTGAGATAGGTATGTTGTAGAGATGGTAACATACTAGCAAATGCTGTGAAAATCTATTGCAACGCATATATGAAAGTTAGTGGAAATCAATATATTCCAAAAATGTTTCACCTGCAAAATGGTAAATGATAAACCATGTCTCTATTGGTGAATTGATTTCTATTAATTGATAGCCCACTGTTGCACAACCTATTGATAAAAAATATTGTGAGAATTTATTGAAACAGATATCCAAAACCTGTATAAATCAATATATTGATTAATATGTTGATCATATATAATATATAATCAATATATTGAATAATATATTGATTTATAGAGATTTAGTTCATATAGTTGTAGAGGTTTCCTACAATCTTTGAGGAGCAAAGTGGCAAACTCTGTCTCTATTCTATCAGTCAATTACTTATTAATAAGTCTGTGCGATGCATTGCTGCACTCTGCAAGTACAACATTAGCAATTTTATTAGCCGTATAATCATTCAGCTTGTACGAAGGCTGACAAAAAGAGACGATACAATTCAGCTATAGCTAGCGCCTTTTTGTAAGATAATCGCCAGTCGGGAATATTCCATTCTATACTATCTTGAGGCAACCTCACCCTCACCCTCACTACTCGCGCGCCTTTGTCTTCCTTTACTCCGCTCATCATTCACCTTTTCCTTTATATTTCTCCCCTCTCTTTAATCTTTTTTTACGACGGCCTAATAATATAGCGTATAGAGTATATATAACGTATGTTACTTCAAGAACAGGAACGAGCTTTGAAACTGTGAACAAGTTTTTTAAATCACCAGTAGTTTCTCCTACCTTCAAATAGACATTATATCTCCGTTTATTTACCAGTATATTGATATAGATTAGCGTAGGAAGAAGTATGCATGGTCATCCCAATACGTCTTTATTGTATATTGCTAGTACAAATATTGCTAACGTTATTTCGTAGTTTGACACGAGTTTTATATGTATGAGCTATTTTAAGTTATTACTTATTATGCTGGTATTTGATTGACAGATTTCTTGCATTTCTTTCCTTTTATTCGATTTAGTTTGTTTTTTATTCTGATTTGCTAGAGTTAAACATTGCAGATCGAAAGATTGGACATGAAAGTATTGCGAACGGAAGTGATTTGTAATCAAGGTATGTTTACAGAGGCATAATGTATGTGGGGTTCTTGAGTTATGGATATGAGAGGAAAAAGATCAGTTTAAGCAGACAATCGTGTCAGTAGTCCAGCTCATTATCGCACTCCTTGAGATCGCAGAATTATTATCAGAAGGAAGTGAGGCATTACGTTGGCCCTGCCTGCTCTTGATTTATGTACTCTGTTACTCTTATCTTGGCACGGTAGCTCTACTTACCCGTTGCAAGAATCGTTCCCGGTAGATCAGAGCGTGCCGGTGCGGTGCGGTGCGGTGCGGTGCGGCGGCTATTACCACCGTTGGGATCGAACCTCCTGCAAGCGCGAACAAGTACCCGGCTAGATGGTCCCAACTCTCTCCAGTTATTCACAGTCCCTCTCAGAATCTTAGCAATTCGGACCAAGCACGATTGCTCGTTGCACAAATAGCCATCAATGCGTGAAATTCCCTTTTGCATTGCATAGACTTTAATCTAAGAAGGAACAATTGTGGTAAATTGTTGAGTAATATCAGTCTGCCTTTAAGAACGTGGTACACACAAGAAACCAGAGAAAGTCGGCTCCAGTCATTCATGTCATAATTCGTAAAATTACACTCAACTGCACCTGGAATCATTTCAAGTGGTTCGTGATTATTTTTGTAGATCTTTGTGACAACATAGAGATAAATGTTAATAGGAAGGCTCAGCATTAGTTTCACACGAGTGAGCAAGATTGCAGGGAAAGCAGGCGTGCCGCGAACTGTTATGTATACCTATTAGGAAATTCGGCTTTCCGCGAGTGGCCTTTCTCTTTCTGCGATGAGTGACAAGGGAAATTTCAAGTTACCTAAAGTAATTGCAACTAAAGTTAACTGAAGAATTACTCAAACTCTAACATTTGTTGGAGGATATGTACAGCTATCTCAATGAAAGTTTGAAATTTACAGTTCAAGGAAAAGTAGAGATGAAAGCAATTAGTTACTATCTAGTTGGTCGAAGCCAGTGAAGTTTGTAAGTTAAAGCTAGCGCTAGGGCAGGTGGAAAAATCGCGTGTGAATCGTCCATGTGCGCCACGTCGATTTCCCTTCCGCGTGACAAAGAAGCGCCCCCCAACTCTTTCTTCTTTCCTTTTCCAATGTAGATTATACATATGTAACTACTCAAGTAATAAGATAGTCTTTCTTTTGGCGCGAGCGATACCTTCTGATCGCGTGACTATCCGATCGACTCACGTGCCAACACAATCTTCAATCGGGGGGCTATCCTACATTGCCAAGCAGGTTCTTTCAAGGGGGGATAGCAACTGCTATTCCATAATACTTCTGCCAGCCAACCCAATACATTTTCAATTACTGTACAGCAATCCCAAGAATCTAGTCTCACCATTTCCGCTTCCGATGAATGCATAATATTGCTAGGACAAGTTTCTCATGTATAATAAAAGGATAAGTTTAATGACAGTGAGCTTGCAAGTCTGTTATTCTCCCTATATTTCTGACACACCAATGATTATTGAGGTCAGCAGAACCTCAAATTCTCTCCTCGAGAATGTGGAGAATGTTCACCTAGTGACAGATCATATATGTATGTATAACTGAGAAAATGCATTTTCAAACAAGTTGAATGGAGAACTTGAATATTCATAGGGCCACACCAAGAACAATCTAACTAGTATATTGTACGGCATTCACTATGAATTCTTTTACCACTCGAACAGTAATTGCATGAAAGTACAATTTCTTCGTCAATTTGATTAATTTCGTCATAAATTTCTATTGAGAATAAAAAGAAGGAGAAAAATGAGTGGAGCACGTATGCTATAATCTAGATATGAAGCACTATAGTCCAGTGTAACACTCGAGGATCATTCGAGGTCATTTTTCCCCCCTCGATATGCCTGATTTCCCGATTTTGCGACGTAATTACCGAGTGTTGCGCGAGCACAACGTAACCGTCCGACCGACGATGACCGCTGAGTCGGGAGTGACTGCGAAATGGCAAGGCACACGTGCCACTCTCAGTGCCAGACCAGGCCAGGCACACATCCACTTTCTAACGTCTCAACCTCTAACTCGCAATCTCCTCCAACTCGAAGCAGCAGAAAATAATTCAATCCCATTTGTTTTCTACCAATAAGAGGGAAAAGTAACGAGAGAGTTATAAGTAAAGAATTCAAAATTGGAGCTGAAAGCACGCATGAGAAGTCGAAGTGAGAAACTAGGACAGATAAATAGAGGGAAAGAGCGACTGCTGAAAGGTCATGATGCAAGGGATAAAAATGTTATTCTTCTCAGTGTGGACGTAGATAGTGTGTGAATAGTGGGAATCGTGTTTCTTGCAATGTCTTCATTGTCGTATGGAAGTGAAGTGAGGGATTATGGGGATCGGGTGGGTACAGTCACTCTGGCCAGTCTAGCATGTGTGTAAAATAGACATTGATGGGCCGATAGTGGGACGAAGTGAGTGTAGGTGCGGTGTCGGTGCGGTGGCGATGTCGTGGCAGGGAGGGTAGAGGAGGGACGCCACGCGCGGCACTGGGTAAATACGAGTTGATAAAAGGCGCACACCAGTGTAGAGTCGGTGTAGACTGTAGAGCGCTGAGTGCGCAGCGAAGAAAGTAAAGCGTAAATAGGTGTATGTTTATAGTCGGAGTCTCGTTTCGCGCGTGGCTCGCTTCGGCTTAACTCGGCACCGTTCCGATTGGATATTCGGCTGCTCAACGCGCTTCAGCTCAAACCTTGCCAGTCCAGCCAGTTGCCAGTTGCGAGCTGCGCGTCCGTCTTTGCTTCCTTACCCACTTACGACACACTGCACACTTCCCTTTATTACTATTCAGCGTCTTTGCCTGACGATCGTCGCCTCGACTGACGCAATTTCATCCTCGCATCGAATCACTATTGCCAATGATCTATCCAACCAAAACAACTCTCCCAAGTTCGGAAAGGCTTCCTCGCACATTCACCTATCATCAAATATTTAGGCCCCTTTTTTTCAAACCATAATACCTATTTAGTTTATTGGTGTACATACACGCATATTTTACGTTGTATAACAGTGTGAATATTTCGCGCACTGTCTACTATATGTTATTTTAATTATTCAAAGTTTGTGTCGAGCAGAATCTACAGTTTTTGCAATTGCTAATTTGGTAAGTTTCAGTAGTAATACTGAACATACATATATCCATAAGTTTTGACTTCACTTTTTAATGATTCTCGATTTATGTCTTTTCTCTCGAAAAGTTGCAATTGTTGTTATACGAAAATCCTAGCATGTATACGAAGCAAAAGGGGCAAAATTGAGAGATGCGTGCAGCTTTTGTTAAAGAATTTTCTATGCGTACCACCTGGAGCAGCGTACAACATGTATTGCAGATTTATCTCTGGCGTCGCAATATATAACATACCCACCCACCCACGTAACACATGTAATCATAGCTCCATTTAAACAGTGGCGTCATAAAGGATTAGGCTTGTCGCTTGAATGAAGTTGAAGCATTGCTTGAAGTAGTTGCATAATGCTCTAGAATGAAATGAACTTTCAAAGACGGGTCCGATCTTGAGTGAAACGGGAAATCATGTCGCGGTTGCGACATTCTAAATGCGGCTAGCGATTGTTTAGAGGTTGAGAAGAGCGCGCAGCAATAATGCTTACGCTGCTCGATGTGGAAGGAATGGATCATTGCTCGCTCAATGAAAACAAGAGATTATGGGAGTGGGAGGAAAGCAGACGCGTGTTTGTTTACAGTCGATTTTTCGATCGAGAAACCTTGGCAGGTGGTATGGATCTGCACTGCGAACTCCAGCCGCTCAACGAACATTGATTTTATCAGCGATCTTTATCAACGTCTCCAATGATCTCACCTATCAGGGATGACGCACGCTTCGAGAAAAGAAGCGCTTCGGGCACAAACGACACAAGCTAGCAACCGCGTCCGATAAATATTCACAGTCCGAGAGCAGGAAACTTATACATTTCATAATATTTTTATACAAAGTTTGACATAATAGAAGCTTTTAGTAGAATAGTCTAATAAAGCTGGTGGAAGAGGAGAAGGTCAAAGATATACTTTGCTGAGATTCTCGTTTACTATACTGTATGTATAAGACTGACAAGAGTTGCGGGTTTTAGAGAGTGCTTGAAGAGAATTGTGCTCCATTTTGGTAGGACCTTAATTTTAAGGGAGAAATCCCTCTAGCCCGAGTAGGGCTGGACGATGCCTCACTCTAATGATTTGTCCTAGGCTGACAATGGCTCTGAATCATTGTAATGCAACAAACATGTTTGTCCGAGAAGTCACTTACTACGCCTGAAACTAATAAATAGGGTTATCACTATTTCTAATAGTTACAACAATTACCGAATATGACCATTGGAAATATATAAAAATAATTTGCTAATACTTAATAATGGCGACGTTACAATATGTGGTGTTAATATTGTTTTGGCCCGAAGGTAATCGTAGAACTGGGAATATCCATTCTCGATGAATCAATACCTCTTTTTACTTGCAACAGTGTCCTGTATAAATATGTATGTATATGAATTAATGCATCGCATACATAGATGCAAATGCGCGTGCTCAGTTAATTTTGTCCCGAGAACAATAGTGGGATATTGCACCAGCCACTGCACACGCGGAAATGAAACTGAGAGAGGATACTAAATATTTTCATCGAGTCTCCCCTCATTTTGGACGAGCAATCATCTTCAAATGCAATAAAATATCGACATAGCACTCGTGAAATATTATGAAATATGCATTATTGTTTCATTGTTGATGAAGTTGTGTATTACATTCTAGCGAGACTTTCCTCAACTATTATACTTGTAATCTAGTCCCCTTCGTTTAAATGTCTATCAAACTTTACGCTCACCATGTTTATTTGTGTGCTTTGCTATGGTTTCTTTAGAATGCATTCCATCTCTTCATACTCGCTTTATTTAACACTAGATTTACCAAGACCAGTCAAAATGACTGGTTTATATCTATTCTTATGGGTATAAAAAAATTCTGGTAAATCTAGTGTTAATATACTGCATAATCAAGTATTAATCAAATGAAATGTTTAAAGATTCACTATAATGATGGTTATGATGATTATACTATACTTGTCGTGTAGTGAGTATGACGGTCGAATCTTTAAGAAGAAAGGAAATCCAATGACTGCTTCCATTGTTAATTTACGATTATTTATTATAAAACGTCTAAGGTTTATATTTAATACATAAAAGAAAAGTTTAAATATGGCTCTGAAAATTGGTTGGATTCTTTTGTTGAAGACATCTCCATTGAAAGTGAAGCCGCCTTCAAATAGATAATCATGTTCATTAATAATTGGACAATACCGATCGATAGTAAGCCCGAACAACAGATATGAACAAAGAATACCTAATACTAAACCTTCCACGAAGAAAATAGGGTACTGAAAAAAAAAGCTCATGGTTTTAAGTATGAAAGAGATAACTGTTAAAGCGCGTCAAGGAAGGTAATAGATATACGGGAGGGAGGATGGGGGGATTGAAAAGAAATTGATAGTTGGTAGGTAGATTGGGAGTGTCGGAGATGCATATAGCAGAGTAATTTGCGGCACTCGTGCCTCAAGTTTACCAGAGTTGCCACGTGTCATCGTCGACTGTAGCGATGTGTGCCGCACCGGCCGCACTAGAGATCATTACTGCGTCTCTCGTGTCGAGGCTCGAGGCTCGTTGCGCCGCTCCAACTCCAACTCGCACTCGCACTCGGACTCGGACTCGGGCAAACTCGGTCCACTGCATTGCAAATTGCAAGAGCAACAGCCAGAGTCTCACCACGATTACGGCGTAGTAAGCTTCGGGCCTCTGCCACAATAGAAACTAGAACCAGATCGGATTAGCTCCGCAAACGCTAGATTTATTTATTGCTCCGCCGAATTCAGCCTGCGCGACCGCCAGTCGAGCAATTTTTAGACTCCATTTCTCACTTTCTTACAAGTCGACGTACTCCACTCTAGATTTCTCTGCCAATCTACCTTACAGCTGACGTCCTTATTTTTATTTATAACACTAGTTTGACCGCTGATTTTTATAACTCTTCTTCTACAGTTCCTCATAATACGCTCGGAAAGAGAGGAGTACTGTAGAATTTACACTTGTCAATAAATATGACGTGTAGAACGTAATGCATTCATTACAACGATGTTATTTTGTAGTTCTCTATGAAATTGTTTCGGTCATTGTGCTCTCACCTTTTGTGAAACGAGTCTTCATATTTTCTACTTGTCAGTTTCTATTTATTGTTTGATTCGGCAACTTGTATTTTGACGAATATACTGAAACCAGTATAAACAAGTATAAGTCAAATCATTGATGAAAGAGTACAGATCTTTATTCAGCCTCCCGGTTTTGTCTTCTTGAGACTGAAATTCTGGTATACCTAGAAATTCCAAAATGTTCGAATAACAAACTGTGAACGTAATTCGTGAAGTCCTCTTTGTTTACATTTTACGATGTAAAAGAAACTGTGGCTATGTGCACATAAAATAAAACGAATGAAATTAGATACCCGTTAGTACATTCATACATGTACAACGTTCTAGAGTTGAAATTATCAACGAAAGCGAAGGTTGGAGACTTAGGTAATTGAGAGGCGAGAATTGCGTCGGAAATATGCAAAAAGTGGTTTAAACTAAAAACAAGTTGACATGGTTTGTGTTGATTGTTTGCTCGATAGAATGGAAGGTTAGATGTGGTGGGAGAAACTAAATGTGTATGCGCCTTAGGAATGATCCTCGATGATGCGCCATATCCTCAAGCAGAAATGCGTAACGCGCCTTTGCCGACGCGACGCTGCGCTGCGCTGCTTGTAAACTTGTTTTCACGTGGAATGTGTCAATGACATTCACCGGCTGATATAATGCATAGTCTGTTGTCCAGATAGATATGCGCAGGCATGCTACTAGATAACGCCCAAGTTCATAGACCATCGGCACGTTTTTCGGTCGCAAACTACCACGTGTCTCTATCAATCAAGTATCAAGGACGAGTAACTTTCAGATTGTCAACCGAGTCAGTGCCTTTCGCCTTTTAGCAACAACAAAAAAACAGAACAGCGGCAGCTACTCAGGCTACTATAAACTTAAGCGTAACTAGGTCATGTCCTGCCAAATGGCGTCCTGAACACGTTAGTTCGATTGACCGCACGCGCCACTTCCACTAACCTTCACTAATACTCTTTCCGAGGAATTAGAGCTCGATCTCTCCTCGATACTGTATTCATATATATCTATATCGATTTTCCACTAAAACATAGTTTAACGTTGGTTAACGAGCTATTCCTGCTTCGCCCGAGGCGATTAATCCTACAATTATGCCCCTAAAAGCACGAGTAACGTAACATCTAACTTCAAATCAGAATTGATAAAAGCCAGTGCATATTTTTAAAAAAACTTAACTGCCTCATCCTATTTCTTTCAGTACTGTTCGACCATTATAAAGTACATCAATATCAGAGGAGTTTGTATTGTATAAGAGAGGCTAGCAAGATATTACAATACAATACAGTGTTTTGTGTACGTTTATAGTCGGAGTCTCGTCTCGCGCGATAGCTATTACAATACAATACAATGTTTACATCTGACGACTGGCAATGTCAATCAAAAGTTTGAAAACGAGCCGGCTTTTTGTTTCCATTATGAGTGTCTCGCACAATAGAGTACAAAGTTTTGAAATCCCACAACCATACATTTATAGTACATTTCTAAAGCTCAACATTCTTCACTTATGCTATTCACTCCGAAAGACAATATTTGTTGAGAATTTGCGTACTTATTATTGGAAGGTAAGAAATTGAGTTGTGGATTTGTCGAACGGTGCCAGTGGATTCTAGGTGGAAATAATAGTTTGGTCGTAACCGGCAATAAGTAGCATCGATGAAGCTAGACTTATCTTATAGCGCGATATCGAAGTTGAGCGTATCGCGTCACGCTCCTCATTCTATTGTAATTCAATTGGCAAAGAGTGTGTTAGCTTCGAGCAACCACTCCATTAGAGGAGTGGAGAGCGGCTCGCAGCCGTCTATCTAATTATTTATCGCTACTTACTTGTTTGGACTTGTAAATCAAGCATAACGCTTATATGTCAACTAACCACAAGCTTTATATTTATGCATTGTACACCTAAGTTGCAAGTTTAGAGAGCTGTTGTTTCTTTATTAATTCGAATGTATTGATTAACAACGAGAGACAAAAAGGATTGCAAGGAATCATCGAACAAATCGGATATCCTAAGAGACTAAAAGTATAGTTAATTGTAACTTGTATAGAAGATTGTACTCCGAAAATTAAGGATCGTGTCTTGCCAATGGGTTAGCCGTCTATTGGAAATGAGGATTAATTGAAAATATCGAATTACTTTAGAGGTCATACCGCGTCAATAGACCTCTCTTCTATTGGAAATAGAAACATGCGAGCAAACCCTGAATAATTCAGTCAGAGGTGCATGTCTCGCTATTGACACCGCGCTGCTAATGGAAATATTCCTTTCATATTCAAATCTCAATAAATCGAGTTTCTTCCAATGGAATGCCTTATCCCTTAAAATGAATAGCTCCAGCGCGATTCACTAGCGCTCTAAACCTTACCTGAATTTCATGTTAGCTCACCCGAGTATTACCTCGAGCAGCACGCGCACCACGCGCACCACTTCCAAAAGTATTTGACTTAATCCACCATTTACACCGCTACTGAGAAACACTTATTCTCATTCTTTCACACTCCTATGTCCCACTCAAGCGAGGCTGAATTTTATTCTCGGAGTCTCTGAAACATGAAAATCACTCTGGTTCAATTGGCTCGCTGATACGAAAATATACCAAGGGCTTAAGGGGATGTAGGACCGTTAACATTCAACTTTTTCTAAATTTTATAAAAATTGATGTAACTAAGCCAATCGCTTGGCAAGCACAGTCATTTTACCTTTAATTAGTACACTTGTACAGAGTAATTTGAGATATAAACATTCAAAATTAAATAAACAATAAGGCAGTTATTAATTGTTAAACATTACAATATTAATGATGCGTAATAGGACTCTGCAGATGATTTCTTTGGTACGGTTGGTCCAATGAAGTTCAACTTTTGCAGAGTTCTTTTTTAAGATCATACCTAAGGCAGGCACCAAAATCATGCGGATAAGTCATGTGCAAGTTGGTTCAAACCAATTGATGTTTATTTCATTTTGAATGTTTGTATCTCAAATTATCCTGTACAAGTGTACAGAATAATTTGACTAATGTTTGTACTAATTAAAGGTAAAATGACTGTGCTTGCCAAGTGATTGGCTTAGTTACACCAATTTTTATAAAATTTAGACAAATTGAATGTTAACTGTCCTACATCCCCTTAAATTCTACTAAAGTTACAATTTTCAAACTATTCGTGCTATTTCTTAGAATAATGGAGGATTCCAAGTAGTATGTATAGCGGAGAGACAAAGGAAAAAGATGCACGTTCAGGGTGAATAACCCACATTGTGGTCAAGAAGTACCCGGTAGTATGTACGCAGGCACTGCACTCTCGCCCATGCACAATGTAAGTGATTCACTCTCTAGGTTTCTATTGCCGCAAGTTTTAATGAGCCCTTTCTGTCCCAGTGGTGTTTCTCTGAAAGCACTTTTTTCAGAATACCTTCATCGCTGACTTTTTGACTGTAAAATAAAACGAGCTTTCTTCCTTCTTCTCTTGTAGAGAACGTTGTCGCGATATAGACATTTCATGAACTTCAATATTTTCCAGTTAAAAATAAACTTTTATCCCCTTAAGAATCATAATTCTTTTTAGATTGGGATTCAGAGGAGGACGGGAGGCGTCGCATCGCGTTCTCTTCTGCGCATTAGCACAACATGCCAGCGCGCAGAACAGTCCCAATTGAGCAAACGCCAAAACCTTTACATTCCAAGTTTAATAGAAACGCACTAACCTGCGCATAATTTCACAGTGGGAACGCGCAATACTTGTCATCTGATTAAATTATTTCAAATATATAACAACATATGGTGCTACTTAATAGTAGATCGGGATTATCCGAGTGTTGGATTTGAAAGTCGTTATAGTCTATAAGGAGATCCTTGCAAAGAAAGATTATTCGTGCAGTTTCTTCGAGGCTAAGCAGAAAATTTATCCTATCTAGTTGACTATGTTTAGACATTTATACTCTATGTTTAGATTTAACAATGTTTCTACATGCCAAATAGACAGTAATACTAAATGTTCGCATTGGTTTCATTTCACTTATTTCAGATTCACTCAATTTATTTTAATATGTACATATCATTGTACGGCCTGTAATTGATAGAGAAGTATTAGATTTGATTGAAAGAGACGGAGTATCCATTTTTCATTAATAGTTGGGGTCCAGGCCGCGGTCCACTCAATTTGTTCATTGGCAAACCGCCGCGGCGCGCCGGCAGGCTAGCCAGGCCAGTGTAGTACGGCCAACGTGACATTGGTTCTACGGCTACGGACACGACAGATCACAGACTGCTCTCACGCTCCTACCTAGATACATCTACATACACATATAC
Organism: Ectemnius continuus; assembly: GCA_910591665.1. Lineage (NCBI taxonomy): Eukaryota > Metazoa > Arthropoda > Insecta > Hymenoptera > Crabronidae > Ectemnius > Ectemnius continuus. The sequence goes on along the minus strand of OU342864.1, from coordinate 14,580,785 downwards.
ATAGCCGTACGTGCCTACCGCTTTTAATGAACATGATGTAACAGTCTCGAGTGCTTACGAATTTCCAAACTCCCGGTCGCTAGTTTTGTCCACTAGCTCTCTTCAGTCCTAGTCCATTCTTTTTACACAAATCACTCTTTCCTCAACTATCTGCTTCGTACCTAACTAATAATAACCTGTCAAATTGCGAATTTATGCTGATCCGTCTTGTTCAATTCTATTGCAGTTTAGTGTTCAATCCTAAAGCAGCTCTGAATAGGCGAGACATACAAAAAATTAATGCTGATTTCCATAAAGTGGTATCTAGAACGCACTTATAATATTACTCAATCTGGCGGTCTTTTCCAATCTTTCGTGTTGATAATATCGCCGGGTTCTTTTAGTCTATTATGTATATTGAATTTTTGCACTTAAAGCATTCTTACTTATGCATTTCTCAATCTTTGTGTACAGAACAGTATCATCTTCGAAGCGTCACTTATGCAAACTACGTTCCCGAACATTAACAATGAATATTCCATATGATGATCAAAGATTTGTCTTAGAAATAAAATAATATGAGAGTCTAGCAGTGTACCTTTTCTTAAATTGGTATGACCGACTAACAGTATAGATATTTGCGAGAGAGTGGGATAACTGGGGATAAAAGAGTATGGGAATCCCTATAGGCTTGGTTTGTTCATATCGCTCTGGAAGGGATTATTCCGAGAGAATCAGTAGAGGCGCAACGTGTGTTGCCGCTTGAGGTATTATGGTTTCGTAAATCGTAAGGGAGCGGCGAATCCGTCGCTTTGAGGCGTGCGCCAACGCAACGCGCTACTGTTTGTTCTGACCTGAAAGGGAACTGGAAAGAGCGTGGAGAGAGGCGAGAGAGAGAGAGAAAGGCTGGCGAAATGGTCGTCTAATTTCGAGGCTGCTTTGTGAGACGTGGCTGGTAGCTGATAGCGGCATGTAAACAAACAGAGTGCCGCTGCTTGCACGCAGCCAGCACTCGGCGTCGGTCGGTGCTACTTGAAATTCGCATCTCCTACTCCTACTTCCAACGATCCTCTCCTCCCCCACCATCTACATAGCATTTGCCATCTATCCATGCATACGCTCCCAACCTCTCTCACACGCGTTCCCTCCACCATCTCCACAGCCACAGCCACACTCCACACTCGATATCTCAGCTGAGCTGCTCTCTTGCCCTGCTGCGCTCTAGAACTACATGCGCCGCAGAACCTCCACACGGAAGCGTATCAGCCGATTATGCGCGTAAGCGCACCCGCTCTCTCTCTCTCCCTCTCTCTCCCAACCAACGCTTTATCAATATCGATGTTCCCTATTTCCTTTCGCCTTCCACGTTTCTACATTATTCGTGCATGTAATAGATATACTTTAGGCGTGCTTCTCGTATAAACAGCACTGTGTGATCGTCAAACAATATTTGATACTTAAAACAAAGATACAAATTAAGAGGTGCTTCGAGTATGTTGACATTTCTTATGAAATTTCAATACGAGAATGTCTACATCCGTCAGCCTCGTATTGTTTCTAACATTCGTCACTGTTATAGAGCGTTAATTGTTATTCAATTATGGCAATACGTTTATAGTACTGCACCTTTTGCAAGAACAATATTTATGAAGAAAAGTAGTGGCGTTGAGTAGCGCGCTTATGTAAAACCAGAATTCACGCTTTATATACATATTTTGTTTGGCGTGAGTTTTCGGCTGTCTCCGAAATTTTAACGCAAGGATTATGTATTAGTAATGGTATGACGCAGGTTTGGATATTTTTAGAGTTTATTGAGTTGCGCCCCTCCTGAAAGAATGCTCTCCTCTAGTATCCATCCAGTCTTTATTGTCGTGCATTAACAATGTGCACGTCGATAATTCATGAGAAAATCAAGCGCTGCATTACGGACTATTCCCGCGTGAATAATACTATCACTTTTGCGATGTCCCTCATCATAAATGATACATTATAGTTTGTAGTATATTTTCAATGATATAAGTGTATAAAATGGCCAATTTCTGAATTAAAAATAAAGGAGAGAGCGCGTTCTTGAATATGTTTATAAGATACTAAAGGATAAGCTATGATATAGAAATTAGAATCGAACTTGGGAAACTCAATGAACCCGCAAGAAAACAGAAGCTTCATTGATCCCGCAGATAGGCGGTAAGAGTGGAAAAGGAGCGTCAGATGTCGCTAGGATCATCGAGCAGCTGAGCGGCGAGTGGAATATCCGGGAGAGCTGTAAATGCGCAGGTGCCGAGAGGAGACGTTCTGTTCTCCGTACTGGACGTGTCGGGCGGTCGGTTCGGGCCGCAGTACTTCAGTAAACAGCTGGCGACGCGATGCGGCGGTACCGAGTCTAGAACGGGAGTGTACCCGAGAGCCAGTTGCCCCTCCACAACACACTTCTACTCTCTTTCCCTCTCTCTCCCACTCACTCACTCACTCACTCTCGCTCTCACGCACACACACAGACACACACACTCTCTCTCTCTCTGTATCTCTATCTCCCTCTCTCTCTCCCTCACTCTATCTGGCACTGGGGGGTAGCGTGCAAGAGCGATAGAGAAGAGGAACGCGGTGATCAGTGACACAGAGGGACTCGTAGGCTCGAGTCGGGCCACCCAACAAAATCAAACTCGCGCTAGAGAAGAGAGCGAGCGAACCAGCGGAAGGAAAGGTGTGCGTGTGCCAGTCTGCCTGTTGAGAGTAAAGCGAGCTTCGATCAGGGAGAATCGGAGTGCGAGACAAAGTGGCAGTGCGAGCGTCGTCTCTACGGGCGAAAGTGCGCGGCCTTCTTTGTTCGTTGGCGCAGTCTGCGCATAGCTTTTCCTGCGAACGGCGCAGCATTGTTTGTTGTGGTCGGTACGTCATTGCCGTGAAGGCTCGACAGCGCTATCCTGGCGTCGTCCTGTCGCTCGCTACCATTCGCAGGATAGCGGAGAGCAAGCAAGCAAGCAAACAAGCAACCAAGCAAGCAAAGGAGCAGCAGCAAAGCTCTGACGGAGGAGCTCGAAGCAGCGGTAGGAGTAGTGACCCTTCGTATACCTGATCGGCCTCGCTCGCTCATTCGAGCGTTCTCACTCACTCACTCACTGGCTCGGTGGTACGAGCGCCTTTCCAGCCGAGGGACAGGGACAGGGACAGGGACAGGGAACGGCGAGCGGCCAACAGCGAACGGCGCTCACCGCTCGCTGCGCTCTCAGCTCTGCCAGTGTTTTGTTTTGCCGAGCAGCTGATTTTAGTTGGCACGCTCGCTCGCTCCTACGACCTGCCGTGCCGTGCCGTGCTACGCTGCGCTGCCTGGCCTCCATCGTCGCTCGAGAGGAACCGCTCCCGACTGCCTCTTCTGCCTCTTCTGCTCTGCTCTCCTCGGCACAGCACAGCACTGCACTGCTCTGCTCTTCCGTCGAGCCACAACCTACCAATTCTTGCCGCTCTTTGCGCCGCCTTTTCAAAGGGATAACCTATACAACAACCTTTACTACCGCTCGCTAGTAACGATCGTTGCTACTCGGAAAACTCGCGACAACAGTTGACGACGCTTCTTATGGGGGCCATATTTCCCGAGTACACAAGGTAAAGGTAGTATAATACTTGCAAGCAACCAATTCCTCGTTCGGAGTGCTCTTTCGGTGAAAGTGAGAAGCAACCCTCTACGTTAACAAGACTGATTGAAGCTGTGAGTTAACCCTTCTTCGGCGAATCAGCGACGGATGAGTTGACAGGGCGAAACGGCAAGTCTGACTGGAAGTGAAGTCGCAAGAGGAGTGTAAAAACGGACTTCTTTATGCATTTATTGAAAAGCAGAGAAACTGCTTTCGAGTCGATTGAGCGGCGTCGCGCGTTCGGTTCATTCCTGGCGATATGAAAGAGGTGCCTGTTATCTGTGCGCACCGCTGGATGTATTCTCATAGTCGGCACTCACCCTCCTTCACACTCTAACGCCTTCCCCTGACCAATAGCCGCCACCGCCACCGCCACCGCCACCGCCACCAAAGGGTTAAGAGCCGTCCTTCGCCCCGCACACCACTCGCCGCTTCCTTCGGATCGAAACCGAATAAACGCTCCTCGATAGAACGCTGAATAGAGCAGAGCTTGCTCTCCCGGATTCGAAGAGAAAGCGAGCACAAAGGAGTGACAATTCTCGGACGAAGGGTCAACGAATCCCTTCTTCCTCTCTTGCCTCTAACTGTACCTCAGTTACACCGATCTCAAATTCACTAGCTCCACGTATCTTGGAGGCATTTTCTTTCCTAACTTTCATTTCAACGCTCTATGCGAGAGTGCGGCCTGCAATTGTTCCTGCGATCGTGAGGTGCTCTGCTCTCACTCTGAGTGTGGGTTTCGGTCTTTGGAGATCTCGCTGCCGTGACAAGGAAGATAAACGCGTGTCCCTGAGAAGAGCGGGCCAAAAAGCAGGAGAAGCGCAACAGTCTGCGGGAAAGGGGCGAGAAAGGGGCGAGAAAGGGGCGAGAAAGTGAGGAAGGAAGAAGATCCCTCAGTCTCAGGAGGTTCATTTCGAATGATAGGGTCGTGTTGGGAGGAGGAATCGGGAAGAGGAAGAGGAAGAGGCTGCGAGGGTGCGAAGGTTGCGGAGGGTGTTTTGGAGGAGGGCGAGCACGATCCATGTGGCATAGACCCGAGGGGGCCGTACTCGCGAGCGCCTGGGAACGTGGGGTACGGCCCCGAACCAGCTGACTAAAACAGCCGAACAAATAAATACACCAGGCCAGGCCGGCAGCCATCCCAACCCAACAGACCAAAGAGACGAGAGCATCCACCGCTCTCGATTCTCCTCCCTCGAGCCAGACTGCCACAGGATTTCGATCGGGCCAGCCTATATCTAGGCCCAAGCCCTCCACTCAACACTCTTTTTACCGGCCCACTGTAACCCACCACCCGGGAAGATGCTCTACTTATTCCACGTGGACACTGGCACCACCATCACCTTCGACATTGAGCTTGCGCTCCAAAAGTAAGTTCTACCTGTTTTTTTTATTATTATTTTCCATCTCTTACCTACTCCACATTTGCAAGTGGGTAAATACTTTTATTAAAACAAGTAATTACTTCAAAACTTCCTCGGAGGAGAGTTAGGAATTGAAAATATTAGTTAAGTTGCAATTGTTGCAACTACTACATGTTTAATGTCTTATTTTGCATTACCCTGCCTTACTTTGCGTTATGAAGCAATGCGTGTACGTGCGACTATTATGTTCCCTTTCACGCGCACACTTGGTTTCCTTTGAGCAGAACGCACCTACAACGATAGTTAGATACTACCGAGAGAAAGTATCGAGTCTATTAATTAGCCATCTCATGCCACGCATGAGATATGCTGAGTCGAGAAAAAGTGGTACATGGCCCATAACACTGCACTTTACGAATAAAGAAGTAGAGCTAGTGTTAACTGCATGATTTCCAGAGGAAAGTTCCTCTACAACTTTTTCTCCCGCTCTAATTTAGAGCACAAATTACTGCCCTCGCTGAATTACTGGGTATTATACGTTACATATCCTGGTTTTAACCTACCAATCCGAATTACACAACCAATTTTGATTGTAATCATAGCTCAGCCGTTTCATTGTTTTCTTTTTTCTTTTACAATGACACACTTTATTGATTGCTCCGCCATAATAACAAAGAAACAATTTCATGAGATTATTTAAGAAAAGAAGCATACACCAAACAATTTTTGATACATTGGGTATGAATACATTAATATGAAATCTAAATCTCTAGAATTGTATTTTATTGACTGGTAAATCCACATATGTATTGTTAGAAAATGGGAGATACGTATAGAATTATAAGGAAGAAGCGGGCAAGGTGGAAGTTATGCAGGCAGGGTAGTTGTCCCATCAGGGAAAAGCCAAGGTGTCATAAAACCTGGAAAGTTGGGGACGGTAACGGTGCTGGCTCGACGGCCACTACTATACCTTGCCAGTAAAAGAGCATCGCTCTTCGACTACCATCAGCCTGAAAACATCCCGTAATACTTTGCCTTTCACATCGATACATTGCTAGCTCGGATTCCTCAGTCTTTGCGTCTCACATTCATTTTCTACGCCCACACCCCCCGCCAAGAATTTCCTTACAACACAGCCACTCTTTCAAATTTACTTTCCTATCTTTCTCAACAGTCTTCTCTTACAAATTCGTAAGACTTTTCTTGGATATTCCCTTGCAGCTCTCAATAGTAGAATCTAGTGTACAAAAATCTATTGATGATTAAATCGATTTCTTATTTGTGCACATTTGTAACTCTACATCAATTCTCAGAGGATTCGGACTTTCTAGCTGGATTGGATGTTTTGTAGGATACGCCTGTAGGATTAGAAGATGGATGGAAGGTGTAGTTTACTTTAGTGTTTGCACATCGAGTAGAGAGTGTAGAGGGTGAGAAAGGTGACTGGCCTCTTTCCTGCTTCTCCGTGAGAAATGGAAGCTCGCGAAAGAATTGGGAGGGAGAGGTTTGGTTGAAGTTTAAAGTCACTCAATCAGAGAATGGCTCGAGCGCACGCGCTACTTTTATTTGCTAACTGAGGCGTTAAAAGAAGAAGTCCGACACTAATAAATCGTACTCTTGACACTCCGTAAGAAACTCGTGGCACATGCTCGGATATCCTCCTATTTCCTATTTATAGAGCGACAAATTGGTAAACCACTTATGTATGAGCATACAAGTCACGAGTGTTTCTTATTATTATTACAGCAATAGTGGGAGATAATATTATGCTTTTTATTAGAATTCCCCCATTGGGTGTTCAATTCGAAATTAATTTTGAATTCTTTGTTCTCCCTTTAGAGTTCATGATACGTTCGTCAAAAAGTAAAGTTCTAAATCACCAATTTCTTTCCTAAAACTTTTTAACCGAATTCCTTGCTTTCGGAAAACTATTACATAAGGTATAAGTTGGATATAATACTGAGCCAAGGGTAAAGCATTGGCAAAGCTACAATACTAAATGAACTAATACAGAATGATAGAATAGCAGGAAGTTTGCGAAATCTGCGACAGAAACGAGACAAATCTATCTTTGTATTTTGAAAATTACGTACCGTTATAAATTTCTAGAAAGAGCCCGATATATTAGGAACCAGTTGTTGTGATATCGATCGTGTTAAACAATAAAAGAGGGAGGAAATACTAGAAAGATATTATTGGTAGACGCTATCAACGAGTTTGTATGGTAATTGTAGCTTATGTGGTAGAGTGAGAGAGAGGGAAAGAGAGAGCAGTGCGGGAGAGGAAGTTACGTGTTGCACTTGAAGTTTTGCAGTTGATGGGAGCTTTAGGATTTATGGTAGTATCGGGAGGCCGGCAGTCACTAATAAATATGATTAGTCGTACGTGGAGAGTCATTCAGGGGCGATTAACTGACGTTTAGCAGTGACTATTTAGGTGGACGGCTATCGCGAATGAGCGTAGCATCGGAGAGCTGCCAAGGATCGTCCGAAGGTTATCCAATTGCAAAACGTAACCTGGTGCGCTGCCTCTGAAAGAGAGCTGGCTAGCAACATCTCCTCGTTAAAACTCCTCTTTACCTTTACGCTGCTTGCCCCGCGCGAACTTGTCAGAGCTCGGCTCGCATCGCCTCGCCTCCGCTCATCCCAATGCGAACTTGATCACCCGGAAATGAGCTGCCCACACTTAACTCGAGACAGCTTTACCTGCTTTAGCTCGAAGGGCACCCTTTACTTTTACACTTTATTTTCTTCTCCTTCCGATAAGCAACGCTCGCCGGCTAAAGAGCGCTACTTCCATTGCTACACTCGAAAGATAAGTGGTAATCGCGTTACTGAAAGACTGGAGGAATGAAATTGGCCTAGCCTAGAGGCCAATTCTTTCCTAACCAGTAGTCGTCCGTGTAGAGTAGACTGTACGAGGATGATTTCGATGTTGTTTTTAGCAGGTCAACATAATAGTGTGCGATGTTGAGTGTAAGTGTGTATGTAGTAAGTGGTCGGTGCAATTCTTGCGTGGTAGAAGGTGGTAGCCGCTGAAAATACTAATGAATTTGGCGTGACGAAGAGTGGGCGACGGATTGGCTGGCTGGTCTCTTCAACACGTGTCTGACCTCCTCGAGAACGATCTCGGCCGGACTCTTTTAATGTCCACGAACTGCGCACTCGATGCCTGCTCCAACTAGTTCAAAGAAGGAATCCCTGTCCCTGATCGCTCAATTAAATGTCACAGTACACAGCCAGCCCATTCTTAAACCCTCTGCTTTATTACCAACGCTCTCTCATCATGTAAATTACATGCAAAAGCCAGAAATAAGAGTCATCCCTCCTCCTTACTCGATTTATCTACCTCCTCTCTTCTCTCTCCCTCTCCCCCTTTCTATCATCTTCTTTTTTTACATTAGCCTCGATTGATTTCACCCAATTTATTTCCACTCTTCGTTGATCGATTTCAACTAAAATAATAAAGGCGTTCCATGCTGGTAGTACAGAAAGCCCAAATGAAGGGATTAAATAACAGTTTTTTTGAATTATTAATCCGTGGAAAATATGGCCAGATTTGTGCTTTTTCTATCTTTCCAAAATTCAGTTACTCACTTCAATTTATTTTACAATATCGTCCCTCAGTAGCAAAAATTCGTACTATCATTCAATGAAGCTGAAAGTTTACATTAGCTTAGTGAAAAATAATGATGTTATATTGAGTTATTCCGAAAGCACTTTCCGCTGGATGTAATCGCATGGTAGTTTTCGGGGTTAGCGCGAGAAAAAAGCAGAAAGATGCGAAACCAATTCTGATGAGATTCGAACATTACTTTTTGCGCACGATTTTGGCAGGCGTTTCATAGGTCTCTCTTATCTCGCTAGCTTCTTATGAATAACTACTTTTTATACACATTGGCTTACTAGATCAGCAAGATTATGGCGATGGTGTAAAAAAACTGTTAATTCGAAATTAGTTTGACATTCGGCTATGACAACCTTATTTTCTTGAATTAATGAAGTCATATTCAATAAACATTATTTTAGAATGATAAATGGGTTTTTTGAAGAGCACTCGTGCCAATATTGCGAGGATATCCCACGAATCTTGTAATACACAAAATTCTTAACTTCCCAATGTAACTGGTCTGCTTATAATCCGTCTTAGGATCGATTTCGTTTTTGGACCATCCCCATTTATTCGCCAGAAGCACTATTAAGTTACCACTTAGAAAGATGCTCGATCAGCTAAAGAAATTGTAGTTTACTTTTTTCAACATTGTGGGTAGAATGACGCGTGGTCTTATTAGAAGTATCACAAGAGGGGTTGCTTTGCATACATTAGGAGCATCATATTCCCATTGTGGCCTGCTGCCTAATCTGCTGTTCTCTTGCAAAGGAGCATTACTACTCTAGAAACAGTTGGTATTAAGAGAACTAGGCGAAGAAAGATTTGAAAGGATTGTTTTTCCAGTGGATTATCAGATTGGAAAGAAAAGCGAGTAAGTTGGCAGGGTGTGACTGGGCTTGGTTGCTCTGGAAAGAGATAGGCCATGTAGACGCACGCACATAGAGACTATCTATCCTTGGCAGAAGATGTAAACATAGTTATAGTACCGCTGACCCGGCTCCACATGATCCTCCAGCGTTTTCTGCTCTGTTAGAGAGCGATTTAGAGCGCAGTTGGAAGTTTGCGCGGTTTGCGCGGTTTGCGCGCTATTGCAAGTTTCTTAAAAGCCGCCGCCGGTAAATATTTAGCTTGGGTGGAATATGAATGCCCTGTTGATAAACAGTGGACGCGGCCCGCTCGCTTAGGTCGTAGAACTAACGGCGCCGAGTGCTCACTCACCTTCACCAGATAAGGAACACCACCTCTGCTCTGCTCTCCTCTCGGCTCTCCTCTCGGCCCGCCCGGCTTCCTCTTTCCTCTTACATCCCACCTTCCCTTCCCTCCCCTTCCCTTCCTCGCTCATTCTATCTGCGGCCTTACATCCGCTGAAACACCAACACCGCGCTACTAATATTCATTTCGATAAGGAAAACCAACACACTCGATAGGCCACATCCCCTCATTACCCTCGCACTAATTCCCGATAAAACCTCCAACCGCCGCCAGCTCACCGTTACTTCCTCCTTCCTCGCCCCGCGCTCCTCGCCGGATTTTCGGATTAACCCTCGATAACGATTAAGCTGTCTACTTAGTTAGATGAGTAACGACAATATTCGGATGCTACAATATCAGATATTTTATGATTCGATTTTTTCTAACAATATGTTAAACTGAAATTTATACCACTATTATTAATCCAGGAAAGAGTATTTTGTATACTTTCCGAACATTCTTAATGTTTGTGTTTGGCGTCTTAAGTTTGTGTTTGTCGGCGCGTGGAATAAACGTAACACGTCAGGGAGTTGATGTAGCAAAACGTAGAGTATAAATGTATTGAAATATCAATCTGAAGAGTAGAGTTATGTCAAGGGCAAAGTCCATCCAAGAGTAATGCTCTCGGACATCCCCCGCCATTAGGATCCCTCGCCAGTTTTGGGGGTTTATGACACTTCGGGTTTTCCCTGAGGGGAAGAGGTGTACTCTGCAGCACCTCCACGAGGTCTGCTTTACACATACATTTCTATGTTTATTTCTCATTTTCTAACAACTCATTGTTTGGTTGATTAATTGTTAGTATCGGTGTAAAGGAGGAATTAAGTGACTTTCTAGCGTGATTAATCACCACCCGATATTATTAGCATAGAAATTATTCTACGGCTTAACATAAATTAGGAAAGATTCGTTAGAAAGAATGAGTTGGCGTATTGGTAAAGCCGTATTATAAAGGGCAGGTGGTCGTTGTTGCGAGGTGAACAAAGTGGAGAAGTAAGAGTTGAGGGTAAAGTAAAGTGGGGAAATAAAAATAGTAATAAATGGAGGAGGGTCGCGTGGGATTGGTGTGAAAAGCAATGGTCTGAAAGAAGTGTGCGTACTACATAGGTGTATGTAGCGATGCATGGCGCGGTGCGGCGTGGATTGAGTGGAGGAGGAAGCCAGTTGGGATCAGGAGGCTTGAATATTGGAGTACGTAGACCTTTAGGAAGTGCGGCGGCATAGAAAAAGGGCGACGACCTTACGTAACCAAAATATGGCGGCTTTACTAAAGGCGGATAAAGCTCGCGCTTGTGCTCGCTCGCTCGCGTGACACACTGGAAAGCCGCCTCGACGACGTAAATTACCCCGTATAACCTAACCTCTAATACACGTAACACTATCTAGCATTATAGCAAGAGTTCTGCCGGGGAAATAAAGGATCAACTGAAATTATACCAGCAAAGACCTACTACCACCTACAAGCTTTCTTCCAAATCGCGTGCCACGCTATAATTAATTCTCTTGGATTACTTAAACCTTATCATTATGTCATTATATCCTTTTCTTCCGCGATAAAACAGCGTACACAAAATGTTACTGTATTTTACATTCATGAGACCTGGTCGGCTACCTTTTACTCTCGACCAACATTGATAGAGTGTATCCGCGCCATCATTTTAATCCATGAAATAACAAATATGCATTGTATTCGCATTTTCAACCTTTGCAGATCGTTACAAAGGAACTACAAATTTAGACTATTCGGTAAAATTGCTTCTTCAGAGTTATGCTAAACTCTTTATTTTTCATTTTATGTGTATGATATTCATAATTACATATGCTACTCGAGTTCATTGGTAAATGATCAGTTTCTTTGTTAATGATCCAGCTGAAGTAAAAGTCAAAGATTTTTCAGTTTCGTTTGTTGAGATAAATGGTAAAAAAGGGAAACCTGGTGAAAAGTGAACAGACAGATGTTTTAGAAGGTAGAAGTATGTAGTTGGCAAGCGGAGTATTTGATAATGAGAAAGAGTCGTCATCGGCACTCTTGTCAAGCAGATACTCCGCTAAGTTAACGGATAAGGAGAACTCTTTGTCCCAAGCAAACGCAACCTGACGTGCATCCTCTATCAATTAAAGCCGCCTTTCACACCGAGGCCCCACACTCACACTCATTAGCCACAAGAAAACCTCCTGCAAACACACAATGAACTTGTTACCGCTTTAACGCTTTATCCTTTATATCTTCGATACTTTTTATCAGACAGTTTCTTACCAGTCTAATGAGTAAAAGCAAATTTACTGAAGTATCTTCTAATTGTAAGTACTGGCGCACCCCATATGCCATAATGACCTCAGCAATAAAAAGATGAAGCACTATATATGTAGTAGTAATGGTATAGTGACTGGTTAGTTTGATGAGTATTAATCTTGTCTTCCTAAGAGAGAATAATGAAAGGAAAAACGGTAAATTGAAAGAGCCAAAGAACAGTTAACTTCCGTAAGATTTTAATTGAAGTCCATTCCCATGCAAGCTTTCATTAATGCCAAAGTTGGTCGAATTGTTTCATATATAAGAATATATAACACAAAATTTGTACACTAGTTTATTCTTATGCAAAGTATTATTCTTGCAAGAACGGCGTTTTTCAGTATCGATTACTACTCGTGATACGTGAACATGTGACAAGTTAACTCTCTAGAGCAACGTGTAATTTAGAAGTCAAATATCAGCGGAGAATTGGATTCATGTTTGATTTTGTGTGAGGGTCTAGAAAATTGTATGGAGAGCTTTGAAACGAGTTGGCAAGTATAGTAAGGGGCAGTCCGATGGTCTCCCACATTTTCAGGAGGATCGCTGCTTTCCAACTGAATATCGAAGAACCGAACTTCCCGATAACCTGGCTTTCACGCGAAAAGTCAGTTTCAGGATGATGGAAAGCGGTGATCCATCTGCTCGAAAGTCCAAAGGATATCTGACCAGTCGCTCCCACTCCCCTTTTTCCTGCCCTCCGACCCCTCTGACCCCTCTGACCCCTCTTTCTCTCTTTCTCCATTTTCATTATCTTAACGCCGCCGCCGCCACTGCCGCCGGGTCATGGGAACATATCATCCGGCAATTACGATCACACGCGCCTTCTAAGCAGTTGTTGAAAATCAGGTCACCGTCTAGAGTGACTCTTCCGGCTGTTGACGGCTGTGTGCACTCTTCTTATTTGCAATCAGTCGGATCATTGAAAGGACAGGGCGGGCGTGTTCTAGCCATCGCATATGTATACGATTTGCAGCTGTGTCACTGGATTCTACTTCCATCCACCGAGAGCGATATTGGTCAGTCGTGTTATAGATTGGAAAGCTTTCAGACAGTAATCGCGGTTACTCCGACCAAGTGGAACGCGATCTTTAACTTTTAACAAATGCTTTTTAATTTTTAACTACCATTTCCTCTAATCGAAAGCATTTAATCTCTTTGTCCCTAAGGAATGGAAATATCGAGGCCAGAACTGGTTAAATGTAGTATATGTATTGTTGAAATGTCGGGGTATGGTAAATCATAAAGCGAGGAAGGGATCGGGAATTTGTCGGATTGCAAGGGGAGATTAGGGAATGGGCGAGAGCGAATGCGCTAAAAGGGGAAGGGAAGGAAGCCTAAGCCGCGCTCCGGTTAATTCCCGTTCCTGGTTGCGTGGTTGCGTGGTTGGCCGTTGGCCGTGACAAGTGTCGTAGCGTATACATATACATAGAATAGAATGATGTGGCTCTGGAGGGAAGGGAAGGGTCGGGAAGGGCTTTGACCGAAAAGAATCCATAGAATAGCGGGGAGGGTGGTTATTTGTGGTGGGTTTGCTTTGTTGATATGCAGCTCTTGGTTTTGTTGTGTTGCAGTGTCTCGGAGCTGAAGGAAGCGATCGAAAGGGAATGTGGTGTGGTAGCGGAGCACCAGGTGCTCCTGATGAGCGGGGGCGAGAGCCTCGAGCCGGACGCCCGGGTATGCTCCTATTCTGCTGGCACCGACACCAACCCGATCTACTTGTTTAGCAAGGCCGCCATTGAGAGCTCCAATCCACCCACGCCTAGCATAGACTACGGTTCCGGTAAGTAGTCAACATACATCTTCGCACCTTCTTTCCTTCGCCCCTCCCTTACATTTCTCCAACAACGACAAGCACGACTTCCTTAACCTTCCAACTGACAAACTCTTCCTCACTGCTTTTCTCATCCTAGACAATTTTCCCTATGTACATATAATGTGCGGGGAAATATTCCGAATGTAATATACATATAGGAAATCTTCCAATTTGTTATTTCACTTGACTAAACCAATTGACTTGCTTAATTTCTCCAACAATAAATCTGTGTATCTCGGAATGAATGACACACAAAAGTCTACCACTGTCATTCAATCAGAAAAAATACTTTTATAGTCCCCGACGATTCAGATGTTTTTCTATAATGCTGGTAATTTTCTAAAATAAATTCTATATCCTCATTAAGTAGGTGGAATCCCTCGTTGTTAGAGAGACTACCCAAGATTATTGTGGCTTTCTAAAGAGAGGAAATATGAAGCGATAACGCTAGGAATAGATGAGTGGGCGAATATTTCGGTTAGTTGTATAGTATGTAGGGAGGAGAGTGATCTAGTAGGAAGTTGGTACTGAAGGTGTTGTAGTAGGTAGAGATAGTAGGTCGTTTGAGAGGAGTCTCACGTAGAGAGTGGAGTGGACTCGAGTCGGGTTTGGGGAGGTGGTCGCGAGCGCATAGCCAAGTTCAAGAGCGGCCACGTACAGAGGGATTATTGTAGACTGCAGCTAAGAAGTAGTCCCACCCATGTAACGGTATACTCTGAGAAGTACTTTGTAAGAATAGCTAGCTCGCGCTACCTGTTCGCTGCACCGACCAATCATCGCGACCACTATGCATCTTCTTGCCTCTTTTCCTCCGGCCTACCTTCACCCACTCGCTACTCCAATCTCATTCCAAACCTCTGATAATCCCTGCGTTTCATCCACACATTCACCTACTCGCAATCTCACTCTGCATCTTGACACTTTTCACAGTCATTTCTAACCAGCAATCCCCTCACTCAACTTCTTTACCCTCACAGTTTTCTAGAGACTGCTCTTTTAGTCCATATTCACTACGCATTAAAAACACATCAACCCAATTCCCCGGTTATAAATAAATTTCAAAGCTAAAAGGCTCAAAGTCACTTTCCACCTGCCACTCGAATAGCATTAGTACGTAGTTAGGTGCCAATACAGTGCTCGTTTAGCACGTGAAAATAGAATTTTAGCATTACACACTTCGCTTTAATGACAAGCTAATTAATAGAAATTCCCTAGTTTGAAATATCGATTTGCATTTGCGGAACGATTTAACGAATTGGGAAAGGTGGGAAGGGCGAATGGTGGGGTTGGAGTGGAGCGAGAGAAAGAGAAAGAGAAAGAGAAAGAGAAAGAGGAGGTCTTGTCCAGTGAGGGAACAGTAGGGTTCGTTAACGGAGCGTGTTTTGTCTTGCCGGAAAGGCTTTGGTTAATAACGATCCTTATCTTACGGTGGCCGGCGCGAGAGCGTGTGCGCATTCGAAAAACGAGAGAGGTAGAACTCGACGAGCGTGAAGCGTGAAGCGAGAAGGGAGATGATATCGGCGAGTGTGTGGCGTGTGTGGCGTGTGCGACGTGCGCAGAGGGCAGATACAAAGGCAGACTGAGCGGAGCAGCAGGGGGAGAAGTTTAGCATTGGCGAAGGTTGTCTTTGTGCAGGCGAATCCGTCCTGCCATATTAAGGAACTCGAGAATGGAGATCGTTGGCTGCTTCTTGTCCGCCTTTTTTGCTCCCTCGCGCCTAGAACTCGCTGAATCACTTACTCGTTCGTTGTGTTAAAGTCCATTTGCGAAACGAGTGAGAGCGCTCCGATGCATTCGTGCACCCCCTCTCCCCTCCCCTCCTCTCCGCTCCATTTTATCTTCTATTCCGAAAGTTTAATACTAGTTACAGTACACATAATAGTATATGTACAGTTACTTCTAAAATTGAGTATACACAAAGTATGCACAAAGAATGAAAAACTTGATACTTTTGCAAAATAGAAAAGAATGCTTTATAATTTGTTACAGTGGTTTTCTTAAATGTTTATTAAGACATGCAAGTATAACATATTTCGTATTTTATCATCAAGTAATGTATGGCTTCATTAATTTCTCAAAGAACTGATACAAACTATCTATACGAGTATAATCGATTGTATAAACAATTCACGCATTTAGCGAGCGATATGACATAGATTTTGATGTGTATGGTCTAATGGCATTTTGCGAAAGAAGTTGGCTTCGCACGCGACGCCATGCCATCCGCGTTATTCTCGACGGCGCGGCGCGGCGCGGCGGAAAGGCCGTGCAAATGCATGTAAATTAGAGTGAAATCGGGTTTCTAGTGCACGAATTTTTCCACTGCCAGTATATTCCGAGACTAGAAAGATAGGAGGGCGGGCGGCTACCTTAGTTTCTGCCGGTCTGCTCCATATATCTCAGTATAGTGCTCTGTTCAACTCGGTTACGACGAACTTTATGTCAGAAATCGCTGCATCGCGCTTCAAAATTGAGAGTAATACTTCTGAATCCCATATCATAACTAGAAATCGCATATGTGCGCAATTTAATATCTTTTGGTGCGTATATTTACCGCAGAATAGCTTAAAGAATGGTTCATTCCAAGTTTAATATAAAGATTCGTTCGATTTGCACAAGGTTAAGGAAATACGGATATGTAGATAGTCAGAGAGATAAAGTGAATCAGCAGTTTTGCATGTTTGAGGTTAACAGTTCGATTAACAGTTAGGTTCGAAGGAAATGTAGTTCTAACGTCTACTTATTCTAGGGAATTGCAGTTGAGTGGGTTTGGAATGAAGACAAAGTGCTTGCTTGCTATCTATTTTTTCACTGTAGAAATCTAGCGGACTGGATTAGCGCCTGGAAAGGTCTTGCTCGCTAGGAGCGCGGGACCTATCTACTTATGTATATCAACCATCTGATTCCTATGTCTATCTATACCGTTATACCACTAAATGTCTCCTTTGCCTCGGATATCTCTTCTCCGCTCTGCTCCGCTCCGCTCCGACAAACCCGACATTCCCATATTTCCCGTTCCTCCTTTTTTTCACTACGCTCCAATATCATTACCCTTACACGCACATCCATTACTCTTCTAACCATTCCATTCAACTCTCTTTTTCCCCTTCGACCACCAGTTGCCATCCAATTTTCTTCATCTCAACGTTCTCTCTTCTCCATGATGATTACTTGCTTCTTTATAACTGCTGGATAGTATCAGTTCTCTTTTACTATTACTGCTCCTATCTCTTATTGTTGCATCCAACCGAACGCTTGGACGTGCTGCCTTTTGCAACTGCAGCCAACTACATAATGTTAACCTATTAGGTGTTAGAGTTGCTTTCCCAATGCAATTTCGTTTGAAGAGAATCACTCGGTTAGTAAATTCCGAGTGTAAACAGTTAGAAAGCAGTAAAAGTGAGAATGTTTAATGCTCCTTGTAGACATTGGGAGATGATAATAGGAATTGAGTGTTGAAAATTGTATAGCTACTTCGTGCCGGCTATTGTTTCCTGCACGGGGATTCCCTCCCGCCTGTCTCAGATTTTCTGCGGTAATTCACGTTTCTGAGAGAAGACCGGTAATGCGACCGCAATCTCTCCCTCTCTCTCTCTCTCTGCCTGTCCCTTGGCATTAGAAGTCCTGCGCTTCCCTCTGTTTCGCCCGATCCGCTCGATAATGAAATACAATACTCCTTCCTTCCCTCCCTCCCTCCCACTTTCCCTTTCCCCTTCGCGCTCTCCTCTTCGGCCGCTTCGAAATCGATTCGCCTCCACAATCCTAATCCCGTCGCCGTCGCCGCCGCCTGTTCTGCTGGACAACCTCAATAATACATATGTATATATAGTATATGCTCTTGCATGGCTTTTCACCGACAATCATCATTTCCTAATGCGATTTTCTTCACTTTATCATGCAACTGAACGATTTCAAGTCACGTCTGCTATTACAATAACTTGAATGCATTTCGAATCAATCGAGTGAATAATCGTTTCGTCGATTGAGTAGATGCTTGACATTTTAATAGAATTATGGTGCCTCCAGTGGGTAATATAGTTCTGGAAATTATTGTACATGGTTACTGCTAAATCTTTCAAATGCTCCAATGATTATACAATAGATGAGCGTGTACTAGTATATGTAAGTAGATATACGTGTACGTACATATGTAGACTATACAGAGACAGACAGAAAGAAAGTCTATTACATATAAACTATATAATCTGGGATGTGGGAAAAAGAGTGTGCGGTGAGCGTTGACTTGGAAAGAATATGAAAATTCTGCTATGGCGTTCCATTGAAAGAATGGAAGGATACATGTTGCGTATTCTTTGCTTGTTATCTGCTGCCTACACTTTCTACCTGAGCGTTAAGGAGTTGACCTGGTTTTGCAAAGAAGGCTTAGCAGCCGATATTGCCAATGACGATTAGTCGAGTAGCTCGATTCTTTGTCACGCTCTTCCCAATAGAGCTTTTTCCGCTGCTCGACTCGGCTCGACTCGGCTCGGAGCTACGCCACGTCCAGTCTCAGGCGCAACAAGACTTTGACCCGCGCTCCTCCTCGTCTCGTGATCGAATGATCGAATGCCCCAGTCACACCTACCACCTACCACCTTCCACCCAGTTCTCTCATTCGCATCTCCTTATCCGGGGGAGAACCATTCTTCTTCCTCTCCTCCCTCTTCAGAGTTTATATGTATACATATGCCAGTCACGACATTAAACAAGTTGAAGTTTATTCATTTTTTTGAACTGCTGATACTTACTTCTTTAAGAGCTCATTATATGTCCATTATTATAGATACTTTAAAGTGCATTCTCTGAAAAATGTGTTGCCATATATACATATATAACAAGATTGTATACTATATGCATAACGGGCGTTGCCTTCTTCCAATATTACAACCTATGGTGGTCAATGTATCTTGGTCAATTGTTATCTAAAAAGAATTTTAAAAAATTGTATGTAAACTAGACAGAGAAAACTAGTAGTCCTAAATGGACCAGGACGTTTTTTCTCTTTCTATTTTTGAAACAAACTTATTCAGAATAGTATCTTCGAATTCTATTATTCCTGTGAAATTGGCAAATTTTTAGTCGACTAAAGCGAAAATAAAACATCATATGGAAAATCCCTTCAGTTGAGGAGTAGAGTATAGTATTATGAAGATATTATAGGAATTTGAACAAATTTAGTCCATTTTTACAAAAGCTATTGCAGCTGGTAACTACCGCGTCTAAACAGACTTTCGTACAATAATGAACATATAATGAGTTTTAGAAAAAGTAAGTATTAGTACTTCGAGAAGATTAATAAACTCCTGTTTGTTCAATGACTAACCTAACATATATGACCCCTTAAACTTACCAACAAGAGCGTCGAGTGTGGTGCGTCGAGCGTCGACACGTGACGGCGACGGTGACGGTGACGGTGACGCTCGGCCCGACACATCCTTCAATTGCGGCTTCACCCGCCATAGAGAACTAGAGCCACTCCGCTCGGAACTGGGCCAATTTAATAAGATCTCCCCGCAGCCCCAAGCCCCACTCCATCCCATCATTTCCCGCAAAATTCAAGCCCAACATCTCTCTCTCTCTCCCACGCCCTTTCTCCCGCTATTTCCAGATTTCGATATTCTTTATCTCGACAAATCCTGTCACATCACTTCTATAATTGGATTTCATTAACACTTCTGACTTTACTTATCTTCTGATTTATTCATGTGGAGTAATCGCGAACCCATTTCAATTTCTAAGTCTCCTTTACCCCTTCATTTGGAAGTGTTGACATCATCTGATCACTTATGTAACCACTGCTTTTTTGTGTACATTCATAGAAAATATAGAAATACGTCTTAAGAATTGTCAGTGGTAGAATATTCCTCTTTCAAAAGCAGAACGTCCTTACGTTCTTACACAAAAACTGTTATATAACTCACGAAAACTAAATGATGCCACTAATATTTGTGGCTGGAAGTTTGAATCATACGCGATTGGTTCCGGAAAAATATCTGATGAAACACTCTCGGTGGAGAAAACTTAATTGAGGCATCGTTCTACCAAATTTGTATATTTCGAGTGTGAAATAGAATTAGTGGAGGAGGGGATAAGTGGGAAAGTTTTGATTGGATTATCCACTGGAGTTTCGTGGTAGTTATACATATGGTAGATACTCCTGGAGTTGCAGCGAGGAACATTTCATTTTGAGGAAGGTGACACGGTGGATGTATTTTACGATCGCCAAGTATTCAGGGGCCTGCCTGCCTCCCCATTGTCGAACCCACTTCACTTC
Source organism: Ectemnius continuus (assembly GCA_910591665.1). Classification (NCBI taxonomy): domain Eukaryota; kingdom Metazoa; phylum Arthropoda; class Insecta; order Hymenoptera; family Crabronidae; genus Ectemnius; species Ectemnius continuus. The sequence continues at coordinate 14,560,564 of OU342864.1, read as the reverse complement.
ATTAAGAGAGCGTTTTAGCAAAGGGGCAGAAAAAGTGGGAAGTATGATTAACTGTTTAACCTTCTTCGTATGATCTTCAAGTCATATACCTATACGCATATACATAGACTCACAGTTTTATTACATTTTCAGTTTCAGTTCTTTTATTAAGCACAAAATCCGCAACAACCAACTTCCTCTCATCTATGCTTTCCTTGGGCAATAACAAGCTTGTATTTTGTATACTAAAGAATAACATGCTTGCCAAATCTCTTTGCAAGACGCTTATTCAAAAAGCTGAAAAAGATTTTACACTTTGTAGCGCAGCATATTAACTTGAAGCAATACAAATGACAAAGTTTTAGTTGTGCCTCGATTTAGGATGGCTCCTCCATTACAAATTATCAATGACGTGTCTAAGATCAACAAAGTTAGGAAATAACACACTAATGAAAGAACAAAATTCAGAATACAAGAGAATGCAGGTTTATATATTATAAATTATTAAGAATTTATAATATAAATTAATTCCTGATAATTATGCACCAATCTATTATTTGGGTCATACATGGGAAAATATATTATCCTATCTAAACTTTAAAAATGAATAAATAAATCAGATCTAAACCTTATTTCGATTAAGTTCATTGAATTGCAAAGTGAACTCAGCATTATGGAAAACGCTAAACTATAAACGTTGTTGGTGAAATGAAGGAAGAATTCGGCATTACTTGGTTCATTTCCTGGTTTAACTTTCTCGGTTATATTATAAAGAATCGATTAACTCGAAGTGAATGCAGTTTCTGCACTGGTTTCCCAATTTCCTCACCAACTTCATTATTATTTCTGCATTATCGAATCAGAGAATATATGTATGTACTTGATAATTTTCTTGGGTGATATGTTATTGGGTGGTGGAAAGTAGTTAGAAGTAAGTGGGAGGTAGTTTGGTGAGAGAGAAACCGTAGGATCGGAGAGGGCGTGCATACTGTCCGCTGAATGGTTCCGCGGAGCTCTTAAAGCCGATAGCACCAAACTCGATAGGTTCTTTCAAGCCTTCGCTCCACACTATCCTACAACCCATTATTACCTCCTCTGACATTCTCTTCTTAATACCAATCTTATCAACTCCTCAACTCATTCCCTACGCTTTCTTTAACCTAACTGATTTCCAATGAGTTTCCCATTAGGAATAGATTTTCCTTATTTCTAGTCGGAAAACATTGGTAAATCAAAGGATATGTCGGAAGTAGCTCGTCGAATATAAGTTTATTTTCAAAGTTATTGATTTTGAGAAAAAGAAAGATCTTCCTAGTATTGATTCTTAGTAATACATCTAATATTTCTAATAAACTCGTAGTTATATACATCTATTTATTGATACACCAATTTGAAGGGGACGGACACATATCCCAACTATGTGTAGAGAACGAACTCCCAATGATGCTTAACACGTCTCTTCTTCTTCTTGTCTTCGCGGATTGAAATAAATGCTGTAAGTGTCGAGAAGGCCTTGATTTTGCATGGGTTTAAAGAGCCATTTACGACAGAGTGAAAAAGTGCCGACTCGAATGAAAGTCGCACGAGCTGCTTGAATTCATTAGAATATCCGAAAGAACCTTTTGCTCGTTCGAATCAGTTACCTCGAGGAAATAAGACCTTTTGTGCTACTTGAATAGTTAACCTTTTTTGGAAGAGATAATAAGTAGCCTTGCTAAAGGAAAAGACGTTTTACGTAACTCGCATACTTATCCCTTAGAGAACAAAAGCTAATTCCAACTGCAAATGACAGGCAAATGAGTCGCGCTCAGTATTACTAAATGGAATCGGGCTAGCCCTTTTTTGTACGCAGTACTTGTCCAAAAAGTATTCCTGTTAAATGTGACAATTGGAGGAGGGGTGAGAGGGGTGAGAGGGGCGAGCGTGAGGGTTAGTGCGGCTTGATTAAGGGTTAGGACTCGATAAGGACATACGTGTAAACGTGCACTCGGAATGCAATAATGAATATGACCTCCGGCGCGTCGGTCAAATCAAGCTATTCTGGGTCAGCGTGCATCTCGATCTATATCCATCTATCTATAGGACTACGTCGACGTATCTGCACGAGGACTAATCATCACTCTCTTCGAACATGCACTTGCCAATCAACCATCTTTATTCTCAAAGCTTCCGAAGCTTCCTTTGAGTGATCTCATCACTCAGAAAACAGAATCATTAATGGCTGCCAACACCCTCCTAACGCCACTTCTAATTACGACTTTATCCACCATTTCGAGTAACAATATGCTTACATGTGTCAATTAATGATCGGCATGTTCGAGAATTAAGCGGGCTTTAATGAGTAGGGATATTCATCTAATCGCCTATCATATCTATAGACAGAGATCCACTTATGTAATCCCTTTAGCAGAGTATAGCCATCCCCGACATCCATTCCAATCACTCTCACCCATTCATTTCTACCGCTTTATATTACACACTTGGCTACACAACATTCTTGAACATTTTTTAAAATAATAATCGTTTATATTTTAAGAGCTCTTTTTATCATGGTGACAATTCGACGTTGGTCTTTCTTATTAATATTTCCGTTTGACACTTAGTTAAAAGTTAGAATCGATGAATACCTGGTACAGCTAGATAGTCGGTGCATGCTTTGTGCGAAACTAGTGCACCATTTAAACTGTGGAACTAGAGATTAGTGAAATTGGAGCTAGCTCTAACTCACTTTTATTGACCTGATTCCTCGATCTCTCTTTCTTTCTCTCCTTCCTCGTGGCCCTCTTCTCTTTCGAGTTATCAAACATTTCTTTGACCGAGAGATTGTTGTTCGTTGGCTAGAGGCAATTTAGATCGCGACACAAAGGCATACATATGAATAAGAAAGTGGAGCAGTCCGCTCTTGTTAAATTGACGGTATCTCCGGTAGAGTCTCCACACATTTTATAGCTAGCTCTACTTACAGTTTCACCCTCGCAACTACAAAAACCATATCTATCCCAACCGGTTAATCTCAAACTTCTTAATGTTAATACCTAATCGATACATCTGCTGTACATATTAACCTCTTAACTGTGGAATTTATGAAGGAAGTACGATGAGTATAGACGTCAAACGCACCACAATAGAGATTTGATTCGACGTGTATACACGTCAAACGCACTTAACTGGTTAAGTTGTAATCCAAACTTTTATAATTCAACACGAATCGACGAGCCTGAATATCCTTAGAAAAATATAGATTTTGACACACATAGCACACGGATATGTATGGATTTGTTGGAACGATTGTCAGTACTTTGCTTATAATGTCTGGCTAGTATAATTCTACATATTTTTGGATAAAGGCGGGGCGGGAAATTTGTTTGAAACTAACTGAAATTGGGCAGCGTAGAGTCTAGAGAAAAGATTGCTAAGGAGGACGATGGAAGGCGGAAGTTGGAAAGATGGTAAAGTAGGAAGGAAAGGAGATGGGGATGAAGTTTAAAAAGGAGAGGAAGGTCTTTCCTGATGTGTCCAGGCAATTGTCACGCTCGAGATACCCTCGAGATCGAGATACGCAACCATTGCCCTATCTCACGCTCTATCAAGAACCCTCTCCATCTCTTTTCCCCAGCTTCTTTGAGGGTTACTCCTTATCAGCTGGCGATAAGACACGCGAGTGCTTCCACCCAGCACGAAAGTGCAGACGGCGAGTTTACAGAGCTCGAGGGATCAGTTACAGATTCGAGACTCTCGAGGAAAACTATCTTTCTGCATTCTATCAAACAGATATGTAATACTATAGATATGTACATTATTCTCTTGGGACCGAAGGCTACAACTTCAACTATAAAATGAGTGACATATCGAAGTTGGAAAAATTATTGGGGCGTCTAACGCTATCAGGATTAATATAGTAATAAGAAATGTATCAAATTTTATTTCAAAAGGGATTTTGATCGTTTCAATTGGAAATTGGAGCTGACGAAGAGTCAGTGTTGTTAGAGAGAAAAAGAATGATGGAAAAGCGGGACATAACGAAATCTGATGAGATACATAGGTATAAGATTAGAGTAACGAGGCAGACTTATATGTAGGTATTTGGCATGTTTCTATTGGAATTGGTGATAAGATGGAGGGAGGGATGGGGTGTTAAAGAAGAGCCAGTCGAAGAGCAACAAATTGTCAGCGTAGGAGGAAGCCCGCATTATCCGCTTGACTTTGAAAGCTCCTCGAAGACGAGCAACTGCCTTTCCTCCCCCCGAATTAAAGCTTTATTGATCTGCCTCCTTTGTGCTGGTATTAAGAAAGAAACCTCGCTTTCGACTATCGCTTTCCTAGTAAAAGCACCCGACACAGAAGTGTACCGGTTAAGCTTCCACCACGAAAGCTTTGCAAGTGTAATTCTTGCTGAGTGCTCGCTTTTCGATTCCATTATGACCTCGACTCCTTCTTCCGAGCTTCCGCTTTTCCTACCTTCTCAAGAAATTCGGGCTAGTTCTCCTCTCCCATTTCAACCCTCTCCAAACCCTTTACTACATACTTTTCATTGATCTCTCACTAGCAGCCATTCCCAATATTTCCCACAAATTATTAGCTATTCTTCGTCAATTCTTTCCATTCCTCTTCCTCTATTTACCGATGATTTATTGGCTTTCCATCCTCTTGAAATTTGTAAGAGTATTCCTGCTTCGTTTGAAGTATTGTATTTTAATTGTTCAATAGCCAATCGATATGATATGTATAATAAGTCCTATGCTGCTGTCAAGCTCCTATATTGATCTAACAGCTCATGCCACTACTCACTATATCCGTTGGCAGATTACCTTTTCTTATTTTCAAGACTAAAGCCAACTGTCGGCTTCGTTATTGAAAAGTCGCGATCGAGTACAGGGTGAGTCGCTTGCCTTTGAATCACCACCAAAAATTGGATATTTTCGTTGGCCAAAAATATGGGGAAAAACAAATTTTGAGCTGGGGCTCTGAAATTTATATCACATCTTCCTTGATGCAAGGGGAGACTCCCCGCCCAATTTCAGCCCCGGAAAATGTCGGGAAGTCCAAAAAATATGGGAAAAACCAGCCAAAAAATGGAACTTTAAAGGCAGTTTTTTTAGTATTTTCGATAGAAATCCGGACTTTTTTCGACGGATTTCTTGTTTTCTATCTGTTTTCATTCATAAACAATCGATTCCTGAAGAAAAAAACCGAGTTCGGGGACCTTCGAAAAATCGTGAAAAAATCTGAAGGGATACCCCTTAAGAAAAATTTGCCGAAAAACAAATTTTGAGCTAGGGCTCTGGAATTTTTATGGTATCTTCCTTGATGCAAAAAAAACATTACCCGCCAAATTTCAGCCCCGGGAAAGGTCGGGAAGTCCAAAAAAAAAATAAAAACCGTCAAAAATGAGCAAAAATGGACTTTTCTGGACGGTTTTTCGACCCGTTCTCGTTGCAAATCTGGACTTTTTTTCACGGATTCTTTGTTCACCATGCACCCTGATACGAAAACAATCAAAATATCCTGGGTTCGGCCGATTTTGAGAAACTTGAAAAAGTTGACCATTTTCGAGGGTCGAAAATAGGTAAAAACCTAAACTTTGAGCTAGGGCTTTGAAAATTTATATCACTTCTTCCTTGACGCAAGGGAACATTCTCCACCAAATTTCAGTGCCGGGGAAGGTCGGGAAGTCCACCAAAAAAATAAGGGCTAGGAAAGTTCTGATTCAAAGGCAAGTGAATCACCCTGTACATGAGAGGCTCGTATAAAACATTATTTTCACTACATCCTACTTCCCTTGTATAGTGAGAGAATTTAGATGCAACTTAAAATTCCCCTTTCATCTCCACTCTACAATCGCGCAATATGAATTGAAGATTCGATCCAATCAGAACAATGATACAATTATACGGTTGCATCGGACTTCTTCGATGACACAGCATCTGCATTGGCGTGATAATGGAAGTGGGGCTAGTTATAATAGCAACCGGATTTTATATGTAGAGAGGGATGCATATACATATGTATATCTATCTATGGATAGTAGTTTACGTAAGAGTGGAGGGCATTTTGCGGCTGGCTTGTGGGAGCGCTATACCTCATAACTATAGAGATAGAGACAGTGTGGATGCACCCTAGAAACGGAAGGTGGAGAAATGACGTCCGTCCGTCCTCTCTCAGCTGACAAGTTCCTCGCGAACTGTCCGATCGATTAGGAAAAAGCAACGATGCCCACGACACGACTCACTGGATCAGTCTGCCATAGAAAACTCCAACAAGCTACATGTTACACCTTCTTTCCTAACAATAGATATTAATTGCGCTCTAGCCCTGCTAATACATATCCATCTACATCTGGGTCAGTCAGGCTCCAACTCTCTTCTTTTCAGCGTTTCGCTTTCGATCCGACTCAACTCGACCCGCCACGTACTTTCTTTCGCCTTCTGCAGAATTATTTCACATTAAAATGGAAAAAATGTGTCAAGTACCAGTTTGATTGCCCCACAAACAGAAAAGATGTAAACATCATACGAAAAAGCTAAGTTTTCATTGAAAGGTACCTCGTTTTAACTCTCATTAGCAATTCACAATAAATTTGCAATAAATTAGGGCAATGGGAAACTGTTTTTTTAGTTTAAATGTTTGCAATATTTCGAAAGCAACTGCCTCCCAATAAAGTCGGCACATCGAATCCTTTTACATTGTTAATTGCTAGTTTTTCTCAATGGAATAACAACAGTTCTTTATCCGAGTGGAATGATATTTTACTAACAAATTCTATCGGATTATGATCCACATAATACATATGAATATTTATTCTATTATGTACTTGCCTATGCAGCTCTCAACTCTACTCTGTACAATTCATTAAATATGTAAGCCGTGATTACGGTTACGCTCCGACAAAGCCGAGTTAACTCGTTCAAACTTCCGAATGGCAACAGTGTTATTATAAAGTACATAAGAATTCTAGGATATAATGAAAGTTTGATTGCTTTGGGAAAGGGAATAAGTCGTGTAGAAAATGTAGGATGAGCGCTGTTGAGACTGTATTTTGGATACGCTTTTAAGGGTGTAACGGAACGGCTGGGGATGCTCGAGCGGAAAGTTGGCGATGCCGGAGGGCTATCGATAAATAAATAATTGAAGGGGCCAGATGGAGTGTCGGGAGGAAGTCGAACTTTACCCGGCGTGGCGCGACGCGGCGCTCCTTCCATCCTAGAAAACAGATATTCCCCGGGCGGATTGAATCGGATCTTCCACTCGGTCAGCTGATTCCGGCGCGATGTGCCGGTGTTGGTGCCGGTGCACGGTGGTGCACTCGCTGCTGAGGAGAGCGGAGAGGAGAGCCAAGCTGCCAGTGAAATTGGATTTGCTTCTCTCTCCGTGGCGGAGCCGAGCTCTCAGCGGAGCTCTCGGTGCAATGGCTATGACGCCAATGCACGGCTCGATAACTCACCCAACTCAGCTGGATCTCGGCCCCATTGACTTAGGATCTCTTTGCCTTTCAGCCGAGAGCCCCTCTCCCTCTCTTATACTCTCTTATACTCGGCCACCCTACTTATCCCCCTCCCCTTTTTTTTGCCCTCGCTAAACACGCCGGCCTAATTATTACTTGGGAGCAGCAGCTTATGCATTATCGTGCACGCTACCTTACACCACTTTTTCCTTACGCACCTTCAACTTTTCGAATATCGCTCGGTTCGCCTTGGCCTATGCTCCCCCACTCATTTTCAGCCTCTCTAGATTTCTTATTGACCTACATTTCCCAACTCTTAAAAGCCAACGCATTATTTTCTCATTTCTTGGAAATATTCTGATAAATCTGATATTTTTTACGTTGTTGTTGTTGTGTTGCGGTTCTCCGATCGTTGGAGGGAGGCTTGGATCAAAATGACCCGCTAATCGTTCAACGAGAGTTAACGAGTTCATAAATATTCGGATGTACTGTATAAATATATTTTACATATTGATGTTAGACCACAGTTGTTTTTTAATGGTAAATATTCGGTTGGTTCGGGAAAACTTATGAAATGCGCCTGACCTTGTTTGTGTCGAGTTCTCTCTTAGTAGAAGCTCGTATAGGAATGATATTTTTGTCATATGCGGTAGAAATGAGCAAAGAGAGAGAGGGAGATGATAGGTAAAGGAGAGGAAAAGTGGTTGAATAGTAGATAAGGAGGTATAAGCAAAGAAATAGATATAGTAGGAATTGGAGGGAGATGTAAATTGTAAATGGTAAATGGAGAGTTCAAGTGTTAGTTGATGAGGAGCGAGTGTGGGAATCGAGGTTAATTAATGTCACGCGTTGCTACATGCACTGATAACACTCTCCCATGTGCCTGATATTCCAAGCACGATTCGCAGATTTGCCATGCCAGTTCCACTGGCATCAAACCGATATTAACTCACCGATTGCATATTCCCGTTGGTTATCATCTGTTGTGTCCTGAGACACAACAACCATGTCCCTGATTATTTCTTTCGGCGAGAATGACTGATAACGGATTAGCAGAGGCGCGCTGATACGCGAACCGTTCATCTCTGGTCACGAAATCGAGAAAGAAAATGCGAGAACGTGATACACCAAGAAACACTGAAAAAAGATCCTCAAACTACAAACAGACATTATTATTGTCATTATTATTATCATTAAGGCGCTCGAGTTAGCAAATCAACGCGTTTGAGTAATTCATCGACATCGTATTAAAAAAGTGAACTTCTTAAATAAATTTTAATATATTTCAAAATTCAATAAATTAAATTTTCATTAACTTCGAATCTTAATCATTTGAATTTGTTGTGTTTTTATGTGAAATCACCTTCTGAACAGAACGTGTTCCAGTTTTAGCAATTAACATTTTTATATGACCATTAATTCATACATACATACACAGTATTGTCGTTCATTAATAAATATTACTTCTGAGAACCTTTTTCTATAAACCCTTTACGATTCACCTTTTTTCTATCATCTCACTTGAAGATATTCATTCATTTATTATACTATCTTCTTTTTATCGGAAGATTTTCCCTCCCGTTTATCGTGACTCTTCCGTTTAATTGGAGCGCACCTTCGCAATTACTTATAAGTAAATATTTCTCAGGAGAATTAATGATCGCATAATATGAATTTTTTTAAAATCCCTGTTAGTGAACGCATTGCGCGTATTAATTAATATTAGGATTGGAGTTGGAAGTATGAAAAGTTGAATTGAAAATGCTATTAACCCTTCAGTAGACTGGCGAGGTACCAAGGTATTCCACCGCAGAGGATTATTTGTATAGGCCAGATTTGGCCGGTGTACTTGACGGTTAATAATACCACGCTGACGCATGTCTTCGTTACTCTTTACAAAATTACTCTCCCACTAGCTATACTTAATCTACTAATATCTTTCGCATCTATTATTCTAGGATATATTGAAGTTTCTGCAGGATCGATTGTATCTGTTGCGTAATAGTCGCATGATATAAAAGTTACGTCTCGATGGCGGAATATCATACCCAGACAAATAGCCAATGTGTAACGGAAATAGCATCAAAAACGTTATACAATGGAAATAAATACTTTGTACTTTCCGACATGCCGACATAGTTGTATAGTTGTGCATTTGTATGATAGCATGCGGGAGAACATTAAAGAGAAGCTGCGGAGAGCAGCCAAATTGTCTCTCTTATCGAGTTCATCATTATTCTTATTGCTATTGCAATGTTCATTTATTATTTTTAATTGTTCGTGGAGATTTTACCGACATTATACATATCATTTTATCCGGCAGGGAAGAATTATTAAAGCAACCATCATGGAGTGAATACGATCATTTTTAATGTTGCAGTCTTTGACATTGAAATAATTTTTAATAAATTGTACACATCGATTGTTATGTAAGGTCAATCTAAATTTCAGCGATGTTGATTGCCATCTGGACGACATCGCTATAATCAGAGCTCCAATAGGATTTAAGAGATTGAGTGGAAATTGCCTTTGTGTACACCTACTCGGTGGAGGTTTTTTTTAACGATTTTGACGCGATGATTATAGCGTTCTTCGTTAGGGATAGTATTTTTAGTTCGACGGTGATATATCGATGCAGGTAACATGCCTCGTGCACACATGCATTTCAAGCCAAACATCCGCCAGTAAGTGCATTCCTGATTAAGAAAAGAATAATTAAGATGTGTCGGGGTGAATTACTTTCACGACTCAAAAGAGTACCTTTACACATTTATAATCCAGTAATATCCTGAAGCAACAATAGTATCGGCGTTTTTCAAAGGGGTGTTATTGAATATTATTAGTTCTCCTTTAATTTATGCTACGTAAACAGGTTCGCACTATCTCAAACACCGAGAATAAAATATAAAACAAGCAATAAAATCACCGAAGCGTGAACGCGTTCGAAAACATATTCTTTCCCATGGTCACTGCATAATCAACACGGTGCGCTAGCTGAAAGAACCACGCGTGCATTAATAAGAAGAGTGCTTATTATCACAAGTGATAATTAGTAGGAGTGAAGTTTTTATTGGATTGCATTCGATTGATCTGCCTCCTATACATATGTATACTAAAGCCGATCTACTATCTACCCTCACTGCTGGCGGCAGCGGCGACGGCGACGGCGACGGCGACGGCGACGGCCATTAATTACAGCGGAGAGCTTCGAGTAACGAGGAGAGAAATTTTCAATGCGCCGGTTTGATCAGTCAGTAAAGTGTATCAGACGTATCTCTCCTCTGGAAGGAGGCCTCCGCTTTTATACTCCTCCCATTTATCTTTCTTCTTTTCTCTTTTCTCTCTTTTCTCTCTTTTCACTTTGTCTTTGGCCCGGTCTGCGAAGTATTTTTCCTTGACCGTGAGAGCTCGGAGTATTTAGAGAAAGAGTGACCAGGTGGGACAGCATCAGGGTGATATCGTTCTATTTTAGCGGTGGGATCACTTGGCAGAATGCGCTGCTCTATCTACCTAGTTAGGTACATAGATACATACCCATCTACATATGTACTGCCAGGATCTATCTATAAATCAGCTGGCTTCCCTCCCTCCTTCCCTCCCGCTTTCTAGCAGCCAACATAGACGACATCGACCATCCACCTCTACCCCATTTATCCACATCCGCCTCCCCCAACCTCTGCCGCCACTGCTTTCTCACCCCAAATTATCCTAAATACCTGCAACTCCTACTCACGCGAACATCAACGAAATGTCATTCTTTTTTCTGGGATTGCATTAAGTAATTGACATTCAAGAAGATTAAAGATGGGGGCACCATGAAACCCCATATCAGCAGCATAAAAACAACATACAATATTTTGATGTAATCTAGACGGATTGATAAAATCATCTGTCTTCACCGGTGTCCCCAAGCTTTTTGGCCATATCATATATTCTTCATTTTCTTCAATTTTTTCATTTTGTGATGCTGAATACGGATAGTATATAGCCCTTCTTTTTAGCGAAGATGTATTACTACCGATAATACTGATGAATTTCGATTTGGTTAATTTAATGGGAGTTTCCTCGGGGCAAGCCTAACGATTTGGAATGGGTGGGGATCAGAGAATGGAGAGTGGGTGAAGTCTTCCTAAAGTGCTTAATATAATCAGAGTTGGTTAGGTGGTAATTTTCTTCGCGAGCGATCCTAACGAGCCAGCCAGCCAGCCAGCCCACTGCAACTTTTGATTGGTTAGGTCTGAAATACACGAGTATTACGAAAATTCTACTGGGTGGAACAAAAGTCGCTGATTTCATAGTGCGTTTGCGCTGTTTTTACGAGATTGTCATGGTGTTCCAATGATATTCCAATGCACTGTGAAAGCATTTGTATGATGGTAAAAAATTTTACTTTATTTTCGCGCGAGTAGCATTTACATATTGTTTCGATCTATACGAAAATGCTGAAGAATATAAAAAACAGGACTCTGATGTGAAGTCGAAAAAGGATCTATTGATCCAAAAAATATATTCCATGACAACCGAGTTGTCAGTTCAATAAATCAACTCAACGTCATCGGAGACAGACGTAAAAACCAAAGGAGATTCCTAAAGGCGCATACGGTCGTGAAATTATATTGAACCCTCTCCGATCCATTAGGTCCAAACACATATATTTAGCCAAATTATTACCCCTCCTGGCCTTTGATATCGATGTAGAAGCGCGACAGGACAGTAAGAGCGAAGGAAAATTATGTAAGCCTACAAAGTCGCGAGTTGCTATGTGCTCGCTCGAGAATAAAATCTAACACGTCAGGAATTCGAATAACAAGGTGTGAGCATATTCGAATCTCAAGTTGGTAGAATGATATCTTGCATGCAGTGAGTTCAAAATTATGATGAACTATGATGATACATGTAAATAGAAGTAGAGACATGTTACACATTTGCTATTATTCATTATTTCTCGGTATGCACAAATACTGTTAAAAAAGTGATTGAGTGTTTATACTATCTATAATTGGTAGGATCATCTCACTTTGATCATTCGATCGAATATTAATTATACTTGATAATAGATTCGCGTTAAGAGGCGATCAAGTATCGAAAAATGTCATATTGTATGTCTACGTGAGATTATTGATGAAGGTATGTGTATACTGTGCAATTTGGGAGAAAGAAAAGAAAGGATAGGGTGGCCGCGACATCGAATGACCGCTATCGAACACGAGTGGTCTGACTCTTTCTAAGAATGCACGGCGCGGCTGGCGCGACGCGTGATTGAGGAGCGAAAGAAATGTGCATCTGTGTGTGCGATATAAGGCCCCGAGTTTGGGAGGACGAACCGTCGCGTCGGTCATTTGAGTTAAGAGTCGAGCTGAATTATAGAGTCCGTTAAAGAGGAAAGAGTTGCAAAACATGATAAAAGAGCTTATTCTTATTAACACTAGGTTTACGGCACCCGTCATTTCGACGGATTTCGGACTTCACGAACCAAATTACAAAGCTTATTAATGTTTCTTCCAATTTATACTGCCAATTATTTATTCAATCCCGACAGATTTAATTAACTTATATTATGTCTGTTAAGATTGTAATTGTCTTTAAATGAAATTAATACCTTTTTTTAATGAAAATCAGTGTCCATAAAGAGAGGTATACAGAAATGTCCGTAAACCTAGTGTTAATAAAGAGTGGAAGTATTCTGCGGCCTACACATTGCACTCTCTAGCGGCTCTAGCGGCTCTAGCGGCTCTAGCTTTTAGCCTCTCGAGCCCTGCATCGATCTCAATACTATTGCTTTACCAAGCTCGGAGTCAATCGAATCTTTACACTTTCGATAAAACGCCATAAAACGCCATGAAACGCCCTGATAATATTGTTCGATGTCGAATAAATAAACTCTAATACATGATTCTTTCTTTTCGTTAACAATGCTGGAATGAGACTTATTGTTTTTTTAAACTCGTTAAAGATAGCATTTATTTAAATCAAGGCAGTATTACGTCTTAATGTATAGTACTATCTTCTTATACATATGTATGTATGTGCTTCACCCTCAAGACTATCGGCTCAAGTACTTAGATTAAAGTAGACTAAATTAAATATTATTCACTAACGTTCATTTTTGCCCGCATCTTCTGTATTAATATTCTCCAAAGTGTTACGATGGATTTATAATAGTTATGATAATAGGGTGGAAAGTTTGTGTAAAACGAGGCATAGGTGTGTTTTCAGCGATATGTCGGCTATTGTACCATGTCAGACATAAAGAGGACGCATCTATTACATTCGTAATGTTTTCCACGTATGTAGAATCCAGGTGGAGAAACTCGTGGATGAAAGTTCTGGAGATCCTAATATAGAAAGGAAAATCTATATTTCCACTAGATATGAGGTATTGTAGAGGGAAGGGGTAGTAGTAGTGATATCGGGGGATTGAAAAAAAGGTGGGGCTTGAATGGCGAGGCGGAGAAGCTAGGCTGACAGCAGTCAATGCGTTAAATAAGTTATGAGGTATCGAAGCTCGGAGAAAATGTTTGGTCGGCCGAGGCTCCATATGTTGTCGCGATCGCGCCAGGCACACTCCACAGCTGACATTTCAATAAGTCACAGTTCAATAACTTTTATCGTCCTATTCGAATCATCCCGTTTCCCTCTTCTGAGAGCTCTATCTCCGGCCAATGCACGCCTGAGAATATCGCCCGCTCCCCCACTACCACACTACCACACCTCCACAGTGGAAAAAAGCAGCGAAGGGAAACTTTCAGTTTTTCTTCTTTTCTTTCACAAAGAAGACGATTGTAATGCTCGCGCTGCATGCCGAGGAAATAAACTCGGCGAACAATGCCAGCTCGATGTAAAGTGCAACGCATTCTCATTATAGCGGTTACTCGGAAAACTAGCCCTCTTCTCTAACGGCCTCAATCCATACAATAGTTTTCACAATGGCACTCACACCACCGCCACTCAATCATCCCGCTAGAAGCACATACATAATTGCTCGCGCCAATCCATCACATATCTACTTCCCGCTTCAGAACTTCCATGCTTAGCCATTTAACCAGCCATCGGAATAAAGCTAAATTCACCTGCTATCCAGGATGCGAGATTCCAACAAGTACATACTCGAGTGGTAGTTGCTTCTTTTTATGCATTACTAAGATTAGCGAAATAAATCATAATCGATTGTTAGTGAGAGGATGAAGGTAGGGTTATTATGTATTAGAAATTCCAATGAATATGATGGTGTGAGATCGATATTTGCCAATTGGAGTTTATGAAGGAGCGTTGAAAGTGCGGGAGTGGCTGGAGGCTGGAGGTTGGACTCTCTGCAAATATTAGTTCTCTCGGAGGCGGCGGTGGGAGGAGGGATCGGGCCGACGATATTAAAGAGCGGCTGATTTGGCCTAGTGCCGGTATTGATCGGCATCCAGCCTCGAGAAAAGCATCCCTCTCACGCGTAAAATAAGGCGGAACTCGATCGAAAGAAGCACTGGGAGCAACCACCAACTATGCAGCGGCAAGTACTCACAAAAACGGCCGCTTCAATAATTCATCAGCCTTTCCTCCACGCGACCAACTGGAAGCGTTAAAAACTCTATGAGTCAATATAATCGCCAGTGGCGAATCAGCCTTGGGCTTCTCTTCCAGAGCCATCTAAACTCTTCTTTTTTTCAAGCGGCAGACTTGTTAATGCACTTGAAAAAACAGAGCCACTGAATCAATTACCCCCATTTTTAACTCGATTTGTTCTAGAATACGAAACAGTGCTGCAAGGCAACACAGTTTTTTCCTCCCACTGTTTATTTCTTCTTTTCCTTGGATAGCGATAACTCCCTAGAAGATTTCTTTTTATCGCACTGGGCTTTATATACGTAAAGCTATCAAATTTATTAACAACGTTCGGTGTGTACCATTTGAACTGTTGATACTGTTGCGTACGAGCAAGACCATTTTTAAAAACTGGCAATAACACTTGTAAAGAAACACTTGTAAAAAAACTGGTAAAGATGGACTTGACAGAGTGGCAGAGTGGCAGAGTGCTCAAAGAAATCTGTAATTATGCGTGGAAAAGAATCTTTCAATGCCATATTATCTTTTAATTAACAAATAATATCTTTCACTCCGAATTCCTTAGTTTTTCACATTGTTTAATTTGCAAATTATTCCCAATTATGCAAACATTTTTGCCCAAGCATAATTATGAAGATTACTTGGAGCACTCTGCCACACTGGCCTGGCGCTTCAGATAGTTCCCAATAATACAAACATTATGCGTACACTGCAATCTTAATTTTACCATTTTCTTCGACAACCAAGCTGCATTCTGAAAAGGAGTTGTATGTTTTTGTTTAAGGGGTCATATATGTTAGACAGCTCATTAAACAAACAGGAGTTTATTAATTTTTGTCAAGTACAGATACTTGCTTTTTGCAATACTTATTATATGTTCATGATTGTACATACTTTAACATATACTGAAAAATTTATTCGCGAATCAAAACTACACATAAAACTGTGAACGCGTTTTCTCGAAAGTCTTTTTAGAACTCGGTGGTTAACAGCCTTTAATCATATTTGTAAAAAAGAATGAACTTCGTTGAAATTCATCGAATATCTTCACAATACAACACTGTAGTCCTCAACAGAAGGAATTTTCCATATAATGTTCCATTTTTCTTTTAGTTAATTAAGAAGTGCTAATTTCAGAGGACCAATAGAATTCGATGATACTATTTGTAATAACTTCGTCAAAAATAAGAAAAAGAAATATTCTGGTCCGTTGAGGAATAGTTTGTTCCGTCTAATTCACGCACAATTTTTTATCTTTAGATAACAGTTGACCAAGACACATTGACTACCGCAAGTTGCACTTTGAAAAAGACAATGCCTGTTATACATACATAGTGTACAACCTAGTTATTTATGTATATGGAACAACACATTTTTTAAAGAATGTACTTCAAAGTATCTACGATAAAAGATATAGATAGTATAATGGGTTCTTATTAGTGCTTAAAAGAAATGTGTGAACTTCTATATATTTAACAAGATGCATGGTATATGTGATTCACCCCTTAAGGTATCACATACAAGTAAAATATTAGAAAACGGTAGAACAAGTCGATTTTTTCCCCTTACAAATAATTTTTTTCGGAAAAAGTATTATCTACATATTAAAGTACATATTGTAAACAATGTATCCTGTAAATTTTTTTACAATCCTTGCAGTAACTAGCGTGCCAGAGCGACTTTCGTAATGTTATCGTGAATGAAACATGGCTGCGGTAACAACCTAACCGGTGTAGCTCCACTATTTTTCATCTGAATCGAATAAAAAGGTGCTCTTTATTTAATAGAAAGATAATTCTATTGCACTACGGAAGCAGATCCTTTAAGTTTCATTTTGTGCGGAATATATCGTTATTTATAATCATCAGATCGATTTTTTCTGTAAAATTAAGCATTTTATACAGAAACAAAAAAGACTGGGATAGGTATGCAAAAAACGCTACGTAGTGCAGTAGATAACCCTATGAAGAAGATCTGATTAAATTTTCAGTTTGATCCGTTCAATGATGAATTAGTTATGCTGGTTACCGCCCGCAGAAACAGTGTTCCGAGAAAAACGTGTTTGAAGTTTAGAAAATATCTTTCGTATCTTTTTACGTAATACACCAAAAAGTTTCAAACTTCGTCATACCTACATAAAATCGTCAATTCCTACACCATACACCATTATTAACACAATTATTTGGGGGAAATTTGATTTTTTTGGCACATTTACTTGTATGTGGTACCTCAAGAAATGCAGTCTGCCAACCTAACCTCTCGTTGCAAATGTTTGTTAAGGTGAAGCATCAGCTGGAATGATTGTAGCCGCATCTGGGATATGCGACTATCATGAAAAGAGCGTTGCTCCTGCTTGATGAGCACTTTGAATTCTCGGAAGTGGTGAACTGGTGGAGGAAGCCATTCGCGATTCTCTTTCTCCGCCGGTTTTATCTATCACGGCCGATCATGCCGCCTTCTTTGCCAACGTATAACTGTAATACGCAGCCGGCTTCCCTCACTCATCCACCTGCGCATTCACTATCTGCACACTCATTCTCTCCCACCCAATTAACACTCTTCTATCCGATTTTTTCGCAACTCACTCTATCTATATTATATTCTAATATGCGTCCAGTATACCAGAGGACAGAATCTAATATTGACTATAAAAGATAGGAGCGAGGCAAGTGTTGGGAAACATTCGGGTGTAAGTAAAATTATTCGAGAATTTATAATTGTTATTCTATGTGGGTTATGAAATGCTTAAGAGTGACGCGTGAAAGGCAAATGAATCGGTCTGTGCAATACTTATTCCACTAAATCACTCATCGTTTTTTCAATTCTTGACGGTTGTCTCCTTTCCGCGTAAACGCCACTCATAACTAGATACATAAATCTCCATTCCCGATGGATTGTGCAGTTCTACATTGAGAAAGGTCACGTTCAACTTGAAATTTATTCAAATCTCTGAGAAATTATGGCCCAAATCGTAGATAATCTCCATGAAGCTTTCAATCGTTGCATCTAATAAAGATAGAAAGATCGGCGCAAACAATGAAAGCAATGTTTATGCATTGTTCGCGAAAAATTTAAAGTCCCCATTAATAATCCAAGACGTGGAAAATTCGCAGCAATGTCAGCGATATATTTATGGCAATTGTGCTCTTGGAAAGCTGAAGGTTTTAAGCGTGCATAAGCGTCACTTAGGCAAAGTTAAAACTTATCTAGAGTACGTAACGAGAAAAAGCTGTTATTGACTCATATTCTTAATAACTAGGCTGAATCACACAACAGTTTAAATATGTTAAAAGAACACAAGGTAAATGGACTTACCTCGCTTTCAGGGGCAAATGCGTACACTTCTTCTTAACCACTCTTTACTTCTAGCAATAATTTAACGTGGGTGCTTGAGAAGGAGTTGCATTAAAATGATTCAAACATTTCTATAACAAATGGGTCGATGATTATTCTAAAATATAATTGGACTGTTATAAAATCATTTGAAGGATTTAAAGTGCTCGGGCTGGTTTGGCTTGCGCGGTTGATCACTCCTAAAGATGGGTAGTTAAAGAGTGATGAGAGAAAAAGTGGTGGTCCGTTAGGTGGTTTGTTCTGGGCGAGGGAAGGAGCGAGATGGCTAAGCGTTATGAGGCAGGATAACGCAGTCCATTAAATTAACGAGAGCGTTGGGAATGAGTTGCGGTTGCGGTTCTCCAGTTATTGCACTTCTAGATTGGCAATACATATAGATTTCGAGGCATTATATGCAGCTAGAAACCTGCCACACATCAATGCCCCCACACATATCCACAGTTACATGTAGACACCGAGAAAAATGTGCGCGCGGCCATTCTAATTGTTGGCGAAGCAAAGCCTTCTAGCGTGGAAAATATGGCCTGGCTGATATTAGGAAATCGGAGTGAAAATTGCGCAATTTCATGCCGTTGGCCAAGGTGGGCCCTCTGATAAACGGCCGCTTTCAGCTCTGCTGAAAGGTCGACGTTTTTAGAGAAAGATTCTAGCCAGCCCAGCGCGCTCCACCTATTAACCGCATTCTCCAAAACAACTAAACGTCAGGTTGCCTTTCATTATTCGTAAATAGTTGCTCGCGATCGACCCGCACAATTTTACCTTGGTTCGTCGCATCACTGACAATATCCTTCTTTTCATAGAGCAAGCAAGCAAGAGAAAAGCTATCACTAAAGTTAGTCTGTAGATATATGCAAATTTGAATAGATATTCGGCTCTATTAAGATGGAGGTGCGTAGGTAGGATGTAGGATGTAGCTAGAAGTTTAGATATCGCGACGTACGTCTATCGTAAATGTAGCCGGTTGTGAGGTTTGCGTTGGGTGAACACGAGTCTCGCCTCACCTCGCCTCACCTCGCTCCGCTCCGCCTCGGCCCGCCACGCCACGCCCGTGAACCTTCAAGGTTTTCTGCCCTTGACCCTCCTGTCACCTGATCAAATAACTCCATTCCGCAGATCTGCATTGCTTATACATATCTATACCGCAGCCCAACTTTCTATTATCTTGCTTTGCTTTGCTTTGCTTTGCTTTCTGCTACACTGTACTAAATAGTACCTGCCTGCTTTTAATCTCACCGGAACACGACTCCCTACATTTCTTATGGCAATAAGCACACATGCTCATTCCTTGGCACACTTAATCAACTTAACGGATAAAGGCTCGGATTACAACTGATTTCTGTTGACTTGTACAGTTCTAGGCAAATACTAGTCTCTCTTCCCGTCGCTTTCCTATATGTATACATCTAATCTAGTATACATACCACATGATAAATCTAATACTATTATTTCCCTGGCTTGATACATCCCCATCTTCTTTACTCCCTCTGATGACGGATCTGAAAGCGAATACGCCGAGAATCGTTCACTCAACGTTCCAACACCGCGCCCATTATTCAGACCTTCTTCTTCTCCTTTTAGATACAAATACACATCATTTCTCACACATAACGATTAATTAATTTGATATTGACGGTTCGGTTGCGAATGCTAAAACTAATGCAGAACTATTTCATTTCCAATTTAGCAAACTTTTTGAGTCTACTCTTATATCTAATTCTATACAACATTACTTAGAACGCATCATTATTCTTTTATTATTCTTTAATATTATTGTTCATTTCTTATGTCAATAAAAGAGATGCTTTTAGAAAAGAGAAACTCTCTTATTAAGGGTGGGAATGCATATCAATAAAAGAATAATATAAATAATTGTTGGTTGGAGAAGTCAAAGGAGTAGTGTTTGAAAATGTTGGTTTGAGCAGTGAAAGTATAGGTATAGGAAGTGGGATGCGGGCGAAGGGGGTGAGAAGCAATGAGGAAGGAGCGGCGGGCGGTTGGGGTTGTGGCAGGCAGTGGCAGGGCACGCGAGGCAAGGAAGGCAAGTAGCAGGGAAGTAGCAGGGAAGTGAAGGCAAGGCAAGGGAAGGCAAGGGGTTAATCGATTTTTCGAGCGGGCCAATATGCACGCTCCATGTCCGTTAGCCGCGAGTGACGCAAACTCCTTGTTAATGAAATTCTAGCAGGTATAATCGGATCAATAGAGACTCGTCACCGAAGCCAGAGTTTCTCCTGGTGATGAATGACTATGAAGAGCGACGTGCATGACATTCAATCCATTCCGAAAGCCCAGTTTTCTCGTATTCTCCCTACAATCTATCTCTAGCAATCTATCATACCTTTACCAACTTACCGACCGACCGATCAATCAAATTTCAGTTTTATCCATCCGATTCAATTATTCTCCCGGCTCAGCAAACATTTCTTATGGTCTCTGCCACCCACTCGTCCCGAGTCCCTCTCCGATTCCAATTAATTGACCGTTTCTTCATTAACCCATTCACTCCCTGCTACGAGCTCCCTCCTACTCTTTCTCTATTCATTACTGCCAATCCATTTAATATTATATCCGCAACTAAATATTTGTATTATATTCTCTGAAATAAAATCTTGGTGCTCCAGGCAAACGGCTCTAAACTTGTCTGGCAGTGAATCGATTAAGTTGAGTCTTTCCGTCAATTAGTTCTAGAGATGTATTTGCCAAAGATTTGTTGGAGCGGTAGAAAGCAGTGCCGCAACCTGCAGACACCGCGGAAAATGCGAGTGTGAAGTATCTTGTTGTGCAGGTACATACTCAACATTCCAAATTCAAGTTCAATTCGCGAGGTCTACTTTTTCTCTAGTTTATTTTGCTGTTACAATGGATGTTGATTGGAGGTACCTTTCGTAGGAATGCAGTTGCTTTTGCTTATTAGTGAATCGTACTATCGAGGAAAGTTACTTCCAAGTATTTGTATGGAGAGCAATTCTCGGAGTTTCAAGAGTCATAGTTATTTTGAGTGAAATTGGTGGTTGAAAGGAGTAGAAGGACTGGGCGGGCGAGATGTTGCACTAGGATTAAGAGTAAAAAAGAAGAGTAGAGCGGCGAGCGTGACGAAAGGTCATATTGTTTATGTGAAGGGGAACCAGTTGGAGAAAACGTAGTCCCACGCAAATGTTAAAAATACAGTAAATGATCGCGTCAGTGGCGACACGTGACTGGAGCTCATTATCCCGATTAGTTGTGGCGGCGCGCGGCGGTAGGAGTGGGTGCGACAATACTCAAGAGAAGAAAGACTAGGACTAGAGCGAGCGACTATACATGTATATCTATCTATAGTTTACATTGGGTAAACTAGAAGTGTGTTGGTAAGTTGACTCGACTGGATTGACGGCCACTTTTTCATAATCGGTTTCCTTTTCCGCGCGGCGAACGGTAGGCGTCGTGCGTGCTGCGCCGTGCGTCGTGCGCCGTGCGTCGTGCGCCGATGACGCTTGCTCTTGCACCAGACAACTCGGCACCGCACCTTCTTCTCTCGGCGCGGCGGCCTCCTGTCCCGTCCCGTCCGTCTTCACTCACCTCAGCTGTGCAGTCTCGTTGCGTTTCAGTTTCACGCAACTGTTGCGACACGCGCCACCTCACGTGCGCCGCCGCCGCCGCCGCCGCCGAAGCCTTGAATCCTGATTAATATGTAATACAGGCCGCTTCACAATTCAGACCTGTCTCTCGATTCAAACTCGTCGCCTTTCAGTCGTAGACACTACCTACAAATTAATAGAATCTTATTAATAGCAAATCGAGTATAGTTAACAGCTGCGCTAGAAGTAATCTTATGCCAATCAAGGTATACCAATTTTCTCTTATCCAACAGACTGTCTGCTTATTTTTATCATTTTTCTTTGGAGACTTTTCCATAAAGACTAGCATCGCGAAAAAAGCTATGAATAATAGAAGAGAGTGATCGATTAGCATAGACAGAACTTAATTCTAATGAAATCAGTAGGAATTTTAAAGTAAATGACTTTGACCTTAATTGATAATCAGGCATTGGTAAAGCGTTGGCTGATGCCAGAATGTCCGAGGATATTTTTAATAGCTGAAGGAAGATCGAATTCTGCGCAGACTTTTTCTTACTTGTCATCGGGTGTTTTTCCGGCCAAGTAAATAGTTGAAGAGAACAGAAATTTTGCTGACGCGTCTGTTATTGTGAAAAAGTTTTTGCAACAGCAGGGAATATATTTATTGGCACAAAAACCTGAAGTGTCTGATGACTGCTGGTGAGACATTATCGTAATAGTCCAACTACGTAATGATAATTATAGTTGTCACTGAACGCACTTCCGCCAATGGAAATCGGCAGCGGGCATTTCAGGGAATTTCATATCGCCGCGCCGACTGCAGCTCCTTCTAGAAAAGGATAGTGAGAGAGTGCTATTAAATTAAATTTGTTGCTTGCGATATTGCTTCACTTCTAACAACGCCATTAAGTGTAAAGACCACTTCAAAGTTTGCCAAGACTTGAAGCTTCATACATTTCTAACAATGCCATTTAGAGTAAAGACCACTTTAAACTTTAGCAAGGCAGCGAGACACCTTCTCAAATAGACGCCGCACACACGTAGAGAGTGGAGAAAAAGTAAATGATAAATCTCGGAGACTTGGAAAGTTTGAGAGAAATAGGAGTTGCCTGATTGGAAGTGTGTGTCTTACCTTTCCATTTCAACTACTGTTTTAATGGCTTTCGGTGAGTCCAGAGCGGTTTAAAAAAACAATCTATTTCATCATTCGAGACGCTCATTGCGCGACACAGATAGCCTCCTTAAAGGTTAAAGGTGCAGGCGTTAATAGTTATTAGATTTATAAAAAACTACTGAGAAAGAAGGCCATCTCCGAGATTACTTCCAATATACATGCTGATAGGATTAGAGTGATTAGAGGCTCCATATTTTCAGAATTCAAATTTCGTTTCGTTTCATTGTCGTTTACATTCGCTTTCGCATTGTTTAAAACCTATTAACACGCAAAACTATTAGAAGAAATGATATGAAATTTGGAGCTTGTGTTTATGATTTGTTCACCTAGTAGTATACACAATAAATCAGTTATGATTATCATCCGAGCCTGTTTTCAGCCTGTGCACGATAAACGAATATTTATAAAGATAGAAAAAAGTACTTTGAATACATAATACCCCGTGAAATAGTTAAAACTAAAAAATAATGTTTTCTACACGCTTGCTTGTGATTGCTTGGTGTTGGGTTTCATTAGAAAACTTGTGCGAATGACATTAGTTGATAAAAAAGAAAAGGCTAAGATAGATGGGTTGTATGATGCAACAGTAAACTGTAACCGGGAACTATGGTGAAAATAGGATGGAACTTGAGATGCTAATGAAGGAGAAATACATACATATATGGTGATTAATAAATTAGTGATTGATTGGGAGGGAAGGTATCCGGATGAAATATATGCGCGAGCATTGACAAGTGGGCCTGGATTAATTAACGCCTCGTTAATTTTCTGTATTACTCTGCCAAGGTGAGGTCCGAGTGCATAAGGCAATGCGGCAGTTGTGTAAGGCAAGGCTAAATTACTATAATGCACTGTTTTAATATCACCGCAATTGTCTTCTCCACTTAGCCGCTCGTACAGGAACACTCAAAAGAAACGGACCCCACTCCAATAACCCACTACAACAATCAGAAGCAATAATATCATTTTGTTTACTACAACGATTCCTTAATAACCGCATCATCCTCCATTCTTCTTATAAGTGGATCTAATGTTCAATGCATATAGTGAACTATTGCCGCGTTCCTGCAATAATAAATTCGTTAAAAATGATTTTTCACAATCAAACCTCCTTGATCACTTCTCCGAGCTAACAGTCATTGTCGCTCATTATTGAAATGATTCTGAATGTTGAATGTCATTTATGTGCCACTCGGTGCGTTCACTGTCAACGCAAACCAGAAATAAGAAAATACGCTTGATCAGAATACCTTTAATGAATAAGCGTGTCGGGAATTAGGTTTGATATTGATTAATGAATAGTTAATGAATGTTGAGACGCATGTATGTTGAATATTCACGTATTTACCACCGATCACCATGGAGGTTCTGCGGCGGAAGTAACATACTTTGTTCTCTCGCGAGAGTCGCTTGCTGGAAAAGCATATAGTTTTTCCGGGACCCTCTCACCAGATCCTTTTTCTAATCAGCAGCTAAAGACAATGTATCTGAGTCCTTTGACACCGACTCCTCGCGGAATGAAAGTGCGTCGACGGCGTACGGTTGGCTTAGCATACATTGTAGGTCTTATTAAAGCGGCAGTCGGTGCCCCTTTCTTGCAAAACTGAGGAGACGGCTTTGAATGACTCCTCTAGAACCAGCCTATGCGTCATCCTCGTAATATTACTGATCCTACATGCAAATCGAGTATTGTTCCATATTAATGGAATAGCAACGGGAGGATAAACTCCACGTAGAATCATTAACGATGGAAGCTATTATCTTTCTGGTATTGTTAAAGACTCAATTGGATTTTTAATATTATTTCTTTATATTTATTTTAATTTTTCAATGGTATTATATATAAGGAGATATCCAGAGAATATTATTCAAGCCAATTCAATTATACCTCCAACACATATTCAAGCAGAATGATATTTTCTATTTGCATATGCTATTTTTCGAGTTATTTTTAATAAATTAGGAGAAATTATTGTCGCCTCAATAATATCAATCTGAATTCTTCTATGTTGAATGATATTTGATAATTGGCTAATAAATATTAAGCGGAGATAATAGAAAACCACTAGTAGAGGAGGATCTGTGTTTAGTTTAATAGTGGCGTAGTGGGCTGCTGCTGCTGCTGCTGCTGCTGCTGCTGGTTCTGGATTGCAGTCGAAGTGGTTGGTTCTCAGTGGGTTTATGATTACAAGAGTGAAAAGACGCATGTGCTCTCGATGCCACGGAAATAGTCAGTGCATCGCTTCCCTCCTCTTCCTCCTTTTAATGCTATTTCGGGGCGAAACGTGACCAGTGCCTTTTAACTTGCCAACTAACTAACTCCCTTTAACTCGATAACCCATAACTCGCCATAGCAACCAAATGACATACCCTCTATCGAACCCTCCCTCCTTCCACTACTCAACAGGATATAACTAATTACTTTTCCCCAACTACCACCTTTTCTAATTACAAAAACCAGCCCAATTAACTCTTA
Organism: Ectemnius continuus; assembly: GCA_910591665.1. Lineage (NCBI taxonomy): Eukaryota > Metazoa > Arthropoda > Insecta > Hymenoptera > Crabronidae > Ectemnius > Ectemnius continuus. The sequence continues at coordinate 14,535,032 of OU342864.1, read as the reverse complement.
AGAAAGAACAACGATAAATCAAGTAGTAATGCAATTCTAAAACAGCTGATTTAAGGGGTCATACAAAGCCCCCACGTTATTAAATAAATAGAAGTTTATTAATTCGTATTAAGTATTAATACTCGCTTCTTTAAAAACTCGTATACCTCCATTAAATTATGTACAGTAATTATTGTACATAATTTAAAGTACACTGTCTGAACAAATTTGGTGTCACGTATACATAAATAATTAGATTGTACATTATATGTATGTACATACATATAACTGACGTCATCTTTTTCAAATTGGAACCTGCGGTGGTCAATGTATCTCGGCAAAGTGTCATCCAAAATAATAGGAAGAATTTCTATGTGTGAACTAGACAGATAAAAGTATAGTCGGGCAACTGAAAGAATGCTAATGAGATTTCCCTCTCCGAAGCGTAGTCAGTACCGCTACCGTTGATAGTTGGGTACGCTGCTGCCCGAAACAGCTGTAATTGGAGAGGATAAAGTCCCGAGTGGGTCCGTCTTGCTGACAGCGGCCCTACTATACTCCCCAACTGGGCCAGATTGGTTTTTTCCCTTCGTAAGACAATTATTAAGAATAGTATCATCAAATTCAGAATAAAATTAAAAATTATATGAAAAGTCCTTCTCGTGGAGAGCTAGAGTGTTGTATTGTGAAGACATTCTATGAATTTTAACAAGCTTAATCTATTTTTACAAAAGTTCTCCTGACCTGACCATCGCATCTAAAAACACTTTCGAGAAAACGCGTTCAAAGTTTTATGTGTACTTTTGATTTGAGAGGACATTTTTCCCGAGAATATACATATCTATGTTAAAGTATGTAGAATAATGAACATACATATAACGGGTTGTATAAAAAACTAGTATAAACTTGGCATATATGACCTCTCAATGATGTTTGCAACCGCAGATTCATTCCTTCCTCTCATTTTTTGCGATATTCCGACCTCACTCTACTGGAATAATCTTGGCTAATAATAATAAAACTTTGATCGATAGGAGCTAAGTTTAATAGGAGTATTTTTTGTTAACAAGAGTGATAGTTATTATGCATACCGAGACATTCATAAGAAACTTGACTTCATCGTTTGTGTTTTAGCGCAACAGTCAATTACACAAGTGCAAAAGAGAAAGTATCTATGCGCGTTATCAAAGTGCTCCAGAAGAATGATTCGGTTGGAAAGGCGGAGGGAGGGAAAGACAGCAACTGGTTATGGCTAATAGCGCTTTCACAGTAATAGCGCTCACTTGAATATTGCGAAATAGAAAAGAGTACACTTGATCGAACTATAGTATATCAGGGAAAAAGAAAGAGAAGGAGAAAAGCGGCGCGGCGGGTGATTTAGCGCTGGAAAGAAATGAAAGCGCAGCCGATTTCAGCGTCATTCTAACGCAATAAGAGTGGTTGGCTGTCTTATTGATTTGCACGCTCTTCTTATAAATATTGCAGGATATTTGAGGCGAAGTCGATTATATAGCGTGGAGCGTGCGCGCGAGCGCGCTCGGTGAGTAGGCTCGCGCGTATCAGTTGGCTTTGTTAGTGCTCGATGTAAGCGGCATTGTTGAAAAGTCTCATTGAGAGAGCGTTTCCCTCGAGAAACGGGAGAGTTGGCAGTGCTTTTGTTCTTGCGGCGGCAGCGTTAGAATGAATCGAGTGCCGGGAGCGGCATAATCGCTCGCTCTATGTCCCTCGTAACCTTGTGCAACATTGCGTTGTTAAGTTTACGGAGAAAGGAATATACCGGACAAGACAAGATAGGAGAAGACGGAGCAGAGCAGAGCAGAGCAGAGCTTGGAACACTCGAGAAAACCATGAGATTGCTCTGCACTCGGTTCTCGGTTCCGTTGGCAATATCTACCTCAATATTATACTATGGCTCAGTTCTAGATTCGTTTCGCTATTACCGTCTCACCCAAAAACCTACTCCGATAACTTGCCAGTATCAGTTTCATTCCGTTTTCCTCTGGTATATGTATAGTGTGCGCGCTCGCTCTCTATCTATATTCATTTCCCATAGCCATTTCTATGTAGCTGGCCCAGTCAGAACTTGGAAACGAAAGATAGGAATGTTCGATATTAGATTGGTGCAAAAGTTTCCTCACTTTTCAGCGAGGCTCTTTTCAGCAGTAGTTGTCGAGTTTTAAGAAATAAGTGTTCTTACACTTAAGTGTGCTATGCAAACTTTCCTAGTAATTAACGAATCTTGGTTTCGAGAGCTCATGGTGTTGTTTAAACGTTTTCTCATAAGGGAAAGGTGGAAAGGTGGAAAGTTTGTCGAAGATAGGATAGGGCAGATATGTACATAAAGAGAAAGGGAGAAAGGGAGAAAGGGAGAAAGAGAGAAGCTCGTAACCGGTGAATAACCTCATTAGCGGTGGAATGGTAATGTGTAAATTCTTGCAAATGCGATGGTGACTCTATGTATATGGGTCGGTCAGATTCAATAACGTTGGGAAAACCAGTTTCACGAGTCATAAAGAGACATTGCCAAAGAAGAACCAATAGGTTTGAGGCAACCTATGACATAAAGGGTTTGGCGCTGCTCGGCTAATAAGTAGGCAGGTAGGCAGGATCATCTATTCGTTGTATTAGAAAAGGGGGGAAGTGCGTGCGCCTAGTTTTATAGGAAAAAGGATAGTAAAAAGTTGTTGTTGGGGTGAGTGATGGTAATTGAGGGAGGGAGGGAGAAAGGACATGAGAAGGTGGGGTGGAGTAAGTGGGCGAGGAGTTGACATACGTGGGCGCTCTTTATTTAGCAGGGGATAAGCAATCGTTGGTGCTTTATTTAGAGCGAGCCGCACAATTAGTATTTCTCCGGGCGATGTGAGGCGTTGTGGGGCGTTGTGGGGTGGGTATATCGAGTGCGCGCGCGCGCGCGCGCGAGAACGAACGCGCACCCGATTAGCAGAACCGAAACCGATTCTCGATTCCACGCTCTCTTCTCATTAGCCACCCGAGACAAATATGTTTTTGCCACTCTTCCCTTTGCTTTCTGCTTTCTTCTTCTTCTTATCTTAACTTTGTAAATATTGAACAATCCGTTCACTGGGTTTGCACCAAAGAGGATTCACTCTTTTTTCTTATGATTTCTAAGCACCATTACCACAAATTCCTTGATGGAATGAGCTGAACGTTTAAACTTCTTCTGGATCATTTGATTGGACCAAGTGAATATTTCGTGGCTTTTGATGGATTTTTATTGTTACAACGTTGCAAATCATACCCACTATTATCCTCGTCCTTCTCTTTCCTTATTGGATTCGTATGCATTTACTAGAATTACGGTTCATCCGCAGGCTTATACGGGCATCTCTATTCCTTTCCACTTACGTATCTCTTCTTCAGGTAATTAACATGATTTGCTTGAGTGGCTTTGGCCAGATACGTAGCCATGTTATTCATAAATCATAAAAAAAATCTGACAATAGACAGAAGCATAATTAACCCTTGAAAGCCGAGGGTTACTCGTCATTTTACAGCTGCAATGCTAATCTCGAGGGTTTAGTTTTCTCTAAATGGCCTCTGCAAACTCCTTGCCGGTTTTTCAATCTATTGTTCCTTATAACACAAAGGAGACAAGGAAATAGAGAAACGGGAAACAGAAAACTACATCTTATGAGAACATAAGCCAATGAATAATTGAGTAGAGGAATCAGTTAAATAAATGGCCTAGAATTATTGAGCGTATTTTCTGGGGCGCGCTGTGCCAGATTTACAATAGACTGGACAGTATTTAAAAACCCACTTGTAAAGAATATTCGAGTAGCAATTAACACTGCGTGAAGTACGCATGGTTAATATTACTCCAGTTACTCATATACAAATGTATGTATATCACGCGAATAAAAGTGCTCTTTAAATGGTGTTTTATAGTTTTTCTAATAAGGAGTGGTGTGGCCTACATACAATCAACACTCATCCCATAAAAATAACTGATCTACTCTAAAAAATAGAAATACACAAATTTATAAGCAGACTACTTGCAGTTTTAAACTCGGTAGAATTCATTTGACTTCACCAGGTCCGTCGAGGTTTAACCTATTGAAGTGCCGGCCCGGTTCTCCAAAGATTCTCTTGGTAAAATACTATGGATGTACCGATTAAAGATCTTCGAGATTTTTCTAGTGGAAACAGCAAGAGCAAATATCCGCGTCGTTTTGATCTTGCATTAAAAAAAAAGGGTAGCGTTGATAAGGGAATCTTGTTTTTTATTCGCATTACGTATCAATATCGCGTCGATTCGCCGTGCCGCACTAATACTCCCGAACTGCTGATCTTCTTAACTTTCTTGCAAGAAGTACGCCTGGGAGCTTTCAATATAAATAAGATAAGAGTTTATTGGGCCCGCGATGAAAGTTGATATTTAATAACAGAAACAATCACAAAGTCGAGAGGAATCTCTATGAGCTTTGTATGCTGATTAGAGAAAGGGAGAATTGTTCGAGTTCTCTTGGAGATCTTGGCCTTGCTCTTTAAAACTAGGCAGCCAGCCAGCCAGCTGGCCAGTTTCTCCAAGGGCCGCCGCTACCACTGATAGATGTCCTCCTTTTTCTCCCATCAATTTCCATTTCCAGAATTTATATGTTTTGCAGGAAATGTTTTCATTCTGAAATGGCTACCTTGACTTTTTCCTTTAATCCTTGCACTGTGATATTTAATCGTCCTCCAGCCACCAATCATAAATCACTTAAGAGAAATGCACAAAACTCGAGACAACAATAATATTGATAAATACGAAATAGTTTGATAGGATGTACAGCATCTGACAAAATAGTTGTCACAATCAGCAAAATTTTCGACGGACGGAAAGTAAAATTGAATAGCATGTACATCCGGTATGCAAGACTTTTTTCGAGGTTGCGAAAGTATGCGAGTCTCCCCTAAAAGTGGGTTTTTAAAAAGTCATGTATAACAGGCGTACATAGTACAAAATTTCACTTTTTATTCAGCGACCATTTTGTAGATTATGACAACTATTTTGTCGAATGCTGTACGTATATGCCAACAACATGAAGGATGGAAAAGAGTTGAAGATGAAAGTATTTGTTCTATCAAAAGTCGAGAGTTGGAGGATTTGACGGGTGAAGATATCGAGGAATAAAAAGGAAGGGAATCTAGAAGTAGTAGCTCTTTTTTTAAGTTGAGCGCGATAAGTATAGTCTAAATCGAATGGGAAATGAGAGTGTAGGTTGCGAGGCGCGGGTGCATAAACTGAATTTGCTGCATCTTGGTGGAGTATATCTATAGAATTAGAAAATGGGCCACGTTAAACCAAGTTAAGATATTCTGGGAATTCAGTATCGTGTCATTGAAATCTTGGCGAGACTTTCGCTATGGCTATGGCTATCGCTCAGCCAAACGCTCATCCCATTCTACAATTTCCTTCATTACCCATCTTATCGCCTCGCTCTTTTCCCTCCTTATTAATTAACTCTCTACCTCGACAACTTCTCTACGCTTTCCCATTACTAACTTAAATCCCTGTTGTTTTCCTCCTCATAAAAACAACCATGGATCTATATTTCCATTATACTTCGATCCATTTTTTCGCCAGCAAACTCTTTCGCGATGGTGCTTGAAGTACCAAAAAGTAAATCAAAATTCTAATATGATAAACATAAAATTACAGCAGACAATACTATTGTTTTTTGTAATTCCAATTTTTCCCTGTTCATACTGCGCGTATAATATCTTTTGTATAATAACCATTGTTAATTATGCTCGGCAGTCATGATAAACAGTTGTCGCGCACTGATAATTAATGTATTACAAGAGATGCAAGGATTCGATTATTGTGCTTCTTGGCATCTTAATAATACACCCTAGAGACGCATCATCTCTGGCCATTTCAATCCTAGTATTAACCAAGTAATAATGATCACTATTCTCGTAATTCACGATTCTTACATGTACGTTGAACATAACGGATATTCTTATTGTAGTGTAAATCAGAGCAAATCAGTAGTTCGGATTTGGTGTCTTAAAGGGAAGTTTGCGGTAAATAAGGAAATTGGCTTTGAGCAGCCAAAGCTATTGAAGTCATCTTCAATTGGCGGCAACCAATAGGTTTAATGATGAATGAATAAGGGCTCTGGGCAGATTCCATAATTGTACCTCGATATTATTGTCGTATCGATAGATAGATATATTATCGTTGCCGATACTAAGTCGTACGTCACTGCTGGTCGAACTTGCTTGCCAAATCTTCACCGGTCAAGGTAGAAAAAGAAGTATAAAAGCGCGAAGCACATTCACTTGTGCCAAACATGCTTGTGCTTGTGCGTCTATTCTTTCAGTGTACAATTTCTAGCTCCTTTGCATACACAGCTACTCTAGAGATACATAGGTATAGATAGTTGGAGATTTCGTCGCCAGCTATAAATGCACGTTAACTGCGTCAGGATTCAAAGAAAGAATTCGAGAGCTTGACGTGCCAGAGGATGCAATAATAAGATCATAGTTCGGCATGCCGAATTCCCGCGACTACAAATTCATATCAAACATTTGAGCATCGCATCAAACATATCACTCGAATTGGTTACAAGTATTTATAGCTAATCATATGTACAGGGTGAGTCACTTGCCTTTGAATCACCACCAAAAATTGGATATTTTCGATGGCCAAAAATATGGGGGAAAAACAAATTTTGAGCTGGGGCTCTGACATTTATATCACATCTTCCTTGATGCAAGGGGAGACTCCCCACCAAATTTCAGCCCCGGAAAATCTGGGGAAGTCCTAAAAATATGGAAAAAACCAGTGACAATTCTGAAAAAATCGAACTTTAAAGACAGTTTTTTTAGTGTTTTCGATAGAAATCCGGAATTTTATCGACGGATTTCTTGTTTTCTATCCGTTTTCATTCATAAACAATCGATTCCTGAAGAAAAAACCCGAGTTCGGGCACCTTCGAAAAAACGTGAAAAAATCTGAAGGGGTACCCTTAAGAAAAATTTGCCGAAAAACAAATTTGGAGCTAGGGCTCTGGAATTTTTATGGTATCTTTCTCGATGCAGAAAAATATTACCCACCAAATTTCAGCCCCGGGAAAGGTCGGGAAGTTCATAAAAAAAAATAAAAACAGTAAAAAATGAGCAAAAATGGACTTTTCTGGACGGTTTTTCGACCCGTTCTCGTTACAAATCCGGACTTTTTTCCACGGATTCTTTGTTCTCCATCCACCCTGATACGAAACCAATCAAAATATCCCGGGTTCGGCCGATTTTGAGAAACTTGAAAAAATTGACCATTTTCGAGGGTTGAAAATAGGTGGAAACCTAAACTTTGAGCTAGGGCTCTGAAATTTATATCACTTCTTCCTTGACGCAGCGGCACATTCTCCACCAAATTTCAGTCCCGGGGAAGGTCGGGAAGTTCACAAAAAAAAATAAGGGCTAGGAGAGTTCTGATTCAAAGCCAAGTGAATCACCCTGTACAATTCTCAACGTAGGGATAGATGTTCCTTCTGGCCCAAGACTAGTAATTAGATAGATCGAGAGATCGTTGCCAAATAGACAGATGGCATTCATTAAGTAGCCGGAATAGAGCTATTAGCCAACTCTATTAAGTAGTTCATTAGAACTTAGTTATTCTGTAATCCGAAGAGGATGATAGAGCTCCCTAGCCACGTATGAATATAGACTTAAGATTGATGTTCGCTGTCTGCTTCCAGTGACTGAACAAAGCAACATTCTTTTTCACTTATTTTAAAGTTCATTTCTACTGAAATGGTATTATCGGCTATGAAAAATCAACATCTGTTTTAACATTACATGCCAACTGCTCTTTTTTAACCCTATTCCTTTTTTTCACTCCGCTCTGTTTTCTCTTAGTTGGATCGAGAGAAGCATAGAAATCATGCCCTTTAACTTTCTTATGGGGTTTCACTGATTCTTAACCATATTTACAATTGGAAATAAAATTAGAGTTCTTCTAAAGAATGATCCTGTTGGTCTGCTGTGCCAATAATAATAAAATTGTGCAAGCTTTAGATTCATTAAGAAAGAAAAGAATAGAGCTCTATTTTGTAGCAGAATTAGTCTTTCATTTTAAAAGTAGACAGGTTGCAATGTACAAATATGGGAAAACTTACGAGTTCTCATGGCGAAGTTGGATTAAAAAAAGTCCGCTGTTTAAAGTAGGAAAATTCTGCTAGTATGAACAGGATAAACAGAATGAAGATGTGTTAAAGTTATTTCTTGAAGAGAGAGAGTAAGAAGTGAATTGTTTGGTTGGCGCATTAAGCCTCCAACTATCTAGATGTATAGTAGTTATTGGGGCCGTAAAAAATGATTGGATGGTTGACTTGTTACAGATGTGGATCTCCAGAGTCAGATCGACGCTTCCCTGGCGATGCCGGCGACCTACCAAACGGTGGTGGCCCGGGCGCAATTGGCACAACAGTGCTGTGGATTAGCACGCGAGCAGACCAGGATCTGCGAGAGGCTGGTCCACGATCAGCATCTTCAACAGCAGGGATGGGCGGCGGTCGTTGCCAATCTAGAGGACATAACACAGATGTTCCAGTCGAAGGCTGAACTTTTCCAGCAAAGCTATTCCGTCTACCTCTCGGAGAGGCAGCAGTACATGGAAGTTCTGCAAAAGTAAGTTCCTCTTATATCTTCTACCCTGCACTCCTCTTCACCAATTATCAGAAATTTCAACATATCTGACTCGAAGATTCGGGTAGTCTGATTCTCCATTATTTATTACTACTATATAATACTAGTTGCCTCTTATTTTTTTAAAGGTTTGTTTCTGATATTAGCGTTTTTCTTACTTCGTCATATATTTCTTATTTGGTTTTCATGAGAAAGCGCAGAATATTTTGATCGCCTCCAAGCAACAGAAATGAAGTATCTGATCTAGCAGTTTCACATTTTGATGGTAAATTTTCGTAAGTTAAAGTGCCAGTTAAGTTAAAATGGATGTGATTTTGAATAGTTTCAGCTCAGATTTGGGAAGGCTCGCTAAGATTCCGATTTTACCAGCACTGCGTGCAAAAGCGGAGGGTTTTCTGAGTGCAAAGGAGCCGCAGTCGAGCCAGTCGGAGAAAGAAGAGGAAGGCGAGGACGAAGTGCTAAGCTTGCTTCGATGGATTTCAGCGAAAGACAGTCAGAGCAGCATGGAGCAATTTACCGAGCAATGTTCGCGCGGATTGGAGCAATTTGACGAACGCGTCATGGAGGTCCTGAAGAATGAAGTGAACGCAGCAGTTGATGCGGCCAACAAGCAAGAAATGAAGGAAATTAAGGGCCTGGGAGAGCGTTTGTTTGCCTTGGAACAGTTGATGGCCCAAACGAAAAAACTTGTTCACGAGCAGGGAGAGTTGGCGCAGGGTTTCTTACAAAATCAAAGTCGTGCAAACAACTTGGGCGACGCCAGCGTTCTCCCGGATCTCTGTACCTCGCATAGGCGGCAGCTCGTAGTGATGCTTCAAAACCATAATCAATTACGCGACATCAGACGCAGATGTACCAAGGCAAAGGAAGAACTCTCTGTGAACATTTACCATCGACTGAAGTGGATAATGTATGTGGAGAACAAAATGATGGAAGTGAACAATAAGCTGGCCATGTACCGCGACAACCTAAAGCGATTACGTAGACATCTCGATATCTTGCAACAAATACATCTAGCACCGCACATGTATATGAATGCTGTGGCCGAGGTAGTGAGGAGGCGAACATTCTCCCAGGCCTTCCTCGTTTGGGCGAGTAATATTGCCTGCCAGTTACTTACGGTTCACAGCGAGGAATTGGCGCGCAGAAGAGAGTTTCAGAGTAAGTTCGACGGCCATTTCCTGAATACCCTCTTCCCGGGACTAGAAGATACACCTCCACCATTCGCAACACAAGCACCATCCGTCTTTGACAATGATTTACCGAAGGTAGATATTCCTAATGAACTCAATAAGCCCTAGCAGACTTTTAATTTGAATCACGTGAACAGCGCTAACGACACCTTTTCTTCTCATATTTCAGTTGACGGTTGAAGACATGGAATTATTGAAGGCGCAGCTGCCAGACGTGGCTCTGACTGTGTCTACAGAGGATTTGCACAGTATAACTCAATTTTTCTTATCCAAGAGCCTTACCGAAGGTAGTACTGATGGGAACAAGGAAAAGGATAGTACGTCGATGCGAGTTGATGTACAACCCAAGGAACAAGAACGGACCAGAGCCCCGATGCTGGTTGATAGGTGGGTTTTCATATCTTTCCTTTAGATCCATCATTGTTCTGCCATATTCCAGATGTAATACTTGGCGAACTGTTTGCAGGTTTAACTTTAATTGGTGTGTGACTTTTAATTGGTCGTTCATAAAACGGGGTTTGATTTCAGGGAATGAATAGGAACGTTTTAGTTATGAGAGATTTGTTTTCAGAGGTGGTTTCGAATCAGAGACGGACACGGAGGAATTTGAGAAGATAGGCCAAGGCACTACGGATTCAAAGCCGGGATCATTTGACAGCGCCAAGCAAATGCGACAGAAGCAATTGGAGGTTGGTGCTTCGCGAAGCGTGTCCCCTGCTTCCTCGACCTCAACTAACGTTTCCCCGCTAAATTCGAAAGCCGCGGACTTGACGACACGTTCGTCATCTTCGAGCGAACCCGGATCTTTCCATTTTCCTAGTTTGTCCGCAAGCGAACGGCCGGCTCAGTTGAGTCCGCTAACCGAGTGCGCGGAGAATGGCGAGTCGTGCAGCCATATGAAAAACCGCGAGGTTCACTTGGAACCCGAAGCCCCGAGCACAACCGAGGAGCCGAATTCCTTAAGTCCGAATCCTTCTCCTTTGACACGACCCGTGATGTGCGACGGCCAGCAGCACAATCAGCACCACCATCAACACTATCATCATCAGCTATCCGGTAGTGGCGGTAGCAGCCCCTCAGTCGGAATAGGCGCCGCTGACTTCATGGGAACTGAGTTTTACATGGATGAATCCTTACCCAGCAGCCTCAGTGAGCACCCCGCCGACGGCCAACACCAAGCTATCGTGTCGCTGCTTCAGGTATTGGACGACTTACAGCTCGCTAACAGACTTCCCAGTCGTAGCCGTAAACGTCCCACTACCGTAGCCATCACTTCGAGCACACACCCCACTTACCCACATGCGCACTTGCCAATCAAATCGGAATACCGCAACAACATTGGGAAATTCACACTATTTCAGTTACGGCCATAAGAAACATATTGTCAATCCATATTCATATCCCAGAAATGTTAATTGTATTTACCTCCCGTTTGGTCAACTATTTCTTATCATCAATCTCTTTTTCTGTTAGGACGCGATATCTCCTGCATTAAATGGGTAATTTCAACAGGTTTCTGTTTGTTAGAAGGTTTTCGTTTTTGTGTTATATGTAGTTGTATGTGTTTGCATAAACCGCTAGTTTTCGTTTGCTTATATACCTTTGAGTTCTTCTTTGATGTTGGGTTTATATGTGCCTGTGAACACCAGTGTTACTAATCTTGTCCAGGTAGATTCCACTAAGTATACATATTATCTCCATTGATCAATATTCACTGGAGATAAACTTTGTGATACCATGTCCTTTAGATATTCCGCACCATGCCATTTGTTCTTTGTTTGTAGGTCCACTGTCGCGTATACGGTGTGTGTGAATACGTGTGTTTTAATTTTTTCAGGATAGCTGCCGTCGCACTCTTATCCTAAATCCTTATCCGAGTAACATATTCCGAAATGTTCCCAAACCGTTCACACAACCACAACCGCTTGCCCACTCGAGAACCGTCTTAACAAACAATTAACTAATTACGTAACCCGAATTTTACTTACAATTAGAAATACACTGGACTTTTGGGGTCCCCCTTTTATAACTTTCTTTCCCCTACGATACGTGTAACTAGCATTTTCGTAAGCCTTTAAAAAATCACTCCGTTCCTCAACAATTAGCTACTGGCGCGATATACAAGTCAAGTTTCTAGAACTTTTCCAGATGCACTTATCTTACTCTCTTTCTCTGTGGCCGCGGCCATTTCAGGAAAATCTTGGCAATACCCGCGAAGAAGTGGAAAACCTGCGCACGATATTGAAGACGCTCAGAGTTGTAGTTTTCGAAGCACTATCATCAGTTCGCAAAGAACTAAATGTGTTGCGCGATCAATCTACTGCTGATAAGAGTGGCTTCGCCGAGATGAGTGAACGCGTACGTCAAGCGCTACCTATGTACGCGCGGGAATGTGACCGTCGTTTATGCGAACGAGAGCAGGAGCTTACTGTCAACCATGAACTTGAGATGGCTGACGTAAAGAAATTGATGCAGAGCCGAGACGAAGAAATATGTAACTTGAAGCGTAATCTTTTGGAGAAGGAAACAGATCTTCAAGAGCGCGACCACTTAATTGCCACCATGCGGCAGAAATTGGAGGATGAACAAGTCGAAATGAGAAAGTTGCAAACCCATTTACATCAGCAACTTCAAGATGCTTTGGAGCAGGCTCGCATTGATAAAGAGACAGCTGTTAAGAAAGCTACAGAGAAAAGATTTTTGGAAATTGCATCTCTGTCGAACGCGGTTGCGCAATGCCATGAGAAAATTCAAAAGCTTGAAGAGGAATTGGATGCAGCGCGAAACGACAAACAAAAAATGGTGAAGGAGCTGGAGACAATAAGAAGTCGTTTTAAGGGGGGAACTGCTGCTGCTTCAACTATGGAGGAAAATCCGAGTGATTCAAGCCTAGAGAAAATTGAGGTAAGTGAGTTTTGCCGGAATGTGAAATTAATAGAAAATTAATAAGGGAAAGAGCGCAACTATACACACTATACAATTTTATATTAATATTTCGAGAAAACACGCCTTTATCGGAGTCATTGCCCTTTGCAGAAGCCTGATGTCTTTGAGCCGGCAAGTCATGGGTGCTCTCAAACAACCGTTGACTCTGGCGATGACAAATCTGTTGCGATGCAGGATACGGCGGAAAAAGAAAGCATTGACTGCGTTAAGTTGGACCAAGAGCCAGGCTATGCTAGACAAGTTGTAGAAGAAATAGATCGGGAAGTAAAAATGTTTTGCCGAAAAGAGATGTCACTTATGAAAAAGTGCCAGCTATACAAAAATGCAATAAAAAGCATACTTAGCCCTGAACACGGCATGGGCCTTGTATACCTCATAGAGTCTGACGTTAGCAGGGACTTGGCTGTGGGTGAGCAATGTGAAGTAAATGCGGCTGCTGTCGAAGAGGTGCTAAAAAATTGGAACACAGTCAAAGAAGACGTAGAAGTATCAGAGTCAAAACGAGTTCGTTTGGAGGAAGCTGACGACTCGACGCCAATGTACATCAGACTGGAGATTCTCGAGCAAGATAATATGAGACTTAATGCCGAGTTGAAGTCAATTCGTGAGAGTAAAGAGTCGGCAGAAGCCAGAATCGAAGCTCTTCAAGCTGATAAAATTCACTTGGAAGTTGAATTGGTGAAGGAGCGTTCTCGAAGGAACTATTCAGCAGCTGAGCCGTGTTCATCTGCAGAAGGACGTGATAAGGACATGAACGCTTCCGTCGCTGTTGTCTCAGATTCAGGCTTGGGCCGTGACGTCGCAACAAGTCCAGAGCCGAGTCGTCGTCAGCCATGCTCAACCTGTTGCCACTGGTCCTCACAGTTACGAAAAATGGTATCGAGGAATGCTTGGGCGCAAATAGAAGCAGGTCGAATCTCTGTGACCACCTGCAACCCCGGCGATATTGTGCTCCTTCTTTGGGACCCCACGCACGCCAGTTATACACTCTATCAAGAAACTCCAAAGTTGCACTTTCTGTATACCGGCTGCATGTTTGATATGGATCTTGAATTTAATCCTGATGATGACACACCTAAACACTTGGAAGCTATTGGGGAAGTCGTTTACAAAGAGTATTGCCATGCAAGGAAGGTAAGAACGTAATTTCGTATAAAACTTGGCGGCTTTTAGATTGAAGTATTAATCGTCCCAATAAACAATTAATGTAATAGCTTTTGTAACAGGAATGAATAATATGTTTATTAAATTACAGCGTGAGAATCGGTACCACGTACCCATTGGTACGAAATTCTACAGAGTGCACGTGAAGGCGGTGGAACCAGCCGCGCTAACAACGAGCCAACAACTTTAACTCCGAACTTAATGAAATCTATCGAGAATCCGTTGATTCTTGCCTGGAAAAAGCGCTGTGATCGTGGTCCGTGCCTGCGCGTTCAGAGTCTCGAGACCTTAGAAACTGGAGGTGACTCGAGCGTAAGGCCGATCCCGAACTAACGTCTCCGCGATCATCCGGAAACCCCTCGGATCAAGGCCAAAACCTGCCAGAGCCTCTAGCCGCATCCTTGATATTGATGACATGTTCTAGTAGCAAGGTGAAGCATGCGAACGAAGCCGAAAAGAGGTATGCGCAAGTTGGGTATCATGAAATGAGAGACGGAAGGATGCGCTGGCGTTTTATTGTGATATAAGTAATTTTTAAACGAGCGAAACATAATTGCCGAATGCTGTGGTTAACTGTGAAGCGTAACGGCTTGTGTATTCCTTTTGTTTTTCACGTGAGAAGAATATGTGTGTGTGAGTGTGTGTGAGTGAGAGACAGAGAGAGAGAGAAAGAAAGAACGCGAGAGCGAGAGAGCATGCGTGTAAGAGGGGGAGAAATAGAGGGCACGCGCGTTTAAAGAAATCGAAGCAAGTAAGGACAGACGTAGACGTTAAGAATTGTTGATGATCCTCTCCCTGCGATTTAATATGTTGATCGCAAATAAGAGAGCCAATTTTTCAGTTTAATTTTGGACACAGATGCGGACCGGCGAAGGTTTCTACTTTGCCGTTCCGTGTTTCGCTAAACTAATATTACCTTTGCACTCTACGAAGCGACAAAAAATCCTAGCTGTAAGTTTTACAGAGCAAAGCAAGATGCTGGTGTATGTACACTTTATATATTATATATGTGATATATAATATATACGCGTATATACCGTCGTACGATACGAGGCGTGCAATATTCGCGTACGAAGATATCATAGGACCTAATATGGGAGATAAGGTTTTGTAAAGCGAATTATCTGCGTAATAGTGCTGTGCATTTTTCAATGCACACCTTAAGAAGCGTTAGATTTTTATTTATATGAGAGAGGCGTCGCGCTAAGTATATCGTTTCTTCTCTTTTACAAATTTCTTGGCCATTTTGCGAGTGCCTCGTCGAAGAGTTACGCGTACTATAAATTTGAGCTGATTTCCCCCCATTTTCAATCAAGCTGATGCCGAACGAGAATAATTAATTACAATAAATGCAATCATCAGCAGGAACTCTTAGTGAGTGAAAATGTAGGAGATTGAATAGCAACACAACGCCCACAGAAATCTCACCATGATCTTCACATTTTTAAACCGTTCTGCGTAGTAATAAACTGATAGTTTGCAGGTGTTATGTGAGCAAACCCGGTGCACTGTATGTAGGACAAATTTTATACGTGTATATACACAACATTCGTATATTGTTTTCTATAATTCAGATAGTAGATATGAAATGGAAAAAGACGAAAC
Organism: Ectemnius continuus; assembly: GCA_910591665.1. Taxonomy (NCBI): domain Eukaryota; kingdom Metazoa; phylum Arthropoda; class Insecta; order Hymenoptera; family Crabronidae; genus Ectemnius; species Ectemnius continuus. The sequence goes on along the minus strand of OU342864.1, from coordinate 14,519,487 downwards.
AACACTAACCCAAAAGTTCGATCCTCTTCAGATGGGTTGATTCGTTGTTTACTTTAATTCCGCAAGATTTTTTATAATTTCCACAATTAAGCACCGATTATGTCGTACAATAGCTGTGATCGTTAGGCACGTCGTTTCACTTCTATTTAGCTGTTAGTTAATCTTAATTCCTCGAGCCACGAGCGCCGGCTCGCCGTCCACTCCCAATGATTCAGGAAAAGACTTCTCCGGAACGATGGAAAGGGAAGTCGCGTCTCAATCACGGGATAGATGGGGTCTTACAATTTACATAGTCGTTCGGATGGCTTGAGTTCAAGTTCGAGTGAAGTCGCTAAGTGATCTCACTCGTCGCGATATGCTGATAAGTAAGATAAAAACCGTTTGCTAGGATGTAGCTTATTGAGAGAAGGATGCACCTGCTTCTGATGTAGCGCATGTAGCTGACAATTACTCCTCTTTCTCCTCCGATTCTTTCCATCTTCTCTTACTTAAAAGCTTCCTCCGAAGGAGCCATCTGCCAGCACATTAGCGAGGAAGATGAATTTAGTCTGAATTGTCGAGGATGGGCGATCCTCCTTCCTCATACGTAGATACACTTTTCTCTTTATCTCTATTAGCGTTTCACCGTCGTGTTGCCGACCTCCGACGATCGAGTACTGTAACTAACAATAAGCTGATTTGTTGCATTCGCTGGTGCGCGAAAAAAATCTTTCTATGCACATGCCTGTGGAAAAACGAAGCAAGGACTACTAGATGATTCGAGGCAATAGTACAATTTCAGTTGAGACCGATGGGTTGGCACAAGTACTATTTAGTCATATTGTACAATGGCATCTAGCGTATTTGGGAGAACGAATCAATTGGGTGTCCGGCCTTTGTTTTTGCGTCATTCGCTCTTGTATTTCTATGTTACTACTCAAGTTTTGCGTGGAATGGTAGACTTCGATTTGATACGTTGCTACACCGTTGTTGTCATGCCTAGTCAGTTTATACTTCTTGGCTCGAAAAGTGACTAATACGCACTCTGGAAGATGCTTTACAGAATTTGTGGTAGGAGCGATCCGAATCCATTGCATAATAGGCTTTACAGTACCTTGCGAGTCCAGTTCCCTCCGCATCTCTTGGATTCCTTAGCTATTAATTAGTTGACGTAAACTTATGGACAAAGCTCCTATTGCGAATTAGGTGGAGTGTTACTTTATAGTTACAATTTGCGATTGCATAATTCTCAGCACGTATGGACACTAGAAATTTACAGGCACGTGAACCACGGTTCCTATTAGTGCAAATCTCTTAACTTTCCCGACGAATCCGAAGATAGTACGACAGTATCCTAATGGCTAAGTCCGAGGACCGATGAACCTCACCGACAAACAGTTTCATTTCGACGCGCACACGCAAAATGGAGTTTGGGCGGCGATGTCGACTTGCACCTTATGTCAGCCTCCCGGCCACTTGAGCATAAGCATTTAACTGCGTTGTTGATAGACGGTCAATCGACAATTCAGTTTGTGCTATCTCTCGTTTCTTGGGGATTTTTGCCATGCGAGATACCTACCTACCATCCCTCCACCCCAACCACCACCCCCCAGCCAACTCTCAACTCGAGGCCATCCCAACAAGCGAACCCAGCTCAGCCGAGATTTCCAGTCTTTCTTTATCATTTACCAGTCCAGTCGCTCTCTACAAATCAGTAATGGAACCGCCACTTTTGTTAACTTAGGAAATTGCTCATCCTCACTCGAGAATCTGAAATAATCTTCAGTTATGCAAACCTAGAGAAACGAGATTTTATACTTCCGTTATCTAGATCTTACGGTAATAATTGAACATAGCAATAAATATCTAATTTTACAAAGGAAACCAGGGAAACTACTTCTCCGATGCATATTTATATACTTAGTCTTTCTTATAGTATTAATTATACCAAGGATATTTTGTTCATGTTCTCTCGATCGAATCGAATTAAGCAGGATAGTTACTATATTCTGATGCGTGTTCCTCGATCAGTTCTGTTATTGGTTTCGCTTGGTATGTAGAGAGAAAGAGAGTGAATCCGTTATGTTTCGCCGTAATTGATGGATAGGATATGGCCCCGCTTGAATGAGTTATTACTGAGGATTGTCGGAATTAATCCTCAACTGGGTTGGGCCGAGCATTTGAGATGTCCTTCTCGAGCTTTGAATCTATTCTATTCGGCTTGGCCACTCTCCCTCAAGGATACCTACCCCTTTCTTTTCCACTTTCCTACCCAGTTCTCCCTATCTTCATCGGCGACGCTCGCCAAGGGTTGTCCGGATTAAGCGTCGAGGTTCGACCTGCTGCTAACTGCAAGCAAGATCGAAACTAATTGCGATATGTGTAAATAAACGATCTTTCTTATACAGGTTTGATTTTTATTCTAATGATTATCCGCGAACGTTCACTTCTCCTTGGCTTCATTGCGCTCTTTTACTCTTTTAGCACCACTTTGACTATCCAACCATTTTCAAGTAGTTTTCCTTCAATTTTCTCAAACTAGCATTTCATCGCAACACCATCCGTTGCACAGACCAATAATTATCTTACTCTTGGTATGCTCAGAATCAGTCTGTTTTGGTAGATAGACTTCCTTTCACGCGTGGGCTTAATTGAATAATTGCTCGATAACAGCAATTGTCACTAGATTCTAATATCATTATCGGAAGCTGTCTTATAATATAAGCTCTCTTCTATATGACTTCTTTACTATGTTTTTCAAGTAACTTTTGTTTACACGGTTGTAATTACCGCGAAGTTTAGTTGATTCAATCATTATACATATAATATAGAGACATGATTTATAAAGTTTCATCTACATATCATAGATCTACTCGCTTCGATTCAAGCGGTGCTGGCAAATTGGAGGTCTTGTGGTCGATATGTGTATGTATGTATACAGTTCATTCAAGGACCAGACCAGGCAGTAGATTCTCGTTGAAATAGCTGCAAAGTCTCTGGGAAACGATGGCTTTGCAAAGAATTCATCTACAAGCGCCAGTGATTGTCTGCTCATCTAAAAAATAGTGATCGAAATCCCATAACGAAGTACATACTCACCTACTCTACCTACTAGAAATACTTCATTGTTGCTTCGACAAACTTGAAGAAGCTGCGAGCTTACCTCTCACAAAATCAGCACATATTCCAACTTGTATAATAACCATTCATCGTTCCATGTTCGAGAAGAAAGCGCAGTCTAACGAATCTCGCTGACATATGTGAAATATAGACATCTAATATGAAGACACATCGAATAATCTATCAGACTCGAGAAAGGGTAAAACAGAAAGGGAATTTGTGCAGTGTTTTGTGTTTATGCTTTCCCAGAGAATTGCCAGATAGTGAGGTTTCCTCGAGCTATCTCGAATTGCTGAATGCCGAAAATAAGAAAGGATTTCCTGCTGAAAGTGTTGGTACGCAGCATATGTATGTGCAGCATGCGTACGTATGTTCTATATCGGCGAGTTTCTTTTTATACGAAAATACTAAAAGAAGTAATACGCTTAAGGCTTAAGGGAATTTATACATAGCATGAAAGATAAATGTGATTGGTATAGTGAAGGAAAGAAGGGAATATTCTAGTTCGGGGCAATGCAATGTTGTTAGTTGCACTTTTAGCAGTCGAGGCGGACAGCGCCTGCTCACAATCACTTCATTTCTACTTAATAAAGAGCCAGTGGCCTTTTATGCATCGCCTCTTCTACTCATTTGTTTTCATTAAACAAATGTTTTCGTAGAAGTCCTCCAAGTGTTGGACCAAAGGAATTCAATGTCCTTTTAAATGGAGGGCAGAGCCGACGCGAATGACGAAATTAATGGATTTCTTGCTTGCTATAGGGGCGACAATTTTCTTACAAAATGGGAAATTCAATGAATTGTTATCCCTGGCGACAGCCGGCTTCTCCAGCAGAGGTTCTTTTATAAAAACGCAAACAGGATGACTTCGCTCCGCTTTCATTATAACCATATAGAGAGATAGTGCTTTTCTTCGCTTTAGACATAATTGAAAATAGTGTTAAACCATTTTCTAGACGGAGGGGTGAAGAAATGTACAGCAAGAGGAGAGGAGAATCATAAGGGAATCGGAACAGTCTACAATGTACGTAGCCCGTGCAAATGTCACACGATATAGGTGTATGATATTACATAACGTGCATATATTTGTGAACGTGAGAGTATCTGTTACAAATAAATTCATTATGAATAAATCAGATGACTTTTTCCCAAACAATCAATTCCGCATTTCTGAATCTTTTTATTGCGGCGTCTACTGCATCATACGTGCATACCTACATATAATATTGATAACTGTCAAGTAGAACTTGTAGCACGGGATTAAATATTAACCCGAACATTCTTTTCAATTCTATAACAGTAAAAGCTGCATGTTGCGACGGCCCGACCCCCGACGCCCCGACGCCCTTTTGTCCGGCAATACTGAGAGAATCTACGAGGCAGCAGACTATTTTTCTGCATTTCCATAAATTAATGAAAGTGTAGGCACAAGGACACTCGTGACTAGCTTGTACAATGTTATTAAACATCAGTTCCCAGCCAAAGTATTTCCAAACAATATAATGTATACTAATAATATACTTTACTATAGTATACACGAAATAGCTTGCTTTTGGTGCAAAATTTAATTTGGAAACTTAATTGCATTATTTATAAATTCACATATGCTCTATTTGCTATTCTACTCTTTTACGATACTCAATATTTAAATGATCTTTGTAAGCTTTGCTTGTCTACGGTAGAGAATCGCTGCGTTACCGGCAAAACTGGCACGAAATTCGGGTTGAGGGCGCCCGAGTTTTCCCGTTCATATTGTACCTGGTTTTGTGCTTCAACTTATAGGTAACTAAACGTTGAGTTTCTAGTTGACCACGATTCGACTAGGTGGCGTATACTCCACAATTGACAGCGACAGCCGAAACAAAAGCATGTAGTACAGAAGGAATCTGTTGTGCTCCGGAAAGTAGAAGCCGCATTGCAGGCTTCTCAATTGAAAGTATAGATTGATAATAGGTGTTTGAGAGGAACGGCAACAATATAATAAATTTCTAGCATGATAGATGTAATTAATTTTAAAGGTCGTTATAGGTCCTTTACTGAGTTTACACGAGAAGAGTGATAACATCTAGTCTGGAATGATTGAAGAAAGTAATGTAGAATAGTCTATGAGTGGGGGACTCTTGAGTGATGAAGGGTATTTTGATTGGAAAAGGAATCTGTAGGAATCTGTAGGTGAAGAAAACGAAGGAAGATGTTGATTCTGAGGGTGCAACTATAATCTATTTATTTATAATACAAATAAGAACAAGCATCGCAGTGTCTTAATGGTGAGGAACATAGGTTTGCGAGTTGGGTGGGGGGCAGCCCGTCAGCAAGCTTGAGGTATCCTCCTCGGCGGCGGAGCTGCAGAGCATCCCGACCAGAGTATAATCGACAAACGGTGGTAGATCGAGTTCGGCGACATCCCCGTAATTATTGATGGTGCTGCCCTGGGAGGTGTTAGTGCCCATTGGCATCTGAGGAAGCCGAGTGTCCAGTACTTCGCAGGTATAATGACACCGATCATTGCTCGGATAGAAGAAGGGCTCGGGACTATTCTGCGATTGGATGGAGGCATCGATTGCCGCCGGATCCGAAAATAATCGCTCACTCACGTCAGATTGGTTCTCGTGCGCGGCATAGTTGCTTTGCAGTCTTTCATCAACAGGCATTCGTTGGCTGTTCTGATGATTGGTTCGGTTAGCTATTTGCTCTTTGGTATTGGAACTCTCGAAAATCTGATGGTAGCCGTCGAATCCGTAAGAAAGCCTATTTTCTATTGGACTACGACTCGGCCGTGTCACCTGGTTCATGCCCTCCTCCGCTTTCTTTTGATAAACATGATATCCCGGTCGTTCGAGAATGTTGCCATCTTTAGGGTAACAGTTGAGATCGCGCCTGCCACCTGATAAGTCTTCCTTGTGCGCATCGGGAAAGTCAGGAAAGTGGACTCGGTTATTCTGCTGGTTCCAGTAGGGCGACTCCTGCTCGTGCTTCACTATTCCCTCCGAGTAACCCTTATGATTCTGCACTCTCGAGTACTCTTGGTAATGGAGTCCGTTCTGACTGTTGATCGGCTGATTCTGGCTTGGATTGGCCTCCTTTTCGGTGACGAATTGATCGATAGGCCTCCTCGCGCAAAAAGCAGCGCTGTCCTTGCTCTCGAAACCTGGAAATGGAACTCTCTCTTCCTGCGCGACACTCGGATGACTGCTACTCGAATCCTCGCTCAGAAATTGGTTCCAGTAACCTTGTTCTTGGTGGGATTTCATTTCGTACTTAATGGTGCCGCTTCCGAGATCCAACAAGGTCGGCGGTGACCTATCGAGGTCGTGAAGGTTATTTCCGAAATCCGGTCGGAGTGGTTGGTCCAACTGGAATATTTCCTCGGGTTGGAAGAGATCGCCGCTGAATTGAGGGAAGTCGGGGTAGGCCGGCTCCTGGGATACTTGGGCGGGAAGGGCGTAATTCAGGTTGGTCTCCTGAGGTGGCGCTGCGTCCTGCATCCAATAAGGTCCCTCGTTTGGCGTTGATTGTTGAGGGTACAAATTAGTTTGGTGGTGGGAGGAAGGCGGTTGGTACGATGGAACATTCGTTTGCAGGCCGCACATGCATTCGAACGGAGGACACGAACAGGAATATCCTGAAACAAGTTGTAACCATTTAGTAACTTTTCTCCAATCATACCTCTACATCGGCTTCTTTACCAGATAAATACAAAGGATGCTTAGAAAAATGAGATCGGAAAATTGATGAATCGCGTTAAAAGGATCGTGATCAGATACCAGTTTCAATAATTTATTATAAGAATATCTGACTAACCTTTATCGGAGATTAGCGGAGGAGGCTGGGTGGTCCTTGCCGGGGGCTCGATTGCTTCCGAATTTGCTCTCTTTGTACCCCTTAGTGACATTAACTGAAAAGAACAGTGAATTTTAGTAAAATATACTTTTTAATATCGAACCAACAACAAAATAGATGCTTCAGAAACAAACGACTAAAATTAATCTCATGTATATTATTCCTCGGAAAGAATACAAATAATATAACTCGGATTAATATTTCAAGCTTTAACTAACTAATTACTTTTTACTCAATTCGGATACATGTACTTTCTCGAAATATATCATTGATTTATTTAAAGTCCATTATTCTTTATGCTGCAAGCGATAAACTAAAATAAGCGTAAAACATTCGCCACAAGAATATTCGAATTCAGGCTATGTTTAACGTGTATGTTAACGGAATGGAAAGAAAGAGAGGACTATTTTACAGAGCTTGTAACTTCATTTCCTGTTATTAAGTTGATCCGGTACGATAGAGGAAGAGTTGCTTCCTGTTAAGAATGGTTTTTACTAGTGAGCGACAATTAGGACTGAACGAATATTAGTGCGCGCAACTCTATACAAAAACAAAAACACTATTGGCACACGCACTTTTTTTGAAAATACATTTTCGTAAAAAAGAAAACTGTCTTCTCTAAGAAAATTTGTTTTCTCTTAATAAGCACCATTTCTCATTCAAGAAAATGCCTTTCTACTTATTCCACTTATTACAAAATATATTTCTACTTATTCCACTTAGTAGAAAATGTCTTTCTAGATAGAAACAGTGGGTGTGCGAGTACTTAAGTACTTGTTTTCTCCAGTGTAGGTATGTTTCATGTTGGAAATATTGAGGAGACTTACTTTAGAACCAAGAGCGGCTTCGCTGGCTAGAAGTACAGCGAGTCCCCTGACTCTGCGACCGGCGCCGACACTCCGTCTAGCTTCGGAAGTCGACTTGGCTTCCGGTCTGGGATGGTCGTGTTGGCCCTTCGCTTGGAAGAATATCGCGTGCTCGGTGTGCCGCCAAAAGTGCGTCACAGGGTAACCGCAATGACCACGGCACGAGAGTATTTCTAGTCGTCCGGTGCATTGTCTGTTTGGGCATGGCTTTCCCTGTTGCTTCTTTCGAGCCTGCAACCAAGTCATCCATTCTCCCGTAAGTTCAACTATGATAAAAGAGTTTCAAGGTGGATAGAGAAGGCAGAGCTCGTCAGAAGTGAAAAGCGTAACAAGATAAACATTCAATAATTAATTAATCATTTAATATTCTAATATGTACAGTTAACTCTATATCTAATTATTATATTTAACTAAATGGAGTTAACTATATTATAATTAACAAATTATGCTGGCCTTGCCAAATACAATAAACGTTAAAGTAGTTCAAACACTTCTATTGAAATATAACCAAATGTTTGCCTATTGAGTATTATCAAATCTTCATTGCTAATTGATGTATCATACAGAATTTTGCTATTGGGCTGTAGTAAAGAAAGGATAAAGAGTTCATTTAGAAAGGGGGAGACCAAGTTGCTACGTCGGCACTTCGCCACGAGTAATGAAGCAATAATGTTGGGAGGCGCCAGCTCAAAGCTATCTACAATTCAAGGTATAAATAAGTGCAAAACGAATTTGGTAATAGAGATGTATATTATGGAGAGAGTGAATTTAGTGGAAGGAGTGTCTAGATCGGAAAGAAGGAAAGAGTGGAAAGATTGTGCCGGCTCTCGGAAATACGAGTGCCGTTATTCGGAGTGTCCTCTCACCTTATCACAAATCGCCGGTCGAAGGTGAACCCTACCACCTCCGGGCAGGATGCACTCCTGGGAGCAAACCAGAACGCCGAGGCAGGACTTCTTGAGGATGCTTACGTTGTGGTTGTTTGTATTCCTCATTGCCCAGCCGGAGGCGTGACGCCTCGCCTCCTCGCAATCCGGCCCGTATACCCTTCTTACGTGCCCATCGGCCCATTCGCACCACGGATCATATTCCACCACCTGTCAATCATCAGCCAATCCTTCATATTACAACTGTTTACTTCTCGGCCAATTCAAAATCACTCATTCTCCAAAAACATCTCATTCATACCAATTTGTATTTATCTACCGGTAATGCGAAATAATATTACTTTATTCTACAAAATAAATTCTTTCTAATATCCTCCGTGTTCAAAAAGCAAGAATAAAAAAGATGTATGTATATTTTACTTTCGAGCAACTTATAATTCAATCATTCGTCGAAAGTAAATGATAATCTATCGTTGGAAGCAAGAATTAGAATCCTATGGTTTGTAAGACTCTCTTCGAATAGTTTTCAATCTTTTATATGTAACTATGCACTACGATACAAGTGTCTACAAAAAGTGGCCAAAGAAGAAAACCAATTCATACAACGAACCATCTATATATTTTGGTAAAAGTCACAAACAATTTCCTACATTCAAATGATCTCGAAGCGAATAATAAGTATGGACAAATGCTGAGCACCCAATTTTGGGCTGGTTTTCGTAAATCATTGATTCTTTTTGCCATTTCTTGCTTACTTGAAATCTATTCCTTTCTGGAGTAGTATGGTGTAGAGTATTTTAATATAAGTAAAGAATGCAGAGCATCCGAAGTATTTTTAGTAGTGTCAAACTCCATGCTTTTTGAGAGGGAAATATTAAAGTAAGATAAGGTAAGGTAAGGTAAGAAAAGTAAAGTACCCTGGGGACGTTGGAATCGTTGATATCCCACTCCTGATGTGGATGTTGCTGCTGTTGATTCCCGGCGACAGTCGCTGACATTGTCGGCGAGCCCACGCGACTTCTGCGCAAAAGGACAAGACATGTCGGATCTTAGTAATACTGATAGACAGTTTATCAACTACTAAACTAAACCGATAATCCTCATCCATTCTTACTACTTTCATTCCTTTGGAGCCTGCTATAGTCAACGCTACTCTAGATTTTCCAGTATTCTATTCTCGGCAATGAACGCAAATCTATTATGCTTAATTGAAGGAACCTAATTATTATATATAATACATATAATTTTATTATATATAATACATAATAAAAGTTAGAAAGTTAGAAATTGTGAAATACAATTATTACTAATATTAAAAATTAGATGATTATTATATAAATTAGGCTGAGTGGTAAAACCTGTCGTGCGGTTGATGGATTTAATGCATTTCTATTTAAGACGTTTGTTATCTAACGCAGTTTTAATTGGCGTAAAAGATATAGGTGAAATCATGATTTAAGTGACATTTTTAGTGTAACCAAGAATGAGTTGGTTTTTAACCGTGAAAGTCCGACGCGACAGTACTCGGCAACACAGGTAAGATAGTATCGACGTGCGTATCTCCAAATTGAGGTGTTGCAACACTTGTAAAGAAGCAATCAGCCCTCGAGAAAGAGAGGGAGAAAAGGAGTGTCGGACAAAGTCGGTGAGATAAGAGGGCAAACTCATTTGCTTGTGCGAAGAAGGATGTAGAGCGGTGAGAAAACTGGCCGGCAGACGGGATAAGGAAAGGGTGGCGAGGAAGTGAGTGAGTGTGTGAGTAGGTTGGTTGGTGGCTAAAAGTAAAGTATAAAGGATCGAAGAATTTGGTGGAAGGCGCGATTGAGAAACTAATGTCGGATTACGCAAGATCGCGGCAACCGCCGCCGCCGCCGCCGCCGCCGGCGGCGAATGAGGCGTCGGAGCGAGGGGGGGGGGGGGGGGCGGTGGAGGTTGGGTGTGAGGAAGGGGGAGGGCAGGTCGGAGCCCGCCGCTTTCGAGATAAAATCCCGATTTATGGTGCATGCCCGCTCGTACCTCCGCGCTATAGTTATGGGAGGCCGTGGGTGGCCTCGCTACGCTCCCCATCAGGCCATCACCGCCTTTCTCCAATTCTTCCACATACTTATCCAGACACTATGTATTCCTTCCGAACACCTCGCATCCCCAATCAAATCAATCCTCCCTCTCTCTCTTTCTTCCCCTCAACCCACTTCTGTCTATGTCTTCACTCTAATCGCTATCGCTGTCGCACTCGCACTCGATCCGATAAATATCCCCCTGAATTTTCCTCTTCTTATTCTAGGCACAAATTTCCCGATATGTGTTTAACAAATTGTAAGACAAGAGTAAGCTTTTCGTTTAACAGATAAGAAACATTTTTGAAAGTAGACTGTTTGCGTCTTTAACAAAACTTACTTGCGAAAATCTGGGTACGCCTAGACTTTTTTTATCTATCTGTAATGTCCCACACTCGCACTACTTTTCAAGATTCCAATATATCAGCTTTTATAGGAGCTATAAATGCAGTGAGTTAGAAATTCCAGTCAAATGTCGCGCGAAATAAGTTTACGATAATATTATATAACGTGTATAGATTTGACAAGAATACCTTACAAAAGAAACATTTAGAAGCAAATCGGATGACTGTTCACGAACGACACTTGGTCACATCGAATGTTCTCTATCGTCTCTAATTGTTAGGTTCTCTGATCAGAGTCCTGATAAAAGATCTCCTTTTATTGTAGTCAGCATTGTGCCCTTTCTACTAGAGAAGCTCCTAGTTCTTTCCATCGTATTAATAGAAAGCAGTGATTCTTCCTTTATTATAACCAGTTAAAAGCTAAAGGAAAGCCTGATTATAATCGCGTAACTTCTCATACACAAGATTACTGAAAAGCCACTCTGAGAGAATGCACGATGAGATTGAGATTTGTATGTCCGAGAGAGCTGAAAGTTGGTCGGTGATGGATATAAAAGAAAGATGGAGGAGGATTGGGTTGTGCAAGAGATTCTAGATCAAGGCACTCGGGACTAATTGTGAGTGTCATTGACCATGAGGATATCCCTCCAAGAGGTTCACTCGCCCACGTCTTTTTCGGTTCGGGCTACTATGCATAATAGCATCTGGTATGCTAGACGGAAGTGCTGATTCGAACGGTGATACACAACTAATTGGCTATTGATAGCCGGACTTCCGTCAACATTGATTTTATATCATCAAAGCAGTTTCATTCTTTTACAAACCATTTCCTCCTGTAATTACTCCGACAAGAATCATTTATCACAGTGATTTTTATTTGATTCTCTTAAACGTCTCTCAATTACTACCATTTTACACCAACTCTAATCTACACAAGCATACATTTATGCCGCTCATTTCCTTGCGATTACTACTTTTGCGCGCTTCCTTAATAACATTAACCTATTGCGATTGATTATTATGCTGTTCTAAAAGCCACTGGAAAATCGAGTGATCTAGTAATCGACAGATAATAAATATAGCGTGTTTAGAAAAACAATGGCTAAGAACTGGAAGAGTGGAAGGTGGGAATAGAGACCATTCACGTAATACGGAAAAGTGAAAAAGGAACATTCTAATTACGAGCACCATTCCTCTACTATTTCAAACTGGCCATAAGAATATTCTATGATTATCAATAAGAATATTGATTCCAAGAGGACTCCTCAAAATAACATTACTTTTCAACCATTTCTTATAAACATGTTATGATATATTCAAGCTTCGATGCAAAATTGGTCAGCCTGAAAACTAAATGAACGGTTGCGTCGATCAGAATTCATTAGAATATTCTGATTCTTATCCATTAACAATTAGGTATATCTTCTGTAATTTTAACTCCTATAAAAATAATCATTTTGCTTGCCGGCACAGTATTGAGAGGCAAGAAATTTATGCTTACGAGATAAGAACGATTTTGAAAGTCAAGTTGAATATGAATTAAAGCTCGGCGATCAATGAGAAAAGAGCTTATCACGACTTATTACTAATAAATAGTAGGTAATCTTTGAAATCCGAGATTTCACAGGCTAGATTCTAATATTTTAGGGCTAACTTTGACTAGAAATTGTCAAAGAGATGCATGCTTCGAGTCGAAACCTCGCAGAGTTGTCGGAGAGTTGTGGCAGAAGCATTGGAGGAAGGACTAGAAACCTTTAGGGAAAAGAGCTCGGAGAAAGAGTCTCTGACGTGACTAGCCAGCTACATATATGAATGTAGCGAGTGCAGATGTTAAGAGCGTTTTCGTGGGTTTTATCCAGTCGGGCAGAGCAGTAGACGTTTACGATCTCTGCGTACACCTACTCGAGCACCGAGCACCGAGCACCGAGGAAGCCTAGAATTCACATTGGCATTCGCACTGGCAGGTACCAAAGAGATCAGGCGTCGCAGAATCCCGGGACTTCATTTATGACTGCGTAATCATTCGGCGAATAGTCCTACCAACCACTACAATCTGATAAGCATTTCTCCGGCGGCCTTAGCGGGATCTGAAGTGGCTTTTTCTTCGATTGGCTCGTTCGATTGGTAGGAGAGCCGGGAAATATGAGCGAGTCGGTCCTTTTGCGATGAAAGCTCCTTCGCTTCGATTATTCATACTGAGCCAATACCTATTTCTAGATTTCATCTACTTGCGCCTGAGAAATTTCCGGGTACTTTATTCCACACATCCACGACATTCTTCGAGGTTGCGAACGCATCCCTGTCACCGATCATTTCCTTGATTCAATGAGCTGATCGCTGAACAACATGAAGAGTCTGCAGTGAATCTTAACACTAAGTTTACGGGCATTTTTCTATACCTGTCAAGTTAACGAGTAAACGAAACCACGTATTTCCTTTTAAAAAACGATTAATTTACTCTACAAATAATTATAATCTTAACAGATACAATATAAGTTAATTAAATCTATTAGAATGGAATAAAAATCGTGAGCATAAATTGGAAGAAAATCAATAGTAATTGTTTTTGTAATTTTGCTCATCAAGTCCGAAATGACTCCCGCAAACCTTGTATTAAACTAACTAAGTGAAATTATCGAATGATTGATTGACGATCCAAACACATGGTGAATTATGTTAAGATATAGCAGCTAATCTTAAGCTGCTCGCCAATACCACTTACTCCTATATTCGTCCTCTGTTAGGGCTCAAACTTTCATAATAAAGTTCCATTTCGTTCGATCGTTCCATTTCGTTTATCTTAAGCTCTAGAAAAGATGAGCAGGTAGGTTACAGGTGTAGAGGGGAAGGATTGTAGGATAATAGAGCGGGAAAGGAAAGATTTAGGAGGTCGAGCCGTGTTAAAGGGATTTGGGAGGGAAGCAAGTATGTAGATAGCTTTAAGCGAAGCTATCCTGGAAGCCGGAGAGAGGTAGAAGGAACTGAAGGAACTGAAGGAACTGAAGGAAGGCACGCCAGGCGTTCACAATACGTCACGTCGACACCTCCGTCGGAGGATGGAAGCGAGGAGCCAGGTGAGAGGGAGAGGGAGAGGAAGAGGGAGAACGAGAGGCTCCGGTGGATTACTCGCGAGAGAGAGGCGAGAGGGCCAGGCTAGGTGAATGATTGCCCGGATCGGTGATAAAGTCATCGCCTTTAGCACCGCGTAAGATGATACATCGGCGGACGATGCTGCGCGGAGATTGTCCTCCGAGCAAACGGCCAGAAAGAACACAAGAGTCCTTCTCCTCGAAAGCCAAAGCCAAAGCCAAAGCCCCACCGAGAGGAGAGGAAGGCGCGAGAGAGCTCGAGTGCTGAGAGGTGAGCTGCGCGACGGTGAAGAAGGTAGTGTATATGCCTTCAGAATTTCAGATATTAACGCCGATACCGCCAGCCCACTAAAGTATCACGGGCCCTCAACCAACAACCTACACCTCTCCCTCTCTCCCTCTCACTCTCTTCATCCCTCTCTCCTTCCACCTTCTCCCTCTCTCTCCCTCTCTCCGAGCCTCGCGCTGCTTGAATCCTCAACTGTTGAAGCGCGCCACTCTAGCCGATACCTGTCCAGTTCGGATTGCCGCGGCAGATTACGCTCTAAACAAGTTAATTCGCCTGGATTCATCTCCCGCCGGCCCCAGCCAATCCCTCCTCGACTTTCCCACCACCCTCAACTTTATACGCCCTCTTTATGTTCCATCATCGCTAAGTAGCTTTTCTAGAGAATTATGTTTGCGCCAAGAAACATCTTGGCTACTTCTGCAAAGCGATCGAAACTTGACCCATTGTCATCCCGGAAAGCCTCATTTTATAATTAAGAGTTTTAATTCTTTTATTGCATCTTGTTATGAGTGTTTCTTGAGGGGCTTTTCGTTACAGGAAATGCGCGTGTCACGCACGATTGCGAATAATAGTTTAGCTACACTTGAAAATAAATATGAATATGAAATGAAATATTCCTGCGAAAGTATTTCGAATCGAATAAATGTAAATATATTGATAATGAAAGCGATTCAATAGTTACAATGAAGGTCGAAGATTAATTGCTTATACACTCTGAATGTTAGTCTGATTAATAGAAATACGAATGTAGAATTGGAAGAATATATTAAAGGCATCTGGAGTAGGAATTTGAGGAGATCAGGTTGAGGTTCGGTCCAGTTTCATTGAATATCTATAAGAGAATATTGGCGTCGAAATGAAGAGTGAGGCGTGGGCAGGGCGGATGGGGGGCAGCATCCCAAGCTGAAATAATTCGAGCGATCCGGTCGAGAGGCAGCGCGCCTCATCCCCCCTTCCCTCCCACCTATCCAGCAAATTCAATACGTGCAAACGCAAAAAGCTGCCGGCCAAATAATGGACAGGTTCAAATGAATTGTTGGCATCTGTCGTCATCGCTGAATAATTACTTGCCGAAAGAGGAGCGATGACGTTGACGAGTATACGCAGTTAACGCAGCAACCTCTACTTACAAGAACAAAGTGTACAAGATCTGGCATACAACACTGCCCGACTGAAAAAACAACCGGTTACCCTGGATTCTTGCAAATCAGATTCTTTGCCGGCTCTTTCCAATGAATTGGCCGTGCGCGAAAGAGAAGACCGATGAGAAGTCCTCAAGTAGGAAGAGGACACGGAAGAGGAAGAGGAAGAGGAAGAGGAAGAGGAAGAATAGCGCGCGGTGTCCGGGCAGGCCAAATTTAGAAGGGCACGTGGGATGTTTACGGTTCTAAAGCAGCATCGTGTAATCTGCTTTTTAACGCCCATTATTACAATTTATGAATTGCCAGCAAAGGTGTTAACATACCGTATATGCGTCTATAGAAATATGCATGCTTGAGATAAGCTGTGAAATACATATTTCTGTTTGTATACAACAAGCAAGCTATCTGCTAATATGCTAAGGACCGCACTACAGGATCAGCAGAAATTCTCCTGGCTTATTTTCTCAGATTGCCGATATTACAATTCTCTTCTACTTTTCATCTTACTCTTTTTTATCTATGCTGTACCATTTGGAGGCGAGAGACAGATAGAATCATCAAGTGATATTGCAAGGTCTAATGTTACTTGAAATAACAATAAATGCCAACATTCCAGGAAAGCGTTCTTCGAAATGCAAAAGGTTATCGCGAACATAGATGAATCTCTTTGGTTGGCGAGGGAAGGGAAATGCTTGGAGGAATGGTTATGAAGTGCACAACTATCGAGTATCAAGTAGCTAGAACAGTAGCCTAGTTTATTAACTGTCGGTCTAAGCTGTCCAGTTAGTTGACAAGAAAATGTAACTGTGAGAGGCACGCGCGTGATAAGTCGCTCGAATCTTGTCGGACATGATTCAAGTTGGTAATAGAGGAATAGGAGGAAGAGGAATCCTGGAAGAACTGGAAGGGCGTGTTCTCGAAGAGTAAGATCTACCTTCAAGCCCAAGGCTTCGCTGATGGTTAATTCGTCAAAATACGTGGAAAATATTATAATACGCCTTTCCGATAGATATCATTTCCCTTATTTAACTTGACAATTTAATGTAAGTCTATTAAAAACCACTTGCATAGCTTGTTTATTAGAAAAGATTCATTTGAATAGTGTGATATATAATGTATAATTGTGTGGTTGAAAATTGCTGAAAAGTAGAGTGAACTGATCCTTGGCATCTGCTGTAAGTATTTGGATATCCTTCAAGCCTTTCTTCTGTAATTTTAATATATCGAAGGAACTTGTGCCTTAGTCTTTTTTTCTATAGGTCCGTTTTACTTTTTATGTATTTCGGTCACATTTGCCTTTAACTCTTGATTAGTTAGTCATACTATTAATCAGACTAGTAAAATATCTATTGGTAAAATTGTGTTTCATACTAGAACTCGAATCAAACGACCTTCAGATAACAAATGCTTCAAATACATATAATTAACTATCGATCTCCTCATTGAGAATATGCTTGCGTCTGTTTTTTGATGATTGCAACCTTTATTGGGTGGCAGGCAATCCAGTAGGAATTTAATATGTACATCAGAGCCTAATTTTAATAATGTAAACGTTAATGTGTATGTAACGCTACTGAAACAATTCTAAAAGTTTATTGGCTATCGTTTGGACATGATTGGATTAAAGAGGGAAAGAGCTGATTTTCCATGAGCTGTAATACCTTTTTGGGTAAGTAGTTTTGAAGGTGAGCAATCGGGCTGAGGGTTGGAAGAGATGAGGCAGGGCAGGGTGTAAGGTGTACCGGGCCGCAGTCGGTCCGAGTTGGTTGTCAAAGAGGAGAAAGAGTATACATAGAGAGGAGAGGGTAGCAAAGTAGGAAGGAAGGAAGGAAGGAAGGAAGGAGAGGGTGTAAGAGCGCGCGTTCCCAAGATTGGAGATAAAGGAAGATCGTTTTACCAGCGGACATTCGTTTAATCTGTCTTGGAGGTGTTGGCCCGCGTGATCAATGGGGAGTCGCGGCAACATGCGTAATCGGAATTTCACGAATCCGTCCGCAGCCGCTCATTTTCTCCGCCGCTTATTTATTATCCAACTGGCGCCCTCTACACTAAACTTCTTCCCTCACCTTCTTCTACGAGTATTCAACTACTGAATTTTATATCGCCGGCTTCCAGTCCAACGCTCCTTCCCAATCGATTTTCGAAAAGGGCATCTTATCAATTCGCAGCGCCTTTCTTTTTTATTAATATGATATCTCTGTGAGCGAAGAACCTGTCACTATGAAACCTTTTTATCGTGTACAGTAAGACCCCCGACTGGTCCTATTATCGAGATTTCTCAAATCTCTTAAACATTAATCAATAATATTACATAAAGATTGATTTCTAACACAGGAATGGTGTTCTGGAGTAACAAGCGCACGAACTCCTTATTTTCAATGAACATTGCGCTTCCGTGCAAGTAGTTTATCCTTTTTGACTGTTACGCGTGCTCGATAATTAGGGTTGATTAGCGCTATGTTACACGGTATAACGAACCTTTTGGACAGTGTACTATAGTCGCACTTGGATTGAGTTTCCAGAAGATTTACACCATTTTAAACACATAAATGAGAAGTAGATAATTTAGTTCACTCCCCCGACAAAATCGTCGTTATTATTCAAAACATATTAAATTTTTTGCGACACATTTTAAAGAAATAAATTTAAGCAAGGATCGATGAGGCGATTGAGAATAAAATCACGATCGAGCCTTTTATTAGCTCGAACTGATATTAATTATCATTAAATATGCAATGAAAAGATTAATTAAATTAGCTAAATCCAACAGCCTTACAGAAGAAAGAAATGGAGACTCTGAAGCTTCTTCTACTTAACGCTGATTGTTTCAGTACATTGATATCCCAACAAGTTGGAAATACTTGAACTGCTTAAGTAGAGAAATTAGTAGTTCCAAAGAAGTAGTTTTCAGGCACTCGTCTCTGTGTGGAAGACGAATGTATTTGTGTGCCTTTATTGTAGTTGAAGAAGGAATCGTTGGCGGAAATCAAACTGTAAGTTTGAGGGGGGCTAATTAGGCGGAGCGGAGCGGAGTGGAGCTGTAACGAGGAAAGCGCTCGAGTTTCCTGTAAACGAACAAGTTGGGGATGCGCCCAATTATGTATCTGTAGCTGTATGTGTGTGTGTGTGAACGGCTCTTTTCTGTTGGTTAGGATAGGATAGGATACGCGGCAGGGAGGGTGAGAGGGTGGAAGAGGAGGGAGGAGGACGAGCGAGGATCGAGTAGCGGGAGCGAGAGGCGCATGTGTGCGGAAGAACGGTTGAAAAGGCTCATCGGCCAATCGGCTCCCGTGATAACGCCCACACGCCAATGGGGAACCCGCAGTACGCCCACTGATTAGATACCTGGCAAATCTCTCTCCACCGCAACACCAAGAGAAATCGATGCCCGACTCTTTGCCACCTGCTACCATATCCCATCATACCATCCCACTGCCATTCCCAAAATCACCCTAAATCCCAATTATCCACTTTATCATCAACTATTATTTCATCCCTGCCAACACCAATCTTCAATCCAGTCAACTTCTCCCTATTTCCCATCGAACCTTTTATATTTCACTAAATTAGATTTTGTAAAACTTACTGACAAATGTAATGTAAAACATAAAGCAGAATGAAAAGCTTTGCAGAAGTCAGGGAAGACACAATTTGGTCTTTTTCAAGGGGTAAAAGAACGGTTGGAACATCTTTTCCTTTCAAGTGTAAGAGTTTGTTAAGGTTTCCATGGCAATTTTAAAGATACTATTTCATCGTTGCACTTAATTCGCTGGACTGTCTAATTTCATTTTAATTGCAAGTGCTCTGAATTTGGGACTACCGCGAAAGAAGAGATGGTCATAAGAATGTATTAGTGATGCTAAAAATCGGTTTTACTGTTAAAGGATGACAATGAAATTTTCCGACCATATGTCTTTTATGATTGGAACGCATCATTGTGTTAAACTATTAATGGATAACCTACCATTAAATAGTGAATGGTTAACGCAATTATCGAACTGGTATTCCACCAGTGCTCTCTTGCTCAGATCGGAGTAAAAACTTCTCCAAAAGAGAACTATTATATCTTAAAATTCAAATATTCACTTTGCCGCACTCTTTAGCACACCTGATAGAACCTAGTCCAACTCGATAAGTCGACCAATGATAGAAAATAGATACGCTCCATTCGCACAGAACAATCCCTAATATCGCAGAGTAAATTACGCACCGGCGATTTCTCGTGTGATTTCGTGATCGCACAAAACGAACTCAAAGTTTCTTATGGGAGGGTTCTATCACTATAAGAAAAACTGACAAGTGTGCAACCGGCCTAATAAGTTAACGCTACGTGATAATCATAATACAATCTACTTACAGCACCACCATAGTTGTTCCTTTTTGGAGTCAATGAGTCTTTGTTGATCTGGTCCACTCTCGTGAATGAAGAAACTCTTGAGGTTGCGATGGACCTTATCACAGTCAAAGTTTCAAGGAAGCTGAGAGTTGCTCCAGCTTCCAGTGACACTTGCACACGTAAACGCCGGAACTCCGCGGGCAAGTCAAATTTTTTTGCCAGATCGGCAAATTGGTGAGAACTTGTGGCGTATTACGATATATCACTTGGAACGAAGTACGAAAGATGGATCGAGAGTAGAATCACTTTGGCCTGAGGAGAGATGCTGTTGAATAAGAAGGAAGCGGCGGCGCACGCGAGTAAAGTTGGTAGTAGGTCGACTGGAGCATGCGGCCGCGTGTCGATGCGTGCGACACGGAGTCACTGCGTGAACTGAGGGTCCTTCGCTCGAGCAGGGACCAGCTGGAGAGAGCCTGGACCTGGTAAATAGCCGCTCTCTCTCTCTCACTCGCTCGGGGCCCGACACCACCCGACCCAACCCGACCCAAACCGACCCAGTCCGACCTATCCTTACTCCAATCCACCCAACACGCACCCTCGGACCTCTACTCCCCACCCATCCCCACCAACCCCCCCGGCTTTGCCCCTGCTGCTTTTGGCGCTGGTGGTGGTGGTGGTGCTGCTGCCGCCGCCGTTCCTGGTGCTGCTGCTGCTGCTGCTGCTGCTGCTGCTACTACTACTACTGCTACTACTACTGCTGTTCTGGGCTCAGCCTTTTTTAAGCGCCGCCCACGGGCGTGCCCGATCCAACCAATCAGCGCCGATTAGTCAAGGGATGCTTCCTAATCGCGCAGGCAACCCCTCTTCGCTCAGCCAACAATCGATCAGCAGCTATCATCCACTCGAGTTGCCGCGAGCCTAGGCAACCGCTTTCACCGACCACTCTCATTGGCTCTTCACTACTCACTACCGTCTATTCATGCATGCCTACTCTACTTTTATGCCACTCGCTAGATTTTACCCTAACGAGATATACATAACCCACACCCCTTTACACTCGATCTTCAGCTGCTTCCACGCATAATATTGTCCGGGCCTCGCTTCCGCCGAGCCTCTCCCTCTTTATAACATCAACTCCTACCATCACTATTATTACTCAATAAGACTCCACTCAAAATTTGATTGGATCAATGTCTGCGCGAGGATCTTAAGAGGATTTAAAGTTGATCCTTCTCAGTTATGCCCAAGTCTTTATCATCCAGTGATACACCTTTTTAGTGTTTTATAATTATTCCGGATGACGCCGTCTAAGTGGAGCATTGAAAACTTTCTCTAATGTGATCAAGATGTTTTTGGAATTGAGTCCATTATTTTGATTTACAGCAAGATTTCCTAGATTTATTACCTTTCCTGCTTGTTGAATGCACCGAACATGAGGGTAGAGCTTTAAAAAATGACCTAATGATTGAGTTCACTTCCCTGCTCTTACACATTCATTTCGAACGCGATTTTCAAGTTTTATTATGGTCGGTGTTGCAAGACTTTTGTTCGGAAACGTTTCTATTGTTGCGGCTGACACATTACGTAAAGAATTATGAACCTCTGAGAGACGTAATTCGCTGCTCATTATTAGTGCAATGAAATTTTATACTAGGCAGAAAATAGAATCTTACAATGTGACACAAACATTAATGAAAATCTTGATTATTACAAAAAGCAATGCTGCTAATATTCAATTGGAATACTATATTGATAATTAATCCGGCAACATACGTGGAAAATATTATAATACGCCTTTCCGGTAAATATCATTTCCATTATTTAACATGACAATTTAGTGCAAAATCTATTAGGAATCACTTGTATAGCTTGTTTATTATAAAGGATTCGCTTGTATAATGTGATATATATATGTTTAATTGTGTACTTGAAAATTGCTGGAAAGTAAAGTAAAGTGAGGTCCTTAAAGCCATTCTCCCATAATTCTGTTATATTAACAGAACTTCTTCTGTCTTAGTCTACTTCTACTTTTCGTTTTACGTATTTCATTCACATTTGCCTTTAACTCTCGATTAGTTACTCATACACTACTAATATACTTGTAATATCTACTAGTCAAATTGATCCTTCTTTTTTTATAATTCAACTTAATCAGTGTAGCGGGAATTTAATATACATAGTATACCTCGGAGTCTATCTTTACTAATATGAGTGTTAATGTTATATTAAGGAGACAATGATAAAAGTTCATTGGCCATTGCTCGGACATGGTCCAATCACAGAGTGAAAGACCTGGACCAACTAACTGTGTTCATTGAATATAATACCTTTGTCTGTGCCATTTATTAAATGCATTATATGTATAGATTGTATGTATAATGCAATCTGAAATTGCGATGAACTCGAGCAGGGCTGGAGGAATCGTAAAAGAATTTTCTTGATTGTATGGAGTTATAACTTGGACATATTATAGGCGGTAAAATATTGCAATATTTATTACTTACGCGGACTGTTTCGTTAGAAACATCGTTAGAAAAATTGTGTAAGAAAAATAGTTGCAACAGCCACTTCTCAATATTTTTGTATTCTTGAATTCTTGAATCTTTCCAGTTCTAACGCATACAATAGTTTATTAGATTTTCTTTAGATTTTTGCGGGATCTTGACTGCAAACTCGTCTCTTCTTACTTTAACAAATCTAATGAATCATTTGCCTGCTCGTTTTAACTCAGTGCGGAAGTCCTTCCTTTCTTTGCTGGATTACTTACTTCCGTTTTGTTTGAGCGGCATAATTCTAAATGGCCCCTTGCTAGGAAAAGAAAGATGACTAGATAATTATTGCTAAGTAGGTATGTATCTTGTAGAGAGGAGAGTAGGGTTGAGGGTGAAAGTGATGATTCAAAGGGAGTGGAAGGAGCCTCTAGGTATTTCGAGTGAGAGAGAAGTAGCAGTCGAAAGGAAAGGAGAGGAGAGGAGTGTCGCGCCTTCCAAGGATGGAAGGGATTGATGTCGCGTTGGAAGTATGTTGGAAATCAGCTGGTGTCGCATTAGTTGTGGATAGATTGGTATGAGAAGAGTGCTACTTCCTAGGCTGCTCGGCTAAGCTCGCGCTCCCTTTGGCTGCTTCGGCCGCCCCGGCAATTCCGGCCACCCCAGCTACCCGCATCCAAGACAACGGCCCAGCCCGCCACGGCCCGTTACGCTTCGATCGAACCTAAACCCACTCCGCGCAAACATATCACTCGAGGTGAACGTCGCACCGCACCGCTTCACAATTCTCCAGCTCACGCCATTCCCACCTACAACCGATATACTAACGACGACACCCCCCATCCCCATCTCCTTCCAACTCCCTCCATTTACCTCTAACTGTCTCTCTGATTCAAAGAAAAAGTCTCATCCCGCTTCTTACCTTCCCGCTCCCCACACACACCTATTTCTTAATCCACACTCTCATTCACTTGCCTTTCAATCACTATTCTCGGAAAGCGTCTTCTGCATACAGAATCATTATAAAGGTTTTACTCAGTTTCATTATACCATGCAAAATTTACCAGTTCTTCTATTCGTTCTATACATTATATAGATATTTATATGTATTTATATATAATAATATACATGCACAGTCATTATAAAATTTGTACCCATTTTCATTATATGTATATAATGTTTTTTGTGTGCAATATAATTATTATACACATCATACACTGTACTCTTCAGTCATGTAACTATTAACTGAGTATATATCCGTTAAAAAATTAGTTACAAGGAAGAGTGATTCACTTATCAGTTATCAGGCTCGAATATACGCTGCTATTGTAGAGGATAATTATAAATGATGTACGAACTTTAATTATAAATGATTATTGCTCGAGTCCGTGCATGCTATACATGTATATTATATTATATTATAGACAATAGAAGCTGTCTTAGCCAGCCTGACCCGCGTAATAATTCATCCGCACATCGAGTACAGAGGGTCCCTTCAAAGGCAGGTGAATCACCCTGACAATCTGTCACCATGGATGACATACATGGATCTTAATAAAAGTTTAAGTATCTGACAGAATGACATAATTGTAGTAGAAAATCCGCAGCCTAAATTATAATCCCGAAGGTGAGAAAATCGACCTACATATACTACTTAGAAAGACGACCCTCGAGAGATTCGTTCACCTCATTATTTTACAGGTTGAAAAGTAAAGGCTATGTAAAGTAGAAGCCTTAAAGTCCCTGCTCGATACAACAATAACAAGGAATTTTTTGGTTCTCCTCATTACTGAATATTATTGTAGTACTCTTATTGGTATTTTGTCTGCAGTAATATTTACGCATAAGTTATTCGCATCTGTTAGATATTATAGGTTTTGGATTGCATCGAATACAGTTCTATTAGCGTCATGAAGTTGTTCAATGTATTCAATAGATAAGCACTCCTTTTCTCGTGCAAGGTTACAATCAGACTCTAGATAAAAAACATTTACGCGCTCCAAAAATGTTCAACATCCTCAGCGATGCGCATTTCTCAGAAAATGACAGTAGGAAGAAAAGGTCAACATAACTCTCATGTACTATAATAGATTCACCTTTGCCTGTATTACACCAATTAATCCAGCAGCATCAACTTTTGTTGCTAGCAACAGAAACTGTAAATTAACATAGTAACAAGATGATACTGTAAACTTGAAAGCAGAACAAACAGCAGAACTGTTTTTAAAGTGTAGAATTCTATAAACGAATGTGTTAGTCATTGCATCTCGTGCACTGTTTGGAAAATACTTCTTAACATTAACCGTACCGGCACTTCGCATATACCTAACCATACCGTAACCGGTCATTGACCGGTTAGGAAATAGATGTTGTTTTTCTCAAAGGAATTGTCAAATTATTAATCAAGCAAAATAGCAATCATACATTTTCATTTTTATATGTAACAGTATATTTGTTTTTGTATTTGGATTTGGATTTGATGCTGTACTTTCTCGCCATCTGATCAGTCACACCCGATTCCGAATTTAATTTTGTTGTTGTAGATAATTGTTTCAGGCATTTGCTTGCTATTCTTACCGATTTTTACACATTTATGTTTCGAACTTGGTAATAGAACTTTTTTTCTTGGCTTGGACTTTAGAAAAACATGTAAACTCGTCAACCAGTCAAATGACCGGTCACGGTGAGCAAGCTAAGTGATGAATTTTTCTTAGTAACAAAGGAAGCAAAGAAGATAAAAATCGTCAAATTGATTAATTAGATAATATAAGAATGTACGTAAAGTTAGTTAAGCAAAAAAACATAACAAGGCATGTAGAATGTTAAGTGAAACTTTGAAAGCGGTCATTTGACCGGCCCCGGTATGGTTAGTGTTAAGAGTTGCTTTCCTAAGTAGTATAGGTCGACTCTCTCATGTTTTGGGATGATAATTTGAAATATAGGCAAGCACCA
Source organism: Ectemnius continuus (assembly GCA_910591665.1). Lineage (NCBI taxonomy): Eukaryota > Metazoa > Arthropoda > Insecta > Hymenoptera > Crabronidae > Ectemnius > Ectemnius continuus. The sequence goes on along the minus strand of OU342864.1, from coordinate 14,494,100 downwards.
TCAATTCGACGGTTTGAAAAAGGCGTTCTCACGCACTTCTTTTCCCATAATTCCGTTCTACGATTAGACTGGCTAATTCGAGGAGTAGAATGGAGACTTTCCGGTAAGCGTGCGCGGTCAAGGAAGGGAAGGGAAGGGAAGAGATGTCAAGTAAGAATTGGAGTCGGAGGACGATGCTATCTCGAGGATTGTCGGCATATTTCGTTCTCTCCTAATTGAAAGTGCGCTTTTGTAAGGGTGATGTCGAGCTAGCGACGTGTAAGCGGTGGCGGCGGCGGCGGCGGCGGGGTAAGCGCACGTGCGATTTCGAGCACGGTGGCACGTGTGCTCTACGATAACTCTAGCGTTACTTCCTACCACGTGTTCACAGGTGTGTGCTGTTTGTCGGCCCAGCGAGCTTATAATTCGACTACGGGCCAATTCCTTCCTTTTCTCTATTAATCCTACTACTATCTTTCATATTCTTGTTTGAAACAGGTACAATTCCACTTGAAGTAACTTTTTGCATTTTTAGATTCCGGCGATTGAAATAAATAGTATGCTACACCCCAATACTGGTTATATACTTGAAGAGCACATAAATAATTGCATATAATTTGATGTAACAATTATAAGAGGATGCAAACAATTTGTTTAGCAGCTCACGAATGTATCTTTGCGCCCACAAAATAATAATTTTGGTATTGGTCATAATTTCCCACCAAAAAAATATAGAAACCGGCTTCAATTGTATGCCTGATACACGAGAATCCCCTTTTAATTATGCCTAAAATGAAGTTATACTTAAAATTATCGTAAATAATAAATGACAGGAGCAGCTGGCTGCGAAAGACTATGCGCGTCGAAAATGCTTAAATTACGCGGCCAATGGCGAGCTGTAATGTGTAATAAGCAAACAATTCGGTTTTTCAAAGGTTCCCTATGTGCCGATGAATCAAATTGGTCACATATTACACACTAGAGTTCGCTAATGAGTGCCGGCATTGAACAATACAATCCAATATTACATCGTTTGAAGTGACATGCAATTATCACTCAACTATATCATCAGTAATATTTCCCTTTTGCCAATCCAACCATACTTCGGCAAAGGTCAACTGAATTGGCAGAATACATCAGTGCTTTAAAGAAAACCAAGAAACAGCTCAACGACAGCACTACAGTTAGATTGATAACATCAGATTCTTATTATACAGGAATATTTGTCCGGTTTGCTATAGGTGGAAAGATTCATAGGTAATGATTTTAGTGGAATTGAGGGTAAGGGAAGCGGTGTCTGCTCTACTCTATCGGGAGTCTACCGAGCTATAGGTATGTATGTACCTATGAAGGAAGGGGAGTTGCTCGAGGGAGAATAAGAGGAATATCGAAGGCAGGCAGGCAGGCAGGCAGGCGGGACGAAGGGGGTGGAGAGGGAGAGGATGGGCGAGAGAGGGCGAGGGAGAGGGAGAGAAGGGTTGAGTTCGTCAGTGTTTAAACACAGGGTGTGTGCAATCAGGAGTGTTTGCCGGGGGTAGGAGAGTGGGCTCGCTTGCTCGTGAGCGAGCGGATCAAAGGATAAGCGCGCAAAAGGGGGGGCAGCGGGGGCAGCGGGGGTTGCGAGGGTGGGTGGGAGACTGATAGCGCGCTGATTTGATTGTTGGCCGCGGACTATTGTCCCACGAAACTGGTCCATTGTACGGCTGCTGGCGTGTCCATGGGATCTCGACACTGCCATACACACGTACTCGCCTAGAGGAACGCACGCTGCCAGTGTACTTCTGCTAGCGACACTATCTCTCAGTCATCCACCTCCAACACCGCCCTCGCTCCACCGCTCCACCACTCCACCATTCCACCTCTCCCTCGCCCGCTGCCGCACAGCCAACTCTCCGCGCTACGCACCAGACAATTATTGCGAAAAATATTCGTGGAAAAATTGGCTCGAACTTTTCGCCATTCCCGTCCAGTTTTTCACAATTCGTTACCTCCGCTCTCCACCATTCTTTTGTCCCGACCTTTTTTCACTTTTATGGCATTCGCTCCTCATCTCCTCCACGCTTATCTACTTGTAATACACGCTCCGCCGATTTTATTTACTTTTATCGACTCGGTTACGAGCCTTTCTCCCCTCTCCTCTGGCATCACCGCTTCGCTATTCCATTTATGCCGGCTTCCACCCATTCTTCTGCTTCTCTTCTCCCGAGCGTCAATCGAGCATTTTTGCTCTTAATTTTTCGTTGATCGATGCGAAATTCTACAAGTGAAATAATTGTTTCTTTATGTCTATTAGTTTACTTATCCTTGTGGTTCTTTAGTAATTTCATTTTTTTGTGCATCGCATGTTCTTGTAACCTGTGATAGTTTACTTTATATGTATTTCATTAGCATAAAGCAAACATATAAAACAGGACATTTTTCAATACCTTTAACCCTTTAGCTATGTCGCCAGAGCGCCACACGATTTCGATCTCGGATATATCCAGGGTTCAGGAACGAAAGAGTTAATGTTGAATAAAGTTATACTAAAACTTACTTGACAATATTATAATTGGTAGGTTTTAATTGGTGGCGAAAAGCTTCGCGATCTTTGAATAAAACCCTGATTAAAGTATATAATAGGCTGGTGCATAAATATCAGGCGTGAAACGGCTGATAATATCGCTTAAAAACGCCTGATAATTATGCACCAACTCAATTTCACTAATGATAAAAATTCAGAGTTCTTCAAATAGTCTCGAAACATTGAAACGTACGTATTTTAAGATTTTACCATTTCTATTTTTCTGCGCATAATAAAACGCGTGTCACACATTTGAAGATAGAAAAGAGGTGATGCTCTCTATTTCATATTATAGAATTTATTTACCATATTTAAGTGACGACCGAATTGTTCTTTATTCTGTATTATTTATTTCTCTGTATTCAATGTTTTCAAACAAAAGTGCTTATGCGTGAATAATTCTTGAGAGACTTCGAACATATAATTTACTATCCGTGAAAATAATATAAAAAATTGCATTTACGTAATCTGACAGAGTTAAGATAATGACAAAAGATATGCTTTTTGTGGGTGCTTGACATTTTAGTTGCTTTTCCGTGGTAGGAAGCCGATGTTAGTGTGGGCTTCCGCTGTGAAGGAAAATGCATTGTAGCTTTGAGGAGGGAGGCATTTTCGGCGGCGATCGCGCATCTGCCTTCCATTTGCATAGAATGCTTGTCGCATGCTTCCGACTATGTGACGCGTCACACGTAAAACCTGGCACATACACGCCTCCTCCGCATTATCCTTCCAACGAATATACATACATTCCCCTCACCTGTCCACCATCTCCGACTCACCCCGCAAACTACCCTAAATCCATTATTTTTATCCCACTAAACATGCTTACTTCACCAGTTTCCCCCGAAGTCAATTTAGAAGTTGACAGTTTCATAATTTTTTACTAATGAATCCATGAGAAAATCAGTTGCACAATTATAATACGATTGCATTTCATAAGTTTTATTGCGAACTCAAAATGACTCGTAATAAAACATTGAAGGCAACGATAATGAATTGTTTACGATCAGTTTTTTTTATTTCTTTGAGAGAAATAAATTCTGACAATTATTTTCGAGTAGGACTTAATGAGTAAGCTAAACTTTGTCTTTCTATTTATTAATGCTCAAATTTTAGTTGTCACTTTTTTAAAAATAGCTATTCAAACATTATTAGGAAAGGCAAGTCACACTTCTATCGCTTTTCAAGATACACAAAAAATAAAATATGCGTCAACAATTGCTAAGACCAAAACATAGTTCTTCTATAAACAAGTATCGCAAGATCTTAATTCAATACAAAGCCAAGAAATCCGACAGCTTATAAGAACCCAATAACCTTGGCGAAATTTTCTCTAGAAATCGGCACTAACTAACTACCAAACTAAATAAAGAAGTAGTTGCGGTGAGTGGGGAAGGAAATGTTGAATGGTTTAGATGCTAGATCGGATAGGAGAGGAGGAAAAAAGTGGCATGAACTGCTTTGTAGGAGTAGGAGTGGCTCTCGAGCGGAGGATAATCGGAAAGGTAGTACACGAGGTGACTCTCGCTGAGTGAATTACAAAGTTCCACGTCAGATTTGATCTCTGGCGGTTTGCAGTGGGCAAACCTTTTGGAAAGCCGGAAACAGCCGGCACGAGCCGTGAGATGTGAGCGGGTTACCAATGGGCAATAGTCGGCCGAGAGAGCGAGGAGAGCCAGGAGGCACGCTCCTTCGGGCCATCATCTGCCGCCAGGTAACATTATCGGAGATGCCTCCTTCCTTCGCTCTCCAACACTCATCATTACATTATACAGGATCATCTAAACTTCTCTTATCCAACGATCATCACTTCTTTGGACCCCAACCACCTTTTTTGATGTTGATCAGTTTTTCAATGTGAAATATACATATAATCAGATAAACTTCCTTTCTATACTAGTACAAAATAATCAGATTTTTCAAGTCAGACTCTAGAATACGTATGTTCCTCTCAGATGGACACAAATAATTTGCAATAGTGTAATGTTTACATAATATTATGAGAGAAACATATGTCAATGTAAGACTACATTGACTTTGTATCCCTCAAATAGCAGGTAGAAAATTAATATTCCTATATGTGGGACATTTTTTATGTGTGTTAGATTAAGTCGCATGTAAACATATACGTTAGCATGTGCAAATTATACAATTGACTGAAATGAATCGATTTATTGAGACTGCCACCCTTTAAAGTTGTTTCTTAATCAATATATGGATGAAGATTTCATGATTTGTATGATCTCAGTCATTTATTGAAGCTTTTGGAATGATTTATATTTTTATTTTAACCTTACGATAAATCTTACTATCCTTTGGAAACAAAATTCCATTCGTAATATTTAAATTTCAGTTTATTATGTTAGTAATATAATTTATAACATTGAATAAATAAATAACTGATGTTTTCGTTATATAATTCGTTATCACTTGAATTGATCACTTGAGCGTTAATTAGCTTAATGAGACTCATGAACTGCGTATAAGGCATCTAATTTTTGTTTGTTCAAAATACTCATACCTGGTTTCTATTGTGCTGTGTTTTTGCTTTTTAGTATTACAATTTAAGAGGAATCAATTTGTCAAAACATTGACAGAGAACATATGAATGGGTACTAGTAGTGAGTGCGTAAAGCGAACTGCAACTTTGGATATTTCATTCTGTGGCTTCATTATGAGAGCAGTTTGAAATGCAAAGGAATTTTTTTGCCTGCTCGGAGCAAGAAAGCATTACAGTCAGGTCTTATTTATAGGAGCATAAGCTATTGTTCTGTGCGTTTAACCGACTACTAGCCCGGCGAGCACGCCCCCTAAATCAAGAGCAGGCTTGCAGAAAAAACACCCCTCGACCCCAGACCCTCCACGCTCCTCGCTCCTCGCCGCGCTCCCGCGACATATGCTTCCGAATACACGTGTACCTAATCTGCCCATCTAATAGAAAAAGAGATTTCCTCTCTCCCGCCACTAACTTTCACACATTCCTCTGCAAAACGAACCCACATATTCATATGCTAGAGTTTTATCCAAATTATTTATTACATCTTAGACCTGTGTATTTTCTGGCCCCAAACATTCTTCAAGAGTCATAGTTCTAGATAGAGAAAAAACCATTGTTTCATCTTCAACATTCGACTTTCATTGAACAATATCAAATTTATTTCTCTACATTTATTCACTTACGCATGATTGCAGAATTAAAGACTGAAGAATAATTAATAAATAATATATCTCAATCTATATGTAGAATAGTAGAGCTAGAAATGTTTTTAATTTTATAATTACATACTAAGCATAACGAAGGACGGGAAGATCGGCTTCAGGTTTACTATAGTTTTTAATTTAATTTGATAAACGTGACTTTAATAAGCTCCTTTATGAATGGCATGTATCAAATTCCTTCGACTAACTGCAAATATATTTTCTTACCAGCTCTAGCTAATACTGGGAATTCAATCAGTAATATCCAATAGTAATTAATAATATGCACAGTAAAGTACTAAAGAACTCTAAAGTATTAGTAAGCTAAAAGCCACTGTTGTGAATTGTTATAGGAAACGAATGTAGACGGCAAATCAACATAAATACGACTAACGTGTGACTATTGTCCGAATGTGTCGATTGTTCGAGGAAGCAATTAGATTATTCGATTGGGCGCGTGCGTTGCCGATTAAGATTAGAACGTCGAAAGGTGGTTCGCACGCTTTTTACCTGCGTGTGAGAGCGCGCGCGAGAAAGATCCTCTTCCCTGGACTCTCCCACATTCATTAAATGCGACGATAGATGTTATCTAGCCCCGATAGGAAAATGACTCTCGCACCCCACCAGAAACTACGCTCATCCTCGCTCTCTAACCACCGCGCGCCACGCCGCCGCACCGCCGCACCGCCGATCAAACTTCCCTCAGGGCCATCAGAGATCGATCGCCGATTAATGATCTACCCCTCACGCACCATCTTCACCCATCCCTCCTTCTCCCAATTCACAATTCACAATTCACAATTGTCTATGTTTTAATTAATGTTTTGTCTAAATTCATCGAACTCTGTTGAAAAACTCTTGACTTCGTAAGTTAATGTAGAGGTTCGAATAATTTGAATACATTATTACACTAAGTATATAAATTGTGTGTATAAGTTAAGTATATAAAAAATATGTACATACGTGGAGTGGTGTAGCGCTACGGCTTTATGCTTCGTGATTCATAATTTTTTAATGTTTCATGTTTTAAACCTAAGTTTGTTAACGTAACTATAACAAGCACGTGCTTCCTGGAACAGCAACTATTAAATAAATCGTCATTTTCAAGTGATTTATTGTTCAAGAGCAAGAAAAAACATAAGGATATTTTTGTAAAGTCGTATATTTTTAAAGATCAATCAGTTAGCCATGTGTTTTGTCCCGAACAATAATATGTCGTTGCATGAATAAACAGAAATGGCTCCATTTTCTAGTAGCTGATTTCTTGTCAGTATTCCGAATATTATGACAATGTGGAAAACTTATATTAATTACAAATGAAAAATTCATTGGGAACAATTAACACCAGATTTACCAAACTATCAAAATAACTAGCAGGATATTCTGTTGCAGGAAGTAAGCTCGCAAAAATGTTACCTTCGAAAATTTCTCCTCACTTTAAATGGAATAAGTACGTGGCTAATTTTATAAATTTCTTTTCCGTTTAGCTATTTCTTCTTGTAAAATACATATTTCTCTAATCTAACAGGATGCTACACTGGAATAAAATCAACCTGATCATAGTTGAGAGGCATTCTGGGGTTTCCAGGCGTGGAGAAGTGAGATTGGCAGAGGTGATGAATTTCTGGGAAAGCCAAGAGCGACATGAGGCGAGGCATCGGCGCGGCGCGGCGCGGCGTCGCGACGCAATGAGAAAGGAGGGCCGAAGGGAGAGGTAAGTATATCGGAGTGTTCGGGATTCAAGAGTCGGCGCGTCGGTTATTCTCGGATAGTCGGATATATCCCGAAGGAGCGAGCCCTCATTGTGCCTCAATTGAGGCTCGTTTAGAGTTCGGGGGTTGGCAGCTAAATTGATTTAAATTGGCCTGGTCGCGCCACAGCCACAGCCACAGTCAGAGGGGGGCGAGAGAAAGCAAGAGAGAGAGAGAGAGAGAGAGTGAGAATGAGACGGGAGGAGGGAAAAAACGTTGGTTGGATATCGGTGCGGAGAATCTTTCCATGATACGGGAGCATTTATAGGGTGGAGTCCAGCGCTTACCTGGCGGTGCGCGCTTTCCTATACATGTAGGTTTTGGGTTGTGGGTTGTAGGTTGTAGGTAGTACTAGCTGCATTTTCCTGACGAATTTCGGCCTATTGGGGCACCCGTATCCTCCGAAACGAGCCTCCGCTGCGAATTCACCATACACGCGCCTCCTATGCGCCTTCCCACCTATATCTATCCCACCGTTTATTACTTATCCAGCCCAGCATCTTTCACATCTTCCAGTTCACTCTTTGGGCCAGTCTGGACCGCCAGAGATTTTTTCGCTCTTCAAATGCTTCTCTTTTTTATTGACCTCCATTGGTCATCCGAGCAATCCTGGTGGCTAGGGGTTCCCATGCCTCGACAACCATCCGATACCTCTTTGTTAACCTATTGCTCGGACGACAGCAGCACCCTCCATCTCACCATCTCAGCATCTCCGTGCTTTTAGAGAAATTTCTTCGCTTCCTGGAAGAGAGATCACTTGGACTCGGGGCCCTCCGATCCTTTCATTAAGAGCCACTTTGTCGGGGATTTACCAGCCTTTCACGATCTGCCCTTCTTCTAATTGGTTGACTCCGAGGATTGCTCGATTCCGATTCCGATCTTCCCGAGAGATTTCCTGAATATCTAATTCTAGAGGAAGTTGCTCTCTCTTCGACCCTATAACAGACAGTTCCTTTTTTTCCCTATTTTCTTATCATTTTCTAGAGTGCGCACTGCTTTGGAAAGTGTGTCCATGCGGGTACAGTACCATCCTCATGGAAAGTTGCTCATTAGTTTACTGTTAGAGCAAAATCAGAGGAATATGTGCCACCATATCACTGGATTTCCTTTCCTGGAAGAGGTCATACGCGTACGCGTACACGCTGATTCACTTGCCTTTCAATCATCATTCTCGAGCATAACCTAATATATAGAAGATTATTATATATTCTTCTAGGCATTTTAATTATATACGAATACCCTTCAAGGTGTCTTTGCATTCTATATATTCTGTTATATATAATATTATAGTGTGTGCATGAACATGTAATAAAAGAGAGTAGAATATTTTCTCCAGATAGCTACTCCATTCATTTCCTGTATATTTTGTATTATTACACACAGTATACATGAGGTATATATAATTATATAACTACATATACATATACATAAGGTGACAAATTACGGATTTGATAGAAAGGCGAAGTGACACACTCTGCAACTATATAAATATGAACAAGAACTAATTGTTGCCCCATTATTCGCATTTGTCTTGTGCATACCGCAATATTATTACTATTTATTCATTGACATTCTCCCAGGAATTTCTGTTCCAATTTTTACAATAACAAATGCAAGTTTTTAGTTTGATATTTTTACGGTTGTATATGTTTATCTCAAACTATGGCTGCGTTCTGCGCTCTACGAAATTTTGAGAGTACTGGAAAAGGCTTATAATGTCAGAAAATTTGATATTTTGGTGGCATCAATCTTTTCCAGTACTGTCAAAATGTATTTGAAGCCTGTAATCGAGCAGTCAATTAGTACTGGCATGACATATCCGAAGACAGGCTAAACATAATAATTGGTAGTATTAGCTGGCTTCCGGGATCGATTGGCAGAGGATTGGAGAGAACTGGAAGGAAGAGTAGAAAGTTAGTGGGAAATATTATGAAGACATAGAGATGGGCTAAATGGAGATGATGAGTGTGAGTGCGGAGGGGTCGGCCGAAAGTGAAGGGGTTTCGAGTGGCGAAGCTGAACTGCGGTAGGCGGTAGGCGGTAGGCGGCAGGACATTCACTTCCGACAGTACGTGCCCGATCCGCTGGCCGATGCGGTGCCCCGCTGCCCGGGGCACGCGCGAACCTTTTTTTTTGCTCTCATCCGACCAAAATAAGAGAGGGCATGCAACCACCGCTCCGATCCGATCCGATCCGATCCGCTTGGCTCGGCCCGCGGCGGCAGGCGCTGCATAAATTAAGAGGCTGTCAGGGCCTTCCAGCCTTTAAAACTGCCGACACCCTACTGCGAAGATCCCCGGCAATCGGAACTGGGCACGCGTGCTCCATATAAATTTTGACAATTTTTAAAAACTCACCCCTTTCCCTCGCACCGGACCGGACCGGACCATCCGATTCTCTCATTCCTAAACCCCTCTCCCACTTTTATACTGACCCTTCCGCCGATAATCTACGCTACTCGCGCATCTGCATTCAAAGCATCCAGCTACGACAAATTCCATGAGAACTTTGAAGCGATGGAACAAGTCGCTGATTAACTTAAAATCAAATTAAAGTCATTCATTAAAAATAGTCCAACAGTCCAATTTTCCTAAAACTATAAAAATGCCTTACACTAACATGAATTTGTACAGAAAATATGATATATTTATGAGTTTGTTTTATTTAAAAAATATTCTATAAAGAGAATGTTTTGGAGGTAATGTAAAACGCAATATAGAAATGAGACCGTTGTTAAATAATTATTATATTATATTTTATAAATGAAAGAAGCATTTGACTTAGTATAGTGGAGTATAATAAAAAGTGTTGGATTGTTGTCGGTGTGTTATAGGGATGAGTTTTCTCGTGAGGGTTAGTAGAAATGGTCTGGCGGTAATAGGCGATCGAGTGTTTGCGTCATTGGCAGGAGAAAAGGATTAAGTGATGTTGCGAGGAAGTTCGCAGGGAGATCCTGTGGCCTGAATTAAGAAGTCATTTGTGAATCAATTCTCAACGGGTATAAGCGTGGCCGTCGCGTCGCGTCGCTAGGATTCCCTTTCACTGAAAGGATTACAGGCTTGATTATTGACAGAAGGGGTGCTTTGCTGGTCTTACACGCTACCCCTTGCGCCCTTCCGCCCTTCCACCTCGCCATGACACCCTATATGTTTGAACACATTTGTTGATAACCCCTTTTCCGATACTACCACCCCGCGTATACTGTTACAGGGATTTATGAACTACAAATAGAAGATGCGCGGAAACCTTTAACCTCCATTTCCGAGACCGGAAAACCCCTTCGATCCTTTCGATGATACTTTCGACAGCATGTCCTTATAATTGGTATATTTGGTACGTTACGTATTGCTGCACCTGGTACAATTAATCTGAAATATCGATTTTATTTAAGTTGCAAATATCTTTAAATATTATATTATGTTTATATAATATATGTATTATAACAAACTCTCTCCTGTTTTTACTCTTTTAAAAGACAAAGCTCCAAAATAATTGATTATTGTGAATCTACAATATGTAAAGTGCAGATAATATGAGAAAGCATCGACATAATATAGTAATGTAACTTTGCAACACCACATAAATCTCCACAATTTGTACAGCAGAATAAATACACTTTATGAATTTGTGAAACGCTACTAACTATGGTTTAATTTGCTCCTATTTAATCAATTATCATGATCGATTTGTCTGATAAAATTCATTTAAAATATGTAAATGTTGCTATTCTTATTCGTCTCTTAATCATAAGAAAATATGTCGTCTGTCGTAGAAAAGGCTGTCAGAATGTTGGTGCACGTCAATTCTCAAGATGAAAACACAAGAGAACAGAAATAGCAGTAACATTGCCAAATATAAAAAAAGCATATATTGGCCCTATTAATCCTAATAGAGGAAAGTTTTGCTGGTTCCGATAAAGATTATGTGAGTGGGTATAATGGGCGGGGTGGGGGGAGCGGGTTGTTATATCGATGGCAGTGGATGAAAGGGGCAAGTAGATCAGCAGTGTTTCATTGCGGCAGAATCGACAATGCTAGCCTAACAAGCGGCCCTATGATGGATTAGCCAAAGTTGAATGTGCACGCGGCCGCCGCCACCGCCGCCACCGCCGCGCCGGCCGACAAAAGCCGAGCGAGGAACTCTATGATTCTTGTGCGAAAGCAGGGAAATCCCCATGGTTCTCGGCAGGAGTCGAGATCAATCCGGAAGTAGTGTCTTTCAGCGAGAGTTTTCGAGGGCTATCCTCTCTTCTCTCTATAGAAGGAGTGAAAGCTGGACCACTCGAGCTTTGTCAGGGAGCAGCTTCTCCTTTTGCTCGATCGACACTCCTCCATCAAGATGGATCGCGTCGCCAAAACACCGGCAAATCATCGAGGCATCCCTCTTCCTCGATTCGCCTCGACCTCCACCTTTTCGCCTCGATTCCCTTTCATTGAGTGGCACGCGCCATACGCGCCGGGAACGCGCCTCGGGAACGCGCTTTCAACGCACGATCGCGCTCCATTAAAGTAAAATCACTATTCGGAGTAGTGACGGCTCCGGACGAGATTTCGCCGCCACTAAGGGAGAGATCGCAATACGCTCCCACTGGTAACCCTAGATGCCCCAGGACCCTGCCCTGCCCTGCCCTTCCCGATCAACCGGCAACCGCCAATCGACAACCATATGGGCCGCATCTTCACCTTGACATCCCAATAACGCTTCAATCAGACTATTCTACGTATTAGCACATCCTATAAGCTTTCCTTTATTGGTCTTACTAATTGTTTATGTGAAATCACCTCATCAACAGAACATGTTTCATTCATGAGGTGATTTCCAATAAAATTACAACGGGTTAAGGCCCCGGCGCATTGAAAGTCTGCTTCAATCGAGGTGAAAAAAATGAAATAAAACGAATTAAGATTTCTGAAGTTCAGTTAAAAATAGACACACGTCAAATTAGAACCTTTTAAACGAAGCATAATTTACATTTATTCCAAAAATTTGATTTTTTGACACGCAACATCTACCTAAAGGTTAGAAGGTATAGTTGCCCGCCGAATCATATTGAATATGTATTAATAAATAAATTGTAATATAGAATAAAAATATAATCCATCAAAATGAGATCTAGTTCTTTTATAAATCATATAGTATAATTTATTTAATTATACACGAATGTTTTCGAATCTTTCTCCACATCCTGAATATTAAAATAATACTTTGTTGACTGTAGAGTTTAATAAAAAATAAGAGATCCAAAGGCAAGTAGATTCCCAGCATAATGTCTGTTGTGTAATATTGATAAAAGCTTTATTATTCGCAAAGAGAAAAGGAAGGCATGGAACGAACTTGGTAGAAAAGAAGGTAAACATATCGGAGAAAATGAATGATCCGGCACAAAAGAAGGCGGATGGGCGGGATGGCTCGAGTCTGATTGTAATATGCGAATACAGGAAACCCTATCGGTCTCGGGCGAATTAAAAGCGTCCCGAAAGGGGCTTGTCAAACGGCAATCATCCCCTATTATGTAAGCCCGCTCCCCCCGTCGCGCACCAACTCGTGTGAACTCTGCGGAAAAGATAGTGAAGATAGTGGTGAAATCTCGACGCCACCACCGCGCCGCACCGCACCGCACCGCAACGCTCGTCGAATCATGAATCGGATGGGAGGATCGAGTTAGGTTAGGAAAACCGATCGGTGAAGTCGCTCTCTCTGCCTTATTGCCTCGTCAAATCGCCCACATCCTCTGCCTTTCGCCTCATCCCTATTAAACCATTCACTATTAAGGTATTCACTTACCGTGGAGGAAAGCGGCTTCCCTGCCTCCCACGATTTTCTCCTAAAATCCAACGCACTCTTCCCGCTCATCCCCACTCTCCCCCATCTTTTCACCGCTAATCCCAAACCGTTCACTCTTACCCATTCGGCAATCTGATTTTTTTATACCAAACGAGTATCATTTTGCATGGCTTGGGGGAAAATCTTTTCTTACAGATTTCAAATAAATGGGAATCATGTCTTTTGTCATCATTTATAAAGGAAAAATCTGTCTGCACGAGTTTTTCAAAACAGTACTGGTAGAATGTACATACATTAGTATATTAATACTAACATAGGAAATATACTAATTATCATATTAGCACTTTAAGGTTAACTTTTCTTGAATGTTTGGGAATTTATTAATTTACTTGGAATAAGTTGTACTCTTGCGTAACGAAAGATAAAACAAGTCAATTCAGGCTACGTTTTTATTAGAACATCAGGTAGGGGTCGTGAGACGGATTTTTACGAACCGTCAACCACGCTTTTAGCATTTCTTATTGATTGTTTCAATTTTACATTTCATGATATATAATATTTCATTTAAAAGTAAGGGTTTGAAACACAAAATCTCCTGTTTGAAAGAACCAGGATTCCACGTGAATGAACCACGGTATATTTCAAATCAGTTTTATTTAAAAACAAAATTTGGTATAAAAAGAGTCATTTTAAATACTATTACGTCGCACGGAAACTAAAATCATTGTTAATCGAAAATAATTGATCGTTTGATGGGATAGCTGTTGCAAAGTCAAATCTTCCCACCGTCATTGAGTTGATTGGTTCGAATGGAGGGAGAAGTGCAATATCTTTATCTTTCATCAATTTTCCGATGCTGTGTGTCGTGTGCGTTGGGATAAGGAGTGGGAGAGTGGAGCAGGTCGGGTGAGGTCGGCTCGGGCCGAGTCGGAGCTAGAGGTGGAGGTGGAGGTGGAGATGGAGGTGATAAGAGGCTTGCGGAAAAACGGTGGCAGCCGAGTTATCACGGTATCGCCGTTTAACGAGGCGATGCGTGACGTTTCGAAGACCACCTGGCGCTTCTGCCCACGTGTCGAGCCTGCTGGTCACGTGTCCACCATGTCACACATTCCCCAGGAAAGTGGTCTTCATGACTCGACTCGCTCGACTCACTCGACCAAGCCGCTCACGCATCCTCACGCACCCCTATCTCCCTCTCCCCCCAACCCCCCAACCCCCAATCCTCTCATCCTCAATGACCCTAGAAAATAATAGAAAAACACTCAGATTGCCAACAGTTTTTACCAACTTTCTCACCACTGCCAATTTGCCACTCGTAAAACATTATTGCGCACAAAAAGCTCCACGAGTTATAAAATAGCATTTAATCCTTTGCAGAGTTCTTCGTGATGGAGTGAATTAACATTCTGGATTAACTTAAAATTTGCAAAACGATATCGATTCCCCCACTTGTTGCCAAAACTATTATTACAAAATTATAAGCAAAAGTTGTTTACATAATTATTGTTTCATTTGTATTTTCTTGCGAATAATTGTTTAGAGTAAAGCGGTTAGGATGAATGTGATAAAGAGTGAGTAGTTAAAAATGGATGGGGTAGTTGGGAGGTGTTAGGAAGAAAGAAGGGAAGAGTGGCGTTGTATGGGAGTGGATAATGGAGCGTCTAAATAAACCAATATTTTTCCCATGGATATACATAAGGAAAGCGCATAAGCGCATAAGCGGTGGCACTTCACCGAGAGCATGGCATGGGGGTACGGCTGCAACAACGCAGCGCGGCGCAGTGCGGCGCAGCGCACCCCGTAGATGCCCCATGCTGAGCCGAGCAATACGCTAGCAGTCCGAGCCGCCCCATAAACATCCCATCCTAGCCTTACTACCATCCTCCAGTCCACTCATCTCAATGCTACGTTCTCAAGTACCCATTGCGCGAATCCACCGGCGCGGCGAGCCTGCCGCGCCTTTCTACTCGCAATTTCCAATCCTCTCTTCTCCAAGAGCACCCTTCACAACTCTTACTTATTCCGGGAGACTAAGAGTTTCGCCTTCTCAAGACTTCCCGCCTGCTTATTAGTTGTGCTCCCAAGCACAATCGGACGTTTTCACGCCAATATATTCGCTGGATTTTACTACAAATCGGTAAACTAAATCTCGCTGTACAGGGTGATTCACTTACCTTTAACACTAAACCTACCAATCAGCGGTCAAATGACCGTTTTCAATAGGGAAGTACGGGTATAAAAAAAGTGTCGGTAGGTTTAGTGTTAAATCAGAACTCTCCTAACCCACTTTTACTGGACATCTATTTAATTATATTAGATATTCTCTATTTAACAATAGACTGTATTAAATTACGTAGTCTGTTGGAGCGAATATTTTACGGAGTTTTAGCATCGAGTTCCATTGAATGGCTAGCAACGTAAGGAGACAATATTTTATTATATTATATTTATAGGGGAATATTATATATAACTGGCTTCTTCAGGGTGAAATTTCATGTGCAAGTTAACATAACTCAAACATGTAAAAGTATAAATGCATAAAATGCAGACAAATGTTGAGAAAGATTTGAGTATAATTTAAATTTCTATGTTATTTATAATGATCTTGTATGCAAGAGCGTATGCTCGACAGTGGCGATTCAAAGGCAAGTGAATCACCCTGTAGAAGAGTCGATAGCGCAAATGAAACAGGCATAAAAGTATTAGTGCTTCAGTCTTCGACTGCTTTTTGGTAAATACTCGAATGATGTCACGGTAGATAACTTATACAAATCATATTTGAATCCGAAAGTTCCTTCAAATAAACTTCCTAAAATAAAGCTTTTTCTTAAGCACAAATTCGCAAAGTTGAGTGTACAACTATTTTTTCTAGCCCTGGTACACGCTTAGTATTATCCATTCTCTCTGAAAATTGTTTTGCTTAACCATGCAAAGGTATAATCAAGATTCGTAGTGAAAAACAGCGGTGTGAAAGAGTAAAATTACTCGATACTGGGATGAATGGTCTACGTGGGGAATGCCAATGCATGTATCGGAGGAGAGATTGAGGAGCGAATGGAGCCGGGATAATGATTGATCGGGAGAAGGCGAGATGGAGAGAGTGTTAGACACGGAAGCGGCGAGACATCGAACTGGTAAAAGGAGAGAGAACGAGAGAGAAAGAGAGCGGAGGATAGGATGAACCCTCGAGGTCTCGCTTTTGGCTTGGGATGCCGGGCGCGGTACAAATGAACGGAATTAAGGGGCTTTTAGACAGCGTGTACACACGGGGAGAGGGTGAGAGAGAGCGAGAAGAGCAAAGAAGACACCAGCAGGAGCGGGTGCAGGAGTGGGAGGGAAGGGAAGGGCAGGGCTGAGCAGGGGTAGATAACTCCCGGGAGAATTAGGAGAGTGACGGGGGTGAGAAGAGCGGAGCAGAGCGAAGCGTGCGCGCGCGCGAGTGAGAGAAGCTGTGCGAGAGGAGGACGACCCTTAGCGTTCGAGGGGTGCCCTTTGATTGCTGTGGGAAGATTCACCGACAGTTAAGCAGTCGCGCTCCCTCACACAGCCTGCAAGGGAATTCCTTCCCTTTACACCTACGCCTCTTCCCCCACTCCCGACCTCTCGCCCCCAAGACGCCCTCAAATAGAACAGAGAAGTTAGCCTCATT
Source organism: Ectemnius continuus (assembly GCA_910591665.1). NCBI lineage: Eukaryota > Metazoa > Arthropoda > Insecta > Hymenoptera > Crabronidae > Ectemnius > Ectemnius continuus. The sequence goes on along the minus strand of OU342864.1, from coordinate 14,477,176 downwards.
TATTGGAGAGCTCTTTATTCTTCAATCACAATAAAGCTCTAGTCAATTCTAATCAACAATCAAAATAGTCAATCTACACAGTTCAAGGCTTAATAGATACTTGTTATACTTGTGAGATATGTTTAACTTTCTGATTACGTTTAATGGTTTCTGGTTTAATGGTTTTCGATATTTTTAAGCGAAATTGCCAAGGGTAGGAAAGATGGACGCGTTTTTCCTCCTTAAATAACACAGAATTTTCATAAATAACGCTTTTTATTTATAGCCTGTATCAAAATATTGTGTTGTGGTACAAAGAAGTTCGCGAAGTTCTCAACAAAATACATGTTTATTCTTTACAGAGTTAATGTCTAATATATTCGTTGACAATTTAAACCTTAACATTTGGAATAAACTTGTGAAGATTTAGTACGAAGAACTTAGCAATTTAGCCAAATGGTGCTTCTTACATGCCTTACCGATTACATCAAGCTTATTCTACTGATTCTTTGATTCCTAATGTCTTGACAGTGGAACCGTTATTTTATTTTACATTCACTTATGATTAACTGGACTTCAAATTAACCACCTTTGCATACTACTTGCGGGACTCGTTAGCGATGTGCACATTTTTAAGATTCTATAATTGATAGTTGTTTGTAAGTATTTCCATATGAATAAAAGAACATAGTTTTTCGTACGATCTCTCCAGCGCGTATCTTAAATCCGAAAATGTAATGTATAGCTGAAACTCGCTTAACTGTTAAACTTACAGTACTTTTGGTATTATTATAAAACAATGAATAAGCCTAGAGGCCGAAGAAAGCTCTAGTAGTTAATAACTATTGACTCTAAACAAATTAAGGCCTGTTAATTAGTGTCGGGAGAGCGGAAAAGGGCTGGTGCGCCTCAAAATCGAGCAAAAGAAACTCTGCTTTTTACCGACTTCGAAAAGGAGGAGGTACTCAATTTGATCGCTTTGTTTTTTTAATGTTTGTCCGGCTAGTACGGGAAGACGGCTGGACCGATCGGGATGAAACCCGGCTTATGTTATAGAGGATGTCCACAGTTTGGTCCCATTATAAAATTTTCACGTTAACTCTTTGAGGCACAGGATTTCAAAGAATAAATAGACCCATGTTGCACAGACATTTTTTTGCGTTTTTAAATTAAACAAAGGATTAAATATAATGCTATGCGCTTGCAGCTATTGCAATATTACGAGGTGGGTCTAAAAATGTTCCACCATGCTTTACCGTACACCAAAAAGGTGGGACGTTTTTAATTCCACTAAGCCCCAAAGAGTTCAAGTATTTCATAAAATCTCATTTGGCAAAAACTAGTGATATGTGATGTTGGATATTTCTAAGAAAGGCGAGGAGAAACGTTGACTGAAAGTCGGTGGGGCATCTTATGGGTGGGATGGCTGGCTGAGGAGTTTGTATGTTTATCTAGCGAGTGTCAGGAACACACGAGCGTTGTTAGTAGCGGTTGTACCGCGTGCTCCCATTGTCTCGGGGACGCTTAGGAAGGCTACGCGACGGAAGGAGCGTAGTACCGTGCGTACCGTGCCACTCATGGCACAAAGCCACAAAGCAGCTCCGGCTCGCTCTGCGGTGACCCGGTCCCCATCCCGGACCCCATCCCGGACCCCATCCCGGTCCCCATCCAGGAATCCTCCTCGCTCCGCGCACGCGACACCACCAATTCCACCAACTCGCCAGAGTTCCTCCCGGGGGACACTGACCCAAGATTCCTATCTTCTACCACCGCACCGGCAAAACCTCTTTCTCCACGCTTGCTGCAAATCAGTCTGACGCCAGCCAATCTCAATCTTCAACCGCCGCGCCGCGTTGCGCTGCGCCGTCTGATCACTCAATCGCCAAATCTACTTACATCCTAGCAGTATAGCGTATGTACTATAAACTCTAGACTTTTTTGCATTACTAATTTATCACTTTGACTACTGATAAGAGTGCTAATTTCAACCGACAAGATTTTATCCGAAGTATATGTAATCTTAATGCATATTTAGCGCACTTATAGGCACCAACAGTCTATAGTGAGCAAAAGTTTAGAGTTCCTAGAGGGCCAATAGTTGTCAAAGGGTTCAAACTATGATCGTTAAAATTAAGGTGAGCATATTTTGTTTATACTCGTTTTTTAGCTAATTTTTGCATTAATTTTGACAGCTGGTAGCAATTACGATTATTCGAGATCATTTCGAACGATTATACAAGTTTATTGCAATGCGCACCACTTTTTCAGTACTCTCAATTACCGTTATACACGAAAAGAAGGCTGTTGATTAGAGCATTTTGATTATCTTAGTGACATTAATTAGTAGATAAAGTTGAGGTTAACTGGCAGTATTGATAACTAGATGTAGAAGGGGAGGGAACCTGTAAATCTAGTGGTGTAGGAGGAAAGGAGCGAGACACGAAAGCAGCACAGTGAGTTTCAGGCTGTCGGACCACCTCTGCTCCTCAGTCCCCGGTTAGAGATCCCCAATCTAATTGAACCAGTTAAGACCACCCCATTCGGACAGCAAGCCGCCAAAGAGCCGATCCGCTCACCCTCCATTAACACGCTCATTCTTCCGAACGCAAGTGCAGTCCAAAGTAGTTCTCTTCTCTCTCTTTCTTCCCAAAGAATTCAACCAGGTGGTAACTCTCTTCATTCCTAGAATCAAACTAAATATGAAGACAAATAATGAGCGTGAGAAATCTTTAATAGTAATTGTAGGAAATTAAACAATTAAGTAAAGACCTCATAGAAATTGGATAGCTTTTAGTGTCCAAAGCTTTTAAAAATTGTACTTGGCGCTTGCAAGCGTTACAGCCAAATGAACAGGTAGAAATTGGTAACTATACAATAATTAGAAAGAAAGTACAATGTCTATGTATTTGAAACTGAAATAATAGATACAATTATAAGAATAACAAAAATTCTTTCGACTTATATACAATTGATACAAAGTGAGTAGAAAATCCAATTTTACGCGCAGTGAATTTGCGAAGTCCCAATCGTCTACCTGTAACGTGTTCCTTCGTATAATTATAAGCAATTTTCACCATCAGACTATATTAAAATAATTTCCTTTGCTGTATCGAGAATTAATTTTATTAATAGTTACTTAAAATGATATACTATTTATGCAAATGGTACGCATGCATATTCGTACTAGTGAAAGGGCTAATCTATCGAAAGGGTGTTGGAGTCAGCTGGCGGTTGCTCGATCGGAATGCAGCCTATAATTAAGAAAGATTCCTCCGATGAGGTATTTATTGAGTTCATAGAAGTAGCAGTGGCGTTCATGCTGGTACTGGCAGAATTTGCGCGTTCCCCCGATTGTACGATAGCTGAGCGGGGCATATAATGATACTGCAAAAAATGATGTGCAAGGGGCCGTCGGAATTTTCGGGCCATATGCCTCCAAATTTAGATTAACTCTGCCCCTATGAATTGCTACTGGCATCCACATTTACTCCAAAGATTTTCCACCATCCCTCAACCTTCTCCTCAATCCTCTATGACGTCATCTAACTTTCAACTCACATACTCATATATTCATATTTATTTTGTCTTTATCCATTTTTAGATAACAACATGATTGACACAGCTTTCTTCTTAGCTTTTCAATTCGTACTGAAAATTGTAAATTAATTTTAGTTTCACATCTGGAAGTTAGAATGATTCACATTTGTTTGAAATTTTAATAGAATAAGAATTATATGAGAAATATTATAAGTAAAAAGTATATTATAAATACATATTATAAATAAGAAGTGGTGAGATGGGAAATGTTAGTTTTCATAATTTGAGATTGGGCTGAAAGTGTCGGAGGAGGATGCGAGGCGATGGTGGGCCTTATTGCGGCCGGAGTGGAGTAGAACCACTTCCTGCCGATCCCTCAGACTGTCAGGAGGAGAGAATGAGTGTCGCCATTGTCTTCAGGCCTTTTCTAACGGCGTTGTCTGAAGTGCATCGAGGGCACCCTCCAATACCTCCAAGAACATAACCTCGCGCTACATATACATACATGCAGTCTTGCCGATTGCGAAGCCCTCTTCACGCCCAACTACTCTCATTTATTCCCTCCAATACTTTTTCTTACTCTTTTTGACACGCTCTCTTTCTCTCTCTTTCTCTCTGCCCCTCGTCACCCATCTTTTCAATGCTCGCATTTTCTCCCTCCTTGAAAACGGCACTCGTCAAACTTTCTCTCAAACGGAACCGTTCCAGTAGTATCAGGGTAGTAATTATAGTCGTATGAAAGATAGTATCCTTGGCTAATACATAGAAACGCCGCGGCGCGCGGCGCGGCGTAACATTAAGTGCAGACCAGCCTCTCATTCTACTGGTAACGCGTGCCCGTTAGGGCCCGTTACGGGCCCGCCGCGCCGCTCTTCTTCTATTATATGACCCTCTATCTACTCTCTTTTTATCTTTCTCACTCCTGGTAAATATTCTATAGAAACCCTCATTAAAATTTACTCCAATAAACGTACCTAAAAAGGTGTACCAATTAATATGTAAGTGAGAAGAATATTCATATGTTCGCAAGGTGTTCATGGTGGTTTTACCGGTGTTATAATTGTCTTTTTCATATTATTATGGTCCGATTCAGTTGCATGCTTTTAATTACACTTGCTTTTGCTACTTTTGTTCTAACTGTACAACGAAAGTCACTATGAAACAAGACTCTAAGATAACCATAATGCCAATTAACCAGTTGATTTCTATTCGTCAATTTAAAATTAGTGAGTAATGAAACTTTTCACCTGCCTTTTTAACAACAACAACGATTAATATAGTACTTGTGATAGTATTAAACATTACCCAATCCTCCGTGGTTTAGTATAAGAAATTACAATAAATATACAACATCTATCATCCATGTTACATTACACCGAAGAAAGAGGGATGTCTATTGTTCAATAAGAAAAACAATAGTAGTAACAACATTAGTAAAGTAATGAGTGAAATAAATAAAAGACTTAACGCCAACCTTAGCGAAAAGTTACATCTATTAATACTACTGTCATAGGATTTACATTGAGTTTATGTTTCATATGAAGAAAGAGAGGGAGTGGGAGAGGGGGAGGGAGAGAAAGCGAGTTAGTGAGTGCTTGTCGATTAACGAGGGTGAATCGAGTTAGCCCGAGTTTCGTGTACATATTCATTTAATTCGTGGCACTAGATAGTGAGGAAGCCGAGGAAGCCGAGGAAGAAAGAGAGAAAGAGGAGGCGCGGCGAGTCTGAGGCCGAGGCGCATTAAGAGGTGAATCATAGGTTAAGAGGAGCAGGGCCTACATTCCCTCCTCGATCTCCGGGCTTGGAACTCGCCATAATTGCGAGCAGCCCAACGAAGGGTAGATTTCGACTGATAGGTCAGCTTGTTCACGATGTAATTTGTGGATATAATGATGACTGTATAATTGCCGCCCATTCCTCTTTCTCCCCCGTAATGCGTGAACCACTTTCACGCTACTCCTCCGAACCACTTACCTTCCTCTGCTCTTTTCTCTTCTGCTATTTAAGAAGAAATACATTGAATTGATTACATAAAAGCGTATCTTGTGTAATATTAGTGTGTTAGTACTTAGTTGATACTTTTGATTAATCTAGTTTTATTTTAACAACAAATTAGTTAGTCAATTTTGTGAACCAAGGGGTATTGGAAACTATAGAAAGTCTATAAGACCAATTGCAGATATGAACTTTGTTAAAATTCCTGTTAATAGAGGTCGGTTACACCGTTAATATTAAAATTCATAATAATTACTCACTCATCTTTAAAGAAGTACTGTTCCAAATTTTATAATAACTACAAGATTGATGATTTATAATATACATGATTTGTACAAAAGTGACGAAAACCGGCATGGCGTGCATTATAGCGAGGAGCGCATGAAGAAAAATGAACGTAGTAGGAGCATAATAGAGGATAAAATACCTCGGTAGGAGGGCTGTTTGATTGAGGAATGTAGAGCGTAATCAGATGAGAAGGTAGAGGAGAAGGGTGAGGGGCGGAATAGTCCCAATTCGGCGAACATATTGCGCGGGCTCTCGCCCCCGCTCCATCTGCCGCCAAATAGCTCTCTAATTTATGCCATTTTAAACGCTCGACACCCCATTCGACGTGTGTCCTCACTCCTCACCAAGGAATACCACCCGTAACCCCTAACGCACCGCTCAAACACTCCTGGCGAGAGTGAGAGAAAGAGAGAGAGAGAGGGAGAGAGAGGGAAACGGAGAAATTCAGCATGTGCAGACACCCTCTATATGTATGTACACATATCTACATATACAGTCATAACTGGGCTGAAGGGCTGAAGGGCTGAAAGTAGTCTGGCAGTGGATTGGCCGCTCGCTAGCCGACAGAAGCGCATCGACACCAGTTGCTCGAGCCCCTAATCGCTCCAATTACCTATGGAAATTCCTGATTCATCGGCTCGTTTTCGATCCACTATCGTCGCTTTTCATGCTCCGACGAACATTCACTGCTGCTGTCTGCCTCCGCTGTCACCGCGTCCTTTTCGTCATTGCCCGCTTCGGCTAGACTTGATTTCCTATTTAGAAAAAACTGCTGGTTGATCAAATCCGTGATACCTTGGACTATGCGGAAAATACAGATTTCTTATCAATTCAGAGATCTAATTAACTAATAATACTTGGCTGATTTAAATATTTCAAAGGAATATTATGTTTGACTCTTCAACTGCGCAATTGGTCTGACATTCCGTTCTCTTCATGTGTAAAATTTTTGGAATCAACTTTTGTGTAGTTAATTTGATAAATATTCTAATACAGAGGAAATTATTTGTTATCATTGTAAATATCAGGACTAAAAGATGAGGCATATGAATTATTAAAAATATTAAAAATATTAAAATATTAAAATATTATAACTAAATATTTCTTCGTAATACCACCAATAATTTGTTACGTATACACTATTACGAATTAAAATAAACGACAATACATTAACCAAATAATAAAACAAACAAATAAATTGATCAGCATACAAATTTTGACGCCTTTTTCCGAAAATGGGTACTGATAGAGCCTCTATCAGAAATATGTCAGGTATCGCCGCGCAAGGAGTCGCTGACTAAAATTTACAGCATGCCACAAACATATTAAAGGAGTATTTATAAAGTTACAAGCAACTTCGGTTACCAGAAAAATATTTATAGGTTCTATCGCCAATAGACGATGACAGCAATTAAAGGATTAACTAAGTATCCTTTAAGTTATCCTATAAGTTAATTGGACGGATGCCTTAAGTGAGAAAAGGCTTTATTTAGAAACTAAATAAGTAAATGATAAAATAAAGGAAAAAACGAAAAGGAATGTTGGTTTGTGCCAAGATTAGACGTATTAGCGTGTTGTGAGTTGGGAGGAAGAAGAGGTTAATGGGTTAAGAGGAGATGGGAGAAGAGAAAGGGAGGAAGTGTGGGGTTGCTGGGGAGTAAGGAAGCAATCAGATTTTGGGTGTATCGGCATGCAGTTTTGCGGGAGTTGGGTCGCGGGAGTGATGCATCAATAGAAAGATGATCCCGAGTGCTCGGTGAAAGGGAGCGTAGCCTCCCTCCGGAGGAGTCTCCTTTGTGCAGGGACATGTCTGTCGCGATCCTCTATGCGTTTCGAGCGAAAAGCGAGGCTTCCCTCGCCGGGGGGGTTTTAAGTTACCATCGCCGTGTGTGGCGCCTCAGGTGTCTTCGATCCCTTTCATAGGCAAATACGCGATTCATAGCTTTCACGGCGCGCTCTGCTTGCTTGCTTGCTTGCTTGCTTGCCTGTCTGCCTGCCTCCGTTCCTCCATTCCTTCCTCCTCTTATTCCCACCAGTTACATATAATGCTGCCATCAACCGAGTACAAACATTCCTCGACTTACGTAAATCGATCGTTTTTCAATCCCTTAACACGTTCGGCGTCATGTCACTCATATTTGGGTGACACTCGAACATCTATTTGCAGCCATATTTATTTCGACAAAATTAACGTTAATAAACATTTGTAACAAGGTGTGGCGCAAGGGTTAAAAATTTGCAACTTTGGCGCCGAAAGTGTTAAAAAATTCGAAGTTATCGCCTGTCGGATTTCCTTTCGTTTCCCAACGTAATAGGATTATTTATCTGATCGAGGAGCATGCTGCGACTACGTTTACCACTGAACCTACCGACACTTTTTCTTATATCTGCACATATCCTTTTGAGAGCGGTCAATTATACCGGTAGTAGTGGGTTTAATCTTAAAAGATTGCACCATTTACATAATTCGGTAAATATATTTAAGTGCTACTCACGGGAAAATGAAGGAAAAACTTGTTTTTGTTAACTGAAATGCATTTCTTACCATCAAAGGATTGCATTTACTACGGCGGACATCGTAGAGCCATTACGACCCCGTAAAAACAATATCAAATAAAGGAGACTCCTGTCACTTATTTTAATGTTTAGGCGTGAAAATGAAGAGATGTTTGGTTTTTATTGTTGAAAATGTATTGCTTATCATCAAAGAGATTCATTCACGGTAGGGGTGGACTCTGAAATCGCATAAGAACCCCATGAGAATAAGAAAGTTAAAAATGTTACATGATTCAAGATACTATTTCCGTTCTTCTGGGAGAGTTTACGTGATACTCGTGTACTTTAGAGCTAATCAACTAAGAGTTGTTGTGGGTAAGCTCGCTCGCGAAAGAATTAACCACCAGGCCAGCTCCAATTAACTTATTCATGAGTGTCAGTCCGTCTAGAGTAAATGAACAAGTTTGCTAGTGTTCTTATGCTGTTTATTTGGGGTTTTATGGTGCTCCCCTATCTTGAATCAACTTTTTGAATGTCAATTAATGCAATCCCATAAAAACATGTTAAATTTCCTTCATTTTTGCACGAGTAGCACTTACATATATTTAACCACTCTTTAGTAAGGCTATTTGATTAAATGCGCATTCGTGTAATTTGAACTTCCTCAAGAAGAGGTTTGCCTCTCTCTATGTCCATTAAAGAAAATGTGCTTTGCATTCCGATCCCACTCTATTCTCTCCCGAGAACTCTTTGCATAGTTTTTCCGAAATTCAAATTCCTTTTCAGAATCCTGATGCTGGACCTTTTGACTTCATTATCTGTATGAACATTCACACCAGTTTATATGTATTCTATATGTAGTTTAGAATGATCTTAATGATAATTTCAGGATTCGATGTGTGAAAGTTACACAGTTCTTTATTCTGTATAATATCTTCACATTTTATTCACTGTCCGCTACTCAAAGCATAAAGTATAATAAAGTTAAAGTTTGCTTCAAAGAATCCTTCTCACTAATTCTATGTACGCTGTTAAGTAATAAAGTTCAGCAGTACCGATTTTCATTCACCGTTGGGCGCACCGATCTTCCGTTCAGTTCCTTTAAAGTAAATGTCTTTTCAATTCAGTGGAAAACGTGATTTTTAGAAAATCACGAATACAAGAAAGCCACAGTAATTCACTCTCTTACACTCAAATTTGAGTTTGTTACGAAGTATTGCAAAAAAGGTCCCAAAACACAAATTATTTGCAAGAATCAAAACCAAACTGCATCAGAGACTGCATCAAAAAACTGAAATTCATTGGAAAAACTCCAAAAACCAGTTATTAAAAACTGGTGAAAAATTGCAAAGCACTGTAAAGCTGTTAAATTAGAAAATTTCGTTCTGCCAATTGTAATTTCGAAATTAACCTCCTAATAAAGCAAGAAATGATTGGGTTGTTGTGGTGAAAAGTTGAGATTGGCTTCGTAAATCGAGAAACGGTTGGCTGGAAAAGGTAGAGGAATATTATGGGTTAATTAGACGGGGAATATCGGATATTACGGTTGCGGCATGTGCTCGAGCAGGACGAGGATGATGAGGTGGTGGAGGAGGTGGAGGAGGAGGAGGATGCGCACGTGTCGGTTGTGTGCGAGCAGGTGAAGCAAGCATCGAGATAGATAACGGCTGAAACAAATACGCGATGATTATAACATACGGGCTGACATTATCGGCGCGCGCCGAGCCGAGCCGAGCCGCGCCGCGCCGATTCGAACTTTCCATATTTCCCGGCGACTGCCAGTCCTCCGATTTATTAACACGCTACTCGAGCCGCTGCATCTAGATAGCTTTCCGAACGAGCCCACTGCTTTTCCCCATTCAAAATCCTCCCGGAAAAACAACCCACTCTGATAAACTCTATTCACTCTATCCACTTCATTTGCTTGGTTGAGCCTCTTCGCTTCTATTCAATTATAACCTCTATCGAAACCTCCCAAGCGTGTTTTATTCATTTCACGAGAATATCTCGACATTTATGACAAGTTGGCCAAAATCTAACTCTAGCCCTCGAAACTCTAAGGAACCAACGATCCTATCGGAACAATTTTTTTCTTTATTTCAGCGTTAGAAGCTCACATATAAGAGTTATATAGTTGTACGAGTTCGAGCAGCATGTTCATACATTTATATTATATTTTTTGAAACAGTTGCAAATATGCGTGACAGCCTGAATGTGGGCACGAGTTAGCCTCAGTTTCATATCCACTTTGAGCGCTTAATAAGCATGTAACAATTACATTCGCAATTTGTTATATGAGAATAATGACCAGAATCAATCAAGCCGACTTATTGAATGAATTTATTTACGTAGCGGTCGCATCTGTTCTGGTCATTTAGACGTGACAAGTTCTTAATTTAGAGTTCGCGCCACTACCAATTAGCCCCTGAATGAATGAGATTGTTCAGCACGCCAATCTATAACAGGTTTCTTAACCTCACCCGTATTTCTCTTGGAATTTTAATTCATTAAAAACAAGGAAAACACGAATGTGCAGCTTGTAGCATGCTTGTCTAGAATATTTTTGTGTTTTCAACATTTCGATGCATGTAAAAATTTGGCAGGAAACTCGGATACTATTACCCGAGATTTCGCCCCTTAACGGAAGTCTGCCTTTAGTGAAAGTTGATAGGGCACATGTCAGGAAAAACAAATGTTCGCTTTTTGATGATGGTGACTAATGTCTTCACGGCTCGATTATTTCGGAATAGTAGCACTACATCGTCATCCTAGGATCATTTAGTATCATGAGTGCATGTGCTCCTCTTTGACACGTGCCCCTATTTATAGTGACATGATCAAGCGATATTCCCATTTAGTCGATATTAGCCTTTCACTTAGAAAGTCATCGAATAATCGCATCACTTACCCGGAAGTTTGACTTGCAAACCTTTTTCACTATTCAGTGTCATTGTTCCTAGCACTTTATTAATCTAAAAATGTATTTTTTTTATTAGCTGATTCGGGTGCACAATTTTTCGTACGTAAGTAGAAACAGCAAGATCTTGGCTAAGTAGAATTACCTTCCTCATGAGTGGGCACTTTGAATATTTTATGGAGACAATGAAAAACTTAATTTTATTGAGAAATTTAAACAAATATCTAAATCAATTAATCATTGATATCACTGAAAAAATGAATTTTGTTACATTTCACCCGATTGGCTGTTAACACTAGAATTACGGAAGACTTACTTATCTGTACTTCGACCAAAGAAATATACACAAATTGTAGTAAAAATTCAAAAAAATTAGCTCTTGCAACAGAACATTGCACTCATTTTGATTGTTTGTTAAATTTAGTGTAACTCAAACGGAGCAATTTTAATGTGTTGAATTCATGCAAGGTTATTGGGCTGCATTCGTATTATCAAGTTTTAAACAGCATTTGCCAAGTGAAGGTGCTGATTTAAAAATTCCTTGATAGATATTCCGGTCATGGCGTCAAAATAGCAGGTTTGAATTAATGACTCATTGAGCCATGAAGCTCGAGAGCCTCTATCTCTCTAGGAATGAATCGATTGCTAGAGAAATGGAAATGGACGAGCGAGCAGAGTGGATCGAATCATTTCGATGACAGCAGGTTTATTTGGCTGGCATATGGTCGGATGGAGTCTGGACCAAAGGGCACGCGCCTCCAGTTGATTTAATTCGTCATCCGCGGTACTGGCATGACCAATCGATCCCACTAAAGTCATCAAGATTGGCGCATCCATTCTTCGAAAAGCTCCTGACCTCTCTCAGGTAAACAATCAAAAAGTGAACATTCCGTAAAAGCACCTGATTTTTCTTTTAATTCGCTAATTGCTTTTGAGAACAATTAACATCGTTTGTCAATGTTAGTAATTGATCACGATAAATGTGCAGCATTTCCTTTGGGTGAAACACAAGTAGTATATTAATATTAGATATGAATATCAATAGTCTGTAAGTCAAATTGATTGATTATTACTTTTACTTATAAAGTGTTATTAGCAAGTAATTCCATGATTTCGTAGATTGGAAAGGTTGTATAATATTATATAAAAGATGCAACTACGTATAATGGCAGATTTCATGCGATTACTAAACATTTTTAAAGAAGTTTGTAAAATTGAAGGATTATTTAAAAGAATCTTTAAACGAATTATTATTCTACAATGATTACTCTTAAACGTAAGATACGTAAAGATGAAGTGAATGAAATCACATGGTTAGGAGAAAGTAAATTGAACTGATGAAGGATTAAACGATGAACAAGGCAGGAGTAAGTGATGATGATGAAGGTTCTCCTCTTAGTCTTTAAATCCAAGCTAGACGCAGCAGATGCAATGACGCGTGTACCCAAGTGCACCGAGCACCTGCTCTCCAAGTTACAACTGCAAATAGTCCTCGCGGCAGCCACTTGCACTGCATTGTCTTGCACGCTTCTCTCCTCGAGGATAAACCATTTTATTCATCTTTGTTCAGAGTTTAGTTGACACCGCGCTATAAATATGAACAATCCTCCACGTGTCCTTAACAAACTCATATAAGATCATTTCCGCAATTACAGACTGTACAGGGTGATTCAGTTGCCTTTCAATCAAAACTCTTCTATCCAACTTTTACTAGACATCTAATTAATTTCATTAGTTAACAATAGACTGTATTAAATTATGTAGTCAGTTGGAGCGAATATTTTACCAAGTTTTAGCATCGCCTTCCTTTGAATGGCTAACAACGTAAGGAGACAATATTTTATTATAGTATATTTACAGGGGAATATTATATATAACTGGCTTCTGCAGGCTGAAATTTCATGTGCAAGTTAACATAATTCAAACATGTAAAAGTATAAATGCATAAAATATAAATTTCTAGATTATTTATAATGATTTTCTATGCAACAGTGTATGCTCGACAATGATGATTCAGAGGCAAGTGAATTACCCTGTACAAGCTATATGGTAAACTTTACTGAATTTTGAGGTCAAGGACAATTTCTCGATGATTTTTTTGTCGGATCACTGGCCATTCAAAAGTATGGAATCACCCTGTTGAGGTTCTAACATATCACTTTTCTCATCCTGTACATTATTCTCCGAACTGGTGAATTTATCATTGCTGGCAGTTTTGAGGAAATTTTCCCAATTTTCAATTTATTAACAAGGCAGAATTGTCTATGGAATGTAGTACAATGGAGCTTTCCAAGTAATTGAGTGCTAAATAGTAGGAAATGGGAGTAGTGAGTGGGGCACTCGTGCTATCTTAGAATTAGTGTTAATGTCGTGAAATTCGAGTAGAAAGCGTGTCGCGTACTTTGCATTTGAATAATCGATCTGTCTTTGCGTCACGCTTTGACCTTATTTAGCATAAGATGAACACGTAGCACGTGTCCTGGATATCAAAAGGGCACAATCAATCCTACTTGAGGTGCGTCTTAATTACTCAGGGCGGTGAAACGCATTTTTTCGTCTATTATTATAACTCTGTTTACTAATTTCATTTATACTCCCAGCAAATAGATACTACAAAACACTATTACATCCCAACAATTATTTCCAATCACAAGAGGGAGAATGCAATGCCTCCGTAAGTCTGTCACCTGCCAAAGAAAGAACTTTTACATAAACAAATTCACTATTTAAATATCCTAATAATAAACATTATTACACAACTATTAAAAATATCTTTACAAATGAATAATTGGAGCTCTGCCATTTTATATCCTAGCCTTAAATGCATGGGACACGTACAGGGTGAGTCACAAGCCATTGAATCACCACCAAAAATTGGATATTTTCGAAGGCCAAAAATATGGGGAAAAAAAATGTTGAGCTGGGGCTCTGAAATTTATATCACATCTTCCTTGATGCAAGGGGTGACTCCCCACCAAATGTCAGCCCCGGAAAATGTCGGCAAGTCCAAAAAATATGGGAAAGACTAGCAAAAATTCCGAAAAAATCGAACTTTAAAGGCAGTTTTTTTAGTGTTTTCGATAGGAATCCGGACTTTTTTCGACGGATTTCTTGTTTTCTAACCGTTTCCTTCATAAACAATCGATTCCTGAAGAAAAAAACCGAGTTCGGGGACCTTCGAAAAATCGTGAAAAAATCTGAAGGGGTACCCCTTAAGAAAAATTTGCCGAAAAAAAAATTTTGAACTAGGGCTCTGGAATTTTTATGGTATCTTCCTTGATATAAAAAAACATTACCCACCAAATTTCAGTCCCGGGGAAGGTCGGGAAGTCCCAAAAAAAAAAAACGTTAAAAATTAGCAAAAATGGACTTTTCTGGACGGTTTTTCGACCCGTTTTCGTTGCAAATTCGGACTTTTTTTTCACGGATCCTTTACTCTCTATCCACGCCGATACGAAAACAATCAAAATATCCCGGGTTCGGCCGATTGTGAGAAACTTGAAAAAATTGACCATTTTCGAGGGTCGAAAATAGGTGAAAACCTAAACTTTGAGCTAGAGCTTTGAAATTTGTATCACTGTCTTCCTTGACGCAAGGGCACATTCTCCACCAAATTTCAGTCACGGGGAAGGTTGGGAAGTCCACTAAAAAAAATAAGGGCTAGGAGAGTACTGATTCAAAGGCAAGTGAATCACCCTGTACAAACTGCTAGAGCTGTTTTGATACCTAAAAAGGATTAACAGGGATTAATAAAGCTTACAAGAGCTTCTGGAGAGACACATAATGATATAAATAGAGAAAGGTAGAGGTGAGTGTGGATGGTTGAATGAAGTTGATATCAACTGGTGGCAGGGAAAGGAGCAGCATCGAAGGGCTGTCGAAGTCTTTCATTAAGAGGCGATCGAGGGTGGCGGAGGGCGATGGGTAGGGTAACGGGTGCGGTGGGGTGCGGTGGGGAGGAGCGGTGCTCGTTCGTAGAAAGGTGTATGGGGCTAGCGAGGGGTATGCAGGCTCGTCCCTTTTAGCGCGTATTTAACGCTGGCATTCAGTTTCGCACAATAAAGCCCTTTGTGGGGTATCCGCTTACCCGGGGCACGTCGTGCGCGTGCCAAAATGAAAAAACCGCAAACCGACGGCGGCGGCGGCGGCGCCCTGGTGCCCTTTCTGCGGCACTGTCCTCTCTCTCTCCTCTCCTCTCTCCTCTCTCCTCTCTGCGGCGAACCTTCACATAGCCGAGCCCTTTTGCGGTTAGGTTGCCACACGATATTCTTCACTCTCGCCACCTTCCTTCCTCCCTTTCTTCCTTTCTTCCTCCCTTCTGTTATTGCTCCGCTTCCTTTTAGCCTTTCCGATTTCACCGCCACACTCTGATAGTTCGATTTCCATTCTCTTAAATCGCGTAGAAAACCATTCATCTTCGAGGGAGCATTCTAGTTTTCTTGACTAATGTGTTTGTCAACTTTCTATGATATTGAGTTTTTATTGTAACTTAATTACATATAGATAGAACACCGCAGTGGTCTAGAATGCTAATTTTTGTCAAGTCAATGAAAAGCTGATTTGATGAACCGATTCAAGCAGTTAGTACTATCAATTGAAAAAGTATCAGGAGACAATAAAGTTATTCTAATTCGCTGGAAACATTTGAATCGTATAACCTGGTGCAATATTTTGCTGCCTACTCTGAGTTTACTGGAGAGATTTTCCATGTAGGCGTTAAGGCACATCTGTTGTATCAAGATCGAATGACGTAAACCTTAAGGATGGAAAGGGCGAGCGCTTTTGAAAGAGATTTAAAAAGATGGAAGTTGGATTTGTCCTCCTCGATACTATCTTTCCGCAGATGTCGGAAAACTTCTCTTTCACTGGAATTCGAGACGATTAACTTCTCTCCTGTAAATCGTTTAAGTATTCCAATCCTGTTTATACTGCCGCGAATTAAGTAGCAACACTTTTCTTGAAAAATCTATATTTATGCATCCCGCATTAACAGCAATTATCATCAGTCGCATCATATTATTAGTCCGGGTTAACAGATTATTTTCAGTTTGTACAAGTTATATTGTGCTAATATGTTAGATATTGCTATTTGAGAATCAATTTGCTGTAACGTATTTAACAGTTGCGGTAATTGGTATAAGATTTCACAGAACTTACTTAATATCCCCAAAGTTATTGACATCTTAAGCAACAAAGTTTTATAGGCGAGTGTATAATATCAAACATTGTTTTTTCGTCACTTAAATACTTAGATGTATCTCTCAGTCAAATATACTTTTACTATCGGCGATTGATTAATTCTTCTTCATTGCAATTCTCTCTTTTCTCTGCATCTTAAGACAAACATGAGTAATTATAAATGATACGTCTGTATTATTCCCATAATGTGTTTTACAACATAGTCTAGTAACACGAATTATTAGGTATATCTTTAGACGAGGGCAATTGGAACTCGTAGAGACTCATATAAGTTCAGCAATTGGAACTTATGGTTTAAAGGTTAACTATGAAGTGTACAGGATGATTCACTTGCCTCTGAATCAGTACTATCATTATCCCACTTTTTACCAGATGTGTCTGTAAATTATCTTATGTGCGTTATATATGGAATTACTTCTTAGTAATATTTATCCGTCTCTAAGTTTGCGATAAAATCGACAACAACTGAAACTGAGCTGATTAATGGTTCGGTAACGACTGAACTGAAATGGTTAATTTTTTAGGTAAACTATAGGCTACAAAATATTCTAGTATTTATCACTTATATTATGCTCTGTTAAGATTAACTTCAAAGGAAAAGAATTGCTTTGAAAAGAAAATAACAAGTTGCGCTATACATTGTAAAATTTTACTAATAAATTGACCGATTTTAAACTTCGATTGTACAATACACTTCTTTTTTTCGCTTTTGTCAAAAATAAAATGCTAAATTTGTAATTCCCTTATTATTGCTGAAACGTCACTTTCTGCATTTTGTTTTTGTATTGCATTAATAATTAGCTATACCCGAGTCGCAGAAATATAGCTTTTGTTTCATAGTCATTTAAATAAACAGCCGATACTGTTAGCCTTAACATACAGAGGAAATGTTAGCCAGGTGAAACCGACTAGAACAGCTGTCAAATACACCATTTATGTACAGTTGTGAGCAAAAGTAAGTAGACAAATAGTGGATATAATTATGGCAAAAGTTTATGCGAATAATATTCTTATTATATACCCAATTTTTTTATCTTGTATCCTTATCTTACATAAATTTGTACTTAGGATTCGAATGTACCAGCAAAGATTACATTGCCAATCCTATAAATAGTATATCACGACATTTGGGGGCAATAATACTAAATGAAAGAAAGCAACACTAAGAACTAATTATTAATTATTTGAAATAACGATTGTCTGTATCACGTGTGCAATAATATATTGATTTATTTTTATTCGTATAGCATTGGCTGGCTTATTCACCAAACATACTTCAGGTATACACCTATGTAATTAATAATAACAACTATTTAAATCTATATAACGTAAGGCTACAAAAGGAACAAAATTTAAGTCAATAATAATATTATTATTCTGCGCAAATCTTTATCAGAACCATTTCTACTCATGATTCACCTAGTTTTGTTCTCGAGTGTATGATACAAATTGTTGGATAATTTATAATGATCCTGTATGAAGGGAAAGGGAAAGGGGTAAGAGCATTAGCCTGTCGAGAGATAAGTGTTAGAGGGGAGGGTGGCGATAGCGCAACTAAGGTTCCTCATCGATGATTCCTCGAGGAACGCTGGACTGTGTTCTCTAGGCAGGAGGAAGGCTCGTGGCCAATTCTGCAGGTCTCTGCTTCGAGCTCGATGCTTCAGGGTGTGCGGTGGCGATATTTTTATCGGCTAGGAGGAGCGTGGCACTGCCGCTGACACCGTCGCGTCGCGTCGCGTCGCGTCGGCAGGTGCTAGGTGCTAGGCCCCGTGTGGTAGTAGTCTATTTGCGTACGTATTCTCCTCGCTTCTCGTCTCTTCTCTTCTCTTCGCTTCGCTTTGGCCCCGCTCACTCCTTCTCCTCCTCCTCCTTCTAGTTGCGCACTGTCTCACTCTCTCTCTCTCTCTGTCTGCCCGACAGGGCCGTTTGCATGCGCGCGGGCGCGTGGCCGTCGGCCGTCGTCGTCGGCCAGGCCGTTTGTGTATTTGAGACACGTTGCCGGCCACCGATGCGGGCTTATTACTGGCACGAGCCAAAGCGTGCTCCGTCTAGGACCCCATTTTTTCAGCTTTTCGGACTTACAACTTGTCAACTCGTTCTGCCCCGTCTCACCCCCCCACCTACCCCGTCTCACCCCGTCCCCCCTCCGCCGAGATATCGCCGCTCTCCTCTCTCCTCTCTCCTCTATTACGCCGCCCTCTCGCTTCACGCTCATTCCACTTCGCCTCACCAATCCTTTAACACCTGGTTCTTCCATTTACCTCGACTTTTACAGCCTTCTCATTCTCGCTCTATTAACCGATCTTCGACACTCACTCACTCACTCACTCACTCGCTCAATAATATTTAAACAGGCATACGGATTTCCTTTATCGCGTGAGTTGACACTGAAATCTGTTCTCAATTTTTAATGTTTTTTTTAGATTGTACTTAATGATACCATTTCCTTCTCTCTTTTTGGGGACAATATTTCATCGTTGTAAAGTGTTTATTTAACCGATTGCTTAGATGTTGACATTAATGGAGCACGTTTTGTATTATGGTATGTTATAATAATTATGATTTTTCGAGGTGCGACATAGCTAATGTTGCATCAGTATCTCATTGAAGAATTTATTACTCCCGAATTTATTACCCATGGACATTTCGGAAGCAAATAATGTATTATACTTGTACCATATTATGTTAAAACTTGTTATGTAGGATAAATCTAAATACATAATCATCTATTCTCTAGTCAAGTAAGTACTTAAAGTTCCGCACGGCAAAGTGTTTTGTTTTATTGAATTTTTAATTAATGTGGCATAATGCTTTGAAACAAATATATTTTATAGTAAATAATTAACGAAACAACGAAACAGCAAAGTACATCTGGACCGTTTATTGTGAAAGTGATGTAAGTCCATTTGCAGCCAAAACACATTCATAAATCAGTAGAAACATTGTCAGACTTGATACAATTAATCTATATTTTTTCATTGACAGATATGGTAACATTTAATTTTCTCAAAACAACAGAAAATGAACTTACACTATTTTCAAAATAAACGGTCCGTCTAATGAATGTATCTTATACACAAAGCCTCATTATTAATGCTAGTTTCTCCAAAATATTTATAAAATCTTTGTAAAACTGGTATTTTGTTATTTTAAAGTGGGACTTTGTATTAATAAAAGATATTATCGTGCTAGGTTGAATGTAAGGTAAGGTTCGGTGAGGCAAGTTCCTTTGTGGCGGCGTGAAGAGGGGGGATGAAGAGGAAGGTCGGGGGTGGTCGGAGTATCTGATGGTGGTGAGCGGCGGGGGGTGGAAGGGAATGGCAGTCGTTGGGCCGAGTGTGCGATTGCAACCCCTTACCAAATAAATAATTCGTAATCGGCGCTTTCATCTTGCGGATGCGCGACAGGATCTTCGACATCTGCCCAAACTTTTGAACGACTCACTTACACCGATAATTTACGAGAACTCCTGTCAAATGCTTACCAACAACTGCTTATAATTCTAGCTAAGTATCTTGGGACCACCATCATTCCTACGCCAGTTATTGACATAATCGGGGGATGCGGTAGTCTCCCGCCAAGTATAGCAGTTTTTTCAACCATTTACCCTGGAAATGACACTAAATTATTATAATTAAATAGGAAAGCTTTAGATATTAGTTTCAGTCTTACCACTACTTTTACTATTCTTTTTTACTTTGCAATGAATCCCACACGCGCTAAAGTTTTCAACATAAGAGCTGCGCGTTAAAATCAGGAAGCTTTCAATAAAAACTTTGCATTTTTCTATGGTATTTGGATATTTTTGGAAAACTTAATACACAAAGCAATCCTTTACAAAATACAAGCTATTAGTTGCCGTTTTTTTCTTAGATTTTACTATATGATTTCATAATTTAATTTCGAGGAAAAATCGCGCGTTCCATAAATTTCTACGCTATGACAATACTATGATAATACTATGCACTAAGTACTGTATATATGTTTTGGCACAATTTGAATGAGCACTGTTAAATTTTTAATTGCAGCATCATATAAAGTTATTAAATTGGGAAGTTAAATCCTTGGCACCTTTTTTATGGTTCTAATATTTTTTGTGGACAATTGAACACTTCGTTAATTTTGTTGCTTACATTCTCCACGATATATGTATATATGTATATGTATCAGCTAATAGGTTAAAGCAACAGGATTGCTATATTTATTATAGGATCATGAATTTTCATAATCAATATAGTTACCGCCGACAATAAAAACACTTCTGCATCAGATATATCTAATAAATTTTCGTACACAAAGTTAAAAAAAGCAAAATTATAGGAATAAAGTGGCAACTGTTGTTCAGCAATGGGCAATGTTAAAAATCGAAATAACAAATATGTCGGTGTTCTGTTCTCATGGTTGAGAAAACGTGTGAATTGAAGAGGAAGAGTGGAGATTCCATTGCGGGAAAAGTCAGTCTGATATTCTCGTCCGTCATTTCAGTGACTGCTGTGGCAGTCGGTTGGTTGGAAAGCGAGACATTTCGCCGGGAACTCCTGCTACATTTCTATCAAGAGTTCTCGAAAGGAGCGCGCTCAAAGGTGTCTCGAAGGTGTCTCGAAGGTGTCTCGCAACGAGCGATCGCTATCGAACAGCACCGCGTGAAAGCATCCAAATAATCGAACCCCGGCGGCGCTCTCTTTTGTACCACCACGACCACCAAAGAATTCCACGAGGGTCAAAGGGGACACCCTGCGACCTACACTCCTCCACTCCTCCACTTCTCCACTCCCGGATAGCTCAACTGGGAACGAAAGAGCCAAGAAACCGGCTATTTTCCGAATTTATTCCTCGTCATTTCTATCAAATACCTAACCCACACCAAACAGTAGCGATGTAAACATTCTCAATCCATGCCCCATTCATTTCTTTAATGCTAACTGTTCGATTAAACTAGAGGGACTTGATATTAACACTATGTTTACGGCAGCCATCATTTTGACGGATTTCAAAATTACGAAAGCAATTGTTACTAAGTTTTTCCCGTATTTTATGCCAAGAATTATTTATGCAATCCTAACAGATTCAATTAACTTATATTATGCCTGTGAAAATCGTAATTGTGTTTAAATTGAATTAATCGTTTTTTTACAAGAAAATACGTGCTTTCCTTTACCGGTTAATTTGTTCGTAAACTTAGTGTTAAGGTAGATGTTCTATACAAGAGGACTTTGCAATTCGTATTCACCGTGTGTTTGAGAAATAGTAAAAATTAGGGAAAGTTTCATCCATCGGTGAGTAACCTGTTACATGCACAGTACAACTAAATGGCTCGAATGAATTAAAACCCGTCAAGATAAATCGATTCAAATTATAAGTCAATACTGCCACAATAGTCATTAAAAACTCGAAAATCTCTAAAATGCCTATACTAAATCCAACTATCGCGGTTAACTTAAACCTCTATATAATTAATCGCCATTCTGACTCGTAAGAAGTTCTCCGTAAAATGGGTTGCTAATTCTCTAGAAGGGAGGTAGAGCAACGACTAAATGAATGAGTAAATAAGTAAATAAACAAGAAATTGAAGGGGAATGGTAGATGATGGTCGTGGGTGGGTGAGGAGGGTGGGGAGGTAAAGGGAGGGTGTTCTATCGAAAGAATGGTGAATGGGATCGACGTGGGAGAGCTGGGAAGAGAAGTGAAGGAGAAGAGAAGCTCTCTAGGATGTTGAGATCGCGATAAATCAAAGATAGGGAGGCTGAAGGAAGGAAAGCATCGGAGAAACTAGCGAGTGGTGTGGCGCGGTGTGGCGTGGCGCATGAAAAGGCAAAATGAAAAGGGCACGCTCTGTTGTGACTGGGGACGATAATTTGTCCGGCTAGTGTGACAGTTCGCGGGCTTCGCACCAGGGAATTTTCTTCTCAGGCGCAGGGTGCGCAGGGTGCGCAGCCTCCGCTCCTCTTCAGCCTGGAAGGATCTTCTTCCTTTTCAGAGGGGATAGCAGGTTCCCCTTATTCCGGACAATCAGCGCATCTGCCTAGTGGATCTTTCACTCGGTGCATCTCGAGGGGACACTATTGCACAGGTGCACCCATCCGACCACTCTCCAATCTCCTTCTCATTCCGCCACGCTTCAATACTACTCCTTTATCTTTAGATTCTCATTTTCCCCCTCTCCATACCCATCAATCCTTTACCTTCCCTTCCACTCGGCCTTTAATGCTACAACATTATTTCACACATTATACCAACTATCCTATCTTCTACCTTCTGATTGTAGCAGAAGGCAGGCATATCAGTAGCCACTTCAGTTTTGCATATTGGTAGCTACTTCATTTCAATAAAGCGGTGTTTCAAAAACAATCTTTCTCGCGAATATTATATGCAATTTAGGAGTGCAACTCAACTTCACGCAACTATATATAAATCCACCCAAACTATAAGCTAGAAAATAATCCAAGATTTAACACTTATCCGGCTGTTGCAAAAGTAATTCTAATATTTTATGAGGAATGGTAAATTGCTTTATACATGGTCAAATGAGATTAGCGACAACCTATTATTCTTTACATCAATTTATTGATAACTAAAGACGGATAAGCGATAGCTTATAGATAGCACAGTGGATAAAAACATTATTGACACAGCCAGTACTTGTAGAATAAACTTTCTTAAGAAAGAAAAATAGGACACTTTCTTACTCAGGAAAATATATTTCTATTTCAAAAGAAGATTTTTGTCCATAAAAGAATATGTTCGGGTAAACTCAGAGAAGGTGAGGTGAAACTATTTATAGGGAGAGCAACGGCAAAAGATGAGTTAAGTTATCAGGAGGAAAATGAGATGGCAAACTAAGGATATAATATATGAAGGGCGGTGGCTGGAGTAGTGCAGGTTGCGTCGAGTGGAGTCTGCTGGGCGATTATTTCGCGGTTTTTCATGCAATTACCAACGCCAGGTGAATCCGGCCGGCCGGCGTGAAAAAATGCTCATTCTCGTTCATACATACATACATAGCTATAGCTATCTACAGGCTAGTCGACAAGCGGTGGTGCAGTGGCGCGGCAGCGCGGCGGCGCGGCGGCGTCGACTAGAAAAATATCGCAGCTGCCGAAGACTTACACTCGCCTGCCCGAAGCCACTGGCAGACTTTCCAATCCGGACCTTGGATTCCGACTCTCCTAACGTCATTTCTCAGAGCATCGATCCTAACAACCTATCAACCACACGGTCAAACTTATTTTACCTCTTTTTATTTCTTTACATAGAATAGATAGTTGGTGAACAAGTTCTTCTACTTTCACTACCTTTCAAATCTTCGCAATAATTAGAAATACACATTTCGAACTTTTAACTCTTTAGATTTCATTAATGAACTGTGAATTGATATGTTTCGAAGGTGAGCGAAGAAATAGTCGTTTGCCAAACTGCAATCAATGTGTATGAAAAGCTAACAATGAATTGTATACCTTTTGGCTCATGGTTAAATGCTCATAAAATATAGTACAGGGTGAATCTCTTGCCTTTGAATCACCACCAAAAATTGGATATTTTCGATGGCCAAAAATATGGGGAAAAAAAATTTTGTGCTAGGGCTCTTAAATTTATATCACGTCTTCCTTGATGCAAGGGGAGACTCCCCACCAAATTTTAGCCCCGGAAAATGTCGGGAAGTCCAAAAAATATGGGAAAAACTAGCGAAAATGCCGAAAAAATCGAACTTTAGAGGCAGTTATTTAGTGTTTTCGATAGAAATCCAGACTTTTTTCGACGGATTTCCTGTTTTCTATGCATTTTTATTCATAAACAATCGATTCCTGAAGAAAAAACCCGAGTTCGGGGACCTTCGAAAAATCGTGAAAAAATCCGAAGGAAAAACCTTAAGAAAAATTTGCCAAAAAAAAAATTTGAGCTAGGGCCCTGGAATTTTTATGATATCTTCCTTGATGCAAAAAAACATTACCCACCAAATTTCAGCCCCGGAGAAGGTCGGGAAGTCCACCAAAAAAAATAGGGGCTAGGAGAGTTCTGATTCAAAGGCAAGTGAATCACCTTGTACACGTTTTAAGAAATAATCGAAGAAAGCCCAGCCCAGCCCAGCAAGAATAGTAAGTGTATACCAAATTTCAGAACAGATTTAACATTAACCTGTTCACTAAATATTTACTTTTGACCAAATTCTCCAGAAAAATACCTTTGTTCACCAAATTTAGTAGTACTTTAATACTTTCAGATTAAATAGGGTCACACGTTTGGAGAACAGTTACTAATTTTGGCGTGTAAAACTTAATTTGATGAACATTTAAATTTGTTCCCAGAATTAATGGCAGTAGAATTACACATAACGACGACAGCGCTAAATGCGTTCCATTTTCTAAACAGTTATCTGCAATCTTCCTAGAACTGTATCGAACAAAGTGAGCTGCTTCTTTTTTAGAGGAGTTTATAGCTGGCTTTCCCATACAAATATGATTGGACGATGGAAACAGATCTGTTCTTTTGAATGTTCTATGCGAGAGGAGTGGGGGAGGGGGCAGGCATTGGAAAGGGTGTTACTCCGTTTGAGGAAGAGAAGAAGTTGGTGGGCGAACTGGCTGGTCTTCGATATGGGTTATGCGATATGGGATGGTGGTGGCGGTGTGCGCTGCGCGCGTAAAAGCAGTGCACTTGTCTTATCTGATCCCACGTTTGCCGCGACAGATTAATGTGGGATCAGGTCAGCAGCACCGTCGGCGAAGAAGTTAGTGGAGCCTTTTATAAGTAGCATGATGGATCACTAATATGGGCCCGCTCGCACCTGAGACCTCCGCCAAGAAAGAGGGAAAGAGAGAGAAAGAGAGAGAAGAGGGTGGATTTCTTTATTGTAGGAGATCGCTATTGGAGGCATAAAGCGCGCGACAGCTTCGATTTCCCTCTGATTCTTCTTTGGAAGGGGGCCCCGCTGGAGAAAAGAAGTTGTCCGGGAGAGTCTCTCACTCGCGGATTCCCAGGCGATTACATCTGTACGAAAAGGTTAGCTGGACCAACGTCAGCCGAGCTTTGTTCGAGAGTTATCCTCTATCGGGACGGGAGCTCTCCCTTTCTCCTCCTGGCCGTCTTCTTTTATCGGCGAGGGGAGTCAACACACAACACGCACAACACGCACAAGAAGAAAAACCTCCCTACTCCGATCCCAGACCTGCTTCTACTATCCGAACAACTCAATGGGCCTTCGATATACCTCGCACCTACCACCTACTACAATTCTCTCACCCTCTCACCCTCCCCCCTCTCCATCAACCTCTTTTTATCCACAGCGCTTAACTCAATACATTTTCCATTAAGCATTATTATTTAATCATCATCATTTCATTACTCTTACATTGTCAGCCTGAAATTATTTGAATTTTGCCTTAATTTTAGTTATTATTATTGTATGCTTTTCAGTAGATTTACTGGTACGTGTTGGAAATAGAGTTCACAAATGAACTAATATTATCATACTATATTAGAGGTCATACCTCGCCGTTAATAATTAACGGAAATGAGTCAATAAATTGACACGGAAAGAAACCCAATCCTTGTTCTTTATTGAGTTGTTACTAATTCCCTATTTTATCGTTAGCTCTCCGATCCATTAGCTCCAAACAATACGTACTGTACACTACCTTTTACTGATCGTTCTTGTAATTTTATAGATGCCTTAGATTTGAAATCTGTTTCAAATAAGTTCCAATTTTGATGAAAGAAGTAGAATTTGAGTACAAATATATATGTTAGGGATATAGAATAATTATAAATTATCTAACAATCGAAATTGTACATCATTATATTCCTCGATACTCGCCTGTACCCTTTATATTAAATTATATGTGTTATATATAGAATCTAACATTAAATATAATATACAGACATACATCCAAGAAATGGTGGGGTACCACAGAACTAATTCAAAGGCAAGTGAATCACCCTGTGCAGCACATAATTAACGCTTAAGCCCTTTTGGAGTGACCATCAACTACTCTTCATAAGTTCCAATTGCTCGTGTACAATGATATTTCTACTAATACGAGTGACGATAGTAATAATGGAGAAATATCATTTATATAACAGCTCATATTTATCTCATGAAGTAGGAAAACAAGAGCATAATGGGAAGAAATGAATGAATGGTGTGTGGAGGGGTATGTTTGAGCGTCAAATAAATGTAAGTAATGAGAGGATAAAATAGAAATGAGGGATCAAGCGGGATCGATATTACTTAATCTTGTAAATTGTGAGTGCAAGTGGAGCTTTAATTTGTGAAGAAGATGCGCATCGGCGTGAGGGGCCGACATAAGAGACCGAAAGTGAATGAAGAGCTCAAAGTTGGCCGAGAAGGTCGATGCTTATTCTGGCGAAGAGGGGAGCGCAAGGAGGAAGGAGGAAGGACAGGTAGTCCTTTTCCGGTAGGTAGGCCAGTACCACCGCAATCCCCAAACCGGCTACAAAACGTTTTATTTACGCCGCGCGCCGCCTTTCTCCTCCTTCATTCTTTTCTTCCGCCTAATTCTGTTTTCTCACACCTCGCCCTTTCCACCTTCCTATTTTCACAACCTGCTCCCCACCACTCACCTTCACCCTTCACCCTTCACCCTTTACCCTACCGCTTTAGATTTCGCTCAGCTCTGCCTTTTCCCAACCCACCCAGACCATCACAACCCGACTTTTATCCGACTACCATTTTTCCGACAAGTCGTACTTTCCCATTCTTTTATCTTTAACTTTCTGGAAAAACTGATATAACACACTATTTATATTGTTGTTGCCATGAGAATTTTATAATGCTTGTGATACATATGGACAAAAGTCAAGATTACATGTATAGTGGTCGACCGCTTCATCGTATTTATTTATATTTAGATTAATATTTATATACTCATGCTTTAATATATCTTTGACAACATGGAACACGTTTCTTTAATGTCGCATCAAAAAGGAGGAAGCTATCAATTCATGTCGTACATTTATTTTGTCCTATTTTACCAATAACAACTTCGCGACAAATGAACAGATCGGAATAACACCTGTTCACTTCCCGTAGTGGAAGTTTTCGAGATAATTCCATTGACAAACATTTTCGAATTTGTTTAACACTAACTATTGTTAACAGGAATACTTGCCACACTATTTTCATTGTATGTAATATTTTATACGTATTTAGTGAAATATTTAATTTATGGCTGATAGTAAGTTGACTGTTGCAATGTAAGGTGTATTTTAGTGTCAACTTTAAATCCAATTAGTACCAAAAATAATACTAACAAGTGAAAACGGATCACTCGCATTTAGGTTTGATGTACAAGTTGCAAAGTTATTTGTATCTAATACTAACCAAACGGAACTAACCAAAACAACGCGTTTCTCAGTAGGATATTGTAGGAGCACTGAATGTGCCCTTTTGAGTTTGAGGGAAATTGGTAGAAGGGTGAAGTAGAACGTTAGCTATAAGAGTCTGCCAATAGTATTCAGTAAAATATTTATCCTGTGGCGTTTCCGGAGAGGATTTGCTCTTCATTGATAGTGTAGGATTGCTAACGAGAGAGAGAGAGACTGCGAGCAAATGGTGAGCGAATGGTGAGAGAATGGGATGTGCGATTGTGAATGCGTGTGACTTTCTTTATATGCATTTAGAGTCAAAAAGTCGTCGAGCATGTGGTATGATCGACAGAGTGTATCGGGATGACTGGGATTGGTCGAAAGGTAAGACCCGAAAAATAAGTGTGATTGGCGAGTGAGTGGCTCAGCGAAAGTGTATATAAAAGGTGCGAATCTGAATGGCGTGAGACGAGACGAGACGTGTTATTGTGTCGTGGTCGAAAGCGAGGGCGTATGAAGAAGCAGAGTGCGAACCTGTGAACGTTACGAAGTGTATGAGAAAACGAGTTTGTTCCAATAAAGAGAGAACAGAGAAATTCCTAGAATTAAGAGAGAACTGAAACATCCTACAATTGATACTCAACAATAGCAAAATTACAATTACAACGCATGGTTTTATTAGAATAAGCTTCTGCCGAAAGATCCTTCTCAATTTGTAGCGCAGCATGTCAGGTAACGGAAAACAAGTGTACGATGATTCCATACAAATGATTGTAATGTAGAAGACCTCCGAGCAGGAAACTAGTGATTCCCATTTAATGAAATCAAAAATGCGAAAGAGAAGTCTTGACTTGTGATAGGCGGGATTGTAATGGAAGAGTGAGAGTTATTATAGTTGGCTTGTAACTGTCTCTTTCTAGATATGTGTTGAATGAAGGTGGCTTTCTGAGATGGATTATTTAAGTGGAAGGAGAGCAATGCGTCTTGGGGGAAATATGCAGGTTGGATTGTATCGATGATAGGTTATCTAGTCGCGGGATGTTGAGAGATTTGCGTGCGAGAGAAAAAAGCGGCGAACAAGGATTACACGGCGGAGTTGGCTGGGCGGTGAATGCAGAGGACGATAAGCATCTCGAGGAGATTCAAGGACACCGGGGCGACCTTCGCTCTGTAATTTATTGACCGGTTCTCACTACGGAACCCACCATTATCACCGAGATTCGCGTTAGCTTCGTCTTCGCGCGTACCGTCCTCGGAAAAATCCGCGCTTCCGCTTCCTCCCCTCGTTTCCCCTCCCCACCATTCTCAGAAAGGAAATCTTCTCACCCTGATTGGAAAGTGGTAGTAAATTGTTAAATTGAATAGTTCACAAAGGAATATCTTTTGATTCTCACTTCGGTTAGAATTGGTAGTTTACTGTTCGGGTGATTATTCGGCAGTGGCCCTCTAAGGTGACCGGATCGGGCTTATGCCCGGCTAACATATTATTTCTCTCTCTTTTTAGGAGAGAGACATACAGTGCCTAATAGCGCCCAGTTCAAACCCATCATGCTACCTTTCATTGATTCCTACAGGATTTCAACAACCCTTAACCAGCCACCCAAGCATTATTTCTATCTGAGCATTCTTGCAAATATGAAGAATGTAAATAAAAAATCATAGAAATATTTTGAGTTTCATTCTTTCCCTCTGGTATTATTATTTTCATAGTTTTCTACACATCTTACTTGAATCATTAAACAAAGGACTTGAAGGTCCCTTCTTTATGTAATATACTGTACATTTCAATCTATTTTCAACAAATATTTACATGACTTTCATTTACAACTAATTCCCTATTGGAAATCAATACAAAACAAAGTATACAAAAGTTGTGGTATCCCATTACAATTGTCAGATGTCTACTGAGGATTTGCTGCTACTGTAAAAGCAAATAAACTTGAGGTTCTAGGAAGCTGTTGGTAGATGGATAGAGTCATAAAGGAATAGGATAGTTCCAACGACTTTCGCATAATATGGTGGAGATGAAAAGCAAGGGAAGGACAGCTTTGGCGGATGGAAGGGCTGGATGGAGCGCAGCCCTCGAGTGAGCGGGCGAGCGAGCGATCCCAGTCGAGAGTTGAAAACATATTTCCGTGAGAGGAGGATCCTTTAATTGGGAGAGAGAATCGAGGATCCCGTTTCAAATGGGGCCATTGTCCGTGAGAGCGGCGCGGTGGAGAGGAGAGGAGAGTCGAGCTTGACTCGATCGGGCAAAGGATAGAGGGAGGCGAGGCGAGGCGAGGCGAGGCGAGGCGAGGCGAAGGGCACGTGGCCGGGCTAAAGGGATTTTCATAGGGACCAAAGCCTTTCCCAATGATGGTTATCCTCGAGGAGGAGTGCGGCAGGTCGCCAATGCCACTTCCATTGTTGTCCGAACGTAACGCGGTTACGTTTGCCAGCCGCATTATTCTTCCCTGCCACAATGGCTATGTTGCATCGATATTCATAGGATGTCTTCTCCTCGCCTCCTCCCTGCCACCCTGCTGCCCTTCCGTCCTGCTGTCCTTCCTCTTTCCCGCTCCAATCCACAGGACGACTACCGGAGGCGCGTGCTGCCCAATGATCCAGGTGATGCCAGGCCAGGCCAGCCCAGCCATGTCCACCCGTTTTCCTTCCTTTCTTCCTCCACTTCTCTCCAGCTTCCTTTTTCCCTACAGCCTCTTCCAATAAACAAGTCCGCTCCCTACATTCAATATTCATTGCACCCCAAAGATCGTTTCTTATAATTCACGCAATTTCGCAATTATTTCTGACTTTTAACAAAGAAACCCAAGTATAAAATAATAGAAAAAATGTTGATTCCAAACGGGCTGGTATTTCTTAAACATATAAATGTTTATTAATGGTTTCCAATTTACAATTTCGAAATTCAGTAGTGAATGTAATATAAAATTATAACTACAGTAAAGGTACTAAAACTATTTGAATAAGTCAGTGTACAGTGTGAATAAGAACATTTAGGAGGAGCCTGCAAACATTCAAAAACATTGACACGTAAACAAGGACGCCAAGTAGTAGTTTCATTCCCATCACAAATGGTTTCTTCATTTCGTTGTCCAAAAAAGATATAAATTCCCCGCAAAATTGTTGTATATTCATTAAAACTTCCCCACGAAAATTGTAATACTCGATGTAAAGCACAAAAATTGCGGATTTAATCAACTACTACATTTATCAAAAAAGATATAAGAAAAACGATATAGATATCATAATAAAAGCCAAGGTTTCATTAAAGAATACCACGATTTAACTCGCATTAACAGCTAACAATAAATTAACAATTAATAATGAAAATAACTTGGCATCTCTGCGCTACATTGCAAGGTAAAAAAACAATGGAAAACTAATTTGAACCTAACACTGAGTTTACTACAAAAGTAATAAAGCAGTACTATGTAGTGGCCTTGTTTTACAATGTTTTTCTTCCAATTACATGAGTATTCTCTGTTTTTCTGAGCATTGTCTGTTAGAAAGAGCCTCTATGGTAGCAGGCAAGTCCGCTTCCGTCTTCCTCTATCTGGTTCTCCGCGTCCCATTCCTTTCTTGCCGTGGCATTTTCACTGAGGCTTCCCATACAGTAGATGGATAGACGAGAGAGATGGAGAGGGGCCAACATAACATATGTTTAGGAACAATGAGAGCGTTCGAAGGCTGCTCTTGAAAAAGCAGTCAACATAAAAGATCACGCCTCCGCGCTCCCATCGATTCGCCCGATCGATTTGCCACTCACGATCACCCACCGATCAACCCCTGCCACCCTCCTACTCTCTTTCTTCCCCTTCCCCTTCCCCTTCGCCTTCCCCTTCCCCTTCCCATTTATACTCGCCTTTCGACAAACCTATAACCCATAATGCAATCTTTCTCAAAAATCTGCTCAGTGATTCCTTCAAGTAGTTGACTCTGTTTGTTGCATCATGACGGTTCAGATTTCAGAGTCATATGAATTAGAAAGTGGTTATAAATTGTGGTCCGCGGTGTATTCGAGTATTAAATTGTAATAGTTCACAAAGGAATATCTTTATTCACACTTCAATTACACGTGGTACTTTTCTCTTTGAAAGCTTATTCGGCAGTGACCCGCTGAGGTGAGCACATCGGGCTTATGTCCGGCTAGCATATTCTTTGTCTCTCTTTTTAGGAGAGAGACCTATGTACAGTGTCTATTAGCGCGCGGTTCAGATCGGTCATGCTACCTTTAATTTGAATCATATAGGATTTCTACAATATGTGTTCTTGCAATTTTTAATATAATGCATTATTGTAGAAAACAGGGTTAACATTAGGGGATATTATAATTTTGTTGGAATATGCTTGTCGTCAGACCATCTCAAACTGCCTGCCTTTTGCCTGAAAACGGCGATTGGGTTGTTTCCACCGTTTTTCACTTTGCTACTGCAATTTATGCTCAGAAACCTCATACACGCAAATATATCAACATGTGTTAACTCCAACTGGATCATTTTTAATCCTGACTTTTAAAATATGTAATCATTTGAATGTGACTTCTGCGAATTAGCTTGTTACGCAGGAAAAGATTGTGAGAAAACTTGTCTATAATTATAGAAATTTGTCTGAAAATGAATGGATTCACTAGTGTTGGCTGTAGAAAAGATTTGAAGGAATTATTGTGCTTTACTGTTAAGGTATGATGCTCTTACAGAAATTTCTTCAGCGGTCTCTGAAGAAGTTTATAAAAGCACAGTTTTATTTGAGTTGTATAGATTCTAGTAATTGATATAGCTAGATATATACTTAGTGTAAAAGGTATGTAAATATACTAGAACATTGCACTGCACTAGTTAAATTTCATCTGATATTTATTCTAGATGCATCAAACAACATGTACAACTTTTTACTTGTACAGGTATTAATTATAAACATCACAGGTCTTCGGGTTGGTTAAACTTGATCGCTGTGCGAACTTATACCATATTACACATGTGCACAAATATAATTGACAAGTCTTTGTGAAATCATCTGTTATTTTTACCAAATAAATGACCGATTTCTTTATTTCTTAGTTGAGAGTTCAGGATCATTCACACTTTTGAATTAGCACTGCTGTACCTAGTTTTTATGTAATGTGCATTGTCTAGCATAAATTATACAGTGTCTAACAATAAATATTGGTAGACCCTCTATTTTTTCTTAAAAAGGATACTATTTTGCTTCATCAAATGCATTTCCATTTAAAGAGAAGAGTTGTGTTCTGTAAGGACATTTTTTCCAATAACATTGGATATGCGAATACTTGTTATAACATAATATTAAATATTGAATATAATATAAAGCGCCTAAGTGTTCGAACTGTACAGATTTGGAGTGTTATAGCACTAAAAATAGATCAACACGCATCGCTGTTTTTGTGAGAACTACGTATATATATTGTTATTCATCACAGCAGTATAGCAAAATAGATATTTTGCTATAACAATTGACATAATATTTCTAATGCTGTTAAACGTAAACGTTGTAGGTAATGCCACAGAACATTATCTTTGCAGCTATAGCCAGCACATAGCCGCAAAAAAACGAAGTCTATTACTACGTTCTGCTATCTTTGCAACAATTAGCCGTCTTTGTGTTTACAATACTCAATTATACTTCAAAAAGATAAATAATTCTCCTAAGTATCTAAAAGTGTAAATAAATTTGTTAATCGTGTACCGGCGATGATGCAAGCCGTCATAAAGGTGTTAAAGCTTGCGGAGTTGGTAGATCTCGCATTTGGGGAATGACGAAGAAAAGAGAGTAAGTCTGAACTAGTTTCGAGAGGCATTATTGCAGATTTCTGTGATAGCTCGGCAATTCCTCGGCGTTTCTCGGAGTAGAGGCGCTCCGTCCAGCTGATTATCGTAATGTCATTAGGGGGCGATCAACGAGAGCGTAGTTCCACGCTGGTTTATCGATGCTCCGTTCTTATCGAGTGGCCGATGATCCCCGAGCTGGCCAACCAATCGCTTCTCATCCCTCACTGTTAATCCTCCCTTAAGCCGCGATAAAGACCACCCTTAAAGATCAAGGATCCCTCCATTCTTCCAGCCAGCCAGCCTCACTTAATTATTGGCAGCCTAAATCGCCACCTATTTTTATTCCCCTTCTGCCCCAACACTTTCTTCCTCCCAACTCACTCGATTGCTAATCACGCTTCAATATCACCTTTTCGCGACACACAAATCTAGTAGAATCTTCCGGTATCGTGAAATATTGTACTCACAATTCGGTATTGAGCGCCAATATTTTATGACGCAATTACATTAGAAACTATAAAATATAATGGCTAGACAGAATATGTTTGGTTGCACAATTTTGTAAGGTCAATAAGCCCACATACTTGCATCCATTTACATACAATACAGTTTTGTATTATATTGTGAATTGTTAAGTCTTAGTACTAGTATTATACTAAAAGATACTAGTATACAGCAGTGTGGGAAAAAATTGTTAAAGTTAATTACTTGTGATTCAAGAAAAATGTTTATATAGCATATAACACTTTCCTTTAGACTAGGTTTACGGACGTTTCTGTATACCTCTCTTTATGGACACTAATTTTCATTAAAAAAAAACTATTCATTTAATGTAAAGACAATTACAATCTTAACAGACATAATATGAGTTAATTAAATCTGTCAGGGTTGCATAAATAATTGTCAACGCAGATTGGAAGAAAAATTAATAAGGTTTGAAATTTTGCTAGTGACATCTGAAATCCGTCAAAATGACGGGTGCCGTAAACCTAGTGTTAAACAGTTCTGCGCATGGAAAACTTTAATTATATGTAAATAATATTAATGTATATGTAACAGCATCAGAGAGAGAGAGAGAGAGAGAGAGATTTATTAAAAATAGTCAGGACTTTAATAGAAATGCTCGAGGCAAAGATCTCTTTAAATTGCAGCACTTAAGTGCTCAACAGTTTTCATTGACTGGAGAGAAAAGTACGAAGAAGGCGAAAATAAGAGGAAGAAAAGTGAGGGGCATCGGTGTCAGAGGTCAATCAGGATGAAATACGCAAGGCAGGATTGGAGGGTCAGGCAATCAAGCGATCGAATGTGCCAACCAGCCACCGCACCGGCAACCATCCACAATAACACTCTTTCTCATTCCAATATTCTACTTCTCCAGTACTCTCTCATCGCTAGTTTTATTCCGTTTAATACTTCATTGTTCGCTAGCAACTCCTTTCAATGTTCGTTTCCCGAAAAATCTAAAATTATCCGTGAAAATGGTATTTAGCGAGTTCTTACAAGTAAAATCATAGCAGTTAAGTACTATAAAATGTTTAGTTTCAGTCATAATAAGGGAAACAGATTTTTCTTCGACTTACCAGATTTCCGACTCAATTCCACCGAATGTTACAAGAATGTTTAAGAGGTAGAAAGTTGGGATAAGGAAGAAGGGTTTTGGTGTGAGTGGTTGGGGCAATTGTGAGGAAGGCAGGATGCGCAAAGAGAGTGAAAGGGAAGGGAAGGTGCGGGGAGTGGAAGGGTTAGGATGTAATCGCGCGTGCTTCTCTCGAGCTTGCATCTGCTCTCCGCTCGGAATCGGGAAAAATTCGCGGGAAAAATCCGGCAGCTGCAAACCACTTCGTCACGCGACACGCGCCCGATACTCATTACATTCGATGCCTCTTCTCTCCTCTCCTCTCCTCTCTCTTCTCTTCTTCTCTTATCCTTTCCATCGAGAGAACATCCCCACCCCGCTACTGGCCAACCTCACTTATCTATTTACACCTGCTAATCTCCACACTTCTACCTTTCGAATCCTCATACTTACCTAGTACTCTACATATTACGCGCTCTCCACTTATTCTTCCTTTCTTCTGGTCCACACTCCTGCCGCGATCATACTCGTCAAATTCAATTTACACTTCTCGAGATAATAAACATTCTTTGAGAAATGAATATAATCGTACATAATATATTTAATGGGAAGAACAGAACATTTATTATTTTTCGCGTGACTCAATAAACATTTACTACAATCATTTCAAACAATTCAAAGCATTCCTCAGCTTTTATATAAAATATTATTGATATAATATTTATTGAAATTCAAAGATACCTTGATTTAACTCGCATTAGCAACGAACAACAAATTAACAATAAATTAGCAATTAATAATAAAAAAAAACTTGGCGTGTGCGCGCCTCACTGCGAGGTAAAAAGATAATGGGAAACTGATTTAAACCTAACACTCACTTTACCACAATTTAATTTCTTTAACACTTTTTTATGAATATTACCGGTGCGAGTGCTTCGAATGAAGCGCGCAAACGCCAAATTTTTTTAATTAGTAATCGCTAATTTATTGTTAATTTATTGTTCGTTGCTAGTACGAGTTAAATCAAGGTATCTTGGAATGAAAACTTGGCTTTCTTGTACGATATCTATTATCTTTTTTGTTATATTTCAATTTTGTCGGAAAATCAAACTACTTGGCGCACTTTTTTTACATTTTAATGTTATTGGACGGATAAAATATTATTGAAATAATATTTATTGAAATTCTGTATTTGCAATTCTACAGAGTGGGCGGAAACAATGAAATTCGATGCTACACGAAAATTGTAGCGTTGTTTGCTGCCCAGCCGCTGCACAATGGCCAATTATAGAATTTTGTGAATGTCATATACTTCAGCAGGGGGTAAAAATCAATTAGAGAAAGTAGCTTGGATCGAGAAAAAGAGTGGCACTACTAAAGATAAGTTGAAATAGTAGCGTCAAGGTAAACCGAGTTGGACGTAAAGAGGCGTAAACTGGTGAAGGGTCGATAAAGTATTAAAAAGAGCATGGGCGGAGGTAGAGAAGAGAAGAGGAGCCACAGGAGAGAGGAGAGGAGAGGAGAGGAGAGGCTTGAAGTAGAGATTTAGCAGTGGCAAGATCAGGCTATCTGAATCGATGGAGGCTCCAATACTAAAAGTGATCATCAAGGTCTTCATAAATAGCAGACACTTAACGTACGGAAGAGCCGATCGAGAAACATCTTTTTTCTCCGATGGAATGCGGGCTGACTGTTAAGCCGTTTCAACGGTGATCGGCCTCACTGACTTTTTTGAGAAATTAAACAAAGTATCGCAGTGCCAGTCCCACCTTGAATTACCGGAGAAGTTGTGCCGGAACCCGAATAGCTACCTGTTTCGTCCAATCAATGTCACCAATTACACATGACTGCTTACCTGCTATGCCAGTCTTGCGCACATCTTGCAAATTCAACTTTCCCCTCAAACCACCCAAACCACACGCTCCACGCTCCTCGCTTTTACCGATCGATTTACTATCAATAGAAATCTGTTGAACGACCCAATGCTATGATTATGGAAATCATAGTATAGAATTATGAATTCGTTGAAAGAAGGTGTACAGTTTCTATCGATATGGCAACTCCGAACTCAAGGCGTATTCTAAATTAGTCTTAAATAAAAACTGACACATCCAATTCCTATTATTTTACTTCTTATTATTGCAAGCAGGCTTTTCTTTATCACTCATTATTAGAAGAAAGGATTATTTGATTGTATTTCCTCAAGTGTTATTCTGATTTATGATAGAAAGATGAGAAAGAATGGAGGAGTAGTTAAGCATTTGAAAAGGAAGGTAATAGTAATAGATAGGGAGTGGGAAGGTTTAATTGGCTGGTTTGGCGAAGACAGTGGCAGGTTTATGAAGGGAATGGGCTGATTCGAATTTGGCATGACAGGGTGACAGGGCGCTACTGCTAGTGTCCGTCAATGGAGCTTGGATAATCCATTAATAGCGTATCATTATCGCAGAGGCGAATTAGAGTGCTCCGATTGTCATGAAAGCATATCAGAATCAAAGAGATCGGTATCGATTAAAGCGGATTCCTCGGGAGAAAAAGCCCGAGGAAGCGAGACGTGTTGAAGACACGTTGTTGACCTTCTTCATGGCTCGAAAGCGTGTCGAGGAAATAACAGGTTGCCGCTTGCCATTTAATTGGCTGTCGAACCGAACCAGTTCTTCTGGTATAACTGACCTACACTTAAAAGCTGCTCTCCTCTTCCTTCTTCGCTCTCTCCTCCTCCGCCACCTCGACACACCCTTCATCCTGTCTTCTCCTGCGCTGCGCTGCGCTTCTGCATCCGCTCTCCACCGCTAACTTCTCTTCCTCTTTTCGGAAGGAAGCCCTTTCGAGCATCGACCACTTCACCATTTCTTATCCCAATCCAATCCAATCTCTTGTGGTGGCTCGACCTTACCTTATCAAACCACCGCCCAAAAGATACAGTTATATGTAGTTCATTTATCAAGATTTCAATGAATATAATTTTACGTGGATTAAACAAATTAGTATTTACCCGATTCGCGGGTACTGTCTAACTAACTTACCAGCAACCAAATAATTAATAAATAATTACTATTCAGCCGGTTATTCAGTCTTTTTGTTAGCTAGTTATAATGAAAAAACGCATAAATTAAGTGCGAGTGAGATTATTATATGGATGGGAAGAATACGTAATATTTATGAGAGGAAGACGGTGTCTAGACAGCCCTCAAGGCTGCTGACTAACAAGAATATCGGTGGGGTGGGCTGAGGGAGCGGCCCAATGCTTAAACATAGATTAATCCACCAATTACTGCTTTGTAAGTCACTTTTTCTTCGGGCTATAAATCTACCCCTTCGATAAATTTTCCTCTTATTTTCAGGAAACTATTAGTTCCTAGCAATCAATGTGATTGTTTAACGCGTTAAGTGAACTAAGGCACCTGAAAACGGTAGATTTACCCCATTTCATCCAACTATTCCTAGGCCCCTTTTCAACATAGAACTTTACAAAAAATTACTTCTCTGACATTTATTTATGTTTATTATTGATTTATGCAAGTTTTTAATTTGAATAATCTCTTTTTCGTTGTATCGAAATATATATTTTGTCATATCAAAAAATGTGGGTTTCAAATTGAGAAGTTTTTATAAATTTCCAAGGATTTTTCCAACACTGGAATTCTTGAAAAGAATGCATAAATAGTGTCGAAAACACGGCATGTGCAATTAAGGCTTATTAATTGCTTTCATAATATAAATGAATTGCGGGTTGCTAAAGAGTGAAACAGGCAGAAATTTTTGTAGATTTACGTTTTTGATGTTATGTACGATTGACTGTTTACAATAGTAATCATATATCGTAACTTTATAAAATCAATGTAAAGCTATAGTTTATAAACAGACTATAGTTTACAAAGAGACATTTCCTACTCTCTTAGGGAATACTTTCGAAAACCCGTAATTTTTACTATTCGGATAGAAATTGATCTGACCTGAAGAAATTGAAAATTAAATTGACCCAAATAGCACACGTCTTAAAGACGTCTTTTTTATGCGATTTTCATGCCTGTACGTTTTACGATATTCGTAAGACGTTTTAAAGATGTCTCGCCGAAGACGCTTCGAATCTTCGAAGCGTCCACATTTTGTCAGTTTTAAAACGCCTTTTTGCTGTATTGTTGGGGCGCCCCTAAGACGTCAAACAATAGTCACTTTAACTACGTCCAATATGTGTATAATAATGTTTTTAACGGTTTAATAATGCTTCTAATATATGGTTGTTTGGTAAATTCTTTCTATAGTATACGTGTATAATCCCGAAGTGAATTGTTATCTCCAAACGAAACGCTGATTTTACTGAATCAGCATTTTGAAATACTTTTTCTAGAATACAGTTATATATTCTAATACAAGTATAGCAATATATGTATATTAAAAATTCTATCATTCAGGTTTGGCAGACGCTCTTAAAACGTGATTGGGCTGTCTGGCTATAATTGTGTCTAGAGTAGCTCTAGTGTTGATATTGTGAAAGTGCCAGTTTCATTAAAATCCAATTTGTCGTATAATATCGCTGGGACGGTGGACGGTGGACGGTGGATGGTTGATGGTTGATGGTTGATGCGTGATGAATCGGAGCGGAGAGAGGGCTGATGCCCTGATTCAAGTCGGAGTGGAGCGGCGTGGAGCGGATCGGTTAGCAAGAGGAGGATCTTGATCGGCTGTCCGAAGAGCGGACATCTCAAACATCTCATTCAAGAGGAAGAGGTGAGCTGCTATTAAGGAATGCCCGATTTAAGGGGAATATGAGAGTGCTCGTTAAGTGATTATATCCGCGAGATGAATGAAATTGCCCGGCATTATTCCTGGCGGAGCAGTCAGTCTCGGATTAGCGGAGCATCGCGGCACTGAAACCGAACTGGTTTTGCCGTTGCTCTGATTAAAGTGTTAAACTCCCTTAGCCGAGTAATGCCAGCCTCCACTTTTAAGCCATTCCTACTTGTAACATGCAACATTCTTCACTCGCTACCACCTTCTCCGATATTAACATCACTGAGCAAGTTTTCACTCGACACACCCTTCGAAAATTCTTCCAACTCGACTAATTAGTAGCTAGATTCGAACCCTCCCCATTTCCATACACACCGCCGCAATCCTTCGACAATAATAACCACTACTCCACTAGAATTATCTTTTGTTAACCTTCCATATAACAGGATATGTTAAATGAAACAGTTCGAAAAGGGTAAGCGTCCTGCTTTTATTAAAATGATATATATAAAACAGCTTTCTACCTTGAGGAAACTTCATAATCTTGAAAACCATGGAGTAACTTCAACAAAAATAACTCCAAGATTACAAAAGCAATGCCAGTTTATACCCATTATTCTTTAATTTAAATTATTGTTAAGTTGCACGTGCATGGTGATTCGAGTGGAATCCGATCGGACAGCTAATTGTTTAATAAAATGTTAGGAAATGATATTAGCCGAATTTTGCGGAGCGAAGTAGCTTGTGAGTTTGCGGGGAATGGTGGAAAGGTGTTGAAAAGGAGAGAGTTTCCCAAGGCTCGTTTCTGGTCAAGTACTCCTCGACTCGTCGCACCCCTAGCCACCTTCCTGTCGCTACAATAACGCCGCACCCCGCCGCACGCAACCCCCAAAACTACTCTCGATCGAGTACCCGCCAATAACTCCACTCCTCTAGCCCATCAAACCTTAGCCACCACTTGCACCCCGCCACCCGGAAATCACACGTTTCTCCGCTGCCCGAGAAACCCAAACGTCAAGAGGTTTCACAGGAAAAGCCACTTTCTCACCCAGCCTACCATTTCACCCACTTTCTTCCCAGCTAACTTATACAATGATTCCCAAATTCACGCATATACATCTAAACGTCAAGAAAGCATGTTATATCGAATTTTGAATACGTTGATTTTAATCATTGTTTTAGAAAGTATTGCTTCCATAAATACGTACAAAATGTATTTTTTAGCGATTATGATTTAATTTGAAGGAATGAAAAAAATGATGAAAGGTACGAGTGTAAATCGATAAAGTTAAACCTAAAGTTAAAGCTAAACCCTATTGCAGATAGAATCAGCTTTGAGAAGCTTTCTGAAAAATTTTCCCGAGTTAAACAATACATTTTACATGTCCTTTTAGTATCTACATTCTCTGCAAAATTCATTGAAATCGGAATAAATAGCGGAGAGCTGTCTATAAATAGTTCTGGATTAAATTTGTAAGCCCATTTTCCCACTGTAGTTGAAGGTTTCAGTTTCGCAGCACGGTAAGAGCTGCCGATCTGCCAAAGAAACTTTTCTATATTGGCAACAACGTTTGAAATAACTCTGTTTCTGTTACAAAGCAAAGGATTAGCTTACAGTACTTTAGATCTACGTTTAACGTTGAATAAGAACTACCAGTTGTTCTTCAGTAGTTCATGAAAACAATGGAACAAACAATAAACAGTAATAAATATGGCCGAACTGTTTCATTTTACATACTTGGAACGTTCATTTCGATCAACTTTTCTCTGAGGTTGTTCTGAATTGTATTTATGTTCAATCCTTCTCATTACGAACATTACATGTTTTCGTGCATGTACAAACAAACACTTTGATTTTCTTCGTTCATGGTGCGGATGCATAAAGATAATGTCGAGTTTATCGATCATGAATAAGTTCAGAAAAATGCAAATAAATTTGAAGTAATTGTTCATATGAAATAGATCAAATAAATCAAATAAATCAAATAGAAGAAGTAGAAGAAATATTGCTAACATGTTCGAATTGGAGAAAGGAATTATATGCCCGAAAAGTAAAGCCAGGTAATGACAGTGAAATGAGAAATATTTGCACACCAGGGCTCAAGTACTAAAGTTACATCTGAGACTGAATCTTGAATGGATGACACTCCACTTGAAGGAAGCAATAAAATAAACGAATTAATATAACAAATTGACAAGGTATTATGAAAAGACATAGAACGGATAGGTTTGTGATAAATGTGTCGGTATGAATGGAGGGAACCGATGGATCAGGTAGGAGCAACAAAAGGTAAGAGAAGAATATCCTTTTCAGCGACGTCGGCGTCGTTCCACTCCTCTGACTCTCTCACTGCGGGCCAAGTTTGTACGTTAGCGAACCCCCTGCTTGCCAGCACTCTCTTCGCTCTCCGCTCTCCAGCAACCCCCACTGTTTGGACAAATTCGATCTTATCTTCGGAATTCGTCTTAAGAGCGCACCGAACTCCGATGAAAGATCGAATCTCCCTCGAGTCGGTCAGACCTATTGACTGTTACGGTTTCCTCGAGTGCGGATCGATCAGAGAGTCATGGGAGTTTTGTGGCGAAACGCGACATTCCACGACCCTCGACGGTCATTAGCTTCGACCTTTATGCCAGGC
The DNA here is from genome assembly GCA_910591665.1 of Ectemnius continuus. Taxonomy (NCBI): domain Eukaryota; kingdom Metazoa; phylum Arthropoda; class Insecta; order Hymenoptera; family Crabronidae; genus Ectemnius; species Ectemnius continuus. The sequence continues at coordinate 14,434,702 of OU342864.1, read as the reverse complement.
CGGCTATCGAGTTTCCAATACAAAGTCATCTCGATCCAGCCAACTCATTCATTCAACAATTTAACGTTACTGATACAACTGTTTTCTCCTGCGGTTCCTTTCGACCCGCAATTCGCACTGAAACCTTTACACTCTTTGCAACAAATCAGATGATTCCTCCAACTGATACTTTCCTCTGTAACTTAAGAATAATTTAGTTTAACTCTTTGGGGCACGGTGGGACATTTTTAGACCCACCTGGTAATATTGCAATGGCTGCATCCGCATAGCTTTATATTTAGTCTTTTGTTTAATTTAAAACGTAAGAAAATGTCTGTGCAACATGGGTCTATTTATTCTCTGAAATCCTCTGCCTCAAAGAGTTAAAGAAGAATAGGTTGTTGCAAACTACCTTTGCTGCATTAATCGTTTCATTCCTTTTAATGTTTAGAAGTTAGTCATGAAATACCCTTCTATAGTTGATAATTGTTGCAACACTTTATAGCAGGTAATTTGCTTGAATAATTTTTAGATGTCATCCGACAAAAGCAGACTCCCTGACTTTATTTTCGTTGGGGTGGTAAACCAAAATTAGTGCCCAATAAAACCTGCCCCACAACTGTAATGTAACGAACAAAAAAACAGATTTAAATATCTGAAGAAAATATAGATAATTATCTATAATTATTAAGGAAAAGGTGCGTTTTTAAGAAACATACATTCATTATACAAGGCCTTCGAAACATATGTGGAAATGGAACATTCATAGAAATTAAGAAATTTCCTTCATTTCAAAGACATTGACTTATTATTGAAATACACCACATACTTGAATCGAATGAATGTATGTATAACAACAACCAACTTTCCCTATATCATTATTAACAGATTGTTGAGTCTGGAGTTGCATGAAATAAACAGCCGGAGTTTAAAAAATGGCCTTTCGACCAGAATGCATTTGATTTCACTGATACGTGCAAGTCTCGAGAATTTTTCCACCCCCAAGTTTCAGAGCCAACTATTCTCGATCGATCATTTTCCTTAAACCCAACATTCCTGCTCCCGCATTCTGACATAAGATACGCGTCGATCTAGTCTGAATACGTCACGGGAAATCCGTAGATGTCCTTGGAGCAAACAATTGCTGCGCACCTTAGGATGTATCTTTTGTGAGGGAAGCGGTGGAAGTAGGGTTCCAGAAGAACTGGCGAACCTGACAAACCGTCAATAAAGCGAATCAGGTGCCAGACCAACCAACAGGTACCAACACCGCCAACCCGCTTGATACTCGATCATCTGGCCAAAGATTTAAGACATTTCAATACCAAAAGGGAGAAATCTCCCTGCAAACCATATTCATGCTCGTCCTCCTGGAAGGGATTACTCTCTATTAATTCACCAATCAAACACCCTAATCCTTGAGGATCGGGTTGCAAGCTGGGAATTTATACGCGACAATACGCCGAATTTATCCTCCTAACTTCCGGCGGCCTCACCAAAATTGCCGGTCTGAATGAACGTTACTCATATACATGTATGCCTTCGACAATTCTTCTCATATACAATGCAACACCGCCGATTTGCTGCTTTCAAACTTTCTATGCAAACACAACCATTTGACTGTTACATCTTTTTGATCGACTCTGACAAATAAGAGCTATTTATGCGTTAACATGAAAATATTTCTTGTTTCTCCAACGATATGTTCCTTGTAATAAACATCGTCCCTTTTAGTACATGCACTGCCTTTCCCGATATACTTTTGATTTCGGAACTATTACCGCAAAATCTCGAGTTCAACAAGAACATTTAAAAAGATGAAGATATTTTTCAGTGACAGCAAGAATAATAAAAGCACATACTGTAATACTTTGCTCCTTTACTAGTTTTGTTCTACTTGCTTCTTCAATGCATTACTAACCTCGTGACATGTAAACAAGGCATTTTTTGATAAACTTGTATGCTAGCAATACTTTTGTATACCTTACCCACAATTTTAACAGATAACAATTATTTAAATAATGGCGGAGAAAGGGTACAGTCATTTATTTGATCATGAAGGTAAAGGAACAAATGAGCAACTTTAATGAAAAATGATAACAAAAATATGATAAAAATATTGTAGGAAGATAGAATAATAATTCTTCGTGTAAGTTTGAATGGTTTGGTAGGATTCTCGTGTGACGGTATATTTCCTAATCCGGCGATTTGAAAAGAACCCGCTGTCACCACCTCTCTAAACCTTGCGCGCATTACACAGCCAGATTAGAGAGCTTTTACATACTCACTCGTCGATGCCAATGGGATTATTCCTTTTGGAAGTTTTTCATGAAATATCTATTGTATATGCATAGGGGTGATATGCGTCTTTCTTCGAATCAACGATCTCCCTAATAATACGTATATTATAAATAGTAAAAATGCGAATCAAACGATAATACACCTATTAAATAGCAATAAATAGAATAAAACTGATTGATTTAACAAAGTTAATAGTAGCTAAAAATACTAGTCGATATTGAAACAGAATAATATTTTGATACAAACAGGTTGAAGTTGACTATATAAATACAGTAGTTTATTAAGTTTGATATCATAAAGAATGGACAGAAAACGTCAATCTACAAAGGTGACTAGCACTAACAGAGTCTTTCAAAAACTGTCGATTAATTGGATAACGGGAGAATCTATGAAACTATTGATTACAAATAGTAAAAGTTAATCAATCAGAACGTTGTGGAAATATGAAGAATGTGCGTGTATGCAATTCAATTACTTACTTTATCCCAAATTTCTATACAAAAGCAATGTACATACAGGGTGATTCAGTTGCATTTGAATCAGAACTCTCCTTAGCCCACTTTTACTAGACATCTACTTAATTATACTATACATATATTCTCTGCTTAACAATAGATCGTATTAAATTATGTAGTCTGTCGGTGCGACTATTTTACCAAGTTTTAGCATCGACTTCCTTCGAACGGCTAACAACGTAAGGAGGAAATATTGTATTACATTATATTTACAGTGGAATATTATATATAACTGGCTTCTGAAGGGTGAAATTTCATGTGCTAGTTCACATAACTGAAACATATAAAAGTCGAAATGCATGAAATGCAGACAAATGTTGGGAAACATTTGAGTATAATTGAAATGTCTAGGTTATTTATAATGATTTTCTATCGAACAGTGTATGCTCGACACTGGTGATTCAAAGGCAACTGACTCACCCTCTACAGCACTCTGCGACGGATATTTGAATACACTTATACTCCACGTTTTACCTCATCAAATCCCTGACACGTCACATTTATTCCACACGCCCACCAACACAATTTAAGGTACCACATACAAGTAAATGTGCCAAAAAAAGCAAATTTTCCCCAAATAATTGTGTTAATAATGGTGTATGGTGTAGGAATTGACGATTTTATGTATGTATGATGAAGTTTGAAACTTTTTGATGTATTACCTAAAAAGATACGAAAGATATTTTCTAAACTTCAAACACGTTTTTCTCGGAAGACTGTTTGTGGGTGCGGTAACCAGCGTAACTAATTCATCATTGAACGGATCAAGCTGAAAATGTAATCAGATCTTCTTAATGGGTTAGCTGCTGCACTACGGAGCGTTTTTTTGCATACCTATCTCAGTTTTTTTTTGTTTCTACATACAATGCTCATTTTTATAGAAAAAAACGATCTGATGACTATAAATAGCGATATGTTCCGCACAAAATGAAACTTAAAAGATCTGCCTCCGTAGTGCAGTAGGGTTATCTTTCTATTAAATAAAGAGCACTTGTTTATTCGTTTCAGATGAAAAATGGTGGAGCTAGACTGGTTACCGCAGCCATCTTTCATTCACTATGACATTACGAAAAGTGGTGTGGCACGCCACCTACTGCAAGGATTGTAAACAAATTTACAGAATATCTAGTTTACAATATGTACTTTAATATGTAAATAATACTTTTCGCAAAAAAATTGATTTGTAAGAGAAAAAAAGGTCGCATTTTGGTAGCGTTTTCTAGTATTTTACTTGTATGTGGTAGCTTAAGACGCCCTATAGTCTTACACTTGGTGGGATAAAATGGGGTGTTTATTGTAGGAGCGAGAAAGTTTGGATGTTGAGGGGAGTTACAACCGATATTTTGAGGAGGACGCAGTCTCGCATATAGATACGGAGGCATACATAGGTATAGGTAGCGGCGGCATATAGGGATATAGGGATATAGGGGCTATTTGAGGAGTGGAGAGTGCAGTTTCAGGCCTCTTTCTCGAAAGCACTCGTTGCACAATGTAACACTATCCAGGGCTCCTTTGTGCGCGAGTGAGCCACCGATCTTCGAGTATCTTAATGCGAAACCGAGCGTCGCTCTTCTATTATTATTCCATGAATAGTTGCTTTGTGCCGGCGAAGAGGCCGCTCGCTTCCCAATCCTTCCGTAGCCGAGCCCATTCTAATTTGCCACTTCTCCCTTAATACTAAATTCAACTTGCACTTTCTTAGTCTCCAAGTACTTTCGCAATCCGCTACCTTTCGCAAACCCTCTATTCTCCGGTTCATATACATTTTAATTTCTACTATCAAATACACCCTCCTTTAAAGAGGATAATAAATAGTTTAATAATTGTAGTGAAGAACTGTAACTTATTAGACAAATATTAATTTTTCTCGCAACGCAATGTTTTAAATACTTCAGGAAATTTATAAGGCGTTCCGCGATGGTAAATGGAAAATAGAAATCTTTTAATGTTTAAGGTTATTGTCCAGTGAACAAATTGTAATTATATACAAAAGATGAAACTAAATATATAAACTGATTATCCTAAATATGACTAAAGTGAAACTGAAACAGCTACTATTAAAATGAATGAATTACGCGCATGAAATATATTCGGAATATATTAAACGTGAATTGAGCTGATAGAGGTGGGGTCGTTTAGTTCTAGCTATACATACATAGAAGATTGTCTGATCATTGGCGATCATTTGCGGCGTAATATAGGAAGAGTTTTTGCGAGGACACGTGGCGCAGCCATAAATTCAGATAGGTCGCCACGCCGCGGCAGGCAACTGGTGTTGGGGTAAGTTGGGGGAAGTTGGGAGTCGGAGGTTGCCGTGCCTACTAACTGGACAATGTTTTGGCACGCGTCGCCAACGTCGGTGATGCGGCGCGTCATTCCTCGTTAGTATTCATTGTCCCCGGGAACATTCGGCTCTTGCTAGTCTTTACTTGTCGACATCGACACTCGCATATCCAAGAAATCCGGAAATTTATGCCCACCAAGCAGATGCCGCGGTAACACACGCCCATCTGCATTTTTCGATAGAAACCTATCGAAAAATACAGACTTCTCACGTACTATGCCGAGGGTGAATCTTCAGCACTATGCTTCTTATTCAATTTCATCGTTAACTAATTTAATTCCAACTTTAACTAACAATTCTTCGAGCTGAACTAAAAGATTTTAACAGGAATAAAATGACATTTCGCAATCAGTTCGTCTGTTGGTTTTGAAATCAACATTTGAAAATATGCAAGTAGCCGATAATTTCTAGTACACATATAAATAATGTTACTTAAAATCCTTTTTGATCAAATATTTTTCCAAAAGTTATTTTTAAACTGTATTAACACCAGAACTTCCGAAGATTAAAGTACATGTATTTCTACCATGGATTTCGGAAAGAGAAAGAAGAAAACAGTAAAGAAATTTGTAAAATCAAACATGCATGTATTGTAATAAAACCAAAGACAAATTTTAGAATATAAAATTCGTCTAAAACAATAGTATTTGCAAGAAATTATTATTCTTCCAATCATTTTGACTGTTTCGACCTGTAAAAAGATGAAATTCATTTCCCTGTTCGCTCATTGATCGTCAATCCTAAGGAACGGTTCATCCGATGATCTTTCAGATTTTCTCACTCATCTCCACTAAAAAATCGTGCCGCTGGCCGAAAGACCATTTGACTTCTACTTTATCAAGATTTACTATGAAGGTACAGCATCCGACAAAATAGTTGTCACAATCAGCAAAATTTTCGACGGACAGAAAGTAAAATTGAATAGCATGTACATCCGGTATGCAAGATTTTTTTCGAGGTTGCGAAAGTATGCGAGCCTCCCCTAAAAGTGGGTTTTTAAAAAGTCATGTATAATAGGCGTACATAGTACAAAATTTCACTTTTTATTCAGCGACCATTTTGTAAATTGTAACAACTATTTTGTCGAATGCTGTACAAGATACAGATACGCAGATAGAAAAAGGTAGAAGATATTTGTAAGATTGGAGAGAGTAAACAGTTTGCGAGATAGGCGTCTAGCCGTTTGATAAAGAAGGTTCGCATGAACTGTGGCTAAGTTGAGTATGGTTGGAGGACAATGAGCTCCTGAAGTGTCTTTAGTGCGCACGGTAGCGCTCCGCTCCGCTTCGCTCCGGAGCCATTGAGCGCAGCATCACAAATGCGCAGCGGGGTGCCTCGACTCTCTTTTCATCCCCTTCCCTCTCTCTCGCTCTCGCGCACTCCGTCGCTCTCTCCTCGAGATTCGCTACTCGATATGAATTCTGACCGAGCCTGAAAAATCGCCGTCAATTTCTCAAGCGCATTCTAACGGCTGCTACTGCCAATAGTTATCCCTTTCATCGAGTGAGCTTAATATGTATGTTTATTGCTGTGGGAGAATCCTGCCTTTCGAGACTCGCTAGATTTGAATCTGCCTCTGTTATGCCTGTCTCTCCCTCTCACCCTCTCCACCATCCCACTTATCGCCAATAATTATTTCCTCCAAACCTTCATGTTGAAAATCATTTCTATTCGCCACTCTCAATTGATTTACTGTTTTAAAGTTATCGATAACGAAGCTCACAGTTGCATTAGATTTGTTTAACAAAAGTAATAATTATTGTAAAGGTAAGAATAATAAAGGTTTGTTTAACAAAATTGTTTCTTTGAATGGATTCACAATTGTACCATACAAATATAATTCCGTAAATAATTAATACAACAAGTGTTTATTATACTTGTCGTATTGAAACGCATATCTTGATTGGCTGATTGTTCTGCAAGAGTTTACAGCGAAAAATCTTACAAATTTCATCATTTCGCTCCGAAAATAGCAAATACCGATATTCGTTGAAAACGTCTGCATTAATGTAATTTACTTGTTAAGCATTTATTGTGTTATGCGATGATTAGGCGATATTTGCATATGTTTCGCAATGCTATAATTGTTTGGATCTAATGGATCGGGAGAGCTAAGATTGATGACGAAATAGGGTGTTAGTAACAACTGAATAAGGAATAACGGATTGGGTTTATTTAAATGTCAATTTATTAACTTATTTCGGTTAGTTATTAACGGCGAGGTATGACCTCTAATATATAGCGTGATAATATTAGTTCATTTGAAACTATATTTCCAACAGAGCGGTGGTCTGTTAGCGAGGCATGTACAGCATCCGACAAAATAGTTGTCAGAATCTGCAAAACAGTCGCCAAACAAAGAATGAAGTTTGGTAGCATGTACCCACGATTTGCAAGACTTTTTTGGGGGGTTGCGGGAGAAGGCTTTCCTCCCCTAAAAAGGGATTTTTAAACAGTCATATATACTGGGTGTTCATGATACCATATTTTACTTTCTCTTTGGTCATCGATTCGTAGATTGTGACAACTACTTTGTCGGATGCTGTACCTCTAATAGTATAGGCAACCGCTATGCGGATTACTTACAGTTTAATATAACTTCAAGGTGGTATGCTTCTAATTACCTTTAGGAATTTCTATTTGGGTTTTGACGTCTGTTCCCGACGACGCGATGTAGGATTGAATTATATTGAAGTGACAATTCGGTTGTCATGACTTTTTCGACTTCAGATCATACGTATTACTTCAGCACTTTCGTATAAGTCGAAACAATAATAGAGCTAACAAGGGGTGCTTGTGAGGACCGGAACACCAAATGGGTTGAAAAACATTGAGGATGTACCGTTCTACCCCCTAAACAAAACCCTATAACACTTTTTCAGAATGCGTCTTGGTTACGGAGAAAAAAATTCGCGATATAGTCAACTAAGTCAACTAAGAAATAGTTGTGTAGCCTGTTTATAGCCTGAGTAATGATTTTGCGAAATACTTTCTTGTAATCCAATGTCAATACTCTTTACACATGTCTGTAAAAACTACTTCGACCTCTGTGCCATTCTGGTACGCGAGAATTGGTTAATAATATAAAGATTATATACACTACATGACCGATCTATGCTAATTTTTTCTCGTCAACCAGGGCACATTCTGAAAAAGTGTTATGGGGTTCTGTTTAGATGGTCGAACTGTTCGTACACAAATTTTTTCAGCCCATTTGGTGTTCCGGTTCTGACAAGCACCCCTTGTATGTAAGTACATCTATATTTCTTACTGTTTGCTATTTAATATCGTGTGTTTTAGCATTAACCATTAATCACTTATGTATAGCAAGGGGTGCCGATTTTCTATACATATGTATTGTAGTAGTCTGGACTCATCTACAATTCCAACTCAGTGTAAGTAAACAGACACAAATACTTGGGAAATATTTGAAATGAGTCTCTGTTTGTTAATTTCAATTGTTGCATTACACTATAACAATGCTATGTATTCCTTAACTATGTAGTCAATAAACAGGAACGGTGAGTGATTGAACGATTTTATTACACGTCTTGTCTCTTTTTTTAAAACATACAAATGTAGTCTTAGTTAGCTATAGCAGCATCCTTCACTCTCACTCTTTCTAGCTTTCTCTCACACACACATTCTTTCTCACTTGATCATACTAGTCTCTTATATTATTTTATAATTCTCCTACAAATACCCACAACAGTTTTACGAGTACTTTCTACCGTAACATAATAATATTAATTTAGAAACAAATGGTACACATTGAACAATCAGTACATCATTGTTTCCGTTAGCAAGAATGCCTAATTATAAGTCATAGAAAAATAATTGCACGGCTGCACCGTTTCTTTCAATTTCCTTTTACTTTGAATAATACAAAATTGTTTGAGTTCTGAGAATAAAATGTTCCTCTTTATGTGCGGGTCATTAGATATGTTTAATAGGCTCAAATGAATTAATAGCTATATAAATGAGCTTGTAACTAAATCGTCTGAGAATGATCGAGTACGTTTCCGAAATTTTGAAACGAGACAAAAGATCGATGCATTAATTTGTAGATTAATTTATATACATACAGGGTGATTCAGTTGCCTTTGAATCAGAACTCTCCTAGCCCACTTTTACTAGACATCTATTTCATTATACTATGTATATATTTTCTGTTTAACAATATACTGTGTTAAATTATGTAGTCTGTTGGAGTCAATATTTTACCAAGGTTTAGCATCGACTTCCTTCGAATGGCTAGCAAGCCAATGTAAGGAGAAAATATCTTATTATATTAAATTTATAGGGGAATATTATATATAACTGGCTTCTGCAGGGTGAAATGTTATGTGCGAGTTAACATAACTCAAACATGTAAAAGTCTAAATGCATAAAATGCAGACAAATGTTGCGAAAGATTTAAGTATAATTGAAATGTCTAGGTTATTTATAATGATTCTATATGGAAGAGTATATGCTCGACAATGGTGATTCAAAGGTAAGTGACTCACCCTGTACATTAGGTATTTTTCAAAATTATCCTTATAATCTGAATGATGCATATTTTACGATTTTGAAGTATAAAATAAATAGCCTGATGTCCTATGAAAGTATAGTAGACTTCAAGCCGAATTTGTAGAAATGTTCTTTATAGATACTGAACAAATGATAAAAATCGAAAATATTCTTTATCGCTAATGAACAAAATAATAAAGATATCACTCATACATGTGTTTACTATGGAGAAGCAATATCTTACACTGACTGACTGACTGTATATATAAATTTTAATGTATCATTAAATTTAATAGGATTTTATCCAATTAGTGGATTTCCACAAAGAGCTGAAGGAATCCAGTTGAAGGTACATAGTTAGGAAATAATAATAATAAGGTAGGCAGTTGAAGCTGCAATCAATTATGTACGCGTAATGGCCAAGTTTGTACAGTTTCAGGAGACGATGCATGCAATCCCTTTGCTTTTACATGCGCCGCTGATTTCAGGTATTCCCTTACCTTAAGATTAAGACTTAACTCATCAAAAGTCCAAAGTTCACAATTTCTACTCAGTTGATAACGTCCTTTCGAAGGGGAAAATGCAACCTACTTCCAACGCCATCTAACTCTGCATTTCATTACTTTACTGTCCAAACGATAACAATCCTGTCGGATAATTCCCATATCGAAATTATTGAAAATGTAACTGTACTATAATTATTTGAATTAACGAAAAATCAAGATTTCGTCATTTCATTAAAATGAATTCTGTAATAATAATAAACACTAATAGAAAAGTTATAACGTCTTTTGTTACACTTGTGTTTCTAAAATTATTACGAACTAGGAAGAAAGTACAAAATACATCAACTAAATCGCTAAAAATTGTATTACTCCGATTTTAAAGTACAAAATTGATTGATCAATCCTTTTACGTTCAACAGTTTTCGGGAAGCGCTTGGAAAAAACGCTCAAAGAATTTCTATAAAAGATTTCATTCAAACATTTGAAGTTATTAAATATGTACGTGGCACACGTATTTACAAACTTGCGCAAATTATGTGTAACCGTGGTAAAAATAAATCTTTATAAATCTTTAGCTTAAACCTAAGAGGATTAACAATTGGTAGCAACTTGCGATGCGGTTCCCGTCCATCCACCCGATTATTTTTCGAACGAATCTCTTCGTTATCTCCAAGACTATAACTTTTCCTTCTATCTCTCAACTCGAGCAAAGTGAATGCCCTCATTTCATTTCTCAATGCTTATCCTACTTTCATCCCATTTAATTCGGTCCCACTTCAAATGACGATCTGAAGAAAACCTCGAAGAAAATGCAACAATTTCGCATGCGCAAATGACGAAATTAATTAATAGTATTGACTTGTGAAATAGTTAATTTAGAATTAATAAGCAACAAGTAATTGGGATTCATCGAAGAATGGCTAAACTCGTCTCAAATCGGAGGATATTAACAAGAAGTGATATTTTAACAATGACTGATTATAAATATGCCTTGAAGAAGTGTGACTGAAATCGATATGTTGTGGAAAACAAAGCGTTCCATCGCATTAAAGAATGGTGCTTCAGTCTGAAGTTTACTGATTTCAAATGAACTATTAAGGTCGATTCACAACGGCCAGGATCGTCGTAGTAATGCAAGGTCTGCAATTTTTGAGAATACTTTAAACTTGACAGTTTAAAGTGACGTTCAGTCTAGTTATCTCCAACTGGATGCAAACTCGAACTGAAGAATGTTATCAGAAATAAATGTAACACGTGACTAGTATATAAATATAGTCAATATTGACAAGATCTTGCAGCATTTCGAAACTTAAAATTGCGAATCGATAGGAAATTGCTGTCAATTGGTGGCATTTCGTATAATGTGAATCGACCTTTCGCTCCTGCCGGACTTCCCCTTTTACGGCACACAGACACGCATAGTGTGTGCATGCACTTCCTGTGACGTATAAAATCTCCTTTTTTAGGTGTCGAATGGGGGAAGTCCGCACTAAAAGGATAACTTAATGAAATATATGAACAAAGAGAACCAAATATTACAATCAAAAACCCATTATGTCGTATTTTTACTTTCGAAATAATTATGCCCCGATAAAAAGTACCCAATACGGAAATGGATCCCGTTAAAGTGTAAATGGTGAGCATCCGGCCAAAGTGAATAATGCTACCAATTAACAGTGAATATCTTGCGCACCATTAGAAACGCTAACTGATAGTTCAATAGTATTATCCTCCAAAACAATGAAACTTGGAACAAGTAAAAATGAATCGAGATATTAACCTTGCTATTGTTACACACACGAGAATGAAAGAAATTTTGTGTCGAGAACGAAAATTGTCATATTTTGGAATTAGTAATAATATGCCCTTCGCCCAATTAAAAGTCTTTTATATAAATCATCATCATCGTGAAGATTTGTAGACTTTAGAAAAATCCACGCAAAGCTATAAATCACCCACCCGAATAAATAATTAAACCTATTAGCTCATTGAGGCAGAGGATTTCAGAGAATAAATAGATCCATGCCACACAGAATTTTTGTTGCGTTTTCAATTAAACAAAAAACTAAATGTAAAGCTATGCGCATCCAGCTATTGCAATATGTATTACACGAGATGGGACTAAAATGTCCCACCGTGCTTTACCGTACAGGGTGATTCAATTGCCTTTGAATCAGAACTCTCCTAGCCCACTTTTACTAGACATCTATGCAATTATACTATATACATTCTCTCTTTAACAATAGACTCTAGTAAATTATGTAGTCTGTTGGAGCGAATATTTTACCAAGGAACTAGCGATTGACCGAGATAACAATAAGCGTTGTCCTCCTCTTAGCACCCAACTCCAAATGATCGATTCCTTAATTACATAATCCTAAACACATAGACTATTGTAACATTAGCGGCAAGATAGGTTTATTAATAAATGATAAGTAAACCTATTTTGCAACCCTAGTCGGAGTCTAATCTATCTATCTTTGATTAAAAATATTCTAATCAGCCTAGGCTGGCAAGGATTAATGTTCAGAGTAATAGCAACAGTACACAACAGTACACAAGTTGAAATGAAATATTCGTCTTCAGGATGATTAAAACTCTTCAGGTCGAAGAGCAATTATACAATTTCAATTTCGAAGAAGGCAGTTTTATCAGTAATTCGGAAAAATTCGATACCAACTGTGCCAAGTATCACTACGCAGGCAGATTAAAGCCGAGCTCTTGCTTTTAGCGGAATCGACATATTTTAAATTAGAGAAAGCCTTATGGTTGAAGGAACCGATTAGAGCAGAAATACCGTTGGTAAATTCTCAGTTATGGTGAATCAGAAGAGTGAAGCCATGGATTTACCTAACCCCGCTCTTTCAATAGCTCCACCTCCGGCGGGAATCCCCTCGATTGGCAACCGCCATTACTTCCTCTTCGGTGCGGTGTGCGCAAAATTTATCCTCTGTTCCGCTTATCTTCCACTGGGTGGCAGCAATGTCGTAGATGATATCGTTCGCTTGGAAATACCGCGAGAGAAGCAAAAAAGAGGAGAAGATGAGCGAAGGTTAAAAGTGGTCGCGGCAACATCGGAAGATATCCAGTCGCGCTCCTACTCTCCTTCACGCAACATCGACATCTTCTCCGCCCCACCAGGTATACATTCACTCATTCTTCGCTTCTTCTCTTCTGTAGTAAGTTTTCCCAAGAAATCAGCATTAACACTATGCCGTCCGCACGTCTAATCTAGATTTTTTCGTGTGGCGCCAGAAATTTACCCGATAATTTTCGCGGTGGCACCAACCTGGTGTCACTGGACGGCATAGTATTAATAGACTCACACGTCTTTAATGTATCAACATTTCTATGAAATACTTTTAAACCCCTCTGATAATTTTTTTCTCTTTATGTCTGAATGTTAACCCACGATTGTTAAACTATTAAAGGACATGTTTTAAATTATGTTCTCGGAACATCTTTGGTATTAAACGAAAGTCGTTTCTCCAATCTATTGTTTAAAAAAACTTTTCAAAAACGACAACTATTATTATTGAAAGAGTTGTTCCGCGCAGAACATGTGTAATTAATGTAAAAGGTGCTCTTGTTTGCTAGTGTGTTCATGTGTTTAGATTAAGTCGTTTATTGTATACATGCGATGTTGTCACTATACGAAAATTGTAAGATCTTGGCGAAATGACAGTGTCAAATGTGAAGATATTGTAAAGGTGAGGCGCGTAAGAGGTGAGGGTTAATTTGTGAAAGAAAAGGGTGATCGGAAGTGTAGTGATTTAGCGGCTGACTTCCCCTAGATAGTTGACGCTAGCGTCGAAAGGCACCGTCGCGTGGCCTAGAAGCCATTCGTCCTCAGCTAGAGGTTCGCTTGTAGCTTCTAGCTGAGGCCGAGATCGACCCAGTTAGAAAATTGGTTTCCCGGATTTTGAGAGTCCCGCGAGCACGGTGAAACCATATGTTTAATCCAAGCCGTGACAATCAGCCATGCGATGGCTAATACAGCTATGCGTAAAACAAAGGAAAAAAAGAAAGCATAGAAGAGAAATGAAACAAGGAAACTGGTAGGGTACTGTTTACAAGGAAAATCGTCCGAACCTCTGCTGGGAGCAGTCGAAATTTCAGTCTAATAACGTAATAACACTCGTCTCAGAGGCAAAACACAAAATTCTTCCTCCGCACAAGCAACGAGAGTTATTGAACAAAGTTGGCTAATAGCCTAGTTAAATATATGCAAATGCAAGAGAGTGAAATTCTTTATTATTTCAAATGTATAGCGTTCCTGACGAAGTAAAGAGAAGAAGAGGCAAAGAACAGGATGAAGGGCCTCCTACTCTCCTTTCTAGTCTTCGTTGTCAGTGGCCTCGCTTGTAAGTTTCCTTTTGATTCTATACATATACTTATATGTATGAGATATCGCATCTATACAAATACATATTCATTACATGACACTTTCTCAATTTTTTCCAACTTGGGTTTTTTACGTACCCCTCGATATTGTCGGACGCGTGCAACAGCGGAACGCTGACTAATGACCCGGCAAATCATCCTCGATGCCTCCTCCGAGATTATCACAGCGATTCTTTTATTACTTTTTCTACACTGCCCATTAAACCTGAATTAGTAGTGACATAACATTTTTAGAAGAGAATTCAATCAATGTACGAGAATGAAATCTTGTGCGAAATTACGTTCAAGCGTTTGTCGGAAATCAATTTGAACTCAATAAATGATATAATTGGTACGGAGATCCTAACTAATCATTATCACAATGGTAGCCAGTGACGTGATTTTACGCCATTTCGAAATTTATCGCTAGTTGATGCTGACACACTTCTACGTCATTGTATACTGAAAGTGAGCTACGGATGTCTAATAATTAGAAGGGCTTTAGAATTACTTCATAATTCATTAAACGCGGCATCATGATGGAAAAGTTTTAACTGTTTTTAAACATTTGTATTTCGGCCGTTTGCAGTTTGCCTTCATAAACGCCCTTTGATACTAAAGATAAATAAGCAAGTTATTTGTAAAACTGTGCAATCACAACCCCTTAAAACATCGAATTACACAAACACCTTGCGCGAAAAAAAGGAGCCTCTAAATTATTATTACCGAAGGGAGGCTCTCTTATTATTAAATAGAAATATAGTAGAGATAAGTATGGCTAGATAGATAAGAGTATTTGTACTAAAGAGAAGATTGATTTGCAATTAGATGGCAATCCGTCAGAGTGTCCGAAGATTATCGAACGAGTTCAATGGGCCAGCAGCCCGCCGAGTTCCTTGAACTATCTCATTATACCGATTCCGTATGTAATTGTACAGCATGCGGTCGTACCAGAATGCACAACCAGGGCACAGTGCTCCGAACGAGTTGAAAACATTCGTGCTTATCACATGGACAACCTTGGATGGGATGACATCGGCTACTCGTAAGATTCATATCTTTCTTTTTCATTTATGTACTTCTATGTATCTACATATGTACATATAGTAAAGCTCCGTCCACTGAAATGATTAGCTTACAAATATCGATACTTGAAAGGAGATTCTCACACCTCTCAGAGTAGTTTTTGCTGATTAAGTTTGTAATATAAAGTATAATAGAATATTTCTTCAGAAAATCAACTGGAGGTATTTTTGACTAAATCAGCGAAAAATCAGATATTATCTAATCGACGGCGCTCAAAAACTACCTGTGTCAGATTTCTATGTACTTGAAATGCATTATCGCAGCTGCAATTAATCAAGTGCTTTTTGTATGACATTATGAGGAAATACAAAATACTTGCTAAAAAATAACAGGCGTACTTCTTAAGAACCGTCGAATAGGTACAATCGGGTTTTTCGATGATTTTTAAAAAATACCTATACTTTATCATGGCTGCTAAATATTCGTTCAAGTATACATTAGTTTATGAACTTATACGAAAAAATGAGGCCAGGTTTCGACCTGACGGATCTGATGTTCTCCTTCGCAGATAGCACAATTGCGTTTTAAAAACATCTTTAAAACGCCCGATAGGAATATTCGAGGCGACTTTGAGATGTTCGCTAATGTCAAGAAAGCGTCTCACCTACGTTTGACAAAGTTCCGATGTTATAAAATGGAACATTTTAAAGGCGTTGAGAATATCTCCGAAGGGGTATACATATGTATATGGGAAACGTTGCAAACACATCTCTAACGAATCTAGAAGACGTTCCGACCAAGATGCAAGGAGATGTGTAGCTGCCGTTATAAATACGTCTTTAACATTTTGAGTGCCCAAGTTGCAAATATTTTACTCTCTCGCTACACCATATTGGAAATCTTTACAGATGTGAAAGTGGCATAAAAAGACATCTTTAAGACGTTGTGTGCTATTTGAATTGTTATTTTCTTGTTGATTCTTCAAAGGAAGGGAGCTTTCCTGCTCTCCGTTAATCAAGTGTTATATCGGGAAACGTAGAGCTTGTCAAGTGTAACTTTGCGTGTCTAAACCTAGGATCCTCACGAATCCCCCTTTACTATATTAAATTCATTTGTGGTATTCATACGAGATGGCATATTTTGTTATTTCATGTCATAAGTTCAGTTCATGATGTTGATATGTTTGTCAGTCACTTTGCTGTTTCATTCTTCATTAGACTTCATTAGACAAAAGTCGCATTAATTTATACGCGAATAGAGAATCAACCTTCAACATAGTAATTGGTTTGGCCTACTATTATAGTTGGCTCGATGCTATTCTCTCAAAGTGCTATAGTTTGAATAGGAATTCCAACCGCTGCGATTCGAGTTCATGCAATGCGGACTCTGAATCTTTTTCGTTCGACGGGTAAAATTTCTATTTTTAACTGTAATGCTTAACTGATAATTTCAACAACATTCAAACTCATAAAAAAATATTAGCTAACGCAGGTCAATGATAATTTTGGGCTTTATGAAAACGTTTCGCAAAGGGACATTTTTCCCTGCGGCGGTTGGTTGTCCGTAATATTATATTTAACAAGCTCTACTTTCTACGATGTAAGCGCTTTGACTCATTCTTAATCTGTTGACGTTTCTGAAATACTGGCTTATCAGCGCGAAGGTTTCTTAAATATATTAAAGAGAATCATAGACAGTGTCGGTGTTTCGCTGAAAACGGGTGAGATTCGCAGCATATATTACTTTGAAAGTGTTGAAACATCACGTGAATTCGCAAATTTGGTTCCATTATTTACAACGTGTAGGGGCACTTTTGTTTCACGATTGCACAGTGGTCCAGCGAGCCTCGAAACCACGCCATAAATAGAAAACTTCTTCATAGGCTGTTTTCTGTATGATTACTTAAATTAATTGGTTTGAAATAATAAAAGTAAAGACAGTTTGAGGAGTACCTTTCGTTTTATTGAAACAAAATCTATGACAAACGAAAGACAGCTGAACATAGTTCTAAGCTCATTGATACCAGATTTGTTTTAAAATCATACAGCGTACTGTGCCCTTTACTGACCACCAATCAAAAATGTGCAAGTATCTGCAATTCTTATTGTTATAGCCTTCAAATCTGTACTTTGTCTTTTCAGAAAATGTAAGTTAGACGGCAGCACTCAGTGTGACTTTTTTCAAAACTCTAAAACAAACTTGATATGAAAAATGCAAAGTACCGATTTTCGAGTTCTAACTTTCACTAATTCTGTAGGAGTGAGGCTGCAAGGAATTCACCAAACAAAAGTGATGTCGTATGTTTGGACATTCCTTTTTTAAGAGGAAATTGTGCAAAAAAATATTGTCGGACCGAAAATATCGATTTTTGGCGCGGGTCAGACAGTATCCGGACCACTGTGCATTGGTTTTCATAAGTAGCAGAGGCTTATCGTCTTCCCGGTTAGAAAAGCATTATATCTACTCATATCTATACAGTAACATAATTAACTTCCAAATGATTGTTTAGGGCTCGCTAATAGAGATTTGGTGGTATAATTAGTATGAGATCTGTTATTGTAATAATTGCTAACTAGGAATTATTGGGACAGGTTCTTAGTGGGAGGGGACGGTAACATTTATGAAGGATGTGGCTGGAATCGTGAAGGTGCTCATACATACGGATATAACAAGAAATCCATCGGCATCGGCTTTATTGGCAACTTCCAAGGTAACCTCTTCCTCTTCGTAGAAAAAACTTGTCTGAAAAAATCATTTCGCTTGAGAGCTTTGTCATTATCGTTAATTGTTTAAACTGTAAGTATGATTTTCGTATTTGTTATAGATAAGGAAGCAAGTAGTACGATGGTCGAAGCCGCTCACAGGTTAATCCTATGCGGAAAAGCAAAAGGAATTCTTCGACCGGATGTGAAAGTGCTGGGCGCGAAACAAGTGCAAAGTACAGTCAGTCCAGGTGCCAAGTTGTACGCGCAAATCCAAGACTGGTCAGAATGGGCTGCTCAACCCTGAAGAGTTATTCACTCTCAAATCAGTTAGCATCTTTCAAAATACTCTACATATATCTATGATAGGAATAACCCAACAATGAATAATCGTTTCTATTATTAATATAATAGTGTATACATAACATGGAAGAGTCTACTCTTTATCTGTGATTCGGATCATAATCACGTTGAAATGTTCTCGAATAGGAAAGTTACGACACGAAACCGGTACTGTACAAATAAACATTTTTTATACCTGATTTACTAGTGGAACTTCCTTTCCGCCAATTATCATACTACTATTGTCATTCTTAAAAAGAAAACAAAACAACACAAAAGAAAAATACAGATAGGAAAAATATATATACAAGAGAAATTTGAGCAGGGATTGACTGATAATGACTGTACACCCTTGTTTGCGATTACTTACCTGTTTGCCTTCCAAGGGTTTAATTCCGAAATACTAAGTTTGCCGTACATATTGGACGCCATTACATATTCAAGAGCAGAGATCGCCATTATTGAATAAATTTTTAGCCCAAATAATTTTAGTTGGCTCAAAGCTATTTCCAAATAAATTTATTCGGTTAAAAAATAGGGCCAAATAAAATTATTTGGTTGGAAAACAGGGTCAAGTAAAATTATTTTGATGTACTTTTCAGTCGAATCAAATAATGCAAACATAATTTCCCGTAAAATAGAATTATTTGGATGTATTTGTCCGCCAAATAAAAATGATCATAAAAGTTCGGTCGAATATCAGTAATTAGGGCAAACATGGTGGATTAAGTGCAGCTAATAGTGAAATGTGTACACGTGCTATAAATAAGTCGGCAAAAATGGGCACTAGCGCACACAAAATGCTTACACACAATTACTAAATAAAATTATTTGGGTCCAAAATTTGTTGAATAACGCCTATCCTTGTTGAAGAAAATATGCCGTTTGCACATCACCCCTACTATTGTCAGTAAAATCATTGTGTCAGCTAACTCGCAATCTGAGATGTTCTAATTGCGGTGTGTCCTTATACTGTAGTTCTAATACCCATAAGGATGCTGATGTTCAAGATATATAACGTACCCTATTATGTATACGTGGTGAGAATGAGTAACGCATACTGAAAGCGGATATAACATAAACAAAGGGAACCTAAGTAAAAGACTTCTAATTAAAAGACGACCGGCGCCATGGCAGGTCAATCGACATTTTATTTCGAAAGATCACAGTAATTGAAGTTCTAATTGTACCTAGTGATCATACAAAGGTCTTCGCGAACGCTGGTTTATATAAAATATTTACTATTATTTATTATTTATAGAGGCACATGTATACATACAATATACACCAGAGAACACGTCTTACAACGCGAACCTTTTCTACTGGACTATTACGCTCGAAGGTAGCTCCAGCTTATTTGTCAGTCAGTTGAGATGATCTTCAGAAAAAAAAAGAGAACGAAAATCTCTCCTTGTACATTAGATAACATCCGGCCGCTGCAACTTCGCTATCGCAGATGAAGCAAGACCATTATGTAAGTACTTTTAAATGTGTTATCGACATCATTGGCAAAGTGGATTCGTTCCCACCTTGCAAATGCAGCCGATCTCTTTTTATAAACATTGCATACTTCGGTATCGAGTATGCGCGAAAATAAACGCCTGACTCTGTCGTAGTTTATTATATGAAAATAATACAATGATGGAAAACATAACATAATCGTTTATGAGCTGCTTGTTTCAACAGTGTTACTTGCGGAGTTGTCAGCCTTTTGCCTTATTCAACATCTCTCGATCTTCTCATAAAAAAAATACTTTTATCGAATCGTGAATAATCGCCAACTACGATTAGGCACCGCTTCTATATAACAATGTTGCTTTTGGAATGAAATACCAATAAGCGACAAGCCA
Organism: Ectemnius continuus; assembly: GCA_910591665.1. Classification (NCBI taxonomy): domain Eukaryota; kingdom Metazoa; phylum Arthropoda; class Insecta; order Hymenoptera; family Crabronidae; genus Ectemnius; species Ectemnius continuus. Next base: position 14,414,242 of record OU342864.1, on the reverse strand, counting down.
ACGGACTCTCTATTAGTGAACAATATATATGACGTAGCAAACACTCGACGTGAACAGCGAAAAATTTGCACTATTTTACTTAACTCTCTGTACTCTTCGAGATATATAATAAAAAAAACGTTCACATTATTATTGCTGTTTGTAAGTGATTCAAACTTTCGGCCGTTAATATCACACGTATGATAATAGATGACGCTTCTCTAGTTACTCTTCTAATGAAGATGTTGCGTTCGCTTCAATAAATTATGTACATATTTATAACAGGAAAATTGTCACCTAGTTCTTCGATCTTAGATAAGGCCGGGTCCGTGTAGCTCAATAAAATCCTCGAGGGCTCTTGGAACTTTACCAGTATAAGAAAGATTATATGCTTTTATCACCTTCGCGGCTGTACATTGGAGCGACAACTTCGTTTGGGTCCTGAGTATAATTTCTGCAACTCCTGAGTTAAACAAAAAATGAGCAATAAGTGTGTATTTACAATTAAGAAGAATTCGAAATTGATAGATATCACTACTTACCAGTATTTACAGCGTCATAAGGTGTTTTACCATCACTATTTACTATGTCCATATGTGCACCTGCTTCTATCAGTTCAATTATAATAGTATGTAACGTAGTGAAATCACTGCAAACAGAAAAGAAATTAGCTGACGAAGCCACGCACTAGATTTTAATGGAATTTCCCATTTGTTACGTACCTGATAGGTTTGCCATAATTGACAATAATATGGAGCGGAGTGTTCCTCTCGTTATCCATCGCGTTTACATTGGCACCGCACCGTATCAGGAGCTTAGCTGTTGACGCGCAGGGGAACCTGAAGCAATAACAGCTGGAGTGTTGGAATATTTAAGTGAGCTAAGGAAATGCTTACTTGCAGACATCGTTGGTGTGAAAATCATCGACGGGAGTGTCAGCGTTTACTGCTAAATGTAGAAGGCTTTGGCCATCCCTTAGCCGCACATTAAGTGCACACAGCCTATATACCAGTTGATGCGCCATATCCACATCTTTTTGTTCATACCTATTCCCATTTAGAGTCAAAATTTTCGTTAAAATAGTCAAGATGTACAAAGTCGTTGTGAGATTTGACTCCATCTCGTCCTGTAACAATTAAGTAACCGAATTCATAATAAAAAGGGTGTAGAACTAAAAGTATACATAGAGAGAAAAACTATATTATCATCTTACCACATACTCATCGATATATTCTTTCGAGTCGGGATTAGTAACTTTCACCTTATTACGTCCTAATTCGGAAACACACGCGTCTAACGCGCTTAGCACCTGGGGAAAGTCTAGATCAACACCTAAGTGTATCATTTGTGAGAACACCTACGGTAATAGTATGAATTTTTAAATCCTGCAAACCTTTCGAAATCTTAATCGACTTTAGTAAAAGCAATTACTTGCGCGAAACGTAGGAGATCCTTAACAATTGAAATATTATTTAACTGCCTAATTTTTAATGCGTGCAACCATAGATCGATACTTCTGTCGAACCGTGCGTTATCAGCAAATACTGCACCCCTGAATGTTATTGGATGTGCAACCTCTGGATTGTGAGGTCCTAAAATGTTATGATATATTAATATGACAAGTATAAAGAGAAATCTCGTAAGTTGGTGGATTTTAGCATATAAAGAATATTTGCAATTAAAGTACAACCTAATATTCGCTCTTTAATTGCCAGAGACTCCATGTGTAAAGCATTCTGATTATTCTGTATACTTTCTAGACTTTCCAGTGTCTCGCATTCTTTCCAGTGTTCATAAGCCTTTATCGTCTCCCCCAAGTTTTTACGTATAATATTCTCAGGATCACTATACCTTTAGTTTTGTTGTTAAAATATTTATAAAGTAATCATATTTGATATTGCTATAGTGTAGGATACGCCAATGGATCAAAGAATTAGCACGCTAGAGCGATACATATACCGGACAAAAAAAAAGGATTCTGTGGCGTGACGAATACCAAATTTCGCGCACTTCTTTCTAATTTCTCCTTATTTCTGTTTTGGAGGATTCTTTATTTCGTTTAATTATTTCCCCGTTATGAAGAATAATAGCTCGTTAGAGACTAAAGAATGCTCTATAATTCAGTACAGTTTCTTGTTAATGTAATATGTACTACCGGAATACTTTTAACGTGCTAATAGTTTGACCGAGCACGATCTATGTAGATGATAATTCTACCTAAGTTCCATTGCCTTATGGAGGTAGCTATAAGCCATTGGGAGGCTATAATTGTCTTTATCATTGGCATAAGACGCGCCAAGAAGTTCATAGGCCTCTATCATCTCTTCTTTAGTAACTCCGGGTTGCGTTACCAAACACTTTACTACCTCTACCCTCATTCGCTCTGCTGCCACAAGCAGCGGGGTCATCCCACTGTCATTTTTCGACATTTTGGCCCCATACTCAAGCAATTTCGATACGATCTCCATGTGACCGCATTCCGCAGCAAAATGCAAAGCCGTAGCGCCACAATTAGCCCGTACATCAGGGTCGACACCCTTTTCAAGAAGGAACATTACCTGTTTCCAGAAAAATATGAATTTACATTGAAGTTTCTCGCTTCCAACGAGTAAGACTTATTTAAGTCGTCAGTAGTAATTATTTGTACATTGGAAAGGAGACACCCGATCAGCTCAACTTTTGAAAATGGAAAGATTCCAGGAGACTTACAACGTCTAAGTGTCCTTTGTGTACAGCTATCATGAGGCATGTACTGTTGAATTTATTTGCGATATTAATGTCAGCATTATGGCCCATCAAATATTTCACAATATCCAAACGTCCTTCGAAACAGGCTGCTCTCAATGGAGTGGAATTTGTTTTTGTAGGGTGATTTACATCCGCACCAGCTTTCACTAATATTTTCACCACACCCAGATGTCCTGCAGCTTTTGTAATAACAATGATCTTTACTACAATAAGTTGAGTGGTCTCTTTAATTAAAAAGCGATCAAGGCAGTGCATGCTCTTAGTCAACTTCAATAATACTATCAATCAGTCACAAAAGTCTAAAATATTCTAGAAGTTTTCACAACAGCTGGAACTGAGAAAACCAGCAAATCCAATTTGGATTACCGGCAGTTTTTCTTGTATCACCGAGTTTAGATCGGTGCTCAAATCTAACATGTAAGAGAAACTATCTTGTGCAAAGACTGATATTTTTCAAAGGTCATAGGAGCAATATGATATTCGATCTATTTCGGTGGATTCGATCTGTCTATTCAGAAATTCATGGCTGAATGAATATAACTATTTGGAGTAGTGCTGTTCTTATTAGGCGAGAGTTAGTACGATATTAGACCCTTTCCAGTCGCAGAACATTTAGTTTGCACGAGTTTTGCTAGAAATATCCCAGCCGTTGACTGCGAATGTTTGAAAAGTGCAGTTTGTTATATAGGAAGCATAATGGTTTATCCAAACATGAATAGCATACCTATGGAGTTAAAAGAATTTTGTTATAGAAAACTGACACAAAAGAATCAGGTAATTAAACGCATAAAAAGAACTTGAAGGCATACAAATCTTGGAGCGATATAGACTCATGTTTGCGCTATTGGTTCTTTGTGAAAACGTGATGTTATATCTACTAGTCTATCTTCTTATACTCCAAAGCGAGTAATAAAATAAGATTAGTATATTCGGGTTATTTTGCTCACTCTAGAATTGTGTACTTATGGACTGAACAAACTTGTCCCAGGTATAAGAATGTATGAAAGGAAATCCTACCAACTGCAGAATACAGTGCAGTGGCACCCTCATTGGCGTAATTAGTCCCACTAAACTTTAATGCACCCTCCTCCTCCAAATTGGGATTAAACTTATCAATAAGCATTTTAACCACACTTCGTCTACCGTATCTTGCAGCTATTATAAGTGGTGTACATCTTTGTCCATCATCCTCTAGTACTTTCTGCAAGTATAGAGCAATGCATGTGTCAGAAAGACTAGAGCGTTCGAAGATAATCGTTGCTTATGTCAGTCTATCTCTACAGCGACCGTGGCACTGAGCCAAATCTATCAAATATTGCTGATCAATTAGATAGTTAAATTCTGGTCGATGTTAGTCTTATAGAACTAATTCGATGGGGCGATGTTAATGACTTGGACACAATTGTTTATTAAACGTTTATTTGGATGCGAGATGTGAACAATTGTTAATTATAGTATGTTATTTATCTTATAGGTATAGTAGATGTTTTGGTACTAGCACATGGTCCTTTGTCTCCGAAGACAAAGAAATTTGACAAAACTATAGGATGGCAATGATACAGCGTAACAGAAGTAGGAGGAGTATGTAGCTGACTGGCAGGGCTGGCAGGACTGGCAGTGCCAGTATAGATTGAATGTTAAATCGGTCGGACTTAGAGCATCGATAACAAATCAATCACCAAAGTTGTCGAGGGGTGATATCGCCGCGATAAATAATCCGTAAAACATAAGAGAGGTGTGCGCAGGTCTGGAGTTTTGCGCGTCAATTTCTTTGGCAAGGAAAGTTGTGTTTACCGTTAAGAGAGGGCGAATTGATAACCAAGTGGAAGAAGAATGACAGACTGGCCGTAATGTCTGGTAATGTCGTAATGCCGATTGCTGGATCGAGTGATCGAAATCGAGGCTTTGCGGTATTAAGTTCTAGGAAAGAGCAAGCGCGCGCCGCAAATAGAATCTCTCACCTGATTGATGAGGCAATCGATTTGCTCTTGCGGCTTGTCGCTCACGAGGGTGTAAAGGGTCATCGCCATACCCTCCCTCGCGGCATAGTAAACCCGCTCCAGAAGGGACAGAGCGATCTCATCCTTGTCGGCTAGACTCGTGCCAAGATCCTCCTCCATCCTCCTTTACTCGCCGACCGTAGCCTTCACCGATATATTTTCTCTCTCTATATATATATAAATATATATAAATATATATTTCTCTCTTTCTTTCACCTCTTTCACCCTAGAATGCCACCTTCGTCCACTAAGCACCGCCAATGTAACCTCAAACTCTAGACTCTCCGCTTGTACTTGCTCAACATAACGCGAGCCGCGCCAACAACCTGACGAGCCTTTGCTCCTTTCGTTTCGATTTCGAGTTTCGACACCTTTCTACCTTGCGGGTCAGCTTAGCCACACTGCTCTAACTGGCCGCACCGACCACCGCACCGACCGCACCGACCACACGGACCTCAATCGGTCAAGAGCGTCAAGAGCGTTCACTAGAAGGGACGTCGAGGTCGAGGCTCTCTGCCACTCAGCCACACTCTCAGCTGGCTGCTCCACGATTCACGAAATCTCTCTCCGACTCGACTGGACTACCTCTAACCACCTCTGACCACTCGCCACTCGTCTCCTGTCGCCTCGCGGCTCACGGCTCACGCTTGACAGCAGACCGCCCACGGTCCTCGCTCTTCTCTTTCCTCTTTTCTATACTCCCCAAATCCACGATGTCACGTTCCTAATTTTAGTCCCGCACCGATCATTCTTCCCACCCATTTTGCGCATCTTCATTCTCCACTCTTTGTTCCCGCAGCGCACGCGGCTAATGCCACTATAGATACATTGCCGAGCCCAGAGCCACCATCCTCCTCCACCAAACAAACACAATCTTTATCCACCGAAATTATATACTGCTGGTAAAGATGCTCTTTTATATCCAGAAAACTCCTCATCTCCTCAACCCCCTTATATATGTAGTGGATTCTTTTCACGGTCACGTTCAAGAAAAGCCTGGGTATTTAGAACTCAGCTAACTTACTGCGTATTACCGACTACTGCGAAGTTGTCGGTAATGGTAAAGGGTGAACTGAAAGGAGTGCTTCTTTCGATGCAACCGTCACTGATTGCGAAGGCTGAGAGAGAATCGTTAGGGTAGAGTGTACAGCAGGCGCAGTTTCAAGTCAAACAAGTGTTCAAAATTTTAAGCGACATTAAAAGAATGTAAAAAACCTTCGATACAATTTTGTCACAGCCTAGTATGAAGCGAAAAAGCAAGAATTAGCCAACTTGAGGGGATAATTTTTATACATACAGGTAGAATTCATCCGTCTATCTGAAATTTCATCCGTTGCGATACTGGGATATCGCCTAGTGAGTATGCATGATTCAAGTTTCTATTGGGTTATCACTCGCAATATTGCGATGATTGCAATGCACTTGCGGTATCAGGAAATGATAAGAAACCTTTTCAAATAGCATGAATAATTGAGAATGAACAAACCGAATGGTAACTCCAGGATAAGTGACATTGGAACAGAACAAGTGGCTCCAAAGCAAGCTTGCTAATATTGGACTATATAATCATGGATTTTCAAACGGATAAGCGGAAATATAGTGACTATTTATAGAGTATGAATAGATTACGTAGTATATATAAATAGTATGGATAATATATAATATGGAGTATATTGTATTATAAATAATTTTACTAAGAAGGGTATAGAACTTAAATTCGCAAGTCATAGTTATTAGATATATGTACGTGCCTTGGTAATTTTATATCAGAGATTCAGATCATTACACATATTATTGAACAGAGTGAAAATAGTAAAATTATAAACAGTTTGAATGACTTCATTCTTCGCAAGAAATCCCATTTCGAGAATTTCTGTGTGCATATGAGATGAATCATTTAACCAGGGCGTAACTGATTCACTCTGTATATGCACATATGAAATATAATTTGTTACTTATATTCTTGCATCATATCCGACATATGGTAAAAGATTTGAGAAGTTACGAGGGAAACAATTACCGTGTCTCGATAATCTTTCATTACTCCTGTTTAATACTTAGTTGTTGCTGCTTTTATTTGACTATATATTCATATGATTTTGCTAAGATTGCAGGTTTGGTTGGGTACCAAAAAATATACGCGACGAATTGAGAAGCTTCCCCTTTTCAAAGTCGGTTAAAAAGTAGACAGATTTGTTTGAGCATCCAATGCTAGTAAATCGTTGAAATTATAATTCAGCAGCGTCGGTATTATCGACACTTCTCGGTAACGTTGATTAATACGTATTAACACTCATTTTTTTAAAAATTATTTCTCTATTTGGAGAATGCGTTGCCATTCCAATAATCAATGCTCGAAAGAAGTAAATGTATACGTTTCTCTTGATAGATTTATTCGTTAGGAACAAATCAGCAGTATCAAAAGATATTATATTTGTATTCTGAGAATAATCGGCAAGAAAAATAGCCACCCAGAGAAAGAACAGAGGATCGGGATATTTAGATTTGGGACCAACCAATCATCGATCTATTAATATCATCCATCTTTCTGACTGAAATTTTTCAGGAGAAGCACCAGTGTACCACAAGTACCATTCGAATTACTTAAATTATAAAGATGTACATTACGAAAAAAGAAAGTTTCACGTAAAATGCTATTATTTGAGCACCGCTGATTATGAGAAAAGAAGATGCCACTAACGTTATGAATATTCCGGCTTATAACGGACAGCGCCAGGTGCAGGCAAGAAGCGCGTGATTTAGTAGTAGCGCAGTTCATTTTTAGCGTCAATAAGATTTCGTCACCACCACGTGGTCAGGTTTCCAGATGAACTTCAATTGCAGGATGCTTTTTTGATTTTTTACTATGCAAGCGAGTAAATTTTTGGAAATCTGCTGTCAGTAAAATAATTCGGCCTAACATTTGCTGCAAGTTAATTTCACCTTTCGGATAGAAATAGGTATAAGTTAATCTCCGGTCGGTCTGATGGGAAGCTCCGAAGATGAAGAGTACGAGACTGGTAAAGGAAGCGGCTTCTTGGCTGCGACTGATAGCGTTCTTTTTTCAAGCGGAAACATTGGATAGCGTTAGCACGGGTTATGGCATATTTTGTACTGATTATCGCCACTTGTCCATTAACGTTGATCAGTACTTGTCAATTAGCGTCGATGGGCAATTTTAGAAACACAGTGAACGAACCCTGACCCCTCAATAATCCATATATTATATCCGAGGGTTCTGGTTATAGATTAAAATGCGATTCTTTCAGATTTTTACTAGCAAGAGTCAAGGTGAGTGAGTAAGTACACTAACAACTTGTTATGACTGATATTAATGTACTTAAAATAGTCAAATGTAGAGAGAATGTAGTATAGTGAATAAAATATGAATCAATCATAATACAACAATGTGGATCATTTTTCAAAGGTTTCTATGCAGCAACTATGTCTATACAATTAGCACCGAAGGATATAATTTTAAGTGATTTGGAATCTGGATGTAATCAATGATGCATGAATTAAGAAATTCATGTCTCCGCATGGGAATAAGGATGCTCAACTGCTTGGAAGTTTTTTCAAGCGTATATGTTTTTTCTGCATATTTACATTCACCATAATAATGCAAAAACAACATTGTCGAAAAGTACCATGGAAGCCGCCAGTTGAGCACATTTGTATTCGTACAAAGGCAGACTCTACAGGTTGCTTTCAAAAGTAGTAAAAATAACGACAAATGTCACACGGTAAATCATACTCTAATGTTGAAATTAATCAATCTCTGATGCAAAATAAGAAAATGGCTGGAGAAGAGCGCAGTTCTTTCGAAAAAGCAATTGATATACTAAGAAAACAGCTTTGCATGTGTATTAAAAAAAGCGTTAACCTATTTTTTGTAACCCTTTCGCGCCGAGCGCCGCATATATGCGGCATGGAAATGATGTGTATCGACTGAACAACTGAACATTCAGTAACGGTACTTCGGCAAACGGGACTGCCGTAGCGAAAGGGTTAATTGCGCTAGGAAAATTTAAAAATACAGAGAAATACTATATATCTTATACTGTCCTAGTTATTCCTTGACGGTTGAGGTGGGTGGGTGGTATTTCGCGTGCTTTAATGTTCCTCATAGCATTTTTTTTCTATGCTATCGAAGAATACTCATGCCGAATTTGGATACGCTAAACGGCTTTTGCAAAACATTCCTAGATATTCTCGCTTTTATATATTGAGATTTTGCATCCTGTTTTTCGAAATAATATTAAAATTACAAAAATTCACAAAGCGAAAGGTCGCCGGCTCATGGTTATTCACGTATGACGAATCAGAGTGTGCGTCAGACGTTAGAAAAGGGTTACTCCTAGTCTTGAAACTCATTGCTCGGCTGGTTATCAGAAGCAGGTCAAGGGGAGCATTTTTTTATGGATAAGCCGTTTTTCAAGGAAACGTTACGTCTCGTCTGCGAGATTATTTTCTGTTTTTAATGAAATTATTAAGGTAGGCTTGAGAGAGAAAGAGCTTAGATGAGACAATTAGCTGATGAATAAGACCCCGAATGTCCGAATAAAGTCCAGAATATTCTTCTCGAGATATCACCAACCACCCAATTTTATTGCATAAGATTCTATCGTCCTTCGACTGGCTGCTTTCGATTTTTCCTACTTTTCAATTGCAGAGATTAATTGATTAGTGTACTATTTGTTCCTTTAAAAATTAATGCTGATTGATTCTCATTTTAGGATAAGGTTACATAAGTCGCACTACTTTTCACACTAGGGTTTATTATTGTACATAGAAATGAGCAAGAATACCTTTAAATATTTTACTTCCTAATAAACAGAAGTTTTAATACATAGTGATCATTTTGAAAATAACTAATTTTGCAAACCTTCGAATTTGATTTTAGGCAATGGTTACCCTAAATGATACCCCTCATTGGCAACATCATACTGCAATTTAAAATGACGATTTTAACATGATTGTTGCAGGTAGAGGAGAATTAAATAAATAATTCCTGTCTCTAATGGTAACAGACTAAATTGTTTAATTTAACAATTAATATTTTTGGCAGGGGAATTAAACTCAATAGTTAAAACAAAAGAAGGCAGTGAAAATACGTAAAAATGGTCCGAACAGTATTATTATCAAAAATGCCTATTTTTTTAAGGGGGTTGCAACTTAAGAAACAAGAATTACGCTTGCTACGTAACAATGTAGATAAAAGCAGCATTATTACACACCGAAGGAATAGACTAATTTAATTAAAACCCAAATGGCGCCATGTGTGAAATTCGAATGAGTGGGGTGTCCTTTGGGAACCCTTTCGATTTTCGCAACCTTTCTCTATTCGCGTTAACTATGTAAGAGCATATATGCGGTAGAAATAGTGTCAAAGCTCCAGCTATGAGTACGACACAGTAAGAAACTGCGGCGTTATCGCGAAAAAGCAGAGTTTATCGCTTATTTAGTTGGATGAGAGCACTAAATTGAATAATGCGACAAAATGATAATGATTTTTGGTTAAGGGAAGAAAGAATGCGAGGCGAATGACTTAAAGGCCGTGTAACGACTCCGTCTGAAAGATTATGTGCGAGTACGACGTAACATATTTTTGCTGCAATTTTTTTTGGGTATCATCATTGCGATAATGCTTCAGACTGCATCGTACGTTTGTTTTCAAGTGTCGCTGGTGTCTTTTTAGCATCGTCATTTCAGTCGTCAGTGAGTCGGTATAATAACAGACCGATACTCTTAAATAGCGCGAAAAAGAGAAGTATTTTTGATAAGATCGGAGAGTTTTGTGCAATAATTGGGAGATAGAAACCGCCGGGGCTCAGCCAAAGAAATTATTTAAGCCTGCTCTTACACTTTTCTAGAAATGTCCAATTCAAGCTCTCTTTATAATATGAATTCCACGATCATAGCAGACTTTGCCGTGTGAAATGGAAATCTGAATGCCGCTTCTCTAATTAGTTTTCAGTTATCGAGAAACTGAATTTCGATAAGAATTTGCAGAACATTTCCAATGTAAATATACAAGCTAAACGATATGCCTTTGCTACGCGTTTCTAACTCCAATGATATTAATTACTTTTACAGTATAGACTATTAAACACATTTACTCTATGAAAGAAATTGATGACAAGTCCATTGAAATGATCTGCCTACACATGTTCTATCTAAATATAGATTCTTATGAAAATAAAATGATATTTATATAAGTTATAAATATTCAAATGTAATATAAATCATTAAAGAGATATACTCGAGGAAAAAGACCGAATGGAGATGGAAGAGGTAAAGAAGTTCTGATATGGGAAGTTGGGTCGGAGATGGAGAGAAGGGGCGGAATGGAGCAGCAGGTATGGGGGTGAGGGCAAAGAAAGCAATGGTTCCAATGAGGCAGGTGAAGGTGAAGGGGGTTGGAAAAAGACCTTTTCCAAGGGGTGTCCAGAGAAAAAATAAGACTGTTTGACACGTTAGTATGAAGAGTGGCAAACTATGCGGCAGAATTATGGGGATGGAAAGAAAGGTGGAGAATAGAAGCGATGCAAAGGAAACAAGGAGAGAATAGTTGAACCTAAGAGCGTCACGAAGAGTTTGGAGTTTCGAGATAAGGTTAGAAAAAGACGGAGGTAGCAACTAGACAAGAAAATGCTGGAAAGAAGTAAAGCAGAGAGAAGATAGAGAGGCAAAACTATTGGAATAAGAAGCAGAGAGAAAAAGCTTCTCGAGTGGTATAGGCCTAGAACTAGAAGAACTAAGGAGATTAAGGTCGAGCGGAAAAGACGGTTTCAAGGAAATCGAAAAGAGATTTGATAAATGGTATAAGTGGGCGATGAGCGGGGAGACGCTGAAATATCTCAATAAGGGATGGGAGGAAGTGGGCTAAAGAAACTGGCAAGATACAGGTAAGAAAATACTGGGAAGAAGAGGATATAAAATTGTGTACGATGTGGATTGGAGAACTAGAATCATGGGAAGATGTCTGGGAGAGATATAAATGGGAGAGTAGATGGGCTGGATGGCAAGAGAATATGAACTGGTGAGCAATGGATAAGGAAGCGAGAAAGGGCCAGGAAAGAAACAAACGAAATAAGCAACAGCGTACAAGATGTAAGTATTAGTTAGTTTAGGTAAAATATATATAAAAAAGTGAATGAATGAAAGAATGGAAAGGGAGAATGATGGGAATTAAGTGTATAAACGGCAGTCCTTGTAACCATAACGATAAGCAATAAAAGTCCATCTATCTATTCAAAGAAAAACAAATAAGGATTTTGGTCAAACCTCATTCCACAGTTCTATCAATCTATGACTTTCTACCAATTTAAGTCTGAAAATATAAATCGGAAAAATAGAGTGTTAATATGTGTAGAATGGATTGTCGCGCAGAATTTTTAACATCTGCAAATAGAAGAGAAAGTGCGGATAAAGCGAGTACGAGCTAATTCCAAAATACATTATTAAAGCAAAAGTGCGGCTGTAATAATCAAATTCGAATTGTCCAGTGTTTTCCTAGTACTCTAGTATAATAGGAGAAATATCTCAAGTTATACTTACTTGTTCGCAAATTCCAAGCTATATAATCGCAGATAAGTGTACTATTTCGCATTAAATTACCTTATTTCTTGAACAAAAATATTATGCTCTGTCAGTAATGAATGTAGTCTAATCGGACTACCGAAACAAAGTGAAAAACTAGGTTAAATATTGAAATATACAAAAATTACTGAAAGTTAAACACTAAGTGTTAATATTTTTGTTTTACCATTTCGTATATTTTAATGCCACATGACCGTTTAAGATTTTAATATTTCGATAATTTTTGTCTGATACTCTTTTTGTGAAATTTTTGTGAATTTTTTGTGAATTTTTGTCTCATATTCTTTCTATGTAATATAGTACCTGCGAAGATCTATAAACATAATGAAAACAGAAGCAGCATAGATGATTTAGGCTCAGAGACACTAATCAATCTTAGAGTCAATAAAGAAACATAAAAGATAGAGAAACAAAGAAATATAGAAATAGTGTAGTGTAGTAGTAAAAAGATATGAGAAAAGAGAGTAGCATAAGAATGTTTGTTCTAACGAAATGGAGATGAAAGTTCTTCGGAAAATCTGAATTTGCGGTAGTGCGGCGCAGTTGCAAAATCATCGTCTCCTGCTAGTATCTCTACTGGTTCATTGTCTACCGCGGCGAACAACATGCATTCGCACTGGCCAGAATTTATCAGCTTTAACAGTCGGTGTTCGACTGCTGCAGCCGCTGCACCCATCGGTCAGTGACTAACTACACATCATTGACTACTCTACACACTTCTTTGACTCCTTCGACTTCTTCGACTTCCTCTTCCGCAAGCACCAAGTGAGTTTAGCCCTTACGCTCATTAGATATAATATTAGATTCTAGCTGCCCTACTCGGCTCCACCCGATTCACATTTCACCTGCTCGTTAACAATCGTTTTGTTTCAACAATCATAGGCTGTTACTGCTCGCGTGATCGCAAATATTTCCTAACAGTTTGTAGGAGGACTAGTCATTCCTTTGGAAGTTTTGAAGTTACTCCTGAAAGAGCCGATACATTTAATAAATAATAAATAATAAATATTGCAATATTATATGGTATATAGTTTGCTTTGATTATGTGGAAGAATATGCTTAAGAAATTTCTTATTCGAGAGCGTCTTTCCATTTCAAGATATCAATAAATCGATTGTTCCATTACATTTTCTTGAAGTACAGCACTTTTAAAATGTCTTTCTCAAAGTCTCTGCCAAGAATATGCGAAACGACAAAGTAACGACGATTTGAATGATGTTTAATGTCAAATACATTTTTCGAAACTATGTTTTTCCAACTGGTAAGCACGATTTACCAGTCGTGGATTGACTGATGATGTATGAACTTTTGTCGTTTTGCTGACTTCCGGCACAGATTTTTACGAGCATATCTCCAAATTATTACACAGCAATGCAATTCAATAAAGCAAATCGTGAAAAGGAATGATTGGGGAAATGGGTTAAACTGAATCAAAATTTCATTTTACGGTTTCTGAATTCGAGGTTCCCTTGAACTAACTGTCATTTGGAATTGGTGTTATTGTTGTTTAGCAATACTCGTGTGAATTACTTGTCACTATTGTGGATATTATTTAGAATTGCTGAATAAATCTTGCTGACGTGCTCAGGAATAAATGCTTAGAGTATTATAAACGGTCTCTACCAGATTAGAATACTAAATCTTTAACATAAAGAACTAAGGAAGTTTATAAGTGACAAAGCTGACATAGTGCTGCAATTATGACAATTCGATTACATTTTTGTTTTTCCATGGTACTTTTTTTCTTATTTGTATACCCATAATATCGAGTAAAATCAATTTTGGCGTTTAGGGAAGGAAAAATGTATTTTTTCATTCTAACATTCACATACATGAATTTTTGATTGGATGGATCCTTTGTTTTGAAATATAACAATAATATAAACACCGGAGAATTTTTTAATCCTTTTATATTCTTAATAACATTTGCACAATTTTGCGTTTGTTTAATATAGTACAATTTAAAGAAAAGTGTTTTAACTTTCCTATCCAGTTTTTGGAAGGAATAAAAACAATTTGCTTCAATTTTCTGTTAAAGCCATAATCGCAATCTTAATATGTGTGTGTGTGTGTGTGTGTGTGTGTGTGTGAATAAAGAGATCATGTTAGACATTCGTTCGAGGTGAGCAGGTACTGTCAACGTTTTATTCGATGACCACAAATTTTTCAAACCAGTAGAATCTCCTTCACGTAAAATTCATTTTCGATCTTTTATGATGAAAGTAATAACTCACGAAGTGTAGTCACATAATTTATCATAATTTTCACATAATTTTTTACTGTGTCGGTAAATGCATAATATATGAAAATGCAAGTCCTACTTACTTAAATTTAAACAGTAATTTTAATTTTAAATTGCAAGATGTATTAAATATGACAGTGGAAGCAAATCAGAAAAATCACCGACCAAGAATTTTTCATTTAAAAAAGATTTCATTTCCGAGTTCATTTTCACAAATTATAATACTCAAAAATTAATATCGCCTGATAATCCTAATTCTCATCCCAATAATCATAGTCCACTCTCCAGAGGTTTAGTTCCGAGAAATTTCATCTGACACAAGATTTAATACGGTCACCATATAATTCAGAATTGCAAATAAAACAGTTTCGTTGAAGTGTATAAGTAAGGTTTCCTCGAGATTTAGCATTTCTTAATTAATGGATAAGCGGTCGGAATCTCTGACGATTCAATTGGTGTAAGCTCAACTGATACACGGCACAAGTGTCATTACAATGACTAATAAAACAATTAGGCAATGGCGGTATTATCGATAATTCGATGATGAAAAGCTGATTCCCCCTCTAATAGATCACCCTCTGATGAACTGACCTTCCTCTACGAGAGCGCTTTTAAACGCAATAGAGATAAACTGCTTGGCCTGAAACTCATTTTCCAACCACTAAACGACACACGTTTCTCTTCGTGTACAGCATCCGACAAAATAGTTGTCACGATTTGCAAAGCGACCGTCAGACAGAAAATCAAGTTCGATAGCATGTACAGGGTGAGTCAGTTGCCTTTGAATCACCACTGTCGAGCATACACTCTTCCATAGAAAATCGTTATAAATAACCTAGAAATTTCAATTATACTCAAATGTTCCTCAACATTTGTCTGCATTTTACGCATTTATACTTTTACATGTTTGAGTTATGCGAACTCGCACATGAAATTTCACCCTGCAGAAGCCAGTTATATATAATATTCCTCTATAACTACAATATAATAAAAGATTTTCTCTTTACTTTGCTAGACATTCAAAGGAAGTCGATTGTACAATTTGGTAAAATATTCCCTCCAACAGACTACATAATTTAATAGAGCCTATTGTTAAACAGAGAATATATAACATAATTAAAAAACTGTCTAGTATAAGTGGGCTAGGAGAGTTCTGATTCAAAGGCAACTGACTCACCCTGTACACCTGGTATGCAAGACTCTTTTCGGGGGTTGCGAAAGGTTGTTTTCGTTTTTCAAAAGATTTGAAAAAGTCACGTATACCAGGTGCGCATGCTACAAAATTTCACTTTCTATCCGGCGAGAGTTTGATAGATTGTGACAACTATGTTGCCGGATGCTGTACAAGTCCTACGCCAAAACAAACCATTTAATTCCACTCATAATATGCTACCTCGCACAACGTCAACAACGTGTTTTATCCGGTGAGGAGCATACATTTCTCTCCAGTAATATTCACTATTCTAATTAAAGTATTAAATTACTATATGTGTGCCAATCCAAAGTGTCAAAATTAGTTTTGTTGTAATTAAAATTAGTCAAGACAAATTATATAATATTTGCGTAATATTGTATAATTAATAACCCTAGCAGTGATAAAGCAAGAAGATTAAAAGGCAAGTTTCTAAGTGCAAGTAATAGGTATTCTTGTTAAAACGCTCGGTAACTGTTATAGTAATGATTTGTTGAATAACCGGTCAAAGTACGCTCCGGAAAAATTACTACGTAACTACTTCCGTCGTTTTTAGAGATAAAACTGTGAATTGGCACGAACCTTTCATAATGTTTATTTAATCGATGTCGATGAGACAATAAATATAATTCTTGTATATATCAGTAGCTTTTATATGTATATTTTGGAATGAGTTAGACGGACATTCCAATTGAAAGTAATTTGACACACTTTAAAATACAGAATACAATTCGCAATATTACTCGAGCAAAGTTTAACTTCTAAGCAATTACATAAATGGGGAAATAGAAAATAGAAAACATGAAAATATCACGATTAAGAAACACAATGGATTAACACATCTTTGTAGAGGAAAGCTTCATTTGTTCAAGGATAGGTAATAATTAAGTACATATAGATAGACAAGTATTAATGTACCTACACGGAAAGAGGAGAAAATGTTTTGAATCGCTCAATCGCACACCGCGCCGGTTATCGTCCGGTAATTCCGCTCCTCTTCGAACGTACTTCGATAAGATTCGACTAAAGTCCTCCTTCAGTTTCAACACCATCGGAACTTGACATTAAATTAAGCAATTTAATAGGTTCCATTTAATTTAAGAAGTTTGTCGTAGTAAATTGGTTATGTTAACACTAGGTTTATGGACATTTCTGTATACCTCTCTTTATGGACACATATTTTCATTAAAAGAAGCTATTAATTTAAGTTAAAGACCTTTGCAATTCTAACAGACATAATATAAGTTAATTAACTCTGTCAGGATTGCATAAATAATTGCCAATATAAATTGGAAGAAACACTAAAAAGGTTTGTAATTTTGTTCATAAAGTCCAAAATCCGTCAAAATGACGGTTTCCGTAAACCTAGTGTTAAACTTGTTAATAAGCGTCATTCTTTTAAGCAGGCAAATAAATAGATAAATAAACCAGAAATAGTGTTTAGTAATTAAAAGGTCGAGGTGTGTACTGATATACGAACACAAAATACCTTTGCACGCGAACGGTGCAATCTTTTCCAAACAACATTAGAAAAAAAGTAAAATTTTCCGATCATAAATAAGTGAAGAAAAATAAAGCAACATTATTTGGGCATGAATAAAAGTAAAATAGAATTATCATAAGAATGAATTATTCTTAAAAGTTCATATAAAAACTCGCGCAATTAATCAAATGCGGACGCGAGTAAACGAAAGCATTGCTAAACAGAGACTTACGGGTCTGTTTTCAAAGTTATTTTTGAAAGTGATATGCCCTGATTTATTCTTATTTCCAGATATTTAATGCTTCGCATTCCAGTCACTCGGCCGATTTCGTTAATAACTAAAGTTCTCGCTGCTATAATTTATAGGAATGTTGTATTTTATCAACTTTAACGTTAATAAACAATAGTGAGGACTGTAACGGCTATAGAAATAGTTTGGTTGCCTGTACCAACGTGTAATAGAAACTAGTATCAACGCAAATTTAAGGGAGTAAGTTTTTACAAGTTCCGGGGCAAACTTTGACGCCGATCATAACTCAGAATTATGAAAAGTCGACAACCATTTGGATAGTAGGAAAATCTATGGAAACATTAAATACTAGTAACTGTTAGGAAGTGGTAATCTTGTAAAGATATGAAAGATTGAAAGGAGTCATAAATAGCACACAACATCTTAAAGACCCTTTCTTTAGTCGATTTTTGTCTTTGGGTGTCCTACCACATACGTAGGATGTGTTAAAGATATTTTGTCGAAGACGTTTCGAAGAGTCCACATTGTTTGATTTTTCCAACGATTCTAACACATCATCTTCACATCTCTTGAACGTTTTAAAAATGCTCTTAATACACGATTGTTTCATAATTGTACGTTTTTCCAATGGTATACACGAATAATCTCAAAATTGTGCTTTCACCGAACCAAACATTGATTTTACTGGATCAATATTTCGAAATACTATTTATAGAACGTAGTATAGTAATATGTATTGAAAGTCATATCATTCACGTATCAGAGACGTCTTTAAAACGGTTTCTACATGTCTTTTTGAAGACTGGTCAGAATGTATTCTAGATATATTAAAGATGTATTTATAATGTCTTTTATGTGTCTTATTGGACGTATTGTGTACGTCGTTAAAACGTTCCATTTCTACATTGCACATCTGTTAAACGTATGTGAGGCGTTTTTCGGAGGTTGATGGGCATTCCAAAGACAACGCGAATATCTCTATCAAGCATTCGAGGTGTTTTTAAAACGTCGTTGTGCTACCTGGGCAGTATGGATGTTCTTGTCTACCTTTAGAGCATTAACCTCTTAAGGTACCACATACAAGTAAATGGGTCAAAAAGATCAAATTTCCTCCCGAAAGTTGTGTTGATAATGGTGTATGGTGTAGGAATTGACGATTTTATGTAAGCATAACAAATTTTGAAACTTTCTGATGTATTGCGTAGAAAGATACGAAAGATATTTTCTAAACATTCCCAAAACTTTAAACACGTTTTTCTCGAAACACTGTTTGTGGGTGCGATAACCAGCATAATTAATTCATTATTGAACGGATCAAGCTGAAAATTGAATCAGATCTTCTTCATAGGGTTATCTACTGCACTACGAAGCGTTTTTTTGCATACCTATCTCAGTTTTTTTATTTCTATATAAAATGCTCATTTTTATAGAAAAAAACGATCTGATGATTATAAATAGTGATGTGTTCCGCACAAAGTGAAACTTAAAGGATTTGCTTCCGTAGTGCAGTAGAGTTATCTTTCTATTAAATAAAGAATACTTTTTTATTCGATTCAGATGAAAAATAGAGGAGCTGAGCTACACCGGTTACCGCAACCATCTTTCATTCACTGTGAAATTACGAAAGTCGCTGTGGCACACTAGTTACTGCAAGGATTGCAAACAAATTTAGAGGATATATTGCTTACAATATGTACTTTAATATGTAGACAATAGTTCTTCCGAAACCAAATTATTTGGAAGGCAACAAAATCGATTTTTTGTACCGTTTTCTAATATTTTACTTGTACGTACCTTAACTCAAAAGCCCGCGAATACCCGGGACGGGAGAATACGGGGACACACTTTTACAAAATAATTGTTACGTTAAGAGGTTAACAGATCGAAATAAGAGCTGCATTTCATCTTGAAAACTACAGATCGAACAAACCCGGAGAAGCAGAAAATTATTGCGTCTCGTGGCGCTGGCATCATCTATAATTATGTAATATACATATAGTGACTCTCGTTTCTAGTGAATCTTCTTTTTTACCAACTTCGAAAAATAGGAGATCCGTCCAAAAACATTAAAATGTAAAAAATGCGCTAAGTAGTTTGAGTTCCCGACAAAATTGGAATATAACAAAAAAGATAATAAATATCGTACGAGAAAGCCAAGTCTTCATTTAAAGAAACATCGATTTAACTCGCATTAGCATCGAACAATGAATTAACAATAAATTGTCACTTAATAATAAAAAAAACTTGGCGTATGCACGCTTCATTTGAGGCAGTTGCTCTGGTAACATTGCTAAATGAACTTTTAAAGAAATTAAATTTTAGTAAAGTCAGTGTTTGGTAAGTCAGTTTCCCATTATCTTTTTAAGTCGCAATGAAGTGAGTACACGCCAAGTTTTTTTTATTATTAAGTGACAATTTATTGTTAATTCAGTGTTCGATGCTAATGCGAGTTAAATCGATGTTTCTTTAAATGAAGATCTTCTTTTTTACCGACTTCGAAAAACAGGAGGTACTCAATTTGACCGGTATATTCCTTTTTTTTCTTCTGCTCGACTTATTTATTTTATATATTATAAAAGGCAAACAGTTTGGTTAATGCAGTTTTCTCTCCTTTATACATATAGCGATGTTACGTATACAATGTTTTCCAAAAGTGTGTAAAAAGTTTTAAATAAAACAACATATCGCGCTATACATCGGTAGAAAGGTATTTCTACCGACTTCGAAAAGGAGGAGGTTCTCAATTCGATAGCTATGTTTCATTTTCGAAAGGGCAACTTTGAAAAAAGTAGTTAACTTCGGCGCTCCATTGAAACATGGCGGCTATTAGTGAAAGTTGCAAACATGTTACACCATTCGAGTACTAGGTACTTACTAATATATATCTGTATTACACAGTTTTCGCAATGTGTTTATGTGGTTTGCTCTATTCGGTATTATCGTTTGGGTATAGCGTCAAAGCCATTTTATTCATACATACAGCATCCAACAAAATAGTTGTCGCAATCGGCAAAACCGCCGGCGGATAGAAAGTAAAATTTGGTAGGATGTACACTCGGTACGCAAGACTTTTTTATAAGGCAACAGAGGAGGAAAGCCTCCCCTAAAATGGAGCTCTTCGAAAGTCATCATACCGGTTGTACATGCTATTAAATTTGACTTTTTGTTCGGCGGCCATTTCGCAGACTGTGACAACTATTTTCTCGCATGCTGTACAGGGTGAGTCATTTGCCTTTGAATCAGAACTCTGCTAGCCCACTTTTACTAGACATCTATTTCATTATACTAGTTGACAATAGACTGTATTAAATTATGTAGTCTGTTGGTGCGAATATTCTTCCAAGTTTTAGCATCGACTTCCTTCGAATGGCTAGCACCGTAAGGAGAAAATATTTTATCGTATTATATTTATAGGGGAATATTATATGTAACTGGCTTCTGAAGAGTGAAATTTCATATGCGAATTAACATAACTCAAACATGTAAAAGTATAAATGCATAAAATGCAAACAAACGTTGAAAAACATTTGAGTATAATTTAAATCTCTAGGTTATTTATAATGATTTTATACAGAACAGTGGTGATTGAAAGACAAGTGACTCACTCTGTACATACCAGACTAAACTTCCCGTTAACACGTTGAACCCGGCGTCGGTCCCTGGGGACCGGCACTCGAATTTTCGTTTGGCTAGCGTCGGTCGCTGCCGGCTGAACGGAAAGGACTGCAAATTTGGCGCCGGGCTCAACGTGTTAATCAAATAAACGGTGGCATGAACGAAATATTTACAAGGATGCAACACACAGTTTTTGAAAAAAGCAAAGAAACCTTGTGTTATAGTTAAATGATGCGTGTGATTTAAGAATTGCCTTTCAAATTCTGCAGAAACCTTTTCACCTTTAGTAAACCATGCTACCAACCCCTTAACACTAAGTTTAACAAAGTTGTTGAAAATAGAGTACTTAACAAATTATTTGGCCCGTATTTTTCACCTGCTAATTTTCACTTTGTGGGGGTGAAATATATATTTGTTAAAAGTTAAGGGTGAAATCTATGTGAATACTTATTATACATAAATATGCATAAGCAGCTAAAAATCGCATAAAATAATGTTTGGGTAAGAACATCTCGAAGAAGTTTCGTAAAAAGGGAGGATCACAGGTTGGGAATAGCGTTTCCTGTGAGATCAGAAGTTGTTGTTGGGTTCGTTAAGGCATTGAACTGAACGACTGTCTACAAACCATTGAGATCATTAAAGCAAAGAGAAATTCTGAGAAATTCTCCGAGACATGATTCACCGACTCAACACGGCCTTTAGTGCGATTGCCAAAGTTCACGCTAATCCAGCAGCAATGATAGAAATCCGAGGCGCGCAAATAGGCTTTCGCAGACTCTCGGCGGATCTTAATTGAAGCAGACAGAAACAAAGTCAATAATCGGAAAATAATTGGGAAATAATCGGAAGCTTGTCAAGCCAAGTCATGGAACATTTTAGAACTAGTTCTCCCTGCTTCATTAAGTCTATATATTCTCTACTTGTATCTTGGAAGCTCCAGGTGATATCCTTCCTATCGCTAATTAAGCCATATTAATTACCAACGGCAAGGTCAACCAAAAGATGAACCGTATGTCAGAAAGCTTTGTTTTTCTCGGGGCAATTAAGATTTTCGAGGAAAAGAAAACTCTATTCAGAGTGCAATCGGTAGCGGGTGTAAGACAATATTTTTATGAACAATACTGCCAGCAGATTATTCCTGCCCGGCGATTAAGGGACCTTTACACCTCGATCTTTCATTATTAACACATTCACTCCACTCACATATCGCAAACCACCTTCCATTTCTTTCCTTCCTTCTTTCTTTCTTTCTTTTCTAATTGTTAATCTATCAGTTCAAGAAAAGTACACTATTTCCGAAGAACACCTGCACATTTGTCCATTTATTAATTCTTTCTTTCTTTATTTATATTTTATTAATGGATTCGGAAAATTCTAACACCATCAGAAAGTACATTTTCGCCAAATGGATATAGGCTATATTTTATTTTATTTTCTATAATGTATAATGTATAATCTATAAATGGTATCAATATATAAAGATGTAAGGTCTTTATTTCAGATTAAAAGTTATTCTCCGAACTTTTTAGACTGATTTCACAAATTCTTTCACTATGCTAAAAGTTTATGTCTTCCTTAGTAACATATGCTACAGGCGATATCGTTATATTTTGGTAGTAATAGTGCATTAAAAAAATTAAGTTTGTGTACATATGTGTATGTTGGAGGTAAACTCCAAACTTATTTAAATGGTTTGGATAATGCTTTTGCCATTGAAAAGTAGATTGCTCCCAGTGAGCATAAATACAACACGATCGATTAAAATTATTTAATTACCCCTATAATTAATTTCTATAAAATGAAAATTGTAAAATATGGGAGTATTTATAACTTAAGAAGCGTACTTCAATAATTACTCCTAAATTAGAAAGGTCATGACGAGTCGAGCTAGAAATCGTGAGGAAACTTTTGCAGAAACCTATTCTTCTTTGAATTGAATGATTATTAGAAACTGTGAGCCGGGTGAAGCTGGGTAGAATAATTATAGTCATAAATCCAAAGGTATAAAGATATAGATGTTGTTCTAATTCTAATGTAACGGGATCTGATTTATGTATCAGAGAGAAATACGAGTGGATCCCAGTGGAAGATGCCTCTAACTCAAAGCTGATAGGGAGTGAATGACTTGGCGTTGAGGAGAAAGTTGAAAGCTTTTTGAAACCGATAGCAAAAGCCGGCCTCACTCCCACAAGAATGTTACTATACCTCTTTCTGTTGTTCATCGGGCTGGTGATCGCCCACTACTACTATATGAACTACAGCCGCATGGGAAGATTACTCGAAGGGATTCCTGGACCACCGGCAATCCCCATATTAGGAAGTGTCCACTGGTTACATTCGGCAACCGGTAAATATCAACTCTAGAATTATCCAAATATTCCTAGAATCTCATTCGTGCAATTCTCCAGTTTTCATCTGCTTCGACGGATAAAGAGAGAACTCTCCGGAAGGATATACATTCTGTCTTTCATTATTTTCAATATTGTAGTTTGTAGAACCTTCTGCTTAAAATATAGGAAGCACGTAGTATTTTTCAATGTTTCTATTTCGAAGCTGAGGATATTTGGGTAAAAGTGCGACAACTCGTCGGCCGTCATCGAATCACCAAGATTTGGAGTTTCTTCTATCCGTGCGTCAACATTCGCCATCCCGACGACATAGAGGTAAGGACTTTCTTCAACTTTGTCCGTCTTAAGCTGCGTTTCAACTGGAGGAATAACGTGGTGCATTTTCTTCACGATTCCTTGGAGAGCGAGGAAAGTTCTGCTGCATTTAATCGATATCGATAATAGCCAAACATTTAAGGGGATGTAGGACAGTTAACATTCAAATTTTTCTAAATTTTATAGAAATTGGTGTAACTCAGCCAATCACTTGGCAAGCACAGTCATTTTACCTTTAATTAGTACACTTTTACAGAGTAATTTGAAATATAAACAATCAAAATTAACTAAACAATAAGGCAGACGATTTCTTTGGATAAGTAATGTGGAAGTTGGTACAAACCAATTGTTTATGTTACAAGTTTTATGGTTAACAATATAAACAATTGGTTTGAACCAACTTCCATATGACTTATCCGCATGATTTTGGTGTGTGCCTTAGGTATGATCTTAAAAAAGAACTCTCCAAAAGTTGAACTTCAATGGACCAACCGTACCAAAGAAATCATCTGCAGAGTCCTATTACGCATCATTAATATTGTCATGTTTAACGATTAATAACTGCCTTATTGTTTATTTAATTTTGAATGTTTATATCTCAAATTGCTCGGTACAAGTGTACTAATTAAAGGTAAAATGACTGTGCTTGCCAAGTGATTGGCTTAGTTACACCAATTTTGATAAAATATAGAAAACTTTGAATGTTAACTGTCCTACATCCCCTTAACCCTTTCAGCGCTGAGTTGGCCGACGTTAAGCGTACGCCGTAGACTGCCCACTCCGTACGAAAGAAAGGTTGTGTGAGGACGCATATGTATATGGGTTCATAGCGCTGAAAGGGTTAAGAATGGTAATAAGAAGGTCGATGGTGTTCGTTCAGTGAGGATAAAAGTATAAAATTCGTGGAGTGCAGTGGCTAGAAATATATACGAAAAAACCATGAATACTTGTTTCTTTCAGGTCATCCTTAGTAGTACAAAATTCATTCGGAAGAGTAAAGTGTATGACCTGCTCTATCCATGGTTCCGAACTGGTCTCCTCACCAGTACAGGTAGTACTTTTACATTTTCATCCCTAATCAAAAGCCAATCAGTTTTATACTCATACCTGCTCACATCTCCTCAACCATATGCGTACATCCATTTCCGCCCAATTTTAACAACCCCGACTTTTTAATAATATAAAAAGGAACATTTGACCGTCTATTTGCATCTTCACGAAGATTTTGTTACATACGCGTGCTAGGAGGACTTTTTGGAGGACTTAGATTTCTAGTTGACTATCAACCCGTTGGAATATCCGCCGGATTCGACACACTTCAAGCTTGCATTCTTTATTTCAAACGTTATCAACGTCTTATGTCAGTTGTTTGGTTGAATCGAATAAATCAATCTTTACTAGAACTTGACACATAACGAACGCGATTGGAAAAGCTCCAAGAGGCTCACATTTATTCTTAAATTCTTGACACGCGCGAAACATAGCCGAGCGGTCAGTATACTGGGTTTATGAGCGGAGGGCTCGCGCCTCACGACCGGCAGAAGAAAAATTAAGAAAAGGATCACCCGAACGACTTGAACGGTTAATCCAGTAAATGGGTTATTGTTCGACTAGTCAATAAAATCTCTTTAACGATTCTTCAGGATTATTAGATTCATATAGTCGAAAACCAAAGAGATAGATATTAGAATAAGATTGGTAGATGGAATCCGAGCTCTGTTTCAAATACAATGAAAATGTGGAGTTAACACGGATGCTGAGGTTAACGAAAGCTACATATACATACATCAATAATACAAAATATTACAGATAGATAAGAGAGGAGAATACGATCAACTCACCAACGATTGCTCGCTTTCGCTCTTATCATCTCTTTCTTTCCTTTCTAAATGCTCGCCCTCTCTTTCTTTCCAATCACTCGCTTTCCTTCTTTCTCGCTCTTTCTTTCCCTGCATCGCTCCTTCTTAGCGATGGCCAATTCCCTCCCCTGCTGAACTAAATCTAATTTTATTATGTATACTTGTAAGACTAATGGGCGGCTTAAGTCGTGTGAGCGGGCGTGTCAAATAAGTGTAATACGTCAGAAGTTCAGTATAACAGAACGTAAGATATCGTTGTATATTGGAGTTCAGTCTCAAGAGTACAGTAATCGGGACCAAAGACAAAATTTAAAAAAAACATGTTTATCAGGTGTATCACACCACATTATTTTAAATTAAATTCATTCAATGTAATTTTTACGATATCGTCAAAAATGAACCATTAGATAATGGTTGTAATTTCAACATTATATGGAATTCATTTAGTGTTAATTATGAAAGTGGTCTAAGTCAAAACTTTAAAGAAATTATATAAACATAACTTGAAAATATAGGAAAATATGAAATTACTTCGATTATACACCACCACTAGACCAGTAACGGAAGAGAAACATAAAGATATTATGTGTTTACTAGCATACATCCCTCCAGTTTTTCAGCAACATTTTAAGAATCTTAACAACTCGAAATGATAAAAATGTATTACTTTTTAAAAATAATTAATAAATGTTCATGAATTATGTCATTAAAGTTATAGTTTCAAATAAAACTCATAGTTCTTTATCGCTTGAAGTCATTTAGAGGACATTCAGTTAATTTTGAAAATGGTCGAAGTCAGTTCAAACTTTGAAAACAACATTTTCGTATGAAATTCACACAAAATTTCATATTCATAATAAATTTCCATTAATCAAGAGTAATAAAATTATAAATTAAAATGTCGCATAATGTAAAAATATTTTTTAATTTATTCAAATGCAGTTCATTAAATATCTCGAAATAAGAAATACATGACTTAGACCACTTTCATAATTATGGGCACATATGTCAGCATGGCCAGTTTTGGGGCTTATGACACCCTGGGTTTTCCCCGAAGAGGAAAGGTACTTTGCAGCACCTCCACGAGGTCTGCTCTACACCAGTACACACACTACAACAGTTTGAGTTGTTGCTCTCACGTGATTGCTATCTAAGTACAACTCCTCCTCTAACTAACTGCGGATCCTTTTCAACGCTCTTCGACTTATTAATGAAGAGTGGTCGAATCTTTTGGGCCAAGGTACCTCGGTGGCCCGACTAGACCCCACCTAAACTAACAACATAGTTGCAACTCTAGCGTTTTCACACACTCACTCATACAGTTTGGAATTGGTATTGGCCTTGCCACTGCCGACGATCGTGCGGCAAGAAACGCTAACGCACCCATTCTCAAGGTTTTCCTTCATTCTTAGAATGCCATCTCTTTGTACTTTTATACTGGATGCTGAATTCGGTCTATTTCATGGCTATTTGATAGTGTTAGAAAATGAGAAGTAGGCATGGAAATGCATGTGTAGAGCAGACCTGGTCTGCCAGGCTGTCGTAAACCCCCAAACTGGCCACGCTGACACAGATAACCCGAGGGCGAGCGATCTCCGAGAGCATCACTCTTCGATAGTCTTTCGCTTTGACACGACTCTACAGGGTGATTCAGTTGCCTTTGAATCAGAACTCTCCTAGCCCACTTTTACTAGACATCTATGCAATTATACCATATATTCTCTGTTTAACAATAGAGTCTATTAAATTATGTAGTCTGTTGGAGGGAATATTTTACCAAGTTTCAGCATCGACTTCCTTCAAATGGGCAGCAACGTAAGGAGAAAATCTTTTATTATATTATATTTATAGGGCAATATTATATATAACTGGCTTCTGCAGAGTGGAATTTCATGTGCGAGTTAGCATAACTCAAACATGTAAAAGTCTAAATGCATAAAATGCAGACAAATGTTGAGAAACATTTGAGTATAATTGAAATGTCTAGGTTATTTATAATGATTTTCTATGGAACAGTGTATGCTCGACACTGGTGATTCAAAGGCAACTGACTCACCCTGTTCAGTACTCTTTGACGGATATTTCAATACATTTATACTCCACGTTTGCTTGATCAAATCCCTGACGTGTCATATTTATGCCACGCGCCCACTAACACAACTGAAGACGCCCTATAGTCTTACAATAGTTTGACAATGATCGGAATTCGGCTTGTTCAGTGTATCGGATAGCATATACGCTCTTTTAACTGAGAGAACCTTGCGGTATTTTGTAATTCGGCCATTTTATTGTTACGGGACGCAACAATTCTAATATTATACAATTTTCTCTTTTGCCTAGAATACTTGTGCAAAACTATCTTCAAAATTGCAAAAGTATAGAATCTCAAGTTATCAAATCCTTGGAAAATGTGTGCAGCAAATATAGTTAAAACAAAAATATTATTCTTTGGACGAAGTTATTCTTAATCTGCACATGATATATTGTTCAGTGAAATGTGAGCAAAACAGCTAATTATAACTGAAAAAACGCGAGACTTGCAAAATCTATTGATACACGTTCTTATCTTAGACTGGAAAATGCTTATGTTGAATCGGCTTGTAATCTTTTAAAAGTTTTGATTGACATGTATATTAAGATTCATAAGGACAGTCATACTAGAAGTGGTACTATAACAAAAGTGAGAAAAAATAATAATAACATTAACACATCAACAGCGAATTTAGTCCATTCTCATTAATTGGAACGTGAACGTAACGAACCAGGACGATTAGGTCAGGTAAAAATATTGTAATGCTAATTTTATGTGGTGTTAACTTATAGCTCGCTTGAGTTGCAAGGAAGCGTTAATTTCATTTCATCCTTGATCCGAGTTCCACTATTTCTAAACTAATAATGAGAATTAATGAGAATTGATAAGAAAATTCACGGGGCGTTATTAGTTCGATCTTCGAATTTCACTAGCTCCGTACAATGTGAATGGCTTTTAATCCTTGTGGGCAATTTTCTAGCTTTCAGGGCCAAAATAAGCCTCTCCAGCTTTAATGATCGATTAACCATAGAGTTTTTCTAGCCGGCAGTAATTAACACTTGACGGTGAAATGCGCAGGGCCAAAATGGC
Source organism: Ectemnius continuus (assembly GCA_910591665.1). NCBI lineage: Eukaryota > Metazoa > Arthropoda > Insecta > Hymenoptera > Crabronidae > Ectemnius > Ectemnius continuus. The sequence continues at coordinate 14,385,488 of OU342864.1, read as the reverse complement.
AGAAGCGACGGAAAATCTTAACACCGGCATTCCACTTCAACGTGCTCCAGCAATTCGTCGAAATCTTCATCGAGGAGTCCGAGTACATAGTTTCGACATTGAAGGCTGAAAAGGGACCGGCAGTTCGTGACCTCTTGAACTTCGTTTCGGAGCACACGCTCAACACAATTTGTGGTAAATTTTATAGAATATAATAGAAGTTACATATATTCGAGCAGTCAAGATCGAAGCAACTTTAATTCGTTGAACTCACAAAAAAGAAAAATTTCCTAAGTAAAACAAAAGTTATTATGTCAAATAAATCTATTAGAAACCATATTGGATTGTTAATCCAATAGTAGATTTTTCCGGCAGTTGAAAATTGATATCAATCGATACGCCTCTTAAAGTCCAAAAGATTACTATCGATATTGCAAGTTTATCGAGCTTGTCATTGTTGCTGATATTTTTCTTGTCTACTAATGAAATAATCTTCCTGATGATTCATCCTCGTTTTGATAGAATTAAAGTATCCTGGACTTGTACAATATTGGGGTTGGTTGTTTGTTTGTTATCAGAGACTGCGATGGGCACTTCCCTAAAGGGATGGGGCGGCTTTCAATACAAGTACAGAAAAGCGGTCTACGACATTGCGAAAGTGCTGCTACACAGGTATGAATCTTTATTAATTTTCATAATCTTTCTTCCAATAATATACACTTCTGTTAGAAAATTAGAAGTAGGCATGAAAATGCATGTGTAGAGCAGACCTCGTGGAGGTGCTGCTCGGTACCTCTCCCCTTCGGGGAAAACCCAGGGTGTCATAAACCCCCAAACTGGCCACGCTGACACAGCTAACCTGACGGCGAGCGATGTCCGAGAGCATCACTCTTCGATAGACTTTGGCTTCGACACCACTGTACTCCTAAACGAATATTTGAATACATTTGTATTTACATCCACCTTTTACTTGATCGAATCCCTGACGTGTCACATTTATTCCACGCACCCACCAACACAACTCAAGACTCCTTATAGTCTTACACTTCTCACAAAAATTAATGCATCACCTTTTTTGATCGAAAAATCACCGATTTTTGAAGCGGCATAACTCAGCTCGATAAAATCGTACAGTAGTTTTTTAATACTCATTTTACAGCTTGAAGCTTCCTCTTCGAACCGAACCATCCGTTAATCTTTATGCGATGCGTTAATCTTTTAAATTCTCAGGCATGCGCCCTGCTATTTATCATCTTAAACAGCTTCATTGTCATCCGATTATAGCAGATACGAATGCTAAAACTTTGACTGAAGTGAAAAACCTCAACTAGTAGTTTTGTCCAGCTAGATGAAGGATTCGGATGACTGTGCGGCGCGGCGTGAAGCTTCATTCTTTCCTTTTAGATTTCCCTATCATTGTTGACATGTTCCAGATTGTTGAGACCCTGGTTGATGCCGGAGTTGCTGCACAACTGCACTCCCGGCGGATTCAAGCAGTGGAGGATACTCAAGATCTTACACGGATTCACCAAAAAGGTTTTTATCTACTTATAGTTTTTATTCTAGTAACAGTCCGAACACTCACTTCTTCCCGTAATATCATTACTTCATAATGATGCTTTCTCTAGATTATCAAGGAGCGCAAGCAATATCACGAGGAGACTGGTGGCAAGTACTTGACTGCCTTTAACACAGATGTCGCCGGTTACACCCAGAGTGATGAATATATTGGCAGTAAGATTCTTTTAATTATTATTAACCCTTTGCACTCGAGGGCTCCGCTATGGAGACAATGCAAAAAGTTTTCAGTTCATAATATAAAGACAAAGACAAATCGCAAAAACCATTGTGTATAGGATATTTCGTTCTTGGTGAGAAAAGACGGTCGCGGCTGGAATACAGAATACAGAAAAACCAATTACTTTTACGATTTTGAAAAACGATTACTTCGAGAGGTATCAGACCTTGGACAATTACAAAATGTAAAAATTTTATAATTTTTTGTTTTCTTATATATTATAACATTTGTATCTATAATCAATTAAACAATAATAACATACAACAGTGACTTTTCTTTTAATGCGCGTATCATTTACTTATATGTATGTGAATATAATCTTTCCACTGAAATTGCTTCGAGTTGCTGGTAATATGAATGAAAAAGAACTTCGAGTGCAAAGGGTTAACAATCATCATACTATAGATTGAGCATGAGCAAGACAGATTTAGATATGATAAATAATAATAATAGAATAAAGACATTATTTTTTCTTTGTTTCCACGCTTGGATGAAAAGCAGAATGTGAACGCTCTCAATGTTTATTTTCTTCTCGTTTATGTCATTATTTCAATAGCATAAAGACATCGCTTATAAAACGGAAAATGTTTTAACCTTGGAAGTGATAGTTAACGTACGTCACGTTTAAGAGTTTCCTGCTCATAAACGCTGAGATTTGAGAAATATGTTTAAACATCGAACTCCTTATGGAAAATAATCTTGAACATTTTTTAAAAACTAATACCTGATTGTCTCATATCACTGCCAACTACTGTCCACTCATTCATTACTTATGGAGACTTAAACAAATAGTTCTTGAACAATTGTAGCATGTAGATTGTTTCTATACATGTCTTTGGTATTCAACATACATGCACGTGAAATTGTAGTTAACACTGGAACGTCGAATTAATTCACGAGCGATGATAGGCTGAATTAAACTATGTAGAATAATTAAAAACACAAAATAATCTTTAGAAGAACGCAACATGATTAGATATTGGTATAAAAAGAAAATAGTCTTAACTTTGCATACGACTACCTTCAAAGAAAATCGGCAGATTTAAGAAAAAGTGGTATTTTGAGAAAACGCAATTCGAAAATTTCAGTAACATTTTTTCAACACTGACGCAGCATTCTTTACTTTTAAATTTGTTCAACACAGAAAGAAACTCCTACAAAGTTTTTAGTTGTGTCAGTTGTTCCTAGACATATTTTTGTTGCGTGCTAGTCTTTATTCTGGTCTTTGGAAATCGGTGATATTGGCATCGAAAATGTCTCTGGTTCTCCGTTCCAGTTCGCAGGAAACGTCTGGCTATGCTCGATCTGCTACTTGCGGCGCAGAAAGAACATTTAATTGACGATGAAGGCATCCGAGAGGAAGTCGACACATTTATGTTCGAAGTAAGTGTTTCTTTGCCGAACGAGCGATCTTTGATGAAAAGTGAAGACGCTGCAAATTTTATTATAAACTGTGTTAAGGTACCACATACAAGTAAATGGGTAAAAAAGATCAAATTTTCCCCCAAAAATTGTTTTGATAATGGTATATGGCGTAGGAATTGATGATTTTATGTAAGCATAACGAATTTTGAACCTTTCTGATGTACTACGTAAAAAGATACGAAAGATATTTTCTAAACACTCCCAAAACTTCAAACACGTTTTTCTCGAAACACTGTTTGTGGGTGCGGTAACCAGCATAACTAATTCATCATTGAACGGATCATGCTGAAAATTTAATCCGATCTTTTTAATAGGCTTATCTATTGCACTACGTAGCGTGTTTTTGCATACCTATCCCAGTCTTTTATTGTTTCTATATAAAATGCTTAATTTTATAGGAAAAATCGATCTGATGATTATAAATAGCGATATGTTCCGCAGAAAATGAAACTTAAAGGATCTGCTTCCGTAGTGCAGTACACTTATCTTTCTATTAAATAAAGAACACTCTTTTATTGGATTCAGATGAAAAATAGTTGAGCTACACCGGTTACCGCAGCCATCTTTCATTTACTATGATATTACGAAAGTCGCTGTGGCAGGCTAGCTACTGCAAGGATTGTAAACAAATTTACAGGATACATTCTTTACAATATGTACTTTCATATGTAGATAATACTTTATCCGAAAAAAATTATTTATAAGGGGAAAAAATCGAGGTTTTATACCGTTTTCTAATATTTTACTTGTATGTGGTACCTTAAGGTGGTTGGTGCCGTCATTTTTTGCGGGGATAAGAGGGAAACATGTGAGCGGTGACACAGAATTTTGAGGCCTTTTTAAATTACAATAGAACCAATTTTTGTGTGGTAAAATTCAATTTGCAATGAAGTTTATGCTATGTCAGACCTGCTTTTATAAGTTACTTTTATTTCTATACTATTTACCACGTTATTTCTCTAAATGAAAATATACTTCCTCTTCACTCTCTGGTCAAACACTCTCAAACCGGACAGACGAAGCTTTCAAAACTTTGCCTGATTATTCGTAAATGTCCCATTTACCACGTGAAATGTTTTTTATTCGAGTGTCATTATTGTATCACATACTTTTAAGCCATAAACGGCAATTTCTGCTCTCGTTGCCATAACAGGCCATGCATAAGAATCGATTTTTCGACATTGATTACTCGAAAACTGTACAGACAAACAAGTTAAAACTTTGAAGAGAGCTGCAGTGACCATTGACTATCATTCTCTGGAACTATCAATCCGATCTCATTATTTTCATTTTTGGCACCAACCTCCTTAACTGCACGATGCCTTTCTGCATGTTTGAAGTACCTTAATATTAAGATTATCCCAAGTTTGACTTTGTTGTTGCAGGGACACGACACATCCGCTATGGCAATCTGCTATTCGATTATGCTTTTAGCCGAACACTCGCAGATACAGGTGACTTCTATTTTTCTATATGGTCAAGTTTCAAAAATAAGTAGCCATCGAACTTGCCTACTAATCTCTTCGAATGCCCGTTGCCGCCAAACTTGAATACCTTTAAATTTCAGTAGGATATGTAATAAATCGTTGAAACATTTTCTACGAGGGAACAATTCCATTCTGAGTTTTCTAAATACGAGTAAATCATAAATTCGTTCATTTCATCATATTACTGTAAAGAGATTTTGTAACTGAAGATAAAATAACATTTAATGAAACACGGTAGGAAGATGGCTCTGTAATTTCAAAAAGAAAGCACTTTCTCCTCTATTTTTAGGAATTAGAAGTATGAGAGTGAAGTTCTGACTTCGGAGTTCACTGTAAATGATTGAAACTGTTTAATTTAATGCGCATTTGAATTTCGAGTCGAAATGGAATTTTATTGGTGAAAGGTCGTACAATCAACCCAATCGTTCTTGACATGTATGCAACGAAAGGTAACGCAAGATACCATTTCGGAGATTTCGGAAAGAGCTACATCTCTTTTGAATATTCGTGCAAACATGAATATTGTAACAACCTGCATAAAGCACGCGTTAAAATTCGCAAGTTTATGTATCATTTTATTTCATTTAATTTTGTCTCAAATGAAAGAACATGCCGTCACAATAACAGCACCTATTTATGTGAGAATAATTACACAGAACTTAAAATATGTAGTAAATGTTATTCAGCATTCGTCCGCCGTTTAAAATTCTTTCAAGAAAGAAAAGTTGGAAAGAGCGATATTATTGTAGGCGACTCTTCCGCAATCGAACTGTTCGCTCTGACTTGCGAGATGTAAGTGAGGAGTGCGCGCAGACAATTGGAAACAATTGGAACTATGTAGATATTTGGGCGTTGAGGAGGGGGACTATTGTCCCTAATTCTATTATCCTTATGAGAGGCCGATTGCCGCGGCGCGGCGCGGCGTCAGCAAGGGTTAGCCTAGCGGCCCCGGTTCGACCATATGGTCTGCCCGTGCACGCGCCACCTTCAAAACCCGGCAAGTTTTACCTCCCCTAACGAGGTCGATCTCGGCCTCAGGTAGATGCACGCATCGAGCTGAGCACGATGGCTTATAGGTCACGCCACGTTTTCACGTTACCGCGCACTACGGGGGGTCGGCCAACGGGAACTCAAAAAACTTCAGAAACTAGACATTTCGCTCTCATGATCTGCACGCACCCCTTACAAATCGTGATAATTACACTTACATAATAAATGCGACGACTTTCACAATAATAGAATGTCTTTGGTCGTCAACGCAATAAATCTTTCATTATACAGAAGAAAACTGGACAACACTGCACAATTATAATAACAAGATAGTCTATCCACGCGTAACAATCATCTTGTTAGACGAAAGCGAATAATCACCGAAAGCAACAGCAACCTACTTTCAATTGGGGGCGCTAAAAAACTACATTTCTTAGTGTTACATACTGCAAATGTCCAATTGAGGGGTGTGAAGCTCTTGGCGGTTTAAAAAATCAATGGGGTTAAAGTGGTTGGAGAGATTGGAGGAAAGAGAGTGAGAGCGATACGGAGATCAATGTAGCTCATAAACTAAAATGTATGCTATTCTATAATTGTACAGGAAAAGGTTCGAGCAGAGGTGGATGACGTTTTTCTGCAGTGCGGTGGAAAGTTGAATATGTCTGGACTGCAACGTCTCCCTTATCTCGAGCGATGTATTAAGGAAGCGTTACGCCTCTATCCCAGTGTCCACTTCATCTCACGACACCTTCACGAGGACCTTGAATTAAGTACGTTTTCTCTACTACTAGTCAGATTTATCATAAGGATTCTTTTATTATGCACTGATAAGCGGAGGCCACCACCCGGAACTCTTTCATTTCAAACTATTATATTATAGCTTAAAATCGCTGGTAATTAGATCCTAGAATATTAGGTGTTTGTAGCCAACCATGTTTTTTAAACTGGTATCAAATATTTCAATTTCGACATCCCTCAATGGGAGTGATTTTCTTAAATCACAAGATTACAATACAAAATAATACATAATGCTGAGAAATACTTATTTAAAAGTAATTTCGAACATGGCGCTCAAATCAAAACCGAAGTGCGCTACGATAAAACGAGACTAACTAAAAACGATAACGGTAAAACTAAAAAGAAGGTACAAAAAATAATTGAAAGATTATTTTAGATCTTCAGATAAGTCTGTTAAAAACGACCTGATTTGTAAAAGAGCCCGTTTAAAAAAGACTCTAAGAAGTTAAAATAGTTTAAACGATTTGTATGTGAGTATGTAAGATAAATATACCTTATGATGGTCTTAATATAAAAACAACAACAACTAACACAGGGACATGTTTAGTGATTGGGGTGCTGTAATATAAAATACAACACATAATACTTTTTGTTCAGTACGCCAAGAACGTGTATCTATTGTTTATCCTTAGTTTAGCCTTTTGGCTACTATTGGCGCCTTAAGGCGCTTTTCGAGTTTCGCTCACTGCAGACTGTTGGCGCCCATAGGCGCTCTAAAAATCCATTAAGACATCATTTATCACAGCTAAAATCTCATTGATTGAAATTAGCATTCTGCATTAAATTTCGCCGTAGTCAAAGGGTTAGGGAAAACGCTGAACGCTGCAATTTTAATTATCTTTTTCGGCGTCGCATGGTACGTATATGTTAGCGTCATTAAGATTATGTGGATCATCCCATGAGGGGATGATGTGTTGTTCAGGACTTTGAGGAGTCAGGATGCCGAGGCGGTAGAGCAGCATTCTCAGTTCCGTGAGAAAGCGGCATCAATAATTATTGATTATACGAAAGACAAGGTAAGACGATCACTCGCCACAGCTGTACTTCGATGCAGTGTCTTTGACCTCTGATTGCAAAAGACGATCTGGCCACAAGGTGGGAAAAGATATATATGCTTTTCGGGTAAGCGGACTGTGAGAAAAAAAGAACACGGCACTTCCCCCAGAACCTCCATGAGCAATCAGTGGCGTCCTTTTCATATATAAAGTTAACATATACATTCAATAAGTGTCACGGAAATACGTGCCGCACTATATATGTTAATTAAATGTTTGCACACGTATGTCTTACACTCTTATTGTACCTTTCTAATTACACTAAATTCCTGTAATAACCATTTTACAACATTTTACCAAATTAGCAAGCCGCAAGTCGAGAAATATGTCATACCGCATCATGCGCCATAAAAAAAAGTAATTTCATGTTCAACGTTTAAAAATACAACTTGTTGCTTAACCAGTTAAGTGCGTTTGACGTGTATACATGTCGTACTTGCATTTACTTAATTTTAATTCCGAACTGTGTGGGCGATTTTTAAAACTAAGTTCCGCAGTTAAGAGGTTAAAGCATGGATTCTAGGCGAACAGTGCAGAATATTTTTTATTCCGTACGTCGAAAACTCCGATTTAAGATAAGAACTACCTCGCTTGAACTATAGTGACATTGAATATTTGAAGCCACTTAAAAAGAAAATAGTTGGCTATAAACATCTAGTATTCTGGCATGTAATTATACTGAGCCCGTTCCTTACATTTTAAGCTATAATACATTCAAATCGTAGAGTTCCGGGTTGTGATTTCCCTTTGTGAGATATATCAGACATTCCTCAATTGAGTTCTCTTCTACACTGACTTGTAGAGCCACCATAGATTCTCACACAACACACGCTGGTCGCCATCTAACAACTACACGACATAATTACTCATTTACTTTTAGAAGACTGGTAGAAAATCATAATGAAACTACTACTTTCTTACAGTTTATATAAACCTTTCCAGTAACTCTTGAGTAATATTCTACTTAGAGCGGCTTTCCAAGCATTGCACAGTGGTCCATCGACCCTCGAAACCGCGCAATAAATAGAAAACTTCTTCATAGCCTGTTTTCTATATGATTACTTCAATCAATTGAAGTGAAATAATAAAAGTTTTATTGAAAAAAATTCTCTGACAAATGAAAGACAGTGGAACATAGTTCTAAGCTCATTAATACCAGATTTCTTTTAAAATCATAGTGCGTACTGTGCCATTTTACGAACCACCAAGCGAAAATGTGCCAGTATGTTCAATTCTTATTATTATAGCCTCCAAATCTGTACTTTTACTTTTCAGAAAATGTAAGTTAGAAGGCGGCACTCGGTGGGCCTTTTTTAGAACCCTAAAACAAATTTGATATGAAAACTGCACAGTACCGATTTTCGAGTCCTAACTTTCACTAATTCTGTAGGAGTGAGGCTGCCAGGAAAAGGAATTGACCAAACAAAAGTCATTTCGTGTGCTTTGAACGTTCCTCTTTTAATAGAAAATTATGCCAAAACATATTGTGGGACTTGAAATATCGATTTTTGGCGTGGTTTAGCCAGTATCCGGACCACTGTGTATTCTTATAAACATTGAGAATTGAAGTTATCTATGTTTCTTTTTTAGATGGACATTTAATTCCGAGTGGGTGTATAGTAAACGTGCACATAATAGACGCGCACCGACATCCTGATTTTTGGTCGCAGCCGGATGTCTTCGATCCTGACAGGTTCCTACCGGAGAACTCACAGGGCCGTCATAACTACTGCTACGTACCATTTAGTGCTGGCCCTCGTAATTGTATAGGTCAGTACAATGCCAATCTTCCCAGAGATTTCTTCGAATTCGACAGAAACCCTTTGAATTTCTGCGTTTATACTTTTATCCAGCCTAAGGCCTGATCAGACGGACATAGCCTGCCCTTGGCAATCTATTGCCATGTTAAAAGTAGCCGAAGTCAGACCAAGCGAGGCCAAGCCAGGCCAGACCATGTCTCTCTGACTCTATCAGAAATCTTTCTTATTCGCATATGTACTTACAGGGTGATTGAGTTGCCTTTGAATCAGAACTCTCCTAGCCTACTTTTACTAGACATCTATGCAATTATACTATAGAGGGCCATTCCTAACTTGGTAGCCGGCCAGGTGCAAAGGCAATATCGCCGCCCTTATTCAGCATTACTTACTTAAGAATTCGATACGCTGTGTTTACTTTTCTATCTACATATAAGAAGAGTATAAATACTTTTAGACAGCAATCATGAAAAAGAAAGATTTTCTCATTTTTGAACAATTTTAACAATCTGACTGGTGGTTAAAAAGAAGTCTGTATTACGAAAATGAACATGTCTTTAGAAAGTTCAATATATTGCCATGTGAATTAATCAAAGTATATCTGTAAAACTAAGCTTTCGAAATAGACATTCATTTGTGTAGGTGGTGATTGTTGCAACTGTAAGCAATGGCGAACTTAGCCAAATAATGATTCTGTGCCCCTGTTATTTCGTATAGATAAAAATATATTACAATTTAGCCAAAATCGGAAGATATGCAGCCGAAAAAAGTGATTGATTTCACGGTAACAAAAGGTCTGAGGCCGCCCAAGTGCGCTGGCCCCTTTTTCACCTATGCCAGGAACGGCCCTGATACTATATATTCTCTGCTTAACAATAGATTGTATTAAATTATGTAGTCTGTCCGAGCGAATATTTTACCAAGTTTTAGCATCGACTTCCTTCGAATGGCTAGCAACATAAGGAGAAAATATTTTATTATATTATCTTTATAAGGGAATATTATATATAACTGGCTTCTGCAGGGTGAAATTTCATGTGCGAATTGACATAACTCGAACATATAAAAGTATAAATGCATAAAATGCAGACAAGTGTTGAGAAACATTCGAGTATAATTTAAATGTCTAGGTTATTTATAATGATTTTATATCGAACAGTGTATGCTCGAGAGTGGTGATTCAAAGGCAACTGACTCACCCTGTACATCTTGATAGTTGTAATGTCAAATTTATCGTTAAATATCACCTATGCTGTTTGATCATCTCATTTGGATTCTGCTGACTAGAAAGTTTATCATTGAATAGTATAAAAGAGTACAAATTTAGTTTTAACCCTTTGAGCGCTATGACACAACCTTTCAGTTGAGGCTATGAACGCATGTATGAGCTAAAAAATATGCCGACCACGGGGTGCTTCTTCGTAAAGAGTGGCCAGTCCACGGTGTACACTTGTGCCCATAATTATGAAAGTGGTCTAAGTCATATGTTTCTTGTTTCGAGACATTTAACGAATTGCATCTGAATAAATTAAAAAATATTTTTATACTATGCGACATTTTAATTTATAATTCTATTAGTCTTGATTAGTGGAAATTTATTATGAATATGAAATTTTGTGTGAATTTCATACGAGAATGTTATTTTTAAAGTTTGATCTGACTTCGACCATTTTCAAAATTATCTGGATGTCCTATAAATGACTTAAAGCGATAAAGAACTATGAGTTCTATTTGAGACAATAATTTTAATGAAATAATTCATGAACATTTATTAATTATTTTTAAAAAGTAATTCATTTTTATCATTTCGAGTTTTTAAGATTCTTAAAATGTTGCTGAAAAACTGGAGGGATGTATGGTAGTAAACACATAACATCTTTATATTTTTCGTCCGTTACTGGTCTAGTGGTGGTGTATAATCGAAGTAATTTAATATTTCCCTATATTTTCAAGTTATGTTTATATAATTTCTTTAAATTTTTTACTTAGACCACTTTCATAATTAACACTAAATGAATTCCATGTAATGTTGAAATTATCGTAATATATCGATATATCGAATATATCGTAAAAATTGCATTCATTAAAAATGTAGTTTAAAATAATGTGGTGTGAAATAGTTGATGAACGTATTTTTTTTCAATTTTCACTTAGGCCACTTTGATAATTATGGGCACACTTAACGTCGGACAACTCAGCGCTCAAGAGGTTAACCTTGGTTAGGTCAAAGATACTTTCTGGTCTACCAAAAGCATGTATTCTCCAGCAGAATATACGGTTTATGAGCTAGATTGATTTACGATCGTTCTAAAGCGTACACTGCAGGCTTTCTCTCGATTAACAAATTCAATAACAAGTCTGAAGTAGACGAGCACTAATTATCGCCAGATTGGCAAATACTCGTTAAGTGCTGTCCTCGTCTATTGGATAGACAACAGGTTCGAAGATCCTCAAAGATTAGTATGTATTTTGTTGAAACTGGAAAAATTACTGATCAGTTTCCAAAGATAGCTTTAACGAATTCGTTTTTAGCAAAAGAAACATGGACCAATAATGAACTGTGTTACAATCATTTTATTGGCTAACAGACTGTCAAATGCCCGTTATTACGTATTACTATTCGAATAGAGTAAACTTTTACAGTGATGCGTGAATAGTCAGGCATAAACGGGAAACCGAAACCGTCCGAAGAAAAAGTCGCTAGAATGCAAAAAGTGTTAACCTATTTTTATAACTCGATTCAATGGTATTGTCTCTTTACAGGACAAAGATTCGCCATGCTGGAATTAAAGGCAATACTCGCGCATATAATCCACAACTTCTATTTGGAGCCGGTGGACTATCTGAAAGACGTACGCTTCATCGCTGACATCGTAATACGTCCTGGTCATCCGATCCGCACCAAATTCATACCGATCAATTGATTCTCCAGCAAAGCCGATACCGCACCGAGGCAGATTCTATTCCCTAGTATTAAAGAGGAAACGCAACTACATACTCCTAGATGAACGCCATTGTGTCCTATCTACGATACACGCAATCTCCAATACTGTCATACAGTAACAACTCTCACGCTTTTATACCAAATGCAAACACTACTTTTACTGAACGTAGAGTTAGCCAGCAATTACTTAAGTATATACATATATAGAGATATATAGATATATTATATTCGATTGTTACGTTATTCCCTTTGTTACGAGCCAAGGCTTCGCGAGTCCTAAATATGCTCTGAGATGGTGCTAAGGGCTATTTCACCTTAACCAGACTCAAGTCTGCTCATCGATCGTAGAAGAATGCCCTAGGCTAAATTTAATCCTGCTATAGCTCGCCGGATACACTTCGAGCGGTCAAAATGTATCCTTGTGGGATCTTTTATTATTCTTCTCTTAATAGTAATAAGTTGAACCAAGGATGACTAATCAGGAATACGTAATGATCTCACAATTAAATGAAATCCAGAAAAACTGTTCAGTATATTCTAGTAAATAAACTATAAAATGTTTAGAATATAAAAAAATGAGACGTGGGTGGTTTCGAGTTGTTGTTACAATATTTAGTAAGGAAATTGTTTAACGACACAATTTGATCGGGGAGAACTAATCGAGAGAACTGTGACTTCCCTAACGATCGCGATATGAGACGATGTACATACGTATGTACGGTGTATATGAACTGGTTGGAAAGAGGCTGGTGCTCGATCTACTAGGGTGTTCTTGGATGGTCCGATGGACAGAGCTTCGTCGTTGACTAGCGTTCGGAACTGATTGCCCCTGAGCTCCAGAATTTAGGGGTTTATATAGCCGAAAAATCTAGTGAACAGGGCTATAGATGGGGGAAATTAGGCGCCGGGAGTCTGACTATGTTTGAGTTCGGGGAATTTATGGGGTGGACTAAGTGCACTCAGGGATGGTTGTCCCTTACCTGGAATTCGTTTTAAGAATCGAGATAAGGCAGAACTGCGGGCTCCAAGTCACAGTTTAAGGGCTCGGAAAATGCGCAGGGGAATTTCGTGTGGGAAACTAAGCGAGTTAAGACTATTGTAGCTACGCATGAAATAATTATTAAGAAAAGTAGTCCGATGAGAGTGAGTATGTAACACCTTTTAGTGTTATGCTGTATTACCATGATGTAACTTTCTCCCTCTATGCTACTTAATATAGTTATACATCAGCGACATCTCATGCTCAATTGTATCAAATGGTATAATTAAAAGGAAGAAGCGCAATAATGGTTCTTCGAATTCAAGAACTCTCCAATATCTAATTCCTGTAGCACGATAATGGAAAAGAGGAAGGATTGATAACATAAGAAGGGAATCTCAATTATGTTTTAGACTTGGTGTTGAAAAAGTTGCCAGTCGCTTTGCAATTGATCTACATTTTCTGGCTGTTTCAATGATCTCCGTACCATTAACAAATATATAACTTGAAAAAAAGGATATACAAAAACATAGAAAATATATTACTGTTGTCTGCGACGAAATTCTTTCATTAAAGGGTGTAAATTAAACGGTAGAATGGCAAGAGGAAAATGTAATCCGCTATGACGTGAAATTAAGGAGGTTGGTGCCAAAAATGAAAATAATGAGATCGGATTGGAATTTACAGAGACTGATAATCAATGGTTACTGCAGTCCTCTTTAAAGTTTTAACTTGTCTGTACAGTTTTCGCGTTATCAATGTCAAAAAATTGATTTCTGTGCATGGCCTCTTATGGCAACGAGAGCAGAGATTGCTGTTTATGGCTTAAAAGTATGTGATACAATAATGACACATGAATAAAAAACATTTCACGTGGTAAATGCGACATTTACGAATAATCAGGCAAAGTTTCGAAAGCTTCGTCTGTCCGGTTTGAGAGTGTTTGACCAGATAGTGAAAAGGAAATATTTTCATTTGGAGAAATAATGTGGCAAATAGTATAGAAATAACAAGTAACTTATAAAAGCAGGTGTGACATAGCATGAACTTAATTGCAAATCGAATTTTACTACTCAAAAATTGGTTTTATTGTAATTTAAAAGGGCCTCAAAATTCTGTGTCACCGCTCACATGTTCCCCTCCTACACCCCCGCACCAAATCACCGCACCAACCTCTTTAACTCCTTCGGACCCTGTGCACATTGTAATGTACATAATACTTTATGTACTTTAAATATAATACTTTAAATAATTCGGGTCTGAAGGGGTTAACACAGGTTTGGCCGGGTTTACTATTTACTAGCTGCGAGGGCAGACGCGTTGAGGGGATGGGGACACTGAAAAACTATTCTTCCTAACCTATCAAAGAATACTCTCAGCGAATTTCATGCGGATACGTTGAACAGTATAGAAGCCTTTGCGGGACGAACATACATACATATTTTGACGCTTATATATGTGTACATTAAGAAGATAATGACAGCAATCTCAAAATTCTTGATCTATCCGAATAGATAAAGCAGTAATGACAATGATACATCTTGGATAATTGAAACAGCGCAACTTGGCTTAACCTAGAATAACACATTGCGTGTCTGTGGCGCCCGCCGGCTTGTGGAACTGACGTAACATAAAATTGCATGTGCTTACCTTCCATTCTACTTGATTCTACGGTAATTATTTGCAAAGAAGGAATCACAGCCGATTTTAATGATTTTGATATATGTTATAGAGCGATTTAAGCCGTTCATTTTCATATACATATATCATATATATGTGGGGGAAAATTATAGAAAAAATGTTAGACCCACTTAAAGCCGGATTTTATAGTATATGGACCATTTATTTTGAAAGTGGTGCAAGTCCATTTTCTGTTGTTTTGAGTAAATTAAAATGTCAACATATCTGTCAATGAAACAATGTAGATTAATTATATCAAGTCTGGCAATGTTTCTATTGATTTATGTTTGCGTATTTTGATTATATAAATTTGTTTTAGGCGAATTTAACTAAAAGAATGTATATTTTCGGGCTGCAAATGGACTTACATCACTTTCAAAATAAACGGTTCATATCATAGTCGAATAGTCAATAGAAATTCTAAGGTAAAGTTAGCTGCGGTCTTGTGACATCATTAAAAACTAGCTGTAGAGAGCCAATACAGATTTAACACAGAACTAACCAACCGAAAGTGCGGCAAATATATAGAATTTTTTCTAATTTCATAGTTCGATTGCTTTATTTGAAATGTTGCCATGAAAGCAGTGTACTCTAGTGGGTATTGAACTGTTGACAGCATGAAGACTGAGCCACACTGAGTCTGAGTTGGTAAAAACTGGATTTAAGTCTGTCATACATAAGTCTATTAGTTCTCTACCGGCATTTCGAATGCTCTCAAAAGACCACAAATATATATGTCGCAGAGTTCGGTCATTAAGTACGACCGAAATTGTAAAACTGTACCTGAGTAGGGGTGTTCCCAGAAATGATATTAAATTAGGGTCTGACCTGAGTGTATACTCCGGTCTATGGTGGTGGGGATAATTCGTTGCGGATAAGATGAGGAGCGTCAGTTGTAAGTCAGTCAAAATAAAGTAATAGACCAAGCAAGTTGTGTAAAGTGGAGAAAATGGAGAGCGAAGAACAGTGTGCGAAGACGACGACGAATGACGAGCCTCCGACATATATAATTAAGAAAACTATATCAAAATTAATTTAAGATTCGACTAACTAACATGCTCACTAGTTACACTATCTCTTGGCTCATATAAGATCCGCCTTTAAGTGTGTCTAACTTTTTTCCTATAAGTTTCCCTCGCATATGTGCCCATAATTATGAAAGTGGTCTAAGTAAAAAATTTAAAGAAACTATATAAACATAACTTGAAAATATACAGAAATATGAAATTACTTCCATTATACACCACCACTAGACCAGTAACGGAAGGAAAACATAAAGATATTATGTGTTTACTAGCATACATCCCTCCAGTT
The DNA here is from genome assembly GCA_910591665.1 of Ectemnius continuus. Lineage (NCBI taxonomy): Eukaryota > Metazoa > Arthropoda > Insecta > Hymenoptera > Crabronidae > Ectemnius > Ectemnius continuus. The sequence continues at coordinate 14,369,282 of OU342864.1, read as the reverse complement.
TTTCAGCAACATTTTAAGAATCTTAAAAACTCGAAATGATAAAAATGGATTACTGTTTAAAAATAATTAATAAATATTCATGAATTATTTCATGAAAGTTATTGTTTCAAATAGAACTCATAGTTCTTTATCGCTTTAAGTCATTTATAGGACATTCAATTAATTTTGAAAATGGTCGAAGTCAGTTCAAACTTTCAAAAACAACATTTTCGTATGAAACTCATACAAAATTTCATATTCATAATAAATTTCCATTAATCAAGACTAATAAAATTATAAATTAAAATGTCGCATAATGTAAAAATATTTTTTAATTTATTCAAATGCAGTTCATTAAATATCTCGAAACAAGAAATATATGACTTAGACCACTTTCATAATTATGGGCACGTATGTATATACGATATGTATATGAAAAAGATTAGCTTAAATCGCGCTATAAAATATATGAAAATCATTGAAACCTGCTGTGAGTATGCCTTTGTAAATAATTACCGATCCTAGTTTCGTCAGATAAAGCGGAGCCGTAGAGATGCAGTGTATGATCCTAGAGTTGCTCTTGGGGAGGAAAAGGAAAGGCCGCAATTGGCATTCCAAGAGGAGTAACTAGAGGAATAACTAGAGGAGAGGAGAGGAGAGGAGAGGAGAGGAGAGGAGAGGAGAGGAGCCGAGGCAAGCCGGGCGAGCAGACTCGAATAATAGATAGGTAGGATTGATGAAAGCGGCGAGGCGAGGAGGGAAGAGGAGAGAAGAGGAGAGAGACCGGGCTGAGTTGTGAGAGCAGGGTTAGCAGTGGACAAGGTAACGTCCTTGAAGATGCTACTGCTAGCAATAAGATAGCAGTGGCAGTGCTCGGCACTGCCACCACTACCGATGAGTAGCGCCAATGCGAAAAGAAGCCTGACAAGTTAGAGTTCTACTGCATTCCGCGGTGCCGGGACATGTTGTCGTCGCTTGCCGCGCACTCTCCGCACCCGATAACAATAATCCGCGTCCACTCGCTTCCCACTGATTAGTTATAATCATTGCGATTGCTCGCGCTATCAATACTTGGCTCCGCGAGATAGATCGATCAGCACTGTTAGACCAAGAGCTAGTGAAACACGTTGGCTCGATCTGCCAGCATTATCATAATGCTCGAGTGATAAACGAAGTAAACAAGAAAGCTCATCGAAGGAATAGAGGGGACTTTAGTCGAGTGAGTTCGCCGGCAGAGCCGGTCAGTTAGTTGGTGCATCCTCCGTTCAATCTTTACCTCTCTTTCGAACTAACTCAAGAGAATCCTTCTTAGCCAGGAGAAGAGCTGATCGTCCTTCAAGATGTTCCGATTGCTTCTCTTGCTAGGATCCCTTTGGTTCACCGACGCGATCGGCCAAACTGTTAGTTTCGAGCCGACCAATGTGAGTTTCCTACCACTTCTTTATTATATATATCCTCTCTTTTAGTATCGCGCCACTTCCACTGATTTCTTCTCGCTGCATTTTGCTTCCGTTAACACCGACATTTCATTTCATTTCTTCATCAAACATTACATTTCGCAGCCATTTCGTAACTATTAAAAAATAGAAGACCTTAGTTGTGCAAAAACCTTGGCTTTGGTTAGTTTTATTCCACGGTATATGTATAGTCTGCAGAATGTAGAAAACAACTAACAATACTAGCCAACTCGAAATTCCAGTTTCAAAACTTGCGAGCAAGAAGAAAATCACGAATCATTATTATATATAAACAATCTGTAAATTTCCTCACGATATGTGCAATACTCGATAACGTGATTCTAAAGTGGTGAAGCTATAGTTGCTCGAATAGACTTCGCTTTTGATTAGGAAGGGCTAATGTTCAAATAATAAATGCGTATTTAGTGACTCCATGTTGCCAACTTTATTATTGTGTAGGGTTTTTAAAAGGTGTTTTTTTTTTGTTAATAATAATAGTACTCTTTATTACTCTCTCTGATACACTGCTCTTTCTCGTTCGCAACTCTTTCTCGTTCGTAACTCTTTCTCTTTCGCTCGCTTCGTAGCAACTCTGTCTCGTATGCTCGTTTTGCGTGAATTGACCCCTGATCGGTCTCGTCGCTTCAAAGTATCTTAAAAACGCTAGTCAACCGATTTCTTCTACGTCCTTTGCGCTCGGTGCGCGTCGCGACGGTTGACCACAACATAAGTGCCCCGACGCATGGGCGATCGCATGGGGTTAATGCTCTAAATATTTACATATCCTACAATTGTTTTACTAAACAATAATAATTAGTCATCTTTGCCGCTTGAGGACTGCTCTGATCTGATTGCTTATGCATCTACATTAATTCGAAGGAAAATAATCATACGGTTAATGACCTCTGGCCAATTGAAGTCCTGTAGTTGATACTTAAAACACGTTCTCCAATAGCATTACACCTATTAAACTATTTTCATTATTCTATAGAATTCATTGTAATACGTTAAATGCATATACATATAACTGTGAAAACACACTACTAATATTCTCCAATTTTCCATTGCCTAAACATATATTAATATGTGCGTACATATATTAATAAATAATAAAATAATAATTAATTAAATATTAATTTTAATCGAATGTATTAATTGGTCTTTGATAGAGACTATAATTATCTGGAATATGATTGAAAGGAGGAAACGTGACATGAAATGCTACACTAATAATATACGTCTGTGTATTATTTCAGCATAACTAATGTATTATTTTAATACTTCGAGGTGCACATTACTTTGAGTTTTCCCCTTGGTTCTTCATGCACAAAGTAAAGAGGCAGTCTCGTAGACGTTTTATTTGTAAACTTGCCATTTTCTTCACAAAAAAGCCAAATTGATTTTTCGAAATTAGGAATACACTCAATTGGAGTAATTCTTGTGAGCCATCACCGATTGTTCCCATTTGAAATCATACAGTAAACTCAAATATGTGTCAAAGATGTATAATATATATAAAGGAAATTAAATTGAGAGCGGTGATTAAAGTTTTACCCTGCATAGGGTCTCACTTTCTAAGAAACGTAGTGCATAAAGTAGACTCCAATGATATTTAATGCCTTATTTCTAATCAAAAGGAATCAAAACTCTTTTGTACCACAAGCAACTCATTTATAATTCTCTATTCTACGAATTTTACATTGCAATAATGAAGAAAAAGTACTGGAGATTGCTAATTATTTTGTACCACCTAAGTATCTTCGCAGTTTCAACAATCATTGCTTTGAATAAATTAGACAGAAAGATTTCAATTTACATATTATACATACAATAATACGTTAGGTTCGGGTCTGGGCTTAGTCAGCGATTAATAGTTGTGTCAGTGTGATTCCAATCGATTCTAAACGATGTTATATCTTTAGTATGTGTGTATAGTTTATCTTCCAATTGAATAGGAAGTAACTAGAGGCATGTATGAGAATTTCCGTGAAGATCTGTGAAAGCTTTCGAGTCGGAGAGTGTCGATGGGCCTTCAATAGTGAAATCAGGTCAAAGAGCAGTTGATGATGCATCGACGAAACCAGCTTAATAAGCAGATACCGTGCTACGGCCGTGATATGAGTTTCCAAGTGGTAGCGCACAAATTACATTTTGCAAGCTACCACCACTCTAGAGATTTATAAAAGTAAGAGCTACAATCGATCATCAAAACGTAGCTCAAGGTTCTTCTCGTGATATACTACTCTTATAATAATTATTAACTCACTCAGTATTTTTAGAATAAACATTCCTTCTGAAGGGCACCGATACAACTCGAGCTTGACAATGTAGGGTTGACTTCAATAGTTTCGGAAAATATAAAAAGGTATTGTGGTTTGAAGTTTAAAAAACATATGCACAAGCATATGATTTAAGATAATTTATAAACGAATATTATTATATATTTGTTATACAAATCACGATTTATGGTACCTATTATAAGTTAGATGATTTTTATCTGAAACACAAATGAAAGCAAATCTTTTCAAAACTAGATACTTCAAGTTTGTTGTTGAAATTTCTAGTTTGTAACGAAAACGCAGCCTTTGAAATTCAAAAATAGCTATAAAAGTATAGTAATGTTCAAGAATGTAAATTGTATAAGCTTAATGAATGTATTTTATAAACTTAAAACAAAACTTTTGTGTATATTTGCTCAAAATATTGATGTTAATCCTCAATTGTTGCGCTCTAAGCGTATCCATCGCTTCAAGAGCATCTCTTTCTTCTTGAAGGATATACATTTCTATTTGGAGTAGACGAATTTTCTTCCTTAAGATTTTTTCTAAAAACCCTGGGCGTGCGAGTAATTCTTTTATCCACCCTATTTTCGATCGTCGGAACAAAACAAAATCGCAGTTCTGAGGCTGACGAATTTGCGGCTAAACAAAGCTATTCTTTCGTTGGGAAAATGCACATCGTAAAAACGTATTGCATTGTCGTTCTGTTTCTGCGTGGAAAAACAAGAAGAGTACGAAAACAATGGTAATCGTGGCGATATAATTAATGTTCAAAATCCATGAAAAAGCAGCTCTATAAAACTAACGACGATTTAACAGGGGACAAGAAAAATGTGGGAGGAATATTTAAAATCATCGGAAGAAGATTAACATAGAAAACTACTAATTGCAATTGCGGAAAGAGCTTTCCTATCAAAAGACGATTTAGGATCGGTACTCAGATAAGGAAATAATATCGGGTCTATCAATCGTATGTGCGGGCAACTATCATTTGAACGAGACGCGATTCGACGAGATTGGAAAGAAGAGCGTCGAAGGAAGGAAGGAAGGAAGGAAGAGAGAGAGAGAGGCTGGACAAGTGGCGAGTGTGTGCGGTACATTTATTCATCTGTATCAAAATCATCAAATCATTCTATGGTGATAATATCGCTGTCAGACTCATTAGAGTAGACAGCTTCAACTGGAATTGAGGGTATTCCTGGAGGTGAGGATGTTCTTGGAGGATCCGCTTCCGCTTCCGCTTCTCTTTCGTCCGCTGGATTAGATGTTGATTGATTGGTTAATTGATTGGTTTGTTGGTTCACTTGCTGGTATAGCGCTCGCATGAAATTGCCCTTTAAATGATCCCATAACCTTCGAACTTCTCTAACTGCAAAATGTGTATTTGGTCAACGTCTAAAACATATACTTCAATTATAGTGGGTGCAATTCGATATTCAATTAAGTCCCATGATCATTAAATATTATTTTCTAGTTACATTCCGACCGGATGAAGATTCAGTGCTCTCGATCTCTTCTTGGTAGAAGCAGAATTTGAAAAATGATCAAGAACATATGGGGAATATTATAGGAACTCTTGAGGCATTGCGTGTCCCTAGGGAACTACGGAAAAATTGATGAAACATTGTCGCGCCATTCTTTGCGGAAGTTCGCGTTCTGCCGGCACTGCTAATTTCATTAATGTAAAAGTATATAGTAGCAATACTGAGTCAAATCTATCTGCAAACATTAATTTTATTATTGGATTAAGCGGCTGTAATTGGGGGAAATGCAGCTCGATGATTTGAAAATATCTTAAAGTTATATCCAATGGAAAAGCTAATCGCAAGAAAGCTAATCGATGATTTCTAATAGATTGTTCAGAGCAGAGAGCGATGCGTCTCTGTTAGACGCTCACCAGCAAATATTTGCAATGCTTCATTGCCTTTATTCTCGACTATTACTCCTCTCTTACTCTTTCCAGAAACTGTTTGGTCCAGCTAGATCTAGATTCTAGATCTAGATTCTTTGACATATATTATTTCTATAGATATATATCACAGAGCGATATTATTGATTCGCGAGGAAATAGCCCATCCGGTATCTAGAATCTGTAGACATACCTTTAGCGAGTTTCCTCCTTGATGGCAGTTCCTCCCAATTTTCAATAGCGTTCGTGCATACTCCTATCCACAGCATTTGTCTGATTCCGGGAGAACCGTAGTCCGGCGAGGTTTTATCGTAAAGTTCTGGCCGCTTTAACACTTCTGCCAACAGTCTCTCTTGAGAGATGCGAAAGTCGTCTCCGACGTCCTCCCCTCCCTCTGCCATGTTCTTCCGATTCTTTACTTTCCAGCACCTTCATCAATTCTCGAGGACCTTCTATCAGAGTCACTTGGTTATGAATTGAGAAATGTTCATTGTTCCCGGAAACATTGCCATTTTCACTATCCTCTCTTCCCTGGAGAAGTGTGCGAAAGGCAATTTCTATGCAATGTAGAAAAGCTAGGTGCTCAACACTGTCTGAGAGTGAGAGTGAGAGTGAGAGTGAGAGTGAGAGCCTTTGGTTTATCTGCTTTGTTTCGTTTGGCAGTGAAAAAATGGGGACTTAATAATTCGACTCGAACGACATACCTGAAGAGCTTCGATGGAGCAGCGAACTAGTGCAGAGCGCACCTGACACATGGCGGTGCTGCGCTCGCGCTCGCGCTCGCCCTTCGAGAAAACTTGAGATAAGCACCGATACCAGCAGAAAGAAGGCATTTTTGAAATTGACACGCTTCCTTCTCAGAACGCTACAACCACTGTTCGACTTCCATTCGAACAATATCATATCTTACAGTTATCCACGTCCATCCACAGAGAGGCTTTCATCGAGGAAATTCTCATCTACGCAGAAGCAACTGTCCTTTTACAGAGACAATTTTCCAATCAAAATGTTTTCCCTTTCAAGAAAGTTTGCTTGACAAAATGTGGCTCTGCCAACACTTTTCAAGCCCACAGTAGCTCTTCCATCTGGCTTCATTCGGCTCCCATTTTGTGCGTCCCTTAATAATAACTTAGCATAGCGAATAATGGAGTGTTACAATTACTAACTTTGTTACTGAAATCCACCAGCCATGTACAGGATGATTCAGTTGCCTTTGAATCAGAACTCTCTTAGCCCACTTTTACTAGACATCTATTTAATTATACTATATATTCTCTCTTTAACAATAGACTCTATTAAATTCTGTAGTCTGGTCGAGCGAATATTTTACCAAGTTTTAGCATCGACTTCCTTCGAATGGCTAGCAACGTAAGGAGAAAATATTTTATTCTATTATATTTACAGTGGAATATTATATATAACTGGCTTCTGCAAGGTGAAGTTTCATGTGCGAGTTAACATGATTGAAACATGTAAAAGTCTAAATACATAACATGCAGATAAATATTGAGCAACACTTGAGTGTAATTGAAATGTCTAGGTTATTTCTAATGACTTTCTATGGAACAGTGTATGCTCGACAGTGGTGATTGAAAGGCAACTGACTCACCTTGTAGAACTTGGTATTTCATTGTTTTCGAAATTTTCTCTTTAAATAGTTGGTATAAAATATTGTTATATTTTATAGGATATAATTATACATAGAGGGAAAACCAGATTAAAATTCATTCGGTGGTTCTTGAGATTCTATTAAGTTATCTGTGGGTACAAAACTCTTTTAGTCTATCTTCTGGAACATTTGTGCTCGGTGTAATCTAACCTTCTTGTTCCCGACCATCTTGCCAAAATAGAAGTTGCAACGGTGAAAGATTCGTTAAAATCGATTGAGTTGCTTCTGAATTTACCTCCAACATATACACATACATACAGACTTTCTCTTTTTATCTGTTAGTACAGGTTATTATATATTAAATATTAAATTATATTGTTTATTATACAATGAAATGAAATGAAATGAAATGAAATGAAATAAAATAAAATAAAATAAAATAATAATAGATACAATAGATACAATAGATAAAATAATAGATAGGCTATATGCATTTTTTGAAAATATGTTTTTCAATGGTGAGGGAATTATTCAAATGAGTTAAACTCTTGCTAGGATTATATCGAACAAGCACATACAAATTTTCGCTTTTTATAATATGAGTATTAATGTTATTATATATAAAGTGATTTCCCCTTTTTAACCATGGAACCGAAATGGGATATTTTGATCGTTCTCAAAATGCAAATAAACATTTGCGTTTCTGAAGTTTCGTGCAAGTTTTAGTATTCTTCCAGTTTATTATTCAAGAACATCTGGAATTTCTTAGTATAATAATTCACAGGAATTTTAGAAGATACACCACTAAAAAAAGGATTAAATTATGAGTTGCTGAGAAGCAAAATGTTCATACACATGTTTTTATTTGATGTTTTTAGTGAAGATGTTATGTACTTCTGACTGTTGAGTGCAAAAATATATATAAATATAGAGTTGTTTCTCAAATAACACGTTGCTTTTCCTAAACAAACCATTTTGAGCTTATCAGTAGAAGTAGGTATCATATTAATAGCTTGGCGCTCCTAACATTAGCAAACATAGATTCTGTTCTACTAAAACTATCCGGTGGAATCCATTAGGACACGAATTGACATCTATCTTGATTGATATTTCATCGATAATGTCAAAATAGAAGCTCTGTCATTTCATAAAAATGGTGTCTTTTATTACAGACTACTGTGCAGTATAGTTTCGGCGTCGATTACGAGAATAACACGTTCCTATTAGATGGCAAGCCGTTCCGCTATGTTTCCGGGAGTTTCCATTATTTCCGCACCCCGCAAATGTACTGGGCTGACCGGCTATTGAAAATGAGGGCGGCTGGCCTTAATGCTGTCTCAACGTACGTATTCCTCCATAATCTACTCATCCATTCCAAATTACATCTAACCAAACAAAGCTTATTGAGTTTTCTCAATAAAACATGTTGTTTAAATAGATGTAAGATAAATAGATGTGATAGAAGTGAAACCATATACTATACATATACATATGCAATATTCCAATGCATACTACATTGTTAAATCATGATTATAATGATATACGTAATTGAATGTTGTTATACTTCCCTAATACAATCATTAAATATCTATACATATTTACAGCATCCGACAAAATAGTTGTCACAATCTGGAAAAGAGCCGGCAAACAAAAAGTAAAGTTTGATAGGATTTACACACGGTATGCAAAGCTCTTTTGCGGGGTTGCGACAGAAGGCCTGCTCCCCTAAAAAGGGGCTTTTAAAAAGTCATGCGCACCGGATATACATAATACGATATTTCACTTTCTGTTCGACGATCGTTTTGTAGATTGTGACAACTATTTTGTCGGATGCTATACAGCATAGAAGTCTCTGACTAAGAAGGGGTGCTTGTCAGGACTGCAACACCAATTGGGTTGAAAACATTTGTGGACGTACCGTTCGATCCCCTAAACAAAACCCTGTAACATTTTTTCAGAATGCATCTTGATTGTCGAGAAACCAAATGATGAAGATCAGTTATAGGGTGTGCATGAGCGATACTTACTCTTGAATCTCTTAACTGTGCAATTTAGTTTTAAAAATCGCCCACACAGTGCGGAATTAAACTTAAGCAATTGAAAGTACGACGAGTATACGCGTCAACCGCACCACAATAGAGATTTGGTTCGACGTGTATACACTTCAAACGCACTTAACTGGTGAAGCATGTCTGCAAAAACTGCGTCGACCTTTCTGCCGTTCTGATAACCACAGATATTAAGGGTTTTGTTTAGGAGCTCGAACTGTACAGGCTGAGTCACTTGCCTTTCAATTACCACTGTCGACTATATACACTACTGTTCCATATAAAATCGTTATAAATAACCTAGACATTGAAATTATACTCAAATGTTTCTCAACATTTGTCTGCATTTTATGCATTTATATTTTTGCATGTTTGAGTTATGTTAACTCGCACATGAAACTTCACCTTACAGAAGCCAGTTATATATAATATTCCCCTATAAATATAGTACAATAAAATATTCGCTCCAACAGACTACATAATTTAATACAGTCCATTGTTAAGCCGAGAATATATAATATAATTAAATATAGATGTCTAGTAAAAGTGGGCTAGGGGAGTTCTGATTCAAAGGCAACTGAGTCACCCTGTACGTCTGCAAATTTCGTTAGTCCAATTGGTCTTCCAATTCTGACAAACATCCCTTCTAAGAGACACACAGATTTTACATATTATAACTAGGCGTTCCATCCGATCTCGCTCGAACGACATTTTATGTGCGCGGTAACAATTATTTCGTTTAAAGCATAAAAGTCTGTTGCGACAATCTTTTAAGGACACCGTTCCTGATATAATGTTGGAGTTATTCTTAAAGTAGCTTGTATAAGTGATCAGTCTTGCAATATTTTATAGTCTACGATTTCTCTAGGCCATAACACTAGACTGATGTGAAAATACCATGAAACATTCATGTATCTTTACTCTTTACTCTTCTAAATTAGCAATTAGACTGAACCTCGAACACTCCAGCGATAGACTTTTATCACGTGTAGGGATTTCCCCACTCCAACTTGTAAATCAGTACCAGATTCTGCCAATGAGGGAATTCGTCATCTTCTGAGGTGGGCGGGCAGCCCCGTCCCTCACCGCCCTTTGCGCATTTATTTAGAGTTCGCCCTTAAGGTAACACATACAAGTAAAATATTTATTAGCAAACGGCACAAAAATTCGATTTTTTTGCCTTACAAATAATTTTTTTCTTTTCGGAATAAGTATTATCTACATATTAAAGTACATATTGTAAACAATATATTCTCTAAATTTTGTTCTAAATATCCTCGGTAACTAGCGTGCCACAGCGACCTTCGTAATATCATAGCGAATGAAGGATGGCTGCGGTAACCCAGTTTTTTTTGTTGCTATATAAAATGCTTATTTTTATAGAAAAAATCGATCTGATGATTATAAATAGCGATATGTTCCGCACAAAATGAAACTTAAAGGATCTGCTTCCGTAGTGCAGTAGAGTTATCTTTCTGTTAAATAAAGAGCACTTTATTATTCGATTCAGATGCAAAATAGTGGAGCTACACCGGTTACCGCAGCCATCTTTCATTCACTATGACATTACGAAAGTCGCTGAGGCACTTTAGCTACTGCAAGGATTGTAAAAGAATTTACAGGATACATTATTTACAATGTGTACTTTAATATGTAGATAATACATTTTCCGAATAACAAATTATATGCAAGGGGAAAAAATCGAATTTTTGTTCCGTTTTCTAATATTTTACTTGTATGTGGTACCTTAATCTTTACAAACTCGTTACTTAATTTCTATCAATTTATAATCACGCATAATACACACACACACACACACACACACCATTCCTGTACGCTACAATTCCAATCAGTTGGACTATTTTCGAGTATATTGCAAACAAACAGGCAGGCAAACGATGTCCTTTATATTGGAAAAGAACTGTACGGCATACACATCTACATCTACATCTGATAATATTGCAAATGACAAAATTACTCGTGCGGTAAAATCTCGATAAGAGTATCAAGTTCAGATCTCTAACCACTCAATAAGAAGACGTTTGTTATTCGACCTTCCAATTAAAGTTATATGCTCAATGAAGTTTCTGGTCCTGGCGTTCTTTTCATAAGATCGAGACTGATGAAGATCACGCACAAAGAATGCGATCGAATGTGTCTTTCGAAAATAAATCATTTCGACTTGCGTCAGTAAAGTAAAATTGAGTCAATAAGCCAGAGTTGGTAAAGAGGCCATTCCGAAAATAGTTGTCAGTGACTTCCAAACTGGAATTTTCAAGCTATCAGAAACTTCATTAAGAATTCTCCTCGATTTAGGATAAATGCATCATTAGTATGCATCTATATTTAATGGCCGCTTCTAAAATGCGAATTTTAGAGTGACCACGCACACTAACATACTCCTATCTTTTGACCTTTATGATATTTACACGATGCATACATATATACATATATGAATAATATTTTATTATTAATTTTATTATTTTACAAAGTGTCGAGTGTCAACGTGACTTATTTAAGTTCACCTTACCAAGATATTCGACGTTCATTTCATCCGTGTCTATATATATTTCATTCCAATTAACAGGCAATATTAATCAGGGGACTCGGTAGAGTCTGGCGCCATGTAGTAGTAGTAGTATATATGTACAGCACGGCGCGCGACTATCGAGGATAATTGAGCCGTTTATTTTGAAAGTGGCCCAAGTCCATTTATCTTCGAATCGAGATATTGAAGGGTTTGCGTTGAATTAAATTTAAAAATATGGGTAACAGATAACATAGTGGAATATTGTTTTTGGGTTTCTAAGGGTGTCAAATGTATCATCCCAATTAGCATAATATTAACATTATTTAAGAAATAACAAGTTTTTGATTGCTATGAATGGACTTACGCTACTTTCAAAATCAATGAAATGACGTTTACAATTCTTACGAAAGCACAAGTCCATGGGAAAAGTAAATTTCCCTTGAAATAAAAATAAATGTATACACTTTTATGTTATAAAATCAAAAAAGTATTCAACTTCCACTATGCTTTCTATGTGATTTTACAAAGAAAACACTTAGTTTCGTGAGAAGCAGCAATTCAGACGCGCAGAAACAGAGTGCTCCCGCAATTCATACTCCATGTTTTACAAGCTTTCTCTTCGGATGTTTTAATGTATTCAATATTTTTATACACTTTTTTCTGATTTGTTATAAACAAATTATGAACAAATTGCTGAAGATTACAGGGGCATATCCGGAGACCCATATAAATCCGTTAGCGGATCGAAAGTGAAATTTTAAATTAAATTGTTTATAACAAATTCATTGCACATTGGTAATTATGTGATCCCATCAAATTTTATCGCACAATATTTTCCATATCTATTTGAAACTCTTACAATGGGACTTAGGCCACTTTCAAAATAAACTTTTTGATCATTTCATTAACCAACTAATTTTCGTGTTACAAAATCTTAATGATTTTAAATATATTGCTAACAATTTGGAATGGAAAAAAATGGACTTAGGCCACTTTCAAAATAAACGGCTCAATTATCCCGATGCCGAAGTGTAGCGGTTGTCGTCTGCTATAAAACTTTCACCACCATGTATGAAAAAGTTCTAGCTCCAAGGATTTATTTCTCAATTTTGTATTTTTTCTCTGATATCTATATACATATATACATAGGAGAAACCAGTTTTAATTCAACATTTATTATGCATTAAGTCTATAACTTCCCTAAAAACAGTCGCTATATTTTATCAGATGTAAAAGTAGTTGGCGGCAAAGTCATCGGATAAGTTCGAAGAAAATCTAACATTTAAGAACAACTATCTTTAAAGTACGCTTTTATATTACAAGTATGTAATAAAAGCAACGTAATAAAATGTTGGGAAAAGCAAAATAGTCGAACCGGAAGTGAGATAGTGCTGATTGATAAATGCAGTTGCGGTCTGCTTTGGGGAATTTTGATACCAGATACTTTGAATGCAAACGCTCCCATGAAGTAGCCGAGGTGTCTCTCTTCCGATGATTTATTTATTTGGCGCTGCTTGAACATGTTGGGTTTTTAGGAAGGCATAACGTTAACTCAGATTTGGTTGGGTGTAGCGCTGTTTTGGGATTGTTAGAGGTATCATATCATATGCCACAAAATATATAATTTCATTCTATGCAGATACGCAACAAGTGCACTTCAATTTATCTCTCAGCTTACTAGAGCTCGGAGATCACAACGCGCTTCAAGATTTCTTCTTATGTTGTCATATTTTGTACATTCGAATATAATATGATCCATTGCGAATATGTAGTCGTACTATTATCACTTTGGTTTTCGTGGTTTGCTTTAGGGAATGTATGAGTGAGTTCATTTTGTCTATTTCGATTCTCGCCAATGGACTGCGGCGATGGATTGTCCGTAATATTACATTTAACAAGCTCTACTTTCTACGATGTAAGCGCTTTGAACTCATTCGTAATCTATTGACGTTTCTGAAATACTAGTTTATCAGCGCGATGATTTCTTAAATATATTATATTAAAGAGAATCTTAGACAGTGTCGGTGTTTCACTGAAAATAGGTAAGATTTGCAGCATTTAATTACTTTGAAAGTACTGAAACATTACGTGAATTAGCAAATTAGGTTCCATTATTTACAACGTGTAGAAGCACTATTGTCTTACCATTACCATTGCACAGTGGTCCTTCATAGGCTGTTTTCTGTATGATTACTTAAATCAATTGGAGTGAAATAATAACAGTAAGGACAATTTGCGGAGTATTCCTTTCGTTTTCTTGAAACAAATTCTCTGACAAACGAAAGACAGTTGAACATAGTTCTAAGCTCATTAATACCAGGTTTGTTTCAAAATCATACTGCGTACTGTGGCCTTTTACTGGCCACCAATCAAAAATGTGCAAGTATCTGCAATTCTTATTATTATAACCTTTAAATCTGTAGTTTTACTTGTCAGAAAATGTAAGTTAGAAGGCGGGACTTTTTTTAGAACTCTAAAACAAATTTCATATGAAAAATGCACACTACCGATTTCCAAGTCCTAACTTTCACTAATTCTGTAGAAATGAGGCTGCAAGGAATTCACCAAACAAAAGTAATTTCGAGTGCTTTGGATATTCCTCTTTTAAGAGAAAATTATGCACAAAAATATTATGGGACTTGAAATATCGATTTTTGACGCGGTTTGGGCATTATCTGGACCACTGTGCAATGTGTTCGTTTCATTTTGTGACAATCGGTGAACTTAAACATTGGATGAGTCGAACACTGAAAGTGGTCGACGATAGGAAATAATCTCTATCTCCTCGCGCTGAGTAGCTACAACTCGGCTTTCGAGTGTTTTGATACCATTGCAATTATCAGATATTATGTATGACATTGATCATTTCTTGATAAACCATAAGCTAAGGGAAAGTAGAAAATAGAGAAGATGAAATCCACAAACAATTAAATAATTTAAGCTGTGAATAATAGATTTTGAAACCATTTGAAGCGTCTCGCAGAGAAGGCCTATGATATATAATATTATATTTGTATTATGATTCTATTAGGAATATCAATTTTTATTAGGTGTATATCAAAGCAGTAGATGATGAATATGGTTATATTAAGAAGGGAGAGTTCGAGGAGAGGATGCTAGAAAAATTGAAGATGAACATCCTGATAATAAGTGACTTTGGATGGTTTTTAGATACGTGGAATGGTTCCTTCACCAACCCGAGCCGAACAAGTGGGTATGGAGCGGCGATGCGGATTTGGTCGACTTCATAAGAACAGCCCAGTCCCTAGATTTGCTAGTAATACTCCGGCCTGGGCCATACATTTGCGCCGAAAGGGACTTGGTAAATAATAACAAATTCCATTCTCTTCCCAATCTAGCGGGATTTAATTCATTTGGTGGCATGTCGTATAAAGCAAGGTATTGTATAATGATATCTATATTTTTAGCAACATTATACTGCATTATCCTGCATTCTTAGAATATACGACGTGAAGTTGGACCCATAGACTGTAAAAAAAAAGAAAACTCTGTTGCGCACATTGGCGCACTTGGCAGAACTACTGTCATTTCATGAATACAAACAGGTGTTATTTTACAATATCTATTTTTTAACAACATTATACCGCAAAATACCACCTTTTCGTCATATACGAAATGAAGCTAGACTCTTGGACTATAAAAAAAACAAAAAAATGTTGCGCATATTTGCCCATATTGCGGAAAATATAAATACAGTTAAATAATACTCACTTTTCTACAGAAAATGACAGTTTTCTCCCGAGTCCTCAAATATGCCCAACATTTTTTTTTAATAGTCTAAGAGACTGGCTTCACTTCGTATATGACGTAAAGGCGACATTTTGCAGTATAATCTCGTTAGGAAATTAATATTGTTAAATAATACCGGTTTCTATTCATGAAATGATTGTTTTCTCCCGCGTGGGCAAACATACGCAAGATTTTTATTTTTTTTTTTATAGTCCAAGAGTCTAGTTTCACTTCATATATGACGAAAAGATGGTATTTTGCAGTATGATGTTGTTAAAAAATAGATGTTTTAAAATAATACCTGTTTGTGTTCATAAAATGACAGTAAGTCAGTCAAGTGCGCAAATGTGCGCAGCAGCTTTTTCTCTTTTTTAATAGTCTACGGGTCCAACTTTATTTCGTATATGATAGGAATGCAGGATAATGCAGCATAATGTTGCTAAAAATATAGATATCATTATACAATACCTTGCTTTATACGGCATGCTACCAAATGAATTAAACCCCGCTAGATTGCGAAAATATCACAGTGTGCGGCGTGGCGACATTGAGAGGAGGACGATTGTGGAATCTGTCACTCGATAATCAGGCGAGTCCTCAGCTGTCAATGCCGCATACACTCAGACGGGTGATGTAAATTCACGGGTCTGAAGGTTGGCTGCCTTACGCACTACTACGACACTAGATTCTATTCAATTAATCCTCCGAAAGTTCACTTTGACTAAATTCATAAAAACAAATTATGATGTCTATTGCTAGCTTGATCGACGCATTGACATAGGTTTCTGAAATTGGCAGAAAATTTGACATAATACAGTTAATTATTTGTTTCTCATTCGCGCACTAGTGCGATAATAATTCATTTATGCAACGCATGATGCGAAAGTTGACTTTTTGAGAGGTGCCTAGTGTGCAGAAAGCGGCTGATTCCCGCACTCTAATCTATATTCATTCTGTTAGTGGACGCCTGCTAAAAGTACTATCTCATTTCATTTTATCGGTCGCCTTACTGCATACGTAAAGCAGCAAAGCTCGACTCGCCTGATTAATAAATTCAACATACAAATTCCGCACTTATCCTCCTCTCAATGCCGCTACACCGCTCTGGCGGCGGCGTCGCACAGTGGGGTGAATGATGAAAAACGCGGACACAATTATTTCTCCAGCTGTTCAGGAATTCAAAGTATCAAGAAAGGCTTTAATATTGAGTTGTAAGAAGTACAAACGTATTTGAATGAATAATGAACAACAAGAAGATCTTATTAATTTCGGGTAGTATAAATAACGCGAAGTAGACATATGTATAATATGGCATTTTTAGATACTTGATCGTTTATTGATGCGAATATATTACCAAGTACAATTAATATTGGGTCGAATCATCAAAGTAAGATGATCTTATCAATTATAGATAGTACAAACACGAAATAAATATATGTAATTACCGTTCATAGTACTTATGCATACCGTACAGGGAAACTATAAATAGTAGCAAATGTTTAACATTTATCTACGACAATTTGCATATCATTATAATTGATAAAAGCGAACCACACTCCACATCCATCTTCTACAAGGTTTTCAAATTCTTCGAGTTCAAAAAGTAATTTTGTCCACATTTTTCTCAATTCAACCGAGTGTGCATTGGCTTATGCAGCAACTTTGCGCATCTGGAAATTGGCCACTTTCTCCACTTGTATTACAAGAAAAGTACTATTGAGGTGCTATCTAGTGCGGTAGAGCAGTTGATAAAATGAAATAAAATGCTACTTTCAGCAAGCGTCCACTGACAGAATGAATATAAATTAGAATGTCGGAATTAGCCACTTTCTGCACAATACGCACCCCTCGAAAAGTCAACTTTCGCTACCATGCGTTGCATAAAATAAATTCTAACACGCTGACCGCCAAAATTGCAAATTTTTAACTGTTTCACTACACCTTGTTAAAAATGCTTATAGTTATTCTCGTGAAAATAAACATGTCTGTAAATGGATGTTCGAGTGTCACCCGAATTCGGGTGACATGGCAGTCAACGTGCGAAAGAATCTCGAATATTCGAAGTAGATGGGATTCTTTGTTCGGGGACGAACAAACTCAACGGATATTACAACATATTCTTTCCACTTGTTTCTTCCAATCGAACATCGCAACATAAACTTTAGAGAAGAAATGGAAATTCGAAAATGACTCAATGACTCTATCGCTTCAGAAGACAAATCTTTTATGTGCAATCCGCTGATCAAACTTCAATAATAAATCAGTGTTAATTTACCAACTGTTTTTATCAGTAATCGAACTTTTACCAGTAATCGAAGCTACTTCATTATAATTTGTTTAGGGTGGGTTGCCCTATTGGTTGCTTAGCCGTGTGCCGGACATAAGATTGCGAACGAGAGATACACGTAAGTATAACATCAACCTTCTAGCATACACACAGCTAATATTTACATTCATATTAACAGTGTCCTATAACTGTTGTTTAATAAAATATAAGTTTTGTTATGTTATATGACGTTGCAGTTACATTATGTCAACTTATCACTTTATTAACGCTTTGACGGGCGCACTCATGCGCAGACGTGAGGTCTCCGAGCGGAAAAAAAGACTAAAAATTGGTGAACCAAATATTTTATAACGTCTTACCATGATGGAAGAGGAGTAGAAACGTTTGTGCTCTTTCCCACTATTTTTGAGTACTCCAAACAAGCAAAAACGACTGCGGCATTTACCATTTCGAACAAAACATAAAAGTCGGAAACAACAAAAATTTTTTTTATAAAAAAGGTTGGATTCCAGGTGACAGGAATGATCTATTTTTTGAATGAATATCTGCATTTTTGAAAAAGTGATTCCTCCTTGAAAACATTCGCGGAAGCAAGTTGGAAATTTTTACAAATTAACTTTTTAAAAGGCTGAGAAAAAATCTACTAATTTATCGGACCACTACGTTCTAAAAATATTAAGGAAGAAATAAATTTGAGGGGTTGAAAAATGATCCGTGTCGCGACCTTGTTGATTTGGCGTGGAATATTAGCGATCAGGGAATATTGCAAACTATTTTGTGAGAAATGTGCGGCCATCAAAGTGTTAATAAATTATTAAGGCTGTTAATAAGTAGTAAGTGTTAATAGGAAGTAGGTTGAACCTACTTCTGCTCTTATACGCAGCCGGACTTAACTCTTCATATTGTTCTACTAGCACTCGCGTCAATGCCCAATGCTAATAAATTACAGTTAGCAGAAATATAACTCGCTACTAACTAATCTATTATTAGTTAGACTGTTGGTTAAGTTGCGTACAAGTTCCACTAACGAGCGTGCTCGGGAGTTCTTTCTACCCTCTTGATCTCTAAGAGACACTAATTCATTTATTATGAAGAACTGAATAATGGAAAAGATTCAAATAATTATCAAAAATGCAGTTTCACTTTTCTTCCTTAGGGTACATGCACTATGCCGAAATCTACCTGAATGAAGTATTAGATAGGGTGAGACCTTTCCTCCGTGGCAATGGCGGTCCGATTATTATGGTTCAGGTAAGAAAAATGAAGCTTGCCTCATTTTGCTGTAATTACTCGCTAGACTTATGACAGGAAGACTAATTATCTGTTTGGGGCACGGCGGGACTAAAAATGTCCCACCTTTTTGATGTACGGTAAAGCATGGTGGCACAGTTTTAGACCCACCTCCTAATATTGCAATAGTTGCATCTACATAGCTTCTTATTTAGTCTTTTGTTTAATTTAAATCGCAAAAAAGTTTCTATGCAACATGGATCTATTCATTCTCTGAAATCCTCTGCCTCAAAGAGTTAAGCGGCGCACAGTGATCCGAATCCCGAGCCTAGCTGGACAAAACTACCAGTTGAGGTTTTTCACCTCTCGGTCAAAGTTTTAGCATTCGTTGCTGCTATAATCGGATTACAATGGCGCTGTTTAAGATTAGAAATAGCAGAGTGCGTGCTTGGGAATTTAAAAGATTAACGCATCCCGCATAAAGATTAACGGATGGTTCGACTATCAAGCTGCGGGTATGTGAATCTGAAAGCGTTACATAAAAATGAAAATAATATGCACCTCGGCACTTGTCGCCAGATGAATCTTCCTTTGAGAGTTAGATAATGAATGGCAGAATATATAGCAAACAAAATGAAGGCGGAAGTAAGCTGAGTTCATAGTTAAAAATTTTGGATTCTACACTCTGCATATCCGTAGTATGAGTAACATTGCGGGGTTGCCAAGGGCGTTCTAGTTTTCTAAATCGATTTATTGTTGTGTTTTCACTTCATTCAATCTATTAGCAAACTATTGATATAGAAAGAAAGAAATTCTGTAATGATCGCCATAGATTTTGTCCAGCTGGATTCGGTTTTTGAACCACTGTGCGCCGATAGTCTTCAACTTCGATAAGCCATCAATCGAAACCTCTTTAATAACTTACGCAAAAGAACGGGATTTTAAAAGTGATTGTATGTAAAATAAAAATATGAAAGTATAAAGAACTGGAATTTGGAATTCACCAATGGTTATTATGATATTAACGTATATTTCAAAGTCTTCATAGGCAGCATTAGTAATAGTAAAAACGAAAAGAAACAACTTAACCGTTCTACTGCAATTCTTTTCATCTTCATTTTGAGATAATATAATGATAATTAATAAGGACACTTGAGGTCTTCTTTAAGAATAGGCTAAAGTTGCCTAAACCCCTCGAATTTTCACATTAAGCTTTATTACTTAGAAGTGAAGAATCGTATCTTTGTATACTTCGCGTCTTAATAAGCAGCAGTATTCCCCGTTTTTAAAGGAATTTTTAAAAAATGTAATACATGATGATCAATTTGAAGATAATTGATTTTGTCCTCAATCGCACTCCAGGTTGCCAAAATTGCTCTCCAATTAGAAACCATCATTTTAATATGGATTTTGCAAGTACATCGAAATTAAATACATAATTCTTATTTGTAAGGGTAATATATTAAATAAATTAATATTTTCAATCGAAGAATTAACCTGAAGAGCAAAGATTAAAAAATATTGTAGTATAAATGAAGCTAGTGGCAAACACATAGAAATGAAGTATCAGTCTTGTACTTTAAAGATAAAAAAAAGTAGCCCTAATTATTATAAATATGTAGATGTACCAAACAACATTATAGCTTTTTTATTTATTAACCTAGAAACGTTGGTTAAAAAGAAATTTGATGTGCCAATCAAAATCTAACAGTATTGTTAATATAACTTATGCCTTACCTTGTCTGCAATTCGAGTAGAAAGTTCGTCATTTCCGAAAACATTAATTATAATACTTGTATTTGTGGCAAATGTTTAACGACAATTGAAACATGACTGCTATACTCCGAAGGTGTAAACTAATTTAATAAAAAACCCGATGCTGGCACGCGTGAATCTTTGGGCATGGGGGTTTCATTTAGGAACGGCTGCGATTTTAGCAACATCGCCTTATCTTCAAATAATTAATTAACTTTATTTGATTGTAACTCAGCTGCAATTCGCTTTTTTCAATATTTTAGTCGTTCGATTGTAGTCCTTGGAAGAGGCGTTTAATATAAAAGGACATTTTTAATCATTTTATTTGGATCTGGATTTGATAAATCTAATTGGAAGGGAATATGTTTAGGTGGAGAACGAGTACGGAAGTTACAACGCCTGCGATTCGGAGTACACGGACAAGCTGCGAGATATAATAAAGGCAAAAGTTGGCGACAAAGCACTTTTGTACACAACCGATGGGGCGTCTGCTGGTATGCTCCGCTGTGGCGTCGTACCCGGAGTATATGCTACTGTCGACTTTGGCAGCGGTGTCGATGTCGTACGAAGCTTTGGATATATGCGCCTCTACCAACCACGTGTAATTATTACTCTTTTATTACTCTAACTTACTATAGTTCAATTTCATTCGCTCTTTCGCCGTCGTGGGTTCCCACAGTAATTTTAGCTGGATGCGACATATAATTAAATATAAACTCATTATAGAGTCATTAACCCCTAGGCTATTTTGGGCGTCTATCGACGCTTAGAAATTTTACGTTTCTAATACTGAGAGCGCCTATGGCGCTCTTAAAATCCATTAAGATTGCATTTATCACAGCTAAAATCTCGTCAGTTGAAATTAGCGTTCTGCCTTAGATTTCGCGGTAGTCAAAGGGTTAAATTACACATAATTCGCTCTCTGTATAAAATCACATCGAATTGCATCTGCAATTGCGGTTGCCAATCTATTAAGAACGAATTTCTTTCCTACTTTTTACATAGTCAAGTATCAAACACTCTTGCTTTCACTTGTTTTCTATCATTGATTATTCATGCAGATTTTAAATTGCGAAATAGCAGTAGCCTTTGAGGAAATGCTATGATCATGACATTGCTACCATCATCGAGAAATCGAGATGAGAGTTTTTTCTTTGACTTTCAGTATTTTTCAAAGATACATAATTGACTAAAGTGTAAAAAGCATCCACTAAGTTTGCTCTCCTCGGTCCATGAACGTGTCTAAATTTTCATTGAGAATTTGAAACTCCCACCGACGCACAGTGCGATATTTTCAGAATCTAGCGGAACTTTATTATTTGAGTCCAAAGCATTCTAATGTTAATCTTCATATGTTATTATTAATGATAATTGCATTTTCTCATTCTTTTTCTGTAATTATGTTTGCAGATTGAGCAAACTTAAAGTCCAAATCCGCAATGCATTATCAATGCGAAACATAATTACTGCGGTGCTTACACTAAAAATTTATTGGAACACGCGATTCGGACTAGAAACTCATCCATTTGTTGTAAAATGACAATATTTGGTATATGTACAAATATGTGCAATATGAAATTGATTTTTTCGAGCTATTTAAGAATCTGCCTTTGTTTCGCATATGATGAAAATCTGATATAATGTGGTATATTGTATAAAAACTCGAGATATAATGAAATAATGGCATTTTCGAAATTAATTATTAATACGTAATTACGTTACTTATATTATATTATACGTAAATACGTTAATTAAAAATACGTAACGTTGAGCTGGTAAACAGAGGACAGTGATACCATTAATTTAAAAAAATTAGAAAATGCAGGTATCAATAATAATAACATATGAAGATTAACATTAGAACGCTTTGGACTCGAATAATAAAGTTCCGCTAGATCCTGAAAAATACCAGACTGTGCGACGATGGAGAAGCATCAAATAAATCGAGTGCATAGAGACTAACAAGACGAAAATGAGATGAAACGCTGAATTCAATGTAGGTCAAATAACTGGAAGAATTAAAAGTAGGTGATTGTGTTTTAGGGACCATTAGTGAACTCCGAATATTATCCTGGATGGCTAACACACTGGGACGAACCATTCCAGAGGGTAGGTACTGAAGCAGTGGTGCAAACACTCGACGAAATGCTGGCGATGGGTGCAAACGTCAATATCTATATGTTTTACGGCGGCACAAACTTTGGTTATACGGCAGGCAAGTATCACCAGTACATTCAATATTAGATTCCTGGTCGAATTTCTTTCTTTAAGGTACCACATACAAGTAAAATACTAGAAAACGGTACCAAAATGCGATTTTTTTCCTCTTACAAATCAATTTTTTCGGCAAAAGTATTATTTACATATTAAAGTACATATTGTAAACTAAATATTCTGCAAATTTGTTTACAATCCTTGCAGTCGGTGGCGTGCCACAGCTACTTTCGTAATGTCATAGTGAATGAAACATGCCTGCGGTAACCAGTCTATATAGCTCCACCATTTTTCATCTGAAACGAATAAACAAGTGCTCTTTATTTAATAGAAAGATAACCCTTCTGCACTACAGAGGCAGATCTTTTAAGTTTTATTTTGTGCGGAACATATCGCTATTTATAGTCATCAGATCGTTTTTTCAATAAAAATGAGCATTTTATATAGAAACAAAAAGAAACTGAGATAGGTATGCAAAAAAAACGCTACGTAGTGAAGTAGGTAACCCTATTAAGAAGATCTGATTCAATTTTCAGCTTGATCCGTTCAATGATGAATTAGTTATGCTGGTTACAGCACCCACAAACAGTCTTCCGAGAAAAACGTGTTGGAAGTTTAGAAAATATCTTTCGTATCTTTTTAGGTAATACATCAAAAAGTTTCAAACTTCGTCATACTTACATAAAATCGTCAATTCCTACACCATACATCATTATTAACACAATTATTTGGGGAAAATTTGATTCTTTTGGCACTGTTACTTGTATGTGCTACCTTAACACTAGGTTTACGGAAACCGTTATTTTCACGGATTTCGGACTTCATGAGCAATATTGGAAAAACAGAAAATTCTAACAGATTTAATGAACTTATATTATGTCTGTCAAGGTTGCTACTGTTTTTAAATTAAATTCGTTGCTTTTTTCTAAAAACAAATACGTGGTTTCTTTTATCCGTTAATTTGACGGGTATCTGTAAAGATAGGTATACAAAAATAGCCATAAACCTAGTGTTAAATCTATATGTGGTTTCAATTTTTGTTTCATTGTATAATGCTATATGTGTTGTGCTGTGCAGTGGATGAAATGTGTATTCGAACACACTCTTAAAGCACATTATTTTTCTTTTTAAAGCAATTTACATCAGAAAATCCGAGTGTGGCAATTTCCTTTTCACCCACTCTCTATTCTACCCAAAAGGATTTCAATTTCATTTATGTCGCGACCGCCTGGCCTTTTTTAAAAATGACTATGTCCATTCATACTTAAAAAATGTTTTCCATTATTTCAATGTATTACTATTACTGTTACTATAATTTGCAGTCTTGTAAAACTCAACAGTTTTCTTACAATACTTTGTCGATAGACTTTTCATCAATTTGTCTTATTAATGATGTTGTATTAAATTGAAAACCGAAAAGTATAAATTTTAGAATTGGCACAAATGTCTGAATTATTCTTCTTGTTACCGGAATCGTTTTATTAGTAACTCAAGTTAACTTTGTGTCGAGCATTTGTATACAAGATATAGCAATATTATGTAAAAACAGCATAATATTTATATTAATCATTGTGTATATGAAAAGAACAACAAAAAAGAAATTGTTACATTTAGACCCTGGAAATGACAAAAGTGGGAATTTAATGAAAATTAGATCAAAAGATGTAATTTATGCTTTGCGGTGTATCAATAATTTTAATTGTAACTTGCTCCATAATGAAACGACAGAATTAAAACTGAATGAATTTCTACAATTGTTGCACCTTAGCATTCTATGAAAGAAACACGAGTTCGTATAATAGGATAATAATAAGTGAGTTGGAACCAATTCAGATGTTCTTATATCCAGATAGATAAAATACGACATTTGAAGCAAACCGCTCAATTGTTGGTGCATTCAATAATAATCAAAGCTATTTTATTTCATTATACGATTATACGTAGGTGCAAACGGCGGTGAAGGATCGTACGCTCCCGATGTAACATCGTACGATTACGATGCCCCTCTAACAGAAGCCGGCGATCCCACTGACAAATACTTTGCAATCAAGAATGTAATAGCTAAGGTATAATACCCATACAATCTTTTCTGATATTCAACTGCCAATGTCTTTTTAAACCTTCATCTTCTTGAATTTTAATAATACTATTGTATTAAGGGGGTGTAGGACAGTTAACATTCAAATTTTTCTAAATTTTATCAAAATTGGTGTAACTAAGCCAATCACTTGGCAAGCATAGTCATTTTACCTTTAATTAGTACACTTGTACAGAGTAATTTGAGATATAAACATTCAAAATTAAATAAACAATAAGGCAGTTATTAATTGTTAAACATTACAATATTAATTATGCGTAATGGGACTCTGCGGATGATTTCTTTGGTACGGTTAGTCCAATGAAGTTCAACTTTTAGAGAGTTCCTTTTTAAGATCATACCTAAGGCAGGCACCAAAATCATGCGGATAAATCATGTGCAAATTGGTTCAAACCAATTGTTTCTATTGGTAACCATAAAACTTATAACATAAACAATTGGTTTGAACCAACTTGCACATGATTTATCCGCATGATTTTGGTAGCTGCTTTAGGTATGATCTTAAAAAAGAACTCTGTAAAAGTACCAAGGAAATCATCCGCAGAGTCCTATTACGCATAATTAACATTGTAATGTTTAACAATTAATAACTGCCTTATTGTTTATTTAATTTTAAATGTTTATATCTCAAATTACTCTGTACAAGTGTACTAATTAAAGATAAAATGACTGTGCTTGCCAAGTGATTGACTTAGTTTCACCAATTTTTATAAAATTTAGAAAAATTTGAATGTTAACTCTCCTACACCGCCTTAAGTTGCAGGATACGAATCATAAATTTAATTTAATTCAAATACGAAATCATTATCACAGTAATTATTGGTCAAAATTATATTAATAGAGTTTATGTTTTATATCGATTAGACGTTGCAACATATAAATGGCTGAAATCGTCCAGTATTACAAAGACTATGTAACATATTAGAGTATCATAAGCATACGAGAAAGATATAGATGTTAAAATCAAGAGAAACAAATTGTGGTCCGGCAACTGGAAAGTCAGATCTGTGTATGAATAAGAGTTTTTGCGAACGACAGGTTATCGCCAGCAGATTATTTTATCGGTTGAAACGTACGCTATATATTCTTATGTAGCACCGCTTTCATCCACATATAGATAACTAAAAGTCGGACTGGCACAAAAATGCAAATCTTTACTGAACAATCCAATACAGAAAAAAGTCCTGTGATGGCCGACTACTTCCTTCAATTGTCCAATACTTCAAAATCAATACACGAAGTCGATACACCTTAACGTGCTTTTGAATGTGTTAAACGATATAAAAGTCCAAATCGCAAATATTTTAAAACAAGAAACACTAGACTTAGCTAAATATTAAAAATGTCAGATACCAAGCAAATACTAGCCACGAGTGATATAATTTATATATGTCAAATTATGTATTAGAATACAATGAATATTATCATATAATATATTATAGAAATATAGAACATGATGTTTGAAGGGGGCTTGCTTGTATATTTCAGTACTTACCAATGACAAATATATCGGATCCTCCAGTATCAATGAAGGGTGGATATGGTCCGATTGTGATGTCGAAGGTGGTCGGTTTGCTGGAGCCACAAGGTCTACAGTTGTTCAGAAGTGTTTTCCATCAGTCTGAAAAACCACTTACATTCGAGGCACTGGGTTTGAACAGTTACCTAGTGCTCTATGAAGCAGACATACCAAGTCATGTAAGCGACCCTCCAGTTCTCTCGGCGAATGTAAGAGACAGGGCATTGGTCTACGTAGATGGTTACTTAACTGGAATCCTGAGCCGCAGTAAAAAGATCTACCAAATATCGCTGCCAAATTATTATGGACAAAAGATCAGGCTTCTCGTCGAGAACCAGGGTCGACTAAACTTTGGCAACGAATTCCATGACTTTAAGGTAAGTACGACCTGCGTTTAAATATCCTAATTGTTGAGATATGCGCAGGGAGGTTTATCAAGGTGCTTCTCATAAGGATTAGACCAAATCTAAAGCACTATCTTCGGCATAATAATAACGAAAATGATATATTTTTAGGGAGTATCAAACGTAACAATAAGTGAGATCGCTGTTGGGCCTTGGTCGATGTCGGGCTTTCCTATTACGGACGTCAGGCTTCTTCGAAACCTCCAATCAACTACCATCAACCCCGGTGTCCTTCGAAACGGACCAGTATTTCTTCGCGGAACGTTTAATCTGACCTATGACTTCCGCTTACTCGACACATATCTTGATACCACAGGATGGGGCAAAGGCGTAGCATTTATGAATGGTCACAATCTTGGTCGATATTGGCCTACAACAGGCCCACAAATCACATTATATGTTCCGGCGGTTTACCTCCAGCCAGGAGAGAATGAATTGATCATTCTTGAGTTAGAATACGTTGCAAATAGCAAGAAAATGACATTGAGAGATACGCCGGTACTTGACGCCCTTGTACAGCAACCTATCGTTACAGATTCTGAGTGACAGCCAACCAAAGTCATTTTTGCACTATCTTCATGTTTGTTGTAGCAACAACGGTATGTAAGTACATCTGGTCGAATAAACGTAAAGATAGTTGTAATCATTTTTCCACGCGAACTTAATGGATAGTAAGACTGGTTATACAGCGAGCGCAACAATCTCCTTCGCAGTACCATGCAATGCAAAATTTACTCCACTCTTGTTGCGGACATGTTGATTACTGGAAAACTAAACGAAACATCTTCCACCGATTGAAAAAAATACTAGGTGACGCTCTAGAGAGCTTCCACGACTTCAAATACATCCGATTTTCGATACCGCATAACAAAACCTTGCGAGTCAGAATATTGCGCTTGGCTGCTTTCATAAAAATGAATTAAATCTAAAACTTTCGACGTCATTACAGACAATTGTCATTTACATACAAAATGTAATAGTTTATACAATTATCACGCTGTGCCAATTAGTTGCTAAGGAACGATTCAAAATATAGAAAGATGTATGAAAATAAATACTATAAATGAGCGCAAACCAACTACTCTACACTAACTTTTTGGTAAACAATGAAGTATTATTCAAAAAGTTTACCAAATACTTGAGTGACAGTGTAACAACCCTTTACCTACAAGAAGCCGGTTAGGACAACTAGTACAGTTGTAAGGAATTTTCCTGGGGCTGCGCGGGGATAGAGCTACCCGCAGCCAGTTGCCCAGGAAAAATTTTTAACCCATTGACTGCCACGCAAATTTAGCGCGTCTTGCTCTGGGTGCCACGGTTTTATTGTTAATCTAAACTTGCAGCACCCACTACGAGATATCTCGTAGCTGGCAGTTTTGGTAGAGACCGTTACTACGAGATATTTCGTAGTTGGCAGTCAATGGGTTAAAGCGATTGATTGGGGAAGAAGATGCTATTCGATCAAGGGAAAGTCGGGACGCGAAACTATGCCCTGACTCTCGACTGTAATTTGGCAAAGGCAAAAAAAAGAGCGCCAGGTACCCCGCGGACTGGCTATTAGCCAAACGATAATTTCGGGGACTTGCAGTCGGATTTCCCTACACGACTGCTCAAAGTTGAGTTGTAGGAGCACTATGGATCCGGCAGGAGACGCAACCAAGACAGATTTCTTTACTCCTATACTTCAGACTATTAGTTTTTCGGAGATGGTAAAACAATAGAATAGCGCGGGATCAGACGGACTTCACTCACAGCGTTACAACGCGTCTGTGAGGAGCAATATTTGGAGGATACAATCTATTTCGTAGACGGCCTAACAAAGTGAAAGAAACGTCTCAGGGCGACAAGACGAACGAAAAACTAGCGAGCTGATTTATCTTGGGAATCTCGAGAGCGAGCAACTTAGAACTAACGGACGGAATTGATTCGTTGCGAGGATGGAAGTCTTCCAGGAAGGTCGTTAACTGTTACGCGGAGACTGGCAGTGCGATCCGACTAAAACGAGAAGCACAAGGACGGGACGTGTACAAGACACAGTCAGGACAATCCCCTGATTGACGAATACGTCGAAAAGAAGATAATTAGATGTCCAAAGATTTGGCTCTTACCAATGGAAGTTGGCGGCTGCGTGTAAATCGGTACACACTTTTAGATTCACTCTATCACCCTTTAATCTCAACGCAACGAATGTTTGCTCCTTACGCGCGCGGGACTTTAATAGATTCCGAGCTATGATTCCCCCGTCACCCCTGACATTGGCCGATCATGCCACCAAACGCGGTCGGGACGTCAAGGCTCGGGGAGCCTCCGCACAGGACCATACCCCTGCGCTATTGGAAGATCTTAGCAGCTGCTGCCGATGGATCCTTCCTCCTGGATTGCCTTTCCGACCGCCCAGAAATCCTGCGGTGTGGCCAACACTGCCCTGGAAGTCCTTCGCGGGCTGCTATCATCCGCAATGGAGTCTCCACGTCGAGCCAGAATCTCGTGGCTCCTGGTCGCGAAACTAAAGGTGGTTGTCGAAGTGCTGGTGGTAGCGGTACGCCCCTAGCCAACGGTGTCTAGACGGCTCAAGCGAATTCAAAGAGCGTTAGGAGCGGAACATCAACTTTCGCTATAAAATTGAACGGACGACCTTGCCTGGAAGCTATGTTGTTTTTCCCTAATCTGCGATTTGTGATTAACCTTCCGGTCTTATATTTGGTTGGAGGAGGACACTTCGTCACAGTATATAAAAACATTTATTTATAATGTCTATACATGTAAAAAGCATTGTGATACCTTTCTATAAGGAAGTATATTTGATGTTGCCTTTAGAAATAGCAGTCGCATTATAATCCTTGAATTCCATGGAAAGGTAAAGGAAAGACTTAAGAAATCTTTTGAAAATATTACACATTCGACGGATTTCTCGTGGATACGACATTGACGCTAATACTATTCGTTGCGGAAACACTCTCCACATCAGTTGGGGGCTTCTATGCCTGTTGTTACGATTGGATTCTCTGATTTCTTTTCATTCATTGTATCTTCTGGTGTTTCGGAATTATTTGTAACAGTTGTATCTGTAACAGTTACTTGATACTTTTCAGAGTAAAGAGTTTGTTCTTGCTTTGATGTACCACAAGTTAGCACTTCCCGCATCGCCATTGTAGCATATGTCGAAGCCTTCAGAGAAATGTTAATGACTAAACTTTTATATTGTCCATCTAAAAACAAATCAAAGATTTAATAATGCTGCATGCATGAAATAACACCTTTGTATGATAATAGTAATATATTATTACCTGGATCATCCTGCGGAGGATCTACCCCACGCATTTCGTCAATGTCACTAGAAAGAAGATCACTTGTCATTTCTTTATGCCGCATAATTTTCCAAGATAAGTCTGATGGAATTTGCAGAATATTCCTATAGTTGCCTGGTAAGCTGTACTCCCTGCAGAAAAAGGTAGTCCATTTAATTACACTCCACATAAACAGTAAAAATGTGTCCTAATGATTAATGACTAGTAATTATTAATAAATGAAATGTATTATTCTTTAATTCCAGATTTTGGATCTTACGCTTGTTTCTGTTGGAGGTCAGTTGTTAGGCCATCCTTTGCTAGAAATTCTTCGAACCATGTTTTCGCGTAGGGTGGATAAACAACGGAATTCCCAGGGGTTGGCATAATGATATCTGTTAACTTATACTTCGACAAGTCATCCTCTGTTAAAATGCGCACCTCTGGTATTCGATTGCGCTGTTCACTCTCTTCTTTTTCTACGGCAGTTTAAGAAGATACTCTACATTCCTAAGCACGTATTTCTAAAAGTACATGAATCTTCAACAAAAGCTAAAACAATACGCACTGGGTGTTTTACTAGATGGTTTATCAGTGTCTTCTATTCCCACAGTAAGAATTCCACTTTCTCGAGCGTTATTTTTGTATGCCATATCGTCCAATTCGTCATCATATTCCAATTCGTCGAAATCCTCAACTTTCTCCTCTGCGTAGACTAAGTCACCGGCAATTGGTTGTTTACCAAATTCTTTGATTCTTCTTGATACCATGTGATTCCAGACGAGACTCTGATACGAGTGCATGTACATGCTACGCATCTTTTTCGGCACCCAGTCCAGTGCTCCGAATGGATTCTTATAAGTACAAACACCAAGGCCTCTCAAAAGTTCGGCTTCGACTGTAGATGTGTTTTTGAGTTTGTTGTATGCTGCAGTAACGTTTTTAAAAGTTTGATAGATTTTCTTTGCTGCTGTTATTTCGTCATCCTCTTCCCCTTCTTTAGGAGTCAAGATGAGGTTTACGGCTTTTTCCCATTGACCTAAAATGACAGAGCAGAATCATAGTATTCGATATCATATACAGCATTAACACTAACCATCCTGGTACTTCACATATACCTAACCATACCGTAACCAATTGCGAAATACACGTTGTTCTTATGAAAGGAATTGTCAATTTATTGTAGCAAATAATGCATAAGATAACTTTGATTTAGTAATAAAATAATATATCATACATGTCGTTTTTATATGTAACAGTATGTTTCTTTCGCATTTAGATTTGATGTTGTATTATCTCGTCATTTGATCATTCACATCGAATCTGAATTTGGTATTATTATAGTACGCAATTGTTTCAGGTATTCGCTTGCTATTGTTGTTCATTTTTACACATTTATGTTTCGAACTTAGTAATATAACTTTTTTTGTTGGCTTGGACTATAGAAAAGGACGTAATTTCGTCGAACGGTCAAATAACCGGTAGGAGCAAGCAAGTCAGGTGATGAATTTTTCTCACTAATAAAAGGAGCAAGAAGAAAATAAAAATCGTCAAATTGATTAATCAGATAATATAAGAATTTACATAAAGTTAGATGAACAGAAAAAATAATAACTAATGTACAATTCTAAATCAAACATTGAAACCGGTGATTTGACAAGCCCCGGTACGGTTAGTGTTAACTCGTACTAGATTATCTTAAGCGGGTATACCGATATTGAGATATCGAAAAAATGGGAATTTCAATTTTTTTAAACTATAAAAAGAATATTATCACGTGTATGAACAAAATATTGGTATCTACCTCGTAACAAAGCTATACCGATCGCATGACTGGGTACAGAAGCATGTGCTCCAAATCTTTGCAGACCAAAATAGTTAATAAACCCATTGGTTTGTAATGAAAGCATTGCTTTCTCAACTATTTCATCGGATCCTGTGATATTTCTCAGAGCAATCCTAAAACGATTGCCAGCCAATTGTCCAAGATGAAGTGGCTCTTTAACAAATTCAAAATTCCCAACAAATACAGATCTTGCGTTCTTAGCTGCTCTGAGTATGTCGGTTGGATGCACTTTCCACAATGTGAACCACTGAGTAGTGCATCCTCTGCGGTCTTTTGTTCCAGCGAAGCAGAATCTGTTTGGTTTTATTCTCAGTGCAGATGCCATTTGTAAAATGGCTGTCATTGTGTGTACATTCAGTTTATGTAAAACAAAATGACAATATTCACCGCCGTATTTTTGCCAGTTGATACGTTCTCTGCTTCTATAACTGTTGCCTAAATTTGATAAAAGTTTGTCAGTGAACATTCAACACCATTGCCGTCTCTTACTTTTCAGAAACATACCAGTTTGTCCTTTTTGGATCACTATAACTTTTTTGTCCTCTTTGTCGACTGTACTGCTAGTGAATTTACGACCCTTCGCCAATATTCTCACACATTCGTGCGTCTTCTGACGTTGAATCTTATCACAGTCCGATACATCGATTTCTAGCGGTAGCTCGTTTGAATCTTCAAGTTTCTGAAGTGCCTCCCATACAGCCTCCGGCAATGCTTTCTTGATATCTTCTATGTCTTCGACAGCATCTAGTTCATGCGGGATCTTTTGGTTCGTCAGTTTGCATACGCGTCCATCTTTGGCGATTTCGCTAACATGGAAGTCAGTATACCTCATTTTCAGTATCCCAAAAAATCGGTTATCATTGATGAACTCTGTAATGCCCACTTCGTCTTCTTTTAGGCATGGCACCGTCTTTACCTTCTTCTTTCCTTCGGCATTATCTGTGTTCATCCTTTTATTAATATAGTCGTCAAGGTTTGCAAACCTATACAAGTTATATTCTTTTGGACACATCTCTGTTTACAAATTTACATATCCAAAATATTTCATTCTATAGAGGCTTCGTTATCTAAATTCTTTATTATCCATGCACCCTATTATCCTTCTTTATGGTTCTTGCAATGTACAAAACATTAAGAAAAACTATAAACACAATGGCAGAAAGTATTCGGATAATAGAAAATTCAGACAAGGCGATACCAGTAACAAAAACTCTAAGGTATTATTCGATACAAAATTGAATAGTTCCAGGAAGTCTCGTTGGAACTCTTGATGTATTTCAAGAAAAGCAGTAAAAATAATACACAGAGTTTTTAGCGGTTAGTAAATTCAGATGATATGATACACTTCAGAAAGACTTTACTGTATTATTCAATAAAGAATTATTGTAATTCACATTATCAGAATAGAAAATTAAGTTCAAGTCACATGAGAACAAAATTGTCAACACCATTGCAACTATCGCTCAGTGAAAAGATAAGAATACAATTTCTCGAAATACTAATTGTGCAATAAAGGTAGAACTCTAGAATATCTTACATGATTTGGGGCCTCGGTATTTTCTTCGATATTTGTCGGAGGGTTCGCTTTTACCCTCGACGGCATCTTGTCCAGTGTTTGATGGATCATTAGTGGAATGCTGCTCCCTTTTCCACTTTCGTTTCCGATGCCGGTCCGGATTAAACCGAGTATCACTCTCATTTGGGCCTTCTTTCTCCATTTCCGACATTTCACTGACTCGAATACTTGAGAAATCTGCAGCTTATTGAAAGACCGCACTTTAACCAGCAATTCGCAACTGTTTATGTCCGAGCCATTTGACCTGATTTGACCCACGTGTTCAATTCACTCCACTTACCTGTTACGCCCTCTATCCTCCGCTTTGCCAATGTTTTGCTGTGTATATATAAATAAAACACACACTCATATATTTCCAGTAGCGTACGCATAGAAAAAGTCTCAATGTTATCAAACATTTCGTGATTTACGAGAATGCCATAAGAGTACAAGAATATATTATAGAGCAGAATACGACAATAAATGTATATGCTTCTAGTAGATACACCAAACAATGCAATATTTCCCAGCATACTCCATTTAATATTTGGCTATTTGGAATTAATGACGAATGTTAATGCTAAAGAAAACTACTATATTAACATTTAAAACTCATTTTATAAGAATTATATCAATTCTGTTGTAATTTATTGCAATAATCCTACGAATCCGGAATACACGTTTTTACGTGCACATCTCGCGCAAGGTACAATGAATAATACTGCTGATATTTCTTTGTTCAAGCAACTAATAATATATAAAACTACCCTTAATAAAATATTCTTTATATTTGGATTTTGAATAAGTAATTACGTTTGTTTCATACATACTACGATATAAGTAATATATGTGCATATATACTAAAGCTATACTTAAATTTTCATTGTGTTTGTTTAATTATTTGTTAGGTGGATTATTTCTTCCAGAAATCATTTTTAAAATATTCGATTTTATGCAGAACTGTACAAAGTTTATATAGCTTATACATTGTACACCGATTTATATTGTAAGAGAACAATAACATCAAAAGTAATATGATGTGGGCCTTTTGCATCACGCTTTTGCCAATATATGATTTGTTACTCCTTTTGCGTGAACTTACCTTATATATTATAGCAGACGTTGTGCGCTCCTAAATAACTACAATATAACAAAAATACTAAATAACTACAAAAAATATCGCTGATAATATTCATAAACAACTGAAACAGAAATAGAGCTTGTATATCTATATAGTGCATTTGATTGTTATTGAAACGACGAATTCTTGTGACCATGTTCAATAAATTAAGATTACTATCGAAAAAGTCATTTTCACTTCGTGTATTTAATAAATTTGATATTTTGTATAAATCGGGTTTTAAACTATGAATTAAATTTGAAAATTCGGAATGCAATTTATATGGCTTCATTGGCTGGCGAATACACATGCGCAAGAGTATGGACTACGCACGCTCTGGTATCACGT
Source organism: Ectemnius continuus (assembly GCA_910591665.1). Classification (NCBI taxonomy): domain Eukaryota; kingdom Metazoa; phylum Arthropoda; class Insecta; order Hymenoptera; family Crabronidae; genus Ectemnius; species Ectemnius continuus. The sequence goes on along the minus strand of OU342864.1, from coordinate 14,334,058 downwards.
GTGCTACCGGGTAATTACTGTGACTTCTTCCACTCAAGCGAAACGATTTCTTTTAGTAGAGATTCGATCTCCTCCAAGTCAATAATAATTCAAGCGTACTAAAAGAACCGGTTTGGATACCTCAACCTCGTGTGTTGTTAGAAATCTGTTGAGAGACATTAATATCACTGGATGTTATCATAGGTCGGAGGTTACGTTGCTTTAGTGTTCCATTCAATCTCTACTGTATCGAGTTTCGGATAAATTATTTCACTAAAATTCAAAGTAGAGAATAAATGACTGACCCACCAAACAAATTCCTTGTTGCCCTTGCTTGCGATAGTTGCGATTTCGCATTCCCTTATTGCAATGAAATTTTATTATCCATATAATTGTCAATGAATCCGAAATATTTGATTGACGATCTGATGGACCGATGATGGAACAGGATAGATTGGAGAGGGATTTGGTGGGAAACACGTGGCTGGCTATCCAGATAGAGATCAATAGTGTTGGCGTTGGCCACTGGAGGACGAGGAAACTTGGTAGGACATGCGTTCTATATTGCGACTGCGATTACTGAATGGAGGGGGCAGCAGCCTTCGGGAAAGGAGCCTCCAGATAGAAGCCTGCAGACGGATAACAACTGTTGCGCCTAACCGAGCAAAAATGGTGAGTTTTCCTCTTCACACACATTTTCTACTCAATCCACTCACGATTTATGCAAATAGTTGAGCGAACAAGTGAATTACGCGTTTTCGAATCAAGTGCAACGGCAAGTTTTGAAATCAGTGATGGTTTGCGGGATTCGATTCATTATGTCTACTACTCTTTTTTTGTCGGTTTTTCCAAAGGTGGCAACGATGAAATATGTTATGCGGCAGAAGAGCATTTGAAAGTAAACAAAAGCAAAAATAAAATTGCTCGAGCGATCGGGTAGCCGTGTGAGATTATTTCTTTCAAAGTAGTAGCTTCGAGAAGAACCTTATATCTGTGACGTCACTGGACCTTTCTCTTATCGAGTTTGCTTCAATCGATTTTACTAGCCTCTATCGATTCACTTCAGCGGTGGCCGCGCCGTGCCGCGCCGCGCGCCGGCATTATAATTGCTTTTCTGAAGAGTATTTTGTCTCCTCTAGGGTTTTCGAAAAATTGATAATACACTCTATACATATTTAGACGAAATAATTCGTTCATATTGACACAAAATGCACGTTCACGGTTTCCTATTAGTGTTATTTAATTAACAAACGGTTGAAATATATCTTGATCATAATAAAAAATAATACAATTTCAAAGTGTATGAAGCGTACGGAGTTGCAATTCTAATAATTATGAACAATCCATATATCTTACTTCAGATTGATAATAGTATTATTGTTTTAACAATATTAATGATAATGTTGGTCTGACGCTTGATTTCGTGTATATGCGAGAGGTCTCACTTTATCATGTTAATTTCTTGCGAATAAATCATTATGGTGTTTGAAAAGTGTCTTGATAAAAAAATTTGAAGTTGAAATGATATTTTACTTTTGCAAGAATATTGTGTAAATCAATTTGACAATCTTTCTCACCTAGTCTACACTTTTTCTTGTCTATGGAACTGTACAATATGATAAAACTGGTTTATGATTTAAGCACAAGCTTCTTACTATTAGAAGTAATTAATTGTCATAATGGCTGAATGTACGGTTAACATTTACGAATTGCTGTATTTTTAAGGAATATCTTTCTCTCGGATTAAAAAATTGTTTTTTCATTGCTTTCTTGATCAATGATTTTTGAAATGTTATTTTTGGTCATATCGATAATTGAGAGTGGGGAATTATATAATGAAGTCCGGATTTAATCATTCCGGTAAACGGATCGTCCCAGTTGTAGCTAAATTTTATGTCTTATGATGGTATTGAACATTCTTGATCAAGCAATTCAAAAATGAGTAAATAAATTTCGAAATGTGATAAAGTTTTCGCGTATCAACCAAAAAGGTAGATAGCGCGGAAGTGCAACTTTTGTAATGTTATTTCAACGTTGTAAACCATAGCGACGTTGAACGAATGCAAAATGAATATCTGAAGCTTCGCCGCTTTAAATTAACTGAAATTAACTGAAGTTCAATAGATGGATGATAGTTAACAAATCTTACGCGCATAATGTTGGAAAATGTTATCTTATTTAATGGAGGTGCAAACTAATTTTTATTCCAGTATAACATAAGCCTATATTTCTTTGACAATAGAATGACATTAGATTGATAACTCATTATTGACTCACAAATATTTGTCGTGAATCATTAATGAACTAGGTTTCCGACTCAGGAGTTATTGGAGTGTGACAATTTTTACCACTGTCAATTGTACTGACCTTAGCATCAACAAATAAAAAACTCAAGGTACACAACCGGTTGTTTACAAAGGTCTATCACTGCGACATTGTGATTCAAGGGAATAGTGAATTCACTGTGATATATCTACTTTCTCCATTTTCCCTTTGCCTTCAACAGTTTACCTTCACCATTTATTATAAATTTATTTTAACAAAATTGTAGCAAATCTTACCAGTCAATATAAAACATATATGGAAAATAATATCTTGAAAGTACTTTTATATTGATTGCGATTAACACTCAGAGCTACTGAGTATCATGAACTTTCATCGACTTTGTGGCGCAATAGATTTTTTACAACAACAAATATTTAAACGCCGTTTTCCAGTTATTGAAGGAATGTTCATTGCCAAACGTAAATTAAAACATTTCAAATATACCATTCGATATTACAATTTCCCAAAAAGATTAGTATCATTTTGTGTAAAATTCATTTCTTTATAAAGGCGTTATCAATTCCGGTATTATTAGCGATTACGATATGTACAGTTTTTCTGTACAGTTATTAGACCAGCACTTTAGTAAATAACAATTTTATGAAGAATATGACTATAGCTTTTCGATTAAATATTGTTAACAATGTTCAATGCGTTTATGTTAGCATACATTGCTTTTTATTCCAGCATTGTTGGAGCTTTCTCTTAAAACATCTGCTGATATTAGAAGTATTGTCAAAATTGGCAACATTGAAACCCATTTCTCTTAAGACAATAGAGCATCAATACCGTTAATATGTATAGTGTGAGACATTGAAATTGTTGATGACAGCGATTGTTAATCAATTTTCAGGACAAGCTGAAAGAAGAAGACCGAGAGAAAGATTTGAAGTTGGTTTTGGAGAGTGGATGGGCTCTCCAATCCAACAGGGATGCCATTTACAAGGAATTCGCATTCAAGGATTTCAATGAGGTAGCTATTAATGGATATATACACCTATGTATGTGTGAAAGCCGTTTGACATCAAATCAGAACATAGATAAATCGCACACTTATTGTGAACTTATTTGTGAACTTGTGTTACTTATTATGAACCTTTAGAAAACGAAGATGGAAAACTTAGTGAACTTATATTTTTAATGAGCTCTCAAAATTTTCTCGTGCATTTTCGGATTATCTTGTATCACCATAATAGTTGTAGTATTTCTATACAAATGAACGGTCGTGCGCAATCGACAGAAAAAGGACTGGTACACATAGTATTTGAAATGAATTTGTGAAAGAAAAAAATCACCTTTCCTAAGAGCATTTGTTGTACAGTCAAGTGCCATCCAATGCAGTTGTAGATTCTAATGGATATTCTTTAACTTTACAAGCTCATTTTCCTAATTTCGACTGGCACAAGTTTTGCAATATGATATTTTATATGATACTCAAATTTTTCATTTTTGCTTCAGGCTTTTGGATTCATGTCAAGAGTCGCCCTACAGTCGGAAAAGATGAACCACCATCCAGAGTGGTTCAATGTTTATAACAAAGTGAACATTACACTGAGTTCGCACGATGTCGACGGATTGTCGAAGCGTGACATCAAATTGGCCAAATTTATAAACAATGTGGCCGGAGTCCAGAACTGAAGTTGACTCAACCGCATTTTTGTTTCATATTGTGATTTTCTGATTAAATAAATATTTTTTACTCTACAGCCTATGCTTTTATCTATTATACAGGATTTTATCTTTTTTTATTGATATGCATTTAATATCGAAACATCAACGCATTTCGAACAGGTTGTATAGTAGTTTATTTTGTAAAAAGAAGCTTCTGTACAACTTAATGTATAATAGTAACAAAAGTGAATCAACCATTGTTAAAAGAAATAATTGTATCGGTGAACTGTTAATGGAATAAAATGTTAGAGGCAGCATATGAAAAATAATGTAATTCGTAAATAAATTGCCATGTATCAGTGATGCACTAAACCAGGACAATACAAGACACATAAAATAAAGGCGTAAGAAGAAAAATGCAGTTATGAATATCCGTAAATACTCTAAGACATGGATGATGAATGATAACAGGATGGATGTCCAGGTCCTGCCTCCACAAGTAGCATCTTTTAATCAAAGGTCCCAAATCAAGAGAATGGAACATCCAATTGAATGACGATTGAGCCGGTCATAGCTCTCGAATAGGCTTGTAGAATGATAAAATGCAAAATACGAGCAGAGGTGAAATAGAAATGCGAATATTTGTTTAATTCTTTTATTTTGAACTCGTTCGAGTCAATATATCGATAAGCGTTGAGAACATTCATTTAATGTAAAGGGTCTAATCGAAAGGGGAAACCTCTCGTTTGACATACTAGCTTACATATAGATATAGGCAAGCCTAACTTTCTCCAGCTTTAAGAGAATAAAGTATCCTACAATAATTGAAAATAACATGAGCCATAAATAATAAAAGCTTGGTAGAGGTTATTTAGATAGTTTGTCGCTTAAATAAAACTAAAGTAAATACGAATACAGTCTCTATCAAGTTGACATTAATGTGGTTCGTTAACGAGGGAACCAACAGGCAGTTAGTAAGAGGTCCTCTTGGCGTAACAATTTTTATTTACATAAAATTTGTCAAAAAATTTGTACTTTTTATATATAATTCCATTAACTAGAGCTATTTCCATACTGTACAAGAACAGTATACAAGATCGAACACATAGATTAAGATGGTCGGGATCGTGAATGGAGTGATCTACGATATACTGCCTAATATAATGTAATATAATATAATATATATTTTAGTTTAGTGGCTAGTGTTGCACAACGTTCCCTACAGGGACCTTAATTAGGATCTTATGTACAAAATAGTCTCTTTTCACTGAGATTTTCGGCATGGGCGCGACGCCCGCGCTACCTTCGACTATCGTGATACGTTCGTGTTCGTGTTCGTGTTCGTGTTCGCGTGGTCCCAATTCATTGCGACGCTATCTGCCAAAAGTGCCGATGAAATCCTTTAGTCTAGAAAAATAATAATTTAGGTCCTGGCATTATGCGAGGCTAATACTCGATCATCCGAACAAGTTGCTAACGAGCGAATTGAATCCGTTGCTAAGCGAGGAGAATATCCCTGGGTTGGTCTCGGATGCCGTGTTCGTTCCTGGATGTGGTCGGAAGTGTATCGTGTAATCACGGTGACTGTGGTTCTCAATGCCGCCGTTCTCGTTGTAAGCTCCAGGATCCGCGTCACCTGGATATCTCTGCTAAACACAAATTCAACAGTCAACTAGCCGCATCTAGATTTACCACCGTCGTTAGACAATCTTCTGGTTAAATTATTCCTATTCTTCCAATCTGTATAATTATACCATTTTTCTTCCTTTTGCTAAATAGCCTAACAACAATATCTTCATTCTTATCTATTTACTTTCCTATTATAAACCATACAAAATACTATAAATCTGTTAAAATTATAAAGAATTTTTATGAATTTACTCCGAATTTTAGAAGAGTTTAACTAAATTGCACTTGACTCATTTATGGAATCCCATTAATTAACAAAATTCATCTCTACATTAATTTGCAGGAATATTCTTCTGCACTGGCTTTAATATTATAAATAATAGAAAAATATACGGATTTATTTATGCCGTAAAGAATGCATAAATTATTTTTCTTCGAAATTTGACTGCTTCTAAAAAGAAAGTACAAGCCGTAACGACAACCAAAGTATCGTTAAGAAGTTTTTTCTTGTAACATTTAATATTTTTGAACAATCATAATCGTAATCGTATTATGCTATATCGCTTATGGTTGCGCAAGTTTTTATTAACATTTCATTGCATATTTGTAAGGTGGTTCAAAGTTTTATAATATAGTGTACATTGTTTTAGCATTGTAGTAGTGGATTTATGTATCGGAACTTTCTTTCCGCCAATTTATCATAAACTCCAATTTTCGTGTGCAATCAATAAGACTACCGTAACAGTATTTAGTGATACTTTTCCACTCCAATTGGAGAGCCAATAAAATCGGGAAAAGTTATCGATGGCCAATTGAACCATAAAGATGAAAAGTGTTAGGTAGAAAAAGTCGAGGAAATTTCTAGTCTATCGTCGATGTTTCTTTTATTGTAGAAATCGTGGGATGGTAGGCGTATTGCAAATGTATATGTAGAGATAGAGACTTACCCGAAGGGAATAGAGCGTGACATTGATAAGTGTTGGATGCTGCTCCACTACCCTAAATTCCATCTCACGTGGCTGATATCCATTAGCGTAAACCTGAATGAGAACCGGAAAATTAGAATCCCTCGTCGAAACTACACTTGTCTTATCAATGAAATTTAACGAAATTGAAGCAAAGTCTTTTTGAATAACTTTTCCATAATTAGTTGATTCTATTGCTTTCTGAATCACAAACATTTACTGTTACAATTTTGTTTCACCATTTACTTGTCGTTAGTTAAATCGTTAGTTGTCGTTCATACGTTTTATCATTCAAATTGATAAATTACACTTACACCGATTATCCAAAAGGTATTGTGGTTTAAAACTTTCAATAATTCTTAAGTGAAATATGCAATAATTTGGAATGATGAAAGAGTGACACTTTGATAATTGACGATTAAAATGTAGATTTTGTAACATATCAAAAAATTTGTAGCAAAAATGGTTAGAAGGATATATGTAAATATTATCGTAAACATAGACATTTTAAAAAAAGTCGACACAATTCGAGAAAGGGTGCAAACCATTAGTGTAGTCATTTTTATGTTTAAAACTGATGCTACTGTTCTCTAGCGGCGAGAAGTGCAAGTTAACTTTGTGCAAATGTTCCACATGAGAACATAAAATTCTCGCATAGCTGTCGTGCAAAACAATAAGAGTTACATATTCTTGAGCTTCGCAGATTCTCCTTGAAGTTATATAAATATATATATATTTATGTATTATTAACTAATTACCTCTAGTTTGTACATTCCCGGGAGGAGTATTCTCCAGAACTCGCCGTACTTAGTTGTGAAGAAGGTGACATCGCGTGCTTTCACTTTAATGGAGGCTCGCTCCACCGGATTGCCATTCTCGTCGAGAACGAATCCATGAACACCTCGGTGTGCCTCTGCCAAGAACTTCACCAGGGACTGTGGGAAAGACCATGTTTCTCATTACCGCTTCCAATTACCAGTTCAACCATTTCCACGTACACCAGCACTACCGATCGGACATTTATCCCTATTTTCAACTTTAACAACAGTTGACGTTAACGATTGGATGGTTTATCAAATATTATTATCAAATGTTTCATTGTGCAGTTTAGTTCTAACTTAATTTAATAAATAACCGACTTTCGCAACGATCTTTGTTGCAATGATATTTTAATGATTTATAACTTGATTTTTCATTGCTTTTGAACTTTTGGAGTTACTCTTGAAGTAGCCTGTATAATTACTAAATATTGCTATATTTTATAGCCTATAATTTGCCTGGCTCATAATTTTCCACAGGAGAAAAACCCGCATTAAAATAACAATTCAGTGATTTTCGAAGTGACATCAAGTTTTCTATGTGCAAAAAGCTTTTTTTATCCATCTTGCGGTACATTTCTGCGCAATCAAATGTTCTACTTGATGGAAAACTACTTTCCACACCTACTTACGCACTTTCTCCCTTTATAGGTATACGTAGATATTAGTGTACATGCTAGAATTTTCTATTGTTCATCAATAAAGATTACATCGATTGTACACAGTTATCAGCAACCAAAAGTACTTTGTATGTTGTAGAAAGAGTCAGTCTTGGGTGACTTTAGAATGATATAGCTACAGTTATGAATGTTTATTTCTTTATCCTAGAAAAGAAATTCCTGGCATAGTTTTTCTTTGTTTAAGGGGATGTAGGAGAGTTAACATTCAAATTTTTCTAAATTTTATAAAATTTGGTGTAACTAAGCCAATCACTTGGCAAGCACAGTCGTTTTACTTTTAATTAGTACACTTGTACAGAGTAATTCGAGATATAAACATTCAAAATTAAATAAACAATAAGGCAGTTATTAATCGTTAAACATGACAATATTAATGATGCGTAATAGGACTCTGCAGATGATTTCTTTGGTACGGTTGGTCCAATGAAGTTCAACTTTTACAGAGTTCTTTTTAAGATCATACCTGAGACAGGCACCAAAATCATGCGGATAAGTCATGTGCCAGTTGGTTCAAACCAATTGTATATTGTTAACCATAAAACTTATAACATAAACAATTGGTTGTTGAACTTCAACAAAAGTTGAACTTCATTGGACCAACCGTACCAAAGAAATCATCCGCAGAGTCCTATTACGCATAATTAATATTGTAATGTTTAACAATTAATAACTGCCTTATTGATTATTTAATTTTAAATGTGTATATCTCGAATTATTCTGTACAAGTGTACTAATTAAAGGTAAAATGACTGTGCTTGCCAAGTGATTGCCTTAGTCGTTACACGAATTTTTATAAAATTTCGAAAAATGTTAATGTTAACTGTCCTACATCCCCTTAAGTCAACTGGAAGAGGTGACGGTAGGCTGAATTTCCTCCTGCATATAGTATTCATGAAGACCGCGCTTGAAAAATGCGGTTGCAGTTAGTATTGATCTTTGCGGTTAAAGATATATAGAGTAGAGTTTGATTGACAGCGATATTGTCCGATTTTGCCATTGATAGTCAGCGAGCAGTTTACAGAAAATACTAGTTTGTGGAGTTTTAAAATTTCGTGTCTGAATCGTTGCCAAAGCCCTGGAAGATTTTTCGAAAAGAAATCCCGATAGAAGCATCCTTCAGAGATTATTCTCTGTTCCATTTTCTCCAATTCTCAGACCAATTCAGTGACAATAAATGATGTTCACGACTGCAACTCGTTAAACAAAAATTGACTACTTAATATTCACAGGTTTTTCGAAATTCTTTACTAATAATTTTCAAAAACCACAAAAGCATGTTTTTAAGATATAATTGTCATCATTTAAATCTATCTGTTACATTGAAATACTTTACATCATGTTCCCTACCAAAAATTGGCCGCAATTCTGGTCTCGGCAAAATGCCAGAGTCTCATAGGTTTCTCGCGTTATTCCAGAATGCCGAAAGCTGCCAAAAAAAACTTTCTTTCCTGATATAACAACTTCATTGCAGCAATGTTAGCAGGATTCTTTTTAGGACATATAGAAACTTGTATAACAATGTGATAAATTGAAAGACAAAAGGATGTCGCCAAAAAATTAAATAATGCAATTTCTCTATTTTTTAAAGAGTTACAGTTACATTAAGGATAATTATTGATCCCCACGCCAGTTATGTAAATACATCTTTACGCTTTGAGCTTCAGTTTCATTAATTCGTATGTCGTAAAGTACACGTCGATTTACTAACAATAAGTATTAACACTTTGCTTATCATGCCACCCGAATTCGGGTGACACGAGCATGGAAATTACGATGGAAATGTCACTAATCGATTCTTTCAGTGAATGTTTTAGGACCAATTGAATTGTTGTTGAATTGTTTATTAGACTAATACTGTTCTTTAAAGTTCTCGATTCCTTTCAAATAAATCTCAACTATATTATATCATATTTTCTCCTTTTCTCTACTTTATATTATATAAAAGACAAACACTTTAGTTGCTTGTCTATCTGTGTATGTTTGCAGTAAACTCGAAAACGGCATAACCGATTTTAATGCATTTTTCTCTCTTCTATAAAATTGTATTCCAGGAAAATTACATGGTATAGAATATTGCAATTTTTAATATTTGTACAGGAAAACGTTTCTTGACTGCTATTTGCTACTGTTTTTGCTGTAAACTAAGGCGTAATGCTGACGCACGGCCAATAATTCAGAAGCAACAAAACTAAGAGTTAAGAAACTTAAGACAGCATATATAGTATTCATTTCTAAATTTCAAAAATTTCAACTGGAAAGACACATTGAATTATGCATCGTTGAAAAATAGGTCGATTCGAAAGGAGCAAATGTAAAAGGAAATGTTTTGCTACGGTGCCCCGTTTAAAAATGGCTGTTAGAGAAAGTTTCGAAAATGTTACACTATTCAAGTGGTGAAATCGGCTAGAATTGCAAGAATAATAAAGTAAGATTACCTACATCGCCCTAATTCCTTACGTTATAATAAACGGCAGTATTTACCCTTTCGAGGTAATTTTTCTATCATTCTGATACATGATCATCAGTTTGAAAATAATTCATTTTGCAAATCTTCTAAATGGTTGTAGAAATCGCGCTATAATTTCAAATTATAATCTTAATAAGGATTTTGCACGTCGAGCAAAATAAAATAAATCATTCGTGTTTGCAAGAGTAACACACTAAAATAGTATTCTAAAGTAGCCTTTCAATCGAAGCATTAACCGCAATAGCAAAAATAGAGGATGCTTTAAAGAAGGAAACAACTAAATAATACATAAAAATGGGTTCGAATGCTCTATTAAAATAGAGAAAAAAATTAACTGTGTCAATTCAAATCTAGCAGTATTTTCTAGGATTACCTTTTGTGCAATTCGACTACAAAATAAGTAATAACTCTAGTTTTTGGGGTAAATCTCTAAAGATACTGGAAATATCACTGCTCATACTTTGATGATACAAATGAATTTAATAAGAAACTGGATGGCGATAAGTGTGAATTTGTAAGATGGTAGAATAAAAGTGGAGGAAATGTTGTACTCACAACACGATTCTCGTCCCAGTAGCGACGAAGATCGGAAGCTGGGGGGTACTTGCAGCAAGAAAGCTCGAGTGTGATCTCCATGCATCCATTCCAAACGTAATTGAAGTCCTGCATGCCGCCGGTCAGCGGATACCACTGAGCACCATTTGTAATTCCATGCCTGAATCCAGGTTGCGATGGAGAGCAAGGTAATCCTTGGTACATGGAACCGTGATTTCGGGAGTACGTCAGCGACAAGTGTTGGAATACATCATCGTCCGGCGAGATACTCGGCGTCCCTGTGTAACTCTGAAACACTGTCACACCAACATTATCCTCCATTCCACCGCTATCTCTTTCGGTCGGCAAAGCTTCTCTCTTAAAGCTACTTTCTTTGTCTCTTTTCATACAAAGCTCAAAGTTAGCAAAGGCTTAAGTAAGTACATTCCTCCAATGCTTTTCCAATATGCTTTAATCAATCGTGAAATACACAAGACTTTGCACCTTTATAAAAATTCCAATATTTTTCTTTGCCCTCTCAATGATCCAAGGAAAAATATCGTCAATTTTAATAAGTGTGTTTCTTGCATGGTATCATTGCAATGTTCATCTCTGATCGAAAGTATCGCCATGCGGTAAATATGCAGTTCGTGTGACAATAAATCTAAGAAAAAAAGAAGAAAGTATTGGGTGATTCAGTTGCCTTTGAATCAGAACTCTCCTAGCCCACTTTTACTAGACATCTATGCAATTATACCATATATTCTCTGTTTAACAATAGACTCTATTAAATTATGTAAACTGTTGGAGCGAATATTTTACCAAGTTTTAGCATCGACTTCCTTCGAATGGCTAGCAACGTAAGGAGACAATATTTTATTATATTATATTTATAGGGGAATATTATATATAACTGGTTTTTGCAGAGTGAAATTTCATGTGCGAGTTAGCAGAACACAAACATGTAAAAGTATAAATGCATAAAATGCAGACAAATGTTGAGAAACATTTGAGTATTATTTAAATGGCTAGGTTATTTCTAATGATTTTCTATGGAACAGTGTATGCTCGACAGTGGTGATTCAAAGGTAACTGACTCACCCGGTACAATGGATAAATAAAGTGTTGGTAAACCTAGATTTTCTAAAGCGAAGTTCTGCTTTGAGAATATTTGTTTATTGGGCCTACTTCAAAATAGTGCGCAATTGATGAAAAATAATGACGTCGTTCTCTTTCTCTTTTCGAATTGCCAGAACAAACTTACAAGCGATTCACTGAACCGTTTTTCAGTTATTGCGATTTGAAGTTCGATTAATTATCGACGCGTTCTTATGGAGAAACAACAAAAATGTTGAACAAATGGTGCCAGCTTCGTGAATTTTTTGTACGAACAGCTCATGAACAACCGAAAACCTGTGTCAAAATTCATTTCACAATACCGTTTTATAGAAATTAATTATACACTGCGAAAACTTCTCGTTCCAAATGGTTTGAAGCTTGACATGCTTTGGAAGTTGCAGTATCGTTCGAATCAGCTGAGCAACTCAGACTAACCTGAAGCTTGTAAGTAGAAGTGAGAAACGTACCACATAAGCATAGCCACTTACTTCGTACCTCGTACAATTTTGAATGTTGGTTAAAAAAAAAATTAACAAAAAATTTACGTTACTAAGTCGGATTCTATTCATTTTCAGCATCAAAAGTTTCATTGTGTAAATCAGAGAAATCTAGCTGCAAAATTGTTGGGAAAGTGAAAAACACCTTTCTGCAAACAAATATGCAAGCCTAGTTATCATTTGTGTCATTTGCTGCTATGTTTCCTACTAGTGGCGAGTAGATATTTGAGGATTGCAAATTTCCGGTACTTTTGTCTACGGTTGTGCCTCCCATATATGTATTCTTAAGAAGGAATCTATCATCTTTAACACTAGGTTACGGGGGCCGTCGTTTTGACGGATTTCGGATTTCATGACCAAAATTGCGAAAATAAATAATAATAATTTTTTCCCCAATTTATGCTGACAATCGTTGGTGTAATGAGGCGAATATATAGCCAATTTTATTTCTCTCTCAGCCATGTAATGTCGGATAAGCTAGTTTCATAGTTAATCGCAATAAAGCGTGTTTCTTCTGGTGAAATTATATTTCTCGTCTCCAGATAAATAATGTCATAATAAAGAACAGTTTTTACGTTATTATATGCATGGTTTCCTTTGCCTGTCAATTGAACGGGTGTCCGTAAAGATAGGTACACAAAAATGTCCGTAAACCTAGTGTTAAGAAAATTGTTTTTTTCCGAAAGAAGAAACTTTCTTCTAAAAGAAGAAATAGCTATTGCAGGTATTTGAGTGTCTGGTTGAGGAATACTTGTCGTATCGAGTGTCTATTGAATGATGTATGGGGTGATGCTGTTTCTGCGAGAGATCGGAATGCTGAAGAAGGAGAGGATGAGAGGCAGGCACGTGTAAGTTCCGGTAAATATAGTTGTGGCCTTGTTGGCTTTCTGCACTGCTCAATTGGCCGCGCCTACTAAATAAAGTGAGCCGGCAGTTAAAGCAACGACCTTGCAAGTAGGCTCTATGAAGCTCGAAATTCAGGTTAATCAAGAAATTGGCGCTTTGACGGTTGTGCTGCCTGTCAATATTGATGTTTCCATTTGCACGCCGCTGCTAATCCCTTGCGGATCGGCGATCACTCAACGCCCTTACACTCCCCCCCCCCCCCCCCTCGCCAATTTTCACCGAGCAATCTCTTTCCCCGTTAATGCCCCGATAACCGCTCGATATTTCTTCTTTCTCTCTTTCATAAAGACTTACATACACCTCACACCCTTTCAAATCGTATTACTTTTCAAAAGGACTAATGAAAGACTTTAAAGGTTTTAAATAATGCACGTGAATTGTTGAATGATGTGGATAACTTTCAGTTCAACGCGAGAAAATACTAGTTTCCAAAAAAAGAATATCTATTCTACACAAGCATTTGTGAATAATCATTGATTATAAGATTTTAAGTTATCTATGTTTTAATAGAGTTTTCAATAATTCAACGAATAAAACTAGTTTTAGTCCAAAAAAGGTTTCGGCTCAACACTACGAAACGTTAGTTATTCGTAGCAGGAAGTTCTACAAGGAAAATCAATCCCTCGTTCTCAGATTCAATTCAGTTCAATTTGCTTGTACATCAATCCACTCTTTGATTTGTTTATCGATAGATGTTCGACGAATAATGTTCGTTGTCAAACACGCTATGTTTCAGTAGATTAAAATATCTTATCTGTAAGATGCAAGATATTTGCAAATAATATCTATACTAAAATTATTATTATTCAAGCAACTACTTGATTATTCAAATATTGTTCTTTCGAAAGTTTGATCCTTTCTATACAACATATCATTTTCCACTTGTCGATACCTTTCATAGTTACAGAACTAGAATTTTTTAAGAAAGGGCGCGTTAAAGAAACTGTTTGTATTCGATCAGATGTGAGAAGTGTTGACAGCTTCTTCAATAATCAATCACTCTAGAAACATGAGTTTCTTATTTCGTAGTTAACTTCGAAACGAAGGTTCTCAATTCATGGAGTATAGTTTTCTTTTTCACAAATATTAATTGGACCGTTTATTTTGAAAGTGGTGTAAGTCCATTTGCAGCCTGCCAATATAAATTATTTTAGTTAAATTCGCCTGAAACAAATTTATATAATCAAATTACATATTGATAGATCAGCAGAAACATTGTCAGACTTGATGTAACTAACTTATATTTTCTCATTGACAAATATGCTAACAATTAATTTTCTCGAAACGAGGACAAATGGACTTACACCACTTTCAAAATAAACGGTCCAATTGTAAGTTACTTTTAATTGATAATCCATATTGAAGTTGATCACCTATGCCAATGTTACTGAACTTCATAGAGAGCTAGCATTTGTCTGCTTTTCTTCCGTTTGGTATCTTCAGCACGAGCTTGATGAAGTACAGGGTGATTCAGTTGCCTTTGAATCAGAACTCTCCTAGCCCACTTTTACTAGATATCTTTTTAATTATGTTATATATTCTCTGTTTAACAATAGACTCTATTAAATTATGTAGTCTGTTGGAGCGAATATTTTAGCAAGTTTTAGCATCGACTTCCTTCGAATGGCTAGCAACGTAAAGAGAAAATATTTGATTATATTATATTTATAGGGGAATATTATATATAACTGGCTTCTGAAGGGTGAAATTTCATGTGCGAGTTAACATAACTCAAACATGTAAAAGTATAAATGCATAAAATGCAGACAAATGTTGAGAAAGATTTGAGTATAATTGAAATGTCTAGGTTATTTCTAATGATTTTCTATGGAAGAGTGTATGCTCGAGAGTGGTGATTCAAAGGCAAGTGAGTCACCCTGTACGTGTCAAATCGGCATCGTACTAGACACTAGACAACTAAAGTCTCTAGCGTGTAAGTACTTCGCCCTCGAGATGAGAACCACCTCCGAAGCTGACAGAAGAGCATTTTATTCGCGTCGGACACCATCAAGAGACGATCATTCACCCTTTTTTCGTTCTTGCACGACACCCTTTTAGCCCAAGTTGGAAAGAAACCGATGCCAACGACCTTACCAACAACTACTGATCTTTAACCCTTTCACTACGAAAGACGTATATGTATGTCCTCACAAGCCCATCAATATTGTACAAAAGGCGTAAATATACGTCTGGCATTTAATAGTGCCCTCTAATCTAAATATGCGCAGCGCAGCGACTGACGTGGAAATAACGCGTCGTCTCTACTGACGGATTACTTCGATATCGCGCCGCAGTCAAAGGGTTAATCCTTCAACTGCCGAAAAGGTTTTATTTTCCACTCCTCCGTCGCGTAATATATTATTTTTATTTCACGATTTTATTTCCAATGGATTTTCAGGCCTTAACTGAAATTTAGAGTGGATACATAATTCTCCTATTGTAAATAGCGATTCAGAAATACGTTTTAGAAATTATAATTTATTATCGATAATTAGAAATTCAAAAGTCTAAGAGGTACTAACACTAGACTTACAATTATTGATTAAGTATGAATATAATTACTACTATTTCAAAACTTTGTCCTAGCATGTGATCTGAAAGGTATTCGTTAATATTTACAGAATGCACGATAAAAAGAAGTGAACAAGCAATATGCTATAAAAGTAGAAGAGTTATAGTTTCGGAGATTGATTGATGCCGAGAGCAATTTAACAGTTAAGTATTATAGAATGAGTAACGAAAGTATGCGAAAAGTAGTAGTCTTGATTATTTTTTCTAACAATCTGTTCTCAAGCAAATTAACTTTTTCGCGGCGTATATAAATCACATGTACAATTATTATAATTTCTATAATTAATCCAGGAGAAGATATTTTCTAGAATGATCGACTATTTTTGGCAGCCGAAAATGAGGAATTATGTATTTTATCAAATACTGTTGTACAAGAATCTAATTTCTGTTAAATCAATTATGTATCTTTGCTGATAGCGTTGAAATACTCAGCGTTAAAAAAATAACTGAGTCGCTTGCTTTATAAAATTCTTACTCAAAGTTTGTCGAAACTCGCTAACTTTTCTGTTACCAAAGTTTTTGTTACGAAAGTTATTACGTTTTGTTTATAGATATGTTGATAGTAGGCAAGATACCAATACGAAT
The DNA here is from genome assembly GCA_910591665.1 of Ectemnius continuus. NCBI lineage: Eukaryota > Metazoa > Arthropoda > Insecta > Hymenoptera > Crabronidae > Ectemnius > Ectemnius continuus. The sequence goes on along the minus strand of OU342864.1, from coordinate 14,317,372 downwards.
AATAACAAGAGAATCAGCAACAATGAGTAATAAAGAAACCTTCGATTTTTAATGGTTTCTTGCTTTTGGAAAAGAGCAATCTTTTGTTTTCAACAAATGGAGCGCGCTTGCAAAATATACAAATTTACTTTGCTTGTACTTATTCTCACTAAAATATTTCTAAGCTTTTATAGTAGATGTCTTCTTTCGCTTTTTTAGGCAATAGAATATCTTTTATGTTGCAGTTAAAGCTTTCACGGAAGATATGCACGTAATTGTTATAAGTCGGCTGTTAAAACTCAAAATGCTCATGCTCATCCCATTTAACTATTGAAAGTGTAATTGATGCATATCATGGTTCATGTACCGTTTCAACGGAATAGCTGTGCTCTAATTCGAAATGCAAAACTAGTACAGCTTTTGAAACAAATTATACGTGTATATTATTTATAATGAATAAAAAAGCATTTGTACACCCAGTTTTCCCTTTGATCCTTCTTTTCAAATGCGGCTTTTCTTAAAAAGAATGCTTTCTTTTTAAAAAGAAAATTATTCCTGAAAAACCGAGTGTTTGCGAATACATTTTTCTCCCCGTTTTACATACAATTCGTATTAAAGGACATAAAAGCCTGTTTGTAAAAATTCCATCGAAGGCAATGTTATTAATTCTTAAACACAAATATTGAAATCGCGAAGTACGAATTCATTATAATTTTTAATTGAATTATTAGCATTAATACTACGGCGGCACCACAATGTTTCGTACTACAACCACTAGCAGATTTCTATTCTCTACAAGACCAGATGTTTATGTTTGACAATGGGCAAAAGCAATGCGGTGTCTTTGCGTATGTCGGCACAAGATTCATCAGACATGTTGATTACTCACGGAGCAGTTTCAAGTAGCTAATTAAATTATAAATTTGTAGTTTCATGTGCTTCTCTTTATAATCTTGTAATTATCGGTGTTCTCAAACTGATCATGTTTCTGATTTTAGTTTTACGATATGAAAGAAACCGTTTCGTAATATGATTTTTATGTTAATGGTACTTTTCTTTGCGGTATTTCTCTGAAATAACTTCAAATAAAAGAATGGAACTTGAAAACCTTGAATGAGTGTGTGCTTTGCACATGTAGGAAAGCGGATCAATAGAAATATCTAAAGTTTCAACAAGATTAATTGAAAGAATCTCAAGGAAATGTATACTAAAATGCAGGCTGAATATAAGCAGTAATTTATAATATGCGTTTTTTGCAGTAAGTTCTTTTCTATAATATTAATAATGTAAAAATCGATGATAAACTGAAAGGCACTGATGAGATTCTAATAAAAAACGGCTCGAAAAAAGGCGTTATAGAAGTTGCACTGTAAGTTATGAATATTCTAGAAAAGGGTTGCTAAATTGATCTCACCTTAATGGAATAAAATTAAAGACAATCCATAAATTTTAATAAACAAACAATGCAACACATCCGAACGATTTTGCCACAGAAAACTAGCATCTTGAATTATGGATTATAGATTATACTCAGTTTTTGCTGTGTAACGAGGCAAAAGTTGACAGAATATTTATTGCAAAATTGAAGAAATTATTATAAATATTCGACGGCCGTGATCAGAGATTTCGGTTTTCAAAGAAAGTTACTAAAACTAGTAGAGAACACATACTCGTACCGCATTCACTTTGAAAAGTGAAATTCAAAAGAGTCGCTGCAGTGGCAGCTTTGAAATTTTGGATTTCAAACGATTTGGCTGCGAGGATGCGTAAAGCTGGTGCTTAAAAGAGGTTAACCTTTCCAGGATTGGTGGCACTTTCAAGGACTATTCAGAGCCAACGAAAGAGAAGTACTTTCTCACATTTAAGGTTTCCATTTAATCTCATCATCAAAGGAAATTATTTTTCGAAACATTTATACTTTAGACTCATCTCTTAAAATAAATTGCTTCCATTATAGTTAACAAAAAAATATCAAGAATTAATAAATTCATTATTTTCCAAAATGTTACGAAAATTTAAGTTAATCTAAGTTCTGTAACAAATTTATGTTTGTTTTACTATTCACAAACATCGAAATCGTCAATCAAAATCTGCTATTAAACGTGTTATACCGAATGAATACAATGTGAAATATATAAAATCGAGAGACAGAAAAAGAAATACTTGGTAAATATATATGTGAATGCTGCTCACGCAAAAATGAAGGAAACTTTAAATGTTTTTGTATGGAATTGCATTAATTGATATTGGAGAAGATTATGATATGAACACCATTAAAACACCATCAATTTCTTTGCTTTAGTTTAAACGGACCAATAACATCGTCGATAAATTAATCGGAGTTTGTCCGATGGTTATTTTTTTCGTGTGTGAGTGATTTTATACTGCTTTCGTAAAAAGTTGAGACGATACTTCAGTTACTAGATAGTTAAGAATTCTTATGTCTCGATGAATGAACTCCAGCTTGTAATCAACATAATTGACGGACCTGTCAATGATATTTATGTTTAAACGTGCACATTTCATTGGCAGCTTCTAAGCTGATGGTTCGGTTGCACTATTATGATTGGCAGTTGCAATTGTATGCATTCGTTATTAATATCAGTTCGTACCTGCACATAGTGGCGCTGACCGACATATACCTGACGGCATGAAAATTCATACAAATTCGTGAAATTGACTTTATACAGTTAGCATAATAATACTTGTTCCAAATGAGCAGGAGAGACTGCTCATTCAACTACCATACAACCAGTGCCAGTGATTTCATAATAATAATAATAATAATAATAATCAAATATCGAAAGAAGAATTTATGTTGAATGTCAATTGAATCATTGACATTACTTATTTTGCGATACCAGAGAATCAGTATTCTTGAATTGAACAATCGATCAAACCGTTCTCCAACACAAGCAAGTTGGATGACTAGGAAGAGAACGAAATGTCCTTGGAATAATTGAAGAAGAAGAAGAATCCGTGGGATGTTTGAGCGGAGCTTTCAGCCGGCAAGAGAGACTATTATAGTGTGATAGTTGATGGGAAAGGAAACTTACGCGAGTTTGGTGTATTGTCAAAGGGATAACTAGCGACCAGTGCACCGCCATGGAGACTACCAGAGAGGACGAACTGGATCTTCGACACCCAGTCCTTTACAGCTTCCGTTTCCGGTTGGCTCTTCCTATTGTTCTGCTTAAAGTAGTCCGGGAAATTGCGGTTCAAGTCAAAGCCGCGGGCATTGTACCTAAAGCAATAACACCGATTGGTCGTTAAATCCAGAAAAAACAACTCATTCGCAGGATTGGCGCGCTTGTCAAAGACTTTGACACCTATCTGTCACCTATCTATATAAATATCGCCCTCTTTTTAACCCACCAATAAGAGGAGTCCACCACCTGGAATTCTCCGATTTGAACGTATCATAGCTACTGGACGACGCAAGTTACTAAATTTTAGAATACTAGGCGTTTACAGCTAGCCATTTCCTTCAACGGTTCATATATCATAGGCAACTCACTAAACAAACAGGAGTTTATTCATTTTCTCGAAGTACTAATACTTGCTTTTTGTAATACTCATTATACGTTCATTATTACATATATTTTAACATATATTCTCTGAGGAGATTTCTTCTCAAATTAAAACTACATAAAACTTTGAACGCGTTTGTTAGCAGTATTTTTGAATGCGGTGGTCAGCATAACTTTTGTTAAAATAGACTACATTTGTTGAAATTTATACAATAAGTAAAGTCCCAATATTTTTCTAGTTCTATAGAATTATATTTGAGATTTGAACCAGAGTCTGAGTGAACGTATACTGCTATATACGTACAAGATAGTTATTAATTATAAAAAAATATACTTTGTATTTGTACGACAGTAATGCTAATTAGTATTTTCAAATAAGTTTTAGCAATGTCAGGAAACACTAACATGGAGGGTCTCAAAGCAATCAGATCGAAACTTGAACTCCCTTTCTTATACATATAAGTTTGTAAACCAGTGTAGAATGTTCTCCCAAAAATTCTGATTACCGATTACTGTCATAATTAAGTATAGGAATTTTTTTTAACAATTATTCAAAATCCAGACTTGTTTTACTCGATACTGTTTAAGAACTACACCTTTTATTTTAAAGTATTAGACCCATCAAATCAAAAGGCCTTTTGATATTTTCCGAGTTTGCTTATAATGTGATGGAAAAAACAGCTACAAGGATGCATTTCAAGTGCATGAAAATCTAATACACGTGGTTCTTAAACGCTGTCGAATAGAGAAAATCTGATTTTATCAAATGATTAAAAAAAATACATATAGTTGGTTATGGCAGCTGTTTTTTTTCGATAAGTATTCTACATTGGTTTACAAATTTGTGGCAAAACATTGAGCACAGGCTTCGATCTCACAAGTTTGATGTTCCCCTTGTAAGAATAAATTGTAAAGTTGATTAAAAGAATAGTATTCAGCAAATCTTCTACAATATTGCAAAGAATCCTGAATAGAGAAATTCTTACCTTCCTTGTCCACCTTCGCAGTAGCCTTCCTTCGAGACTTCAAATCCGTCTGGATTCATCGAGGGTAAAATGTGAATTCTCGTGTTGTCCAGCAGCCACGTAATGTACGGATCGGAGCCATATTTAGTTACCAGGTACTGTACAAACAAAAAGAACTACATTAACCCTGCCACTTGACTAATTAATAAACTATGGGTATTTATGCAAAGAGGGCGCAATTGGATTCTGCAGAATCGATATTGTCTAGTAGAACCAGATAAATAGCGAAATTCACATCCGATTTGTTCTTTCTATTACCAAAATTGTTAATACTCTTGTCAAATGCACAATGGAATGATAAAAAGTTATAGCTGGATAAAAGTTCGCAATCTACTAAAGATTGGTATACAACAAGATTAACAATAAACGTCACTTATTAATCGTAGAATAAATTTGTCTACTACCCTATCACTTTGTTCTTTTCTTTGTTAATCATTTCTCTAGTTTGTCTTGATGCTAGTCTTCATGGACTTTAAGAAAACCCGCAAATAAGGTATAATAAATTAGTTGAATTATATCGTTGCCTATAAGCAACTCGAAAACGTTTTTACGAAATTCGTAAACAATTGCATATCTACTCACAAGGAGAGTGTCAGACCTGTCAGGTCGAAACCCAAATCTAATTTTTTGTTATAAGCTCAGCATGTGATGTAGAACAAGTGTACAAAATTTCGATTGCAATGGTCAACTGCAAGGGCCGCCTAAAAATGCCAAATCTGCCAATTTTTGCACTTATGGAGATTTAAGGCATTTATAGCAAACCCGCTTAATTTTATTTAAGTTCATATAATTGCTGTGCACTAATATAACTAATATTTCGTATATCTCTCATCTAGCACCTAAACAATTGATTTGGAAAGTTTCGTGATAGGTTTCGAAATGACAGGTCTGACATAGAGATTTACGTACAGGGTGAGTCAGTTGCCTTTGAATCAGAACTCTCCTAGCCCACTTTTACTAAACATCTATTTCATTATACTATATATTCTCTGTTCAACAAATAGACTGTATTAAATCATGTAGTCTGTTGGAGGGAATATTTTACCAAGTTTTAGCATCGATTTCCTTCGAATGGCTAGCAACGTAAGGAGAAAATATTTTATTATATTATATTTATAGGGGAATATTATATATAACTGGCTTCTGCAGGATGAAATTCCATGTGCAATAAATGCATAAAATGCAGACAAATATTGAGCAACATTTGAGTGTAATTGAAATGTCTAGGTTATTTCTAATGATTTTATATATGGAACAGTATATGCTCAACAGTGGTGATTCAAAGACAACTGACTCACCCTGTACAGTGGCTTAAGGCATTGCGGGCATATCCGCTGGATCTTATGTACAATGGTCCACTTGCAGTTTACGATTGCAGCTAATATTTTGTATATTTCGTACTTAGTGTGCAAATAACTAGTTCAGAAAGTTTCATGGTAGGTTTCGACATGACAGGTCTGACGCTCTCCTTGTCAGTACAAGTTCTTTGCATTAATTAAAGTCATCTCACAAGAATACTCTCTAAAATGCGCGGCTTCCAATTGCCAAAAAGGAACATTGAATTTTTATGCTCATTTAAAATGTTATTCTTAGCGAAGTCTTGTGAATTGTTTCGGGCGAGACAAGACAGCGGGATAACGATGATTAACCGAGAGTACTTACTTGATACTTACATGAATTAGATGCAGCATCAATTCTCGGCCAACAGCCTCATTTCCATGTATATTGGCAATATACTTGACATCCGGCTTACCGATTAGATGCTCGTAAGGCGACGATGAGACAACCATTACCCATAAGTCACGACCTGTCCAATCAAAGAAACCCCCAATTAGATTTAGCTCCAATAAGGGTCACAATGCGACACTTGAACCCTCCTTTAGTTGCCATTAAGTACTTACTATTACTATTATTATTATAATTAACTACAAATAACTTTCTCGCAACTTTACTAGGTTCTTGGCCTAGCAATTGTTTTCACAAGCATAATGAACTTAATAAACAATAATTCTTATTGAAAGGCAAATTCGTCGCCTCATTCATTTATATTCCTGAAATCATTGTCCTACATTAGAAGTTTTTATTCCGTTGTAATAAAATGAAATAGTTCATAAATGATTTATCTTGCTGTTTTCCTCTTTTCAAATCTCGTACATAATATCACTTTTAGGAGAATTCGAGGGAAGTTTTAGCGAAGCTTTTAACATAATTCTAGGAAAGTGGAGCAGTTTAGCATTCGATTTGAAATAGAGGAATTCGAATGAGGGCAAGAACTGGCGGGTATTTTTGTGTCGGGGCGGAAAGGTGAACTCTCTATTTCGCGGCGGAGGCTGCGGCGGCGGCGGCGGCGGCGGGATGAGAAAGAAATAGATGTGGAGCAATGAAAAAATGAGAAGTGCGAGGGTGGCGAGGGCGGCGAGGGCGGCGAGGGGTCGGAGCGACCCAGTCGGAAGGGCGAGCTTCTATCTCATCCATCTCATCCGTCTCATCCATGTATTCTTCGATGAGGAGCCTCTGCCTATCATCTTTCATTGTTACTCGCTTGCGACCCAATAATCCTATTCAATGAATCTTGAGCACCAATCGATCCCAACAAACATCTCTCCCCTCTTTCATATCTATCCTCCATCGAGATCAGTTGGTCTCCTTCTTTGTTTTATCTTGTATGCAAATTGTATAACTGGATGAGCTTCCAATTTCAAATCAAGCCCAATTGATTCTGTTGTACAGCCTTTTGTTAGCCTTTCCAGCTAATCATTAGTTTCTCGAACTTTAACATTTTTGCAAAGTGTCAGATGTAAAGGAAAAAGATGTTTTAAAGAGGTTGGTGCCAAAAATGAAAATAATGAGATCAGATTGAAATTTACAGAGAATGGTAGTGAATGGTCACTGCAGCTACTTTCAAAATTTTAACTTGTTTGTCTGTACAGTTTTCGAGTAATCATTGTCCAAAAATCCATTCTTATGCATGAGTTGTTATAGCAACGAGAGCAGAGATTATCGTTTTTGGCTTAAAAATATGTGATACAATAATGACACACGAATAAAAAATATTTCATGTGGTAAATAAGACATTTGCAAATTATCAGGCTAAATTTCAAAAACCTCGTCTGTCTAGTTCGAGAGTATATGAGCAGAGAGTGAAAAGGAAATATTTTCATTTGTAGAAATAACGTGGTAAATAGTATAGAAATAAAAGTAAGTTATAAAAGTAGATGTGACATAGCATAAACTTAATAACAAATTGAATTTTACTACTCAAAAATTGGTTTTATTGTAATTTAAAAAGACTCCAAAATTCTGTGTCAACTTCACATGTTCCCTCGTATCCCTCCCCGCACCAAATGACCGCACCAACCTCCTTAATCTTCAACTTTTCTCGCAGTCTTCATGTTTCCGTAACAAACGAACAACTTCGTATTCATCTAGATTGGATTATTATTTCGAATTTCTTTTGTATTTTTGGTAACAAATTCTACAAACGCTACTGTGCTATCTTTTGTCCCTTACATCTCTCACACTATTGCTTTTGTTGTGTCGTTTTACGCAATTTATTACTCTTGTATTATTACATATTAAAGTACTAATCAACAGCAGTGTTTATAATGTCATGTTTTAGTTTCTTAATTTGTTATATACTTTTTTAAAGATAATCGACTGATAAGAATGCCATGTATTGGAATAAATTAATTTTTTTATGTGAGTTTTTATGTGAGAAAATCATATCCGTTGAATAGTTTTATATCGAACGAATTAAATCGAACAAAATACGTGAAGCACTACATGTTGAAAAATGTCTATATTCTCATTGTTCTCAAACCTGTCAATTCTTATTACCGATTTTTCATTAATCATTACACTGACTTCGTTTACAAATAGTAACTATTAAAAATATAATATTTCATAATAAATAGATAATACTAAAGAAGCTAAAAATGGAAGAGATAATCGTTTTGAATGATCGTCTACTAGGTAATTAGTAAAGAAATTGTGAAGATATGAAAAAGAATTAATTGGAGGAATGGTGTTTTTATGGATGGCCCGATTTCTGAGAAATAGAAAAGCACATCCGGAAGAATGAACACATCGACCTACTGATTGGCACAGATGCGGGATGAATGGATGAATCGCGCGGGTACTTTCCAGGACATGCAAAAAATGCAGACCCGGAAGTGCACGCACTTTCTCCCGGTCTTACTCGAGAGCCAGAATGCGCAGATCCCGTTTCATACTTGCTACCGAGACCTTCGATGCCATCAAACGTTTATTTATTATCGATTTGCCTTGTCAAGATACTTTATAATTTCACTCATTCAACTTTCTACAAATAATCACATATTGACTCTTGTTTTATTTATTATTATTTGCAGATGCAGGGATATTTAACACGTAGCGATTAAAAAGAAGCTAGAAATATATTTGCTATTAATAGATCGTTTTAGTCATTAAAGATATTCCAATACAAGAGGATGAGGCAGTTTTGACATACTTCGATTTGTGTTAATTACTAGAGTTACTACTTTTAATTAAGGTCATGTGTTTATATCGTACATATAGATATAGAAAAACGGTGGATAAACACAGTAATCGCACACTAAGTATTTAGCAAATAATATTCTTAAAGAAGAAAACTCTTCTCTCTGAATGGAAATATATTTTCTTTAAGGAGAAAAAGTGCTTTATTTAATGAAAAAAGTAATTTCATTAAAGGAGACAAATTTCTAGTTCAAGAAAATGTATTCCAAAAATGCTGGGTGCGCCAATACTTGTTTCAATTACTGCATACATCTTGAAATATTGAAAAACATGTTTATACGTATATGGCTAATTCGAATATCAATAATTGGTGTAGTAAGGCAAATACCAAGATCTTTTCCCTGAATAAATAGATTAATATTCGTTTGTCATTCAAATTTCCTAATATCATAATACACTAGCGGTAACCTATAACGAGCTTGTACTTTTTACCAATGACTAAGCCCTAATTTCAAGAATAAGCAGAAAATATCTACCAGCTAAGCTAGTTCGTACTTTTTACTAATTACAAAAATGCTTCTTGGACCCTAATTTCCTAAATAAGCAGAAAATATCTACCAGTTAAGCTATTTTGAGACATTCATAAATGGTTTGCGATATAAACTTTTGGATAAACCACTCTTTTGACACTGAACATCAATTTTTCCATGAATCTTTTAACTGCTGCGCTACTACATTTGGTTATATAACCAAATTTTTAATGGCGCAGCGAAGTGAATAAATGTAAAGGTAAACTAAATGCAACCATTGATAAATAAACCAATACAATATAAATACAACGACTCAAAAAAGTATTAGCACACCCAGCATTTTTAGAAAAAGAATCGTCAAAAAGACAACTGTCACCTCTGACCAAATTAATTTTTTCCTAAGAAGGAAACTTTCTTGTATAAGAAAATTTATTTCTATTGAAACATAAGAGGGTTATTCTTTAAGAATATTTACTCTAAAAACACTGGGTGCGCAATTACCTTTTCTATCCACTGTACATGCTAATAACACGAGAGATGGAAGCAAAGTTGCAGATTAACCATTTCGACTGTAATTATGTAATTATGAGTTACATTTCTTGCTAAAATTTGAGCTCGTTTTATTTAGATAATTGTTCATTCAATTACTGAAAATGTACGTTTCGCGTAAAACAGTTTAATAGTTGGTTAATGTTCATGATATAATTTTGGAGTTGCGGTAGTTAAACTGTCAGAATTGTCACTCTCACTTTGCTATTGTGTAGAGGGATCGTCAACTCTTTCAACAAAGGCATCATCATGAGAGCAGCCACCACTGCACAAACATTAAATAATCGCTTGGTCGTTAAAGCGAATGTGGCGCAAAAGGCCATTGTTGCCGCAGATCAAACTAATTACATCGTTGGGCAAACCTTGCGCTTACGCGACTTTTGTTGGGTCCTCGTGCTTACTTCCTCTGTTACACCACGGCTAATTTGTTAAATCACTGTCTTTTTTACCGTCTAAAAAGTTGCACTATTATTTTCTTATTTACATATCGCTCGGTGCTCTTATTTGGATAATTGATGCGTCAGCTTAATAGTTTCGGTGATATTAAAACAGTAAAAAACATTCTGTTAATAATAAGTACTAATGCTTCCATTCAGCCAATTATTCACACGTATTGTCACCTGGTTTTTTTTAAATTCGTTTACGCTTTCGGAGTACAGCAGTAAAATGTTTCAATTATCTTTAAACATTTGCTGCAAGGAGCGGATTTATTATTAATGATTAGAGAAAAGCTGGTAAAGTGCTGCAATTTTTTGACACATTTTGTAGTCGAATTGCAGGAAATGCAAGGTATTCGTCATGCTTACAAAAATTGCTAATCACTACAATAGTGTCAGATCAAATCCCAGAATTAGATATTTTTGTTAATAAAACGTTTGAACCAATTTTTTCGTATTTTTCACCGGCTTGCTTTACTGAAATTATTTTATTAGAGCTAATGACCTTAATGGCTTCGATTGAAAATCTTAATGTGTTACCCCTATAAAGAAAAATGATTCATTTCACTTTACCCTGTCTCCAAAATTCTTATCTATTTTTCATAATTTTTAAATATATTTGAGGATGTTGGTGGGTTTGGGGAGCCGGAGTTTAATTTTAATGGTTTTGGGGCGATTTCACTTTACCCTATGTGCAAAATTCTCATTAAAATTATGATTTGAAATGATAGAGCAATTTTGGCAACCAGCGGTCCGATTTAGGGTACCAGTTACTTGAATCATTTCGAAGATTTATACAATCAATTATTTTGAAATTAATCTCGATGCAAAAAGTAGAGCGGTTTAAGCAACCTTACCCTACATAGGCATGCATTCGCCAAACAACAGTTTCGGTATTTTTTATTTTTAATTAATATCTTCGTCAATAATAATTCAACAATATTAACTTGACACCTATTTATTGGCGAGTTTCTGCACGCATATTAAGTTGCTGGTTAGAAACAAATTCCAAAATTTATATGTATCAGAGAAGCCTGCCTGCGCAGGATGAATTCTTCTACAATAACGATGATGAATGTTAAACAAAATCGAAAACTGTTTATATGACGATTGTTGGGGTAACCTTTCTAAGGAGATAAAAAAGGTTTCATGCCGATCGATTGATCCGCGGCTGAGGAAGCACGAAAAAGGTCGGTTAAAAAGCAATAAAGTTGAAATGGGTTGGGAAGTATCGGAAAGAGTAAACTGGAAGAAAGGATAATGGTTGAATGGTTCGGCAGCGATTGTCATTTATGCAGCTGCGGAACAAACTAGGAGGGGGCCGGATGGGGCCGGATGGGGCCGGATGGGGCCGGATGGGGCTGAAGCAGGACGAGTGGAATGTGATGTCAGAGTAAGAGTGACATACTTTCGTGCGACAACATTGCGAGAAAAGTAAACCTTTTGGTCAGGGTCGCCTGAAAGGCTTAAGTATCGTACGGTACTCGGGACTTCCTGCAGTAATGAGCATGAAAGTAGTACACGTTACCCGCTGCTTCCATGACAACAGAAGATTGTTCCTACTAACGAAACCCACTATATCTTTCACACTGTCACTCTATCCAGGTTCTTTTTTTTTTCATAGTTAGAAAACAAGTTATTTATCTTGTGCTTTCTAGATATGTTTATACACCCATATACGACCTTCATCGTTTTTGAAGGAGGTTGATGCCAAAAATGAAAATAATGAGATCCGATTGAAATTTCCAGAGAATGATAGTCGATGGTCACTGCAGCTACCTTTAAAATTTTAACTTGTTTGTCTTATGCATGGCCTGTTACGGCAACGAGAGCAGAAATTGCCGTTTATGCCTTAAAAGTATCTGATACAATAATGATACGCGAGTAAAAAACATTTCACGTGGTAAATAAGACATTTACAAATTATCAGGCTAAGTTTCAAAAATCTCGTCTGTCTAGTTCGAGAGTATATGAGCAGAGAGTGAAAAGGAATATTTTCATTTGGAGAAATAACGTGGTAAATAGTATAGAAATAAAAGTAACTTATAAAAGCAGGTGTGAGATAGCATAAACTTAATTGCAAATTGAATTTAACTATTCAAAAATTGGTTTTATTGTAATTTAAAAGGGCCTCAAAATTCTGTGTCAGCGCTGACATGTTCCCCTCTTACACCACCGCACGAAATCACCGCAGCAATCTGCTTAAAAGATGTTCCCTAGTGGACTACAGCAAAAGAATAACGAAATTTCGTGGCAAAATGACAAGAGATGAAATATTTATCCTCTTCAAGTTCATACGGTAGCCATGTTCATACAAACTAACACATATTTTTATTTTTTTTAATTTATTTATTTAAAGTCGCTTTATAACTGCTTGGTTTTTAGCGACTACTTTTGTTTGCATTATCACTTAATTACAATGGGAGATTATCTATTAAATAGAATTATACAAGTTTACACTTTTAAGGAACTGAATAATCTCGATACAGCCTTTTGGAGTGTTGAATCGTGAGCAACACATATTTTGTTTCTTTTGTTTTCGATGATTTTGGTGGAAGTTATCGTGGAAAGCGTGGGAGACGAATCATTAAGTGATTCAACATATACCGGCTTTTAAAACATCATGAAAGTTGTATAAATGTACAAACATATCCATAAAGTATAAGATGAGAAATATAAGTAAGTACTTCCTTAACCTTTTAGACACGACGCACAGTGGTCCAAAACGAGAAAAACCGTGACATAGGCATTAAATTGCGAGCTATCACTAAAGCTATACAACCATTCAGGGGATTCCAGTATTTGTTCAAATATTTATCGTATCCGTTACATAATTTAGTTGTTTCATTATAATTCTGCCATTTTAGTTCCGCGCTGAAAAAATTGCCGTACTATCGCCAATAGTAAAAAATTTAATTTCACATTGCGGCTAACTCCTACGAACTCCCGCCATGGCGCAACAGTTAAGGTACCACATACAGGTAAATGTGCCAAAAAAATCGAATTTTCCCTAAATAATTGTGTTAATAATGGTGTATGGTGTAGGAATTGACGATTTTATGTAAGTATGACGAAGTTTGAAACTTTTTGATGCATTACCTAAAAAGATACGAAAGATATTTTCTAAACTTCAAACACGTTTTTCTCAGAACACTGTTTGTGGGTGCGGTAACCAGCATAACTAATTCATAATTGAACGGATCAAGCTGGAAATTTAATCAGATCTTCTTAATAGGGTTAGCTACTGCACTACGGAGCGTTTTTTTGCATACCTATCCCAGTTTTTTTTGGTTTCTATATAAAATGCTCATTTTTATAGAAAAAAACCATCTGATGACTATAAATAGCGATATGTTCCACACAAAATGAAACTTGAAAGATCTGCCTCCGTAGTGCAGTAGGGCTATCTTTCTATTAAATAAAGAGCAGTTGTTTATTCGTTTCAGATGAAAAATGGTGAAGCTAGACTGGTTACCGCAGGCACGTTTCATTCACTATGACATTACGAAAGTGGCTGTGGCACGCCACCTACTTCAAGGATTGTAAACAAATTTACAGAATATCTAGTTTACAATATGTACTTTAATATGTAAATAATACTTTTCCCGGAAAAATTGATTTGTAAGAGAAAAAAAAGTCGTATTTTGGTACCGTTTTCTAGTATTTTACTTGGATGTGGTACCTTAAAATGATGCTTAGACTCTCTACTTTAAGAGAGAAAAAAAACTGACTGCGTTTAGTTGCGATCTTTCGAGTTATTACGAGTATTGTCGTATTGATGTTTATACTACCTAGGTAACTAGGACTTAGCCGCAATTTGAAGTTAAATTTTTTACTGTTGGCCATAGTATGGTTATTTTTTCAGGACGGAACTAAAATGACAGAATTATAATGAAACAACTAAATTATATAACAGATACGATAAATATGTGAACAAATACTGAAATCCCCTGAATGGTTGTATAGCTTTAGTGATGGAACGCAATGTAATGCCTATGTCATGGTTTTTCTCGTTTCGGACCACTGGGCGACGCGCCACTATAGCGGCTTTCGCGGATGTCACCTTTCTGGATGCCGCGCCACTATAGTGGCTTTTGTTTACACGTAATTCGCACATGTATTGCTGTACAGAAAAACAATCCAACGATTGCCACTTAAAACTGGTAAAGAAAGATCGCTCTAAGCTGGCTGAGTAATTCTCATGATCGTAGTTCTTCTGTTATCTAAAACTCAAATACTGACTGTCCCTTCCAATCGATCGACATTATTCTGCATTGAATAGCAGACAGGAATTGGATTGGGATCGCGTATGCAAATTAGAAACGGTATTTCTTTAATTTTGTTTTGGTTAGTAGTGTCTAGAAAACATTATGGACATTCTTGCTGTGTTGATACTCAAAATTATTACATCTTCATTTGTCAAAGTGAGGCTACGTTTTTCATTATCGTATGTTAGAAATTGCTAAATATTGTTAAAGTTAATATTTTTACATAGCAAAAATTACATTTAATTTGTTGCTCAGAAGACAGCAATGCTTTATTTTACTTAAACTTTGTCAGACTAGTTAAAACTAGCAATTCAAACCTGTCCCTAGTGTTTGCTCCAAAGTTTATAGCACATGACAGCTCCTTTGAACTTTAAAAGTTAAGTAGTAGTACTAAACAATTTTAGCTCAAAGAATCTTGGTCAATAATTTTGGTTTTCTCTAAAAATAGCAGTATGTTCACCGAATGAGTGAGTAACATTGAAGGAGTAAGAAACAAAAGGCCTGATATTACATCCTGTATACAAAATTCCATAAACGTAGGTATTATACAAAATCTCTGAGGTACACATACTTCTGACGACATTTAGTGGATAAAAAAGTATTCGCGCATACTTCTTTCTTGTTTTGGGAGGGAAGAAGAAAAATAAGCTTTTTAAGAGAAAAGAAATATCCTCAAAGCAGAATATTTTTTCCTTTCAAAACATTTACTTCAGAAACTCTGAGCGTGCGAAAACTTTGTTTACCCACTGCGTACTGAAAAAGCGGACAATTGCGTGTAAGTGTAAGGTTATGTTCATTTAAATTTTGTGTAAAATGTCGTTGGTAAAGTTGTTTTAATCTAAAGGGAGTTTTTCGTAATACAAATCATTTTAAATAAAAGCATTACAAAATTTTAGTGCTGGGGACGAACATTTTGACTCTGACAATCTAACGGACGAATAGGACTAAATAATAAGAGTTTCCAATGAAGTACGGAAGCCGAAAACATAACAGAAATTGTACCGTTAGTATGATGCAAGCTCCCAAATAAGAGGTAAGTTTGAAAGGAAGGTTTAAAGAAGGAAAGAATTTTGGTGGGATTGAATTTGGTAAGGAGGAGTTATAGGCAGACGTGCTATCTTAACTCTGGCTGGGCGTAGGTAGTTAAACCGCTGTCGTTGACCTGTCTGATATGTCGTATAACGGATCCTGCAACTCGCTACACGCTACATTACACACACACACACACACACACAGTAGACTCCGAGTGTGAGAGAGAGATAGAGGGAGGGAGAAAGAGGGGCATATAGCTGTGTCACGCTCTCACTTCTTGGTACCATCATGCAAAATAGCGGCACAAAGATGGTCAAGGGTACCGAGAGACCTATTTCCTTTATAATACGGTCTCTACCCCCACGCTCGCCCGACCACCACCCGACTCTGCCAGCCCACTTCTAAAATCGAATTTAAGCCCCTGTCAACACCCTCACCGGCCAACGAACCGTATCGACAAACTTACTGTCCAACTTTCTTGCGGCCAGTCTTAGTGTTTTCTGCTGTTGAAAGGAAAGGCTTCAACTTGTACAATTTACAGTAATGTTTCGCGGAATGCCACGGCCCAAAAATCTCACGTCCAATCTTGGCCCAAGTGGACTTGTTTCATCCCGTTTTTCAATTCTATTTTTAATATATTGTTTAAATGAATCGTAAGAAAATACTGAACGTACTGTAGAAGAAACTGGGAAAGTAATGTTTATATTTGGAGAATACAATTATTGTTCGTGTTTTGAAAATTTTGTGGTATTGAATATTAAATTGATTAAATTAAATTGATGTGGTATTGAATTTATTTCATACTAGAAAAGGAGTACTTGATAAAATTTTGAATGAAATCATTTCATAGTTAACGATTCTTCTCAACAAGAGTGCTTTCTTGGTGAATGCAACTATTACTGTCGAGTATGCTTAATGCGGCTTCGATGAGTGCAAACGTACATCTATAAAAGCTGTAAACTTTCAAATTTATTTCATTTCTAATAATTTCAAGAATATGATTGGCTACCCAATTGACTATAACCTCATATTTGATCACATAGATACAATAAAAACTGTAAAATCGCTATAAGTGAAAGTCAGACGATTTCAAAATCAAGGAGATTGCAGAAAAAATTAAACAAAATATTAATAACTTGGGGATATCCAAGTATTTACTTAGATTTGAAACTCAAGTTCTCTGTGCTCAAGATAACTAATACAAAAAGCAGGCTTAAATTATAATTGCTGAGCAGTGCTCGATTGAAAATAATTTTTATATCAGCCATAATTTGTACTAATATATAATTACTATGTGTGACATAATTGTAAAGGTCTAATTTATCAGCGACTTGCTCTTTATTGGTTGTCACAAATGACAAAGAAATATGACGGATTGTAAAATCGTGTGTTAGATGTTCTTGTCTTACTCCGAAGAACCATCAGTTTAAACTAATTGCATATGAAGGCTTACACCCCGTATATAGGTGAGAGCAATCAAAGTGTTAACCCTGGATTGGTAGCGTGCGTCAGATTAACGAGTTTGCGTCATACTAACGATGTGATGTGATTTCAATTATCTTTTTTTTCACTTCGTCTACCCTGTTAACTCATAACATTTGCAAATAACAAATAAGACAAACATACTTTCTAACTCTAAACCTCTTTTTTATGTATTCGTAGAACTACTAATTTAGAGTGAATAAATAAGAGTGAACCATGAGAGTGAAAAAAGAATGGATAAAACTGAAAGAAACAAGAATGAACTTTACCATATAAGAGAAGGTTTATATAATTAAATATAAAATATACCAAATATCCAGTTTACTCTGCATTTATTTTTTTCTGTCAAACTTTGGAAGTTAGCTCATCGCGCCGATGCACAGTGTGATATTTTCAGGGTCTAGCGGAACTTTATTATTTGAGTACAAAGCGTTCCAATGTTAATCTTCATACGTTATTATTATTACTTACTGCGGCACTTACACTAAAAATGTATTGGAACACACGACTTGGGCGAGAAACTCATTCATTTGTTG
The DNA here is from genome assembly GCA_910591665.1 of Ectemnius continuus. Lineage (NCBI taxonomy): Eukaryota > Metazoa > Arthropoda > Insecta > Hymenoptera > Crabronidae > Ectemnius > Ectemnius continuus. The sequence continues at coordinate 14,299,528 of OU342864.1, read as the reverse complement.
TAAAATAGCAATATTCGGTATATGTGCAAATTTGTACAATATGAAGTTGACTTTTTTGAGTTATTTAAGAGTCTACCTTTGTTTCGTATATGATGAAAATCTGGTATAATGTAGTATACTGTATGAAAACTCGAGATATAATGAAATAGTGGCATTTTCGAAATTAGTTATTAATATAAAGTGCCTAAATGGCGAGTTTCTTGAATCGCAAAAATACGTAATTTTGAGTTGGTAAACGGAGGACGATGATACCATTAATAAAAAAAATAGAAAATGCAGGTATCAATAATAATAGCATATGAAGATTAATATTAGAACGCTTTGGACTCAAATAATAAAGTTCCGCTAGATCCTGAAAAAATCGCACTGTGCGATGTAATGAAATCTAATTACTATTACCTTCGTATACGAAACTCAATAATTTATAATAATTATATGTATATAATAATAATTTAGAATTTTTGTTAAGTATTTATTATAAGTATTTATAGGTTGTTGAGTAATTCTATTTGTACTTGCAATTTCGCTTGAAGCGGTTAAAATTCGTACGATTGCAGGAGTGTCCATTGAATGAGAATGCTTTCTACGTGGACTGTAGATAGGACGATGCGATGCGATGCGACGCGAGGCGACGCGACACGACGCGGAGAATGCATGTGCCGAAACCCGGTCACGAAAGTCGCGTAGAAAGAAAGTTTTGAGGGAAAATGCCGGACGACACTCTCGCCCAGATTCACTCCGCTCCTCTTAACATACTTCCCAACAGAAATGTACGAAATAAAGCACATCTGGTACAAATGATCCACAGTCACAACAGCATTATGAATGGCTGACTAATTAATTTTCGAGCACCTCGCAGGCAACAATAAAGTTTCTGGCTAGAAAATTCTTGTTTTTCTTTATGGTCTTCTTTAAAATATTTATTAACGATTTTCAAAGAACATACTATTTATTTTTAACAATATAATTTTTTGCAATAACAATTAGCTATGTTAAATAAATTTCATAATTCCTAATAGCCAAACCATTCTTGAAATTGGCTACAATGTAAAACAGATTTTCATCCCGAGCGGTCCATTCGTCACAAAGATACTCGAGAAAATTTGAAAATAGAAATTAGAAAAGGAATTGAGATTTTCTACATTTCCGAAGTCGGTTAAAAATTATTGTCGTCGAATCTTCGTAATATTTGAATGTGCCAATTGTTACCAAAGTCGATGCTAAATTCACACCTATGGAATTTACTTTTAGGTTTGATGGGAGTGAATTAGAAATGTCCTTTGGTTTCGTTCCCACGTTTCGAAATAAATGCTAGTTCAAACTAAGTTCTCGTAGACAGTAAGATCGAAAAGAAAGGATGTTACAGCTGAGTTGTAACTGTATGAACTTTTACAGTGCGAGATTTGTCTACAGGCGGACTTTTCATTTATGATTTCGAAAATAAGAATCAAAATAACAGGAACTGTAAGTTGTTTCTTATTGTATCTACTACTATTAATATTGGCTCCGATACACTTGGAAAAATCATAACGAATAAAGACTACTAATATTACCTCCCAATGAATATTAATTGCACAGCGAATAGAACTAGTATTCGCATATATTCTTTTTTCTCAAGTTAAACTTTGATACAGTAGACTGGTTCTTGTTTAATAAAAGAACAAACGATCTCAAAGCAGAATATTTTCTCTTTTTAAAAAATGTACTGTGGACAATCTGAGAGTGCGAAGAAATATCAAACCAATCAGTGATGAAAAAATAATAGTTCTTTTTACTTTTGCGTTCTTAACGTATAAGTATTTTTTCTTGCTCAAAACATAGAAACTTAAAAACACATTCTTCTTTGAAATTGACTGTATGAACAGATAGTTAGTTAATAAAAATAGTAAAGTTAATGACACATCATAAAAGTTACCTCTACGATGTTTTACATTAGGGTCAATGTGATGTGCTTTTAAATGCTTTTCTGGTATCGTGTTTTTTGTCCTTCCGGATTGGTAAGAGTGTGCGCTCATTAGCTTTCCTATCACGGCAGCGCAGCGCAGCGCTTAGGAACGAATGGAATAAAAATGCGACGGGAATTCAAATTGATTCTGACTTTGAGAAAAGAGTATGAGGAATAGGAAGCATGCGGGAAACTCAGCTGGTATAAAATGAAGGAACTGTAACGCGCAAGGTGAATCTCGACGGAGAGTAAAATACGACGGTAAAACGTATATTGGTATTAACGTTACTGAAAATGATGAATCTCATGAAATGCAGGTAATTTTCACTAGAAAAAGAATGAATATAATATAAATATAAGAAGATCATAATAAAGGGCTTTGTCAATAAATTAAATTACGAACAATCAACTTAAGCTATAATTAAACATACGTCAAATATATGCGTACAAAAAACAGAAGAATAATAAAATTCAATAGTACCAAAATAAATGCTGTCGAAAAGTTGCATTTTTGCTATTATTCTATTTCATTATATGTTTACATTACCAGAGATATATGACCAACACGTAAATATATTTATTTCGTAATAAACATATTAAGGAAGTTTGCAAGAAACAGGAAATTTGAACAAAAAAGTTCCCGTTGTTCCTCCAATGAGAATACAGCATAAAGTTTACTATATAAGACAAACTCTTTACACCGGCAAAGTATTTCTGTCATTAATTCGAACTAATCAGATAATCAGATAGTGTCACCGTTGAGTCATTGGAGTTGTATAGGAAGTTTCTGGTGCACATTCATTAGGATCTTTCACGGATGTTCCTTGGACGTGATTGGCATAGTTTTCAATAACTATGCCTGTCTAAGAATGTCATATTAATCTTCTTCTTAGACATACTAATTGTATTTCATTGCGGAAGGACATTTCCTTGCCGTTTAGTCCAACGGTATAATTATTTCAAAATAATTCGCCTGTCGCTCTCTCGACGGGAATTTTTTGTCTGTTTAAAACTCGTTAAAGAAACTGCGATTGTTGAACCGTAACAAAATCACACCATAAACAATGTTATGTTTTCTGTAATATTTGAAGGAAGTAATAAGAGCGGATAGAGCGTTTAAACGTTGAAAACTTTTAGAATGTTCAATGCAATAATAGATGTTCCAGAGGATATGAACATTCATGCGTCGTTACTTTAAACTTTGCACTAGCGATTCTTCAAAACACGTACACGTAGTCGCTAAAACAAGCATTGACAAGCCAATAATTTTAAAATAAAGTTTCTTAAAAAGAAAACTCTTTCCTCTCAGGAAATTTTTTTTTAAGGAATTTCTCTTCCAAAAACACTGGACGTGCCAATATTCTTTTTGATCGAGTGTATACAAGCATTTTGCAAAGGGTAGGTGAGCTTGCTATAATGATCAGTTCAATTTCAGTTAGCAATAATGAAGTTATTGCACGATTATCGAGCCATGACTGTGTTTCTCACCACTAAAAGCGATAAATATCGATTTTCCATCGGACTAAAACTCGCGAAATTGCCAATCGAGAAAAATCAATGTATTTCGCGCGGCTGACTCTTGTGTGTTCTGTCGGATTTTGCCTTTTAAAAGTTCACCGGGCAGCATGAAAAATGCATAGCCATGTGGAAGCCGGCATACTTCTCGATTGGCGATTGGCGATCGACTGGACAAAAGGATACTAAGCAAGAACCCGAACTAGGACGCCGATTAAACTGTCGCTTGGCAACGATGTTCATATTCCATTCGTTAGTTCTTGAAAGCCCGATATGCAAGAAAAATATGCTGCTAAACCGTTCAATATTAACCTTTAGAGGACCGGCATAGCCCCGATTTGGGCCATACACATATAAGAATCTAACCTATCTCCGTAGATATTATCTTTCAAAATCATCAGAAAAGCCATAAGAACATACAAAAATGCAATTTGTTTTACTAAAAAATGTTCCGACCGTGAGGGACCGGCATGGCCCCTATTGGAGCCGGAGAAAAGAATGGTGTTCTAAACATCATATTCGACATAGATATGTACAAATATAGGCCCAAAAAATGACGATTTTGGCAAAAAAATGCCGGTCCTCTAAGGGTTAAACTATATCAGACATCTGAATATTTATAAGTAATCATATCCATTTAAGAAATTTGAGGGTATCTCTAGGACTCGAGAGAGTGCCCCACAAATGAACAACTAGGTCGTCGCTCATTTCAAAACCAGAGCACCATCAGCGAAACTATTTTTTGTTCGCTTTTTTTGGCTCCGACCCGTTAAATCATTAGCAAGCCCTCACTCTAATATCCATATAACTTTAACATCTAACCTTCATGTCTCCTTAATTTGAACTAATCTTTCTTAAAAATTAGATACGTGCGGTTGCTCCAGGATTTTGCAACCTCATTCCACTCCATTTATCAATTACAAGGAATTAAGAATGAAGTCCTAAGAAATACTAATTTCTTTCTATTATCGATCAATTTTCCAATGATAAATTGCATGCCATTGAACTTGTTTTATAGTGCTCACAAACGCATAACACTTTTAACTTGTTGTTATACATAACAAAAGGAAATGCAAATTGCAATATTCTTCATTCCATATCTTAGCTTCTACAATCAATGATTTAAATTACTAATGCATGAACAATTACATCTTGTATAATGCGTAATATCTAATATGCATTATGGTGATAAATGCTAAACGAGTGGACACACGCATTGCGATTTTTTGTTAGCTTTATTAAGAATCCTCCACAAGCACCACGAGATTCAATTACGTATTAAAGATGGAGGTATTCAAATCATCATTCGGAAGAAGAAACTGTATAAAAAATTGTTTGTTAAGAAAATATTTTAATCATTAAGTATTCAAATATGTTTAATATGGTAATGCTGGTACCGAGAGTATAAAATTTATAGTATATAATATTAAGGATACCATTTATTTTGCAAATATTTTCTAAACTTATGATAATTGGTAATTGAGAAAAATCTGTTCTCGTCCGCTTCTGTTAACCCTGTTACTGGCTCCGATTCAACTATACACTTAAGGTTTTTGGGCCAACACAGACCCGACGACCCGACGACGCGATACTCGTATTTTTCATTTTACGATTTCATTTTGGACAACAAGTTACTTTATACTGTTTTTTCTTTTATTCAACTTTATTGCAGGTCATGATTTATGAATATTACTATCAGTTAATTAGGTCTTAATTCCTTAGGATCAAAGAAGACCAGAAGATCTTAAGTGTAATGATTGTTATTGCTAATAAACCATTTGATTAGAGACGACAGGATTTTAGTATAATCCCAATTGAAGAAAAACAAGCATATTCATTTTAAACAGGATTTTAGTATAATTACAATTGGAGAAAAACAAGCGTATTCATCAAAATATTGATACATATTGTTTGGAAACGTGGTTGTCGAATTATTAAAGAAATAAGAAGGCGTTGGGCGAAGAAAGTGGCGAAGAGCGCAGCAGGCTTAAAATATGATTTTTAGCCATCGGTGAAGAGGCGAGTGGAGAATAATTGAAGTCTAAGGTCTAAGGTTTCTAGTTGCTCGGCGACAATAGAATAATGGCTAAATCGGGCAGTCAACAGTTTAATTGTCAGCAAAAGTGTTGCTAAGTGGAGAATGTAGCGGCCTACTTTCATCGACGCAGAAACCTCGAAACGAGGGACGCGTATATGTAGAGACGGATTTCAAAAGTAAAGAGAACCTCTTTTCGGCAAAGCACCCGACCTACAATTTTTTGCTACCATTCTAATGCGCACTACGCCTGCTTTTCCTCCCCTTTTTAGAAATCTATGTTAATATTTATACCCAAATCATACACAGCATCTTAAAGACGTCTTAGTTATTTCAAAGGACGTTTTAAAGATGTTCTGCCAAAGAAGTTTCAAAGGTATCCAAATATTTTAATTTCTGAAACGTCTTCGATACGTCATCTTTGTATCTGCCCCTTTGTGGCATTTGTAGAGCGTCGTAAAGACGTCGAGAAAAGGACGTTTTAATAACGTCTGAACTTTATATCTTTTAAATATTTTAAAAGTACCTTTAACACACGGTTGTTTGGTAATTGCACATTGCTCCAATAATATGGGTAATCTCGAAATTAGTTCTTTCCTCTAAAACAAGCGTTGATTGAACTGAACTAATATTTGGAAATATTGCTTTTAGAATATACATGGTATAGCACAGCATATTGCAAGTCCTGTATTGAAAGTATTGAAATTATCATTCATGTATTAAAGACGTTTTTAAAACGGCTCTTACAAGTCTTCATGTAGCTTTCTTAGTACGTCTTCTAGACGTGTTAGAGATGTATTTGTAACGTCTTTTATGTATGCCCTCAGGCATATTATAGATGCCTTTAAAATGTTCTACTTTGTAAGATTGAACCTTTATGAAAGATGTGAAACGTTTTGAGGTCATTGGTGTCTCTATTACACATATTTTAAAGACGTTTTTTAAACGTCGTTATGCTATCTGAATATCGATATAGTACTAGATGTCCCGCAGTAATTTGTAGGAATTGATAGCCTGCTTGTATGGGGGAGATAACAGGGGATGTTTTCCAAATTTTTACTTAGCTTTCATTTCCAAGTTATTTATGAACTGGTAGTCTTAGGTTCGTGCATAGGTCCGCAATGATTTATTTAAAAGAATAATAGAGTATTGCAGTTATATTTGCTTTCAAAAATCTTCTAACGATTTATAACTTGATCTCACATTGGGTTTAAACGTTTAGAATTGCACTTAAAGTACCCCATATAAGTAATAAATATTGCAATATTTCATAGCCTTCATTTTACCTGATAAAATTCGTTGAACAGTTCAGATTGCATAAAGTACTGTTTTAGTCCATCTTATAAAACATTTCTGCTCTGAAATCTAGCTTATCTGCATCCGGAGGAAATATATTTTTAACAACTTCGAAAAGAAAGAGGTAACCAATTAGATAGCTATATTTTTTTTAATGTTTGTTCGGCGATGTTCCAATAACAAAAGAATTATCCAAATCATACAGAATTTGTCTCTTTATATATTATAATTTTTTGGAGAAGGATAACTTAAAGTATTGCAATATCACGGCCGAAGAATAACCGAAATGACACACCTACGTAAGTGTAACAGTCTGTTTTTGAAAGAGCCCTGTTTCTAAAAGTGTTATTACTTTTGCAATAATACCATTTTCACAGTATGCTAGGCATTTCGTGCTACGAAGAGGCGTCCGTTGTGTTTCTGAATTCAGAAAATGCAATAACAATCGCTGTGTTTCGTGTTATTGGCAATCCCAACAACTCGAGTGGCAAAAATCGATTCCCATCCGAATAGCGCTTGCGAAAGTGGCAATCTCGAAAAATCATTGTCTTTCGCGCTGCTAGCTATTGACTGCTCGTTTCGGTTCCGTGCGACGATAGTTCCCCAAATACGTGACTGCAAATATTTTCGTACTATATTCTGCCTTAATACGTCACAACAATCTTTCCAATCTTGAGACAATTCATTTTAAACGAATTTTAATTGAGAAATCGCATCTACTTTCAATCGTACTTTCAAATCTCGAACTTTCATCGTTGCAAGAATATTTTATCGATGTATTACTCGATTTTCCATTCCTTTTGAAAAATTAGAGATATCCTTCAAGCACTCTGTATAAATAATAAACATTGCAGTACTTTATAGTTTATAGTTTGCATACTAAAAATCGATTCAGTGAGTTTTGAGATTATATCAAGTTTTCAGCATAAAAAAAAGCTGTTTTAATTCATCTTGTAGTGCGTTTGTCCTTACTTTTCGATTCCCTGAAAAAGCTATCTAACTTATTTCATCTAATTGTATATCTTTGCAGAGGTAATGTTAACGGTAATGTTAGTGTTCCAGAGTTAAAATGGCTTAGCATTAATTAGTTAAATTTTAACAGGAATACACTCGAATTCACGATGAGCATCATGCATGATTGCACAATTGTGCAACGATTCTTGATTCCTAGAATTATTCATGCAATATCCATAATCATCTCTTCTTTAGAACTGAATATGCAAGCAAAAATAAACTAAGGTCATATTATTTCGACCACCCATATCATCAACCTTCGGCCCAACTTCCTCTAACTATTTTATCTATCACTTTTCAATTTCGAGATTTGGTCATAGAGTTCAATACAAATTTCAAATCTTCCACACACTTTCACTTTCACTTGAATTTTATGGTTTAATCGAGAATTTGCCAGTTTATGTATCGCAGTAGTTATGCTTACACGATTGGTAACTTGATTATCTTTGTTTGTTCACTCTATAAGTTGAAATAATTTTATAGAATTCGAATTCGACTTCATTGAATTTCGAGTGTTCATAATGGAACAGTATTAAATCAAATTCAATTTAGATTCAAATTCAGAATGATTTGAAATTTCGATTGAACTCTATGGCGAAATCTCGAAATTGAAAACTGATGGATAAAATGGTTGGAGGAAGTTGGGCCGAAGGTTCATGATACGGGTGGTTGAGTAGAGCGCCGCGCCGGCTGCTCCACTAATCTAATAGATAAAGTGATGATACTAGAGAGAAGTATGGTGATTGGGCGTTAAAGTTACCTTGGACTGATTTCCCTATGGAGTAGAGGGCAGTGAGGTTCTGAAATCGCAGGGAGGTGGTGCGGAGAAACCGGCTCATTTGATCGTAATTGTGATAGGTGTATTCGATGTTGTACGGGCCTTCGTAGATACGGGAGCGTGAGAATTGCCGGGAGATGTCCTCCTTGCTGATATGTTGTGGAACCGCGCTCGTACCCCCCAACACCCCGTACCCACAGATTAGCAAGAGCGTCAATCGCAGCATTCTGCAAAGTCAAGAAAATCAATTAAATAAACCCAACAATTTCATATTTTCAATCAAATTCTAAATCCTTATTTCTTTTTATAACTAGGTAATAGTACAAAACATTATTAGCCCCTAAATAAATAAGCTGGTAGTTTTAATTTCCTTCGATGATAGCAATATGTTCATTGAATTGGCGAGAAAATTTGAAGGAGTAATAAACAAAAGGACTTATATTACATGCAATATATAAAATTCCATAAACCCGCTAGATATTATGGAAAATTCGTAGCCTGTGAAGTGCATGGAATTTTTATTAACATTACGTCGAAAGTATGGTAGAGGCAGAATCTTCTCAAATTAAAAATAGTTTTCTTTATTTTTGTCTAAAACTTTACACTGATCGTTACAATTTTGCCTGAAAGTATTCACTTGTCACTATTTTGAAAAATTATTTTAGATCTTTAAACGAAAGATTTACAAAATTAAAGAATGGGGAAGGGAAGCACTCTGGATATTTTAGCGAGACGCACTCATTAAAAGTTATTTATTTCTAAAGTTTCGATATATTTTCACATAAAATTATATAGCAGAACATTATGTAGCCTTAAATGCCCATAAAAGTATTCCGAAATCTCGGCTACATAAAAAGTAACGGGATTGCTTCGCAGTAGGGATTTACAGGAGCAATTACGTTTGGTAATCAGGCACGATGTTCATTATTTCTATTAACTTTGCTGGTCTGTCGAAATGTTAATATTACTGGACAAAAGAGGCTCCAGTCCAGACACAACAATAGGAGGCGCGGAAAGTTGAACGGATCTACGCTCTGTAGACATTCCTTTATGCCTCCTGGAAACATCTATACAAGAGAAACCATACATCCGCTTGTCCGATTTATCTCCTCTTTTTTGAAGGATCTCTCTTGAATTCCTTTACATTTTCATCCCTTCAAAGATTCGATCTATGATTGCATTGCGTTGCATTATGTTACGAGCTAAAACTCGATTGTTCATTGTAACGATGCGTTATTATTTTCTTCATTCTTTCCTCCGCTAACGAGAATTGGAACTTTTCACCAATTTAGTTAGCGACAAAACCAGAGTTCTGATACATTCGCCGTATTGCAATATTATCATTTACATGTACATATACATTAATTAATTGCTTGCAAATATGTACGACTATCTATTAATTACAGTAAAAAATATATTTGATTGAAAAGATTGAATTTATTATTCAATATAAAAACAATTAGATAAAATTAATAATCTCGTGGAAATTTTAAGCAGCTTTGATTAAGTTTCCAGCAACACAGATGGGTTGAAATTAACTCTAGCGGTTTCTTTTAAAGTTGTTTTTTCCCACGGTTATGTATTTTAACATTCCAGAAGTTTCATAGTTAGAATTACTTTCCTACTAATTTGAACTCGTTATAACTGAGAAGTATAAGTACTTAATGGTCAATATTTCCCTATGTGCAGTTATCTTGACGTCAGGAATCGCTACTTAAAATTAATGAAGCATGAACGTTTACAGTTTAGAGTTTAGATAATATGAATAATGTAAAGTTAATTGTCGGGATTAATGGAAGGAAGGGTTGGTTCGAATGGGAATTCGGCTGTTAATGGTCGACATGAACTCTGGTGGATTGGTTGCTTCTCGACTGGACAGCCGTTACGAGATAACGGTTCAGATTGGATCGACGATCTATAATGCTGTTAGAGAGTTGGCTCTAACCCACCTCTAACTCATTCAGTATGCGTCTCATTCAATTGGCATAAACCAAATCGCATCGATTCACTTATGACACTTATCCCGGCGCACTTTCATGTTGGTTTTATACGCCCATACTCGTCTTTCCAACTTCTATTTGTATTATAAAAGTATGTATTACAAAATTACTTGAAATACAAAATTGTAGTTGTATTACAAATTTATATGCGTGACAATTAGAAAATATCACTATTCTCTTTCCAGAAACTTCACCTTCATTTTAACTCATAAAAAATTGAATACATGCTTAACATGTTTTAAGGAACTAGTAACTAGGAACTAATAACAAGTAAAATGATGAAATAGGGTTCAAAATGTCGATTTTTTTTCTCACATCAATTTTTTTCTCAAAAATGTATTATTTACAGACTTAACCCTTTGACTGCTATGGGCGCATATGCGCGCTCGCCGAAGGCTTCGATCGTTTTTGTTTCTGTATGCAGAGTACTTATTTTACTTATTATATGTTCAATTTCTCAATGTTCAATATGCAAATACATACATTATACTTATCAAATTATGGTATTTTAAAACTTTACCATTGACGAATAAACAATATATATTGAAAATAAAAGAATGAAACAATTTGAATTTTGAAGTGGATAAAGCAACAGTAATTGGATTCTGTACCATATTATAATTGAATACACAGCCGAACAGATTCATATTGCGTGAAAAAGTATTCAGGCCCAGCGATAGTTATTGAGCTAGACTACTTAGCAATCAAAGGGTTAAGTACAGATTGGAAGCTTTATATCCTGTAGATTTCATTGCGATAGTTGAAGTAATCATCGCGCCATAGCAACTTTCGTCATGTCATAGTCAGTGATACGTTCCTCGAGGTGACCGATTTAGTTCACAACATTTTGCATCTGAAACGAATGGTATTTTTTGTATTTAAATGACAAATAACTCTACTGCACTAAGGTGCACTTTTTGAATACTCATCCGAATTTTTGTTCTGCATCAATATATAGTGCTCAATTTCATAACAAAACTTAACCTGATGATTCTAAACAGCAATATGTTTGACTAAAAATGAAATTAAAAGAATTCCCTTTCGGTAATGCAGCGGGGTTGTCTGTGTTCTAAATAATAAAAAAAAAATATGATTCGCTTGAGAGAAACAATGGTGGAGGTGGACCGGTCACCGCAAAACATGTTTCACTGACAATGATATCACTAAAGTTGCTGTGCTACGCTAACTACTGCAAATATCGTAATGAAATTTACAGAATATTTAGGTTGCAATACGTACATAATTATGTAAATAATACATTTTTGAGAAAAAAATGTATATGTGAAAAAAAATACGAAATTTGAAAGTCTTCAACATTTTACTTCTACGTTAGGTATTATCCTTATGGATATTTTTTCTACACATTGCCATCGACATATAAGCAACACATAGAAACTTCCGAGTTTAAGAAATCGCCTATAAAGACCGAGGATTCTGTCACGAAGTACGAAACATCAACAAAAAGTTCCTCCGTGCTTTTCCGGTTTCTCAAACAGATGCAAAAATTTGTAAACAGCATACAAAAAAATGTTGGCGCGGCAGGAAATATTTCGACGAGTATAAAAACATCGGAGGGCGCAAAGTGGTGCGCGTAATTCAATTGAAGTGGGAAATGAAAATCGTAACAATTTCCGGGTATCATTAACGAGTTTGTGACTTTTACCGCAAGGTGATCGGGTGCCACTTCCACGGGACTGGTTAGCCCAGATATCGTTAAACCGCTCCGGGAATTTGTGTCAATCCAATTAAGGCAGAGGGGGGGACAAAAAAATTCGAAAGAGTATTCTCGTTAGAGGACTGAAAATAAAAAGCGTCGCCAAGCCGAAGCTCCATTTAATAGGTCGATCAATGCTACCATTTAAATTCCATGCAGGAAACAGTCGGCGGAACGAAGTACAAATGGCAAAACTCTTAAAAAGAAATACTCTCACAATCTTAAACGATTTACGAACACCACCGAATTGGATGACAAAAATAGTGTCTAACAAAGGATTTTTATAAACAATTGGTGAAAAATTGTAGAATTTAAATTCGCAAAAAATGCTTAATTCACTATTAATTCATCCCCACATTTTCAATGTATAATTTAAAATTTAACCAGTTAAGTGCGTTTGACGTGTATATACGTCGAAACAAATCTCTATTATGGTGCGGTTGACGTGTATACTCGTCGTACTTGCTATTGCTTCATTTTAATTCCGCACTGTGTGGGGGATTTTTAAAACTAAATTCCCCAGTTAAGAGGTTAATGTGTAGTTAAATTCAAGAAAAAGTATAGAAAATCATCTATAATAATAGTGTTCGTTTTCCAAACAAAAACAAAACATTGAGCAAAGATAAAATATAAAACTGCTTGATTGTCATTCTTTATGTTCGTACATTCACAGTTGTCTGTAACAAAACATAATCCTTATCAAGAAGGTGTCGAGATAAAGTGAGACTTGTATTTCTCCCGGTATATTTCTGAAACGCCCCAATTACGCTTTCGTAGAGGATAAAAAAGAGGGCATCTATTTTCATTTTCAGATCCCGAAAGAGGTTCTAATTAAAATGAAATGGAATGGCTAAACGCGAGAATGTCTGCACCGACACTTAATTAGGTAATCAAGCACAGTACAGCATTCATTAGTAATAGCATGAAGGTCTCGGTAGTCTACTATTTATACCAACAATAAATAATACCACATTTCCAACTGCACATGCATGTACTAAATGTTTTTATCCGCGAAGAGAATTAGCTCATTTAACAATGAATTCGACATATTCCTTTTTAATCGACAAAAAACAAAGGGACGAAAACCGTCGAGATTTGTTGAAAAACTTGAAGATCACAGAGTTATAAAGCACAATAAATTAATGTATAATGAAAATAAAAATCAATATAATTAATGTAGAGTTGAGATTAATATTAGTGAAGCTAACAATAGGAGCTAATTTTTGCACTGTTATATATTGTTGCATCTACAACTGCGTAATAAACCACATTGACATTACATTTACATTTAGTAAAACACTTCACAATCTTTCAAGTACCTCAACGTGTTTTTGCAGGCTTTCGTTATGTTTAAATTCTAAATTATATTTGCTAGATTTTGCGTACTTCTTCGTTGTATTCTAAGTCTATCATTTAAGAAATTCGATTAAAAAATGTTTCATATGTAGTAGTAGTTTACGTGACAGAAAATTTAGTTTAGGTTCTTTCAATGTAGTAAGGATTAGTAAGTCATTTGTGTGTACACACCTTTTGATTTTATTTATAACCATTTTTCTCTTGTTACACTTATTTATAAGTGTATCACTGTCTATGACAGATTTAATTATTTTATTGCAAGATCTTGGAGGGTCCAATTCATTGTATACTTCATTGTATATCTTTTTTATAAAATTTTGTCTAAAATAATTCCGACCCCTAATTTCATGGATATATTAAATTCATACCAATCTTAATGTCATTTTCGGTATTTGCAGGAAGTTATTATTGAATTACGGATATTTAAATATCGGCGTTTATTTATGTATTACAAATTTCTGGCTAGAGATTTCAACGAGTGCGTTTAACTTTTCCCGCGCGGATGAAATGCACAAATATTTTATTATAAACAGTGTGGGAGCGAAATATTCGATTAAAGCGAGCGAGTGAGCGAGAAGTATGAGTGAGTGAGAGCGATTGAGTACGAGAGAGAGAGAGTGCGAGAAAGCGACTGAGGAGAGAAAGAGAAAAGCGTATGTGTGAGTGTATGCGTGAGAAAAACATTTGAACGTCAGGACGATCGCAGAAGATTCTGCTCCGAACAACGAGGGTCAGACGGCGTGGAGAGTTCAGACGGATCGTCCACGTGTGGACGAAGCGGTGTTCCAAATACATTTCATCTACCGAGCACTTCCCGTGTTTCAATTATCCTACAACAGTTACTGATGAATTATACATAATTCTTCGTCGAGGATCTTCATATACTTTGAACAATAACCAAATTATTCTGCATGCAAAATATTAGTGTATGTTAAACGTAAGTGTCCCAACCACATTACAATTGATTTTAAAGAAGAATAAATTATTGGATCTTTCATTGTTGCAAAAATATTTTGTCGATCTATTACTCGATTCTACGAATTTTGAGAATATATCAAGTTTTCCGTATAAAAATAGCTGTTTTAATCCACCTTATAGCGCATTTGACCTTACTTTTCGATTCCCGAAAAGTAAGCGTAACACTATCACAATAAGAAAAGAATGATGTAAATCGGTCGACTACTTTCTGATATTACCTTGGAAGCAGAACATACAAACAGCCCTCTTTATTTGCATTTACAAAAGTACAGAACGCCTTACATTGAATGCATAAAATAAAAAATTAAGAATTACGTAAATCTAACAAAAAATTAAAAAACAGTGTATTCTTTGGCAGCGTATAGAAAAAAAACTTGAAGAACTATAATAATGTCACGGATATATACATAAATGGACCGTTTATTTTGAACGTGGTGTAAGTCCATTTTTGAAAAAAATGAGACATCGTGTAATCTATGTTTAATTTAGGGTAAACTTTTTATTTATAACTAGTTAATATGTAAGTTCTTAAAAAATGCCCGTGCTGTGTCCAATTTAAAATTGGTCGATTAAAGAAATTGCGTAAGCATTGATTATGAAAGTGGTGTAAACCCAATTTCCATAGACAGGTGGCAGAGTCAGTGGCTTAAAATTTGAAAAAATCGTCCTGCCGCCTTTATATGACGATGCCAGGCCTATTACTTACGAAAAATCTAAGGATATCGAGCAGTTATTACCGCATATACCTCCTGTGCATCACGAATATTTCAAAACAGTGCCACATGAAGAGCATAAGTAAATCCTACCAATATCTTATGTTAATTTTAACAATATTATTAACGTTTAAATTTAAAAATACTACTTCTGCTTCATATCGTGTTATTATTTATAAACAAAATTGGATTAATATGAAATATATTTTAAGTGGTATTTGATTTTTCAAAATTGAAATTAAACGATTTTTACAACTGACTAATTTTGAAAGTGCTGGAAGTCCATTTGCAGCCCGAAAATATACATTATTTTCGTTAAATTCGCCTAGAACAAATTTATATAATCAAATTACACATTCATAAATCAGTAGAAACATTGCCAGACTTGATAGAATTAATCTATATTTTTTCATTGACAGATATGCAAACATTTAATTTTCTCAAAACAACAGAAAGTGGACTTACTCCATTTTCAAAATAATCGGTCCAAATGTAAGGTCACGTCGCTAATGACCTAAATCTGACAATAAAACGTGTCAGAAAAATATTGAAAAAAAACGAGTGGTGCATGCTGCTTAAAGTTGGAAGGTCTAGTTGGTGGTGAGGATCGGTCGGTCAATCAAGATGGTTATCCAACATATTCGTAACTCGCTTACGTGTCCCAGTTAAAAGGAATTGGCGGAGCGAAAATTGGCAAACTATGCTTCAGTGTTTGGTGGAACTGGTCGCTGGCAGTGAGGAGGCTTTTCCCCGAGAATATCGTTTAAAAAGAAACTTTCACCAGCCAATCTGGCTTCACTTTCGCAGCCGAACAGGGGATTACTCCTGTTAAAGCATTTGTCGATATCGGATACAGTTTGCGGTTTATTCAGCCTCCAATCTATATCTAGCTATTCCCTTCCCGCCTTTCCTGCCTTCGTTGCCCTTCGAAAACTCATCACTTTTCGCCTCCCTTTCTTATTAAAAAGGAATCCATTCCGCCATTGCATCCAGTTTTTGAGAGGATCGACTTTTTAAAGAAATTAAACTATCTATTCCTCTTGTTTTGTCCATAAACTATTTTATTACTTTGTTATTAAATAACAGGTCCATCATTCTTAATCTGTTTTATCTCGTGTACTTAAGGGGGCGTAGGACAGTTAACATACAAATTTTTCTATATTTTAAAAAAATTGGTATAACAAAGCCAATCACTTGGCAAGCACAGTCATTTTACCTTTAATTAGTACACTTGTACAGAGTAATTTGAGATATAAACATTCAAAATTAAATAAACAATAAAGCAGTTATAAATTGTTAAACATTACAATATTAATGATGCGTAATAGGACTCTGCGGATGATTTCTTTGGTACGGTTGGTCCAATGAAGTTCAACTTTTAGAGAGTTCTTTTTTAAGATCATAGCTAAGGCAGGCACCAAAATCATGCGGATAAGTCATGTGCAAGTTGGTTCAAACCAATTGCTTATGCTATAAGTTTTATGGTTAGCAATACAAAGAATTGACTGTCCTACATCCCCTTAATAATGTTACAACGAGAGAATGTTGGTATGTGCGTGGCTCCGCGGTAATCTCAGAAGCTATTCAACCGAGTGAAATGATTCTTTCACCATTGGAGAGTACATTTCTTCCAAATTAGTATCCCACAAAGGATATCATGCATGGCATCCTCTTCACTGAGAAACCGCGAATATACTAAAACATAGGCATCGCTTACTTTTCTATAAGCTAGAATTATTTTTACAAGTCAGAAACGCCGTTACTCGTCTATTTGCAGATATGAAAGGGGTGCTACAAAAATTCCTAAAAATTTACAAAGAATTTTTAAGAGGATTGTGATCTTACGAAGAATTTTAAAAATGCTTCACTTATAATTTCTGAGTGATCTAAAAACCCCTTCGCGTATGTTTAGGTATACTCCACAGAAATGTTTACAACATTTCATGAGTTGAAACAGAAAAGATTTTCTGTACAAAACAACGCGAGAAAGGAAAAAATAAGCAAATGCATGGGCAACGAAAATCTTGTTAGGAAAGTTAACGGGAAACAAAAAAGGAAGCCAACGAGTTTTTTACAACAAAAGCTTTTACATCTCGGTGTAATATTTTATAGACAATCTTTTTGGAGGAAATCACTTTTCTCCGTTTCTTTTATTTGAATAAGCGTTTGAAATAAGCGCGATAAATGAAAACATTTGTAAAAACGGGTAGTAAGTATAAAAAAGCAGTGTTGAAGAAGAGATTTTGACCTTATTGGCAATTCTGGTGTTAAAGATTGCTGGATATTGGCCTGAAATGGAATTGAGTTCGCGGGAAATTAGAACGCAAGTTCGACACTCTTGTAGGAGGGCTGGCGGTCTGCTTACTGGAGGTTTGTTGGCCGCGCACTTCCCAGCTAAAGAGTCAATCCTTCCCCCCTCCCACCTCATTCTAGTCTGTTAAGACCTAGTTTTCATCGGCGCGAAGCAATTTCGCCCATTTCTAGTCCAAGCATTGCCAGTTCCTTCCGATCACTCCTGCCAAATTATTCCAATTCGTTATTTTATCCATTACTGGCTACTTTAGGCAGATTCACCCGGCAGATATTTCGCGCGCTGCTGTTAACAATAATTTAATTTAAAAAGTAGTAGTTTGTTCCAACTACAGTTGGCACAAAATTCTTCTAACGATGTTTAACTCCTCTTTTGAAAATTGGAAATTACATTTGAAAGATTACTCCGTGGAAGTAATAAATATGATAATATTTGGTTGCCTATAATTTTATAATTCTGCTTTAAAACTTAGATCATTTTTAATAAATAGGTCACAATTAGTCATTTTTGAAATCTAGCTTTTAGCGTCTACGCCTTCTATTTGATATGATTGTTGTTCATATGTAAATATGGCAATCATGCTTTCAGCATTTTCTTCAGATACGAATAAATCTATTTTAAATTAGTTATTTTCTCCCATTGAGCAATGAATATCCGTCATGCTAGTCGGCAACGCAAAGGAAATTTTTTCTACACATCCGCAGCATTTAAAAAAAAATGAATTTCCAATGTCCGTTCACTATTTTGAGAATTATTTTAATTAATAATAATATAAGACATATAGCTAGAATTTCGAAGAATACACGCGTTGGTGCTACAGTAGAACAGTTAACGTAAACCCCAAATGTAACAACTTGGAGAGTTAATCCTAGATAGTTGTAGTCGTCTTAAGGAAAATACCCATTGAAATCCCATCGAAATCTCTTCAAAAAATTCTACATTTCTTTTTCAACATAACTTGACACTTTGCAAATGTAAAAATCAAGTATGTATCCCAAATAAATGCAATAGTCATGAACTAATACGATCGACGGCAAACATTATTAATAACTATTATAGCAGAAAACAAATACCGAATCCAGCCAAGGTTCTCACGAGAGATTAAGAGTGATTGTACGAGTAGCTCATTCAACTATAAATTACAGTAACAACTTGAAAAGGGAAAATGGAAGGCGCCGGCGCCGCTGGGATCGTTTAGAAGAGAAAAATAGCCATCACCCCAAATCTCACAAACACATTCTACTTTTCCTTTCCAATATAATTTGAAGCCATTTAAGTGCCAAAATCAACTATACATCAGGGATAAAATAACTATGAACTAATAGGATCGATAGGAGAAATTATTAATAACTTTCGTACGATAAAAAGCATAATAAAGTCGATGGAGTTAATAAATTATAAAGAATGATCAGTGATTGTAAAAGGAGGAGGTTGGATTGTTAGTGGGATTGAAAGATGGGAAGGGAGGGAGGGCCGGCAGTGAAAGGTAGATTGGAGGGTTGCAGTGAGGTGGAATCGAGCAAGCAAGCAAGCAGACAAGCAAGCAGGCAAGCAGTAAGTAAGCCTGAAAAGTGTTGACACGCGATCCAGCGATGTGTGTACACGGAAAGCGCAAGGAGGATGATCGTGCTGGTGAAATGACGTCGATTGTCTGCTCCCTCCCTCCCGTCCCTCTTCCCGCCCCGCCACCTCTCTTTCTCTCTTTCTCTCTTTCTCTCTCTTGTAACGATCACCTCCAAAAAACAAGGTCACGTTTAACGGCTCAAAACGAGTTTAGTCCCCGGCAATCGATCCCCCGTCGCCTCACATCGCCTCACATCGCCTCACATACATCGTATCGCACCACCACCCTCTCCCGCTCCCTCCTCCTCCTGCTCCTCCTCCTCCTCCTTTTCAGTTGGCAGCTTCCCTCTAACATCCTCTCTATCTCCATCTCTCTCGAGGGAGCATCCAGCCCGCAGAAAAAAGAGTGCTCTCTCCCTCTCTCTCTGATGCCTACTACTCCTACAAAGAGAGCGAAAACCAATAATATCGACGCGCCACTTGGTTTAAAAAGTAGCCGCCCGCTGTTTAACATGGCAAGCTCTGCTCAGCCACTTTCAAACACCAAGCGCTTTTCCCTACCAATGCTAACTTCGTCGCCGATAAGCGTAGTACCTCGCAATTTATCCCTTTAAATTTCACTCTTTCGCGCACACAAAACGCAAAAAGTGCGATATAAATATTTATGTATTAATATTGATATTTATGTGTCATTGGCAGCTATTCCTGTTCAGGAAACTTTTATTTTTTGGTGATTAGTGATTACTAAAATCAGATTACTGATATTGTAAAACGTCTGAAGAACATCGTTGAGAATCTTTGATTAAAAATATATACCTTAGTATTCATATTTTATATTTAAATATACTACGGTAAATATTCCTATGTAATAATATGAGTCATAGAAAGGATATCCATATGTTTTTTAACATTTAAACGTAATTATTACGATAGCGAATACCAAAATTTACAAGATAAAATGATGTACAATCCGCGGTATTCCACAGTATTCCAGTTTAACTTACGACTCATTAAAGCAGAATAAATTTATATACGTACTTTTGTTCAAAGACTCCGCTGTCTAAGAGACCGATGGAGCTCCGATACATACATTCAAAAACATATCAAAGTTGAACACATACTGTTCATTGAAACAAAAAATTATACCGCTTTTCAATTAATAGTTTATCATTGACTAATGTTAGGAACTGAAAAACTACAGAAGAAGAGCTTATGAAATTTTGAAAAAAGAATTTAATAGGGTGGAATATATAAAGAAACGTTTATGGCGAAAACATAAAAAGAATCATACTGTTGGAGTCCTGCAACAGATGCGTAGGAAAGACGATTGTTTTTAGGATAAAGTTGATGCGGCGCAAAAGTGTAATAATAAATGTGTCATAATAAATAATTAATACAATAAACAATGTTACATGCTATAAGTTAAAAATGCTATAAAATCATATATTAGCGCGAAAACGATGTTAATTTCAGTGTTCATTGGACACACAAAATTATTCCGGCTTTAAATGAATAGTTTATCACTGACTAATGTTGGGAAATATAAAACTGCAGAAGAAGGACCTATTAAATTTTAAAGCTACAATCTAATGGAGTGGAATATGGAAAAAGAGAGGATTATGGCGAAAACATGCATAAAGAGAGTCCTGTAACAGATACGTAGGAAAAACGATTGTTTTTAGGATGAGTTTGATGAGGCGCAAAGGTATAAAGAATGGAAGGTCGTCGGAAGAATGATTGGGATGGTGGGAGCGGGAGGTGAGGGGGCGCGTTGGAGGATGGAAAGTAGGAGTAGAAATCTAAGGATTGTAGGTCCATTAGCGTATAGGTGTGACAGGAGATGGTGCGTCATTACCCTGAATTGAGATCGGATGCGGGGCGGACCTACTTGCGGTCCAAGAAGCACCGAGAATGCACGCTCTCTAGCATTACCAGCCTACCAAACGAAACGCAAGCCCTACTTCCACAGCCCCTTTCGAAAAATCCTACATTTTCCCCTTTTCACCTTTTCACCCGCTAACTCTCAAACTCCCCAATGAAACTCCTCCTTTTCCCTTCTCCCTTCTCCATTCTCCCACCTTCGAACCATCTCACATTCTCATCTTTCCCTAGTATCTCCATATCTCCAACTGACTATCCTTCCACCAATTTAACCAAAATTCCACTTTCTTTCTGATTTACCTTCCTTCCGAAATGTCCTACATTTCCAACTTTTCAGCTGCTAAATCGCAAACTACCAAATCAAGTTCCTCCCTCTTTCGTCCCCTTTGAACAATCTCATATTCTCGTCTTTCGCTATTATGTTCAACTTACTATTGCTTTATTAATTTAACCACAAGTGACACTTTTGTTATGTTTCAGGTTCATCTTGGAAAATTCCAAGATTCATCTGACCGCGTTTTATGACATAATATCAAACTACCAAATCAGACGTAAGTGGTGTTGGCGTACTTCCTTTTAAATTATTACCGATTTCGAAGAGGAAGAGGTACTCAATTCGATCGCAATATTATTCTTGTATATTCACGCTTCGAGATTTTCTGGAACTGACTATCAAACTATCAAATGATAAATAAGTCACATATTTAAAATGTGTTGTGAAGAATCAAATATTTTCATACTTTGATATTTGCAGGCTTACTAACTTACAAATTGTTAAGTTTTTCTGTAGTTGATACAATGATATTATTTTGTCCTCTAATAACTGAAACGCGCAGACCCTGAATTTCAAAATAGATAAAATTCCGCTGAAACGTTCGAATAAAGAAACTTAGTAATAACAGTGTGTTTCTCAATTAAGTAGTTCTTCGAGGAACTAAATAATTAACAATGTCTACATCCTTAATATTGATTCCCGAACAGATTGCAAACTCATTATCCCTATAAAAGGAACTTGTACAATTGGCACTCTAAAGAAATGTTTTCTTCCGACAATTTACTTGATACTTCATACCCCTGAAATCTATCTCAAATGTAAAACAGTTTTTACAGTTACGACCAATTGCTTTACTTTAAAGACACATGTGTTATATCTACCAAGACATTTCACAATTGTTTATATCACTAACTATAAATCTCCGAGATTGTAATATTGTCTAGGAACAAAAATGATGAATGTTAAAACAAGTATATCTGGAATAATTTGTTTATTTCGAACAAACTTGTTTCTTCAAGCAGCAGATTCGATGAAAATTTAACAACCTTGAAAAGCTTCCTTCCACTGCTATGCCGCAATTAATACTAGTGGAAGTGGTGGAGAAGCCATATCAGGTATACGTGACGGTATCACATAGAACCTGCTTCGTAAATTCCTGACTAGTTATTCTTAATTGGAAATAATAGACTACCATAGCAATAAATACTTCTGAAACCATCTATTTTCGGCAACTAGTTAAAGCTCTTTGGCGCGTTCAGAATGAAGATATCTCAAAGACTTTAAAAATTTCGTCAAAACAGGAAGAATTGGCTGATTGTGGTTAAAAAAAAGAAACAGGTAATGGTAAAGGATGAACGCTCACATTAAGTGAATAATCATATTCTGCTCAAACCAATGCCAAGGTGTGTAAAAAGGAGAAAAGGCGTATAATATTGAAGACGATTTATTGATTCATATTTTCTTATTGGTATCTATTGCCATCGTAGTTTAAATTAAAAAAGTGGTGTTCTAAGGAGCTAGAAATTTCTATTGATTTCTGTCTTCTCAATATTTAACTTTAGTAATGGGTTCCCACAAAAATAGATTAAAATTTTGCGTTTCGCAAGAACAGTGCTAATATAACTTTCAAACTGTGACATTTGACTATTGTGGAAGTTTTCAATTACAAATAAGTTTACTATTGTATGCATAGATTACACTTTTATCGACAAATTTGAATTTCTCCGAAACCATGCGTAACATTCTAATTCTGTTTTTTTGGTATGTTTTTCTGTTCTGTTCTATATTGTATGTTCTGTTGTTTTGCTTGTACGGTTTGGAGAAGGACTAAAAACAAAGATATGTAAAAAGCCACGATTCCATTGGGGAAAAAATATGTTACGTTCAGTTGACCTGGACGTCTCGGACCAAGGCTTTTTTTAATCGAAATATGTCTCGAGAGACACTCCAGCGTCTGGATGAAAATGGGACACTCTGTATAGTAGATAAAGGGTATATATAATACATACACCTTCACATTATGTACTGTAAAATAGTGGCGTAAAGGACGAACTGTCTTATGTTAGATATTACATAGCATTGTATCTTCTTAACAAATCATGTCTACGTGGATACACACTAACGAACATTTAAATAAGAACATTCTATCTTCAAAACTCATGTAATGTTATACTGTAAAAAGGAAAGAGAGTCGAATCGAACGATGTTCTTCTGTAATATTCTGTGTGTTAGTTACAAGTGAGTTGCAAGAATGAATGAATTATTGAGAATGTTTCTAAACAAAAATTAAGCTATTTATAGCTAGCTGATTTTAGCCGAAAATATTAACATAGACTATTCGAAAATGAGTAGCATTATATTGTGGAAAGGGATACATAATATTATATGAGGAGACTGGGTAGAGTCTCGCGCCAAGTAGTAGTAGTAGTGCAAGACTGCCGAGACTTATTATCCCGAACTAACTCGTTTTTCGGCCGTTTTCACACTTTCATTTCGATTCTTGCAATAGTTACAGCTCAGAGGCGAAACTTATGAATTAAACCTAGTTTCGTTGATTTTTCTGAATCTGATATGAATATAAAAATATATCTGTAATTTTCTTACTTGAAATAAATCTATTTAAATTCAAGAAGATATACTTATTTATATGCTGAATATTCGGTGAGTCAGCGTCATTTGGCATTGACTAAACTGTTAATTGAGAATGCAGAAGCTCGCGTGTCGTCGAGCTTTTCTCATGCTTCCCTTTGATTCGAAAGGGTAACTGTTCTCTCGGTGGGTATTATCCGTTACTCGAGGGAAAAACACACGGCGCACTTGAGAGGAATCCCTTTTTATACCATTGGCGTTGCTTTACGTATTACTTTTCTCTCCGCAAGAAAGGATCGAGTTCACTGACTGCTCAAAGACTCGGTTCAACTCATTGCTCGTCTGCTTCGCGCAATTTCGTATTACATTACCCATTTCATTTCAATGTATTTTCTTAGTTTATGTATCCAGAATTAAGGTAGAATGTTTGGTACGATTAATTCGATAATAATGAAATCATAAGAAAAAGAAGAAATTCTAAAAGCTGAAGAGACGCACAACTTCGAAATCTCATCTAATTGTAAATACTCGTAAATGTTCTGTATAATTCAAACTGAAACATTGTCGACATACAAATTTAATTCAATTTGTAATTGTTCAAATATGAATACACTGCACAAGCTCAATGCGCTATTCATTTATTCAAAACCACCAGCTTATTTTTAAACTGGAGATATCTGCGCAAATATAGATTTTCATTTGGCTGTTATAAATTTGGCTGTATGAAGAGTTCTCTAAACTACTCATATTAGTAAATCTGGTTGGCTATGCTAATATTTTCTATTGATATTCAACATTACTAAAAAAATGTTTAATTAGCAAATGAAAATACTAGCGTTTTATAACATTCGAATTAAAACAGAGAAACATTGCTGGCCAATACTTGCCATTAATCAATAAAATGGTAACTTTAGTTGAAATCCTTACAATTTAAATTAGAGTTTTAGAGAGTAACTGCACTTTTGAAATAAACTCATTTTTCAATCAATCACTGATTTTTGAAGACTAACTGAAGTAAGATTCATAGAAACTTAATCTTAATGTGAACAGCTCTTTTGAATAAACCAGACGATCAGCGAGCTTAGTTTCGAAATTTTATCGAATCTGTAAGGTTTATTGCGTATGTTGCGCTTGACTTTATTTCTTAACTAATATAATGTGATTCTGTATTTCAATATATCTTTTCAACTCCAATTCTGGACGATGGTTTAAACATTCGTTTGGAATGCTTGGATTGCTGAATTTAAAAATAACTAGTCTTTGAAATATAGTATACCATATCCTTAAGAACTACCACTAAAACTATTTCACTGGCGTATTAAAAATAGGCAATAAACTTCAACGACCGCCGAATTAGCATTCTCCAGAAACCAAATTTTGTAACTAGCACTAATTAGCTATTTACATGCTAATTATATTACTTCTTATATATTTCACAAACGCTAATTATACACATAAAACAAAAATTTTAATTTGAACCGGTCACGTGTGTCAAATATGTATTTTCCACTAGAAACGAGTGCGCTTGAACGTATTTTCCATTACAAATTTCAATGCGATCAATTGAAAGCACGATACTACTAATCTAAGCATCCCAATCTAAGCAGGCTATTTTTGGTTGCCAAAAGCTAAATTCCTTGAGCGCCTGGTTGAAACTGTTGAATCTATCCGTAAAGGTCATGAGTCATGAGTTAGGACAAGGCAACAGACCAACTCACGATTTGACTTGAAGGATTTTTAGAAATATTTTACTGTGTAAAAACTCCTCTTCAAAGAGACCTTTTACCTTTTCTACTTTTCAAGGAGATTATTTTCAAGGAATTAACATTGATTCGTAATGTGGTTGATAAATCATTTTATGGAACCTCGCCAATTACTCTCTGAACAGCAAATGTATGTATATAATATATGTATAACCGTGAAAATCTATTTGCATAATTGCCGACTACCATTAAAAATAAAAATTAATACGCGAATGTTAAATTTCTCCTACCAAAAAATTAAAATCAATTTTTAATGGGATTGTTGCGCTAACAAGCCTTTTCAATGATGCCTGTAACTAATTGTTTTTGTATCTTTAAAATACTGTTGTTCAGTATATCGGCTTGATGAATTGTTATTAATTAATATTTGATCGCGTTCTTACGATCGTCGGGCCCTCAAGGTAACATCCAAACACTACTGCAGGAACCTATATCATTTTATTGGAAAATCTTGACTTTCAATGTACGTCAGATTACAATCAAACAACTGCTCTATGAATTTGTAATGCATTCGTGCAAAATATCAATTAAAAATGGCATAGGAGTACGCCATTCTTTTTTTTCAATAGAGGAACGCGTAACTTTACTAATGTAAATAGAATTATGTAAATAGAATAATTTGGAAGGTTTACTGGCTTGCACAATACATAATTACAGAAAAGTGAAGATTTTGGTACTGCAGTAGACATGTACGCTGGTAAAATGAAATGAAGGATGATAAAAAGTTGAAGTTTAAAGAATGATTTTGCTATAGGATTGGCACAAAAATCGAGTAAATTATTTTTATCTTCACTTTTTCATAACTCACATTATTTGTATCATTCTTTCTCATATTTCACGCGTTCTAACACATATTTTCGTAAATAAAATTCGTGAAGTAAACTTTCAAGGGGTCCTATTCGAAATTGTAGAGTAATTGAAATGTGGCAGAAATGTTACTTCGACTCGACAGATTTCTTTTGATTTCTTTTGATTTGACTTTTGACTTGATTTCTTTTATTCCATCTAAGGATGTTTGTACTTACAAATTATGCACAAATAGATTAAAGAAAATGGGACGAAAGGAAATGTCTATCAATACGAATAAACAAATTGAATAAAAGAACTAAACAAATTCAAATTTTCGAGTACCCCGTTTGTAGTTTTGTGATGGCGTACAATTTAAATTTTAGAGTGGAAGCAAGCTGAAATAATGCGATGCTCAATTGTTCTTTTTGTAACTCGAGCCATTAGGAGTTTTCTTATGACATGCGGCGCAGCGCGGCGCGGCGCGGCGCGTCCACTCCACCTAGTTGATGATATGTGATTGCTTACATTCGTCTGTCACGTTTTCTTTCGGATAAGCGCATCGCACGCAAAATCAGATGGGAATGTCTCGTGTAAGTAAGGCAAATTATAGTTAACTCTCTGTTAATTCAGTACTAGTGTTATATACCAGTAATGTTTAATTGGTAAGAACTATGTACTTCAAAGATTTCTTACAAAGAGTAATAATAAATGTTTTCCTTTATTTTCAATACTTTAAATGTAATGCTATTTGTATTTGACATATTTGAAAATAGATGATAGAGGTCTGTTTAGCAGCACATTTGTACTTATTGTAAATTATTTCAGTTTCATTATTTCTTACTCATTGTCTTCCTATTTATTAAAAATAGCGGAATTCCTTGACTTAAGTACGAAGTAATTGGAAAATATAGTAAAAAGTGGTAAATTCTTGTTAAATGATATTAAAATCTTATTAAAAAGAGCACGATTCTATTCAAATAATTCACAACATCAATCTGGAAGTTTTACTTTGAGTTGTACATTATTGGCTTTGTAGAAATGCGAAAATAATTATACTATACTGCAAGTACTTTTTTTATACGAATTTGTATGAAACATTTAGTAACATACATAAATAAATAAATTCAAATATTAGTTTCTGCGTTTCCTGAACAATTCAAAAATGCGGAGCCAACACAGCTCAAGCACCAAGTAAAATGAAATAAAATTGAAATTTCCATTCATTGGTCTTCATAAAAAGCAAAGTTCTACGTACTTGGCGAACGTACTACGACAAATACACCTATTTAATAATTGTAGAAAGATGTCTAATTGAAACAAATCAATGTGAAAATTTCCCTTACTTTTGCTTACTATAACAAACAAATAGACACAAGAACGACAAATTTCTCTGAGCAAAGTCCGAAACATTTATCAGTAGAAATTCCTATCGGAGAGTGGAGAATCCTCGGTGGGAAATAGTGACAACCGGCGATTTGCACTCTCCGTAATCCGAGTGAACTAGATAGTAGGAGCATGCTTATAATTAGTGATATAGCCTGGCAGGCTAAAATAGTAAAGGGAGTCGCCGAAAGTGGGACTCAAGATTTTCTGTTCATTAATCGAATTAGCAGCACACACACACACATGCATACAGTGGAAAAGCTATTTATGAAGCTAGTGAAAGCTAGCGATACTAAGTAAAGTAGGACAAGTGGAGTATTCTTTCATGGCAAGACTTAGCGGTGTAGGTGTAGGTGGAGGGGAGGGCTAGTGCGCCTTTCGTACGTGTTATACGACAAATACGCGCAACATTTAATTTTACCAATTCTTTCTAGACTCCAGCGAAAATTGGGTCATCCTCCGTTCATAATCGTTCTAATTGCTTAATTAACGAGGAGACGGCTAAATATACAGGCGTCATAAAAAACAAAGAACTAGACACCTAATTGGATCGTTTCAAGTGAGTGCAGGTGGTAGGTAGCGTTTCGTTATATAAATGTAGATTCACTCGTCGAGATTGAGATGATTCTCTAGTCACCCGACTATCGCAAACTTGAACTTCGTTATACAACTTCGCTCCATCCGTTTCCGCGGTGAAAAAACCATTACATAGACGCCCGATAAATTGAACCCTTTGAGATGTTAATCAAATCTGCGCGGAAATTTCAATTGATTGATATGAAAAATGCGAGTTAATATAAAGGGGTATAATTAATTGCAATTTGATTATTATTAACTTAAATCTCGCTAGTTTTCAGTTCCAGTAAATGAAATATAATGTTAGACACTGTCAGTTATGTGAAACGTGTGTGTTCGGTCACAAAATTTGGTGATCCACTTTACTCTCCTTCTGACTGGTTCTTCATTTAGGCTAGTACATAAGCTAGTAAACGGAAGTATGAAAGAAAATTGTAACGCGAAGAAAAACTTACATGAATCCTTAAGTACGATGTGAGTTCGTAAGGGAGAACTGGTAACAGCGTTGCTCTCTCAGAGGAGTCCTTTCGCCGAAATTCCAAGGGCAGCCAACACAAGTTGTTAAGTCAATTCACTTTTGAAGGATGGTAGGTCGACGAACTGTAAGGGAGTGTTTGTGGAAAATGGCGGGAAAGCGGTGGCAGCGGCGGCGGCGGCGGGCTATGCTTTCGAGGTGTTTATCCTTAGTTATGCTAGTTTCGGCGGGCCTCTCGGCGGACACGCGCGACATTCAAACTCGAGACTGGAGGAGATGAGGAAATGAAATTGGGGCGCGCGCGGCCGCGCTTCTAGAAAGCGGTCTCTGAACACATGAGATTTCTGGTGTGCTCGAGGGGCCGTGGAAAACGGCCGCGCGAATTAGGGGAGTCCAATAATTGGTTGGAATCGAAGTAGATTAGAGCCAGCGGCCAAATGTAAGGCGCACACGGCATGCGTGATACTGTGAAGCCGGGAACAAGAGCGGGCCATACCGACCGTCTCCTCTACCTTCCATATCCCCACCCCATCTGCCCTACCAACCACTCCCCCCCACTTCTACCTTGCGCAACCCCCACCACCGCCACCCACGCACCTCTTCCTCAATTTCTCCTCGCCGCCGCCACGGCCGCCACCGTGTCATCGCTCCTCGACTCGACTCGACTCCACTCGATTCCCTTCGCTTCGACTCCAGTCGACTCAACTCCGGTCGACCGAATCGCCTACTCTACACACTCTACACACTTTACACTCCTTTCCACTCTGACCAAGCCTCGCTCTCACTACTCCCTATCACTCACCTAAACGCTACCTCTCCTGCCTTTCCCTTCCAATCAATCATCACTCACCCGTCTATTCTCTTCTTTTAGCTTATGTGTCATGTTCCAAAGATTTTCCACTAATATTGTTTAACCGCTTCGTTAGACGCATAGATTATGTTAACTAATTTATCTCCGGCCCTGGTTCAAGGGAGGAGATTCAGAAATTGACGGATAATTTCAACCTTTTTAAAAAAATAAAAATGAAATTTTTCTTTTAAACTTTACAATATACGCACAAGTACACGATTTAAGGTATACTGTGTATAAATTAGTTTGATTAATCAGACATTGGACCGCTTTTTTATAAACCACTATTTATGATACCCAACTGTTGTTGGTAAGTCAGTTTTTATTTGAAGCAGGTGAAATAATATTTTGTAGAAAGCAAACGATTTTCAAAATCTTAAGTTTTAACTAAGCGACGGCCTTTGATACTCTAAAGTAGCTTTTCACGCTACAAAATTACTAGATTTTTACAGCTATTCTTATAAATCGTAGTATGTAACAAAACGTGGATAAATCCATGGCAATAATTTTGCTATTATGACAGATTAATGAAATTAATTTCTAATATACCGTAAATCAAGTACTTGTACAGGGTGAGTCACATGCCTTTAATAAAATCATTATAAGTACCCTAGACATTTAAATTACTCAAATGTTTCTCAACATTTGCCTGCATTTTATGCAATTATACTTTTACATGTTTCAGCTATGTTAACACGCACATGAAATTTCACCCTGCAGAAGCCAGTTACATATAATGTTCCCCTATAAATATAATAAAATATTTTCTACTTACGTTGCTAGCCATTCGAAGGAAGTCGATGCTAAAACTTGATAAAATATTCGCTCCAACAGTCTACATAATTGAATACAGTCTATTGTTAAACAGAGAATATATAGTATAATTACTTAAATAGATGTCTAGTAAAAGTGGGCTAGGAGAGTTCTGATTCAAAGGCAACTGAATCACCCTGTACATAAATTTTATAAGTTTAAAGCAAACAATTTTTCTATATTTTTTCAGAATGAAGTTAACCCTCATTTCTTGAGATCCAGGGGAATGTAGCCCCTTAAACCTCTCAAATTTTTCTTATCGCTAGTTGGATTACGAGACTATTTATACTTGAGACAAGCTTCTTTTGCATATTTCCTTATCTTAACAAAACATGAAAATATAAAAAAACGTCAAGTAATTTGATTCCCCCACAAAAAATGGTATCTTGAATTACACTTTGTAAAGCATTGATCTGCCCAAAAAGTATTTCGCGCTCAACGAAACCTACACTATTACAGAATATTATAATAACTCATTGCAGAATGTAGAGCAAAATGATTACTAATCTCACCAACTATCAAATTTGTAACAATATTAATGGATGTCAGTAGGAAATGAAAGCCAAGCTTTCATTTTAAAGAGGCCCCGATTTAATTCGTAGCTCTAACGATAAAACCACTTTAAAGGTATTTGTATAATTTATTTTTATACTTTTATAATAAATTCTTACAAAAGAATTTTAAAAAATCAAATGGCTTCTATATAGGATAATGGAAGATTATTTAATAATGTTAATTATACACGAAAATTTAGCAACACTGCCCTAAAACTGACATATCATATGGATCGTTGATTTGGAAAGTGGTATAAGTCCATTTGCAACCCGAAAATGTACATTATTTTTGTTAAATTCGCCTAAAACAAATTTATATTAGTCAAACTACACATTCATAAATCAGTAGAAACATTGCCAGACTTCATATAATTAATCTATATATTTTCATTGACTGATATGCGAACATTTAATTTTCCCAAAACAGCAGAAAATGGACTTACACCACTTTCAAAATAAACGGTCCATATATAACGTGATATTTCATGAATAATCTATATAAGTCTAAGATACATATACATGTTTGGTAGAAAGTGGGATAGCTCAGCCCAGAAAGTGCAATAACGTTTTAAAAACGT
This sequence comes from Ectemnius continuus, assembly GCA_910591665.1. Taxonomy (NCBI): domain Eukaryota; kingdom Metazoa; phylum Arthropoda; class Insecta; order Hymenoptera; family Crabronidae; genus Ectemnius; species Ectemnius continuus. Next base: position 14,267,785 of record OU342864.1, on the reverse strand, counting down.
CTTTAAAACGCTCGACAGCGATATTCGCGTCGTTTTTGGAATGAGGACTAATATCCAAAAACATCCTACGTACATTTGGTAAACGTTAGATTCTGCAAACTGGAACATTTTGAAGGGGTCCTCAATACGTTCGAAGGGATATACATATAAAAGACGTTGCAAATATATTTCTGACACGTCTGGAACACAAAAATGTGTAGCTACCGTGTTTTAAATACGTCATTAATACGTGAATACTAGGATTTTCAATAAATTTTACTATAGTGATATTCTAAAAGCAGTATTTCAAAATGTTAATTTAGTAAGATCAACATCTGTTTTTTGGGGAAACAACTAATTTGGAAATTATACATATTATTGGAGTAATATGCAATTACCAAATGACCGTACATTAAAGGCATTCTTAACGTTCCAAAGATGTAAAACGTGTGATGTGTTAAAATGTTTTGTGCGTAACATGTCTCGACGCTCTAAGAATACCACAAAAAGGCAGGTGAAAAGATGATGTATCGAAGAGGTTGTAAAAATGAAAGGATGTAGACATCTAAAACATATTTAAAACGTCCAAATCGCATTGAAAAGACATCTGTAAGAGTTTGCGTGTTATTTGGGTAAACACCAACTGAATCAGTCTGTCCAAGATTGTAGTTTTAGGTCGCTTTCAAACGCGCAGCTACGCGCCACTTCATTTCCAACTAATCCAATTAGTCGTATTGTTTTAAATGGTAACGTTCACATGGCTTCTGGAGATTGCACGAAAAGGCAGACCATAGTTAAAACCTGTGGAAATCGACTGAAATTTTCGAAAGACAGACACTCTTCAAAAAGCAAATGTGTATTTAAATATAGTTTTAGACTGAATTCATGAAATGAAGATTTACAATTATTATTTCAAAAAGTCAATCAGACATAATATTCTGCATACTAAGAAAATGCAACTATAGAAAAAATATACGCACCGTTTATTTTGAAAGTGGTGTACGTCCATGTTTGAAAAAAATGAGACATCACGTAATCTATGCTTAATTTAGGGTAAACTTTTTATTTATAACTAGTTAGTATGTAATTTCTTAAAAATGCCCATGCTGTTTCCAATTTAAAATTGGTCGATTAAAGAAATTGCGTAAGCATTGATTATGAAAGTGGTGTAAGTCCAATTTCCATAGACAGGTGGCAGAGTGAGTGGCCTAAAATTTGAAAAAATCGCCCTGCCGCCTTTATATGACGATGCCAGGCCTATTACTTACGAAAAATCTAAGGATATCGAGCAGTTATTACCGTATATACCTTCTGTGTATCACGAATATTTCAAAACACTGCCACATGAAGTGCATAAGTAAATCCTACCAATATCTTATGTTTATTTTAACAATATTATTAACGTTTAAAATTAAATATACTACCTCTATTTCATATCCTGTTATTATTTGTAAACAAAATTGGATTAATATGAAATATATTTCAAGTGGTATTTGATTTTTCAAAATGGAAATTAAACGATTTTTACAATTGACTAATTTTCGGTAGTAATATGTACAACTGTAGTAATATGTACAACTGTAATAATATGTACAACTTGTAGTAATATGTACAACTGTAGTAATATGTACAACTTGACGCAAATTCTTTAATATCTGAATTTAAATGCATACTGACGTAGGTCACTTTCAAAATAAACAGCTCAAATGTTAAACAAGTCATTTCGATCGCATTGGTAGTTTCAGTGTTAAGGACATACGAGTAAACGATCCGTCACAACAATTCTAGAACAATTCTATCCTTCGAATGTATTCTCACAAAATTTCTTTATGAATTGTAAAAATTAACGAAGCTGCAGTCTATGATCGGCAGAACCTCCGACTGAAACTAATTTCTACTTAAACCTGAGACGTGTTTTTCTGGAACCAGTATTTTCAAAATGGCGCTACTCCCTTCAACTTGTGCGATATAGTTCTTTATTTATAGAACTTTAGCTCAACTTTTCACGCATTGCATTCTTCATTGCATTCTTCAGAATGCAATTACCTATGAATGACAATGGACTTTCTTGATAGATTGCATAGTTTTTCATAAAATGAAAATAATGCCGTTTAATAAACTAAAGTTTTGCCAAACTGATTATTATGAATAAATCATTTTATTCCTTTCAAGGAGACAGAAAATTGGGGAGTGACGGCCACTGGTCTTTTAGAAAAAGTGTCATCGTCCATATCTATATCGTCATTATTATTATTTTTCTTTTATTACTTAAGGTTTATTGTGGCATTTTCGTTATTATTATACATTTTAAGGTAATCAACAAAATCCTTCAAATTCTGAATTTTCATAACCTGACTAAATAAATTAGTTGCATTTAAAATATAGTAAGTGCACGTTCTAGCGATTTCAAGTGTATATTCACCGTTAAAATAAACTTTATAAACGCGAATGCAAAGTAGGCACTTAGACTCTAAGTTTTGTTTGAGTACAAAAGGTGCCACGGTTTCCGGTTACAGTGGTTTTCCACTGAGGCAACGATATGTATGTAGTACAAAAGATAGTGTTTCGGGTAAGGACATGAAACAGAATGATCCAAAAATTTTTGTTCCAAAACTTTACGAACTTTTTCTTTATTTTCGATTTCGCACGACTTTTCATAAGAATTTCTTCATTTCTTCAGAATCTATTTTCATGGAGATATTAAAAAAAATCCTTCAACTTAAAGACCGTTTTTCCGCTTAAACATGAAGGCCACTATGGTTTGTTTGTCAATCTCAACTATAATAATATAATATTTAAAATTAATTTAAAATTAATATTACAAAATATTTAAAATCATAATTATGGTTCATCTAATATTACCGAGTTTTTAATTCCGTTTAGCTTCTAGCCTTATCCCAATAATATAACATTTTAATTAGATTAACTATTGGTTAGATAATCCGCAAGAAAGTGCTCAAACCGAATAATAATTATGGAAACTGAAAAAACATCAGCGACGGCACTCCTACTGTTTTGCAGCTTGCGGGGTTTAATGTGATAGATACATTTTAAAAATATATATATTTCGAAAACTTTATTGAAACAATTAATGTAATAATCAAGGTGGGGAAGACAGTGACGGAATTCTTCACCCGCTTTGGTTTCCTTCCGCGCTACTGTTTAAATTAGTATAAGATGTCTTTTTTCATTACGAATCTATCAACATTCCAATTAGCAGGATTAGCAACCCTAGAATATTAATCCCTTCGTAAGTTAGATTTGGAGGAAAACATTTTCCGAAGTTCGTCCGGGCCATAAAGAATCTGTTGTGCAGCAGTATGCAGAGAGCGTGACTCATCCTGTACTCAATGGACTTCTTAGCCTTAGGGTCCCGTCTAGGCATCCACCCTCCTCTTCCTCCCTGTGGGCAGCTGGGTGGTTTTCAACCTTTCCACATCTTGGATTGTGACAATTCGTCACCTGTCTCTTAAGGGCCGACCAAAACGCATACTCTTGGAAGGGATGCCTTGAGAGCGGACGTGGTTTTCTAGATTTCTCATATGAACACGTATTAACTCTCACGCATAAATAAAGATACACGCAGATACTCATACACACAAGACCAAAGCGTACATAGATTGTATATTGGGTATACACATCGCCGCATTCACACACTGCTTTGCTGATTCTGAATAAATCATCCGTCTAGTGAAACACCCCTTTCACTCATCTATTGTTCTGGGACACATCCAAGTAGCTCGAACCTGAGAGGCACACCAAGTGTCTATATCTATATCTTCAGGAGAAATCGGGGTATGCAACTTACAACTGTGTATCTCAACCCCGAACAGCTACTACTTGTCCGCCGCACCGCTACGCAAATTCGCCATAGTAACTGGCAAATAGTAACGAAGAGCCCACAAGGGAACGCCTGTAACTATGTGATCCCAGTAGGAACTCTTGGAAAGCCCTGGCGTAGTAGCGTCGTACAGACGAGTCATTAGGCTGAACAGAACTAAGCACGCAAAATTTCATCTCCAATCTAGACACTCTAAAGCTAACGCATGCAACATGCCGCATTATTCTTATGGGAATCTAGTATCTTTCGGGGTTTAGAAAAACCACTCTATTGGTTTCCCGTTCCTCCCTATAATGTTCCAAACATGGGTCATTAAAAATGTTGACTTTACCGAACTCAACCAATTAATAAGTTTTTGCAGCACGTATGAGCGCAAATGAATGACAAGACATCAACACTTACGAAATTTTATAATGTACGGATTCTTACTAATCACAAATCGAACAAATTCCACTGCGCAGAGAACCTGAAAGTGCTCTAGGAAGCAATTCATGAACGCGCTATATGCACCTGTGAAATTCAAAAATTGGTGAGCTCATGTTAAGCAATAATTCCTTAGAAAAGATCTTCAAGAATTCTATGTCTTTGCTATCCCGTTGCGAAGGGTATGATGAAAGTATTACATAAAGATATATAAATACAAATATAGTCTTTTAATTGGCATATTCACACTTTTTTACAAATTCTGCAATGTCCCGACACAGACCAACGAATTATTTCTTGCAGAGTAACACAATGAAAGTATACTTGAGCAATATGTAGAATACACGTACGGAAGCTCCTCTTCTGAGACAGCATTGGGTGAATTGCTAGAAAGAGAAGAAGAATATATAAATAATCCAGTTCAATTCACTAGCAATATAATTCGCTAATAGTAAAGCATTCTCCACGATCTATACTAAGTTAAGTCTACTTCTTGTTTCTTGGTAGATGAAGAAACTGTTATTATTTTAACAATTCCCTCATATTTCAAATTACATTTGAGTGCTAACATTATAAAGCTAATAATTTATCGTTTTTTTTCTAATTGAACATTTAAGACAATAAATTTGAACTAAGAAATTGTTAGTTCGACAGCCAATTCACTTTTAATCACAATTTTAAACATAACATTTCTAGAAACCGCAGTTATTTCGCAGGCCGGGAAATATGAAATTTTCTAAAGGAAATAGTTTCTTGTATAAAGAGCGAACGTTCTTGAGTTGCTCCCTACCTGTTGTCAGTCTTAATGTAGTTACGAACGGACCAAAGTCTAATGGTGCCATCAAGACTCCCGCTTGCAATATATTGGCCGTTTGCACTCCAATCCAAATTCATTATAGTATCTTGATGACCTTTGAGCTCAGTTAATAATCCATTAGTTGCTAGATCCCAAATAAATATAGATTTATCATCACCTGGAAATAAGAAAACTTTATTTTAATATTTGTGCACAACTAACCACAACTTGGACGTTCTTAGGGTTCAAATAACTTAATATTAAAGATGCACATAATAAACAACGATGTTTAAATGAATGATGTGATTACTCATATATCGAACTGTAGTCGACCCTTTCTTGCCTAATCCGTTCGATCTCGCTTCCAAGGTATAACTGAGGACTACGCACAGACAATTCGAACCATGTAAGTAAGTATGTAAATATTTGGGCCTTGAAGAGGAGGACTATTATCACTAATTCTATTACTCTTATCGCAGGCCAATTCCCGCCGCATCACCGAAGGTTAGCCTAGCGGCCCCGGTTCGACCATACGACCTCCCCGTGTACGCGGGACCTTAAAAACTCGCGAAGTTTTTACCTTCCCTAACGAAGGCAATCTCGGCCTCGGGTTGATGCATGCATCTTCCTGAGCACGATGGCTTATAGACCACGGCACGTTTTCACGTTACCGCGCATAAGGGCCTATCAGCCAACAGGAACAGGAAATTCAAAAACAAGACGCTTTCACTTTCCGCACGCATCCTTTACAATTTGTGATAATTACATACACATAATAAATACAACGACGTTCGCAATAACACAATGTCTTCGAGCACCGACATAACAGACTCTTTCATCGCATATAACGCAAATTTACATCGCCGCAAAATCCTTCAATTGTCCAAAAATATCCTTCAAATATCATGTTGTTTTGCGTTCGTTATAAAAGACTTTGTTATTCAAATTGAAGCTTTTTGGCTACAACAGAGTATAATACAAAACGCCAATTTCAAGCGGCATAATTCTACTGTAAAAAATACATTGAGCGAAATTTATGAAGCCTAAAGGCGTCTATAGAAACGAAAGTCATTGTTGTTTATTCTTCCGTGGTCTTTACCGCAAGTTCATCCCTACCATGCTTTCAAACTGCCAAAAGACGCGCAGCACTGAGTAAGGGTTTGGGTTTTGGGTATTTATTCTTAAAAATGTGGTCTCTTTTTCGACTAAACTCGATTCAGAGTAGATTGCAATTGCATTTGGAGATCGGTTTCTATCGAATACCAACGAAAACCTACATATCACGCTCGGTTCAACTTAGCTACAGGATAAGAGCATCTTAACTAATCCTCGATGGTTACAATTTTACAGCTACAACAAATTTTAAAGATCGGGGACTACTGTGTGTATAAGCCTGTTAGATACATGTTTCACACATAAAATTCTAAGGTAAGTGCTGTGCTGTTCTACGCAGTGTTCTTGCTCCGAAAACGCATCGTTTTAACCGCTCTGCAGTCAGATCCTTTCTTTATAATTTACAGCTCTGGATGAAAGGTATCGAAACCTCTTAATTCCTGAATCGAAGCGTCGAAGCATGTACGCGTTCCAACAGAACGCATAGTACTGATAGATTGTAAATTAATTATCATTTCGCTTACACGTCCCTCAAACAGTTGTTTAAAAAGGTAGGAGTTTTCCTCCTCTTCCTATGATTTTTCAAACGACTATAATTACCAAACTAAATTTTGCAAAATGTTGTATACAATGTCGGCTCAGTTTGCTATAAAGAATCGATAATTAAAATCTGCCATACATGTACAGCATCCGACAAAATAGTTGTCACAATCTGCAAAACAGCTGCCAGAGAGAAAATGAGGTTTTGAAACATATACACATGGAATGGATGATTTTTTTAGAGGGCTACGAAAGGAATCCCCTTCCCTAAAAGGAGGCATTTTAAAAGTCATGCATACCGAATGTACATACTACCAAATTGCAGTCTCTGTTCAACGGCTACTTTGTTGATTGTGACAACTATTTTGTCGGAAGCTGTACATCATATTAACTGCAATTCTGTGTATTCGAAGTGTATTTGAGTTTCATCTAAATTGTTATGAAAATTGAGTACAAATTATTAAGTGTATCCAGACTAAGACAGACAATTATGTCTGGTTATTTCTTGCTATTAGAAAATAGGTGTCCTACTATATATAAAGTAATTATGCCGCCTACTAAAACTTATTTTGACCTTATTCTCGATTTAGCGATAAGGACTTCTATTAAACTTTTGGATCGCCTATACGCTCGCCTATACTCTCATATCTGGCAAAATACCATCGCTCCAAATAGTGGATTTCAGTGATTGAAACATTTCCATCACGGGAAAGGGTATAATTGCATTTAAGATATGAACATGCAAGAAAAAGTATATTCTGCTTACCGGCAGCCGCAAGATTCCTCCCATCGGGACTGAAAGCTAAACTATAGATAGTCGACTGCGGCCCGATAAACACTCTCACGAGATTCCCATCATCCTTATCCCACAAACGAATGGTTTTGTCCGCAGAACCTGTTGCTAAATACCGCACGTTTGGATGAAACTTTACACTCTGTAAAGAAATAATAATATTATGACACATGCGAATTATAGATTATAAAATGTGTTAGATTTTCTGGGTTATAAATGAAATACATACATTTACATCTAGAAAGTGACCTGCAAATATCCGTAGCGGAAAGGTCCTATCCAAGGACCATAATTTGGCAGTTCGGTCGTGGGAACCTGTTGCTACATACAAATTAAAAGTGCTTACATCCATACACCAAACGGGATAACTGTGGCCACTGTAATGGAATTCTATAATTCTATATATAGAAATCAATAAGCATGTATTTCTAGAAATGTCTGTACAGCGTACCTATACACAGCAGCACAGGTGTAGTCTGTTAGGTTCCACGCTCTCATTTCTCTATCACTCGAGACAGAAAGGAGCACTTCCGATTCTGGAATAAATCTCAAATCGTGTACGATGTCCGTGTGCCCTCTCAGTATAACAGCCCCAGCTCCTCTTCTTTATGACAACAAGAACAAGAGAAACATCGAGATTTTGATTTATCAGCCTGTTCAATTAAATCAAATTTATTCGTAACAACGTAAAATAACAAATAGACCGTATAAGTACAATGCACATTTTCCATTCCTCCAATTCTATCAATTGTGCATATTGAAATTTGTTAATATACGAAATTGAAGAAATTAGTGATTGATGCATTACAATTATATACTGACGTCGGAAGAATACGGTCGAGACATATGTTATAAGCCTTCCAAAATGCTCGTTATGAAAAACTACATTTTTATGGAATTATTATGAAAATACTACATTTTATTTGTAGATAGATAGTCTTCTTATCGGTTAACTAATCCGTTATAACTATCGCAAATGATTGCTTTGCTGTTAAAGAAGGGTTGCAGAGTGGCGTTAAAAATCTAGAATCGAGAGCCAAAACCGTTTTAAAGATACGGGTTGAAAATCTCAAAATCAATCTTACATCGTATCTGTAGTTTCGCCGGAGTTATAATCGGGTGACGTGGGGGGTTCGCTCGGAGGTGGCGGGCTTTCGTCTTGTTGTTTGAGAAGTACTGTATCACTTATACCCCATAATCTGATTTCTGATGTTCCAAAACCCACAGCCAACTTATCCAGCCTGGGCGGTAACGCGCCACTACTCGCACTATTTCAATAAAGAAAAAAATAAACACTTTTAGGAGAAAGATGTATTTTAAAATAAATTTTAATAATTAAAACGACACCCTTTATCCAGCGCTCAACGAACATGTGATTATTTTAGTTCAACTCAAAGGCATAATAATATTGTATGGGTGAATATTTTTTACAACAAAATCTTTCGGCCAAAAATGACCCAGTGTACGCAGAACTCTATACATTTTATTCCTTTCCATTTGAACTAAGAGTATTAGGTATATTTTATAGCTTGTAAACCGCAAACATATCATACACATGACAGATTTCTGACTCAAAACTTTGTCAACATACTTAGTTTACTTACTTTTCTTCAGCATTGTTTACAGCAAAAATTCTAAGTGGCTGGTGAATATTATTTCGTACGAGTCTTATAGATTCCTGTAGTTCCCTCATTTCTCTGTCAATACCAATCCCAGACGGCTGTTCAACATGACCATTAATTCCTACCTCTGGTCGTAAGCCCATCTCCTCGTAGCTTTCCAAATCAACGTCCATGCAATCCATCTTCTTAATAATACTCACATGAGTATTTATGATCTAAATCAAACATTGTATCATCTAAACTTGGCTCAAGTGGATGCTTCTTACTCCGAGCATGTAATTAGGAAAATACTATAGGGAAATTGTAAAATATTCACCTGCATCAAGATTATGTGGCCGTGTTTCGAAAGGAAACGTTGAAGACAAATGTGTGCGCTATCGGACATATCCACCTTGTACTTTCTTGTTCTGAATGCATTTACTAGCGGTCGCAATTCGATATCTTGCACAGTAAAAATACTTGAGAGCTCTTCGAGGAAGTCCTTTTCTGTTTCAGAACTAAATTCATTTTGGTGGCTCTTCAAAAATTGCACAGCGGCTTGCCGATTACTTGTGTACAAGATCTCCAGGTATAGGTGACAAAATACAGGGTAGAGTAGAGCTTTTAATTCTGCTTTAAGCGTCCCTTTTAAAGCAAGATTCACCCACATCTTTAACCTGGAAGAATTCGCACAGTTTATTGAAATCACTGCTCGCAAATACTCTGATAGCAGCAGAAGAAATCGGCTAAGTACAGCTAACATAAGGATCGAATTAGTAATATGAATTATCGACTACGATATTTTATTTTATGGAACCTCACGTCACAAAACAAAATTGGTAGAAAATAATCTGTTTATATTATTAATCACTGTATTGGCAATCCTACTAATAAATATAAATAAGAAAAATGTGATGCATTTTAAAAATTGCTGATTGTGTTTGACTTAACATCAAACGCGTCACAAACTTCTTGAATAACTTGTTGCTTGTACAGTTACCAGGGTACCATAAATATCCCTACTGATGAAGAAGAAAATAAGACTCAACTGGTAACAAATTAACTGATTGGTACAACATATATGAGTTAGTCTACATGGACAGAAAGTATTATATTCAGTCACGGGTGAGTATTCTCATTTCATCTGCATGTTGCAAAAATGTGCAAACAGTCTTTGTTATTTAACAAATAGATAAAAAGGGATCTCTTTCTGGCTACGGTAATCGATAGATTCCCTCTATATTATCAAACATACTTAAGACACCTTTCAACATAAAGTTTACAATATCCAAGAATTCCCCTTTAATAGTACAAAATTGTAAGCTATGAACTACTCTGTAAAATACATAATATGCTTACTGCTTTTCACTATCATGGTTAACATACAGTAGCTCATAAATTTGTTCACATTACCAGCCCAGCAATTTCTATGGAATTTGTACTGTTCAAAAGCAAAAGATTCTGAGACTAAACTGCTGCGTCTATTATAACACTATGACATCAGTAAGCATGGAATTAGGAATAAAGAAAATGATATATTGTAGTATTGGAAATAGTATTGGGCGGTATTTGTCCTGGGCTGCCAAGCAGTAAAACGCATGCTAGTTAGTATAACATGACATATAACAAATGCAGATATAAATATAGAAGTATCGATTAGCTGTCTTACTCTAAACTTTATTTTAAAACTAGCTATTCTAACTAACTTTTCATCCAAGCAAAATTTTCTGAATACATTAATAATAATTATTTGAAAGACTAATAGGTTGTTCCAGCTGTATTTGTTGGAAATTCTTTCTCACAATACATAGCTCAACCTCTCATTCCTTCTAAAATTATGCAATTACTCTTGAAATTTTCTGTATAACTAATAAATATTGCAATATTTTATAACTTGTAGTTTACTTGGTGGATTAATTTATAGAAGAGAGAAAATCATATTAAAATCTATTCAGCCATTTTGCAGTTCATTGCAAGCATAAAGATGGACAAACAAAGATTGTTCTTTACGTTATTAGGAATATTTACAAGCCCATACTTTTTGCACCTAAGTAATGGTAAAATCAAAGTATAGCATAATTGTTATTTAGTTAGAATAGTGTAGCGTAACTTATCAATATGAATATTACAAAACTAAAGAGTTTATATACATGTCGAAGGTAATCTCGGAAATTACGCTATTGATTTGGATAATTTTGTCATTTTTGGAAAGTAAATTTCCTTCAAATGAATATACACTATACTTTGTTGCACTTACTACCCAAGGAAATGAGCAAGAGGCATAAAGGCGCCACAAATCAGGTTAAAACAGCTTCTAGAAGCACTCAATGGATTTGAACTGTTTACAGGTATTACTCTCCGCTGCAAAATTATCAGTCAGAGCAATTATAGTCCATAACATATTATAATATTTATAACTTGTTGGGATGCTTCAAAAGTTACATTAAAATATTAGAAGGAATGAGTGAATTATACATTGTATAAAGATTCTTGGAACAATGTATTATCATAGTAGGAACTGAAAAACAAATATAATGTAAGTGGAGTGCACGAAGAATACAAGTGTGAGAGAATCATAAGAAGACATAAATGAATGCAATACATAAAAGAACTAGAATTAGGAAAAGGTTGTGTATAAAGTTTGTACAAAAGGATGAAAAGTGTTTAAATACATGTGATTGGTAGAAAGTGTCCACTGGAAGGTAGTCAGAATTCAAAAAGCATCAGAGAACACACAACAGAGTCAGTGACAGAGTAAAAATGAATACGACTGAGTTTATACCATCCTGTGAAAGTAAGCTTGAACGACCAAAATCAAATGGCACACTAATATACGTTAAATAAAGTTGTTGCTGATGTGCACCCAAATTGTTAGTTACTAGTATAGGAACATAGACTATAATAGAATAAGAGAATGGTGAGGAGAGTTTGTAGTGGTGTTACCTCTGGTAGGCTTGATCGGCGGCCGTGACATCAAGATTAATAGCACTGAAGACGATAGAATTGTCATGGGAAACGCCGGACGCAGCCGTCGAGGATAATGTCATCTCGTCAGTTGTACGAGATTGTGCCCGCTCGCTTTTGTAAAGGAGATCGCAGACCTAGAATTGGACGGTGGCAGCGAATGAGGTTATGGGGGACTAATGCCGCCAAAAGATCAGCAACTATCTATGTAAGTTCGCCGAAATCTATAACTGAAATAGAATGCGAATTACCTGGTAATGACGCCGCTTCAAATACGACTCAACAGTCGCGTCAATTAATTCACTTTTTAACCTATTCATACTTTATACGGTATTTAATTGGATAGAGAGTTTGCCCGATTGATAGCCCTATGCATTGTTGGCGTCAGTCAGAGTTGTAACATTTTCTGACAGTGTCATCAAACAGTAATGGACAACGGTAGAAAAAGTTGTTGAACAACTCCATGTGTTTACTGCTTCACTGAATAACGTGAAATAAACACGCGATGGGCGCACGCTCGATAATCGATACTGTCAGCGCCCGCTCTCATTCACACTGATTCACACACCCTCGCACCTCGCATCCACAGCACATTGGCAACACGTATACGGAAAGCGGAAGCGCGTATGTGTGGTCCTGAACTTGGCCCGGGAAAAGTCAGATCAATTCAAATTCATGTCTTTCGTGTCTTTTGAGTAAGTTCGGCGCGAACCCCCATCAGGCTTTTTTACTTATGTTTGGTGATTTTAAAGAAATTATCAGTAATATATATTCTATTAGTATATTTTTGCAATAGATTATTTTGCGTACAAACATGCAAAGAAGAGCATTTTTTCCAAAAATGTGTGGACGCTGTATTGCTTGCCAACAGGGTCCTTATTTGGAGAAGCTTCGCTTTGGTACTAATGAAGACAAGATAGACTTGTCTCTTTCTCAAATTCAATACTTCCGAACCTTCCTTCCTTTCAACAACAATTCTTTCTGCTCGGTGCGTAAAGGAGAGCCGAGAGTTTGCGTTTCATTGATCGCCGGCCATTGGTTGACGCAAACCAGAAAGTATGCAACGTATGCAGATCAATGCAGATAGAATGTGGGGGAATTCTCTCCACCAATAAGAGCTCCGAGGGCTCCGAGGTAGACATCAGCGGCATCAGGTTTCAGGAAACCCGACCCGCCAACTTGGAACTTCAAGGCCCATGGAAAATCAATCAGATATTAATTCAACCCACAAATACTAATGGAGCAACATTCAAATAAAAGAGTCTTATTTCAATCTGCGCGCTTATATATTATTCTTATTATCCCTAATTCTGCAAGTAGAGTGTTTTAGCAGAAACCTAGCGAACCTATAAATGCAATTTTAGTAGTCACAGATGCGACTGACTGCACGCGCCATCGCAAGAATCTCAACACTATCGCCAACTAGTGCTCGATTGCAGAATCAATGCTACATAAAGAAAAGCCTGAGAGCAAACAAGTTTCCACACTGTATTATAGGTGGTGTGCTACGGTGGAAGCCATGTATGAAAGTTATCAAGCTAAATACGGACAGTGAACTCGGGCATAACAACCGCAGGACGCGCAGATTTTGTTTACATATACGAGTGAAATATTTCGTAACGTGACATAGCTATAGCTCTCGAGTGCAGTGAGTAAAGTTTTAATAATGCCAGAACCGCCTTGTTCGGGTACGGACAAGTAACTGAATAGAAGTGTGACAATAATTACAGTGGCCATTCGTGTTTGAACTTGAGTAGTCGCAATGTCAGTGAATAGACTTGCGCTCGGCCTTCGGCTAAAGGAGCCAATATTGCTATTATGCTCGACGCGGTCTCTACAATCTCGCCAAAAGAGAGAGATGCTTCGATATCAGTCAGTTAGAAATTACTACAGCAATTTTGGTCATAGCCAAAAGACATATAAACCTAAGTATCCATTGTTGTTCACTATAATGTGTGGCGCGGTCCTCACAGCATTCGTAGACGTCGAAGCGTAAGTATTGCATTTTTATTATTTCCATTTCTATCTTACGCGTTAATTAGTAAATCGATTACTTAGGAGATTTACATATTTTTGAATTTCGGAATTTATTTCAGACTTGTAGAAAACTTTTACAGGAACTTCAATAAAGAACGGGTTATTTTTGCAATTGCCAGCAATAAAACGTACCGATATTCTATTGCTGCTATTCTAAATGTTTTGTCAACTGTTAAAGTTAGTGTGAAATAGATTGCTTTTTCTTCATGCCGTGAATACAAACTTTAGCATTAGTAAAAAGTGATAGTGCCACTTTGCATTGTGCAAAAAGTATCTAATCGGATATCTCTTCACAATATTAATGCATTCTCGCTATTATAAATATACATATTTATACCCTTTACATTACCTTTATGCCGTTTTACAAAAGGGCTAGTGAAACAAACTGAACGTAAATACAATAGTAAGTATTTGTGATAATCTACATGAAATCGTTAAATATTGACTTTACCTCCTTCTGCTAGAAAAGCAAGATTTTACCATTCTTGCTTTAAATAGGTCTGCCATGTAATATTTCACGATAATTAGGTGGCGGAAAGCATTAATATGCGATGTTTCTGACAAATAATTGTGTTTATAGTTGCTTGTATTAACCTCAATCCAGATCCCAGACCCAACCCACTGTAGATGGGTAGGCTCGATTTGCTCTCAACAAACTGAGAACATCCTATAAAGTGATAGAGCTCAATGTTTTCATGTTTGGGCTTAAGAGAATCCCAGACCCAACCCACTGTAAATGAGTAGGCTTTAACAAAAATTTGGTCCCTTAATATTTGTGTCGCTCACTATCATTGCACAATGACATCCGGATTGAGTTTAATATGAGCAACTTTAAGCACAATTATTTCACAGAAACATCGCATATTAATCCTTCCTGGCACCTAATTATCGTGAAATATTACATGGCAGACCTATTTAAAGCGAAATTAACACTGTGTTGCCTTTCCCTGCAGACGGAGCTAAAGTCGATAGTTACTATGAAATCTACCATAGATGCTACGTTGTGGTTAATATGGTAGAAAATCTGTGACTCAAATGTATTAAATTTATATGAAGACATCGACTGTCGTGTCAATTGTACACAACTGCGTGCATCACTGGAATGATTCTTTTATTAACCCTTTTATTACCAAATGTGATTATAGTTATCATCATTGAATTCATCATCCAACTGTTTTATATTGTGGTAGCATATTGGCAGCCAATTGCACCAGACTAAAACACTGAAATTATTATGAATTGTAAACACAGCAAAAGTGAAATAAAACATACTTATACTATGGTCTCCGTGATGAACTTGATTCTGATATACAAGCCAGAAATTATTCATTGTGAGACTCAGTAGAATACCTCGCAATTTCATTCAAGGCATTTGCTCTGATAATATTGTCAAAAACAATGTTTAAAGAAATGATATTGTAAGAAAATTAGTTTCCCATATCTTTTTTACCTCGCAATGAAGCGTGCACACGCCAAGTTTTTTTAATGTTACAAGTGCCAGTTAAATCCAAAAAGTATTGTTCAATAAAAACTTAGCTTTATTGTATGTTAATTATGTCTGAATTATGACTTGGCTTTTGATTTTAATGATATACATTTCTATTTTTGATCAATTTTAAATGATAAAAGCATTTTGGGTAGATTGCAGAATACTTGGTGATTTTTTGTACATTTTAATGTTTTTGGAGGGATACTATAATGAGCAAAGAAAGTCCTTGCACATCGGGCTATTGTTGAATACATTTCTCCAAAGAGAAAAGTTTTCCTAACAAAGAAAACATTCCAGAAAAATCGGACATGCAAATCGTTTCTTACTTCATTGTGTATTGCACAGACTATCTATGAGTAACGAGTTAAGGAGATTGGTGCCACAAATGAAAGTAATCAAATCAGATTCAAATTTACACAGAATAGTTGTCAATAATCACTGCAGCTCTCTTCAAAATGTCAATTTGTTTGTCGGTACAGTTTTCAAGTAATCATTGTCCAAAAATCACTTCTTATGCATTAGCTTTTATGACAACAAGAGCAAATATTACTGTTTATAGCTTAAAAATATGTGACACAATAATGACACATGAATAAACAACAGGTCAAGTCTCAAAAGCTTTGCCTCTCTGGACCAAGAGAACTTGAGCAGAGAGTGAAAGGGAAATGGTTTCATTTGTGAAAATAACGTAATGGAGAGTATAGAAATGAAAGTAACTTATAAAAGGAGGTGGGACATAACATCAGCTTTAATGTAACTCAAATTTTTCTACATAAAAATTGGTTTTATTGTAGTTTGAAAAGGCCTCGGAATTCTGTGTCAGCGCTAACATATTCCCCTCTTACCTCTACACCACATCACCGCACAAACCTCCTTAAATGCATCCATGCAAGCGACCATAGCCTATTTTATGAATTGTTTGTTGTTATTTTTAAATGCATATGCCAAGAATTATATTTAAGGCTAGTATTATTGTGGTACAATTCAGCCTGATTTTAAGTGTCTTAGGAGTGTCTTAGGAGTGTATTTTACATAGACTCTGCAGGAAAAAGATGAATTTAACATAATATTTTGTTACTTTCTACTTGTTATATTAACACGTTCCGTGCTGAATCGTTTTTGCACTTTTTATTCAAACTATTTGAGCTTTTGGCTAAAGATCTAAAGATTGATGTATTGTCAGACAACATTCATATCATCAATCGATAAGTAGTTACATTCTATCTAGTGTTTATCACACCGTGTAATATCCACGATGGTGGAAAAATAATCTTCAGTCTTAAATCTTAATATAGAAAAATCAAAATTTGCATGTGTGTTTCGCAAAGAATTCTATATTGTTCAACGGCTTCACACCAAAATCGACATCAGTATTTCTTGATGCCTTTAGAAGTTTAGAACAAATATTATGAGGGTCCCCTTCTAAAGCATTCTAAAATGCTCTTATACCATTCCACGAATTGAAGCGTAAAACCGGCCCTAGAGGCACAAAGCCGCGTAGAACAGCTGTACTGCTATAGTCTAGCTGCTGGGAGAATGCTGCCAAGATTTTCCTCTCCCAAGCGCAATCACTACCATTTCCCTTGAGAGTTGGGACAGTTGAGTACGTTGCTGGCCCAACACTACGAAGCGCGTGAGGGGAAGTCAGGCTACAAACTCCTGAAGTGTAAGTGGAAAGGGTAAAATCGCGGTCGGGTAGCCGCGTGGCTGCCCTCCCTCACCGGTGACCGGCGGCATTCTCTCAGCGACCAGACTTATAGTTGTGCTATAAGTGGTAGAAACCCATCAATCATTGGACGTCACTCACATTCATTTAAATGTTAAGGATCCCCCAATAGAGTGGATAAGATCTACCAACTGTTACTTTCTTAAAAGTCAATATATATAATGTATATAACTGTAAATAAATGTGATTTGTGGTGTTTAGACTGCTGAAACTTCTGACACCATCAGCAAAAGCAGCTGAAAAATCAAGGAATGATATTAATGCAGTTGATGCGGCTGCTGAAGATGTACGAAATGCGGAAGAAGAAGGGACTGGTGCTCAAAAAAAGAAGAAAAAGAAGGAGAAAACGAGTTTCAGCGATCGAAAGGTTCGCCATTTTTAATTAAACGGTTTCAATTCGATTCGATGATTAGTGTAAATACTTTAGTCGTTTACATTTGTTGTTGTTTATAGTTGTTTATATTTGATAGTACAATATGTATTGGTTTATGCTCTATATCATTAAATGGAATTAGAATAACATCAGACTTTTCTTCCCAAACGTGAAACGAAGTTATTAAGAATTCTCCTTCCCTAAAATAATGATATTCACTTAAATTCATCTTCATATAATTTTCAAATTTGTTTTAAACATAAAGGGTATCATAAATGGTGATTCTTAGAATACTGACTGATTTCTGATTTGATCTATTCAATCGAATAATTTCAACGACGATGACTTAGGTTTCCCAACTGAAAAAGTCTGTCCTCACTTTTCCTGATAAGTCTGAATGGTGAGATGTTAACATTGATCCTGTAATCATATGAGGTAGGATCAGCGCATGCGCAATATTGCCGATTTTTAAAAGGAGCAGGATTCTGTTTGCCACGTTATTTAACATATGTGCCCATAATTATGAAAGTGGTCTAAGTCATATATTTCTTGTTTCGAGATATTTAATGAATTGCATTTGAATAAATTAAAAAATATTTTTACATTATACGACATTTTAATTTATAATTTTATTAATCTTGATTAATGGAAATTTATTATGAATATGAAATTTTGTGTGAATTTCATACGAAAATATTGTTTTTAAAGTTTGAACTGACTTAGGCCATTTTCAAAATTAACTGAATGTCCTATAAATGACTTAAAGCGATAAAGAATTATGAGTTTTATTTGAAATAATGACTTTAATGAAATAATTCATGGACATTTATTAATTATTTTTAAAAAGTAATCCATTTTTATCATTTCGAGTTTTTCGAACCCCTGTGGGGAGTCGACGTTAATCAAATACGAATTTACGAATTTACGAATTTACGAAATCATTTCGAGTTTTTAAGATTCTTAAAATGTTGCTGAAAAACTGGAGGGATGTATGCTAGTAAACACATAATATCTTTATGTTTTTCTTCCGTTACTGGTCTAGTGGTGGTGTATAATCGAAGTAATTTCATATTTCCGTGTATTTTCAAGTTATGTTTATATAATTTTTGTAAATTTTTTACTTAAACCACTTTCATAATTAACACTAAATGAATTCCATATAATGTTGAAATTACAACCACTATCTAATGATTCATTTTTAACGATATCGTACAAATTACATTGAATAAATTTAGTTTGAAATAATGTGGTGTGAAATATCTGATAAACATATTTTTTGAAAATTTTCACTTAGACCACTTTCATAATTATGGGCACATGTAGGAAAGTAATGTGTCTGGGATGCGTTTGACGTATCCCGTATGCGAATAATTTTGTTAAACCTCCAACAAACCCGAGATCATAGATCTGCCGTGAACACCAGTCATCACTCGACTCATCTGATCTTCATTCGGTGGCCCGATTTTACTGAAATTTATGGCTGTTGCCAGACACCCCAATAATATTTTCTCCTTTTAGGATTAAAGATGACTTGCAACGTAATTCGACGTATTAAATTTGTTTAGTGTAACAATGCTAACTTTGATGATAATGGTTCGGCCCTTTTTTTATATGGATCTTGTTGCTGGAACTGGTGAATACTTAATTAAGTACTATATATTTGCCACGTGTAGATAATTCTCTGAATTCTATTTTAATAAATTGTAGTAGTTTCAGCGGCTTCTTTCCATCTTCAAGATGTTTACTATTCTCCGTGTTCAAGCGGCTAAAAGTCAAACTTAAAAGGTCGCAATTTAGCATAAATTTTGCTATTTCCGCGAACTGTTGATCAAAAATTGTATGTGCACCTCAGGTTTTTTGTGCATATAAGTTCCGAAATATCTATGCTCGAAGCATAAAACGATCATCTGCCGAAATTAAAAAATGTTAGCATCACGAATCGGTCGTTTTCATATTTCGGATTCGGCGGATGGAAGCCGATGCGCATGGATTCAGCGTAGAGAAGACTTAGGGACATGTCAACACTTACAAGGGAACTTCGCATTGAAGTTGCCAAGGAATTTCAATTTTTTGTACGTATGAATGCAGCGGAGGTTGAATTTATAATACAACATTCAAATTAGCTGTGCCTGTCTGTGAATGACATTTAATGAGTAAAGTTATTGAATGTAAAGATATTGAAGGTACGTGTTCATTTTCGTGGGTACTTTTCATTTTAATTTGTAGGTGATTCGTACACAAGTCTTCAATATTTATTTCCTATATGTACCTAAATGCACAGTGGAAGAATAGTAAAAGAAGTAATTCGGGCTATTTACACTACTTTAAAGGGCAAATATGTGAAAGGTAAAACATTTTTATTAAGATTTGTTGAAGGTATGCTCGAATACATTCATTTTTTCATTAAAAAGTTGCAAGTCAATTTACATTTATGTGTGTATATGTATTGATGAAATCATAAATTGAATGGAGTGATTGATTCCTTCGTGACTCCAAGAGAAAAACAGGAGATGGTATTGGTGTGAGTAGAAATGATGTTGCATTTGAAGAAATGCCGTAAAGATCGTCATCCGCAACACGAAACATTATTTTGCGTATTCCGCTTTTTGTTCTAATTTAGATTTTACATATTATATATTTTTTGTGGTATATTCATTTATATTGTTTATAAGACGTAATAACTTCTTTGGTTGAAAGTTTTGTTTCATATAATATGTTATTTATAATGGTTATTACTAAGATATTATCACACTGTTTTACTTCACCTGTACATGTACTTTAGTTTTCCATTTTATAACTTTTTTCCCCATCAGCTATGCTTACTTTCTCTGTTTTTAATTTTGTCTTCCTCTTTTGTTTGCAGATGATAATATATGAGAATAGACTAAGGGCATTTTCTACACCAGATAAAATATTTCGATATTTTGCAACAGTCAAACTGGCGTCTTTAGGAGCAACTGAGGTTTACATGACTCCAGATGATTTTTTGCGAGCCATAACACCAGGAGTCAAACAACCTGACGGTAACGGTTATTTGCAAAGCTTATATTTTTCTTTTTTTTTTAAACATTTCGTTGAAATTATGATTTGAATTGTGCTTTCGTGAGGGTACAAATGTGTAAATGTAATAGAAAGTAGTATGAAAACAATGACATCCCTGAGACTGCTTTTACATATTTCGTTCAACTTTGACACTCATCGGATAATAACGAATGATTATGAAACATCAGGGCTTTTTAACTGTCCGAATTTTTTAATCTCCTTCCTAAGTTATCCAGGTGACTGATTGAACTAATCTGTTAGTGCTATTATATGATACTTAAAGCACATCATTTTTTTATTACTGATTGCTATCTAGTGATGGAATCAATAGATTTCAGTAAACTTGCACTGTATTGAAATTCTCTAACTAAACCTGTAAATGACAAATGAATATTAGATGACTCACAATATCTACGAAAGTTATTAACCAACAATTCTGCATATCAATCCGATGCAAGAATGGTGTTTTTTAAAATTCAATTTAGTTTATGAGTATCAGCCACTTGCAACATCGGAAGGAGAGAACAAAGTAATACGGTGGTTGTAAAAAACGTAGCTTCTTATAGTGGTAATTACAGTAACGTAGTTTCCAAACATATGTATAGTTACTAAAACGAAATATAAAGTTTCCGCCTTACGATAAGAGCGGATTACCTTGATAGTCTTAAAGTACACTGTTATATACGAGAGTTCTCGAATCTAACGGGAACAAATACTATATTACATAACTAAATAACAAAATAGAACAATTCAGCGATGCACAGTATAGTAATAAATAGATAAATTGAGATATGGTTACAAACAAATAGATAAAACACGCTAAATATGATAAGTAACTAGTCCAACACAGTAAGTAGATCATAAACTTGGTGGCGTGGTCTTCGCAGGCCAAAATGTCGCAATGCGGTTGAGAATGCAAAGCCACAAGGATGTAGACACAACTCGAACCCTTGTTTATGTGAAATAGGAGACATAATGAGTCATAAAAAGACTGAAGATAGAGGATATCAATGTTTTACGACTTGTTCGTGAAAATTCCAATCAATTACACGGCGATATTTATAGTGTGATATTTAATAGTTTACTATAAATAATCTGTACATAATATACTCGAAGATATTCCCTCGCAACGTTGACCCCCTGGTTTACCCCATAAATGAATATCTGCAGCCACACGAATCCGTGTCGAAAAGTCTCTTGGGAACTGCATTTTGTGTAGGTTTCGCCAAAGTCAATGTGCAAGGGTTAAGAATCTTCCTCTATTAACACTTTCGGCGCCGAAGTTGCAAATGTTTAACTCTTGCGCCACACCTTGTTAAAAATGTCTATTAACGTTAATTTTGTCGAAATAAATATGTCTGTAAATAGATGTTCGAGTGTCACCCAAATATGGGTGACATGGCGCCGAACGTGTTAATATAGAATATAATACATATTGTGTAGTCGGAGAATTAATGAGATATGATCCCCACTTCGTTGATGCCAGGTAAATGCAACCAGTAGTAATAAGAATACAAATGATAGGGAAGTAATTTGTGAAATGATCTTTGCCCTTGACAGTTGGACACTGGCACTAACCATTTTCCCATTGAAAAAGCAACGGATTTACAACTTAATAAACTTTGAAAGGTACCCCGAAATGTATGCCATCTTTAACCCTTAAGCATCCACTTATCGAACAGTTTGAAATTGTATAACTGACATTGCAGCTCACCCCCATCATAAACATTGACAGTGACTCGTATGCCTTACGATTTTTCTAATGCCAACATACATTAACCTTCGTCATTTAGCTAACTCCGTACTTTCGAGAAACCGATGGCAATCAACTAACGTTGCTGACTCTCACTCATATTCGTCATCTTTCGCAAGTACTTTGAATAGTAATAAGAATTTTTGGGAGTCCCTTTTTCGGTATCACCAAAACTGCATCTTCATTTTACACTATTCCCTGTTTTTTGCTTACAATATCATTACGATGATTATAAATGTTTTGTATTATATCTGGTTAACCTAGAAAAATGTGATACAGGGACACCGAAAGTCACCCGAATTCTTTCCCACAGGTGCAGTTGGTGTATTCCCCACTTTCTTTTAGTGCCTAGTAACTGTAGCAAGTGAAACTTGAAAAAATGGTGTTGTTATTAAGTAATGCATGGTTTAAACACGCCTAACTTATGAGGTATAACACCAATGGAACAAGTTTTGCTTCGTAACTGTATAATTGTTCGATTAAGGTACCACATACAAGTAAAATATTAGAGTATGGTACAAAAATTCGACTTTTTTCCCTTACAAATCATTTTTTTCGGAAAAAGTATTATCTACATATTAAAGTACATATTGTAAACAATATATCCTGTAAATTTTTTTACAATCCTTGCAGTAGGTGGCGTGCCACAGCAACTTTCGTAATGTCATAGTGAATGAAACATGCCTGCGGTAACCAGTCTAGCTCCACCATTTTTCATCTGAAACGAATAAACAAGTGCTCTTTATTTAATAGAAAGATAACACTACTGCACTACGGAAGCAGCTCGTTGAAGTTTCATTTTGTGCGGAACATATCACTATTAATAATCATCAGATCGATTTTTTCTATTAAAATTAAGTATTTTATATAGAAACAAAAAAAAATTGGGATAGATATGCAAAAAACGCTACGTAGTGCTGTCGATAACCCTATTAAGAAGATCTGATTAAATTTACAGCTTGATCCGTTCAATGATGAATTAGTTATACCGGTTACCGCACCCACAAACAGTGTTTCGAGAAAATTGTGTTTGGAGTTTTGGGAATGCTTAGAAAATATCTTTCGTATCTTTTTACGCAATACATCAGAAAATTTCAAAATTCGTTATGCTTACATAAAATCGTCAATTCCTGCGCCATACACCATTATTTTTAACTATTTACTTGTATGTGGTACCTTAATCTTAATACATTAACTCAACAATTTGGACGGATTTGTACATGATTTGCACATGGCATTTGTTGTCTAACTACATTTGAATATAAATTAAATACGTATACATATGAAACATGTATTCAGAAATGCAGAAACCCAAAGTAATTGATCGAGACTGGGAACTGGATATACTTAAACAGCATTAGCAGCATTGACATATCCTATTTAATTATCAAATAATTTCAAATATAGATGAGGGAGTACGAGAATCGCATCCGACATTTTTCTACACCGGAAAAAGTCTTCCGATACTTCGCAACATTGGAAGTCGTAACCAATAATAGCTCCGAGATCTTCATGACGCCGAGTGACTTTTTACGCTCAATAACGCCTGATCTGCAGCAACCTGTCGGTAATTACTTACCCTTGAATTCAATAGTTCGGCTGTGTAATGCAATTTTCATACATGAGTTTCAATAGAATTTTATCACCACAATTGGTTTAAAGCTTGCTTTTAGTGTAAGTACAAGTGCTGTACAAGGTATCACAAAATCATCTCAGACCCAATATAGTTAACGGACGAGTATAGAACCAAACATTATGCTATCCAAAAAATAGATCTTAAACTTATGATTTGTAGAATCAGCTATTAAAACGCCTTGCTTCGTACATGCGCGGGTTCAGCAGAAGTATAGTTCAAAAATTTATGCTGCGCTGTTAGTTAGTGCCTTCACATTCTCTTTAAAAAGGTCCATGTAACAAATCTACTGGACATATCGAGGAAAACGAAAAAGAAACGCAGTATTTAATTTTACTTAAAATTAAATAGTGTTAAATTAAACAGTAATTTTTTACTTAAAATTAATTTACCGAATTTCACGAGTGTTTTTCTGTTATACAAACAATATTTAATCTCTCGGTTATATTTCTAACGAATTTTACGTATATGAGAGACATAAATTAACGACTGTGTTAGTACGCTAATGCATATGTTTGACAAGACTTAATAGAAATCGAGAATAGATTTACTAAATTTAATACATCACAGTTTAAAGGAAAACTATGTGCTCATTAAAAGCGATTCTGCCTTTGTACATCTTCATATTTACATGCTGGGCTGCAGAAATGAAATTTGAAATCGGGTATCTTAAAATTTTGCAAAGGTCACTTGACGCCGTCATTTCGACGTTATTACATTGATGCCATGTCACTCCGACGCAGTCACTTCGACGTCACTACTTTATTCCATCATTGCAAACTGGCTTGCGATATAGAATTAGCTCGTGATTAACTTATAGTAATTGTATCAATACTGTACCATTGAGAAGTCAATCACTGACCGAAGGAACTGTTAACTTCGCTTCCCATACTATTGTTAGGCTAGACGTTTGTCAGCACCTGTCCCCTACACTCACAAGTTTTTATATACCGATAGATTCTTACTTGAAGGCTATCACGGCAACATCACCCATCTTGTTTTGCCAACGAACCTAACGCAACTTAACTCATTTATTAATCGGTAGAGGCGCTCGCAAGGGTTATAATCACATTGCCGCTCCTTGGGGGCATGGTCATCACCCTTCGAAATTGTGAATTTAACTATAATCTAATTCTACATCGCAAGTCGGCAGCTAATAGATGCCAAAATAACTGCGTCTCACATATCATCATTACGCGCATATGTGTATGGCTTTGCTCCTTCATTTACTTAGCGCCATTTACATTTACTTGTGCATTTACAGTTCTTAACTCTTTCAGTGCCGACCAGAAATATCGCACCTATGCAAAGAATGTCATAAATATAAAACATTGCGAAAAATATAAAAATGAATTTCCCCTTTACAAGCAATATTTCGATCCATAAACAATTTGTTCAATTGTATTGCAACGAAATTAAACCATTTATAAAGTTTTATAAATTTATTTTGAGATGGAGAACACTTTTTGCAAGTGTTGCGAACAACGATATGTCGTCGTTCGGCACTAAAAGGGTTATAGTAGTTGCACTTTATCTTAAAATTAAATAATGAAATAATGGAAAAGGTAACAGGTATTAGTCCTATACCGGATACGTAGGACACGGACCCCCCGAGATGGAGACACCCGACCTAGGTGTTATACTTTTTACTTATTTTCTTTTCATTTGAACATTTCAGCATTGCTTTTTCCCCCTCTCCGTCATCTCATGTTCCTAAACTTCTGAGAACTAGTAACTCTTTGAAGATTTGTTAGACTTATAGGAACAGGAGAACTTTCAGATCTCTTATTTTTCGATTTAGCATGATTCTAGTCGCAGTAGCAATGTTAATAGCATATATACTGTTAAGTAATCCAGCTAATGCTTTAACTAAAAATTGATTGTGCCCTTTGGCGTTTAAATTTTCTACTTAATTCAACCAATTCCGGTTAATATTATATATTGATCGTCAACGTCCCAAAAATATGCATGTAAGCATAACTATAAAAAGGCGAAGTTTTCAAATCGCTTTATAATTCGGGAATACAAAGTGTAGCAGAACTAAATTGATAGAGTCTCCAAAGAACATTCCTGTGTGTCTTCCAAATTAATTTTACCAAACTAAAACTATTACTATCCAAAATATTTCTAATGAAATGAATGAAACTAAACTTATTATAATTTAAATGAGCGTTAATATTTTTATGCATCTTTTACGAAAATCTGATCTTTTCTGGATAATATGGCGTTTTTCGCTTGTTTTTACAGAAAACAAAAATTTTGACAGTTTTGAACAAATGAAAAGTATTTGTATAGACTGCGATGATTTAGCATAGAATAACGGATAGTGTAAAAACGTAAAACGTAACTAACAAATCTGCTAGGTAATCCTTGCAATATCAATCAGATCATTATTGTAGATTTTCCCATCTGAAAAATAAATCCGAAAATCCCATTACCCTCAGTTTTCGGAAAACTGAACTTTACAAAAAAGTATTATATTTTGAACCGAGGTCCTTTATAATGATGGTTGAATATAATCTTAAGAATATTACTGAACTTCATGCACTGTAAGAGCTTCCCTGAGGTTATACCGACTTCCGGCTAAGGCAACGAGTAGATTCCATATGTTTACACAATTCTCCAAATATTTCGAATTAAGCCTGTTAACTTTGGTAAAGTGGAACTTTGCATCTCACCACGCTTTTCAAGTTCATTATGATGCGCGAAACAGTTGGGCTTTTACCATGAGGGAAGCTTAATTAGGAACAACGATGTAAAGCCTATTTGTAGTTCAGACAGGTGGGGTGCACGCATGTTGCACCATTAGTATTGTGCTTTGAAAAAGTTTTTCACCTGGATGAATAAATGTAGTTAACATTCTAGATATTAGTGTTTCATAATGGTGGATTATTCTTATAAATTTAATTTTGTAGGGAGTGTTGGACTGAATGTTTCATAAGCATCCTTGCCAGCATGAATTATTTTCTACGTAGAAACATATTAAAGTTACTGCGCATAACATAAAGCCAGGAGATTGACATGAGTTGTAATAGAGCACCACGTCTAAACCGTTCGGTACACACACGATCGTTGCCTTGTATGAACTTTCAAAGATTAGAACTTGATATACATTGTAATGGCTTTTACAGTTCCTCGATATTGTTTTTGACCTACGTGAGTTGAAATTTCAAAATAATTTTCGCATGGTTTCTAGCTCCTTTACATCTCTCAAATTCATTACAAACCTATCAACATACGTGTGTCAAATGTAATTAACATTTTTAAACACATGTTAGTCAAAATTTGCATTGTTGTTCTGTGGTTTCAACTGTTCGGCTGTAAATGTTGAAACATTTCACTACATTTTCATTAAGAGATTATAATTTACTTGTTTTTCTTGATCAATTGATTACATCAATTTCTACAAAACCCATTTTTATTTAAATGTCTTCTGTGTTCTTCGTCCCGTTTACATATCTTTTAGTAAGAGTTCTTTAACATATGTGTTGTAAGCCATTCACTGCCAGGGGTTTCAGTTGTTGTGTTTGACATATTTCCATTTTCTATGTTTTCCTATGTATTACAAATTGTAACACGCACTTTAAATACCCAAACATTAAACTACCCTCCCGTTATTTATTCTTGTAAAGAAAACAATCAAAAGGCAACTAAATGTGACGTATTGATAAGAAATATATTTTCCGAATTATTTCTTTAAATTGATTTTAATACATAAAAGCGCAAGAAATATTATGAAGTATAAAACATTGCATTTGTCCTTGTGTCATTTTAATAATAATCAATGTTTTCTTTTTAGAGCTGGGATTGGACAAGTTTAAGCGATATGATCCCAAGGTATTTATAATATATTCACAAGTTACTTGAATGTAGATTCCAAGCTTATAGAATGCGTAATAGATATAAAAAGTATCGCACCATTTGTTCCATTCATATTTATATTTACATGTGACAAAGATATTGGCGTTCAAAAAAGTGGAAGGAATTTATAGGTTGCATTATAAATGTGACAAGTTTTGATCAGGATTATTCAGTTGTAAGACTACTCGCGCACTTTTTTCTCCCTGCATGCTACCATTTCTTATGTTAACTTATTTTTTGAAAATAGAGATACGTCGTTATGCATTTTTTATCGTGATCTGACAAATAGCAATAAAGACGGGTGGGGGAAACATTATTTCTGAGAGCAGCTCTTGTATAGCGTTTTGATGGCTTGGAAAGACATGAAATAACATTTATAATTCTGATAAAGTCTGAGTCTTCTAATATGTTTAAACTAAAGGTCGTTGTCATATTGAAACATTTCCAAATATTTACAACTAATGAATTGAGTAGTGAATAATTCTTTAACATAGGACTTAACTTCAAACTTCAAGATATTTGATATTACTTAACTTCAACTTCAATATTTATATTTATGGATACGAGAATGGTAATACATTTGTTTTCTGATTTTTCAGAGCCTTGAAACAAAACTTGGACGCGAGCTACCTGAAGACAGCATATTTTATAAACTGGGACGTGCTGGTCTGATCACTTTTTCGGATTATATTTTCCTCTTGACAGTCTTATCCAGTAAGTATTTGCATATTTTCTTTGTATACGTCCATTTATACGCTGTGTATCTCGAGGAACTTTATAAACATGCATTTGAATCGCGGGTTTGATGCAAGTTCAATCAGAATTTGTTAGAATAGGTTGATGTAAGAAAGCATGGGTTTTAATAGTTTGCATAGCCTCGAGGAGGCACTTTGAGATTGCTTTTAGAATGTTCGATTTCAACGGTGATGGAGACGTAGACTCGGATGAATTCGGGAAGGTTGCCACACTCATCCGACAACAATCAGCCATAGGAAACCGGAATGCGTCTAGTACGGGAAACTCATTCAAGGTAAAGCCATTTTTCCGATTTGTGTATTCTTATAACATTTTACGTTGAACAGTATTCGGGATCAGTTATTTCTTTACAAGTTATAATTGTGGTTAAAACGTGTTTCGAAAGGTGTTTTGATCCTTAATGCGCCTGCAAAAACTAGGATGGCAAGATTACCTGGTTTCGAAGATATGGTTACTAACATGTGCGCTAGATAGAACCGCGCATGATACTTACCCCTACCCGTAATTTCGAGCGCTTTGTGAACTTTGTGAAACATATAACAAGTACAGCGCTTTGGCTTGTTCTCCAATTCCACATATGGCATAGAGACAATTTCATCAGACTGCAGACTTTAACCCATTTTCAAATTACTGCCACAGTTTTTAAACACTTTATTCTGTTTGCGTTTTAGAAAGCATTACTTGTCTGAAGAATCATAATAAGACCTAATTCCGATCCAATATTGTTTTGATAGAAACATGGAGGATTCGTGTACTATTTGTGATGAATTGAGCTTAATGCAACGCGCACATTACACAAACGCGTATTGGTATAATATAGACAGAACATTATTTCAAATTTTTGTTTCAAATTTTCAATATTCATTTACTATGTTTATGTGTGTATCTGTGCTCTCTGTAGCGTGTCTCTAACCAATCGTATCCTCGAAACCGCACGATCTTGGTACGCTACTTTTTACTGGTATGTTAAGGGTGTAAATATCTTTCGAAACGCATTGGTTTTATCCGTCAGCTTCATTCAAGTTATACTACCCTTCCTAGTGAGACTCATTCGTGAATAATCAAAGTTGCTATATAATTAATAATTATCATGTATATAGCAATCTAGTATACTCCACAGTAGTGACACAAAGGCGTGTGAATCCATCCTGCACGTAAAGTCACTTGAAACATTAAAGATATTGGTATTTTATCTAGGATGTGAATTCAGCTTTAACAACATACTTTTTCGGGCCCACACTCAAAGGAAAGCTGACCATTGAGAAGTTCCTCGAATTCCAAGAGCAACTCCAGAAAGAAATACTGACCCTTGAGGTAAATATAACTGCTATGATAACACTTTTGTGTACTAAATATGACATTACATCTGGTTTTGCAAGAGCATGTCAAATCAGGTAAATCGTCGGTGGTTGTTACATACAAGTCATCTCCAGTTCATATGTAATTTAGAACCGATAGGTTTTTAATATTTGGATATGAGCTAGTATTACTACTGCTAATATTATCGAAATTAATACTCCAATAGTTAACAGCATTTCTTTATCAGTTTCTGCGCAGGAATCCTGATAAAAATGGCAAAATCAAAGAAACAGATTTTACTGAGTTGCTGCTCGCTTATGCCGGCTATACCGATGAGAAAAAGATTAAAATAGTGAAGAGGGTGAAAAATACGTAAGTACAAAATATTAAAAATAAATGCACCCACTTGTCTTCCGAAAGTAACAAATAAGTTATGTGTTTTGTAATAACCATGACCAGAAAGGGAATAGTATTTGTTTTACTTTAAAACGCACTATGAAGGTATTAAAGTCACGGGAATTCTTTTTAGGTCTACTATTGTTACATTGAATGACTGTGCCTGTTAGTATACTTTTCTATGTCTTTCAGTTACTTTGTTCTCGTGAACATAGAATCGTAAAAAGTGGATAAAATTTGTCTTTTCTTAGCTTATTAACCCCTTGCCTTACGATTTAAGTTCCGATGGCGCAGGCCGTAAATAATTGCAAGGTCGATCGCACGTCCAGCTATTCATGGTTTTTTATTAAATACATCTGTATGGTACAATTAACTTTACTTTGCAATACTTTGCAAGGTGTTTCGTAAATAATTATGATGAATTGATCATTGAACAATAAAGATTTCTGCAATGTCTTTGGGATGTTCATTTACATCCCGGCGTTGTCTACATACCGCGTCTCTGACACGATTTGTTAATGTTTGGTCTGGTCGACGTACCACGTATCTGACACGACATTGTAAGCTAAGAGGTTAATAATCTTTTTTTGAAAATTCAATATACTTGTCAAAACATACATAGTTTGGGCGAATTATTCTTTAAATTTTCATTTGATATTTGCAATGACGAGCGCGTTATTAATTTCATCCGGGATAAAAGCATAATCGGGTTCGCGTATATAATGAACTTGAGAGGCGTGTGAGATGGAATACCGTACCTTACCATGTAACGTATACAATTTTAACATACAATTTTCACGGAATTACATTTTTATCATGGATGAAATTTAGCAATATTGACCAAGCCACCATCGATGGACTGGTGCTTGATTGATTTCGCCAGAATTCAGACCACATCTTCTCAACAGGAATACCTACTGAATTCAATTCTTTTGATGAGGAACTTTTGATGCTTCTCTTATTTTTTTAAAATAACAAATCGTACTTCGATTATTCAAAAAAGTTTGATTGATGAGTTCGAACATAGGTATCGTTTCCTGCAATTAAATTTCAAAAAATTGACCCTGTAGTCAACTAACCTTATCTATTGTTTAAATAAAAAAATTACTTTGTTCATTTACGATAAAAAAAGAAGGCAACTAGAGTGCTAGACAAAACGTGCTAATTGTTACAATTACCGTAATATAGTCCATAATATATTTAGTTCCAACTATCTACTTTGGATATTTTCTATATTTGACCAGGCATACCCATTCCATTTTTTGTGAATGGTTTAATTTAGATGTAAGCAGCATTGATATTTTCAAACTCTTCGCGCAAGGTGTGTGGTTTTATGTATAATGTGCTGACATTTCATTTAATAATTTCGGAGGATCAATCATTTCGCCGGCGGCGTGAAATCAATCATTTCCTTGGACTTCAAGTCGCGTTTCAGAGAATGTAATAAATGTAATGAAAGAGGTTATTACTTTTTTATCCACACGAAATGATGTTCCCTTTTGGACGTAGTTGTACGTAGTTGTCTTAACTCAAAAGAAGACTAAAAGCAGTCAATCGTCTCGGCTTTTACAGCTTATACATGCGTTGATTGACCATGTAGAAGATTTTATCAGTAAACCTGCTGATAAAATCTTTAGAACGAGGATAAAGTAATAAAGACTTGTATTTTACTAGTTTTTTCGCGCACAGATCAGACAACAAGTCACATTACAAAGATTTTGGATTATAAGGTCAAGCTGCAAATTGCAGTTGATTTGAGACGTGGATTCAATTCCCTATTGCAAAACCATATAACTGACATCTTTTCCTCAAATTGTGTAGTGCACTAAGTATGTGTTGCAATAAGTTCTATAGGTTCTATAATATTTAATAATGTTTGAGTTCTTTTTTTTCTCGCCCTGAATATTCCAGGATGACCAAAGTTACAGAGTAATATTGCTGCTCTTCATACCTGCCACTAGAATTTCGGAATCGTTTGCATCGAGTTTTCGGGTAATCCGGACTACAACTACCAAACACCATAAGAATTACATATACCAGTTGCGAAGCGATTCAACTTGAACCAATTTTCTAAAAGGATCGTCCAGAACTCATTTTAAATATGTTACGAATCATATTTTCACTACAAATTCAACTTTGCAATTTCTCCAGAGTTTTTAGTTCGCTTCTTATTTTAGCCTTTGATGTTCATTTATATTCATTTATCATACATAATGATGAGAAACGGTAAAAAACTGCTTCTTGAAATGCATCTTTTAACCATTTTCAACTATATCATAGAATTTCATTACTCTTGTATTTCTTCGAAAACATAGCAGATACTAATTTAAATCAAAAAGTCCGTTTTGGTAATTGCAAGGCAATTAGACCATAAAGTTATTTATTAGGAGTTTGACTCGCGCAAAAGGACAGTCTGTGCAATAGATAGTAAAATGCAGACAAGGGTTTGACAGTGTTGATGATTGTGTGAAAATATTACAAGTCCCGGGTGACAATCCCTCAAACGTTTATTCTTCTGGAACGATCGTATCTGAGCTCATATTGGGGATTTGCATTCTAGGTCATTCCAAGAAGGCGCAGGTGGATATCCGGTTAACTGCAGCTAACATTTACTAAGATTGTGGGTTGATCGCGTCCGGCAAAGGCGTCGAAAGACGAGAATATTGGAGTCGCGCATATACTTGACGGCAGTGTGTTCCTCACATTAGGATACGCTTTCTCTTATTATCGAGAGGCAACGCGCTTTATTCGAACTCTTCCGAACATATTGCAAACGTTCTTGACACCTTGTGCTGTATTTAATGTATTACACTGTGTTGCTTTTCTTTCTCTCTCGTCAGATCGTCAAAAAAGAAACGCAGAAGAGTGTCACGGCACGCATCACGAAAGGCCCGGCGAGCCGCCCGCCGGCGGTGAGTTAACGCACCACCATAGGAGTTTTGATGTTCTCGCGAATTGGCACTTATTTCTTATTGCACATAAAAGCGGTTTATACGACGGTTTCAATTGCAAATTAAATGTATCATACTGAAACTAGATTGCAGACCATCCTCGCGACAAAATTGTGACCGCCGGTCAGTTATTTAATCGGGCACCTTCGTTAAATCATACCAATTTCCAATTACTATTGATTGTAAGCTCAGGACGAAAAGATCATGTTTTCGTTATTGGTCACAAACTCGAAAAACAGACGGATAAAATATAAATAACAAATGAGTTAGGACGAGCTTTTCGTTTTACATGCTCAATAGGCACCGCAGGAAGCGTACTGCGACTAAAACAACATTTCCGTGCGGGTACCGTCCTACATTTTACTTCACCATTTTGCAAGGGGCAACTTTTCTCTTTCTATATTCTACTGGTTATTTAGAAATCAGTTTAAAATGTGTAAAAAAGTTGTACATAATGTGCCATTATTAAAATTTAATATCAAGTGATCCTGCTTGGCATGCAATGACCTCTTTGGAATGTTTGACATTCGATGTCAAGTTGACTGATCTGGAAGGTGTGATTAGATACAGCACATTCAACAGGGCAATTAGTTCCCTGATAGCCAAACCTGTCAGTAACAGATTTTTGCAGAATCTGTCAAATTTGATTTTGGTATGAGATTAGCTGCAGAAATGTAGCAGATTGGTGATAGAAACAGACCAGGCCTGCGCCAGAATCCAGCGACAGAAATGCAGCAGAAACGCAACAGACTCTGCTCCGTATGCTAATCTGTTGTGTTTCTGCTGCCAATCTGTTGCCTGTTTCGCACGTCCGTCTCTGACCAGCAGATTCTGCTGCCTCTGCTATCAATCTGACATGAATCTGCTGCCAAATGGCTATGAGGGTTTAAAGTTGCCTATCAGACACCTTTAAAAACCTATATTTTAACACTGCAGTTACAGTGTCTATAAAAGATGGGTCCATTTTCAGCTTTAAGAAGAAGTCAATAGGAATCAGCAAAGAAGAGTACTTAGAATTTTTCCACTTTCTAAATAATATCAATGACGTGGACACAGCATTAACCTTTTACCACATCGCGGGGGCATCCATTGACCAAGGTCAGTAGAAGCAGTTATTAAGCATAAATATTTTTTCGATTCTGTTTGACAATTATAAAAAGGATATTCGAACGTGTTGAGAAGAAGTCGTATTTCGTGAATCCTTTCCAACCATGACTCAATTGTTGTATATCACAACGTATAGAGATATCGCTAAACAAACCAACATAAATAGCAATCGAATTGAGTACCTCAACCTTTTTGAAGGACCTCCTCCTTTTCGAAGTCGGTAAATAGCGTTTGGGTATAATTATTAGAGGTAGGCTACATTTCGGGTCCGAATAAAATTATTCGTGTCTACTTTAGATTCTAATAAAAGTATTAGTATCTATATCTTATTCGAATAAAACAATTGATGTGATTTCCTGAAAGAATAAAATTATTAATGACGCGAATTCATTAGCTAATGCTCATGCCTGGTACATAGTTATTTTTTGGACATATAAAGCCGCCCTAGCTACGGTTGAATTGCGCGCAAGTTCATCGAAGTCAGTAACAGACTATAATCGACAAATGAAGAGATAAAACTTCTTGATATTTCATTTTCAAACTTTCAGAGCCACTCGTATATTTGTTGAAGCGGCCCACTCTTCGTCTTGTACTGTTTGTCATCTTTTCATCCTTTATTAAATTTCCAACGGCTTTTATTCGGGCTCCCTAAGAAAACGAATCCTTTCACCTTGTGTCTCATGCATATTTCCAATGAGGAGGACACTTCATTCAAAAGAGCATAAATGACTATCTTGAGATGTTAACTTTTTACTTCCACGTTAAGACTAGATTTAGACTGATCATCGTATTTAGGAAAATTTTGTGCGAACCGCCAGTAAAGTGCTAATTAAACTCTTTACGCACATAGCAGTTTCAAATGAAAACGATAAAAATATACCTGTCTATGATTCTGAAAACATGTCCAAATTATATCGCAAATATCTGCCAGAATCGCTGGTAGGCATTTAA
The DNA here is from genome assembly GCA_910591665.1 of Ectemnius continuus. Classification (NCBI taxonomy): domain Eukaryota; kingdom Metazoa; phylum Arthropoda; class Insecta; order Hymenoptera; family Crabronidae; genus Ectemnius; species Ectemnius continuus. The sequence continues at coordinate 14,232,361 of OU342864.1, read as the reverse complement.
TATGAGATTTTGTTACTTTCTCGGAAATCAATCGGTCCCCAAAGTATGATCCATATTTTCTAATCAAAGATATTAGTGTGGGGATTGTGGTTTGGAAATAAGGCAGAATATCGTGATAAACGGTTCTTCATTCTTTAACGCTCCACTCCGACTTCACTCTGACTCCGCTCTGTACAAACTCGCTTAACACTCTGTAGACTCTCTCTCTAAACTCTGTCTTGACTCTGTGCCGACTCTGTCTAAACTCTGTCTCGACTCTGTGCTGACTCTGTCTAAACTCTGTGCTGCTCCCCAGGAGCACATCTTATATTTGCTCTCATACATACATCGCATTCGTACAGACGCACTCACACATCTCCTTACCCTCGAACCCTTGCATCCCATAATTCACTCTTCTTTAATTTTACACACGCGACAGGTCAGTCTTACTCCATGTACACCCTTTTCACAATCACTCCTGCTCGGACACTCTGGTCATTGGATCCGTACCTCATTTCACTCGCTCGCCTATCGCTACCCACTTGACATCTCATACATTACACTCTTTACGACCTCATGCACCCTTCCTACTTTCGTACTCATCCTTGCAGTCACTCCTGATCATCTTTCGTACTGCTCCCCATTCCACTCGCTCATCTCTCACACCACTCTTCACCACACTCTGCATCCATACCTGCCGTCTCGATCTCTCTACACACACACACTCACTGTTCAACCCTCTTACATTCCGAACTTCCAAACGCTGTCTTAGATTCATACCCACATTAGTAAAAATTCAAGTCCATTATGAAGTATATAGGGCCTACATTGTTCGTGCGAAACTCAAAGGAAACCAGTGTCAACAACAATGTATCGAAAACGTACATTTTGGAGGACATTTAATATAAACAACCGAGTTGGAACGATAGAGAGATTGCGTCAAATACTTCTGTAGAGATGAATATTCGATGAAACCTTACAAACATTTTGCCTTACCTTACAATTATTACATTAGTAACAATACCCTGAGCTAAACAACATTATAACGATGTATATCTTGTTCACTTTTAGCCACCCTGAAGCATGTCGCTAAAACCGTTGCCCACGTGGAGTTGAGTGACCATGTTGTACAAGTAGTCTATACGATCTTCGATGAAAACAGTAAGTGCATCTCATTCTCTATAAAATTTAATAACATTGCTAATGGATACAGACGTTTGGTGACTGAAATCAAACCTCCGCATAATATTACTCGAAGTACACGTTTTACAAAATTAATCATCAAAATCGTTCTTTATTAAGTCAACATCAATAACGTTTCTTCTTGATTGTGTGTTTCAGAGGACGGACAACTAAGCAATAAAGAATTTGTATCAGTGATGAAAAATAGAGTGCTACGGGGACTTGAGAAGCCAAAGGACGATATTAGCTTTCTAAAGCGGTTAAAAGCAATCGTAAAATGTGCGCTGATGTCATATTAAATTTGATAAATCAGCTTAAATATTGTAATACACCGGTTGTACATTTATTTACCGATATCTAATAAACAAATAATTATAAGTGATTCCGTTTATTCATTGGTTAATGTAAAAGAATTAACAGTAGCTGATTTGCTGCAAACCGAAATCCATGACCTGAAATTGCCACAAACCTCTATCGACAGAAGACGAAGTCTTTTCATGCACCTTTTCGACTACTTAAGGGAGTGCGCACCTGGAGTGCAAGAAATGTGGATCAACTCTAACATTTTGGTGAAATATGAAAAACATTTTTGTTTTAAGCTTATAAAGATATGTACAACTATATGATTTAAGGTATATTATAAAATATTTTGCTTATAAATTAACATGGATGTATCGACGTTTTTTTTATAAATCACGATTAACAATAGCCAATGAACCTAAAGGCCATTGGTATTGTTGTGTAACTCATACTGTCATTGTGCTGTCATCAGATTGAAAAATAGTATTCAAGTTTAGGATAATCGACAAATGAAGAGAGATCGACAGGAATGACCGGCCGTGTATTGCCGCCTGGGCCAGACGTGCAGTTGCGTTCAGCTGTCGTTTGCTTGTGATTTGGAGCTCGTAATTCCCTAACTACTGACATCTCGCGCTAGGAATTTCGTCTTATCAACGCTGATCTGTTCGAATCCGATGTCCTACCCGATTTTGAGTGTAGGTCAGGTGACCTTCTTTGCCACGCCTATCCGGCTGGTCAAAAAGTCACTGCAACTCGCCTGACGGCGCCTTTTCTACTGATTGTTTAACATGCTATAACTAACAAACGGGACCTCAAAATTCAAAGTTGTATTAGAAGTTTCTTATCCCCTTGGCATACAATTAACCCCCTTGAACAGCGTACACATGAAGAGTTTCACCCTGTATGTCGATGCAAGCGCGCCGAAGAGCCCATAAACAGTCGTCAGGCCACCGCACGGTGAGATGTCCTCAGCGAGAACATCGATCCCACTCTCGATCGAGTTTTCACTTTCGAAAAATAATTGTCGAAGAAAAACTGTAGTTTCATATTTTATAAGTTCGTCACTCGGATTCGCATATTAACCCTTGCCATTGATAAATTAATACTTGAGCAAAAAAGACCGATTTTGAGGTAAAACCCATAGAGACAAAGACTCAGGACAGTGAAAGTACTAAAGGACCCTCAACGGTGTCTCATTTTGATGTCGGTACAGTAAGTCATGCGTCGTCAGTAAGCCCAAGCAACGCTAATTTTTCCATTGATTTTTTTAAACAATTGGACCTCTTTGACAACTGTTCTCAATGCTCAGCATTTTACTTTTTTGATTATTCATTTTGAAAGTGCAACATTTTTCATCGATTTCTCATGCAAGCCTGTATTAAGGCCATGCATTTCACTTTAAGTACAGCGGGGTCTTCTTGCAATATCCTCTCTCGTATAACTTTTTGGAATGCACTCGCCCCGCATCAAGCAAACGATATACCTACTATCCGATCGTAATACACTTGAACAAAAGAATCGCCAGCTAGATTATAAGCTACGGTTTTTTTTTATAAGGATGTATAACGTTTTATAACGATTTTATGTATAATGTATAACGATGGTTTCGATGACGACGCCAGTAGATTAGCTTCCTGGATAAAAGATGAAAGGAAGATGCGGAAGAGGTAAGGATAGTAAAAGAATGTAAGGAAGTAGAAATGAAATGTGTAAAAAAGAAGGTAATGTGGTTCCATAGTAGTATGAAATAATAAAGAACCCGAATAAATAATCACAAACAAATTTCCTACAAAAAATGGTGAAGACGTCTTTATTACTTTCCTCTGCATCAGGTATTTATACAGTGTGCTACGAAAGATTTTGTTGCCATCCCGAGTCGTGCCAAAATCAATAATATTATCATACACTCCGGTGTTTAGTGACGGCGGCTTTCCGCATTATTAATAGCTTTCTTCAGAATTTTACTCCAAGTCTCAGGATCATTCTCCAAATACCAAACAGTAACTGCTTCAAACATGTGCTTTTGTTTTTCTGTGCATTTCCGGCATTTCGTCACGATTGCCTCCGGGAATACGTCTGCAATAAACAAAACATTTTCACTTATAAGACATAACAGAAATACATCGAGACTCGAACATATAAATTGTTATACATATAGAAAACAAACAAAGAGGAGCGTCGAGTAAGCTCCCCTAATTAAGTTAGGTAATCCTGCGGAGAAAATCTGGTTAAAATGTCATGCGAATCGATTTATTCATTGATAGGTTATAGCGGACTCCGCTTTAACGGCGACGTGACTTCATGAATATTACTATAGCGTGTTGTTTTTTTTTTTTGGAAAAATGTTTGCCTTTATAATCTACTGTATTATAAATTTGGACATTTTTGCCTACATTTTTCATGCCGTTCTCTAGCATTACTTAAGCTATAAAAGAGTGGATTACACGGGACATGTATGAAATGGTTTACGGTACTTCGTTATCTCTGCTTCATTGAATATTTACGATAATTTTCATTGAAATAGTTTCTTTATGATACATAAAGATTCAAATGAAGTTTTGTTTAATCGATTAGTAATAGCCATGATGAGTCATGAATTTTATCCATCTTATCTGAAGATTTGATTGGTGATTCTTTGCTTCTTACAACCGTTGGAAAGTGATTAACACATTTAAATAATGATGAATGAATAAAAATGATTTATTTTACAATTCTAAACTTTCAGAAAGACCGAATGGGTGAAGCATAAATGTTTGGATTTATTCTATGTCTATACCTATATCTATACTAATACATACATATACATAGTTTTGAGTTTTACACAATATGTTCCTATGTATTCAAATGGAAAACTTTAACTTTGTTTACTAATCGTGTATCCTAGTACATCCTGGTAATTTATTTTTCCCTGAAAATAGACTTTTTCCCGCGTATTTTGGCGTATAATTCATCTGCGGTTAATTGCGGCAACCTGTGGTATAAATTAATGCACTTATAAAATTATATTCCATGCAAATGTAAAGTGTTTGGGTGTAAGAAGTAATCCCTGAAACTACTAAAGAAACTTGAAAAAAAATTTCACTGCCTAACGGCTTATTTACTGTGTAACATAAACTAGTGTATGAGACCGTTATATGCTAGTAATAAGATTACTGTTAGGATACAAAAACATAGATTAGCATAAATTAATTGACCTATCACAATATCACTGTCAAAACGACGATATCACTGAAAAAACTTAATGAAACTCCTAAGTGGCGGTGGCATAACTTACTGTTCTTCAAATTAAATAATTGTTAGCGTTTACGGTAACTACTCGTTGAGCGATTATAATTATAATTATAAGAATGCATTATAATACTCTATACTGTATATGAAAAGAAAAAGTTTGCGTATGTGTGTGTTGGAGGTAATGTCAGAAGTTACTCAACCGATTAAGGTAATTCTTTCGCCATTGGAGAGTACATTTTTTCCAAATGGACGTGATTTGCTCACATTTACTCTTCAGGAAATCGAGCAATGAGTATAAACATTTCACAAGACAAATTAAGATAACTTCCGAAAACTTTACATAACTTTGTGATCCACTCCAGGAGAATAATATAATAGTGCACAATTTGCAAACCGATCACTGGACAGAAACTGAAATTTGGTAGCATGTACACCCGGTATATAGAACTGCTTTAAGGCCCGTTTCCACTAGAACAGTTCGCCGTAACAGAACTCCGAACACCAAAGCGAACACCCACCTGCTGCGTTGGACTATGCTTACCCGGGAGAATCTCGACCTTCGTCACTTCACAAGTGACCCGCAACCCTTCTTTCTAGCACCCTCTCCTACCATATTAACATATCTTTTTCTCATCGCCGCGAAATACCTTCTAATCGAAATACTAAAGTTTAGACGCAAAGTACAGGGAATAAAACAATCGGAACGAATCTTTGCAATAGCTATTACTTTTCAGTTCTTGCAAGTTTTAGTAGACTTTGAATAATTTGACAAAATCGAGTACATTTCTGACTGCCAATGTGTCCGCTACAGGTAGTCAGCGGAAACGGCGTTGCACGTAGACTGATCGACAATGTCTGGCAATAAAATATATTGAATTTAATTTTCCTATTGCTGATCGTCGATTAAGTAGAGTGCTTCCATTGTCGGCCATTTCACAGGATCGAAATGGACCGCTACTTATTGCGGAGCCTAATCAATGAGAGTTTATCATCCGACTTATTCTTGAGTTGCGATTGCGAGAGCTCGTCCTTTCAAGAAATTCAAACTCGACCCCATGCACAGTAGTTCCTAGCGGGCTTCGGCCCGTCAAGTGGTTTCCGTAACACAATTTGGTATGCATTCCACTTATCGCCGGGACGATTGCCTCCTCGCTAGGCTCCGAGCCGGTAATACGATATGGCCAACCTTTTCTTTCCTATAGGAAAGCATAGGAAGTTCGGAGTTCTGGTCGGATGTTCGGTGTTCTGTTACGGCGAACTGTTCTAGTGGAAACGGGCCTTTAGGGGACTCCGACAGGGCGCCCTCCTCCCCTAAAATAGGTCTCTCCAAAAGACATGCATACCGGGTGTACATGCTATCAAATTTCACTTTCTGTTCAATAGCCACTTTGCAGATTGTGACAACTATATTGTCGGATCTTGTAGAGACTGTTACTTCGAGAGTAATTCTAAAATTTCGAAAACCACAGAATAGGTTTTAATATGCTTTTTTCAACTGAATAGAGTTACCATCCGAGCAAAATATTATAAAGTATTACAGTATATCTTACAAGGAGAGTATCAGACCTGTCAGGTCGAAACCCAAATCCAATTTTTCTTTATAAGCTCAGGATGTGATGTAGATGAAGTGTCCAAAATTTGGGTTGCAATGGTCAACTGCAAGGACCCCCCAAAAATGCCAAATCTGCCAATTTTTGCACTTATGGAGCTTTAAGGCTTTTATAGCAAACCCGCTTGATTTGATTTAAGTTGATATATTTGCAGTGCACTATCATAGCTAATATTTCGCGTATTTCTCATTTAGCATTTAAACAACTCACTGAGCTTGTAAAAAAAAATTGGATTTGGGTTTCGACCTGACAGGTGTGACACTCTCCTTGTTAGTTATAGAGGGTGGTTCAAAAGTAACACTCAAAATTCAAAAGGAGTGTGACGTTGAGAGCTATATATATCGTTAGAAGGGATTTGCGACAAGGATTTCCACCCTGTTCATGCCAGACAGATCGCGGTCCTAGCAACTCGTAGAGTTTCATGTAACAAAACCGTCACCGGACGAAATTGCTTTACTTATGCTCCGTCATTACCTTCCTGACCTGTTTTTGAAAAAACTGCCAACATTAATTCCCTGAAAATCAAAAATACATTCTAGAACACACCAGCATTGCCTCGTTCATATGCTTATATTCAATGACTCGCATAAATCTTCAGACAACCGCATGTTTCTCGTGCGTATTAAGAATTTCAAATGAGCATTGTCTTGTTGTGATAGCATCAACTTAACGCAGTAAAAACCAACTTTTCTCTACTACACTCGATTAACTTAATAACACAGCAAAATGTTAAAAGTTGTGTCAATGCTTTCCTCCCATGCATTTTGTTAAAATCTAAGTACATAAAAATATAACATGCCTTCGGATATTTTTTTGGCATAAATTTTGAGCATTTCTTTAGAAGAAAGCATTTTGCTTTAAAAACATTTAGTTCCTGCTAAATGGGAAACTTTCTTGTTTGAGAGTTTAACCCTTTTAGTGCCGACCAAAAATGTCGCATCTATGCCAAGAATATCATAAATATAAAACATTACGAAAAAGATAGAAATTAATTTCTCTTTTATAAGCAATATTTAAATCTATGAACAATTTTTTCAATTGTGTTGCAACGAAATTAAACCATTTATAATGTTTTATACATTTATTTTGAGATAGACAACACTTTTGGCAAGTGTTGCAAACAACGATACGTCGTCGTTCGGCACTAAAAGGGTTAAACTTTCTTTGGTATCAAAATGTACTGCGAAAAATCAGATGTATGCATTAATATTTGAACATCCTTGTATTCAAGGGATTATTTTTATACACTTTTATACATCTTGTAGTTTCTCGAAACATAGCGTTTAATACTATTTACGTTGTAAAAATTAACAAAAACATACGCAAAACTTACGTTGTTAAAATATTCAGAGATATGTTATGCTTTGATGTGTATTTTAACAGATGGGAAAGAACGAAAGCTTTTAACATTTTGCTGTGCTCTTAAATGCACTGGTTATGGTAAAGAAAAATTGCTCCTTCTTGGATTAGTTGAATGGACATGACAGCGACACAATGTTCCGAAATTTTGTCACATATCACTGATTCACTAAGAATGCCGGATATACACCTGAAAGACACGGCTATCCAAATATTCCATACAAGTCACTCCAGTATAACTAGCAGTTTTGATATGTTTGTTAGTACCAGGACGCTAATCTCGCGCAACACTGTACGAATTTCAATGCTGATTTCATCATATTCTATAGAACATTTCTTGAGGAAGCTTGTTATTTTAAAACATTAACACGCGACTATCCGAATATTTATGCAAATCACTGAATGTAAGATTTGTTCTAGAATGTACTTTTGGTTTCCAAGGAATTAATATTGGCTGGTTTATTTATTTCTAACAATTATTTGTTCATAAAAACCGTTGAAAATTTTATCTGCTCTTTTAAAGGCTTTTCTGAGATCTACGCTCACCGAAGACTAACTTTGTTCTGTGAAACTAACTCTTGCAAAGGGTAGGAAATGCTTTGAGAACAATATACCTTACATTTTGAGCCTTTTACTCTGACTTACTACAACTTTTATCGTTTTAAACAAACGTATATACATACAGTGGATAAAAACAGTATTCGCAAATACAGATTCTCTCAAGTCAATTTTTTTAAAGAGGAAATCATTCTACTTTGGTGACATTTATTTTCTGTTGAAAGCAGAACCTTCTTTTTCAAGAAACTCCCTTCTACATCAAAATGTACTGGAAAAGAGCTGTGTGCAAGTTCTTTTGTTTATCCAATGTAGGTACACCTTGGCAGTTAACTTGACGTGAAAGAGAAAACTATAATTCATACTTCGTCCATTAATGTATTTTCTAATGATCCTCGAATAGAGTAAAAAGAATGATAAACTGACCTCTCATAAATTTGGCATCGGGAGTGATGCAGGGCCCCGTCCTCATATAGCACGCTTCATACTGCTTGCGTAGCCGTGGAGTATTCAAGATCGTTTCGACATTGATATCGTCGAATTTGGAGCTGTACAATTCTTCAGCGAGAGCAACTGTGACCAGCACTACTACCAGGAAAAGTAGACGGATCGAGGGGGTATGGGCGGCCATCTTTGGATGGGGTAAAGGGAAAAGGGAGAAGGATATAAAGGGGCGGCTAAGAGGAAGGCCTCCGAGGAAGGTTCAGGATCGAGCAAGACTGGACTCCTCCACCAAAACACACCGACCTTACCCGCTGCCAAATATCGACTGTCTCTTCGAAGCGTCAACTTCCTTATTTATACGTGCCGCCCTTGAACGGGAATAACCGGTAATCATTCTCCTTCGCCGGCCAGCCTCCTTTGAAGTGACCTTCCATTTTAAGAATGCAATAAGACACTCTGCACCTTGACACCACAAGGTCACATTTTCGGAGAGTTGCACTGCAATTCCTCTAGATCGACTAATTCTTCTCGGGAAAAGCTTTTTCCTAAATCAGAGAAAAGTCCATCGCACAAGAGAACAATTCACAAAATCCATTCCAACGAAACTTCCTCAGTTTATAGGATAGAACTGGTATTCTAATCGAATGATTATTGATTGGATAATAGGTTTGTTATTCAAATGTTCCTCATTGAAATACAGTTAGTTCATTCAAATCTCGGTGATATGACTCATGCTGAATAGATGACATAAGCGGCGATAACGAGCTGCTTTATCGGTGATTTTTTTCATACATAAGGAAATTCATCGATAAACACGAATACTCGCTGATGATAGGTCATCGTCCTGTTAATTTACATCCCAGAAAGTGCAATGACGTTTGAAAAACGTCTTTAAAACGACCGATGGGGATACTCGCGTCGTCTTTGCGACGACGACGACCAACGTCCAAGAAGCGTTAGACGCACGTTTGACAAACGTCCGATGTTACAAAATGAATCATTTCAAGGCGTCAAGAAGACGTCTGAAGGGATATAGAAAAGATGTTGCAAATACATTTCTACTCGTCTAAAACACGGCCCAATAAAAGTGCAAAAAGTTGTGTAGCAGTTTTCAATACGTCATTAATACGTGAATGCTAGGATTTTCGATAAATTTTACTATACTATATTCTAAAAGCAGCATTTCAAAAAGTTAGTTCAGTGGAATCAACATTTTTTGACATATTATTGAAGCAATGTACAATTTCCAAGCAACCGTAGAACGTGTAAAAGATGTATAATTCAGACGTTGCTGAAACGTCTTCTATTCGATGTCTTTACGACGCTCTAAAAATACAGCGAAAAAGCAGATGAAAAGATGATGTATCAGAGACATTTTAAGATTGAAAAAATAAAGACATTCTTGAAACATCTTCGGCAAAACTTCAAAAATCGCATAATTAAAGACATCTTTAAGACGTTGCGTGCTATTTCGGATTCTATACTATTAAATAAGCAATTAGTATAAATTCGATCTTGAAAATGGGCCTACGGATTTTTGTGAGCGATTAAACTACTATTGAAAACTCATTTCAATTTTGTTTTACGAGTTCTTACGGTAATACAAAGAAAAGAAAATTGAAGCATACAATTTTGTATGCCCTCGTATATGCTTTTATATTATTTTCTGTCGGCTTATGTACACTATAATCTCGATGTGCGATGAGTGAACGAACGAGTGAGTTTACAACTTCATTTTACGAAACTAAAATAATGATTGTCTGTATTACATGTGCAATAATGTATCCGTTTATTTTTCTCCCTGCATAATTGGCAGACTTATTCACTAATAAATGTATGTAGCGTCAAAATACATAAGAAATAAAATGTAGATTTACAATAATAATATTATTGTGTGTGGGCTTTTATCATAACCATTTCTACTAATTGTCCACTTACCATTGTCTCCGAGTGTGTATCAAGGAATGTGAATATTTGGTGAACGACCTTCCAATCCTTTTTTTAATTTACTTATTGATATATCTTCCACCTCAGGTCATTGGTGACAACTTCATTTGCACAGTTACAATATAATCCACATTCATGGAATTACCCACATATTACACGAACTGTAACATGTTCGTTATTTACAAGAAACTTCACACCTTCTTACATTGGTTTCCTTCCGATCCTTGTGGAGCTTATCCATAAACATTCCTCCGCAAGATTTATCCCTGTTGCTATTTGCCATGTTATGTAAGAGTTCCAGACACACTGTCAAATATTACGACAGCGCTTACATGTACACATTTAATGCTAGTAAAGATTCTCGAGAAAGAACTTGTTCAGGCAAGAAAGTAGCAAAATATTGTTTGACTCGTAGAAATAAATTGGTGAGAAATTCATAATCTATTTTTCAATCTGTGGTTGCGATATATTAATTGATATTAATTGAACAGAATCAATTTAAACTATTCTTGACTAGTAAATTGTTGCGAAAGCAAGTTTAAACTGAGTGTAAAAATATGTCTTTTGTATCCAATAAGTTGTTGTTTCGTTGTAAATAAAACAATGAAGTTTGCAACCATATTGTTAGCACCACTTTCATAAAGCGTGTTTGGATGTGTTGAGAGCATTAAATGTTATCTTCTGCGTCAGTGCTATAAAAAGGAGAGGAAAGCATTAATAACAAGTAGTTCAGGTAAACATTTCAAAACTGCGGTCAGCAAAGGTGACGACTTGACTGTTTGGACTCATTTTGAGTTTTATATTTCACTAACTCTTCTAGCCGGCTCCGCCTCAGTAGCATTCCGTCTGCCCGGTGTTGCTCGCACTTATAAAGCCACTTTCAACAAATACCTTTAAATAAATCTATTTTGTAGAGTGCTTTTTAAGAAATGGAAATCTTTTGCATTCGATTTCCCTTGTTTTCCTCGTGTGTTTCCTCATAATTTTATAGAAAATAGATTATGTGACCCACTATACAAATTTATTAACCCTTAAGTCTTGACTTGAGATGGAGGATATATCAATAAATTAATTAAAAAGAAGATTGGAAGGTCATTCACCAAATATTCACATTCCTTGATCTACAGTCGAAGACAATGGTATGTGCACAATTAAATAAATAAACAAATAAAAGGGATGGGCTTTCGGGTAGGTTGGGGGATGAGGAGCGTGATAGTATGTTTTTAATGTATCGGATAACATTCAGCTGCCTTTGTGGAACATACATACATATATATATTTCAGTTTTATATATTAAGATTATAGAAACTAAGAACATTCATGTGTCATCAATTTAACAAGAATTTGCAATCATGAAAAAATTCGCACAGATCCGAAGATGCAAGAAATAAACATACAATATTTATAAATATTGAGTTGTCTGCTATAGTACAATACAATAGTAACACAAGTCAAGGAAAAAGAAGTGATACTTTAAGTATTTTTTATTCTGCAGTTGGCACTTTTCAAGAAATGTCACGTTGGTTAAATTAATTACGTAACAGCACTAACGTTAATCCAACGATTGTTGAGGTTGAAGATATGAGGTTGAGAATATGCATCGAAATTTGCAATTCGCAGATTTGTTTGTTGGATTTAACGAAGTGAAAATTAATGAAAATTAATGCAACTGCAGTGCCGAGTAACCCATTATAGTATAGTAAACTGATGAATGGAATTCTTAGAATAATTTAGTGAAAATCGAATGAAAATGGTTTCGTCATTCCTTTGACGCGGACACCTTATTGTCTCTGAGTTCTGACTCCATTTACATAAGAAGACAAGTTCTGTCTACTCAAAAAAAGTAAGAGAAAACACAGACTGGTTTATGAATCACAATCAATCTATCAAATGTTTATTCTGCCGAAATAATAGTTTCTTTAAACTATCCTCATTTCAAAGTAGAGACAATTTTCATCTCTTGTAGATGTCAACATTTAATACCAATTTATAAGTAATATATTTGTATGCGCTATGATAGTGGAATTTATCATTTATCAATTTGCACAACTGTTCATCGTAAAATGCTCTACTACGAACTGATTGGATGAATAGTTGGCGTGACAGCAATACTGGCAGAATGGAAAAGACTTCAATCGAGATTGATGCTGTCGTTTTAATCATAGCTGGTATCGATTTCAATTAATACTGACGAAATCGAGATATCATTGTCAGAACATTCTTCATCCGTAGCGTATCATATTTTCCTTTAAATCTTTCGAAATTATATTCAAATGATTGACAATTTCGTTTATTGATTTACATCTGAATACTTCGCATTTATAAACAAGAAAAGTTAAACATAAAAATTGATTAGTTTCGTAGAAAATACTTTGAAACATTTATTTTCGAAACCGTCGAAATCGTGTTGCTTCTTCAAAGCTCTTTTCGCGATGTTCTTCGCGAGAAGTAGATATGCTCAGGAATTTTGCAATCAATGAAATGGTTTTGTTGGAAAACAACATTATTAAGTCTCCTCCTTAGTAGATAAATGCAAGGAAGAAAAACACGTGTATTAGAAGGCGTAATGGAGAGGTCGACAGAAAGAACTCCTTGTGACTGACATGTACCAGACGTGCCAAGAGATTTCATCTCCGCGGATATTCCAATCATCTGAATTCTCAATGGTCACTTCTTGCAGACTTCTTTGCAATGCGTAGTTGCTTTCAAGCATGTTCGATCTTGATTTATTCTTCCAATATGCACTTACACCTCTAATACAGTAACTGCAAAACACATACATTCGGAGGTAACAACAACGTGATGTACTACGCGTGATCGATCAATAATGAAGCTGGCTGCATTATAATCAGCTACGAGGGACCTTCAAATCTAATTCGACTTGCTCTCATATAAATTACTATTCCGTAACATTATTCACTAGCAATAACTTGTATAATTAGTAAAATCAAATTTGGTCCAAATTTGTTGTATTGTAACTTTAGTACAACAAATTCTTATCTATCTTATCTTAATCTGTACTAGATATAATTAGACTAGAAAATAATATTAAAGAGAAAGTTTGTACGACTGTTTATGAGATCAGAGGCAATTGCAAAGAAAGTTGCCAATCCGATTTGTATAGTACTTTCGTCATTGGAAAATATACTTACCCAAATCGCTGAATCTTCAAGCAAGCATTAAACATAAATGTTCTGCAAGACAGATGAAAATAGTTTCTTCCGCTCAGAAAACATGATACATTTTCGAAATCTATTAGAAGATAATAATAAAAATCGAAAATAATAATTTTGCAGATGCATTGAATGAGTTTGAAGGCTGATTTCTTTCCTGAGTAGAGTTATCGCTCAGCCAAATTGTAGGTTATAAATATTGCAATATTTATTACTGAAAAGTAATTGCAACGTTTCAAAAGGGAATGGAAGGACGGTGCTATTCGTGGGTCAACAATTTTTGCAATAAAGATTCTTTACAGTTATTCATTTTGCGCACATGAAATTTGGCAGTGGTAAAATCGGGTAGTACAATACAATATCGTTAGTAAACAATAAGGTTAGATGCGCGAAATCGTATGTACCAAAAAGTTAATGCAAACTGACAAGTTGACAAGTGATATGCTCGATTACTGCAAAGACTCGGGACGAAACTGCTAATCCTATTTGCAAGTCATTATTTAGCAGATTAGAATCTGCTAAACGGTCGTATCTAACTTTTTTCGTTGAATGACGTCCGCGCATAACGTTTTTATATTGCAATTCGAGCAGCAGCTTCGATGTTTCGAGTGAATCGATATAGCCTCAGAGTTTCCTTCTGATGCCTCGTGCAATCCTACTGCGTATTTATTAGCACTTAGATCTCATAAATGTTCCATGAGAGGCATCATAAACTCCCGATTGATGTCCGCCGGCCATTAAACAGTTCCATACAGTGTTAAGCCGGAAAGTAGGAAAGTTACATTTTCGTTTTCGTGGTGTTTCTCTATGAAAAATATAATACATTTTTTGGTGTTTTTTGTGGTTATTGTTGAGATGTGTGTTCTTGTGTTATTGGTTGAGGCTTGGCTTTTGAAAAACTGTTTGGTGGTGGAAAATATAAAGATAGAACGACTTAGATGAAATAACGAAATTGAGTGGACTTTGAAAAGTAATGAAAGTTTCTATTACTTCTTGTAACCAATCTTGGTTATCGCGGTTTCTTACAAAATGACAGGCATTTGAAAATCTATTTCAAAATCGTTGTTACAGAACCATCCATTTTTTGTATTTGTGAGTGATAGAGATCGAAATTGCAAAAGTTGTTCGGAAAGGAAAGGATAATCAATCCATCGAGTCACCGATCATGAAGCATGTGTTGCCAGAAAAACTCTTTGGAATTTCGGGTGTTCCTTTTTGTAAGCTAAGTCAGTCTCGAAAGACACATGGAGTTTCGTGTATTTTTTCAATATCTTTTTGAAGTATACAGGATACATTTCTGAAACTTCAAATTTCTAGAAAATCAAAGAAATTCGGTTTTCGTCACCCATTTCTGTTACAATTGCTAATTATCATAAATTCTTTCGGGACAGGGAATTGGCAAGTAGTTGAGTAGAAATTGCAATTCTTACAAGTAAGCAAAATACATTGAACCGGATTTCACACATAATAACTTACAAATTCAATAACTAATGTGAGAATTACTGTACGCGTTGAGACTATGTAACAATTAAAACCATTAAAATTATTCAAACAGAATTGGAATTATTATGAACAAAACTTGTACGGTAATGCAAAAGGTGTCGCGAAGCACATTATTTCTGTAGTGTCATTTTTCACAGAAGAAATAGGACAAAGAAGCTGAATAATTCGTAACCATTTTAATCAATTTCCTTCATAATTTAACCTAATCAATCATTTCGATTCTCCCAAGTGACTTTGCACCATAGTAGTAGCCGAACTCGCTCTGAAAGAGTAGCAAACAAGTTTGTCAAAAAGCTGTTATTGGGAGAGATAGCTGAAATAAAAGTGGAAGAAGCAGCGAATGCGATGTTTTTATTACACCAGAGAATGCCGCGACAGATATCGTAAATTGAAATGCAATCTACGGATAATTAACTTCGAAACAGCTTTATTTCCTTTATTGCTTTATTACTTCACACGCGAATTAGTAAATTAACACTCACTAACTTAAGTACAGTTATTACTCGATTACTAAATCTGGTGAGTTCAACTTCGTTAACGAAGTCCTGTGCTCAGAAATGTAATTATATTATTATTACTCTTTATACATTCGGCGACGTTATTGTCTGTCATGAAAAATTGGGTCTTCTTACAAATGAAGCTTATTTTTGAGAATAGCTAACAAGGTATGTTCTGCAGTAATAATTCGGTAGCTTGAACAATGTATTGCATCTATTAGATAATAAAAGGATGTATTCCTGTTATGATTGTACCATTATGAAGGTCAATTGCATTGTCACAGAATTATAATAGCAATCAAAGAAAAATCCTACTGACAATGCTGACACTCATTTCATGTAAAAAACATTTGATCAAGCGTGTGTTATGTTTGTTGTACTGGAGAAATTAATTTCAGATTTCAGCGATCCTAAGAATGTTTTATAATTCTTTTTAATTGTTGGCCAAAAAAATATGTTTACTATACATATATAAAGTAATGCGTCCTCTACAAACATATTTGCATTTCTATTGGAAACTATGTATGTATATTATCCTGAAAAACCACTTTAACCCTTTTAATGCCGAACAACGATATATCGTTCCTTTTATGGGATAAATCGATCGACCCGGACTAAAAGGGTTAAGGCAAGTAGTATTAATCTTACAAAGAGCGATTTCACGTTAAAATGACAGGCAGTGTCCAATTATTTAATTACTTAATATTCACTTGAGGCTAAGAAACAATTACTTAGTTTAATAATTTTATTAAAGAGATAACATTGACTTAAAACTTGTAGGCCAAAGAAGCTTATAATTTTCGTAGTATAATAAATAAATGCAACTTATAGTTTTCTACTTCTTTTATAATTATTTTATTCGCTTTCAAGCATTTATTCAAGATATATTGAAGCATATATCTTGTATGAAACTTTACTTACCTGCAACCCTTAAACAATTAGACATTAAACTGATAAGGAGTAGAACATAGGACTTTAATTGACTTTTACGTAACAGTAATCACCGTTGTTTCATAGAACTATCATAGCAGTAACTAGTTTATTAACCAGTTAAGTGCGTTTGACGTGTATATACGTCGAACCAAATCTCTATTCTGGTGCGGTTGACGTGTCTACCCGTTGTACTTGCATTTGCTTAATTTTAATTCCGCACTGTGTGGGCGATTTTTCAAACTAAATTCCACAGTTAAGAGGTTAAGAAATTAATGTAAAATTGCTATAACGCTTATAGGTATAAAATGCAGTAAGGACATTGTGTCGGGGATTTGTTATTGTACCAAAAGCATTTAAACCCACTCGTATATAGTTTAAATAAGCAAAATGTTACTAAATTATAATGCAGGGTATATGAAATTGGAGGAGAAGAATATGAACAAGTAAAAGTAAATTCTTAAATTTTATTCACCTGTTGAGCAAAAACTCGGCTCTCGACCCGTTGAACTCAAGGAAAAACAACTCCGATGACTTTGCACTTTGTTCGAGCCAGGTTATCGGCAGATAAATCTTGCACAATGGGTCCAGTAGCCGCATAAATTACTTTCGTATTCTCGAAAGCGGTCTCGTTTGAAGCGTCGTATTTTTCATTTGCATAGACTGTTTTCACAACTCTTTCAAATTCTCTAACCGTAACCAAATGAACTAGACTATAAAAGAAGGTGAAGTAGTAGTGCAGCATTGGTAAATAGGGAGCTAATAAAATAAAAATCATATTTTTGCGATTTGGGTAAAGCTAATCATCAGTTGAATACAAAATCAAATGCGCAAAAGAACATTTAGATAATACAACAAAATGATAACTTTCCATATTTATTCTTGACAAGAACGATAGAAACAAGTGTATCGTAAACTCGAAGTTATAAAGAATTTTTCCATTGCTTAATGCCATTAGGCAGTGCAAAGGAATTTCTAAATTGGAGATGCGAATTGCACGGCGCTAAAACAAAGGAAGAAAAGAGCTTCAAGAGTTGGTTTTCGAGTGGAACGATGACTGGATTCTTTTCAATGTAAGCACATCGTTGACCGTGAAACTGATACCATACGGAAAGAGCAATGGCCTTCGCACTCACCGCTCTGTCAGTTTCTCCTTCATCCGAAGCCAGCCTGCCTGTCTGCCTGTCTGCCTTTTTCCTTATTTTCCCTCAGTTCACGTTTCTTGTTCACTCTTTTCTACCTTTTCTTGACGTGGATAATGACGGTATCCTGCTTGCTCTCCACACTCTACAACGCTCTTCCCACGTATTATTCGGATCAAAGCATTTCTCGACAAGGACATTTCAAGTCTCTCTTTACCTTGATTCGAGATAATCATGAACCTGCAGGGACAGGTCAACGACACACCAACGTAAAGGTACTGTTTACTCGAGATTAACCTTAAGTTATGGCAGCAGCTTCATTTGAATATATAGCACTAAGGAACATTATTCATACTTTGGTCTGACCTTAGGAATCTTTGGCGTAGTACCAGTTTAGCATAAAATAAGACGCAATTTTTAGAAAGATGCCATTCGATAGTAGAGCCTTCGGACTTTCGAGATTTTCTGCTCTAACGAAATTTCTATTATTTCATCAGCCTTATTCGAGGCCTCTATATCACTGCTTTAGGAAGTGCAAGTGAATTAATCAATTATTCATTCAACTCGACTGAAGAAGTCAGTTTGTTTAATAAGCACTCGAATTGTATAGTCTGAGTATAATCTGAGGTGAAGGGAGGTATAGACTTCGGGTGGAAAGAAAGATCGCAATGAAAGTACATTTTTTGAACAGCTTTATTTGATTTTTATTGAAAGAAACACACCAATCCTCGTTGAAATTGTTACGGTCGCTTATTACTAGTACGGTCTTATTATAATATATATATATATATGTATATATATATATCATTACGTGCTTACAATTATTACTATCACTATTATTATTATTAATATTATTATTATCATTGTTATCATCATAATTACTTCGTTATTACTATCAATATATTTCTCACTCATAAATTTTTCTTTTGGAGAAAATGAAAGCAAGGTACCCCTTCCGAGAAATGTCGCATATTCATATAGAAACTTATGCAGGATAAACAAACAATATAGTTACACGAGCAATATACCATTCTATGCAAATCTCTAACGATAATTCGTACATAACATTAATGTAAAAGGAGAAATAGAAAAACAGCTATACGTACATGCAAAGTCCTTCGATCGTGATCTAATTCCATCGTAAGTGTTAGTTTATTCCGTTTATCAATGCCTACATACTTGGTCGCTAATACCGCTGATTCTCACGTAATTAATTACAGAATTAATCGTGTGTTGTCATTAGTGCGAATACCCATTTGCATCAATCCACCGTAACTAGCAAACCGTGCTGTACTCGCACTGCAACCGACATATTGTCCTTTGGTCATTTTAAACTTTAAATTTGCACGAAACTTGCCACCCGTATCACTACATCAAATGGAAATTTTTGTGCAAGCATCTTGTACGTGACTTGTTCGTCCACGTTTACAGTCAATACTATATATTGTAGTATACACTCAAACATACAGTCACAATTTGCCTAGACATCGATAAAAATGGCCTCCTACCTTCGAGATGCCATTCAACTTACACATTAAAGGTTGAACCGGCTTTTTATTTCATGGATTTAGAGTGACGGCTTATATCGAGCAATGCCACGTAGAAAACTACGGAAAATACAGGATCATTTTAAGAATCCACGCCACCACTTGGACGTCATCAAGATGACCGATACCGTAGGCTCATCTCCCCGAGACCAGTAAGTTACAGGCACTTCCATAGATGTCGGCCCTTCCCTACTATACACAACTGATCAAGCCTGACAATGAGTCCCTCAACACTTCCCACCTAATGGAATTTGTCAGTAAGGCCTAGCCCACTCCCAACCCCCTCTTGCTCTACTTTGACCGACAGTTCTCTCCAAGACGGCCTGCATCAGTCTAACCCTAGCCGACATCCCACCCAATAAAGACTCCCTCATTATGCACCTAACAAGTTACAATGAATTACACCGCAAGGAAAGCATCTCAATTCGACTAGATAGAATACTGTCATCATTTCCAACCTCTCGTACTACATTGTACTTGTAGTTAGAAGAGCAGCCACAGAGCAGAAATGCTTTGTTCCTTGTTAGGGTCATAAAGAGGTGATTGCTTTATTTATGGAAAATTCAGCTTTATACTTCGTTTCATCCCCCAGTTCTCAAATTCGTTACACTGTGATTGATCCAAGCTTATAGCTAGTTGCTAAAAGAAACTAGGCCATACCGCGAAAGAAAACTAGACGAAACTCCATTATACGTGTATGAAATGATCCGGAGCTCATGCCCAGCCGGTTTGTGTAGAGTGGCGCCCGACATTTACGGTACACCCTGACTATTGAAGTACATACTTTTCCAAAGAGCGTTATCTCATAAAATCAAATATAAATGAAGTCTTGACAAGTGTCCTGTTATCTAGAGTTGCAGGCTACACGTTACACGAGGAATCAGCGCCTCCATTGGACTTGCAGCTAAACCTCCCCCCGCTCCCATTATCCTAGAAACTGTCGCCAGTAACAGCTCTGCCAAAACAGTTTTTGCTTCGTCCAGATTTTGCGAGATAACAATTGTGCTTTCGAAAAAGACTATTGACAACTTTTAACGAACTTGTCGAGATGAAATTCACAGCGTACCTTAGGACGTGAATCTTGAAAACGTCTGTAGAGTTAAGGATGGAACAATAAGGTTTACCTATTAAGAAACTTACAACACGGTAGTTCCTTAAGGCCGATTCACTTTGTGGGACGTAATACGGCAAACGATTTTTCTATAGTATACAGAGGCATTCATTTTGCACTATACTAATTTGCACTATACCACCGGAGATGCGTAAAAATAAAGTTCAAGACACAGCGATTCAAGGTAATCGCAAAGAACACTTTGCCGTTTCACGTCACTTCTGCTCACTCGTTGCTCGGAAAGGCGTACGAGCCCAAATACTTTTGGTGATTTTCTTTTAACAACATTTCATAACCCATGCCCTCCGTCCGTCCTCCTCCTCCTCCTAAACCAAATCCACAAGCATGTCGGCGAAAAGTTTCATGCCAAGATCGACACAGTCCTGTCAGCTCTTTTATCTCTCGATACGTCTCACTACCATTTCCTTCCTATTCCAATCTCAATTACTACGATACATTTAATGCGCCGAGCTTTATCCACTCGCAAATCTTTCTCTGCAATCTTAACCAACAGGCTTGAAACAGCTATTATAGGAGAATGCCAGATGTGTGCAATGCCTAAAGAAGCTTCACCAATTTTTAACACTAAACACCTTTCCACTAATTGTTGATGAAGGCGAACCATAAGTCCGTCACGACTTCACTCTTGGCTACATACTTTATTCTACTTATATAAAAGTATTCAGAACTACAATCCATTGAAAGGAATTGAATGAAATGAAAGGAAAGTCTGCAAAGGAAAAGGGATGAAGCAATCCGTCCAATGGTTTCTTCTTAAAAGTGATAACATCGATCGAACCGTGATTTGCCAGATTCGTGGACTTTGTACGCGCATACTGTACATGTACAATAGGGAATAAATACTAAACCCTCTTTGAAATAGTGCCAACCTTCCTTATGCCTTAGTTTTTGTGCGCTTTCCTCCCAATCTTTTGGAGCAGAAAACCTCTCAGCTTCCATCGATTCCTACTTTCTTGTCGAGATTTCTTTCACACTGCTCTTCCCGTCATATCAACACGCCACTAGACTATCCTTTAAGAACACATACCAGCACAAATCGTACCGTAATAATGATTCGCTCTTATAACTATAATAACTTGCCGAAAGGCGTAGTCGGGAATTCTCTAAATGCCAACTATATGTTAAAAATGCTATGCCATTCTCTGTATACCCTCAATTCAAATGTTATATGTATTTGACCATAAATGATTATCATTTTCCCAAAGGACGGCAGTTTGAAAAACTTTACATTTACCGTCAACTTATGAATTGTAATGATTTTGCCCACGGTACTTTGCTAAGGAATTTACTCGAAGAACACACACTCTTCCTATTCCAATGAACTGTCATCTGCCATCTGCAGTAACGTCGCTTTTTGATTGAGTCTCTTTTCAGATTGAGGTTAGATGGGTGGTGTATTGAGGTAGAAATTTGCTAGCGTATCTCTGCTGTACGAATTGGGGCAACGATCAGTTGACAGAAAATCAATGGCATATACCTAACCTAAGTTACTCGCGGAACAAATACTCTTTACAACCACACAATTCTCAATTTGGCGCACTTTTCTATCTTCGACCCATTTTGATAGCTTTCTCTTAGGCTGCAATAGAGTCAGAGGTATGATTAGAGACTAATATTGATCGAGTTCTCACAAATCTGGCAAAGCGGATCGAGGGCGCATGCGTGCATGAAGAACAGACAGGTACTCGGTATTAACGCAAGACGCAAGACTAGATGATGCTGATAGGATGACACACAGCGCCGCATCAGGCTTGAACAAGCTTTCTGCTTTCTGCTTTCTGCTTTCAAGCCTGAGAAGGAACGATTAGCCAACATGATGGTAATAGCCATTCAATGCGGAGGAGCTTTAGATTGAAGCCAAGCCAATTATTCATATCGCACTGACTGAACGTGTCCCGGCCTAAATTTACTTATCGTTAAGACTGTACTGTGTACTGGGATGCAGATGTAGAGTTTCTATAGTTTGTAGTATTAGTGATACGGGTTGGCCCGCCGCTAGATGCAGAGAATGCAGATGGGTTCCACCTCTCTGGTCACTCCGATCCGCTTTCGTGGAGAATAAGCTACCAATCACTTTTGAGTTTATCCTCCGGGAAGACAACCAGAGAGATATTCTTTTGTACAATATTTGGGGAATGCACCATAGACAGCCCACCCTATCCCTCTCATTGTTGGTATGACATGTTATGATTTCTTAAGAGCGAAAGGATCACATTCATACAGTCCTCGTGTCGTATAATCTCTAGTCTTAGGAATCACTGTGTCTTATTGGAATTTTATTCATCACTCCGATGTAAAATTGTATCTGGAATAAAAGTATCTTTGCAAGTAGTCGGTCGACGTTTACAAATCTTCGTCCTTAATTGTACCTAAAAGTCTGTGCCGCAACAGCACGAAAACAGCAACCTGTGATAGTTAGAGCATCCGTTCAGATAAAGGAACATGAATTCGCGACGGCCATCCAGGAGAGAAGTACACTTCAGATTTTACCTCCTACTCACAGACTTTTCATTATTTTGATCGTCGCCCTTTATTTTGGGGATGCGAACCTGAACGTCAGCATTTTGTCGCTCGGGAATTTATAAATTCTTTTTTTCCTCACTATCCCGATTATTACTCTTTCAAATTGGATATAACTAGATATTAATGGCATATGGTCGCGATAACTGTTCTTCATTATTAGTACTCGTACCTTGAATTTTGATAGGCAATCACAAAAATTCTGCCTTTTCGCCATCGATCATTGAAACAGCAAATCCGTAGTAAAGAAACAGTAAACCAGTTCATTGGCAATATGTAACATCTTATACGGACGCCATTGCTGATGCGCAGGGGAAGGCCTGATAAATTTAGAAAAAGGTATCTATGAAGCACTACCCTCTGCCCCTGCCCCCGCCCTTCCTGCTATCTTTCAACTTGCCCGGAGGATCGTTAGGCAGTCAAGTGACGAGGATGACGGCAGTGCTAACTTTTGGCTTTTGCAAGTCGTGGTTTCATCTCAAAGCTAACTAAACACATCCCTGGTCTCATCTTTCTTGAGCTTTTCTATCACTGGCCACTGTCCCCCAAGACCCTTAGAACTCTTCTAGCTCTAACTACACAAGCAGTCCGAAGCCTCCTATAACTCCACTTTTTCTAGGTTAGATAACGTCTTTAGACCCATCAGGATATCTAAATGTCTTTTTCTATATCCCTTGTTCCCTGTCAGATGCCTCCGTACAAAGAATCGCCCTTTAAGACACCAGTTCATTATCAGATACCCCCGAGATTCCCTTAAGTTGGCTACGTATATTTCAGAAGTAGTAATCAGATAAATAAATGACCAGAGTTCTCCGATATTATGAATGGAGGGTTAGTTATAAAGGATCATCGGATATTAAAGGATTTGTAAGAAGCCAATTGAAAATACGACAGCGATGTCTACTTTTAACTGCTACCAAGCACTCAGAATCCTTGATCCATCATTCTATGCATTCGAACCGGGGCTTAAAGGTTAAATCTGGACCTGATATTTAGTGAGAAAATCCTTTATAGGTTATACCTCATACTTTACTACATAGACCTGTATATTGATGTGCGGGAAAGCCAGATAACCGTGATACTTGATACAAAGTATGATTCCTACAGTCTATCTAAACATTTGACAATAACTTTCATTCATATTATGCGCACTATTTGTTAGATTCTTCTATTTAAGTATCTTGGGAAATTGGGTACGTACAGATAAGATAATGCCTTACTTTTTAACATCTCCGATTGTCTAATGGATGATTACAGAGATCACTCTAAGATAAGAAAGCGTGTCACGGGGAAATTTATGCGCGTCCCTGGATGTCTGAGAAATTGCAAAATATTTTCTTTCAGTTCATTGGTATCTCATATTGCTCATTTATGGCTTTGTAATGGTAGTAAAAAAATTGTATGCTGTAAATTCGAAAAATATCGGATACAATATTTAATGTCATGAGAGCAAATTAGTTGTTACTGTATACGATTCCAGTAATGAAGAATTGTTATTTGGACTTCTATATTCTTATACATATAAGATATATATATTTTTGGGGTGGCTCATCAAACATCTATTCACTCATGCTAGACCATCGAATTGTTTCTATCACTTCGAAGACTCCCTAAACAAAAGTAAAACTTTAACGAAAACTTTAGCACAGCCGCCTGTTCTGATACTCGCTAGTTCAAAAATTAAGGTTCGAAATCAGCTGGGGGTCCCCTGCCGATCATACCGAAACTAAAGCACTGATCATGCTGATGTAGAGCGAGTGCAAGGTTAAAATTAGGTTGTTACATTATGCATTTACCGTCAACGGCAGAAGGAACCACGCAAAGGTATGTCTAATATTTCCACGAATCGTTTCACTTTACTCAAATGGACTCAAAGGCCGGAGCGAATAGTAGTCGGGGTAAAGCTTATTATTAACCATAAAGATTTTCCAATCCATCTCAGCCTCTGCGTTTAATGAATTTGCTGGTGATTGTCAAGAACACGAATTGAACAACCAAATGATAATCGCAAATTACACCACTCTCACTATCTCATCAAATGCGGGTCGCAAAAATCATACTTATAGTTGGAACTATCACCAGTTCATTTGCCCCTTTCAATTTTTGGTTTGCATTGCGTATCATTTGATTTGGAAGGATCATAAGGCATACTAAATATTACTTATAGACATTCGAGTCCTTTGAACTTCCTAGCTGAATATTTTAATTGTGTATTCTTTCTGTAAACTTAGCTTTTAAAGCGTACACGCGTGTACATACGCGCCCATGTAAAATTGCACTTTTCACCCGAATGTAACCTAACCTAAAAGAGTTACATAAATTTCATTTTCATCAGAGCAATCCCCTTCCTGTTACATTCTTTGAGGACTAGCTGACAATTCAGTGCCATTCGCAATAAAGCCATTACCAAATTCTGGGCGTAGTAACACAGAGGTTGGAAAAAGGAAACTAATTATTGAAAACTTTGACGCCATAGATGTTTTATACTTCCTAAGTGCAAATAACGAAATTAGCAGAGTCCAGTTTTGTACGTATAATGATGGGGTGGATTTTAAGCGTTTTTAGAAAATTGTGACAAATGCAAACATAAACAGACTGACTGCGTACTCGTTCTTAGACCGCTGTTTTATGTCGGCCTCCCACAAAAAGGCGAATCAGTGGCCAGAGACTATTTCTGTCCCATAGTTTTTGAAGGAAGGTGTTTTGTATGTAAAATAGGTGAGTGTTTAAAAATATGAATAAAGTAAACACAACATGGAACAATAAAAGGAGTACCTCTTAGCATTTGGATCACCACTCCTTGCAAATATTAATTGATACTGTCATGCCATCTATAACCTTCGCCTACAATAATCGAGTGATTGCTCTGGCGCTCTCTGCTTCTCGCAACTTCTACTTTACACTTCACACTTTCCGTAAACTATGCAAAGTCCTCGAATGCAGTGTTGCAAAGTACAAAAATGCTAGTGGCCAATCAGATTCAAGGGCAGGTGAATTGAAGCAACCTTGTTTGAGCTCAAAATAGGAAGTAAATCAGGCATCCTACGTTTCATTGTCGATAAGAGTATACGAGGGGTTAATCTGATTTTTGGCTGGTCTGCACCGATTGGTCCTTCAAATACCCCGGCGCTTGTGATTCGTTCGCGTACTTCTCCCACTACCCAACACAACCAATGGTGAACGTCATATGTCTGCTCAGTCTTTTAAAAGTTTTCTCTTTAATAATCTCGGCATGATAAAAAGATATTTTCAACTACATGTGTTCCCTGGAAATTTACAAGTGATACGGATTAATAGGCAACGTCCCATGATACCGCAAAACTCACCCCCAAGAGAAACAAACTATTTCGAGTTAAAAGTCTTAAATTTTCATGGCGAAGTGAAGCTTCGCATCTTGCTGCTCCTTTCAAGTTCATTATGATTTGTGGAACGGTTGTGCTCTTAGCGTGAAAATAATTTAGAGCAGACAGATGGCCTCGCTGACTAAGATATTTAATCATCACTGAGAAACTTTGATTCGGGCGCCTCTCAAATTTACGGATAGAACTCGTGAAATCTGTATACTAATTACTATGAAACAAAAAAACAGTGACATCCACAGGAAGATAGAATATATTTGTTTATATTAGAAGTGTTAATGTTTTTGTTTTGTAGCGAAGGTTTGCGATTGCAAGGCCTTAGAAGACCGTAGAAATACTAAAAGCATTGTCTGAGTGCGAAGACCTTTCAGTACGTTTAAATGAAACGAAGGATGGAAATTTGATGGATTTATCTATTGCATATATATTATCAGACATATTCAACCGTATACTTTTCTTCGTGACGTAAGAAAATCAATCTCTTGCAAGGTAACTCAATAGTTGTACGATCTTTGAGGAATACTGTAGCGGAGAGTATATCTTATTGTATCACCAAAAAATAAAGGCACTGCTTAGGTACCGGTTTTGAATGCCTGATTCTCTGTATACTTGTTTCAGAAATGTAATTGAGCTAAACATCCATTCTCTAAGGGCTTTCGAAGAACATTACCACTTATTGTGCTGAAGCTTCTTCAATGCTTTTTTCACAATTATGTTGAAAGGTACTTTATATGTCGGTTGTGTTATATTTGTGTTACTAGACGTTTTGTTAGCTGTAATCTTCATATGTACTCATGCAAATCCTGCCACATGTTTCAGTACGAATTTCCCCCTAAAGTAACGATAACAAGATTTCTCAATTAGTGTAACAAAAAACTGTTTCTACAAGATGAGACGCTATTTAAGCGGAAATTTTGCAATATTTAAATACAGATACGATCCATTCTTTTTTCCTTACAGACTCTAACAATGTTGCTATAGATCAACTGTACTATCGCAAGCATCTTTGCATCCCGGCTCAACTCTCTTATAAAATGTTGAAAATTAATATACCACCTAGGATAGAAACGAGTCACGACAGTTTTCCATGAAAAAGCAAACTTTGTAAAACCGTGTACTTTATGATATTGCACATATTCGAATTCAAAATGGTAGAAGTTGGTGCGAATTTGTGATGCGGCGCATTGTTGAAATGTAGGAAGAATTCTTGTTCCTTGAAAACAGTCATTCTCAAGCTGCGATGGTTAATCTACTTATATGACATACCACTTCATTATGCTTGATATCATCATACATCCTACCACATCCGGGATGAGAGAATCCATGATTCTGCTAAGACTGCTACCAAAAGGTCAACTGATAGGGCATTGCGCCTTAGTCTAACTTCCTGTAACTAGGATGATTGAATTAATCTTGCTATAGCTCTCAGATTTTAAACGGACACTCATAAAGTCATAGACGCCGATAGCAACGGCATCAACCATCAGTTTCTATAATACAGACATTCTATTATATAATAACGGTTCACAACACAACAGAATGTCAAGGAAAATTAGGATGGTTAAAATTTGTTTCCTTCTCAAGCCATTAGGTCCTTCAGCCATCGATTGGGACGCCATCTATGCTGTTAAGAAGGTGTCCGATTAAAACGCAATCGCCATATCGGTGGTATCCATAGGGTAGCATATATTTCTGGAGGTTCGTGAAATTAACGCCATTTAGATAAAGCGATCATTACGGGTAAACACGAATCCTTTAAACGGTAACTATATTACGACACAAGCTAACCAAAGCTCACCAAAGGAGACCCCCAATATATACCCGCTTAACATTACAAAAACATGTCGGACAATTAAAGATGTCTACTCTACGTACCAACCACTCCGCAAAAGATGCGTTACCCGCTGTCACGCGCGACCAGCTCTAATGATGGTGCAATTCCCACTTGATGAAGGCAACACATTCAGGAAATGCCATTAACACTCGCGCTTACACACATACGCATGCACGCAGGCACGCAGGCACGCAGGCACGCACACAAACATAGAGAGACGCACGCACAGAGTATGCCATGTTACAAGTGCGATGTTTGAGAATAGGGGAATGTTAAAAAGACGATACATGTTACCGTAGAATCTACAACACCGATTACAGTCCTGAGAGATTTCGGTTTAGGTGAGGAACACAAAGTTTAAATACAATGTTCGTTTCAGGGGAGAGTCCTGCTAGGCCAGAGAAGTGAAGTGTCGGCCGTAAACTGTAAACGATAGAAACAAGATATAAGAGTTCCCGCACTAAATAGCATTTTACATTCTATGAGGATAATGGATTGTACAAGTATGTGCGTAGGCTAACAAAGTCTTTGTTGAGAAAGACCTCAGAATTCGTAGTTGTGGCATGTATAGACTGATCTAGTAAATACGGAGAAAATGCTGTTAGGTACTCGCTATTCGCGTCGATTTTAGAAGACTCGATTTTCAGGGGCTGTGCACTCACCACACACGCAGTTACTCTCTTTCGTTTAGCTCTGCGCGTCGGTAGAAAGCCAGATAAGAGCAGCAATGCTTCTCTGTCTTCTCTGGTGCTTTAAATACTTGAGAAATTCATTGGCACACGTTTTGTAGCTAGTTAGTATCAATTTTTACTGGGACTCTCCGGACGCCAGTCAACACTTTTCAATTATTCAAGCTGTACGCTTAGAACGAACATAAAAGCCACGAATCAACTTTTCTCTTTCGAATCAATCAGACTCATCACAGATTTTGGCATACCATTTAAATGAAAACCAATGCTTTCCCAAAGTGAACCGTTACTCCGACACAATTTGAAAGCTTATTCTCGGAGTTTGGATGCAAAGGTGTTGTGTGCAAATAATATTGAAGCACACTATTATACGTTGGCAGTATTGACACAATAATTATCACTAAAGTAGTTCGAAGGCACACCAACGCACAGCAGCATTTAGAGACACTCGAGGGAATCCGAAGAAGAACGATACTGGCATAGTCACATACACGATCCTTCAAGGTACCTACAGACCCCTCAAAACTCAAATATCCTTTTATACAGAATATTCACTTTTATAGAATAGAGAATTACTGGTGGTTTATGTTTGTGGTATCAGCGCCTCTCATATTTGGCATACACACCGCTGATATCAGCTGCTCAGGAGATAAATCGAGAGAAGATAGATATTTTTATCCTGAAAAATAACAATTTCGGGAATACAACCGAAGAAGCGTAGAAAATCAAGAATATGATTGTCTGCGTGAAAGAGAACGATACAGAAAGATTGGGGGGCGAGGAATTTTCAAACGCGACGTGATAACGAAAGAAGAAGATTTCAGGTAGAATACATAACCTAAGAGGCGAATGACTGTAGAAAGATTTGTGTGAATGCACGTGAAACGCATATCATCTCCCTTGGCAAATAGTACCTTGTTCTTAGTAGATCAAGCGGATGGAATGATCATATCTAAAGCGAGGGATACAGTGATATACAGTTTGGGGAGTGCCCAAGGCCCTACAAGTAGATACACAAAGGCACTGTGCTTCAGTCTACTAGGCAACATGAAGTGCATGTTCGAGAAAAATAATGCAACTTTTCAAAGAAGGAGAGTATTTCAGATTGACTTGGACACCTGCTGGTGCGATGGGCCAATGAATTTTTTCATGACAGATCTGATGAAAGTTGTGAAGGAGAAGTTCTTACTTGAGAATGATAAAGAAGATCAAATCAATAAAGACTCTCAAAGAAGTAGGGATTAATTTGATTGTTGATCGAACAAGCACAGACACAATACAACATAGTCATATTGTTCAGTACAAGGAACAAGATTTATGAAGAAGAAAACAAAGTAATAGAGAGCTTGAGCAAAGTGGATGAAAGATTGCTGGGCTCTGTTTTTGGGATGGAAAATCCTACACAACAGGTCAACAGTGAATTGGTATAACCGAGAGAATTGCACAACTTTGTGAGAGCTTGTTATACAGAGAGAGATTTTTGTTATATAGTATGAGAAGTTAATTTGCTAAAACTGAAGATATTCAATTCCTCTATATTCAAGTTTGATGTATTATCAAATTCAAATCGTGCCAACCCTCTTACTACTAGCGGACATCGACACAAAAGAACTTACGCAGACTTATCAGCGTAGTCATGAAAACGATCTCAGAACCATCATGTCCAAGATAATCTAGGCTGGTTCACTTTCCGAGGATGAATTGAATCTTGTTGGTACAAGTTTCTGCTCAAGCCGCAAGAGATCTGCCTTCGTATCTTACTGCGAGGAGAAAAGCTTCGGCTCCGCAATCAGCACCAAATGTTCGGTGAGAGTTAATTATTATTAAAGGTGCTCGTTACATAGGTACGACCATTGAACACGGTATACGCGGTGCCTCTTACTAACCTAGCATTTTTGCTCCAGGGTTAAGAAAGACTCGAATGACTTTGGGGAGGCAACAACACATAGGCAAGGGAATGCAGTGGAGGAACTAGAAAGGGACGAGTAACACTATGAAATGATTATGATCACGTTCGTTTTAAGGCATATCAATCCTTTCCGATAGCTTTAGCTGGTCTTCTCGTACTAACAAGGCGACGGCGACAGCGACAGCGACGGCGTTCTCCAGTTTGCTGACAGGCTGTGCTCTCCTTTCCTCTTTTCGCCGGATAACGCGCCTTGCCTTCCTTCATACAACACTCATACTGTTGTGCTCCTAAGCTAGTTCAGCACGCACAGACCGCATACAGGCACCACATTTTAACGGCTGGGTACACTTCTACGCGGATTTAGCGAATCGGAAAAGAACAACTTAACAAGAACGCACACGCACTAACCTATTTGCATGATCGAAGATCGCCCTATCAACGTTTCTCTTAAGCCTAGGTTATAATTAACGGCGCTCCTTACTTCATACTACTATATTAATTCAGTGTTATTTATCACAACAAATATCTGCCCGCTACTACGAAAGAGGTCGCTGTCCCATCATTTGATTCGATTTCTTTGAGATTTAAGTAGTATATATCTTACGTACGAACTTTTGCGACCCTACAAACCCCAGTCTTTGAATGCTCACCGATTGAATTCCTCGTGATATAATAAGTTCGGGCGACACGCCTGCCGCGCTCTATTGTGCCTGTCCGGATCAACCTCAAGATGCACCTGCACCTGCACCTGCTCCTGCTCCTATCCATTTCTCTCTTGCGGAAAATTCTAATGCTCCCTGCTCCATCTGTTCCCTCGAGGCACGGTATAATAAACGCGCGCCTGCCATGCTGCTTGGCCGATTAGCCGCTTTGTCACTCGTCTGCTCTATCGAATGGCCATGTATCCCCGACAAGAGTGAGCCGCAGCCACTCACCAGAAGTCAATGAGAAGACAAAACGGATAACGGATAACGCATAACAGTCGAAAGGAGACCGAAAGCTCGGAGATTCTTTAGGTGAGATGCAAGGATTGTGAACTTTTCGTGCTGGCGAAACAACAACACATCGCATGGTAATTACGCTAGGCTTTCTCCCTCTTTCTCTCCCTCACTCTCTTTCCAGATGCGAGCTATCTTCTCTTTATCAGTAATAACTTAAATCTCATGGTTGCAATGTTCAATTTCTCGAACACTGCCATTGCACTTGCTGCTGTATCAATGTAGCATTAGGTATATGTATAGACACACTCTTCCACGCAGACGCATATCAATGCACGCTATATTAATGTAGACGCAGCGCAGACGATACAACTTGTAGATGTACACGCAGGCACACACGCATACATACACAGAGAATGTTAGCCCCTTTTGCCGGACAGGATCGCGGAACTATCGATTAGCTTCGATTGGGGCAGAGCCACGATCCCGCAAACTGGTGCGCAAGCTTCGCATTTACTTACTAGTAGACTGGCTCTCACAGGTAGGGTAGCGATTTTCTTATCTCCTCTTGTTCTAGAAATTTGATAGTTGAACCAAACGGACAAATTCTCGACGGAGCTTTCGGAATTACCGTTCAAGTGGGTAAACGGCCGCCTACACCGCAACCGCAATTCTCGTCGTATAGTAAAATATATTTCCTGCCATTAGCTCTCTTTCTTTCGCTCGCTCGCGCGCTCTCTCTCTCTCTCTTTTTCTCTCTCCCTCTCGCGCGCGCTCGCTTGCTCGCTCTCTTTCTCTCTCTCTCTCTGTCTCCCTTTCGTTCTCTCAGGTAATTTATATGTCGTACTGCGATAAATGATATATTGAAAAAATATACGTGATATTTTGCCGTAAACTTATTCTGTGAAGTGTCTCTCCTTATTTTAATTTGAGAACATTGGGCATCGCGGAAACGAGTGACGAGAGTCATTGAAAAGGACTCCACGAAAGTTGACGCGGAAAACGAACCACCCGTGAAAAGTCGAGTACCGATTTACATTCGTTGCTCGTGCGACGTCAATGAGCGAAGTAAGAACCCGCCACATTACTGCATATTATTTCTGTGCTGCTGACAAGAACTATCGCTCTCTCCTCTCCTCTCCTCTCCTCTCTATTGTTCTCTCGATCGCAGCCATCCTATCCTTCTGTACATATGGCTCTTAAGAGAAGAAGAACAACACCACCGTTCTGCGATAATGCAACAAAAGCCAACAGAGGCGTGCCAAAACTATTAAGAACACTTGGGGGAAAACCGATACGGCAGTCAGTAACAAAAACGACTAACAAGTACATACATGCCCGTAGTTTTCAGCAGGATGCAGAGTGGTCCACTCGATAGAGCGGGGAAAAGAAGGGAAAAGAAAAGTGTATGTAGTATGTGTAATTGACGTGATTGTATTACGCTCCGACAGTCGAGTAAAAGCACCGCGATCCAATCGCCGGATGAATCATCTTTAAACAAGACAGCCGGAAGATATTCATCTCGCATTCTCCTACGCCATCGTATATCAATTGTCTTACACACGCACAATCTCTCTCTCTCTCTCTTTCTCTTTCTCCCTCGCTCGCTCGCTCTCCATCACTTAAAACCGATATACACGTCACAGCATACAAGCCAAGTCTCTCCGGAAAGTGGGCGCCTCTAAGTGCACCGCGGCATTACGCGCCGATGGAAATAAGAGAGTCGAGCGGCCATTCTGCATTCATCCGATGCATACTCTGACTTTGACTCTGACTGTTGGCCGCTGACTCTTCGCTTCGACTAACGATCCGCCATATTGCTCATTGTCAGTTTCCAGGATCCTTCAGTCATCCGCTGACTTTGAAAACACGGTAACATTCTTTATCATGATGGTGGCACATCTTTAGTATGTCTATTAATGATTAATCTTATGCCCTATATCGCCTTGGTCACACCTGCCAAAGCCTCCGCCCTGCGTGAGAGCGCTAACCCCTCCGGGACACAGCCCTCTCTCCTCTCCTCTCCCACCCACCTACTTTCTACACCCCTAATAAACCCATATAAACTAATGTTTCGAGTACCGCTAATCTTCTGCTTTCCAGTTACTTAACAGCCTAACACACGAATAGAGCCCTTTATACCAGTTTATCGGTTATTTAATTTTGACTTCTTACCAGTAGCCGTAATACTATCAATGCTAATGTCCTTTATCCTTTACTATTATATCAATATATGTCCCTACTAATCCTAGACGAGCTCTTCCTTTATATTATATATCTCTCTCTCTGTCTCTCTCCCACCCTCCCACCCCCCCTACCATCCCTTTCTCACTGTCTCTCTTTCTCTCTTCTATTATCGCTAATTCTCGTTATCGATATCACTATCTGTATTGTTAATCATACTGATAAAATAACGATTACTACTACCAATGTTACTTTATTTCTTTAACACGACTCTTATTAGCTAGTACCTATTATCGTGGCCATTGTGTTCGCCGTTATTATTTTCATCTCTTTAAAAGTAATTATTTCCTTTCTCTCTCTCTCTCTACTTTACTGTTCCTCTCGATAGAAATAAATATTACGCGCACGACTTAGACAGTAGTTTTGCAAGTATATTTATAGCATCCGCTGCTCAAATAGATCACCTTAATTGTAGTACTCTCTTTCTATCGGGGCAGGAGAAACAGAAAAGGTGACGTCGGGTCGGGTCGGGTCGGGACAGGATAAGGGAAGGAGTGGGGAGTGGGTAGGATTTTGGATGGGGGGGGATACGTATCATTAGATACTTAGATAGATAGATAGATAGATAGATATATATATACACCGGAAACAAGATTAGAGTGAAAGAGATTCCTTTTTCTTGGAATATAGGAATATAGTATTTGGTAGCCTCGCGTTCGTGGACATATGCGTTCAAGCAAATTTCTCATGCTTCGGCATATCTTCGTATCTCCTTCAGACTCCGGATCGTATAATTTATTAACAACTTATAACCTAGCGATTAGACTGGATAGTTTTACTTGTTAAGGGCACGTCTAAAACGGCATCTCAGTTACATTGCACTCTGACCGATGCACGGCCGTGTAATTATAATGACTATTAGAGCTGAACTAACATTCTGCCTATGTTACGGTCAGTGTTATTCAGAGTGAACCCTCGTTGGCCCCGCTGGTTATGTCCGACATCGACTCTACAGATAACCCTTGAAGGAACCATAGCTATACATGGATATTGTGCTAACGACTTACTTGTTCTCATTGGCCAACGCCCTTTTCAAAGAAGAGATTTGGAAAACTGACAAGATACCTCCTCGAGAGTCAAAGCTTCTTAATCGCGTTGGAAATTATTCCGATAAGAAGACTTGCTCAACTTCTTACGTACGACCTGAATAATAACCGATCCATCCATTCTTTCATAATACATCACGTCAACGCAATAAGATCTAGAGGCATGTCAACATAGTTAAGGAGGAAATGTACAAGACGAGAGTTGTCCCAGAAAAGTGTAGGTACTGTGTAATAGGACAATTTCTCAGGTTTGTCAATTGTCACTTCACTTCTTCCCGCCAAAATCCGCCAAAATCCGGCAAAGTCTAACACGCGGCAGCCCCCAGTCTTTGCCGCTCTGTGTCTCCCTTAATGTTTGCAACAAGTTAGCATTTTTGCAGTTTTCTAAGAGGACCAAAAGGATCGCAGCTCGCAGCAGGGGTTTGCGTTTTATGTTCAGGATCTTTTTCTTAGAAATGCCATCCTCTTTCGAGTATCAACATAACCCTACGTGTCAGCTATAGCTCGATTTGGCCGTCCAGTTAAGGTCTATCTTTTGCATCTTAAGCAACTCCTCGACCTTAGTAATGTTTCAGTCCTGGAAGAGTTCCAAAAATCAGGCAACTACTGTACCTCATTCGAAGTTGAGTAATAACACTAGAGATATTTCTTTAGGGCAAATTGTCCAGTCTCTTTGTCCTATTCTATGGGCAAATAAATCTGCTCCATTGACTCGCTCGGTGACTGGTCAAATGTTCCTGTTCGCGTACTCTAAGCCAGTGATATATTTCTTTAACCTTTTGCTTGACAAATAGGCAAGGACATTTTCGCAGACGGAATTTTGTATCAGCGCAGCCATCAGAGCATTGCTAGCGCAATAGCTCTGTTATGGCATAAAGTGGCTTCTTACTCTACAGGAAAGATGGAGTGATCACTTTCCATGACTAGAATTGCGAACGATGAATTCGGTTATAATGAATTCGAAGCTCATGTTTCAATAGTTCGTTTAAATAGCAAGCAGAGAAAGATATCGGTACTGATTGTAGCGAGAGCCAGCCGCCCAAACCAATTGAGAGAAAAATGGATCTACAAGGGGAAAAAAACAGCAGCAAAAAACAAGTAGAATACAAATACCCCGGAGAAACGGCGTCCTGTACAAAAAATACACTGCATCGCAAAAAAGTCGTGTCATCTGGATAAATGTTTTTCAAAAAAGAGAGGGTGATCATTGTGAGCATGAGGCGATAGGGGTCACGTAAACACCAACAAAAGCATCTGTTACATGGAAATGAATTAATCGAGTGTAATTGACAGTTTCTGTAAGGTGTAAAAAAAGAAGCATGCCGCTTACTTACTGGAAGCAGAGTAAAGGTAAGGAGAACACAAAAGAAAATCAAGTGGAAGTGCGTATGTTTTGTTTAATACTTTTTATTTTGGATTTAACTGATAAAAGTATGTATTACCTACACAAATAAAGGAAAAAAGTAAAAATTTTACATTGCGCTCTTACACGGCAAAACATAAGACAGAATTGGCCTTACGACGATCAGTGGCTCAAAAAGTAACTTAGAACGTGATATACATCAAGTGAGACATCGAGTGTATATTTTCTCAGCCCGATTTCTTATTCTCCACGTACTCGCACTGCTTCTCGATGAACGGTAAAACGATCAAGTAAAAGCCTGCCTTTTCTATCTTAACACTTGCCAATACACAGTAACATCCATAGAGTGAACTTCCTTCTAGTTCAAGCGTGCAGCATTGCAATCGTCAAATAAGAGATGTTCACGCAATCGTAAGTAAAGATTTGACAATGAACTGAACGGCTGTTCATCCGGCTCGGTTCGATACGTCAAAGTGCGATGAAAGGAAACGTTAAATTAATAAAGACAAAGACTATTTTCCTGAAAACACTCCAATTATGTCCCGATTGTAAGAAGCTGACTTCCACTCTCTTCTTAGAAATAGCGCGTTCCGATCAGGCTTCGCCCGGCTAAAATATCTTACCGGCAATAGAAAAAGTCTAGAATTCATAAATGGCCATTCAAAACGGCAAGATTTCAATTTGAGTAGGAATCATCAGCCAACAGATGGAAAGGTTCGTACACGCTCGCTATTCCAAGGTGAAGAACCCAGGCTGGTGAAAGCAGAATTCAAGCTAAATTCGAATCAGTTGGTTCGGTTTAAAGTAGACGTGGAGTTGGTATAATAAGAAGGTAGAGTGGCTATAGGAAAATAGACTTTATCGGGTAACCTTTTGGCCCATTTCTCCATTAGCTTCCTCCTCTATTCAATGCAATCGCAGGCATCACTCTCATCAGACCAATTAGTTGGTCCGCTCTACTCTTTGGAAAATCTACCTTACGACTGTTGAGTCAATTTTCTGGCAGTTTGTGCGCCACCCAAGACTCTACCAACAGAATCAATCAAATCACTCCCAGCACAGGCTAATCACGGCGTTAAATCTCTCTACCACTGACTACTTCTTCCCCTTTTTGAGCGCGTTACTTGGACCCTTCCAATTCTCTAGTTACAGTGCTTGCGGACTCAAATCTCTTGTATCGGGAAAAGTGAATCTTCTCTCACCTCACCTCACCCCACTCCACCCCACCCCACCTCATCACCGTTCCCGCTACAATAAGTTCCCACTTCTTTATGACTGAAAACTTGAAAGCACTCCGGATTTCCCTTATCATCAGCTTGAACGAAAATGAAGGGTAAGGCTGATCTTTTCTTCCAAAGCGAAATAATTAACACCTCGATAGTAGAGCGTAACACGGATTAATCGATAATAGAGTAATCTCTCCACCCCCCCCCCCCCCCCCCCCCCCCTCCTCGCCGCCCGTTAGAAAAATACCGATTGAAAAATTGGAAGGGATTTTTCGCACAATAATGCCCAATACGGATGAATATCCTCAACCAACACTGACACTCTTTGGCGAAGTACGTGGCACCATTGAAAAACGAATATTAATCGCTTGCGTTGATCGGCGTTTAGCGTACAATTACTTTTAATAGTAACACACCCTGGTGCTCACTACACAACACGTTAATTATATTAAAAAATATTATTTGTCGTTGACTATTACGACTAGATTGGTAGAATTACGTAACTCAGAGGAGAACTGATTTTTTACCCGCTACTGGAAGATCTCTCGACTATTTTCGATCGTCCCGCAATTCTCGTCAATCTGCTACAAGATAAAGGATTCCGCGAGACCTGTTAATAGTACCAAATATATACTCTAATCCAATTATGAGCGCGCCTATGCGCATATAACTATGCACAACTATGCACAATATGGCCCATCATTAAGTGATGGAATACTTTCGTTTACAAACCACATGGATTATCATTAATTAACATTAGTGCCCTTCGATCTCAAAGTAATCTCGGCAAGCACTGCAGGGAGTAACAATCAAACCTAAAACAAAACCTGTGGGCTTTCTACTAATACTAAAAATCCTATTATCACACAACGAATAGATAGTTTTGGGGACAACCTTTAAAGCGGAACACATACCAATAATAATAGCAAAGATGTAACGGCACCGGCTCTTCAGTCAACAATCCGGGCAAGTAGCAGCCATTGACCGGGCCAACTTTTCTTCTTTTAGTATAACAGACATTGCTTTTGACGTCGATGTCGATTACGATTCTATTCTTAGAACACCTGTCTCAATATCACAGGTTAGACTCAAGAACGTCACAACTACTCTTTATCTTTTCAAGCCCCTGGAACCGAAACCCCATGAAAGAATTCGACCCGTTACCCTACATTGCACCTGTTCTATCCACAGAATTCACAGGGGGAGCAGTCATTCAGACAAAGACATAGACTATTGTTTGATGCTATAGACCAAATGCGCGCCAATTTCAGGAACAAGGAATGCTTTTATCATTCTAACAGAGACTAGAATTTTGCCGGGTTGCGTGGCTCTACTCTAATAATCCCTTTCGGTGAAGAGAGAAGAGTCTGACAGAAAGCAAAGTGGTGCATGGACACAGAAAAGTTCAAGGATCGAATTAGAAAAGACTTAAGAATTTCTGTACTGAGTTCTCAAAAGTAGCTGTGGAAGTCTCGAGGTGTGAGAAAAGGGTCAAGAAGATGCGACAAGTGGGAGATCGAACGACATTAAAAGATATTGTACTTCATGGAATAGTATTAGCGAATGTTGGGCCACCCTCGACCCGAACTATTCCCCGTTTCATTCCTTTTTCATTCCCTTTTGATAGCTTCTACTTATTTTTCGAATTTTGTAACTATTTGTAATTTTCCTGCCAATTACGTACGCATTGGCCAATTATGCCTTTCAAAACAAGTTTGAAGAATGCTGCGAAATGAGGAAAGGATTCTGCGGGAATGGCTGAGTGATCCCGAAATCTATCTCATTGATGGCTGCTCTTTGATTGTCAATCAGGTTAAACTTCAATGTTTTGCCTTTCTTGTACTATTGGGGAATGATCCAAGTAGCTTGTGAACGTTAGCTTGCTCGCAATCCGATGTTGTACGTCGAAGATAGCTTGGTACGATAAGTGCGAAACATTGCAATTAAGATTCGAATGATCGCAAACTGTCAAAACTTGCTCGAGTTAAGTCTTATAAAAGATTGAATATGTATAAAGGCGCGGCGGTCACTATACATGGCGATTATATATTCCTAAGAATGTGACCTAGATCGAATTTCCTTGGCTGCCAACGCAAACGTTTAATATCAGTTTTCTCACTCCGGATAAATAGAGCGAAAGGTAAGACGAAGTAGTTTCTGTAAAGTGAAGGATATCACACAAGTCGATGTATACTTATCTCGGATACTCGAGAGCAATCGTCTTTCTTGGGATTAGTTAAATTTCTTATTAGAACAGTGATTCTGTAAAATAGCCGCTCGGTGTCAAGGCCGGACTTCTAAGAATACTACAATGCAAGTTCCCCCCGCGAGTTGTCTTTCTCAATTCGTCGGCCAATTGACAGCACAGAATCTTCGAAGCGTGCTTCTATTATATCACATATCTGAGTAACCGAGTATACCCTTCCGTGCGTCTGTTGAAGTATGTATTTCATTGCATCGCAAGTCCAATCATCACCGACTCTCATAATGAAAGAACGTTCAGAATAGTCGATGGCGATAGAGCCCGTGCTACGCTAGGAGGTCGATATCGCGCTAAGCGGCATCCGTCCCCTCCTCCTTCGCGTTCTTACGGTTTTTTGCATTAGAGTCACCTCTGCGAGAGAGAGATGTATTAAGAGTAAATATCTAAGAGCGAGTAGCCAACCTTACGTGAAAAGAGTTTTTAATTACAATCCTTTTAGTTTCTACACATCCATTAAATAATAAATAAGCGTATATATTATTTGTTTCCTACCTACTATCATATGTGGTGCATATACTCTCTTTCAGAATACTCTAAAGATAGTCGCAAAACGAAGACGTATACTTTCCTTCATGCATACGTGCGCACGCGCGCGATCACGCTGGAGAGGTGCGAGAAGAAGCACATTAACGCTCCTATCACTATGCTCTATAACAAACTCTTAATACGTTGTGTCACGCTTCAACTCTTCGTAGTAGGATTTGGAGGTTCAAGTATTCGTCGGGTTATAATTTATAAGTATAATAAAAATAAGGCATACGCGAGCCTTACTAAGGATTAAGCATCTGGTTAGTTGAGACTAATCATCGAGATGGATTCACGAGCAGAAACACGCTTGATTATAAAACATCAATATCAATAAGAAGTAAAATTATCGTCAACGGTGACTAATAGCTACGAAATGTGTTTTGTGAAGCCAATAGTACTATTCGCAATAGTAATACGATACATATATATATATATATAGAGATTTATATATACGTATATATAAATATGTATAGGTAGCCGTTGCTACAACACCGAGAGTTTTAGTTCTAGCGAAAAACGCATAGTGGGCTTGAAAACAATATTGGTAGTGGGTAAATCTATCCTACACTGAATTATCTACAATTGAAAGAAACCTGCTATGTTAGAATTAACATTAAAATAAATAAAAACTCGCACATTTCACCGAGTGCCTCGATCTATCTCACTCCAAGGTGACCATTAGCTCGACTATCATGGCTACCCTATCACTATTTGTTGCTTCAATATTTCTTACCCATCCCATCCCCGGCTCATCCTTCCTTCCCCCCGACCCATCCCGACCCATCCCGACCCATTACACATTAGCTCTCGCTACATCAAAGAAGACACGCGCACTCGACATCTCCAATTCCTGATTAGATAAATCACCTTCAGCGCGGCGAGTGTGCACGAGTGTGCTGAACTAGAGAAAAGATGGGACGCTCGTGTTTGCACTTGCAGTACTGGGAATACTTAACTGGCGTAAAAGAATACTGCCCAAAGTGGACTCGCGCGCCTAAGCGTGTATATTGGTCTCACCAAGAAGAATTGGAAGAATTTCCCCCCTCGAAAGGTTCCCTCAGCAAGAATCAGTTTTTGTACAATGCGCTGGCACTTGGTGCCCCGGTGCATTGGACTTTTTACGCACCTCGCCGCGGCAATGAGCATAATGTTACAAATTTCATCAGTTCAGGTCTTAACTCATAGGTATGTACAGAATTTTAAGTTTACATTTTGCCCTTGATTTCCTACACGCATTCCTGTTATGTTCCTATGTACAGACGGCAATCGCCCGATGCGTTCAATTAATCGACCAATCAATGAATCAATCTACTTAACACACCGCAACACGCGAGCCCCTCCCAACTCTCCCAACTCCCCCAGCTCCACGGGCAAATGACACTACTACCGCCCTACTATTGCCGATCCATCATATCGATACCCTACAACTCCTTCACTATTGCCCTCCAATTCTTACTCGCCTCGTTGTATCTCCCTATTAATACGAAAGAACCTGTGTTTTTTTCTGTTCGCCCGATACTTAGCGCGCGCCTTCAGCTGTTCGAACTCTAAAACCTCCCCGACTCTCATTTCTCAGTGACGAATCTAGTAGATAATACAAAAAGTCGCGGGCACTCGAAAACCACGCAACCGAATGACAACCGGAAACGTATTAGGCAGTAAGGAGAGAAATTTAAGATCACAAATCGAATCGTTTCAGTGTCATTAATTCCAAGGCAGAACCTGACCGAATGAACACATCACAGATCTCAATATGATATTACAACACAATATGGGCCAAAGAAGGTGGAGGGGGTTTGTTTTTGTACGTGACAGAGAGAGAGAGAGTGTGGAAAAGAGAGAGAGAGAGAGAGAGAGGGGGGGGGGGGGGGGTTGGTGGCGGGGGCTAAGAAATTTAGACATTTGAATGGATATTTTTGATCGGAGTATGTAGGTCATTGGTATCGAATACTACCACACACGTTTAAAACAACTGCAGTGGGGATTGATAACAGTAATAATAATGTCCGTCTGTTAATTCGGTATCGGTCGATACAAGCACCTGGATTTAGTACAGGTAGAAGAGATTGTATAAACGAAGGGGTAGCAGTGACCCGAGGCTTGTCATTGCCCGTCAAATCAGTAAGCAGTAAATGAACCCAATTTAATGAGAATCAAAGGAAAAAGATCTCCAAGTGGCAAAGTTAACTTTTAAATGGTAGAGGATGCACGGCTGATGCACGGCTGAAATAAAACAGGTGAGAACAGTCCGCGAGAAAAGCTGGAAACGCGCTAGGTATCTTACGCTAGAGTCCTATATCGACAACTACTAATTCGTCGTTTCTCCCTAAGTCGGCTAGTTCTCAATCGGCACTGCGATATCTTTCTAGAAGAGCAGGAATATAAGAGCGGAATGCAAGAACTTTCGCTCTCCTTCTGACCCTGGTATGACGAAAATCATAACCCTCATATAATCCACTCTCCTGCCGCTAATTACGTATCCTCTGGCCACACTCCTTTGACGGAAGGCACAAAGAAACCAAGCTCGATCGTAACTTAGCATCGATAACCCTGTGTTTTGTGTGAGTGTCCCTCTGTGTTTGGGCCTGTGTGTCCTGAGCGTGTGTGTGTGTGTGTGTGTGTGTGCGGGCACGTGATTTAAACGGTAGGGGTGCAACTGAAGAGAAGAATACTCTAGAGTGTTTAGAGCGTTATCGAAAGTCTCAATAGAATTCAGTGACTAGCAGTGTTGCTAGAATGAAATATCGATCAATGGGTTGTTCCTGCGAAGTAAGAAGCACGGGGTTTTGAAATCAAGCTATCGAGTTCCATCGAAACTGAGTAAGTTCATCAACATCTCAAATTGACTTCAAGTACGTTAAAGACTTCAGTCAAAACATTAGATACTAAATAGTATAGGAGGACGCGGAAAAGGGGGACGGAAGGGGGTAGTCCGTTGAAATAGCAATAATAATTTAGCCAATGTTGCTTGACCATTTCGTACAATACGTGTATATAATATTTATATATTTCTATATATTCATATGAGTGTATATATATGCATTTTATATATATATATTTTTTGTATTTATAGATATATCGCTTTACCTTGGCTTATTAAACATTTGTAAGCATGTGTTTCAGTCATGTCTGTCTAACATATGAGCATGTGTGCTGCCATGCGCGTATCAAGGACAATTTACTATTTACTAACCCTTATCTTGATAGACAGAAGCAGATTCTGCTCTCTTCCTTCTATCGACCACATTTCTATGCTTATTCTTGTCAACACAATTATCAGTGTGTTACTAAAACCCTCGTCCTCTGTTTTTTTTTGTTTTTTTTTTGGTTGAATTTTCTTGTTTTCTTTATACTTCGTCTGTGTTACTTTCCTGCCTTTGTTTCTGATTATCTAGTAGTAGTAGTAGTAGTAGTAGTACAAGTAGTAATAGTAGTAGTGTAGTAGTAGCAGTAGCAGTAGTAGT
Source organism: Ectemnius continuus (assembly GCA_910591665.1). Lineage (NCBI taxonomy): Eukaryota > Metazoa > Arthropoda > Insecta > Hymenoptera > Crabronidae > Ectemnius > Ectemnius continuus. The sequence continues at coordinate 14,188,447 of OU342864.1, read as the reverse complement.
AGTAGTTGTAGTAGTAGTAGTAGTACTATTACTAGCAGTAGTAGTAGTAGTGGTAGTTGTAGTAGTAGTAGCAGTAGTATTAGTATTAGAATTAGTATTAGTAATAGTAGTAGCAGCAGTAGCAGTAGTAGTAGTAATGGTAGTATTTAGAAAAGAAGTGCATCAGGTTTACTTCGCTTTAAGTTACATTCCCTCAGACCTGCCGTATTTCCGAGTTAATCACGGTCTCTACCGATGATATCGACACCAACCTCATACGTAGAAATCATATAGAGGGACAATTATGGAGAGTGTATCCAATATAAGGGTCAATATTTTCACCCCTGTGAAACGGCAGGAAGGTATTCAATTCCATGAAGGTGATGTGTTTTATGACTGCTTTTGATAGTATAAAATTTTGTAAGAGGCCAAAAGATCTGCAAATAGTACGGGACGTGAGTTGCGAACGCAATTACGTGATTTTACGGAATATAATAGGCATTGAACACGTAAACAAGTAGGTGTATTCTCTCCGAGGTGTGTATCGCGATGAAATTTCAGTCTTTGTTTACTGTATTAAAAACTTATAGAGTTATAGGTAGCAGGTTGAAGCGATGAGAAGTCTCAAGCTTGCCTTGTTACGAATATAAAATCAAGAGTATCATAGACGACATAATGATTCAGGTCGGACGAAAGAGGCAGGATTCATTCCTCAATACACCCTCGGACTAAGTCTAGATACTTTTCAGGCCTTTTTCCACTTGACTTTCTAAGGTCGATTTAACCCTGGTTAAATATTGACTATTATATCAGTTACATTCGGCATAAAGAATGCTTTTAATGGAAGATGGAGTGAAGATTACTAATTGATCGGGCACTCAATAGAGGAAACAAGGGTTCGACAAGTACGTCTCGCGAGCTGCGTAGTAGAATAATTAGGTGAGACGGCCGACACAACTCGCGTATGTTTTCTCGTGGATCCAAATCTTCAAATGTTCCAGCAACTAACTGAATTGCGATATATTGCCCGTATTGCATTCAATTGAAATACTGTAATGGTAGATAAATAAGAACGAATTAGTATACTTTCAATATTCTCCAGGGAAAACTAGGACTGGCCAGCGTTTCTACATGATGAGGAGGAAAGATTAACAATAAGTAGTACCGGATTGTTTGAAGGTGGGAATTATGGGCCTGAACGCGAAGCCGAGGCCGCATCCGAATGATGATCAGGTCTGAGGGCGAGGAATACTTAAGTTAAAAAGTGTCGGTAAACGGAGATTTGAATAAAGAGTCCTGCACTGCGTTAAAGGGTGGGTCTGTGAAAGAGATACAGAAGATATGGAATCAAGAGAGGTAGAACTGCAAGCAGGCAAATGAAAGGTTGTGCATAAAGTAAGTAATATATCGTGTCGTATGGCTCATCAGTCCGTTCAGGTACCTTGACATTGCGGAAAAGTTTGTACATAAACAAACGAAAGGAAGTCGAAGAATTAAGAAAAGGAATTCACCTATGAGTGGTTGGTTTCCTTTCGATAGATAGATCACTGAATTACCAAGGCGTCGATAATTCGTCAGTTAACTCATTCGAGTCGCTCGCATGAAACTTTGGATAAGTGTCATACAATGGAGCATCGCGCTGCGCTTATATTTGGATTGTTAGGATCAGATATCGCTTTATGAGATCTTTCTCTTTTCTTATCTATTAGCAGAAGGAAAATTTAGGAAGCGGAAAGGAAATATCAGCCCATGCGTCTTAATCAAGTCTTAAGAAAATTGCGGCGTCAAAGCGACGCGTAACGTTTGTACTGACTTCGAAAGAAAATCAACGAAACAATTAATATTGCTGACAGTTAACCACACACAAATCGTAACGCAAGTATTTTGCACGTTAACCGACCGCGTTTATTAAATGCTGAATTTTTGTACACTAAACACTCATAGCTCTTATCACTAGATTCTTTTACGAAATGTTGTTTACCACGGATATATCAAGAGAGCGATGTTGATAACTTAGGATTCTTTTGCGACCCCGGAGCAGAAAATTCTTTCTCAACGACAGCCTAAATAGCAAAAGTAAATGCTTCGACTGATTGTGCTTAAATCAAATCGCTCGAATTGCTCATATTGCATCAGTAAGTAAAGTATGTTTTGAACATGATATATCTACGTATCCTGAAAATTGATCCGAATGACCTCAAAAATCTTCATAATTATATTTGAACGCCTCAATTGTCGTTACGAATAGAGAATACTGACAATTCCTCGATGCCTGCGATCTGCCCGATTAATTTCAACTATGAGAAAACAGCTCGCTCTCTGCAAATGTTATTGCCACTACATTGCAAGGCACGATGCAATAGTGATGTGCATTCGTCATAATAATGTCTCAATGGGAAAACATACCAATAAACAGTGACTAAATGACTAAACCCGCGAGCGCCCGGAATGATTCACCGAAAAACTAGCTTCCCCGTAGATAGATTTCTTTTTAGATCGCTATCGATTATTCTAGAGTTGGCGCGAGAAACCGGAGACATTAAGTGAAACTAATCGGCAGCTGATATACAGCGAGTCAAATTTTGCCATATCTTTTAGAATACCGATCAACGACACATTTTGTGTATAATGATATGTCGAAAATATCATTACGAATTACTGCTCACTTTTCAGAGTTACTGGCGTTAAAATTTGGCGTCCCATCTTAGGGCTACCTTTCCTAAAGTAAGTGAAACCTCTACTGCTTGCTAACCCACAACGATAATGCATGTTATGTACTTCTGGTCGATCCAGCTATATAAGTGGCTTCACAAAAAGGAGAGGAACAGATCAACACGTTAAGCCTAGCTATCTACAGCGTATACAAAACCGTGACTGGATTCCCAATGAAAACCCAGCTCTCCAGATTTGATCGTCCCGAATTTGATACCTGACGTATTATAGTCGTCAAACCTTTTCCACGTGTATAACCTACTATGTATGGATGTCTGCGTGTCTGTATGTACCGTGTTCGCTGCATTTCTTCGGCATTTAACGACGACACAAGAGCGGGTAACGCGGATCGTTCGCGCTACCGACATTCTCTATCTTATCTACGTTAGCGATACAACTAAGGAGAAATAATGTGGGTTTAGATTCGTTAAACGAAACTACTTGTAAAAACTTTATATGGTCTTGGGTGTGGATGTGTCTGGTGTGTGTGTGTGTGTGTGTGTGTATGTGTGCGCGCGCGCGTGCGCGTGTGGGGGGGGGGGGAAGCGAAAGAATGCTGACTTGCCGTATAGTTTAAAATTCTACATTCGCAAAATGGTAAAGAGACACACTGGACATTGGCACGACAGGTGGCATTTAGATTTAATATAGAATAAAATTTACGTTATTGCGATAACATTTGGTATCGTTTTTGTTAACGTCGCATAACATCGGACACTGTGGCACCACCTCCCCTTTATCCAGGATGATTTCCTTAATGCCACTACTAAAATAAAGCACGTCCAACCAAGTAGGTTACGCGCAGGTGCATTTAACTGTGACAGAGAGGCAAAGGGTGGGGGGTTGGGGGAGAAAGAGAAAATAGAGGCGACGAAAGAAGGGGGTGTGGTGGGTGAACGAGGGAGGAGCAAAGAGATTGTTTGAAGATAACTAAGCTCTAGAATGCAAGTAGATAGAGGGGAAGTGATTCATAGCACCGATGTACCTCACGTAATTCTTTTTACTAAAGGTATTACTTTTCCTCATTAACATCTTCATTATCTTCATCATCATCATGATCATCATCATTATCATTGCCATCATCACGATCATTATCTCCTATATATTTTTTGTCTTTTTTTAAATTATTTTCATCCTCTTCCTTATTAGTTTATCTTTTTGATTAGATTGGTACAGTCTACGTTTGATACTCGCTGGAGTCTTCTGCAAAAGAGGAAACTGTCCAGCAATAAAATGGAACACTCGTGAGACCCTCGACCGTGATTAATTATTTGCGCGTACATCTAGGATGCTAGCATTTTTAATAGCTCCACTTGTGTGTGCACGACAGAGCAGCACTATTCTCCGCATACTAGCGTTCACAGTGGGAGATAACGATGTAATGCAGAGCACAGACAAGTGATAACGATAGCAAACTGCTAGTTCCTGACCACGGTATGTACACACACATATATATTTTAGGATATCACTGTTTTTTTTCTCTCTCTCTCAATATACGGTACATGCAAGCGTGTACCGATAAATCAATTCATCACCAGAATAATATAGGTAGTCATACGCTTAAATTAAATATATAACAAAGCCGTGGAACAAAACGCAATGAGTCTTACATTAATAGTATGCGTACGCTGTTCCCGATCATTGACCAGAACGTACAATAAAACTGAGAAGCGGTCGCATACACGCTCGCGCGTCTTGCTAAAAGCAATACATTATGAGAGCTTGTATACATCCACGTATATTCACGAACGGATAACCTGATAAAACTTCGCGTATGTTATTATATCACTGAAAAGAGAGCACGCAACATTGTCAATTTGTATGTGCGGATTCATCATCGAACGAACCTTGAGCAGCACGTATTCTCTCAGTAATACCTCTGATAAGATCTTCAAGAGATACTTATACGTACGCATAAGTTTGTAAGTGAGGTATTCTAATATAACGCGCATTCTCACCAAGGCAATGTGCTTACGCTGCGATACGTATTCACGATATGCACTCGCCAACTGCTTTAAGTAACATTAGTTAACGAAAAATCGGACCTCCTGGCAATAGATGTAGATAATTGACATTTCGTGAAGAAGATTCGTCGATGTACGGTCATAACGTATCAGCGATTTCTCCGTTCCAGGCCACTTTCTACATCGACTCACCTCCCAGAAGGTCTCCGGGTAAGTACGAGTTCAGAGAACTGGGTGTGGCACGTTGCTGCTCGCTACTGTCAATGCCAGCGCTGCTCCAGAGTGAATTGCTGCTCGGTGGCGCCCCCCACAATTGACTCGAGCTTCCACCCCAGGTATCTGGTGGCGGCCCATTTTTAGTAGATGGCCGTAGGCCCCAGCCACCACCGCTTGATCCTCCACCCTGTTGTTGCCCTCCATGGCTCAATTGTTGCAATAGAGTGTGCACTTCACTGTCGGCTGGTGACTCCGCAAAGATTGTTGTGTTCCCTAGCACGCAGTTGTTCAACGCGCCTTGAGCCTATAACAATATTTTCAATATTTACTTAGAAAACAGCTTCCCTAACTCTTACTCAACGAAACACCGATTTCAATGTCCTTCTTGTCTAAACTCTCTCTTTCCTTATTCTTACAAATCCTATACTTTTCATCAATATTAATCGGCTCAATCTCTCTCCAATCTCAACTTCATTTGCGTGGCGGTTACAGTTTAAAAAACAGTACTTTTTTACATCTACAGCATTCCATGTAATATGTAATATCACAATAAAAGTATCAATTTAGAATATAGAATAACATCATGGCGGATTCTTTTTACATATTAGAATCTCAATATATATTAATAAATATGGATTTCATTTATTGTAACGTCCGCTGAATTTAAATTGTTTTCACTTGCCAAATTCACAGATTTAATTTGGAAACCATTTAAACAGTAATGTTTGATTGTATAATTGAACTTCCAAATCGTTCAAAATAATTATTTCTGCTTTATCTATATATTGGTAATCAAAAAAATTTGGTAGTCTTGCAAGTTAGATGAAATCGAAATACCTTGTATTATAGTGAATCTTGGCTGTTATATTTGGATAATATGGTATATTTCCAATCATACGAGATTTCTTTCCGTAAATTGCTACTTATAATCAGAAAACGATGATTATACTGCAATACTTACTAATTAAGTTTAAAGGCCACAAGTTTTTTGACTATTCACAATGTCAAAATGCGTGTACCCATGTCACAGCCAAGGGAGTGAGAACTTTCACACTGATACTTAACTAATAGCAGGAACAGCAAGATACTCTTGCTGAAACCAGTGAGTCGCTGTTATTGCTGTCTTTTGAACCAAATAACAGCTGTCAGCAACTTATAACTTGCCAAGATAATTTCTTTTTCATATTAAATAAAAGCAACGATCGACAAAATTCGCCAAGAAGCTATGCTAAACTCTTGCATTTTTACTTACAAGAAATTATGTAACCCCTTACCCTGATGTCATAAACTTATTCTGTTTAAATGAATCGTTTCATAGCAATGCCTTAATATTGAACTGTCCAATGGTGGGAGTCCCCACGCGCTTCTTTCCCCTTCCACGCTTCACTCGCCTCCCAATCTCTGTCACTGTTTTCTCGCTGCTTACAACTACTTTACTCCCACCATTTTTTGGAACTGTTCAAAGATTTCCAGCTTCTGGCAGCATGGGTTTAGATTTTATTATCATATATTTATTCTTAGGAATGTAATCGTTTTCTCGATTGGATCCAAATCAAAGTTCTTACACTGCACTTGCTCTTGGCAATTAATCTTTATTTTAACTAACCCTCGATTGCTGCAATTTTTAGTCTTGAGAGAGATCGGCGATTACTATACCACTTATCGATTATGAGACTGTGCCGCAGTATGCAGCAAATGGGAAAAGAGCATACAAAGCGAAACACATTAACCCCCTTTAACCCACGTAACTTTCTATAGTCGTGCCGTTAACAGAATGAACCCGGTGAGGGAGTGTTAGCCAGGCTAACTCTGCCGGGATTTCATCCCCTCCAGTTACGTTTTTGGAATGCCGTAGCCTGGCTTCCCCTCATGTGGTTCGTAGTGTTGGGCCAGTGGCGCACCCAAGTGTCAAGGGAAGTGGCACTGACTGCGCTTGGGAGAGGGAACTTCCGCGTTCATTCTCTCAGCGGCCCGACTATAGTCACATATTGATATATTAATATTCTTTTAATTTTAGTCCATTTCTAAGCCACAAGCTGGCGTCTACTTATTCTTTCTTAATATCTGCTTCGTAATAAACGAGTCTTTTCATCGGAAAATTATTTATTCATATCTGAAAGTTGATATTTGCTAGTTTTACATTATGTAATTTTTTTTAACACGATAAATTTAAGTTACTGAGGGTTAAATATGTACGAAAGCTTTCAGAAAACATTACGAGCGATTGAAGACAACATTGCCAAATACTTATCAATATTTGAAATGTAGATCAAGTTTTTAATTCAATGCACTCTTACTTAAATCTCGTCTTCGATGTTTAGGTTCATCGAGTTAACTTTCAATAAGGCAAATCGTTGATTGCTATGATAAATGATTATTTTTTATGGAATTTTATAGACACAAAGTATAGGTTTAACTAAGAGATACGTGTTTTAGGATAATCTCAATGTTTTTTTAAATGGACTCATCCTAAATGCAGATACTCCGCGTGAGTAAAAAATGTCTAAATCTAGGATGAGGTGAAGAAATCCAAAATCATGTATCTTCTAGGTTGAACCACGGTCCAAGTGTATACAATTTCATCAAAAACTATCCTTCTTTTAGCAATCAAATTGACAAAAATTCTAAACGTAATAAAATAATGTAATAAAGTAACACTCATATAAGAGGTATTTCTTATTCGCATATAAATTTGAACAGACTGCGAACTTTATTTCTTTATTTCTGGGAAAATAAATGGAAGATGCTTCGGTCGTTTATGCAATTGATTAATTCTACGACGGGAGAAATTCTGGGCAAAGTGTGTAAGGACTAATTTCAAAACACATCTTGAAATAAGGCCTTACAGCGGCATTTTAGAACTAAAATGTAGTCGTAATACGTAAAGTTCGAGTTTTTAGTATTTTCCTGCTATTCAAACACGTGTTACGCGCCAATTTATGTTTACTTGTTATTACTTGTTACTGGAAAGCGATATTATCGTAGGTTTTGCACAAATAGTGAATCTAAATGCTTCCGATTCTACCTTATATATTTTTGTATCGGTACAGAATCATTCAAGGAATAAAAATAGAATTAAGATAACTCGTGATTCTAATAATTACTATTTTTCCCCACACTCCGTTAAACGATTTACTTTGCCCGGTCTCCGTCTGCGTAAGTACGTGTGTTGAAATTTGTTTGTACCAATCCGGTACGCTTCTTTATAAGAAATCTTATTCATATACATACAGGGTGCAAACGATATAACTCCCGGCGCTTTGAGGGAAGGAAGAGGGGACAATTTTAAGCAATTCAAGGTTATAATACGGTGTCCGATCTTTGTTAGTTTGGTTGGTATAACATATTAAAGGTGGAGAGGCTATCTTCGATCCCACTGCTAGAATTGTCTCATAATTTCGCGTATGTGTGCTCCCGTGCGATTGGAGGTAACGCCTAAAAAGGCGACTCGATACTCTGATTGGTTTAGATAATAATTAACGAAGTATTTTTGTTCCGGGTGAACGATGTTTGCAGAATTGATAGTCCGCGAGCGTAGTGGAAACAATGGGGTCCAATCCCCTCCAAGTGTCGGTGCCTTAGCGGGATGTAACTTACAGCTAACTTTAAGATGGAATAACAACTAAACTAAAAGGGATGGGACCTGAACATTTGCCCTCTATGGCCTTACAATTTTCCCCCCTAGCTTCCCTCAAACCGCCGGGAGTTCTATCATTTACACCCTGTATGTGGAGAATAAAACCTACAGCCAAGAAAATACTGCACACCGACTCTTTTTGGATAAAATTTTCTTATAGAAGAAAACCGATCTCTTTAAATAGAACTACATTTTCTTGAACAAGTAAAATGTCTTTCTTACGAAAAATTGATTTTCCTTGCAGAGAGTATTTTCTGTTTTAAGAAAATTTACTGTAAAAATACTGGGCGTGCCAATACTTTTCTTACCGACTGTATGTGAAAGAAATACTACGATATAACAGTTTTATGTAAAGGAATTAAAGTAGGTAATAAAGTTTCGCACCTAAATAATTCCTTCACTTTCTCAAATAATACTAGAAAAATGCAATGCGCATGGCAAATATGTTGATAGCAGTAATGTGTATTCCTGTTAATACACAGTTTTGCCAGAATACCATACAAAACTTCATATTGCTCAAGCAAGTAATAATTGCAGTTCACGTACCTTAATAGCCTCATCCCTGGAGGAATACTTAGTTAATGCGATTCCATGATTGAGATATAGTCGGAAGTCCTGAACAGGTCCATGTTGCATACACAGCGTCTTTAGAGTTGAACCATCGATTTGAGGAGTGAGATTCTTAAGTAGCAACCAAGTCGAGACCCAACCAGCATTACTGCCCGACTGTAAAGCCCATGAACTAGATGACCTGGAAATAATTTAGTTAACAGGTTAAGCGTGATTTTTACATTGTGGTAAGTCGCATAAGTACAATAAACCCGGCTCATCATGGTAAATCTTGTAATAACGTTAAAAATTGATAAGTAGTTTGTCGTGAATGTATCAGTGGCTTCAATATTATTATATTTTTCAAATATGTAACAACAACCATTTATGTAAATAAACTCAACAAACGGTTGCAACAAAACGCAGCTGTTTAAAAAGAATCAGTTACTTTGCGCAGATCATTTATGTCTGTAGTTGCACTTTTTGCAAATATATATGTATTATATGTATAAATATATATGTATACACATATGTATCTAATTTTGTTTAACATTTAAGACTTATCAACCATTAATTTCCTTTTCAAATTAAGTACTTTTATATGTTGCGTAACATGCGTCGTACTAATCTTCACCTGCTGCAAAACAAGCAACGCGTACATATTCCAAAAAAATCCTACAAGCAACTCGCAATCTATTGATTCTAACTGTTTTCATAGAATCGAAATTATAGCGCAACAAAGCTGACAATTCCGACAAAAACACGCTGTTATAGCCAATACAAACTTCTGTATTGCAACAGAAAATATGTGCTAAACGTTGACATTATAGACTTTTTCGCATGATTTTCTACGAAATATCTTAAATAAGCACGGTTCATGTCACAATCATCACATAATAATTCCAACGTATACTTCAAGCTTGATTTATTCTTTGTAAGTACTTGTGCCCTTTACAACTTTCCGCAAATCATTAATTAATATCAAATTTTATTAATCTAAAAATATTAGCTCGATTATGCTAACTTCCAAATGAAAATTGTTTTAAGTTCTACCAGTGACATTAGTAAGATTCTGCGGACAAAGGGCAAAGTACCAATAAAAGAAGTATAAATTTCAATATTCGGAATATTATGCAATAGCATTGCATTCGTGAAAGTTCGCAGAAATTATTCAAATACGCAGGCACATCGCTTAACTTAATCACGCAAAGAAAGTAAATGATGCAAGCAATCATTTGCACTGTAAAAGTTGGAGTATAAACCTATATCATTGTACAGTTTCCATAAAAACCATACGGAGTGTACTAGTATTGAAGGTATATATTGATATTCAGAAATCATCCAGGGAAGTGACACAAATTGAACCGGTAGTATCCCACAAAAGAGCCAACTTTAATTGATTACAATTGAACTGGTGTATATAATTGAATTATCTTTCAAAAATTAGCAATATTCTCATCAATACAGGGAAATCTGTACGGGAACCTTGGTAATCCGTTTGACAAAGTTTTTATAATGATAAACCCAACTATTCTCGCCCATTTCCCAATTAAACAACCTTAAACAAGATTAGATCGAATTGGCAAATTCTACTTGAAGACTTTATTCCCTGTTTATATTCCCGTGACAGTTAAATGACAGTGAATTGAAATTAAATCAAGTTAATCAACAAAGTCAGACATAGCCAAAACTCACGATAAATGTAGTATACAATATTGAAATCTGATTTAAAAAACTGAGTAGTTCCAGAATCAGAAAAAGAAATAAAATATTATTCCTTCCAATTCCAGACAAGCACCACATAGATCACTGGAAATAATATTTTTGCGTTCATTATCGTTGCACATAGTGAAGCTATTCAGAATCGTCCCAGGATTCTGTGGTAGCGAAAATAAATTATGAGAATCCTAAAGAAACAGGACAAAAGAAGTAACCATTGACGGTTCAGCATGCTAGGAAGATTGGGAGATCGTATACATAATGACTACAGCCCTTCTTTTGCAGATCCACCTTTTCCTTCGGACAATACCTTACCGAAGGTTGACTAACCCTAACTTATAATAAGCCTTAGAACATCCACATTAGACTCTGAAATGATAAGTTGGTAAATGTTGTGCCTTCAGTTCACAAGTATCCTTCAATGTTAATGACGAAACGTAATGAATCCGTGCAATTTAAAAAGGAAGAAGTCGAGATAATGTCTTTTCAAGGTGCACAATGATGCAATGTTCGCGTTATTCTCATAGTGTCAATTTGTCATTTACCTTTCACCGTTACAAATGTGGAGCACGGTCCTCAAAGAAATATCTGCCGCTTTGTCAGCTTCGACCGGGAATATAGAGGGTGAGTGGAGAGAACTTATAAGGTATCACCAACAAATGACCAATAAAATGAAATGAAGGAGTATCTGAAATTGGCAACAGGGCTGGATCTGACAATGGGCAAAACCGTATAGCTGGTAACACGGGAAAACAATTCCGTTTCCGTATTTGCGAAATATTTCTTAACCCCTTGGCTGTGTCGGGAAAATGAAAAAGAGTTTGGTAGATTTATTTAACCCTTTGCACTCCGGACTTCCCATTTTCCATTCATTTTGGTAGCTAAGAGGGGACAGCGGAGTGCAAAGGGTTAATGATTTCAGTGTTAAAGCCTTTGAGGCTGCTGAATTCGAATTTGGAAACAGATTTTCGAAATTCTAAATGGTGGACGAAAATTAAAAAAATAGTTGCATTTCAACGAACGTCCAAACTGTTTGGTGTCGAAGGTCGCAAATTTGACATTATAACCGAAAAGTTGGGACAATCGGGTATATTGCCACAAACTTAAATTGCCAAATAGTGCGCCTTCAAACACCGAAAGATATAAACTCTCGTCGAAATCCTACTGTTTATCGAATCTTCATGCGCCATATTGGATCCACCATTTTGAATGTTGAAAATCTGATTTCAAATTCAAATTCAAATTCAGTGAGTTCAAAGGCCCTAAGAAATCCAAGAGTAATCAAATCAGTAATATAAAACTAGTGTTTTTAAGGGGCCCCTATGCGTCTCTTTGAGAGTCAAGGGGTTAAGTCGCAAGTTAACAATCTGGAAGGTTATTCAGGTCACATCGAGAAGTCATAAATGTAGAAAAACAGAGACAAACTTTACCACTATTATACGAATCTATATACCATACGAATCGTAAACCAGAAGATTCATTCATGCTTTGAAAATATTGACTATCCCCTGGAGCTTTTGATAGCTCTGCATGCCTCAGTAGGAAGTAATAGTTAAATACAAAGTTCTCACTGCGGTAACAACAATTGATACTATTAGATACCGATCGGCGAAAGCGGCCGGACAATGGATTTCGGACTGTTCTACGTAAGGCCTGTCCACCCTTGGCATGCCGCGAAAATCGAAGATAGGAAGAAGTGTGATCCGTGCGTGAATAAGCCGACTATGAATTTGATATGAGAATGGCAAGTGGATAGAACTACTGAGAATCATACTCAACCAAAAGATTACTGGAGGTCCGTAGCAAATATTGTAACGGCACATCATAACAGTACTAAAAGAAATATCGTCGTAACATACCTGCCGACAGTGCCTAACCCAGCCCATCCGTTACTGGCATTACTTGCTCCTTTACTCCCTAAACCTGGTGGAGGACCGCGCACTTTACTCATTGGCGCACCCCACAGTTCCGACGTCACAGCTGTTGGAGGTGGTGCTGATTCTCCCCATGTGTTTTTCGAACTGCATAGTGAATATGCATAATGAATACATGTATAGAGTGCGCACCTCCTAATCACTCGCTAATCACTTAAACTTTACCGCAACAACACTTTTGGCATTCTCAGTGATTTAGCCACTCTCGTTATAATCAGACGTATTTAAACCTTTAATTCTAATTGCTAGACGCGGCTCAATTCTCCTTTACGATGATGCGCGCTAAATACAGTTCTTTTTAGTGAGAAGCGTGATAGGATGCGATTTGTGATCAGTGTTCAGAATCCAGAATTCTACATGGACGATTGCAAAATGTCGCGAAAACTTTCAAAAAACTATTATTTCTCTCTGCGCAACTCAAGCCAAGTAGCTATCAAAGGCACTGTTTCAACTTCAATTTATGGAAAATTGCTTTTCAAACTAGACACGTCCTTAGTAGAATTCCAAATGTATTACATCGTTTTAAATACATCACCCGGTACATCGAAACAAGCATTACTGTGGTTGCTAATGGCGATCTTAATGAAAATGGATTGCAACCATAACATTTACAGCAACTCTCTACTCTCCACTTACAAATATACATGTTATAAAGCGGTTCTTTCCCAGCGATACTTTCCAAAGATGATATCACTGGAGAAAGTCCACATGATTTTATGAATAGTTTTGTACTTTCGATCAAAATGACGAAACCACAAGTTTTATGCCTGTCTGGCTAAGAACCAGATGGATTTCGTATGAAACGAAGAAACAGCGGGTCATAATGATATAGTGAGTGCATGTGACCGAATATGTAACAAGTGTATATGCTGATAATTGTTCGATGTTGATGAGATGTGGTTACGGATGACAGAGATAAGACGACTCTGGATCTGTAAGCTAGAAAATTGTCGCCTCTCATCGACCACTGACAAATTCATTGCCTCTAAGATTCCTCAGCCACCCACCAACCCGGACAGAACAACTTATCGCTAATCATGATCGGCTGTACTTTTATTGGCTAGCAGGCTATGAAACTATACAATAGCACAAGTAGGGATGTACTTTATCACGCAACAATACTTAGATTGTGCTCTGGTACAGAGGGAATTATGATCTGGAGAGGTGGGAGTGAATGGAGGGGGAAAGAACGCAGTACGGACATGCGCACAGATGTAACACCAAAATTGAGTGTACAAGATAAAGTAAGGTCAGATGGATAGAGATTTTGGCTGGAATGATGGCATAATATGTGCAAATCCTACCGACTTCCTGTAAGTAGACTGTGGATTTTTGGTTTTCTTAACGTGAATCGCTAAAGTTTAAAGGCGAATTTATTTTTAGCATGAGAATATAGCACAGAAAACCGAAGATATGCGTATCGATCTTTTTCCAATTTGCCTATTTAGTAACTAAAATCAGATTATATCAAATTAATTCGATTACTGATTTGGACGTACATGTAACTTGGAAGCGATTGAAGAAAACTAACAATCCATCAGCTTTGTATTGTGAGTTTAATGTGATGCGCCGACACGCAAAGGTTTTCCCAAGAATTGCGTCCCACAAATGGATACTGCCAACTGAAGCGACCAAAACCTATACGAGAAAATCATCGAGATGCTCCCAACACAAACCAGAGCTCACAGCTCATATCGTTTGCCATTCTCCGAAATCTTCAGCAAAACTCCCCAAACAATAGAAATATACAGGGTGATGAATTTGCCTTTCAATCAGTACTGTCGAGTAGCCTTTTTTGGTTACAGAGACGCAAGAGTAAAAGTAAATGTGCGCATTGCACTCGTCGAGAAGCCTTTCCCCATACTGAGGGGACCCGATCTCATAATTATATAAGAGGATATGTATTGGATATAGAATTCAACACACTATACAAAGAAATATGTAACGGAACTGCTATATAATTTGTAATTATTCATTTTTAAATGATTGAAGGACAAGTAAATCACTCTATACATACGGCAAGTTTTCCTAAGTCCCATTGACACACAAATCTGATCCCCCCACTCCGTAATTTCTAAGTTGTACTCAAAGCATCAATGACCGTTGCGATTGTGGCACACATTAGCACATTCGCAATGTTTTCTAAAGCGAATTCCTGTTTATATATTCTATTTCAAACTGGACAGAATGTAGCTACCCAAACGAATTCCTATTGTTTTGTCTAAAAAATATTCATAGAAGCGTAGCGAATGTTTGATGCATGTGCTAACTAGATGCGAAACCATCTAGCTATCGAACATGCTGGAAGAGTGAGACACCTTAGGCAGAATCCTCCTGAGGACAAATCAACACTGACTTCACCTAAAACCCAAGTATTTAACGGATCTCTTATGATAATATACTGAAACAAATAAATTCCTGATACTCATTGAGTAAGAGATTACAACAAATTCTGCAGTTTTGAACGACTACATTTGCTATTTATAAAATCTTCACCAAATTAAGATCGAATGCGCCGAGTTGTATTCCACTTCCCAGTCTACTTCTACTTCTATAATGCGAGATACTGCAACGAGAGAATTGAATAATCTAAATTGTGTTCGTGCTGCAACTTCCAAAGATTGATATCAATTGCTATAAATGCGAAAAATTCAGCATATCTCTGAAGATAAACATCGTATTTGGATTACATTGTTTTACTGGAATGGGCTGCGACTGCGACACATTTCTGCGATTGCGACTGAAAAGTCAGCGATTTCGACGATCCAATCAAAACGCACAAACTCAACTCATTCGATAGATGTACTTGATGTATACGAGGGAAATTTCGAAAGTAAGGACCACTTAACTACGTAACAACAATACGCAGACGGGCTTTACTTACTGGATTACCACCGTATACATGAAGATTGGGAATATGTTGAAAGTATTTAGAAAATCACACTCCGGCTTCTGGTGACTTCCAAGTTACGTTTCGATTATGTTTCTCATTCTTAATAGCCAACTAAATTTTAGTCGGGGCCTGTGGAAACTAACGATTTGAAGGAATAAACAGAAGGGGGCTGACATTGCTACTTACCTAAGAATTCGCTGATACGTCATTTAAAGTCTATGCCTTCGCAGAATAGATTTTCCTTACGTTTCTACAAGATTTATTGTAGTGAAGGAAAAAGGAAATCCAAGCGATTTCCAGTAATATAGTTATGCCTGCACATCTTTCGATTATTCCTGCGCCTTAATTATAGCTCCCTTCAACAACTGTTAGCCACAACTGTCTTTCATGATCGAAAGACGCTTTTGTATACTTTTTCCATTCGGATGGTAGTATACATGTAAGGGAAAGTCGCCAAAATCGTACATATTTCCAAATCGTACCTTTCTACTTAAAAATGATAGAAAAGTAAGATTCGGGGATCAGTGCGATTTTGATACTTCTCCAATGTTACCAACGCATTAACGATTTATAATTGCTAAATGTTAATCCTGACTGTATAATATGTAACAACACTTTCTCGACATTGTCGAGATTTAATAAGAGTCTTGTTCAGAAAACACATTCCTTAAATTTTCTGTGAGGAGTCATGCACAGTTGAGACATGTAAACCATCATATGCCTCATCAACATCGAACAAGGTGTTTAAATACGAATTCCAATCGTTCTTAATCAACCGCTGAATTACTTCAGCAATGCCATTTTTTCGTATTTTATTGTTGAAACTTCAAAAATCCCCCCAAAATTCGTAAAAATTACTAAAGTAACGCTGAGGTGTTGGCCGCGTCATCATTGTTAAAATCAGCAAAAGCATAATTCTGAATAAAGATATTAAGATTTCCGATTTGCAGATATTCAAATTGTTTTTCCTTATACAATAATTTTCTATACCTATTGCCGCGTACAATTAAGTGTGAAATGTCAATTGTAGAATGTCAAATAATTCTAGTGCGGTAAACAAATTCTGAGTATGAATCATTTAACCAAAGTTTCTGCTTTTTTCGATTTAATCCGAGCTATTAAAATGCGATGCTTCACTAGAACAAAGTCTGCGGCAAGTCGCTTTAAAACTTTACGTAACACCTTGGTCACGCATAAAGGTACCTTTTGTGACTTATGTTTTCGTTATGCTCTCGATCACGTGATCACTAATTGCATTGAAGTTCAGTGTGAAAATGGATTATCAACGCTGTCAAAACACTGATTTTAATGAAAACAATTTGAGTATAAAATACTGCCGTAAATAACATATGTGTATGTATGTCTAATAATAATGCTCAAAGCG
Organism: Ectemnius continuus; assembly: GCA_910591665.1. Classification (NCBI taxonomy): domain Eukaryota; kingdom Metazoa; phylum Arthropoda; class Insecta; order Hymenoptera; family Crabronidae; genus Ectemnius; species Ectemnius continuus. The sequence goes on along the minus strand of OU342864.1, from coordinate 14,171,460 downwards.
AGCTTTATATAAACTTGAGTCCTAACAATTAGTACCTTCCCACAGACTGTATTCTAATCTAAGCGAGTCTTGTCAATACCGATCGTTGTTTCTCAAGACCCTTATTCCTTTATCTTTCCCCAGCTGAGTTGAAAGTTATACCCGCGTCTTTCTAAAGTTTTGTACTTTGTCTACGCTCGTTAGATAAATTTATTCGCGACGAAAATACTTATTTGTATTATTCGAATAGAAATATTCTTGCAGGTATCAAAATTAGCTAATTTTCAGTTACAATTAAATATCGTACGCGCAATTTAAATCTCAATTCACCGATTGAATTGTACCATTTCTTTAAAGCTATTAGGATAATAAATATTCATTCTTCTGCCTGATGTATCAGATTAAAACACGCAAAAGCGACAACAAAATAATTAAATTTAAAGTCATCGTAAAATCCAAGAAGACATTACAAGTAGTTATATGTATGGGAAAAGCCAACCTTACAATTCAAAGAAGTCTGGCTCGAAGTTTACTCGATGCTTATGACTTGTTAAATCATAAACCATAAATGATGTTTTAAGTGGTATTACTGAAACTTTATCACAGTTCTCATACAAGAATGTGTGCCAACGCCACTCGGAGAAACTACAGCAATTGCTGCGCTTTTGACATGTTTAAAATATTCGTATCATCGGCAAATGAATATCAATATCAATATCAATAATCAATATACATATCATAACTATTGAATATTATTTGTAAATGCCGCCGTAACGCACTGCTAATAAATTGCAGAGGCGCATGCATTACAAATAATAAGAGGAAAATCACAACTTGCAGAAGAAAAGACAATCTGCAAGTGATCAACATTAAGTACGTTCAACAATTTCACTATATTCATCTATCACTCGTAGCGCAAAATATTTTCAACACCATTACAAAGTATACGAATCCCAGAATTCAAATCACTGTAGACTTTTGCTTACGTTTTGTCTACTGAGCCAATACTAATGGAAACCAATTTACTCTCTAAAATGTTATAAACGGGAATCGAGTCATATATTTGAAAAGATCGAAATATGATCATCAATAATTCTACATACTATTATTTGTTCTACCTGTCTCTGTTCAAAATCAGTTCGCTCGAAAGCCCGATTTCAAAGATAGCAACATTTAAGAGCTGCCCACCAGGTGACGAGCATATAAATCATTAAAGTTTTCTAATATTTGCACGCGACTATTTTCAACCATTCGTATACCGAGACATTTACATAGAAAAATAGTTATAAGTAATATTAAGTGGATATGTCGGTTCGTACACTTCCACATTGGTCTTCATTTCTATATGAGCGGAATATTCATTCGAAAAAGGTTCGAGAATAAAATTGGAGGAGAAAATTACTGGATTATACTACCTTGCAAACGCGCTTGGTGTGGTTGCAGGAGGATTGAAAGTCCATGTTGAATTGCTTAGGCTTGGTATAGATGTGTCAGAATTGGTCTGTTGCGCCGGTGGCGGCGACTTACTGCTCGATGAGAAGATAGCATCCGGGTCCTTAATTGCTGCCAGCGATAGCGGCGAACGAACAACGGAGCCTGGCGTGATGCTTGGATCATCTTCAATGCTTTTCATCTGGGTGCCCTAAAATGAAATCAAATATAGGTGGACCCGAAAACATCGTAGATTCTAGTATTTAGCTTGCCAGTCTACATTATTTATATTTCCATGCAAATGTTCTATAACTCGAATTCTTTCTAGTAAATTGTACGAATCGTTGACCTTTGTAGGAACAAGTTTCAATTTCAATAACTGCTAGTATTTCGTTTCTTTCTTACAAACATCACCTTCGTACAATATTTTTCATGTGTTTAACGAATGGATGAACTTGTTTTCTTCAGTCACTATGCTCAAATTTCAAACGTTGCTCCCGATTTATTTATTCAGGTTGTAAAAGTAGCATTTGCTACAACTTTAACCTCCTTGAGTGATTTTCACAAAGTGGTGATTGGTTCCGTTCTAATAATTTCAATGATTTATTTATCCAACAAGCCCAAGCATACGTGGCAAAATTCGTATTAAATGTTTATCAAAATCTTCCCGGTCTCTTCAGTACCTGCAAATCAAGCTCATTGGATTGAATTTGCTTGAAATGGGCAAACTCAAATATCTAGTCCCGCTATTGTTCAAAGCAACAGCTGCTTATATAAAGCTTTTTGAGGCACAAAAATGTCAAATCCATAAAAGGCCACAGCCATTAAGCGCGGAATTATAAAATTCAATATGTGGTCTATAAAAAGCTGAAAAGTATGGCGGTATTGGAAATGGATTACCTTCCAAGGTTTCCCAGGTTCAAATTCAGGTACAAGATCCGTGAAGGCTGCTGCCGCACCAGCCGGTTGCCAGTCCTTGCCGTCAGTGGAATCAGTATTTGTTGGATCCGGCCAGCCGCTTTCACCGAGTCTGGACGACCATGTGCCATCTCCTTGACCCAACAAATGATTTATGTTAGGACTATTATGTGACTGTGTGAAACCAGCTTGAATCATTGCCGGCTTACTGGTAGTTCCTGGTGCACGTGAGAACTCCGTTACTAATTCACCATCCTTGTCCAGCGATGGCAGCTTCCACTGATTCAACCTTGATTGCTGTTGACTCTGTAATTTATATTTCGAACATGGTAAACCTCAGGAATTTTTTCTGATTTGCAAAGATTTGAAGTTTATTGTACTCTTTATTGTACTTTGCCCTTCGAAAATTAGTCATGATTTTGATGAAGTAACATTCATGATAACGTTTTTGATCAATCCTTTGGTGAATATCTAACCATATAGTCGAATCTAATTACCAACGAAACACCACTTAATTGTATTAGCATTGGAATCTATTTTTGCTTTTCTACACAAACGTCTTGAATGACAGTTCAATTATACAAACAGTACTTGACTGAGGTGTTAGAGTGTTGTTAAAAACAGTATCTTGCTTTGTTCTGGATAGTAAAGAACAATAGGTGGTAAGAAACAATGAACGACGATGCAACAACATATGATAAATACAGAAGAAAAAACACATAAAGGCAGAATGGCTAATAGATAAAATGATTCATTTGTGAGGAGCATTAAAATATAGAGTCGATCTTACGTGGCTCGATTTAGCAAGAGGGCGATAATGTGCAAGGAATAAATGACAAGTGCAACGGACAAATCCTTGACATTGGATCTATCTACTGACAACTACTTCTCTGAGTTTATATGAAGTGTTCGTTGCAATAAAATGAAATTAAACGCCCGAAATTCTCTACATATTACTCACCAGAGGCGCATCCTCATTCTTATAGAGATCAGCAAAATTAACAGAAAGTAACAGAGACATTGTTGAAAGAGAAATGAAACGAAGCCTGAGCAAAAGTATGACGCAACATTACAAAGATTAATTAAATTTAATTAAGTCGAACAAAACCAGAATTGAATAAGCGTTAAATTATTGTAACCCACACCAGTGTGTATAACTTAACGACGCGATTAGAGAAATATGAATGAATGTTATAAGAATATGTATTCTTACCACAGGAGGCTCCTTATTCATAGTAAGGTCAGTAAAGCTGTTTTGAAGTGCCGACATTGGATCATGAACGGAGCTCTTGTAATACTCGGACGATTGGGATGGCGGAGCGGGATGCTGTTGTTGCTGTTGTTTCATGTATGTAGCCTGCTGGACAGCAATCTGGTTTTGCAAGTTGGCTATTTGCTGTTTTGTTTTCGTGATCTGCACACTGATCTGCAGAACCGACTGGCTATTGCCCTTTATCGCGCTTTGTACAGAGTGTTGCTGGTGCAGCTGCTGCAGCACTTTGATTTGCTGTAGCAATTGATTCAAAAGCAACAGAGTTTGCGGTGCTAGAGCCTGGTTAAGTATCTGATGGTTCAGGTATCCTTCCTGTACAGCTAACTGGATTTGTTGCACTAACATACGAAGTTGTTGTGTGTTTGGCTGGTTCTGCTGCGCACGAGATGACGGCTGAAACAATCATATGACAGTCTCCAATGTATACAAATCCGACATGAAACAGAAAGTCTACTGTTGTTCTTTGAATGATTAATTCTTCAATCTACGTCGAATCGATCAAAAGAATTCTCTTCGCATTCATGATTCAGACTAGTTTTAATATAATAGAATTACAACTTCGATTTAAACAAATTGGCTGATATGTAAACCTCTATAAGACGGCTTTTCCGCGAGAACTTTTATACAGATATATAAAGTGATGTACAAATACCTCCGAGGCAATTAGCTCGAATTTAAAATTACGTCAAATTTCGTAAGCGACTACGAAGATGTGTAATACATTTTTATGGTCTATCTCTTAACTACTTGTTTATATAATTTGTTGCTATATTAGATTGCAAACTTGGCACTTTCGGGGCGCGAAATCGCAGTAATTGCCAGAAAAAGAGTACTAATGTTTCTTTAATAACAAGACCTCATAGGACCTGTTTTTGTTGAAGATTTTCATTCCCCTCTCCAATTTTCATACTATCGAACGGCAAATCATTAGTATATTGTTCAAGATTTAGTTAACTAGCTAGAACTGTGGTTTTGTGAATTAGCATAACAGCAAATTCACAAGATTTGAACGCATGAATTCAAAACACAGAATGAATAATTACCTGATTGAAAGGTGGTTGAGGTGCGTTGGTGTTTGGCTGTTGTTGCTGCAATGGAACAGCTGCTTGCTGTTGTTGCTGCTGTTGCAATTTCAACAAACTCGCACTTGCAACCGATCCGCCCACACTACCACTCGCACTTCCGCTAGGAACTCCAACGCCCTGGAATGATTATATTTCAAAATTTAGGAGTGCAACAATTAGCACCCGCTACAAACAAATGTCAATATACCAGAAAAAAATGTAAATGATATGGCTCATTCAAGTACTTATACAATTAATTCAAGATTAGAAAACTAATATCCAACAGATATTTATTACTTATATAAGATGTTCCAAAGGTAATACCCAATGTAAAAAGGAAAGGGAAGGCAAGCTATATCTCGTACCAAGATGATTTTATTGCCTAATTACTGTTAACCTGCGCACGAAATGTCACAGGAGTGGAGCCCCGATTGGAACAATTAATCAAATAAATTGAAGCACTGTGCGAACATAAGTAATGTTCGGGAAATGCTATTGAAAAGTCACGTACCGGTGGGAAGGACATTTGTTGTGCGACATGATTGAACCTTGGATAAGCTGGTGCGCTAGTAGTTTGATTAGTCGGGTCATAATTGGAATGTGTATCATGGCGACGCCATTGATCCAGTGGACGAAGTTGAGTCAGTAACTCCAACGCTTCCTCCCGATTCATTTCACGGTTGCGCAAAGCCAATTCAACGTCCTCTTTCTGAAACAGAACGGTTTAACGTTGTATAAAATGAGAAATGTATGAAATGTAATACTAGTTGACATAGAACGGCCACGCAGATCACACATCAGCAGTTAAAAGTTAAATATTGTAAGGAAAACCAATGGGCGTCCTACCTTAAAACCGAGGTCGCAAAGATAGCGGAATTCTCTGCTGTTCCAAATGACTTCTTTACTGAGAGGTGGTTTAGCAGGATGTCCCCAGGTAGGTGTAGGATCAATGTCAGAGTCGGCCCAGTTTGTTGCGGGACCCATTTGTTTGGGCTTGTGCCCGGTTGGTCCTGACCATGTTGCAGGATTCAACTGAGCCTCATTCCAACTTGTTGCGGTTTTTGGCTCATCCCAAGAGCTGCCTTCATGCGGAGGTTCAGTCCAGGTACCGTTTCGACCAGTGGAGCCTGAACCTGCACCGGGGCCTGTTGCTGTAGCTGCTGCTGCACCAGGGCCTCCCGGATGTCCCCACATTGGTCCACTGATATCTGGCTTCATACCTGGTTGACCTGGCATTCTGCTTTGTGGCATACCCGGTGGGCATTGCATACCTAACAAACAATGTTACCGTTTCCTTTTTGAGTAAAACGTAGAGCAAATCAACATATTCGTACAAATAAGCTTACAGTTTTATACAGAGCTTAAGCATAACAGTTACTATAAAATCACGTCGTTTCAGACATGTTACGAATATCAATTTATTCACAAGAACTTTTTATGTTTTTCCTTTTCTAGAAGCTCCTTTTCAGTTATCCATAGACTTTGTTAATTATATGTAATCGTAACTTGTTAAAATATGAACTGTTTTTACAATCACGATTAAGAGTTTTATCAAAGTTGTAGGTGAAGTGACCCAGCAAGCGCAATGTTCCCCCACTCCGCCTCGAAAGCAGATAATGCTCATCGGTTCCCCCCACTCCGAATAATTTGATAAAAACCTTGTTTTCTATTTACAATTACTAATATCAAAACAAAATTACAGTACGGTATCAAAAACGATTCAATCAAATCAAGTTCGCTATTCTAACGAATACTTTTGACATAAATTTCATCGGTACTTTTACAAATGCCGAAGTATTTTCTAACTTATCCCTATAACGTGTGAGTATATTACATATAAACAATTACCAACAAAAACTAATATTTGTACAGATTTGATCATTTAAAAAAACTCGTCCAATTAAGTGCAAATGCATTGTGACCCCAGAAAAAAGTATTATGCAATAACTTTCGAAAAAAATATTACGTGTTAAAGTAATAACCTAAAAATTGTTACGTATATAATCTCGTGGAAGCAATCTTAATAATAATTCTTGTCAGAGGGGTCACACATATTTACCAGTATATACTTTCGAAAGAAATGAAGTATAATGAAAAGTACGTACTTGCACGGGCGAGATTAGGTGCAGGTAAGGTGTCTTTCCAGTGGGAGACTTTGCTGCCAGGCATAGTTCTTTGGTTTGCAGCGGGATTACCCCAGAGGCTTGTCCCATCGTCATAATTGGGAACATTTCGGCGCTGTGTTGGAGGAGATGGTTCTTCCCAACCAGACGGCTTGCCTTGTATGATATCCTTTGGTGGCGGTGCAGCCCATTGATTAATGTTTGATGGGTTCAGCATCTTGGTGGGTGGACCTGATGGATGTTGATGGCCCATTTGATGATGCGGAGGTCCTGGTGGCTGACCCCACATAGCGTCGGTGTTACCACCATTCAGACGCCCAGAAATGCCACGCGGGTCTCCGCGCATATCAGCCATCCGTGGGTCGCGGACCATCGGATCAATGACTCGTATATGTTCGCGAGGATCTAGGGACATGCGGTGGTCTCGGGGATCTCGCATTTCACGCGGATCGACGGAACGTAGTTCTCGGGGATCCCGATGATCAATCCGTGGATCGGCCCAGTTCGAACCTGTACGCACAATAGTTTTATGTTTTGTTGATGATAGGTAGTTTAAATGAGTCCCATTTCTTACTTAAAACATTTTCAAATATTTGGTGGATTTCCATTATAATCTTGTTGTGTAGTCAATTATGAATGTAAAAAAAATATATTAAAATTGAATATAAAATTGAATTAACTAACTCCTTTTCGGAGTCGGAAAAAGCATTCGTATTTCAAATATTGTTGTCCTGCTCAACAGTCAAAATCTATTCGATCCGACAGTAATGTATGTTCTGCCTGCCAGAATACATTGTACTGTACAATAGAGCTTGTGAAACGCAATTACTGGTTAATAACTCTTGCCTTGATCAGACAGTTGACAGAAATAAAAACACGTTACACGTTACACGTCGACTTGTCTTTTTACATATGAACTATTTTTCATAAGAATCACTCAATCAATCATCACGAAGAGTAATCTTCGTCAGCCAAAAGCCTGTGCCAGTGCGAAACATATTACAAATTGTTTTCTTGCGTGCCTCAGTAGAATCCAAATGATTACAAAATTAGTGATACCGCTGGTAAAAAATGGTGTAGCTGTTCTACTAGCACCAAACAAGGATTCGTCTGTATCGCTGCTAACATTGAATGCGAAATAAATGAATATACCAGAATTGATAAGCCTACCTCCCCACATCCCGGTTTGGTTACCAGTAGCCCCAGTCCACTGGCCGACATTAGTTTGTGTGGGCGCTGGCGTTCCTGTCCACATGGATGTGTCAGCTGTATCGTCATCCTCACCCCATGTACCACCAATGTTGGTGGCTGGCGTATGCCCCCAAGGAGTCTTCTGTTGCTGTTGGGGTGGTGGTTGACCGCCATTGCGCAAGTTTGCTTCCCATAGGTCAGTCCCATTATTCACAGTCGCATTCCACATTGGTGCGCCATCCTTCGTTACACTTGGCTCTGGTGATGTTGGCACATCCCAATTTGTGTCTTGATTTACATGTTGCTGCAAACAGAACAGAAATGTAAATGTTATACTCTAAGATTGACTATTTCGCAATGACTATAAGATTTGTGTTAACATCACCGACAAAAATACAAGTGAAATTAAGACTACATATCAATTGCTTATGACAAGCAATAAACGAAGCTAAGTTGAATGTGAACTAAGAAAAGAAGCAGTAATAGTAAAAGAAGAAATAATATTTAATGTATAAGTTTGGCTGTTCCATATAATTTCAGTAGATCGTCAATTTTGTACTATTATGTTAAAATAAATTATCTACCAACATACATAAGTTACTTTCGTTCTTTAATAACAGCTTTCCTAGTATCAATCACAATGTATGAAATAAGAAGAATACTGAAACAAGTTTGTCTGAGATAAAGCAACAATTTCTTTACGGAAAAAGGTCTATACAAAATTTCATGGTTAGTGTCCACAAGTAAAAGGCGGAATACCATGAGAACAATCTATTCTCTTGATGTGTTTTAGCAATATTTTGGTGCACTGAAAAGAGTTTGCGCTGAGAATTGTTAAAAGGAGAACTTACGCATCCCCAGCCATCCTGGCTAAAAAGAGCCTCCCGCATGGTATTAAGCTGTTCGAGCTGCTGTTTCGTAGAAGGATTGTTGGCCGATGCTGTGGTTCCGCTAATAGCTGAACCCTGGCCAGAATTGTTTGGTTGGTTATTATTGTTTCCTGACGCAGTTGGTGGTTGCTGCTGTTGTTGTTGCTGTTGTTGCTGCTGCTGCACTCCGCTACTGTTATTATTCTGCACAGACGGATTCTGACTTGTTTGGCCATTTGACTTATTTGCCTGAGCCCATTGATTATTATTCTGAGTTCCTTGCGCCGCATTGTTCGATTGTGAAGTTGGTGGTCCAGATTGCTGATTCGGTTGCTGGTTTGGATTGTTTGATTTACTGGCATTGCCTGCAACATCATTTACTACTTGTTCAGTATTATAATATACGTCAACATGTAAAGGCAACAGAATTTAGAATATAATTTTTGCGAGTTCTCGCAATCTCCTATGGAATTTGAAATTGCAAACGGGAAGGGGTGGACTGTGTGTTATTTTGACATGTGCAATTGTTCACCATTACCATCAATTAGATCCGCAGTTTCTTAAAGCATACAAAGTACAAGACTAGTAAAAGATAGTTTGTTTTTCTAAATTTCATAAAACAGAGTGAAGAGGAAATGGGAGCTTAAAACAGTCATGATATAGTTTTTAAACAAGAATTAATAAACATGCATAACAAAGTATAAGTGGTATTCCATTTAAATAATAATTATACAATCTATTACAAGACACTACGTGAATAAAATGTTAAAACTGCATGGTTCTCTTTTTCTATGCCTATCAATAAACATATAGTTGAACAAAGGACTGATTGATTGCGTGTTTTTGAAATTCTTAAACAATTCGTGCTTAAGAGAATCCTGGAAGCAGGTTCTATACAGTTAAAAGTACTATTGGTGAATAGAAAAAGAACAAGAATGAAAGTAATAAATCTATAGACATGAATAATATATATATATATTAACTTAAATTCGAAGAAAAGAAGACGAACAAGTCGATCATTTTTGTACTTAGTGTCAACAAATAACATAAAAATCTAATTTCATTGAGATCAAACAGCTGATTGAATTTCACCAACATCTCTGCATGTATCAAAACTTAACGTTGGGATTCGAATTGGAAAACGTATCAGTAGGCTATGACAATAATGCAGAGTTTTATATGTTGAACGGCATTGAGCCTATCGTTCGGAGCATAAACGACCATTACTTTGTATGTGATAGATTTCTTTGTTACGAGGGACGTTATAAACTTACACTAAACTAAATAATTGAAAAAGCCAGGGTGAAATTGGAGAAAGTGAGAAGGGAACTGGTGATGCAAAGTGTTGTTCGACTGATAAAGAGATTGCGGATGGTAACGTGCGACACATGAGACGGAGTTTATATAAGGGAGGGAATAACAGTAGAGAGAAGTTATAGAAGGAAATATTACCTGGAATATTTTGATTGCCTGGGGGAACTTGTCCCTGATTTTGACTGGTATTTCCAGGTACCGATCTGTTGACAGCATTTCCAGACCAGTTGCCGGAAGCAGGAGAATTACCGGTAGGGTTGCCTGCATTAGCTGCCCATCCAGATTGATTAATGTTATTGTTATTGGGTGCGGTTGCTTGAGTGGAGCCCCAATTTCCGGCTCCAGCGCTATTCAAAGAGCTTTCACCACCTCCGGCCAAGCGTAAGATAGTTGCGATTCCCCAACGTGATTTGTATTCCAGTATCGGTTTATCATAATCTTCAAGCGTCTTGTTGAGAGTCGGGTCGACCAATCTTGATGAGAATATAACAGCCAAGATGCGTTTCAAGCTTTGAATGGAATTGAAATATGTCCGCTCAAGTTTAGTTGTACCGTCAGATAGTTTCGACTCGGCGCAAACAATGCTGATAAGTCTTCTCGCACATTGGAAAAGAGTATCACGGGCACGCATAATGTACGAAAAGGAATTTGGTTGCAGCATTGGAGACGCTCGTGGGTCGTAATGGTGAGTTAAATGATGGTAGCAAGTATAAGCATAGTCCAATCCAAATGGAGATTGATGGTCAAGGTACAGGTTATGATTGGATTTAAATTGTACTTGTTGTGGTAGCTCGATGATAGGTACAGTCCGGTCGCAGCCCTCTGTACGAGTGTTGAAGGTGGAGGTAGTTCGATCGGGGTGGTCGGGGTCCACATTAAGACTCCCCGATAACGAATCTTCACCTTGGAGAATGTCTCTCCGAGTACGTATTTGGTCGTATCGGAGTATCTCGAAATAATTTGGACGCAGGTCCGCTCGAGATCCAGGTACACCGATTGTTCGGGATGCTGATTGGCATGTAAGCGTCATCGTAGGCTTGCAGGTAGTCATATTAGGAATGTAGACAGCCAACCCTAGCGCTATCATTACGCTGGGTCGATCGCCATTCTCCTCCTTAAAGCTATACATATCGCTTATCGTAGACTTAGACTGAGAAGTAACCGATTTAAAATCGACCTCTGACGGATTCCTACAACTAGAGTGTACGCCTTGCAGCGCTTTCGACTTACAATTATCCTGAAATAAAAGAGCACCAACAGTAATTGTTGCCACGGTACAACTAATACCATTACAATATAACGACATTTCAATATCTTGATTACTGCTTATCATCGTAGAACTAGTCTTGTAGCACGTGCCGCGAACGATCTCGGCAATTATTACTTCTATAATACTAAGATCGCATTTCTTAAAACTAGGGCTATCCTTATACTTAGATGCTAACGAGAGTGGAACACATGCGCGTTGCGTCAGCTCGCTCGCGACCAGATGAAGCCGCGAAGGAGAGGATTGTGCGCGCTTGGAGGGCGCAATTCTCGCTGGGAAAGATCGCGGAGGCTGGTCAATTACTTCGTTTCTTGGAACGATAAGCGTAATGGAAGAACTGGTGGCGTATCCTATAGTATTATATCCCGCTGCATAGAAGCTTCCTGACCACCGAGGCCACCTGAACCACGGCCATCGCTGGATTCGTCGCTTTCCAGCAGAGACACATACACACCTTCTACCCTTCTTTTTCCTGTTCCTGCACCTCCTTCGCTCTATCTTTCGATTTATCGCTTTGATCATTCTTTCACTGGTATCATTCTTATTAACATCCTTTCTTGTGCCGGAATTTATGCTAAGGCTGTACCCACTGCCTAATGTGCTGAAGACACGAGTCGCATTGTCGAGTAGGCTACCAGAGCCGAACACGAGGCCGTGATTGCGACCATAATCATGGCTGCAGTTCAGTCGAATCGCAATCAAACCACCGTCCTTTTCAACGCAGAGGAAATAATGGTTACTGGTTGAGCTGAGCAATATCACAGACTTGTAGTTATCATTATTATTACTTAAGAGGCTAAAATTAGACTTAACGTTATTGTTGTCGCCCGAATGAAGGCAGGACCCTAGTAAGGAGTAATTGTCGAGAGAATCGGGGCGCAGGGCCGCACGGGTCGGGCGATCAGACTTCAATATCCTAACTAGGCTAGGTACCCCTTTTACGTAACGCTCCCTGCCCCCTATTAATCTTACGTTTACGCTTAGACTTAGTACCCTAAAGTTTAGTAAGCTAAAGCTAGTCTTATTATCACTTAGTGTTTTAGACATAGACTTAGAGTTATTGGCGGAGCTGTCCGGACGAGCGGACACGTCCGGTGTGATTTTTACGTCTGCTACTGTTACTCTTCCTGCTCTTGCTGTCGTTGTTGCTATTGCTGTCTCTCGATTTACCGCTATTGTTTCCGTTCGATTATTATGATGATTATGTTCTTTTTTCGATCGATATACTTTAGTATTATTGTTACGGTAGATTAGATGATTACTTGTCGGGTGCTTTGTGGGTGATGACGCCACTGACTGGCAGGCCTCGCTTACACTGGTCAAGCTAAGCTCACCTGAAATTAGGACAAATCAATCATACCCACGGTTCATCACGAAATACCCACACTTTTCTTCAATTACAACAAGCGTCAACTCAACTCAAATCTCAGAAAACTTATGCGGTCAAATTTCTGTTGTACTGACACTTAAATTATATATTCTGTATCGAGTATACGAATAGAATCGCGAATAATATCTCCCTAGGAAAACTCTAAAATGCCGCGTGTAATTATTTCAGAGCACAACACACTCAATAATTGTACACAAAACCACCGTAAAGAATTTCGCACCTTGCATTGGTTATACAATTTCAAGCGTTCAGAAAACACGAGCTATTCAAAGTGTTTGCGAACGTTTTAGTGTGTCGGATAGGTTGCAATGAAATCGGTTCGGATAACTGTGCATCCACATTCACCAATGCGCAAAACGATCGATATATGAATATGAAAAACTATGGTTATGTTTGCTATACGGAACATACAATATAAGTGTATGACAGCAATTTTGATTATATTGCATATTTTCATACACAAATTTATAAACAAGCGTTCGCGTATTCAATTATCATAACATCTGCGAAAAATATAAATAAAATATCTACTCTCTATCGTTCATAAACGCATTCGTATTTAACATGGGCTGGCGTGTATATGCACATACGTAGCCAACATTATGAAACCAAATTTGAAGCAGGCATCTGCTGCCATCTACACTCCCACGGCGTTGTATTCGAAATTGTGGTAGTTAATATAAGAAACAATGACCTTGTCGAAAATTCATTACAAAATGGTAGATCTTGCAGAAAGACGGACCATTTATTTATAATTCAGTATATCGTTTATAATTACTTTTCAGGAATGCTAACGTTACATTGTCAAGTCAATATTGATCTACGAAAATAGACCTTTTTCGTTTTTATTTTGAACTTCTTTTTCTAAGTAGAGTTATTGTAAAGAGGCTGCAAGCAATTTTCTGTCTTCATGACGCCATTCTCTCCCGATCCCTCACAAACACATGTAAGTATATCAGAAGAGAGCAAGTTTTAAGGAATTCGACAAACATTAAATATAGCAACAAATTTATCAAATTTGTTGAATATTGGTGAATAACAATTGTATTTAAAGTTCGCGAAACTAAATACGAATATATATTATATTTGTGTTCAAATAGAATTTTCAATGGGTAAACACCACTTGATTGCATACAAGTGTCTTCGCGGGCCTTAGAACTTAACAAACGTAGCCCCACTTAAAGAAAATAAAAATAAACTATTTTTCTCCATTAGTAGCCTTTGAACCTGATTGCATGGCATAATTTCGACACTTTATTCTGATAAAGCTTGAAATATATACATATTTGTTGCATTCACGGTAGGACCTTAGAATCTTGCCCCTTCCTATACATCTCTATGCATTTCCGACGGTTTTCTATTATCCTCAATGCAAATGGGTAAACTTTTAACATTTCAATCAGTGCAGATCATGTGACGGTTCGTAAATTATACATGCCACCTTGTTAATATTATGCTATTAATTATATATGCTCATACGAAGGAAACGTGTATACAGGGTAATGTGGTTACTTTGAAATCATGACGCATTTTCATCCAGGCTCAACCCCCACCCACGACCTTTCAATCTTAATGCTGTTATACGAACTGATATTGCGGTTCAATTCTACCAATTATAAGAGGATCAGGGAAAGCCCTGCAGAACTATATGTACTAAAGTATTAATGAATCGTTATTATGATATACTTTTCGACCTTTGCTTATTATACCTACGCTACTGTACCCATTTCTGTTCCTATTATTTGCTTAAGCTTTTAAAGGCTGAACCAATTGTAATGCAATTTTCTTTTCAATATAGAATTATCATCGATATAAACCATACGTTATAAAAAATTGCAATATTTACAACATGTACAGAGTGTTTCAAAAGTAACTGAAAATTTTCAGAAGGTTGTGCTAGCCATCGCTAGATCTTTGCAACAAAAATAGCTGTTACAGCCTTTTATTTTTTAAATTAAATCACTGTTAATGTACACACGAAATGTCAACCGAGTGAAGACAGCGTTACTGTTGCAATGAACTGCTAGGTAATCATTGATAATCCACAACCCGTGATTAGAATATATGTAATATATATTAGCTAAGCCACATAATTGATAATACCAACATGATTCATGATTCATGATTCCATGGCAAACGCATCACCCTGTACAATTCATTTAATTTCAAATGACATTTCTTGTACCCGTAACATAGTGCGAACCGACATAATAAGTGCGTTTTATTAGTCGCACAAGACGATAAAATCGTATACGATTTTAGGTACGTTTGGATTGATCGCTTATAATGATCATTCGCTTTGACTTGCAAGCGCTTAGAAGCGTTATCATTTTCCTGCTCCTGCTTCTTTTAGGTTAAGGCAGTTACCGCGCCGCAAACTATTCACGTCAAACATAAGAAGTTACGGTACGCCAGCTGTGATCGTTAATCAACATTTTTAGCCAGGTTCGTACATTTTGTAGACTTACGTATTCAAATATCATATGCATATATGGTATGTGGATACTCCCAAGCAATATAAACATAGAGTGATTGCGTTAACGTTGCAACTTCAGGTTCATAAGTACAAAAACACTCTTTCTGGAATTGCCATCTCTTTAACAAAACAGCTAATACTTTTGAATATTTGTTCTGGTATCTATAACATATACTTCTCTAAACCTGTAGTATTTTTCTCGAAATCCAATTTTATGAATTGTTACTTAATAATCTCCTTTATACGTTATACAAATTTCAGGCAATTTCTAAATAAAACTGGTATAGTGCAACAACTATCTTGAGCGAGTAACAATACAACACTGTAAATGTAGCAGTGAGTACCGCTTTTTTGTCTTACTTTACCAGAAAATATTCGCGAACGTTTCGCATCGCAAATAATGACATCACGATGACCGTCATGTCTCGATTCTTGAACGCTTACATTGCAGAACTGATCACAGGAAACATCGTTCATTAACGCTTTAAGCGATAAGCGACCAATCCGAACACACACTTATGGACAGTAGTTCACACATAGTGACCAACTACAATTAAACATTCAAAACTGCAAGTTCATTGTCTGAGCGACTAACAAGACTATATGATAGAAATCTCCACTCCTAAAGCAATAATTGACGAACGAATAATTCCGCTAGCGTCAAGTTTACACCACTTGTTCTAAAGGTCTAGAAAAAGATCTCTATTGATTTTTAAAGATTTCTATTAGAAATCAAAGAATTTAGGAACACAAACTCATTTTATAGTTCGCCGAAAGCAGTTTACTCCAAAAAATTAAGAATCTTTCTTTTTACTTTGTCATCTGATCTCTCAATATTTGTCATAATTTTCACTTCGCTCAGTATAGTAATATTCGGTGTTAATTATAGTAAACTATGGCAGTTTTATAGCTTTTAAACACTGGTGTTGAAGTGGTATAGCTTGAACCCAGAGAAAAGCATGGGACTAACTCTGGTGAAGGCTATCTGTGAAAGAGGAATTGCAAACTTACCAGATTGGCTTGGCAGGACGGTTGAAAAGTCACTGGCGGCTGCATCCTCAGAATGGCAAACAGATATTACCATCGTACTACTGTTTACGAATTCGATATCACAGTACCTAGCGTGCTCTGATCCTCTCCCTTCCCTGATCCCAACCGGACTGGTTTTCCCTAATACTACTACATCCTCCTGCAATGAAATATATATTCATATATTAATTAATGCATGTTGTTATATTACGGCATTAAGGGCATCAAATGATTGCAGTTTACTTTAAGAACTAGAAATCACATTCGTTCGAGCCTATATCATAGATCTACCATCCGAATGTACATATTTTCTCGAAAAACATTTTTGACCAAAAATCAGGCCGCATGATGTCGATGGAAAGTAAATTACACAAGATACCCTTCATGTTATTAAAAACAGTAGACGAGATTTAGATTCACGTGCATAGTTTCATTGCGTGGAAATGAAAGAATTAACAACTAGAAAATCTACCACCACTTCGTGAAGTAAGTATAGCTGTGAAATTGCAAGTGTGTGAATTGCATTTCAAAAATTTGACACACTAAAATGAAATTTTAATATTTAATGTTTCGATTTCGTGATAGATTCTATCCGATAATTTCCTAACTTTGATTTCAATTCCTTTGTCGAATTGTCATACGAAAACAAAATTTCTCGGTAAATATTGAAAGTTTTCTATCTCTATAACCATACAGGCTATAAAATTGTGTGAAGCTTATGCCGCGCCTACTAATATAATATTATTCCGAAAGAACAAGAAGAAACACATACATTATAGTAATTACGAAAGCAAATACAAAATCAATCACGTCTCTCGCGTTTACCTTTCAACATTCATTTCTTTCCATCTATTTTCATAGTTCTTAACATTTCAAACACTTAATATTATATAATTGTTACACAATTGTTCAAACTGGTAACCTAAAACTTTATATGGACTAAGAGAATTTCGGGAGAACGAGAGATATAAGTTTAAATTCTTTCTGAATGGCATCGTAGTTCGGAAAGCGGTAATCTCTTTAGGTTAAATATTCATTGCTTAAATGTTAAATGTAAACGAATGAAGACTCTCTTCAAAGTGCTAGTTTTAATATCCCAAAACTTGAAGGTAAGTTTTCTTTACTGGAATAAAGCAAAACTTTTTTAGGTACCCCTGTTACGCTTCACTCCACTTTATACGACTTAGAATTTTAATGATTAATTAGCAGTAGCGCAACTTTCAAGTAGATGGAAACCTGAGGGTTACTGTCTATGCTTTGTCTTTCGGAGCACATATCATTGGGTTTTCACAACAATATAGCCATGAAACGAAGAAAAATCACAGGTAACGCCTCTTATTTCTCCCATACACATAAGAAAGTAAATGATGCGGTATCTATTTTAATATTCTTAATATTTTTTATATTCCCATCAGCGCATCGTCGCACTTATCCCGCCGAATGGGTAAAAATATGATGCACTTCCTAGTATGACAACAAGCAGCAGCATATTATCGCAACTTTTACTATTTATTAATCGCTAATAAAGTTTCCATTCAAACCTGGGTGTTTTGTATTTTTTTACGTAAATTGCTCGATAACCGCGTGAATTATACGTTTCTGGATAAATCCTGTATAAAATAAATTCCTGTCATGATAAAAGTAACCTCATATCATTTGCAAATTATGCACTTGCCACTTATAATTCTTGTAATAACATACGCTTTATTACCAAGTAAAATGTATACGTCTAAGAATAAAACGAAAAATAATACTAAGATGAGCGGATATATCAATACAGTTGTCGAATAACAGGGTTTCCAAAGCCGTCTCTCGTCTACAGGTTTTGTATCGCGACTATAACTTTAACATTCGTGTAAGCAATTAATTACTTAGAAGGGTCATTGTAGCAAACAACTATCATATACATAGAATAGTTTGTATATTAATATTTATTTTTATTATATTATATAAGAAAAGTTTCGATATCCTTTGATTATCAACAGACACATCTCAGAATTACCATACAAAATCTCGAATTGTGCCCATTGAAATATTGTTTTTATAAACAGTACATTTTAAGCCTTGTTTTAAGTCCGATATTTCGTACTGTGCACTGTGTAAAGTTGATATATTGTACGGCAGAAGAAAGATAAAATTTCCACGTTAAACGTTGACACTAAACGAATAGATTAAAACTGTACTTGAAAAAGTAACAATAAAATATTAAGTTTGTTCCACGTTGCAAAGGCTGTTGCTGACGTTTATAACAACGAATAATTCTACGTAATTCTTACTGTTCAAGCCATTCGCTAACTTATCGCGCATTGTAAATATCCATGTAGCAATTGAAAAACCCTGAATTGGAAAGATTTGATTTGAGTGCCTTGCACATAAATGTTTGCAACGACACTTATTTGAACAGACTTCATTAGCAAATCTTGGGATACGCTCGCATTGGATGCTTATTCGCATACGCATAATTCCAGTAATAAGCTTAAATCGTTCGCCTTGTCAATTCAGTGTTCACAAAATCGAGTTATGATGTTAATTATTGCACCAACAAATAGTTATGGATACATTTTCTGGAGTGGAAAGGTAGCGAAATGTTAGACTCATCATCATCACACATTTTTGGAATTCTCAATAGTTTGCACAAATTAGTTGCCGCGCTTGTCGATGCTCAAAGAGCTCAAACCGACGGACAACTTGAGTGTTTTTGAGCTCTCAAAAATTAAATCAAACTATGATTATGGGCGTTCATAAGACTGAACACCTGTTTGCCCAAAAGGGAGCACTGAATTCTATAAAAAACTATCAAAGTCCTATATACGCCAACATGGATAATAAATTCATTTCTGTGCAATGCAAACATGCTTCACGAAACTTTGCGCGCATATATTTTTGATAAGATTATCTTCGACCTATCAGGCAGTTCTCTTATTTCTTATTTTATTACGTTTTTTGGAAATTAAAAAGTAATGTAAAATGCCAAATTAAAAATCGTATAGCTTTGTCAATTTTTCCAAATCGTTCTATTAAAGTTCGTTCTATTTACGGCAAATCGTAGCTATTAAGATAAAGGTTAATAAAATTCCATCCATTTTCAGATCGGACCACTATAACAATCGAAATAATGCGGACTGTGCAACTGCACAAAAATTGTAGAAATTATTTTCTTGACCAATATCTATTTACGCGAAACTTACGATTTCTTTATATGACTTCCATTATGTTACGTTCATAATAAAAACAGCAAACGCATTAATCCATTGAGTAGTTTTTGTTTAATCAATTCTTGAAAACGGAGGCGGTTCTCCCGCGTTTCCAATGATTTTGATGTCCCTGAATCTTAGTACTCCTAATTCTTGCTAAATTCTCTTTCCAGTAACTCTAGTATTTTAGATGTTTATTTGAAATGTAGTTCAAACGATAGTTAATTGACTGGAACCAAATGAACCATTTTTTAAATCTAAACAATTTTAAAAATCGTATGTAAACTAGACAAAGAAAACTAGTCCTCGACGAGCCAGAATATTTCCTTTCCTTAGTTATTAAGAGTAGTGTCATCGAATTTTATTGTTCCTGTGAAATTAGCCACTTTTTAATGATCTAAAACAAAAGTTAAACGTTATATGGAAAATCCCTTCCGTTGAGAACTAAAGCATTATGTTGTGAAGATATCATATGTGTTTCAACGAATTTAATTTTTATAAAAGTTATGCTGACAGCTGCGTTTAAAAATACTTTCCAGAAAGCGCGTTCAAAGTTTTATGTAGTTTCGATTTGAGAACAAAGATATCAGAGACCATATGTTAAAGTATCTGGAATAATGAACATATAATGGGTTGTACAAAAAGCAAATAGTAGTACTTCAAGAAAATTAACAAACTGATGTATGTTTAATGCTTGCCTAACATATATGACCCCTTAATCTAAAGAACAACATTTGTCTATCTGCTTGTATGTTCGCAATAAACTGGAAAACAGCGAAAATAATTCTAGTCTGATTTCTCTTCTTCATAGACTTACCATACAAGCTATAAAATATTGCAATATTCATCACTTGTACATAGAGTTCCAAACGTAGTTGCGAATGATCAGAATGATTGAGAGTTCGTGCGCGATATATTGTTAGGAGATTTTTGCAACAACCCAATACTCTTTGAATTAAGTTATTGCTTGCGTGCACATGAAATATCACGGAAATGAAGCCGGGTAAAGCAGCTGGTACATATTAATGATAATATTATATTACCCACCGTAGAAATGCTAATTATGCTTGAGCAATCGGTATAGATGAGTAATGCGGTTTTGCATACCTCTCATTAAAGAACTCTTTTGCATATGTATAATCGCGATGAACAAACGATGTCTAGTTTTTTCTGTTGGTATACATTTGAGTATATTTCTTAAATGCTAGTTTCACGGTTCAATAATTTATATGTTTCATGCTTAAAATTCAAAAAATAGTATTCAGGCATTTAATTAACACGAAGCTATTATTTCATATTTATAGATATATGTGGCAAAATGCATTTAATTTCGAAATATGAAAACATGTAAATGTCGAATTGAGTAATTCTGTGTAATATGTATAGAAATGTGCGACACAACATTTTATCAATATATTATAATTGGAGTATCTCTCTCCAAGTGAATTCCAAATAACTGTTTTTTTATTTTTAATGAGAATTAGAACCCACCATTGTTGAAATAAAGCTAAGTTTCGGTATACTTATAGTTTTTATGGAAATTATATAAAATTATTAACAGACTAGTACATCTTTGTTAGGTGTTACTCTTCGGAATTTCACTCCAAACTTTGGAATTATTTTTTACGAAAAGTACAATAATTTCAAAGCTTTGTATTTATTACAGAAATGTAAAATATGAGAAAGTTTTAGCATTTCGTTCCGATTTGAGTTGACATACATATAGCATACATATTGACATACATAAGTTCTGCAGAAGTTTACTTTACAGAAGTCTGATACGAAACTGCTACAAGAAAATTATATGGTGAATTCGAATCCGTGGATAGGATAAGATCGATGCTGACTTCTTAAACTTTGAAGGCTTTCTCTGTTTAATTGAGACTAATGACAGAGAAGAAGAAAATAAGAGACACAAACTTAATTTGTATACAGTAAAAGAGTAGAAGAGTCGAACCTCACTTATCACAATTTTCTATTAGCCGAACACTGTTATTTCATTATTATGGTTTTTCGTTGATACTCGTGAAGACTGACATAAAAAAATCATAAAAATAATACCACAGTGTTCGGATAGTAGAAAATTCTGGAAAGTGAGATTCTACTGCATATGATTCTTAAAAAAGCACAGTAGAATCGCGATTATTTAAACTGTTTTTAAGACCTGTCTGCTCGGATGAGTGAATTTTCAAATAACAGAACAATTAGTCTCATAAGTTGCGTATTATTTTAACAAAAGATTTTCTTTCGCTTAAAGATTTCTAAATTCCAAATCATTTTAGTTGCTAAAAGACTCAAGCGTCTATATACAAGACATGTTCAGATAACTGACTATTCCAATATCAAAATGTTCGGATAGTAGAGATTTCCGATAAAAAAAGTTCTATTGTATCAATTTTATCGTAATACAATACTAGAGTACTCTCAAAGTGGACTATGAAGTCACGCAGTAGCCACAGCTATATAAGACAGCATCGAAACATCTATTTCTGTACTAAAGATGCCACATGAAAGTGATACACTATCTGAAATTCCCCAGTACTTATCTGCCGTTCTTAAAGTAATATTCGCCCAGTATACTATCCAAATGTCAAAACATACGCTCGCTGCTCACAACTTTTAGCTAGGTTTCTACTCTTTGAGCCCATACCCATATAAGTGTCACATATATGGATACACCAATCCAATATAAACTATGCTGCGGTAATGGTGGCAACGCAGTAATGTCACTTTCATAAGAAACTAACATTCTTCCTTTGGCTACATCTCTCTAATAAAACAGTTAATAATTCTCCATATTTTTCTAAGGTATTTGTATCATATTCTAAGCCGGCATCTTTTTAATCGAATCTTAAAATCCATTTCCATACTAAAATTAAAAGTGTACCATTTGCACTTGGTGGAAAATGGTAGTTTGTAATCGAAAAGATCTGCCTTCGCAAACAGTCAATCGGGGTTTATGATTAGTTGCATAATAATCTCCTATATGCGTCATAAATATTATAGGCAATTCTTCAAGTTCAATTATAGACTTATGCTTCATAATTCATTTACTAATTCTTGCGTGAATTGCAAAGGGATCCATTTTGGAGCAAAGAAAAAAATCGTCTTTGGTTTGAACTCTTCTGTATACTTCATGTTACTACGACTTATTTAAAAAAAAAAAAAACATCCATCATACTCGAATCAGATAATGTAATGATTAATCTAGATGATAATTCATTGAAATTGAGAGAATTGAAAGGAGCCGGAAATCCATCTTAGTTGAGTTATATTATAGTGGGACTGCAAGCGCTAGTAAACACAACTTACCAAATTGAATACGAATTGGAAAATAAATATGTATGTAAATTAGTTTGACTAATGAACTGTTTAAACTAGTTGATATACGCATACTCATTTACTTTAAATGGTTTATTACAAGAACATGTGAAGAAGGTAAAACAATTCTGACTTAGGAGAAGCCTCTTGTTAATCACCCTTTGGCATAGTATCTCTTAAAACCTTCATTTTTAAATCTTTATTTCATTTCTAATTTCACTTTTGGAATGATAAAACTAATATCACTGCTCGGTCTAAAGTTACCTTATAGCGTTTACAAGTTGTACACTTGTACCAAAGCACAAGCCAATACAAGAAAAACACATTGAAGTATAAAATGAATGTTACCATCAAGAAATGTAGATATAGAAACACATAGTTCCAACTTGTAAGAACGAGCAAGTCAATTTAAGTCAACGGTATACATGTAAGAATAATGCAAAAGTTAGCAAACATATGAATACAGTTCCAAATCATTGGGTATCAATTGTGTAGAGCGACTATCTTGCTACCCACAAATTCAATCTTCAATTGCTTTTCGGCACACGATAAAAAAAAAGCTTACCATGGAATTTTGTACAAAGGCATTTGTTTCTGTAGAAATCTCATGTGAACTAGAATTGTATGGAAACATTGGGCTCAGTTCTTCTTTGGCAGGCAATGCATAGAAGCCAAGACCTGAAAAAAATTGACATCTTAATGACAATTCATACAAATACCTTCTCAACGATATTTCATAGAAATTGCTAAAATAATTCTTCTTCATTCTCCCTTTCCCCTCTTCTTCTCTACTTAAGTCCATATTTATAGATAAAACACTCCATTCTGTTTAATATCTACGCAATGAAGTACTCCCATTTTCTCTACACCAATTGTCACATGTTACAAAGTATTAAGTTGGCAGGTTAAAGTTCTGGGTGTGTGTTTTAAGGTTAAAGTGATTTAAATATCATCTTTTGACACAATCGGTTTTTTCGTTTCCATACAATACGCATGGAATTCAAATATTAATATGATGCTTCCTAAATCCATTCACTGACTAAGTGTTTATAAGAAACACATTAGTAATACAACCACAAGTATTGACTTATCAATCAATCACGGCCAAGGTTTGTTCCTGATACCGTTTCAATAAAAATGCAGAAGCAACAACCAAAGAAAATGATTAGGCATGACCGAATCCTAGGTTCGTGTTATAAGAATCCTAGTTAGCTGGATGTGCAATTTCAATATCAAATGTGCGCAACAAATTCTGGATTAACATTAACCAATTGCTCCAAGTATCATTTTCTTTTGAAATACAATGACGGACTCTTATTAGAATCTTTTCTCCATCATGTAAAACACAACAGAAGTACACTGTCGCAGAGTCGTGCAAAATCTAATATGTAAAGTAGAGGCGCAGAACGATGTGTTTTCAACTTATAAGCTTTTCAATACCTCTGACTTCCAAAGTGTAAAAATTGTTTACTCTACAACCAACAAGCCGGTCAACATTGCTCCAAACCAATCGTTCATCGCTCTTGCTCCAAAAGAAACAAAACTATAGATTTTGAACTCAAACAAATTAATTGTCTTTCCAGAACTTGCACAGCCACATAGCAAATAAGAACGCTTGAAGATTTTGCACCTTGATGGAAAAGAATGCACATCCGTCGAATGCAAGAGGAAGAAACAAAAAATTGGTGCCTATGAACGCAGAGGTACGATGGTACGGCAGATATTAAATGTCTGGATGATAATTATTATTGGCGTAATTCTATTGACTATTGCTATTTCACAGACACAGGCACAAGCACAGACATACACTTCTTAATACACAGCGATATTAAAGCAGCAGGAGAGCAGTTGGTGGGCAAGTACTCCAAAAAAGTGATATTGAACCAACCGGAGGAGAAATAAAAAGGTTGGCATGCACCGTTTTACACTAATGAACTAGCCAGTTGTGTCCATATTGTAGATGGCATGGCACTGATGCAAGCCCAATATCTCACAGCTATTTCACTGAATTACTTTAGTTTGGTGATTCAATAGGAAAGGCTACTTTAGTTGACAAATATAACCCAATTTCAGATTCATTCAATTTGGCCGAGCTCTCTCTCCTTCTCTCGCTCTCGCTCTCACTCTCATGCAGCTAGGTATGCAGGTACGAATCCATATGTGTGTGCGCGTGTGCGCTCCACTGTAAATATATAGCTGGCGAGGGCGAGAAAAATGTCATCGCGCACGCTTATATTTACTTGGACTAACTTTTCCCGAGGGAGCACTGTCTTCATGTTCGCAGGCAGAGAGAGCCGAGTATAGTTGTATTATTGAGGGAGAACTGGAGCCCGGGCCGAGCGACACTGCCCGCTCGCAACCGCTAGAACACACCAACTCTCTCGCGTGTCTCTCCTCTCTGCTCTCTGCTCTCGCGCAACACTCAGCAGAAATATGGAGGCAGAGCGGAGAGCCGTAGAACGACACAGCACAAACTAGACTCTTCCACGAACCGATAGAGAGAGAGCAGCTCCGCTCAGAGCCTCCTGCTGCTCGCCAAAGCCGAGGAAGACGAGGAAGGCGAGCGAGCTAGTGTTGCGATGCGAGAGAACGTCGCCATCACGAATTTCGGACGGCGCAGAGTGGAGCGGAGCGGAGCGTACATAGAAGAGAGGGCTTAGCGCTAGGCGAGCGAACGAGCGAGCGAGCGCGCGCCGAGAGGACAAGAAGATTAGAGGAGAAAAGCGTGTGCGCGGGTGTCGATGGGGTTTTTGCGTCGCAACATTAACTGCCACAAACCATCAGAGTAGAGACGGAGGGAGAGAGAGAGCACGAGGCGGCGGGAGCCAGCAGAGCAATAGAAAACGGAAGGCAGAGAAGAGAACCGTGCGGAGACAGACCGACACACCGCGACGATCGGAGCACATACATACGGCCAGAGAGACGGAGAAAAAGAGTGGCGAGGAGGGTGGCGCGGGGAAGGAGGGCCAGGGGGCAGGGTAGAGATGCGGGGGGATGGGGTGGGGAAGGGGGGGCAGATGTAGAGGCAAAAGCAGTAGAGCAGACAAGCAGGCAGCCAGGCAGGCAGGCAGGCAGGCAGGCAGGCAAGCAGGGAAGCAAGCAGGGAAGAAGGAAGGCAGGCAGGCAGGGGCCGAGAGGGCAGAGGTAAGGAAGAGCTAGAGCGAGAATGGAGGGAAGGTAAGGGGAGTGCCAAACGAACACGACACAGAGAGTGTGTGTTTCGAAAATACGGAAGGGTTCGGCGAGACGCGGCTGCCAAACTAGCGGCGACGTACGAATATGAAGGAAGGAAAGTCAGGCGAGACTTACTTTTCCGTTGGGTGCTGGAAAGAGAAAATCAGTCTAAAGCGGAGATATTTTTCGTTGGCGCACACGGAACACGTCTCAGCAGAGCGTACTCGCTCTGCTACTGGGCTATTCCCATGAGCGACGCTACTCCCCGTGACCATTCTCCCACCTTCCTCGCCCCTCGGCGCACCACCCGCCCCCCTGCCCCCTCCGCCGCGCCACCGCCGCCGCCCCTCCTCACCGCCCCACGGAGCGAGCCGCCGACACCGCTGCCGCTGCCGCCGCCGCCGCCACCGCCGCCGTTGTCGTCGTCGCCGTCGTCGTCGCCGTCGCCGCTAAAGCGCCACGCGCTTGCTTTACCTATGCCACTGTCTCTCGCAGAGTCACAGTTCCGCACTTACTCCGCACAGCCATTTATACATACCAACCGAGAGCACTGCCACTGCCACTGCCACTGCCACTTTCCTACTTCGATTTATGCCCAATCAAATATTCCTCCCGGCTTTTCCAACCGACCCTGCCGCCACTTTATTAGCTCCAACTCTAACTCATCCGCTCGCTTCTCCCTTTACCGGGGCAAGTTCTGTTCCGCTGCGAAATTCTAGCGCATTCTAGTGCGCTCGCACTCTAACAGAACCGTGCTAAATGCGCCGGTGAACGTATCGTGCGAAGGTACTACGGTCTCCTCGAACAATACGTGAAACTTCATCGTCCAGAGATTTATACGCAGCGCAACGCAGCTAACTTTGAGTGGCTTTTCTAGCGAAAAAGGCATCGATTTTTCCAGCTCCATTTGTCGAGATCGTAAATCAGTCATTATTGGAGTGACATCAATCTGTCGAAATATTGCCGATATATTCTGCGCGTGCAATCCTGCGCGATCGAATATTGTCTTACCGTTAGGCTGTTTGTTTACTCACCTGGAGAATGGATTTTATGCAGGTGCAATACTGCCGCGCGTAATATTACAATAGTTTCATGCATGCGCGTACGTATGCATATTGAGCTATCTGATTCATCGGAAGCATTGTTTAGATGTTCTTCAGAAATTTTCGTACGTTACATGCAAACCTGACATTTCCCGATTCAATCATGATGTAATATGCTTTTCTGTCCAGATTTGCAATCCAATATAAATCAATTGACCACTACTAACACTTTTAAATGCAGAATAACTTTTTTTATTTTTCCTTAAATTGAATTCGATTAAAAATAGATTTCTTGGCAAACGTATACTGCAACTCTTTAAAAGACCTTTTATCATATTACGTTTTCTAGACTTCATTTGGTTTATTTTCCTTTAATTTGAAGTGGGTTTGTAAAGTGTAACATACCGAAATCGACAATGCTGTAATTATGTGCGAGTGGGATCATCAAAATTCAATGATTCACCACAATTCAAATAATGAATAAAATGCAAGTATTTAATTCTTATAAAATATACATCTGTGATTAATAATAAAGTAGAGAAAAGCGTTTAATATATATATAAAATTTTATCGCCAAGAAGCCCTCAAACGTATAAGTGGATTAGATATTCAAATCGAAACTGAGGATTAGGCACATCCATTTATAAAATAGTCCAAATAACCATTAACACCCTGATACAATGCTAGCAAGTATGTATGAATGAGTGGAAACATAACCTGCTCAAACAAACCAAATCAATTTTCAGCGGACGCAGCTACAGGCGCAGGCCTTCAAACTTTTTAAATGTTCCATCAATGTGATTAAGGTGCCTTACACACATAGAATGCAGAAAATCCTACAAAATGTGGCATTTCGTTGTTGTTGCATATGTAATTTTTTAATCACAATTCAGCTGAAGCACATCATTCGGCTAAACAATCCTACAAACTTCATTTCGATATTTGTAGTATCGAAATTGATATTGAATAGTTGTAACAATCATGCCAAAGCAATATCTGCGCAGTTATCTTTGTTACAATATAGTTTGCACTGCCTAATTCCAATACTTTTTATATAAAACGACAGACATGTTTTGATTTAATAGGTGGATAAAGTTGACAGCGATACGTAGCGAATTTGTGAAATTTTCATTCTTGTCGAAGATATATTACTATTTCAAGTTTGTGTATAAGAAAACAACTATTTTTCATATAAAAATCAAGTCCTTTTTTATACAAAAAACAATGTTCCATTCTAACTTACTATACAACGATAGGCGAAGTTCACAAGTTATAAACTTTCGTTAATGATGTAATCTTCTTGCTCAATAAATTATCTAACTTGCATGTAAGAAAGATTCTGCGTTGTCTGCTAGCTTATTGTATTGAAAAGGTCCGAGGAAAATTTCAGTGACGGCGGTTGATTGGTTATCAAGTTATGTCAGATCCGTTTCAACGACGATGATTTCACGAATGTGCTATGGCGTGCTTGTTATTGTGAATATCCGAACAAAATGTACAGCATAGTCATTCCAAGTTATGTTCTTTAATAAGTGTATGGTAAATCCAAATAAAAACTGTCGCGTGTAAGAAAAAAACCTTGCCAAATTTTCTCATCTTTTTTGCGAATCTGCGCGTATAGTATTATGATAATCAATGCAACGATAGGTAATATCCAGACGTGAACTTTTTATTATAATGCTTCTCTTGTTCAATAAATTGTTTGATTTGTGGTCCATTATGACGCATTCAAAATACTTGAAAAACCGAACTGACGGCTCCATCCGAGCGTGAGAATATCTCCTTCAATTCTTCGAAACACTCAAATGTAACCTCTTCGCCTCTATTTTTCCTAATTCGGTTTTATACCTCAGGTTTAATAAATAAACGATCTTTGGTTTCGTAAGACAGAGAACTAATCTTCATGATCACCTTGCGCTTTTGTTAGTCTCATCCAATTTCTTGCATTAGACTGAATGATTCATAACATGCATTATAGATTTGAACCATAAATTCTCCATTACAAACCTACTCGATAGCCTATACATGGTGTTCTGCAAAATTCAGCTTCGTTTGATGATTAGAGTCAATTTCGTGTTTTACGAATTGCATTCGATAATTAAGCTGTGGTGAAAGTTACGCTTCTTTAGGGACAAGAGACATCCCCTCAAAATGAATGTCAGCCAATAAAAAATAGCACGTGTCTAACGTTCGTTCGAAAATTGCCTCCCAAAAAAGGGCCATTAAATTTGGCGTGTATATGTCTTTAGTTTTTACTAACCTATTTGATAATCGTTTTATCAAACTTCACTTTTTATCAAACATGTATTTTAATTTTATATATTCTACATACACTATAATCTCTGCTAATGTAAAGTTTAATATAAACTCGAAAACGACGGAACCGGTTTTAATAGGATTTTCTTTCCTGTACAGAACTGCGATCCTGGCTAATTATAGCCTATAAAATATTGCAATATTTCTTACTTACACGAGCTCTTTAAGGAGTAACTCCAAAATTGTAGAATTTTTTAAATTCAATTATTATTAACGTATGCACAAAATATTGTTTAGTTAAGGCGAGCTATGGCAGCTAAAATTAAATATATTAGTGCATGAAGAATATGAAAGTTCCAAATTTGGAATTAACGTTTATACACCAGTGTAAACTTGTTACAAGTAAATAAAGCAGTATGGTTTTAAAGATCATGTATTTGTAAAAAGTATGTCTTTAAATGTAATCGTATTTTCCACGCAATTTCTAGCGGGATTTCAACTGTCTAATGCAATAAACAATTTCAAGGTATAACTTCGCATCCAGCCGGTTACTATGTGGCTGAGGTAATCGATCTCAGTTTACGAAGTGAGATCGATCAATTACCAGACCTAACATTTCATTATAAACAGTAGCAGCGCTAAACCTGATAGTAAAGGTATTTCGTCACCGGATATGCACAACTATTATAGCAACTTTTTGCTGATGCCTCGTCTTTTTTGAAACAAGAATCGGCTCTTACCGAATATTTTTTAAAGCTCTTTAATATTTCAACTGTCAAGGACAAAATTCGCTGCGTGTTGCTCATAAGTCGATGTTAGTATAGACAAAATATCAATACCGATAGCATGAAACATTCAGCAACTTCAGCAAGTATTTCTCATGATCTTTCGAAACTTTGCCATTTATTATCGGTATCCGAAGAATCATTTTAATGCTAAAATTAGAAGTGTACCACTGCACTTGCCAGATATATAATAATGATCATTGCTGTATGTTTACACTTCCTTTTCCTGTCAGATCTATTATTTGCAGTTTATGTCCTATTTGTACATACATTATTTGTATTTTGTGAAATAGTAGTTTTTCTTTGACGAAGATGATTTGCTGTAATGCTAAATAAATTTCGGGAAATAAACCATTGAATTCTTCTTTTCCATTTCGCCCCTTTTTTGCAATTCTACTCAGACATTCTAAGCGAATATTTTTGCACTGTTTGATGTTGTTATACAATATCATGGAGAGAAATCTATTTGAAATGCGCGCCACCAATCTGGTGACTTTTTTTTAGAATTTACGTATCCAAAGAAAAAGATCACTGTAATGTTAGTGAAATCCTAAATTGTATTCCGAGAAAGCGAATGGGTATACAGTTTGACGGAAACGGAAGACAAAACGGTATTTTCGATATCGATCGCTTAAGTCACGCAACAGGAGTAGACGATCTAATTCTAAATCTAACGTTATACATATCTAGCAGGTGGCGCCCTCTCCAACCGGCGATATGGTGCGAAAGTGCGATGTAAGCAGAACGAACTGGCGCTCCCACAAGAACTGGAACCAACAGGAACTTGCGACACTGCCTCCTTACAACGCAACGGTGCGCATATAAATCGGCACAAGTACTTGGGAGAATTTCAATGGAATTATTCTTTCTTCATACTCTTCTGATACATTTTAGTGTAACTTTGAAAGCAACCATCCCAATTTCGCGAGTGTTGCCTTTCACAACATAATATTAAGTTAGAAATGAATATTATGGGTTTAAATGCTTGGCTAAAATCAGCTGGTTGAAAGTAACAAGATTTTTTAGAAACATTATTCAAGGCTTCTTAACTGTTGCAGTGCTAGCTTACTAATATTAATGTAATATTTCTTGAATTGAAAGCATAGATTGTTTCTATATTATTCTTGGCTCTTGAAAAGTAGTGGATCATTTTATGAATTAGGTACAACATGAGTTGTGTACGTTATAGTATAATAAAAACACGTTTAAAATATAATTCGCTTTTGTGAACTCCGCATCTTCTAAAGCAATAGACCGCTTTTCTTAACAATTTAAAAGTCAAAAGATCATCTTGAAATGTGAAACAATTGTTTTTCACCTCAAATTTCTTAA
Source organism: Ectemnius continuus (assembly GCA_910591665.1). Lineage (NCBI taxonomy): Eukaryota > Metazoa > Arthropoda > Insecta > Hymenoptera > Crabronidae > Ectemnius > Ectemnius continuus. Next base: position 14,140,031 of record OU342864.1, on the reverse strand, counting down.
CGAACTTTATTTTACAAATCACTCGACTTTTCATTTGATGATATTTAAAACATGCGAAGGCATTTGAAAACAAAAAGTTCCTTGATAATATCAAACAAAGTGTGCCAACAACGATTGATTGTGGGTAAAATGTTAAGGAAAATACGCTTCTTCATTTTCGAAACTTCGACATATTAATAGAGACTTACAGATCTTGTTAGTGCAAGAGTAGCCGGAAATCCGGCACTTGGAAACTAAGCGAGCAGGAATTCGAATCGTTTCTTATTTCACACGAGCATCAGATTTTCAGTTTCATCCATTTATTCGATTTCACTCCGAAAGCCCATGTTCGGTTATTCTTATGAAATTAATAGTGTGTGCTGTTTGCTAAGAGTTGACCCAAATGCAATATCGAACTATACACTTTCGAAAAAATCCAGCCACATCTTTCTTTTGTTCTAACATAAAAAATACATATGTTAGTGAATAAAAGAGTTTGTTTTATATGTGTATACTTGTTACAAATATAAATCTTCGATTCCTATCGAACCTTCTTATGCTTTACGCAAGTCTATCCACAACAATTCTAATCTTTTATGATAAGATTTAATTACTGTTAATAATTAAATGACAGTTGAAAGCAGATTTTTTAAATTAAATTTAGTTTTTTTTATCATAATAATGATATTTAAACAAGCAACGAAACAATAAAAATTGATATATACAAGGAAATCCGCAACTAATAATAATAAATGTCCTAAGGAAAATTACGAAATCGGCATAAGTTGTTCTGACAACGATAAGCTAAGAGAAATATTTAAAAAATATGATTTGATGACAAAATATACTTCAACAGTTTGTCATGGTACTCACTTTCTGCAATTGCAGGTAAAGCAAGATTTAATCATCGTAACTGTGTTTTAATGTTTTTATCAATTATCTTCAGTCAACTAAATACCATAATTAATATGAAAAACTCTCAGGCTAAGTTTACCATCTAGATTACACTTTTCGACTTGAATTTGTTGCACGCGCCTTTTAGTGCGGTAGCGAGTGAGTGACGTGAACTTAATGAAGTTCTGTGTTGGCTCCCATAAAACGCGAAATTACGCAAACCTAAGAAAATTGCGTATCTACCGTCTACATAATACTAACTATTTTGCGAAACAACACGGACCCAGATTGCAGTGAACCCTCCGTAGCAAAGTAAAATTTGCAAAAAAGTTGTTCTATTATTAGTTCATTATTCAGATCTGAGCAGATGAATACATACATCCCACCTTCAATGATTTCATAACCTATTCATAAATAAGAAAGTTGCAAGAACAACAAAATTCTGTCCTTATAACAGTTTCTGTCGTAGACGATATTAAATTCATCATGTCATGACTATTGATAACCTCTAATGATAGCGTCACATCATTTGAGAGGCCAACAATTTCTTTTCCTTCCTATCCGTTAAATCGTTTGCCGTATAGTTGGCAATAATTACTGCTATATTAACGAGTAAGTATAGAAGTCAAATTGTCTAAGCTGAAAAAAAAGGCCAAATGTTCGTATACAACGTTTTGATTTTCAATAATGTCACTTTTCATGTTAGGCCTTTCGGAAGAATTAATAATACATGCATTAATTATATTAATCGTCTGCGTATGCAGGCTTGAAATCCGTTTTGTCAATAACATTGCGTACCGAGTATTGGATGCACATTTTCTAACAATTTCAATCTTGAAAAATGGTTAATTACGTTATGCTATTAGCTGGCTGCTGAAAAACTTATGGGCATGATTAAATAGTTAATTAAACAGTTAGATAGTGAAATATTTATTTAATTGATTAATTGCATCCACTAACCTTTCGCCAGGATAATTAAACGTTTATTTAATTACTCAATCGTAGCCGCTAATTAAATAAACATTTCATTATTGATCACTGATTTAAAGGCAAAGGCATGACTGTGTACGACGAAACTTTCAATGTTGGTCTTTTTTGTCAAGCAAGGGTAAACGCGAAGGAGCGTAATTAACTTAGAGAAGTGCCACGCGAGACAAAAGCCGCTTCTAATCGCCACCCCCCCCCCCCCCCCCCCCCACCTCCACCGCGAAACAACTACAATCGAATATTTACTTCAGACATGATCGAGCAGATGCCACTTGTTAAGGTTGTTGCCGGGATAAAAGCAATCGAAAAGTCAATTAATTAGAAGAAGCGAATCTCAAGAAATCTCCTTTATGCTCTCTCGTTAAAACTCCATTGATTGCAATTATTTAATTGGATTCACCAGCCTTTCAATAATTCAATACTTATATAATTATTTAGTCGCAACCTCTAATAAAATAAACATTTAATTATTTAACACTGATTTAAAGACCAATTGCCTGATTCGTACAATTTGGACGTGTTCACATATGTGGAAGCGCCAAATCCCAAAAATATCTCGACACTAATGCATGCCTAACACTGTGATGCAATGTTGTTTACAGTTTATAAACTGACCATCTTGGCTATCTTTTCCAACAATAGGTGATCTTTTCGTGTTAACTGAGATGTATAATTCCTTCAAAAATATAGTAAAAATGTAATATTATTCTTCAAAATATACATTACTTACATACTAACAATTAATAATGAAGGTAACATCTAATTTTCGATCCCCAAAAATGTTTGGACAATATATGCACGAGAATTATGTTAGTGTTAACTATGGTGATATACATATTGTGTGAATAGTTCGTGAAAACTCTATTTTCGTCTGCGAGGAAGTTAGAAAAATTCATCAAGACAGTTGGTTTATGAATATCTGAAATATTGAGCCGTAACGTTAGTTGTGTATTAGTGTCTGAATATATTTCGGAGTCACTGTATACGAATACTTTCATAGTGCACATATTGGAGCAAATGGTATGGTAATTATGGCAACGTTGTAATTTCAATATCAATAATCCTGAACATTGTTCCCAACATTTATATAATACTTTTGTGTAAACCTGCAGCCTTTTATTCTGAATTCTAAGAACCATTTTAATGCTAATATTGCAAGTGTGTCATTTTTTCAACTTTTGCACTATCTTCTACTATTTTAATTAAAATTATACGCTTTTGTAGAGGGACAATCGTATGAAGTACGTTCCTCTCCTCATAAACAGTAAGTATGACAGCAAACTTGTGTCCTACTAGTGGCAGAGTGCTGATTCAAAAGCAAGTGACTCGCCCTGCAGATTCTACGACCTGAATAGTACAGTAGAACCGTCACGTACCCTCCGCAGGGCTTCTTTTCGCAGAAGGACCTCAACTTTCAACTAATCTCGTCACTCTCTTCTATGTATTATCGGTTAAACTTTTCTATTCGTGAATAAGTTTTCGTAGAGTTTACATTGTTAGGTTTAAGAAACATAATGTGCCCTCTTGAATGTTTTGGAACTGCATTCATTTTTGTTATTAAAATTAGTACTAGGCGAGCTATTGTATACTTTTTTTCAGTACAGGACATGAAAGGAAAAGTCCATCGATGGTTTGTTCGATCATGAGTACTTTCGAGGGGTTTATTACTACCACAGGATAGTCAAGAAAATGCTTTAGCTTGCAAGGTGGCTCACCCAAGATTTATGTTAATAACTGCGAAACTGGGACGTGACGATAAACTCCGTTACATAGAAAGTAATGGGAAACTTATGCCCTGCCAGATGCACACAGCGACGACCGACATATGCGGCGAAGCTTGTACAACTAGTTAGACTACATACACTTGGAACGACGCGACGTATCGTCTGACGCCACTATGAAACACCTCTGACAAACTCAAATTAGCCGATCCTATTTACTAGCCGGATTTCCCGACAAAGCATGATTCTTCCATTTTGCCAGTCGTATAAACAAATTTGTTCCACATTCGGAGTATTTTGGTTCGTTCACCAATGCCAGTCCAAAAGCACCCCAATTCCCCTTTGTAAGATACTTACTATTATTGAAAATAATCATTGGTTACTATAATTTAAGTGATCTTAATACTCCAGGAATATTTTAAAAATTTTAATCAGTGCTGAATAAACTTTTTGTATGTACAGGGAGATTACGTGCCTTGGAGCCATTACTGGTCGTATCTCAAATATGCGTCACTGCATACACCATAATTATAAATTATCTAGTAATTTTAAATATAGCCAAATATTTCGCCACACTTTCCCGCCCATTTAATAAATAATATCTTCTTACGACTATCATTAACACAAAAACCGATAACGATGTAACTGAACTTCCCGTTCCCTTTAAAATTTTGGAGTACTCTTAAAACAGCCCGTTTAAATGATAAATATTGCAATATTTTATAGACTATAATTTGCCTGGATTAAGACTTTATACAGAAAAGGCAATTGCATCAAAGTCCGTCCAGTGTTTCTCGAAGACATATACAGTTTTCTATGCGAAGAAGATCTTCTAATTCGTCTCGTAACGCATTTTTCCTTATTGCTCGGTTCCCTTAACTCGTTGACTGCCATGTCACCCGAATTCGGGCGACACTCGAACATCCATTTACAGACATTTGGTTTATTTTCACGAGAATAACTATAATAAGCATTTTTAACAAGGTATAGTGAAAGAGTTAAAAATTTGCAATTTTGGCAGTCAACGAGTTAAGGAATAAGTGTGATTAAATCTGGCCCACGTACATTTGGAGGAAATACATACTATACTTTTTAATAGTATCAGAATTATCCAAATCGACTGAGTAATTTCTAAGATTACCGCGGACACGCGCACACACGCACCCACACAAACGTAAACTTTCTCTTGTTATAGATTAGTGAGCATAGATAACAAAAAAGTATTTCACGGTGCGCACAAAAGGTTTCTCAGAGCGAGTATTACTGTTTGAACTGGCTTCGTTCTGACCGTTACGGGAAGAAAGGCGCCTGCCGAGGGTAGGAAATAGTCGTACTGTAGCAAATCTATAGTTTCGACCTTCCGGGGGTCTTTTCACCCTGGTTTTTTCATACTGGCTTTTATGACCCCATTTATAGTTAGAGTCATCTAACAATCATGTACTTTCAGTAACCAACAAATCTTTGTGCAAATTTTGTTAACAGTATGTTGCTGCAATGCCTCCAATTAATGCTGAAGGAAACCGCTTCCTCTTTATTATATTCAATCAATTTAATAATAGAGAAGAAATTATACTAAAAATATGCCAAATTGAAAACATCACCTTCTTTTTTTTAGATTTTTCCGAAACTGATTATATTACTGTGACCGTTACAATTTTAGTTAATACACTCACTAAAGACTAGTTTGACAAATTATTTGCAATTTTTATAGAAAAGATCTAGAAAATTGGAGGGGTGGAAGGAGCACTCCGACTATGACAAACGAACGTTTTCAGGATTCTTCGGGTTCCTACGCTAAAACTTGAAGAAAAGTGATTTGTGATTTCATTTGGCTATGTTGCTAAATAGGTTAGGTTAGTCTGCATAATCTGTAAAGTTAACCTATCGGCTCTGCCCGGGTTCCCCCTCTCTGTAGTGTGCTAGCGTCGCCCCTTACGGTACATTGCGGATCGCCGGTACGCGAGCTCCCCAAAAGGCCATCTTGAAGAAAAAGTGCGCTAGAATCCAAGATGGCAGAATCCCTACGATACGCTTGCCCGCTTGACACTTAAGGCTACTAATTCACATTATAGCTACGCTCACACTCAAGAACCAAATAATTGCTCCTACTTAATTAGTTTTGGCGTAAATCCACTTTGCTTAGAAATTGCTAAATAATTATGTGATGTATAAACGATGCTTTTTTAACTATTCAAAAAGTCTGGACTCGATTAACTGTCTACGAAAAGGCAAAGTTTCAGTGAGAACCGTGCGTTTTATATGTCTTTTCTGTACAAGACCACTGTAACCGATGTTTTTTTAACTTTACCATCCAAACGGATCAAATGCGTGAAATAAAACACTGCATGGCTATAGAATACTGTGATATGAATATCGGAAAAAAGATTCCAAATTATTGACCGTTTTCAATTCTATTTTTCGCTTTGAATTTTTCAATTGTCAGTAAGCGAAAAGAGCGAAAATAAACCATTGCACCGTTGAAAAATACGCAGTTGTGTGCTACTATAAACATATATGGTGGTAATATGAAATATGCAGGAAAGTCGAAAATTAATTGTTTATAAAACTGTAATATTTTTGCAACGTCAACGTTACTGTTGAAATGCTGTAAGTGGGCCAATACAGGTTAACCTTAGTTTTGAGTTTTCTATAAAAAAGGTATCTTAAGGCTCCAAAGTGTACAAATCTGGCTAAAAATTTCGTTCACAGACAATGGAAAAGATAGCTATTACTTCCATTTGACTTGTGACAGTTTGCAGCATAGCAACATACTGCCATGTTACATCTACCTTAAAGAGGAATGGCCATTTTAGAAGTAACGCTCAGCTCAGGATTAACTGCCAAAGCGCATATCAGTGCGAGAGAGAGGTTACCGTAAGTGGAACATGAGTGTACCTGTAATGTGAACCGGACTTTAGGCTCTTTTCAGACGGTCAATTGCCCTCCACTTGCAGAGCACTCGACTCAGTTCTACTAGCACCCACTGCCGTCTAAACGCTCTACTACAAAATAATGTACTTTAATGTTACTCTCAGTGGAGACGTGGAGAGTAGTGGAAGACGGTGGCGCCACTGCAAATCTACCAATTCAAGGCAAAGCATCTGGCCCGGCCAGTGAGACAAACTTAGCCGTATGAAACGGGCCAAAGGCCCGTTTCAAAGCCTCCTTGCAGTTCTGGGAACACGTTTGCAGTGGATAAGAGAAGTATTCACACACACTCACACACTCACACGCCCCTTATCTTCGTTGAAACTTTGATATAGTAGAAGAAAGTTTCTTTCTCAAGAAAAAAGAAAATTTTCCTTTTCGGACAAAATAAATATTCTCCAAGTAAAATGTTGTCTTCTCTAAGAAAATGTATTTAAAAAATCCGAGTATGGGAATTCTTTTTTAACTCAATGTATGTGTAACTGTGACTATCTTAGCGTAGGTTTTACGCGAGTGATATTTGGTATGAACGTTGATAATAATTTGATTTGACGAGCAATACATTCGAGTATCGATCTTTGCGACAACTATCTTCGAATAATAAATACGTCGATCCCATTCCTTTTGAAATTTGGAATTTCTTACATCCATCTGTTGCTCATACATGACTATTAATGTTAAATAATTGCAACATGGTAAATGAATAACGGAAACTCTAGCGCGGCTATGTACAATAACTATGAACTATTTGAAAAGTGACAAAAGAATTGTAAGTTCTAGGCGTAAAGCGAGAGTGCCACTTGACCGTAGAACCACAGAGGTTGTGGTCAATACAGGTGTACGGGCTGATACAGTGACCTTTCAACCAGCACTTCGAACCCTCATTTTTTATTGAACGCTCTATACGTTACACGCATTATAACTATAATTTAATGTTATATCTCTTCCCGCCTTGTTTACCTTTTTTCAAAGAAATGGAAGGTTGCAGGAGCCTTTGATTCATACAAGATATTTGTAACAAAATTAGGTGCAACAACCTCTTATGCTTTGTATTATATTATTAATAACGTGAATGCGAAATGTTACTAGGGTGAAGACGACCAAGACAGCTAGTATAATGTAATAAGGTCTGTGGAAGTGTGGAACATATTTGTACAGAATTCGAATTACTGAATATCTTATTATTATCCTGTTTTCAATAACGTATACTGTATATACGAGAAATTTATTCAGAAAGGATTGAAATTTCATTTGAAATATTCCAGAAATGTATAATTCGCCTAAATTATAGTAGCCAGTAATTGTTTTCCATAATAGCAGTAAATACGTCACGAAGAGGAGTTGAAGTGCTTCGAAATTAAATTATTAAACGCACTAGAACACCTTCTAATTATCTTATAAGTTTCATCTTGGCCCAGGATGATTTCCCAGGGGCTTCTCGCCTTCACGAACACTCAAGTATAAACAAGCAAATTCGACTTTTACTTGCTGTTGGCCGCAAAGTACTAAAGCGCACTGGAAATTCTGCTGATCCAGGCATGAGTGGCGTCAGAAATTCTGCGAATATCAAGGTTTTCACTTTTGCGGAGGTGACATGTACTGCCACGATTTTTATGCGACTTCAAGTATCCTGTCGATGTGCAGATAGTTAGTTCTGCGTGTGATCTTCAATTGCAGCTTTTATAGTGCGATGAAACTGGCCTGTTATCGCTGGTGTAATCAGTCGTTGTAAAAAATATTCGGACGATTACTGTCGCTTTATTGTGGAAAGAGGCCTTCTTGGAATGACGGTTCTCCAGTAAACCACGGCAAATTCAGAGTTTTTGTCTTATTTAACATCGCTTTAACAACTCGAATGTTTAAGAACGCGTTACATTAGATTGCATGAACATAAATAAATCATGCATGGTGGTTTATTTATATTTTAAAATTTTAACTAGTACTTAGTAAACGTTCGACCAATGCAAATAGATTTTCCTTTAAAAGAATTCGAGTACAGAAATTATTACACAGATCAATATTTCTTCTCGCGTTATGGCATTAGAAACTTCTGATACTGTGTGCACTTTTGTATCACGATATTTTTTCACGAGTTACGATTTTTTTACGCCGGATTTGGTATGAAAGGTCAGTAACTGACAAAATATTGTAATCTATACGCGGAAAATGAAAGAGGTCGCAATTGTAATAGAGAGTGTTTTCGCCATACCATATAAGCTATATTTAAAGCAAATTTGCGTAACTATCAGCAGCCTAACTCAACACTGCTCACATAACGTTGCAGCACTTGAAACGACCACTGAATTGAAAACCTTGACGCCTTAAAACTCATAAAGTAATTGCAGAGTACTGCAGTGCATTTAAAGAAAGAATTTCTCAAGATCATAAATCCCCCTCTTGAAAATAAGCTGCATATCATTCTTCGAAAATGCAATCACTTTGTGTATGGAAGACGTATTACGTTTCAAACTAGCAAAACAGCAGACCAGAATAGAGACCAGAACTCGAAATTTACGTGATATAATCGCTACTTAGTGGTGAAATGACTCCCATTTTGCCAATATTGATTCTTTTTGTTGGACTTTAGTAGGGACGATGAAGAGGCACCACTTTTATATGTGTATATAATTTTGAGCGACTGCAAAATTCTGGCAGTCAGTTTAGAAAATATGGCTTCGAGAAAAACGGTTTAAGAATTGAATATTTTTCAACGATGTTTCATACACTGTTTTTATGTAACATTGTCAAATCGTCGTCTTGCACTTAATAATAGTGTAATAAAACGAGGATTTTTTGTCATCTCCAGATGAGAATATTGTGGATTCTAAATCAGACATGTACTCCCTCTAGTCCGGTAAAAGGGTATCATTGATCATTGGGTATAGAGAAGAGAACCGTTTTCAACGGAGAGGAACAATAGAGCGAGGGACTTGAAGTCGTATTGGGTGACAAGTTTCTTTATATAGCTTGGAAGGTTACGCCCAGCGCCGCTGCTAGATAGGATCGTTACCACCGACGTCCACTTGTACTAACTAGCTGTTTAAACACACCTACTTTCCTCGATCATTTGCTCGCCCTTCTTAGCAACACTTGAACAATATCGAGAAAAAATGCAAATCGAATGGCACGGAAAGTTTGATAAATTCCTTCAATCGACACGTCCCGCGCCTAAACTCTTTTCCGATACTAACGACGCACGCCATCTACCTTCCGAGTCTCGCTTCCCAAATTAATTCACCGTTTAGGAATTCGAGATACGCGCTAGTCTGTTATTGCACAATAACTGTTTACGCGCGCCTCTCAAGGGTGTCAAGTCCTCCGCTGCTAGTATCGATGCGCGTCCATTTATTTCCGTACTGCTCTTTCATAAATCGAGTTAGATTCTGATTGACTCGAGCCACTTTCCAATGTAATGCCAATATCATGGATGGTGCCCTATGATTTCAGCAAAGTAAATGTCTACTTATAAAAGCTCAAAATATGCTTTTGTTTGTCACAGAGTCGTTGAAGGTAGTCAATGTCAATAAAGCCTGCTTGCTTAATGCAAATATGTATACTTCCTTCTGAATCTTGCAAGCTTGCATTTATGTATGAAAACTGTTCGAATGAAAAGACGTACTTCGAAATTGCGGAAAAGCTCAAGATGGAAAATTCAAAGATCGTTTATAGTTTCTGTTTCACAAATAATAGTATTTTGTCTACTACTTAACTGGAGAATCCTCTCCATATACTTTGAAATTCAATAATAATCTCAGCATTGCAAGAATGTTTTTTTAATAATACCAAATGAAATTTCTTATTGGAACGTCCAAAGTAATGTTGAACAAAAAATTGCGATGATTCTGTACACCAATGGAAAATGCATAGGCAACAGTATTTCAGGTGGTGATATTTTTGTTGGTCAGTTGAAAGAGAAAAAGGAATGAAAACTATACAAAGAATGGTCTGTGCCACATAGGAATAATCAATACGTCTGCCTCTCTAAAAGTTTATTTGTCTTTTAGAAAAACGCATATAGAAGATTCAGTCTACTTTTAATGTAATTATTTATAGGAAAGCCTTTTCCTTTGAACTATATTTATTCTCTAGTTAAATTCCTTTTTCAAAGAAAACACTTACTTCTCTAGAATTTATTTTGATTTTGTCCTATGTAGTACTGTGAGCATACAACTAGGTAGAAATACAAAAATTTAACTGAAATTGTTTATAAATTTATACATTTCATAACGTTATACAGTTTAATACTGTATAATATTTGTTGAATAGCCATAACAGTTGCATGAATATTTCTGTCCACAATGATACAAATTCAAATATTTAGTCAACATCAAGTAGTTATAAATAACTTGAGATTTCTTGGAAACATTAAGAAAAGTTGTGCACTGTTTGCTTTCTTCTTTTTAACGGTATAGGATTGTTAAGTTTGCAAATGCAGCAATATTGTCTGATTTTGTTATCACAATATGCTGAAATAAAAGTAATAAAAAGAAACGATTAAAGTATGCTCTTATAGCCAAGTATACCACAGAAATTTTCACTAATTGTTAATAATAGAATAATTAATGAATTGCAAAGGTACAGCAAGTTCTTGTGACAATAGCAAAATGAAACAAGTCTACGCTCACTGGTAAACCATGTTTAAAACAGACTATGTACTTACAATCAGTCTGATTCTGTTTCAGTTTTCAATAGCATTTCAACAGAACCAATAACTAATATTTTCAAGTCCAATTGACACAATAATCATGAATGATTGCACAACATCTTTTGTTCGAGAACAATTGGTAGATATACAGAATGTAAAGCCAGTTTTAACTTCATCACTGGCACAACTGATTCTAGAGTCATGCTGCAGCTGTTTAAACTATTTTATCTTTTGCCATTAAACTTGTTTAAACCCAATGATCAATACGATAATTCAACAGTTTAAGTACTGTATTTCATTTCCGGTTACTTTTGTTTGTCATTGTAACAAGAAGGGAAATTGTAGATAGATACTCTGTACAGAAAGTTAACGTTTTGTATTACAATACAAAAACAGGCATGTCTTTCTGATCTTTGAATTTCATATTGGTAAAACTTTGTCTTTATAGAACATGGGTTTAATAACCACAATCTTACTAATTACAATATAATGTGTACCACCTATCATGAATTGGATCAGGCAAAAAAGTAGAATCCATTTTGCCTTTTATGTTATTCAAAGAAGATTAGAATCAAATTATACAGACATTGTTTGTAAGTACATATTCGTTTTTAGTTCCCATGAAATTTATGAGGTGGACATCAAATTGTACAAGGTAATGTGTTTATCTTGGAATAAGTAAAGTTGGTATTGCCAAATGTGTACAAAAGAACATGTATTCAAGTGTTCCATCCACTTAAATCAGTTTTGATCAACCAATGGAAGGATTTCTAATATACAATCACACAAGAAATGAAATAGTCAAAGTAATTCTCACAAAAACTAGAAAACTCCTGTCAAGAAAAATTTGAGCTGTAATATATTTCCTGACAGTTCCGGCATACTAATATTAACCCAGCAGTTTTATTTGGTAATCGTGAGTGAGAATGAATACACATGATGATTCAAAGGTAATTGCATCACGCCGTGCACAATATTTTGTTCTGATATGACAGCAAATATACGACTCTGTATTTCTAATACATTAGCACCACTGAAATATAATACATAACAAACAATAAAGAATGCTCGAGTGATTCTACCATGTTTTGGATGGACACAAGACTCAGAAGTTTTACATTCATATGACATTATTACTGCATACTGTAAATTATTAGAAAGATTATTCCAGTTTGACTTAAGCTGAGATTATATTAATTATATAAAGGAACCAACTCGGTAGAATTCTCTTGATATGCGCATGAATAAAATCCTAAACGTAAAATAAATTCAAATTGCATGTTAATGCAAACCCTGACCAAAATACCACTTAGATTTCAGAATTTCCCGTTAAGAAGTTGAATTTCAAAACAAAGTGAACAGATTATATATAAGAATCCAATAAATGCTTCAAGAAATTATAAACCGAATGTACATGCTGTCAGGGTCGAAATAATCGACTAGAATGTTTAATAAACAGGGATAATCGTTTCTTTTCTCTACATATATGAATCTGTAGGCGTTTTCTGCATGTTTGTTCGTTCCGACTTGATATGAAATTACTGAACCGATTTTTATGGAATTTGCACTTTTCGAAAGCAGAACGTCCCGAGAGTAAACTGGTGTGTATTATTGTATAACGCTATGACATCAGAAAGCAGGGAATTTGGGACAAATAAAAGGATGACATTTTTTCTCGTTGTTAGAGTCGTCAGATGGTATCCGGCGGCATTCACCCCGATTGTCGGATGAAATTCATGCTAATTCTTTATAAGAATGTAATAAGCAGTAGCAGAGTGGATGTACAGAGTTCCAATAAATTAAGAATCGAACTTCCAGGTTTTTGGAGTCGAAATCATTTCATGAAATGTTTAACCATTTTCGCAAACATTGATATAAATATCTAGTATCGACCGTTAAAGGGTACACTGTATATATTCTACGTGATATATATATAATAACACTACCGACATTTTCTGTGCGTGAGCATCTAAGTCACTTGCGAATTGTAAATCCCAAGCCTGCAATAAAATGAACGCGTAGGAAGTTACACAATTAAACTCTCAAACTCTTTTAAACTCTCTCAAAGCTATTATAATCTAAATCGACTCTCTTCTAGTTTATTACAGTCCATATTTGCGCGACATTCTCCTCTAGGAAATATAACCCTAAATCTTCAAAGCACCAACCGTGAGCGAGGGTTATTTTTGCTGGTAAACGCACCAAACACAAATGTCAGCCTTTAACTACTCATATGAATGTTTTGCATAGAATTGCAAAAAACTGTCCAAATTCTTGTCATATTAATCGTAGCGTTTCAATCTGTATTTTCACTCCAAAATCATTTGCAATCAATTTCTAAAATGTCTATGAAACCGTACGTCAGCTGTTAAAGGTTAAAAGCACTATTGAGGTTACGCTCGGTTTCTTCAAAGTGCTCGCCAAGTCAAGTACTCAAGTACAAGAAGACACAAAACTGTTGAAAACACATACAGAATATAGCTATGTATGCAACATCGCATTATCTTATCAACCATGCAACTGTGTTTTCGCATTTTCGATATAGCTTTACGAAACACAAGATACTTGCACATTAACCAAATGAATAAATGATACTGACAAATCATTGGAGCACAATTTCGTGGACGTTTCACATTTTACACACATGTAACAAATAAACGTTTGGAATCCAAACTTGTATCAAAACTTCATTAGAGATATTTTTAATTCCTCCCAGATTAAAATTACTCTGATAGAATTACTTTTATAATGATTCAGAATCATAATATGACATTGATGCAAAGGTTTTAGTTTTTTAGTGTATCAAAGTTATGGAAAGAGGTTTACATTGACTTAGATGCATACAGTAATATTAAATAATGCGATGGCATTTCAAGATCAACATTGTTTAATTCCTTGGGTACTATTGGTGCCTTGAGGTACTTTAAAATTTTAGCAACTGTAGACTGTTGGTGCCTAGAGACGTTCTAAAAGTCCATTAAGATTGTATTTATCAGAGCTAAAAGCATGTCAGTTGAAATTGGCATCCTCCATTAGATTTTGCTGTAGTCAAAGGGTTAAGAATGCTAAAAAAGAGCCTAGTATTTATTACTAATGATGTATAGGTTTAGGTTTTTATACAGTCTGTAAGTGAATAACTATTTTCATATTCCAAAGATTTTTCAATGTCCATTTTCCTCTTATGCATTTCCTTTTCTGTTAAAATTTGTTGCGTATTTATATCGAAGGTAACTTGCTATTACATGTTGATAATGCTGACACATTAAAAATGGAATAGCTGTCTTATGTATTTTGTTCCCATATTACAAAGAAACGTGCTATATACGTTGGTGCGTTTACTTTGAAAACAGCAAGTATTTTCATCTTTGCCCAATTTTATAAAATTCAACTGTTTGGATATATTCTTTAGTTCATATTACTTCATAGTCTATATTCTATTTTGATAATAAGTGTAACATATTACAGCTCAATCTTTCTGAACAATAAGTGTTTGCACAAGAAAATAAATATCATTATTGCATTCCTAGTGTGATTTTACATGATAAATACTTCTGTTGGTCAATGAAATCGATTTGCATGCCCAGGACCGGAACACGCGATTACTCCAAAAAAATGTATGCCTGTCTGACAAATTTCATGGAAACTAAGGACAAATATATATTTGCAACGAATGTGTATAAAATTTGAATTTCAATATTGCATGCAACTGGCAGCTGGAAGAGCTTTCTGTCCATCGACTGCCTCAGTTTCATGGTTTGTATTCCATAAAAAGTAATTTCATGGTGCGAATGTCACTTGATATAAACGCTCATTACAAGATTCCCTTTACACAATGCATTAAGTCATGGATTACTCCATGACTGAAATGCCCTCTCCAGGATCTTCCTAGGATCAAAGGTGAAGCTAATACCATAAATTGTTAATTGAGCACATACCGCACCAGGGCGATAAAACCACCACAGGGAAAAAACGAAGTAATGTCAATATTAATTATATTAAAGTAATAGAAAATTTCTGAAGTTTAAGGTACTTGTCTATGGTGCAAATTAAACATTTGTAGAAGGAGGAATTTTCAAAAGTTGGTTGTTGGAAGCACTTAGACGTCACAGTAAGCATTTTTAACTATAGTGCGATATGATCAAATTTATTTCTGTTGTCATAACAGTTTGTATAATTAAAAGTATTCTGTAGAGAAGTATAGAACAATGTATATTATATTTGTATGTCCTACTAAAGAATTATCAAATCACTTTGAAACCAGAAAGCATTTCATTACTTTGGAGTGAAACTGTAAACAAACAGGTATATTACTATTTCATAATGGCATGATGTTTTCACTGTCAACATGTATAAAGACATTCTCATTTTTGGGACTAACTATATTGGTTTGATAAACTTGTATTTCCAAATGTAATAATTCAGCTGAGAAACTTGCATCATGTGTAAACCAGATCTATTCATAAAACAGACGTTGGAATAAAAAATATATGATTTCTTCTGATATAACTTCCGATTGTTATTATTGTGACTGTTGCTTAATTATTGTTGTTACTCCAAAAGCATCATATTTATGTTGAAATACTTTATTACAAGCAATTCGAATCAATGTTATTGTTGTTCTTAAGACACTTAAAATCACTACCATTATTATTGATCTTTGTTTGCTTAAACTCTGATATTGTTGAGTGGAGTAAACAATTGGTTATAATACACCACTTGTTTCAAAGGACAACAAATGATGTTATAGAAATAGCATATGATCCTATTGTTCCATAATTATCAGTATGGATTTGCGTTTCAAGGTGTATCCAGGTGCTTTCACAATCTTTTGGAGCGTTTAGTGCGAGCATTATGTACGTTGCGTTGATTGCAACTGACACCTCTCGGAGCGAGTGTGTATGCACACGGATTGGAATAACTCCAAAGGAGGATAGTCATAGTCATCATGTGGTTGCCGAGCGTGTTGTTGCTAGAAAAATGTCTCTAGCGGACGTGCTGTAACGACCTCCGAGAGTGGAAGGGATCCTAACAAGGGTTGCATCACAATTACGAAGGGTTCCTTTGAGGATTCGCGGTGGTAAAAGTGCATCTTGAGTCCCTCACACCATCGCGCGTACACAGAAACGCGTGCACTTACCGCATGTAACTGCTGGTTAGCTAACTCCGGATGCGAGATTTCGTTGCAATCGGGCAGAAGGAAGCGGATTCTCGCGCGGACCAGTCAAAGAGAACGAGAGAAAATATGGAGGATAGGTGGGCTCAAATAGATCAAGGGAATCGGCGACTAATGCGTTCGTTTTAGATGTCGGTGCGCGTACAAAGTGCGAGCGTATTATCAGAAATAAAAGCGTTCTCCTGGAAGATTCTCTCCTACTTACCACGCAATACGTAATCTTGCAGAATCCTCGGAGCCAAGAGGAATTGCGTCGTACTTCCTCACGCACACATTACGCGCACTGCGTTCGAGCACGATATTATTTTAATGAAAATACACCTCCATTGCTTGGCACGGAGTCTTCGCGAGCTTGCGCTAGCTCATGAGCCACGTCACATAAGCAGACGCGTTCACTTACTGCTCACTTTCCGATGGATTTGCCCGGAATCGAGCGACACCTCGTGCCAAATTTTGCTACTCTCCTCATGGAAATGCCGCCGTAGCTGTCGTCACTTTGAAATCGGCACGCTATCTTCTCGGAAGTCGGAAGTGCCAAGTTTCGCCATTGCCAAATTGGACTCGACCTATGAATTCTCTCTATGTAGAATGGAAGACTCGTTCAATTTGTCGGGTAGAAAGAGTCACCGGGCTAAAGAGTAGACTAAAATCCACTAAGAAGCAAAGATGCAATTGTTTAGCTACCACAACATTCCTGATGATATATCATTAATAAGAAAAGTTATGCTCAAGTGATTCTACCACCTACGCAGACACAAAGCCAAGAATTGGAGAGAAGTGTTGTTGGAGTGTGATTTACATCCTTCGCGTCTTTTCTGAACGCATGAAATTATCACATTACTATTTATTTCATTTTGATTTAAGCACAGTTGAGATCAGTTATGTCAGTCACTTGACTCACTAGAGTTCAGTTCATATGCTAAATGAAGGAAACCCTAAACTTAAATTGGAAGTCGGAAGTAGTGAGTTTCGCCATTGCGAATTCAGAGTCGACCTATGAATGCTCTCTATCTAGATTGGGAGACTTGCTCAATTTGTCAAAGAGAAAGAATTTCAGGGCTGAAGACCAGAATAAAGTCTGTTAATGTATGTAAGTACATACATAGGATGATGCATTTGCCTGGAATCCGCGATCTCGGTTGTATTATATAATGCATTACAAATTTAAAAACGTTAGGTCAACTCAATGGTGATCTAGCACTCTCTGCAAACAGTAATAAAATAGTTAATATGCAGCAACAAACCTGTTTCTACCGACTTCGAAAAGGAGGAGGTACTCAATTCGATCGCTATGTTTCTTTTTTTTTTATTTCACAAAATTAATAGTAAGTAAAAATAGGTACAATTTTAACACAGACTGAGAACCCTGTGATCCCATTTGTCACGAAATATATCTTTTTTTGTAAACAATTTATCATCTAATTGTAACAAATGCTAACAATACAAATATATTTTATTCGCATTTTATTTGTCTTGGAAGGATTTTCTTTATTTGTATTATTTTTGATATTGGTTCGATACTATAAAATTACGATGCGATACAAATGGCAAAAATGGCGGTATAAAATACTATTACATAACAAATAGCCATATTTATATTGCTATATTATAATAAATATTAGCATTATATTATTCTACATTATTAAGCGCAAACATATTTGTCAAACAAACTTTCGTGGTTGTTTTGCCCTTAAATATCCTGTAACATTTAATATTATATCGTTGATAAGAATCCTTGATCTATATAAAACCTTTGTATATAGCGCACGATAAATATTGAGAGTAGTTATACTTAAGTACGATTAAGCAGACTAAAGCTGAATGTAAAGTGCGGCAGTTTAAGTCTCATTAATAAAAAAATTAGATCATTTTGAGAAGGGGAACGAGTTGGTGCAATAGGGAAGGCTCTTATAAATACAGGCCGCATAGCTCGCAAAAATTAGTTCTCATACGTTATTTTTATCATTCTCTTTCTTATTCACATTATTTAATTCAATAAAATTTTGTGTTCGATAGAATATATTATTATATTATATTTATAACGTAAATGATTTTCGGATCCAAATTAGCAAAGTTGAAATACGTCGCGAAGAGTTGGCTAGCAGTTAATGTTAGATCGTTTGCATACCAAGTACAAAATTCTGCTCAGTAATATTTGGTTGCGAGCATCGGGGATCGATAATATCGGAAGCACCGGGAGCGCTTTCTAGCCTTACGCAAGAATGTTTCAGTGAGCGCAACTACATTTAACTTTATACCAATCGACAAGTCTCCAATAGGGTGCTGAAAACATCGGTGTTTCAAAACTATTTTCATTGGATAGTTTTTCCTTTAAATGTAATTTTAAAATTTAATTTAAAATGTTTCGATACTGATAAAGTAACAGTCTGTAATAGTAGCAAATTCAGGAACAGTATTTCTCTAAACGGCACCCGCTCCAAATTTAACAATATTGTATATTGGCGGGAAATGTTGATCAAACCTTTTTAATAAAACTATCTAGTCTATGTTCGAGGATTTCTTGATAGACCATTTATTTATTTATGATAAAAATAGAGATCTGAAAACTGATGTAAAATTTACTTTGTTTTGAACTGCAATCAGTAATAATGTAAGTAAAAAATATAAATTTGAATAGCCGGCTACGCGCTGGATTTATGGTGTGCATTCATTTAATAAAAAGTTAGTTTCATTCATTCCGGCGACAATGAATACTGCAAATCCTCTTTCGGAGGAAGTGCCGTGCATATAACTTCTTTTTAAAGTCGGATAATTATTACGAATCTCTATTTTCTCCCATTTCAAAGTAATTAAGAATGTCCGTATAAAGGTGTCGGTGATACTCTCAATCAAAATTAAATTTCCACGCTAGCGATTGAAATAGAATTAAACTTCGTCACATGGTCATTTCACTGTTTCTAAACTTGCTAATCGTATTTAAAATGAAAAATAGAATGTACCTTATAGTTTCAGAATTTGTTATAAGGTTGGCGTACAAAACGTTTACAAAATTGTATTTACAGTCTTTGATTAAAGTCACCTTCTGTGTATGTAATGTTAACTCGGTGCACAAAACAAATACAACATGTTATCAACAATGACGAAGCAGAAGCGTGTGAAATAAAATTTAATTCCCACAAGTTTCTACGAATGATGACTGTGTGCATACATCTAACTGCTTCTATCAGGATTCTGATAATTTGCTGTTGTAAAATAACCAATAAGCAAAGCGATATTAATATTATGTTAACAGGCTTGCAAATTTATAAAAAGAAAGCTAAAAACTTTTACTAATGTTTTAATTTAATCAACAGAAAGAAGAGACTTTATGAAATAATGATGGTACACAAAAGTTGCATACATCTATAGAATGGCCAGTATGTTACTCAGTATGAATATACACTGTAGTATTTGAAACTAAAACAATTCCTTGCAGCGTTCGACAAGAGTTAGTCGTTATGCAGAGAGGAAATGCAACGGTCGCTAATGTGTCAAGTCGTTACAGTTAATGTTGTTCTGCTGCAAAGTAAAACCTGTTGTTATATAGTCCATTAAATATCAAGTCGTCTCGGTGTTGTTGAGAGTTGCGATGATGTTATTGTGTACTGACGAAAAGTAATAAATCTCCGTTCCTGATATAAATAACTACACATCTTTGCTTTATTTTTATTTCGTGACAGATCATACGTCATAT
Organism: Ectemnius continuus; assembly: GCA_910591665.1. NCBI lineage: Eukaryota > Metazoa > Arthropoda > Insecta > Hymenoptera > Crabronidae > Ectemnius > Ectemnius continuus. The sequence goes on along the minus strand of OU342864.1, from coordinate 14,120,010 downwards.
TACAAAGCCTTTCACACCGGCTCTACTGGTCACACGACACCGTTGCATATCCCCACTTGCCACACGTAAATCCGCTATCCCACGGAAGGGTGCACCAAATAATCCAATATTCATCATATGAGTGCAACTTATCTGTTGGCACAAAACTGGTATAACGACAAGATATCTTAGTCAAGGGGTTAACCCATTCCGGTTCAACAGTGACCAGCTACTGAATCGAACAAGGACTGAATGCTCCGTCCATGGAGGGTCGAGCTGGAAGAGATTCGTCACTATGGACAGGCTGACCACCCCTAACCTCGAATTTGCAAGGCCCCTCACATAAGATAGGAGTAATATGGACACGTTGAAGCTAGAAGACCTACAGTAGCCCTTTGATCTTTCTAACTCTTTCTTTTTAGTAACCGAAAGATAATTCAGAAGCAACTTACTTTAAATTGGGAATGACGAGAAAAACATTTCTGAGAATAGAAGATCATAAAAGAGAGAAGGAGAGTTGCAGAGAAAAATTAACGTTTTCCAAGCACATAGCTTAACTTTATAAAAAAACAGTAAAATATATTGAGGATGCCTGATTCTTCCCCAAGTCTATGGACAAGATCAGAAATAAGAATTCGTTTATGCCAGTGAACCCCGAAAAAAGATAATTACAAAATTTGCAAGTAATAACATCTCTAGGAGCCAGGAATTGGAGTTACTTTAATACAACTTTATAAATAAAATATTTAATTTTCATCGAAATACAGCATCACTGGAAGAAAGCGATCCGCTTGGCATCGAATGACCCAGTTCGAGAAACTGGTGGGGGTAAACTTGTTGCGAAAACCGAGGGAAAGGAAGCGACAGATTGGGGATCCATTGTACCGGGTCGCCAAGGACTCCTCTCCTGACTAAACTGGCTGGAGCTGGAACACATTGGAAGAGTGGTGTGAGAAAGTGATAGATTTCGACGTGTGTGCGCACTCGATTGAAACTTGTCTCTTCCAGGTGGCGTGGCGCTCCGGGCTTCTTGCTGGGGGAGGGGTGGGGGGTACTGGCGAAGCGTAGAACTTCTTTAGAAACTAGCGCAGCGTCTTCACTTTGTGTGACGCCAGCCTGGTATCAATCATTTTATGGTACATATTTGAATTTTAGCAGCATAAGGCGAGAGTGCGAGTGAAGTTTTGTGAGAATTGTGTGTCTGCTTTCAGAGAATCGTTTTCCAGTTACGTGATATGAGTACGTGGCTGATTCGGTAACTTTCAGTCTTCCATTTGCAAATTTGAGTCAAGACTCAATTCACGATTCTGACATGGAATCCTGGCAGTAAAGCGACAAAGAACGAATGCCATTAAGGTCACATAAAGAATTCAGCCTTCCTTCGGATAACTCTTCAACTCGTGATAAGGTTACAAATTTAAGAAAGCATCTTCATTCCGCATGCGGAGCTGGCCCGCTCGCCATATATTCCTCGACCACCTGTGAGAGCGCCAATGATATAAATTCTAGAACTTTTGCCCATTGAAACTGTTCCTTGGGAAATCAATTATACATCTCGTACACTCATATGCAATTTTCGGGCGCAAGTAACAGTGTGCGATGACCGAAATTGGATTCCATTTGATTTAGTGTGGAACTTTGGGCCTGGAATTTTGAGCATTTTCTGTGCAATAAATTTCTATGCAAATATCCCACAGCCGCAGCCACATAATCATTATTCGTCCCCTAACTATTGAATTTCGCCATTCTGTGAAGCGCTCCATCATCCAGTCCATCGCCAAGTAGTAGTTTAGATATGTCTGGTTCAAGAGATTTATAGAAATTTTACCTCTATCGACGAACGACAAGATTCCGGAAGCGACGGTGGGTCAGGGTATCCAACAATGATACCATACATATAAGTACTATCTACACGTAGAGACTCAATTATTCCTACTGTATTCTCTCCAGAGAGGAGAATGTAAGACTATTGGCCACCCGGGTAAGACTACGATTTCTGGCACGCCCGGATTTGAATGGTGTTTTTACAGGGAAAAGTCGCGAGAATTACAAAAAAATAATTAAAAATTTCAGGGCCCTCCGTTTACCAAGAACGAATGGGTTCCATCTGTCCTATACTAGTATGCTTGACGAACTTTATCAGTGATCCATTAAGCTTTCTGGACACATGACGTACATTCTTCATTTTAATGTATTGGACGCGGTAGTCCTAACCCAGACGTAACCTATTTGTTAATCCGTAGGCTCGTTTGCGAAAACAATAATACAACCTAACTAGTTCCGAAATTGTCAACATTTCGAACTCCATAACCTAACCTATTTAGCGGCGCCGGTAATGTCTGTCAAGCGTAGTAACATAGTACAGACTTAACCCATTCATTCTTAGAAAACGGAGCGTCCTGGATATTTTTAACTACTATTTTCGTAATATTCGTAACTTTTTCCTATAAGACCACTAGTCAATTCACGGTGTGCCAAAAATCGTAGTATCCCCGCCACTCGAAAAAATGAGGAGAGCTATTATAGGAAGTTTAGCTCTCGGCCGCCTAATAGCACAGAAGAGTATAGAGAATAGCAGCAGGACGCCTCTTCGAACGGAAAGAACGGCTTTTTGAGGAGAGTATAGAGCGACTTCTTGGACCCCTGAGGAATATTAGTAGAGTACGTGGTCTATCACCTGGATGCGTCTTGGGATGGAAAGAATAGTTACGAAGTCGGTCGTTCAATCCAATAAGAGAACTACTCCGACGGTCACTCCATTTCGTATCGTTCGTTATTGCCTTACGATGGAGAGAGTTCGGGTAAGAAAGTCAGACACTCAAACGATGATAAATCAGTAGCGAGTTGTGACCAAAATTATTAAGACTTAAAGCTCATCCTGACTGCCCAACTTTTCCTTTTCAATCTTTCTGCACCTTTGCCAACGTGCGAACATGTTGAAAATGTGTTGTTGCTAAGATTGCCGTCTAAACACATGAATTATATCGAGGCAATTGAATTATAATAAAACCTCTAAAATTTCCTAGACAATTTCTAAAACTCCGAGTACAATCTATGTCGACAGAACGATTGTAGTTAATCCTGTATCGTTTATGCTCCTTATAGAATTTTTAATTTTTTATATTATGTGAATTTTTCAATTATTTACGTTTGTCAAGAGCGATTCCTTTTCAAATTATTTACTTTGGAACGTTCTTTTACATTGTGGGGTAATTTTAGACGCTCAAAGAAAGTAGCTCTGTTGTTAGAAATTCATTCGGTGAAGGTGTCGGCTGATGACTGTTGCTTCGAGATAAATCACGTGTATGCGACAACTAGAGTTCGTCAATACTTAGTGTTTTGGAAACCTTTCCGTCGTTGGATCATCAGATTGCCGTCTAGATTACGACCAGTGTCAATCAGCTTGTTCGTAGAATTACTCCTGTCGAATTTATTCAACGCGCTTTTAAAATTAATCCATAGCAATCATTAAGGTAACAGCTCCCGATCACTCTCTTTAGAACATGCTTCATAATTAATTTGTTTTACATCATTTCTCTCGTGACTATAACAATATTAGCTCCTTCTATAGCTTACGTATATGTCTCATTGTCAGATAGTTCTCTAAATTCTTTAAAAAGGATACAACTTTCTTAGTAGACCGGTAAATATTAACCCTTCGACTACGGCGAAATTTAATGCAGAACGCTAGTTTCAATCAATGAGATTTTAGCTGTGATAAATGTTATCTTAATGGATTTTTAGAGCGCCTATGGGCGCTAACAGTCTACAGTGAGCGAAACTTGAAAAGCGCCTAAAGGCGCCAATCGTAGCCAAAGGGTTAAGTGATCCAAAACTTCCGGCAATGTATAGAAAGGATTAGTGGGAATGCAAGGTAGCAAAATGCTAACTCTCCCCATTCATTTATAGAATCTTGGCAAAGGGAGACTGCTTTGCCCTACTTTCAATGTCACTTACGAATCATTTAACATAACAATGCACACGCGAACAATGTTGCTCTTTGATGTATCCGGTGCCACAGCAATGCAACACCGCCCCTTGCCGGAGCGGACTGACCGTGCAACTATACATGTCACAGGTGAAAAGATTATAGTTGCACCCTTCCCTTTGTACATCGCGGTAGTTCGTACGTAACCTTTAGGTACTACGCACCACTATAGTGGCTTTCGCGGAGTCATCTTTCTGGACGACGCTCCACTATAGTGGCTTTTGTTTATACGTAATTCACATATGTACTGCTGTACAGAGAAACAGCCGCGTGGAAAGTTCAGCCGTACCTAAAAGGTTAAACGCAGGATTATTTTCCTTTTTTAGTCAACGGATGGAGAATTAGAAAAGTATTTTTTCTAATAAAAATTTGTTACGCAACAATGATTTATTTTCTTTTTAATCTTTGTTGTTTCACATCACTTATGTACAGGGTAAGTCACTTGCCTTTGAATCACCACTGACGAGCATACACTGTTCCATAGAAAATCATTATAAATAACCTAGACATTTACATTACACTCAAATGTTTCTCAACATTTGTCTGCATTTTATGCATTTATACTTTTACATGTTTCAGTTATGTTAACTCGCACATGAAATTTCACCCTGCAGAAGCCAGTTATGTATAGTATTCCCCTATAAATATAATATAATAAAATATTTTCTCCTTACGTTGCTAGCCATTCAAAGGAAGTCGATGCTAAAACTTGGTAAAATATTCGCTCCAACAGACTACAGAATTTAATAGAGTCTATTGTTAAGCAGAGAATATATAGTATAATTAGACAGATGTCTAGTAAAAGTGGGCTAGGAGAGTTTTGATTCAAAGGCAAGTGACTCACCCTGTACATAATTAGATAAGAATTCTAAGAAGCAAATGAATGAACGGAGCGATTATGACCAAGGAGTGATTTTAGACGCTGCCATTCTGGGAGTACAACCTTTTTTTGAATATTTCTCGATTTTCTCAAAATCGACTGTTGAGGGATTTGTGGGGGATGGGTATAATTCTCGGGAGAATTCCGTTATGGCTTGTGTATTGTTCGAAGACGTTTCATTGCAACTGTTAAGTAAATTGTTACTAAAACTTAAGTCAGATCGAAAAAATAGAAGGCAACAACAATGTACACCTGGACGAAACACTCTATAAAATTTCAGCTTTTCAGATACTATAGGAGTTGAGCACGAAAGCGTCAAAGATCTAGCGATACATGTGTTAAGCTAAGAAAGGCTATGCAAAAAACGATTATAGTTTCGAATGAAACTTTATATACTTAAATATTGATCCAAAATAGGAGTTACGTGTTTTTGGAATTCTTCGGTTTTCCTCCAGTCGATTAAACATCGTGTCCAAATATGGGTCCTCAAAAAAGGTCGAAATAGAATCGAAAATGCTAAGGGTTACAATAAGAGTGAAGGGTGTCGCCAAAGATCAGACACAGAGACGACAGAAAGTAAACCAGTAGATTAGGTAAGAAGCGTCTGACCGCTGTGAAAAGATCGAGTGGGAGAGTGCCGGTTGAGGGAATAAGTAAAAGGGGGAACTGTCAAGTGACTTTCAATACTAATATTTAAATAAAGAGTTGTAGACGTCTATTCAAAATGAATTGAAAAATTATATTGTAATAAACTATTAAAGAGTTAAGCAATTTAAAGAAATTTCGTGACACTTTGATTTTCGCTACTTGTCTTTATCTTTATAGCGATTTTCAACCTCTATTTCACACATATTTGTAGAAAATAATTTTTGAAAATTGTGAATTGATTGCAGATTCATAACTGCAGGATGATATTTGCTAAATTCACGGCACATGATTTTTCTTACTCATGGTACGCAAAGAAACGATATGAAAAAATTGTTATAGAATGTTAGACATGTCGATACACAATGTTTTTGTTACAAATTCTGCTGTGTCACAAAATTAACGCATTCATATTTATCCCTTAAATAGTTCTCGGTATCAATGGATATTCTGAACTATTATAATGTTTCTATTGCATATTCACATATTTGATGGAAATTTGTTTCAAAATTGCTATTGCAGGACTAAGTTTTAAAATGGTGGAAATTATATTTGTAATTATCTTATAATAATATTTCTAGTATTTTATCTCCAAAACTTTTTACTGTTTAATTGCCGATAATAGATTATAGTCTCTAAAACGTTTTTCTCTATTACTAAGTACTTACGATAGAAGAATAGATGTATCTACAATAAATTTCAGATCATTTTTGAGAATCTAGAACATTGGAAATCTATACAAGAGCATGTAATGTAACCTTGGCGTAAAAATAATTTTTTACACGCGCGAAGTACGGGAAAATAAATCTTTCGCGTAGTTCGAGTGTTAATGGAAAAAGTCGAGAATAAACATTGGCCACAGTGTAACTAATAGCTATCTCTTCGCCATGCTTTAATCGACTGTACTTAAAAAGCTTACTAAAATTATATTTCATTGTAGACTCCGCATAGACACAGAGGCTCTGCATTTGCTGCGTTTAAATTGCTCGAATCATTCGTTTGGCTCGGCTGGTTCTAGGAATCAATCGATAGAAGCAATCACCCCCTTTAATGCGTGGCAGCGATGGTACAGGATACGAGTTTCCAGTAGAAGATTGCCCCTTTAATGCGTGATGCAGTGCTCCTGTAGGATAGAAGGATAGAGACGCGGAACATCGATCGGTTTCTGTCAGAGTGACAACGTTGCTATTTTCCTTCCCCACAGGGCGATTCCTTTTTTCTTTTTTATTTTTAACACACCCACTCCCAAATGGAGAATCTCTTCAATATTTGCTTTCGCCATTCTAACAAGAATGTTGAGTGGAATATTACTACTTGATAGCAATTTAGTAAAACCAAATAAATGTAAAACAAAAAGGAAAACGATGAAGGTGGTAGAATGTAAAAGGTAAAAACACAAGTATGCACGTACACAGTTGTCGATAAATACATACTTATTTCCGGTATCATTCACTTTAACGCGGTGATACCTCAACACACGAATATGTAATTGTAGATTACTTAATGATCCTTTATTTAATATTAGAAATTATTGCTAGGGTAATAATAATTTCTAAAAAATTCTGAATAATAGTTTGCATAAAAATCAATCTAACATTGCATTGTCGGAAGAGAATAAAATTAAAATGTCTATTAGAATTTCTGTGTTTCATAATTCACTTATTGTGTACGTTTTTCAATAACTAGTATTCAGCACTGAACCTTTTGCTAAATAGCTTTACCGTCTGTGGCTATTAATTACTCTGTCAAGTTAGAAAACAAAATTAGGAATTTAGCTTATCGAGTGACGTGGTGGAATATATTCTAAAATGCAAAACTCTGGTGGAGATTTTTCTGCCAACTAACAGATCACCAAGGCATCGAGATGTCCGCTGTTTACATCGGAAAAGCTACAGACGAACAATAATTGGACCATTCCCCAAAAACAGATAAAGTAGGTCAACAGATGAATTCAGTATTCTATGGAATCTAGCTAGTTAAATTTATAGTAATTAAGCAAAAAGCAAAGTATGAATTTGCCATATATTTAATTACCTCTTTAATTAAAACTTGATACAAATACCTTTGTAACTTTAATGCAATTACCCACCTGTTGTCATATCAATTTTTTTAGTGTATATCCTGAAAAATGTATACGAGGAATCCAAAGTTATGTTCTGATGAAATTTTAAGCCAAAACTTATTGTACATAATATCTATGAACAATAGAAACGTCGTTCTTGATCTTTCATATGAAACTGTCGTCTACTATGTTGCCTACACCGATTACATCTTATTAACAAGGAACATTTATCGGAGAGTGATTCTCTGGTATGCTGAAAATACTATTGTTTATTCTTTCTTCATCGCCAATAAATGAATCTATTAATCATGGTACCGTTATTGGAAATACAAATACCTATTACAGAATGCAATTTCTCCCTTAGATTAGATGGAAACTTGGAGTTATGGTAGGTATAGCTTTTTCGTAAGGTAAGCGCGGATGTTATTGTGAATGCATGAGAATCAGATGGGAAGGAGGGTGGCCGTGATGCAGCCAAGGTGAACGATGGCGAGGGTAGGTTGGTGCTGGGGAAAGCGAGAGAGAGAGGGGGAGGGGTGGGGGATGATGGAAGGTGGGTGGGTTAGCGGGGGTAGGAGTGGGGGTGGAGAGGTCCGGGGTTTCCAGGAAACGCGTATAATAATAGGGTGAAGCAGAGAGCTGGCATTGCGGGGGTTGATCGGATGCTCCCCAGCTGACTTCCAGGCTCGAAAGGTCGGACGCGGCCCGGGAATCGAGCTGGACTCTTATGGCGCTAACGAAATTTTCTCAAGGACGCGATAATTGATGACACACACAACTCGTTTCGAGCACAACTTAGATTTTTCCATTCATACCATACAAGCTTGATACATAACTGATTTGTGAATATTAGGACGCAAGTGACGCGGAGCCGCGAATAATTTCGGCTATTGTGCTCTATGCTTCCTTTGTCTCCACGTTTCAACGTTAGCAGAGGCAACCGAACCGACGGAGTTTATGTGGAGCTTCTATTGTCTTCGGCAAAACCCAATAGGAACTATCGGAAATAATGGATGGGAGGTATATAGCATAAGAAGACGGTGGAAATGGATATGTTCTGTGGCAGATTGGTCAAATTATTGCCCGGTTAATGAGAAATCATGCAAACAGTAATCCAATTATAACTTTCTGCAAAGGGAACAACTTGATAACAAAGATACAATGAAATAGCAGACATATAATATACGGATTTGGATACAAAGCAGGCATAGAGAGAAAAATAATGTCTATATAGCAACCACCAAGATCAGAATAGAAATATAGCAGTCTTTTAATTTTTGGTGGTACTTTCAGAACCGAAAAGTTGCACTTAGTTATGATCCAAGCAGCCCTAACTTTACAATCAAATCGACCTAGGAATGACACGTATGATTCCATAGGTACTCAAACAGAATAATCTTCAAAAGTAATTAAAACATAGCCTGAAACAACCTACTCTAAATTGGGAACGATAATATACTACGTTTTTAATAACCAAATATTATAAATGCCAAATAAAGTGATGTACGAATCATTTAGTAGTTTCAAAAACTGACGGGGATAAACTTGTTGCAAAGATCGAAGGGAACAAAGCGACAGGGGTCGAAGGATGAGACTCTACTTCGCTAACGGTTAATAATCACAGTTATCGGAAGCGTAATATTGCAACAATAACAACAACGAGAAGAAGAGGGAGGTTGGAGTGGTGCGTCCTTCAATGCGTGTAGCGGCTGGGTATTCCAGCTGTCTCTTCTCCCAGGGCTCACTGGCGCTGAGCCCTTCAGGATTATCCCTGCCTAGATCGCTCAGCACGCGTCATAGCGAAGGTCGATTCCGGACTTGCGCGTTGAGCCTGATCTTGTTCTCCTATTTTTGGTAGCGAGCTGTTGCGCAATTCTGGCCATGACCAATGCGCATGCCGTTTATGTGGCCTCGCTGATCAACAAGTTGGCCATACCCTCGATAGAAGGTCACAACTGTTCAACAATCGCTCTTGTACGGACGTACTTATATTACTCTCACTGGATTCTATATCAAAGACTTTTTTAGTGCAGGCCAGTCTAGTCCTCGAACTACATACCCACTGGATAAAAAAGGTATTCGCACACAGCTCTTTTCGTCGAGTAAAGTTTAATGTGGGAGAAAGTTTTGTTTTTAAGAAGAAAGAAATTAATTTTCTTAAGGGTTTTCTTCTTAAGAAAAAAATAAATGCTCTCTTTAAATATCTAAGGTGTCCGGCATTGCAGGGGGTGAATGTGCCGGCTGAAGAAAAAAGAGTCACTTCACTTTTTATTTTACGCTTCCATTTGTTACTTAGAACAAGCTAAAAAATAGGTGGAATTATTTTGATCCGTTACTCGACTCGTTTTTTAGATTAGGTCGCCAGCAAGATGGTTTGCACAGAAGATTTTTCGGTTTTAGCCGGTAAATTATACAAATTTCTTAATTTGCTAATATATTAATAACTAATTATTATATTTAATGTTGTCTCAGATATTCCTGAACGTACATCAATGTATTTCACTCATCTGCAAAGTGTTCTAGATCATGGGTAATACTTGAATTAGTTTCAAATAATACTGATACCAACATCAATGTCAACGAGCACCAACGCCACCAGAAGACTGCCTGCGGAGGATTACTTTACGTATGTTTTTTACACAACTTTCGCAGCTAATGACAGAGTGAGCTTTTCCCAGTAGGAAAATCTTGCATTTTTTCGGTATGTAATTCAGTAGCTTGCAAATCGAAAATGAAAAGAATATAATAAATACCGTTGTTAGAAAACTTATTTTCCTTCGCATAAAACATGGAAACTCATCAATATAGGGTTAACTGTTAACGTTGTCGATTATCACTTCGGTTACACAGATGCAGATTGCCTAAATCGTTCTACATTTCATGTCGGGGTTTATTACTCAGAAATAAACAATCTTATCTTTATATTCTCTACGTCATAATAAACGGTAATGTTTCCCCTTGTAATGAAACACCTAGTAGAACGTAGCTAAAAAATGTAGTAGATTTCTGAAGCAGTGAAGGACAGGGAGCATGCGGCTCGACGTTCCCATCTAAACAACCGCTTGCGAGGATATTGCGTTCTTGATTACGGCAACGGTGCTGCAGCTCAGTGTACTTAGCAACGATTCCGTATAAGTATTGCGATCGCGGACGCGCTCGCCCTGTCCATGCTGAATTTTCTTGCGAGACGGCGAGGTAAGACCATCGACCGCCCAACAAAATTACGAGAAGACGAAGTTTATTGTTAGCTGTCGGCCGTCTAACGGCACAGGAGAGTATAAAGGTTAACTCCTGGTAACGTCTGGAACGGAGAGAAGAGCTTTGAAGCCGGTCGCCTTCCAGAGGAGAGCACAGAATGAGTTTCTGGACGCCTACAGAATATCAGGGGAGTACAGAGGTCAGTTTCTAGACGCCCCTGGAATGGAGAGAAGAGCTTTGAAGACGGTCGCCTTCCAGAGGAGAGTAGAGAGCAACTTCCTGGATGAATACGCGCTTTGTTTCGAATAATACCCTACGACGGGGAGAGTTCAGCTGACAAAGTCGGGCACTCGATCGTAGGCAATGGGAGAATTCAGCTGAGCAAGCCGAATGCCCAAGAATCAAATTACTAACTTCGTTACTAAGATTGCTGATTAGACTCGCGACTTGTGCCAAGACGATAGTGGTAAAATATGATTGAGCACCTGTATCACTTCTTCTCCTCAATAAATCCTATCTTGAATTTTTTCTCAGAATCTTGTATCTAAAAAATGTCTTTTCTGTATCCCGATCAAACCTGCGTTATACTCATTCTTATAAAGTTTTATCATAATTTTAAACCATAATTATCAGTTTGAAATAATTTTGCAAGCATTCTAAATCATACGATAATCACACCATACACTACCGCAGAGATAAGGGATAAAGAGGAAGATGGAATGGGGAAGAAGGAAGATAGGTGAAGATAAAGGAAGGAAGAGGTTAGAAGTGCGCAGGCACGAGGAACACGCGACGGCGGTAAAGATGTCGGGTAGGTGGGTAAGGTAGAAACAGCAAGTGGGAAATAGAACGGACTATCTATAGTGAGGCCGCTGAGAGAATGAACACGGTGAGGGAGGGTAACCAGGCGGACCGAGCCGAAATTTTACCCTCTCCAGTTACGCTTTAGGAGTTTTCTAGCCTGGCTTCCCCTCACGCGCTTTCTACCCACACATGCTGCGCGCCTTGTAGCCACGCTCTGCGTCTGTGTTTGAGATTTCAACTGAGACGACGGGGTCCCGCCTCTACTTACTTTCTTAATACAGAGAGTGATTCTAATTCTCATTATACGTCACTGCTCGCGCGATACCTCCTTACCTCTTCAATGCGGACTTTATAAGGGATTACCTATCTACGATGATGATTGACTCTGGCCAAGAGTCATTTATTACACTTCTCACAAAAATTAATGCATCACTTTTTTGACCGAAAAATCACCGATTTTTGAAGCGGCATAACTCGGCTCGATAAAATCGTACAGTAGTTTTTCAATACTCATTTTACAGCTTGAAGCTTCCTCTTTCAGAGCCTATATCGCATTTTTGCTTACAATAACTTGTCTGTTATTAAACAAATGAAAACTCGAGCTATCTTTTTTCTGTTCGAATTACGCAAGTTCAAGCGAGTTCACGGAGTTGTAAATTTTTTTGGTTAATTCACATTAATGTTATCTTGTAAAGGAAAGCTCCCTCTTCAAAATGAGCTATTGGAAAGTCGGGTACAATTTTTAAAAAAATTGTTTATCGGACTGTTATTATGAAGTGTGTCGCGAGCATTGGAATTACGGAATTCGAACAGAAAAAAGATAGGTCGAGTTTTCATTTGTTAAATAACAGACAAATTACTGTAAGCAAAAATGCGATATAGGCTCTGAAAGAGGAAAGTTCAAGCTGTAAAATGAGTATTAAAAAACTACTGTACGATTTTATCGAGCCGAGTTTTGCCGCTCCAAAAATCGGTGATAATTCGGTCAAAAAAAGTGATGCTTTAATTTTTGTGAGAAGTGTATTTTATGGTTAACTTAGAGGCAGGGATTATGACTTTCCTTCGGCTTGCTCAGAGTCAATCATCACCGTAGGTAATCCCTTACAAAGTCCGCATTGGATAGGTAAGCAGGTATCGCGCGAGCAGTGACGCTCCCCGGTTAATTGTTTTTATTCAATACTTGAAATCGCTTTGCTACCCTGGACGAAACAGTAGTCGGCAGGTAGAGGAAACTCCACGTAATATTTTTAAGTCAATCTTCGAGTGGCCAATTTACCCCAACATTACTTTATTTGCAAATTACAAGTTTACTTGAAACAACAACCCTTATAATATATCAATTAATCCTGATCAATGAGAAATCATAAAGTAGAATCACAGTAATCTCGTGTGATGAAAATAGTATCTGATTTTCGTCTAAATAAGCGATTCAATGCAAAAGAACTGATCCGTCTTAAGAAAAATGGCTGTCGGCGGGCAAAAAAGCCTGGCTTGCGGGTCGCCCAATGTGTCAAACAGAGACAGACGCAGGTTCTCTTTATCTAAGTTAGGCTGACCCTATTGAGCCAGGCAACCAATAGCGAGGCTGTAGATGCATAGGTCCTAGGACCGCGACGCACCCAAGTGTCAAGGGAAGTGGCACTGACTGCGCTTGGGTGAAGGAAATCTCGAGTTCATTCTCTTACCGGCCTCACTATAGTGCAGCGCCTGTCAAGTTAGGCTCCCGGAGCTTAGCTGACACCCCCGCTCTGTCAATTTTGACGACGTTTCTACCTGTTTGTACCCTCGCGTACCATGGGCAACTCCGGTCATCACCGAGTAAACCCCTCACGGGAGCCTCCTAATACCTGCTATGTTATGTCTTAAAACTCTTATTTGTCGTACGATACTAGCAAAATTCATTAACGCGTGACAAACAAATTGTCTTGGAAACTATGAGATACTATGAAACAAGCAGAAATAGTTTTCCCATTAAAATGCTAAGTAGAAATTGTTGCAAATTTGAATAACAAAATGCTATGCTTTATTTATGACATTTATAGCATAAGCCTGTAGTTTTCGATTGGTAGAAGTCGCGTAATATATAAAAAGAGGCTCCTGTGGTATGAATATTAAGATGCGCTCGGTATTCTCGTTTGAACTTCAAACTAAAATATTGGCGCGCTGTATTGCTAGACACCTAGAGTGGGGCAGAGAGGGGTAAGATGGTTACCAAGTAGTCAGGGTAGTCAGTATCCCGCAATTCCCCAGGCAGGGTACTGGGAGTAGTAGTGGAAAGGGAAAGAAGCGTGTAGGGGCCCCTCACTTGGCTGGCACTAGATTCTAGTGCAAGATGATAGGTGCGAATGAGGGAGAGGAGTAGGAAGGTGGAAAGGAGAATGGGAAAGGGAAAGAAAGGAAAAAGCATAAGCCTCCATTTAGGTATCGTGTACGCGCACAGATTCCCTGGACACCTCTGGAACGGAAGGAACGGCTTTGAAGCCGGTCGCCTTGCAGAGGAGAGTAAAGAGTAACTTTGTGGACGCCTGTAGAATATCGGGAGAGAACAGAGGTCAGTTTCTAGGTGCCTCTGGAACGGAGAGAACGGCTTTCAAACCGGTCGCCTTCCAGAGGAGTTCTGAATGATACCCTTCGATGGGGAGAGTTTGGCTAGTAAAGCCAGATACCCGATCGCAGGTGATGGCAGAGTACGGCTGCAAAATTCGGACATCGAAACAATGATAAATTGGTAATCTATCGTTGCTAGAATTGTTGCTTAGGTCTAACGGAATTGTGTTGAGTAAAGAAGATTACCACCAGAATTATTAAAACTTAAAGCAGACCGTTACTTTCCAATCTTTTATTTTTCGATAAACAAAAACCCTAAATTTTTCCTACCAAGAAATTGGTATTCTTTCATAGATTTGTGCGTATTTCCACTGTTACTTCCATTATAAAAATATGTAACCCCTGGACAAACACTTAATGTGCTCATTTGGACAGCTTCGAAATCAAGAAGGTTCTCAATTAGCTGCGTATTAGGAGGCAATTTATCACGAATCATAGTGGTTTTCGTCTACTACAAATTTTCACCTTCATTTCCAAAAAAGGTGCAGCTCACAAATGTAACTTATCAATTGAACACAGCATAATTTATTCTTCTGAATCCAATGAGAAAAAGAGCAAGGAAATTGGCCCATGCGTCCAAGATATAAATTTTTTCTTGTTATTTTCTCGGGTGTAAATGTGTTCAGAAAAAAATCAGACCAAAAATGTCCATCACATATTTTCCACGCTAGATAGCAGAAAGTGATGGAACTGTAACATGTGTTAGAGAGTGAAGATAAACATGTATATAGGATGAAACTAACTATAGTGGGACTGCTAACGGAATGAACCCGGTGAGGGAGGGTACCCGCTCAAGATTTGACCCTCTCCAGTTAGGTTTCAGGCGATCCGTAGACTGGCTTTCCCTCATGCGCTTTGTAGTGTTGGGCAAGCAGCGTACCCAAGTGTGAAGGGAAGTAGCAGTGATTGCGCTTAGGAGAGGGAACTCTCGAGTTCATTCTCTCAGCGATACAACTATAGGTGGGTAGCGTGACCGACTCATGTGTATGTATAGTACAGGGTGGAACTTTTCATGTGTCCGCGGTTCAAGGGGGTTAATCTGCATGCTGAGGGGATAAGAAACTTCTAATACAACTTTGAATGTTGGGGTCCCGTTTGTTAGTTATAGCATGTTAAACAATCAGTAGAAAAGGCGCCGTCAGGCGAGTTGGAGTCACTTTTTGACCGGCCGGATAGGCATGGCAAAGAAGGTCACCGTGACCTACACGCAAAATCGGGAGGACATCGGATCCGAACAGATCAGTGTCGATAAGCAAGCAAAAGACAGTTGAACGCGATTGCACGTCTGGCCGAGGCGGCGATATGTGGGTGGTGATTCCCGTCGATCTCTTTTTGACTTGAACTTGAAATTTCAAAAGAAACCATCTCTTTAATTAAGTGCTACGTAGCAGGACTTCTCTGCTCTTACATGGCGATTACGTTACGAGGAGATCGTCGGAATCACCACCCACATATCGCCGCCTCGGCCAGACGTGCAATCGCGTTCAACTGTCTTTTGCTTGCGATTCGGAGCTCGTCATTTACTTAGCACGGAACATGAGATATAAGACGTAAACATAAAAATAATATAAGACAAACATTTGTACTACCAGAAAAGTACCTGCGCAATTTTAAACAGCTAGGTTTTTGAGTATTATTTTTCCTCTATTTATAAAAGATAAGAACGTTTAATACCAAACCTGAAATACTGTATAAGACTGCACTATGAATATGTCCTGTAACTAATATTATCATTTGTTAGTATAATATTGTGTCGGACATCTCATGTGATAATAGTAGGTTAAACTTCGTCGAGGTAGGAATTACTAATGACTAGATATGAAGATATTAAAAATGTATTACAATGCTACTGTTGTTTATGTTTTGTAATATTATATATGTTATGTTAATGAAACTTTAAAAAGAAAGAAAAGAGTGACTCATAATTTTGGTGTATCCGGTTCCAAACCACACTGGGACAAACCCTTTTTTCGTCATTGCCAATGATTACCAACTGATACAGTGTACCATTGTAACCATGCCCGTGCAAAAACTACTATTATTTTCCTAATTCTTAATTACTACAGAAAAATATATTATTACGAGGTGACATGCGTAACTATAGGCGATCGAAGAAAATCACTATTATTAAAAATTAAAGTGCAAACTGTACACGTTATTGCTTGCGGAACAAAATGGATTGCGCTCCATTTACATTAATTGTGTGTATTTCGGAAATGTTAGAATTGTTCTTCCTCGACATTTAATAGGAGTTTTTCCATGGAAAATTCGTCACACGAATCGGGATAATATTTGTCTTAGAAGCAGATAAAACATAAATGGCTTCCGCACCATGAACATATTATGAATGTTCTTTTCCCAAAGGCACATTGGTTTCCAAATACATAGTGCATTGGGAAAACAAATCTGCTGCACATTTTGAATCGTAGGTTTTTCTTTCCGTGGCAAACCCGACGCATACCACGCATACCTCATCATTTTTTGGAATACTGGTGCACTCAACTGATTGTGCGCCATTGATTGAATTTGTAACGCATCCTCGCGGTAGATGGGTTCACGTTGTTCTTCTAATAAATCGACGCAATTTTGAATGTTTTTAATTAAGTTCTTCACTTATCTATAAAATTATACGTCACAGGGATGTACTAACGGCGTGCACTTCGGCGGTATCGTTTTCGTGTCGCATGTAACTTCGTCGCTTTCGGCATCACAGTATATACTGTTATAAGTACAAATCCAGGCGCCTTCTTTCCAGCGGTGCGCAGTACCTGTGTCAGAATACTCCTAGTATTAACACGGTATCATTATAAATTATAATTACAAAACAATACGTACGATTTTAAATATTGTTTCTTTTTCAACAACGCAGCTCCCCTCTTCTGCAAAGTTACAAGTGACCAGTTCGGGTGCTGTTTCGCCATTTCAACGACTTTTCGTTTGTAGTTTAAAGGGATGGCTTGCCCGCTGTGCTCTTCCGCATATTCTTCCGTCCAAGTATCATCCTCATCCCCTGTCGATATGCACTCCTCGAAATCTACCCCTTGAGCTTCGTCCGAAGGACGAATTAACTCCTCCTCTTCCATGCATATTTCTACCATTTCCCCAGTCATATTTGTGACTCGTTGGAATAAGTCCTTGGCAATTTCTTCGACAGCTGCCGATGTTCCAGATGAAGAATGCTCTGTCTGTAGCCCTTCTCCAGCAACATTTGCTCGCACATTTTCCATGTACTCCACAACCTGAACTGTCACTCCTCTTCGGCCACTGAAGTATGCGACGAAGTGCTTGGCGTTACTTGGTCACTGTCCATTTTATCCTAGGTATTTTCTCACTTTGGTCACGATCTGTCACGATGTTGCTAGTAGGAGAACTCGATGAGTAGTGAGCTGTGAACCGCCAAATATTCTCTTGTAAGTCCCGGATAACAGTCTGCAGACCCTGTCAGGTAACTTACCAGGTATAAAGATGCATCAGGTAACTTGGCGATCCCCAAAAGTCTATTCGCAACGCGCCTTTGGTAGAATCCAGAGCGGGTAACGTGAAACTTCTCGTATATACCAGCCCCTTGCAGGAAAACCCCGCTACACGCAAGGTGCTGTAAAGATTGGTCAGCTACTGTAGGGAGCTGGAGAGTTGGCCCCTGGGAGGCAGACCGTAGCTAGAAAGATATATCTGGCCCCGATTGGCGAAAAATTTGACTCCTCCTTGAAGGTCTCCTACTTACAAATTTAAAGAAAAGAAATTACGGCCCCTAATTATCGGTCGAACTTCGATTGGCTGGCAGGGTGTCGGGCACCTCCACCTCACGGGCCTGAGTCCCTTCGGTGCCCTACCTGCCGCTGCGAATATACCAATAAGCAGGTAATCAAGCAGTACGGGGGCAGATTTTCGCAGATATCATAGGCGTTACCGCTAAGGCTCGCCAGCCCAAGCTCAAGCACGGTCTGCCTCTCAGGGGCCAACTCTCCAGCTCCCTACAGTAGTTATGCTGGAGACGATTATTAACTGCGTGGCGATGTCAAAGAAAACACTTTTTGACTTTGCCAAACAGTCTTACACAGTTACGAGGGTAAAACCTGTGAGATATTCCTTAAATGTACGCTTTTCATGGGCGGTGGATGGGTGAACTCATCCACCGCGAGGATGAGTTAAAAATTCAATCACTGGTGCACAATCAGTTCAGTGCACCAGTATTCTAAAAAATGATAAGGTATGCGTGGTACGCGTCGGGTTCATCACAAATAGAAAAACTTACGTTTCAAAATATGCAACAGGTTTGTTTTCTCAAGGCACAATTTGGAAACCAATGTGCCTGTGGGAAAAAACCATTCATAATATGTTCATGGTGGGGAAGCCATTTGTTTTATCTGCTTCTACGACAAATATCAACCCGATTCGTGCGATGAATTTTCCATGGAAAAACTCCTATTAAATGTCGAGGAAGAACAATTCTTCAAATGGAGCAGAATCCATTTTGTTCCGCAAGCAATAAACGTGTACAATTTGCACTTTAATTTTTAATAATAGTCATTTTGTTCGATCGCCTATAGTTACGCATTTCACTCGGTAATATATTATTATAGTTACACCCGGTAATAATAGTTCTTGCACGAGCATGGTCACAATGGTACATTGTATCAATGCTAATCATTGACAATGAGCAAAAAAAAGTTTGTCCCATTGTCGTTTTGAACAGAATACACCAAAATTATGAGTGTGTCACGCGGGTCACGCTACCCACCTATAGTTGGGCCGCTGAGAGAATGAACTCGAAAGTTCCCTCTCCTAAGTCCAGTCGCTGTTACTTCCGTTGACACATGGGTACGCTGCAGGTCAGTCTACGGAACGCACCGGCTCTCGTGGAAAATCCCGCTGCCGCAACCGTGAACTCCTCTTGTGAATATTGGAACTCACGGATAATACTTAGATTATTATGACTATTCGGTTCTCACGTCAGTAGACGCTCTCGACTGGAACGCACCGGCACCACGGCCAATCCGGATTAATGCCACGCGCTTCCAGGATTTAGCGCTACCCCATGCTCGTTTAACTCCCTCCCACCATGCTGCCAGCCGGCGGCAGCACCTCTCGGGCCCGAGCGCGTCCCAAACGCCATCAGCGCTGACTTCCCGGTCGGTTCTCTTCCGGCTGCCATTCTCATTATCGATCCCGATCAACGTAAGTACATACTTACTACGATTCGCTTGCTTTTTTCGGTCTTCGACTTTGGTCGGAAACTCTTGCCCACGTATTGCCGGATGTTCTCAGATTGTTTCATCGGGTTACTCATCGGTTGCCTCTCAGTGTACATTGTTATTAATGTTGTAAATAATTGTCTAATAAATCTAGAATTAAATAGCGTAAGTGTTTCGACCGTTCCTTCCCTTCCTCCACCAAAGTCTCAACGAACAATGACACCAGAGCCAACGTTGATTTCTGAGGGATCTTTTGCTGACCGAGAAATGACTTGTAACGAGCAAGTTCTACGGATTCTACTGGAATCTATCCAACTTGTTTAATCGGGGGTCTTCTCATCTGAACAACGAAAAGCGAATACGATTGGAGGACCACCTAATGATTGAGTATAAAGATGTGTTCACCAAGAATTAGGAGCAGATCGATGCACGTGTCATCAGCCAACACAGAATTGATATGGAAGAGTATCCTCCTTTTAAATTACCGCCCCATCGTTTACCGTTGCACCACAGAGATGAATTGGATAAACTGATTGAATCTATGTTAAAAACAGGGGGTTATTGTGGAATCATCCGGTTCCTGGTCGTCTCCCGTAGTCGCCTATCGACGATTAATCAACATCACGAGAAAGGATTCATATCCCTCACCACGTATTAAAGGCACATTGGAAACTGCAGCAGGGTCGCGTTCGTTTTCTACGGTGAATTTCCAAGGGGGATACTGGCAAGTATTAATAGTAGGTAGTGTGACGAAGTGTCCTCCCCCAACCCAAGCATAAGACCGGAAGGCTAACTCGAAACCGCAAATTAGGGAAAACAACATAGCCTCCAGGCAAGGTCGTCCGTTAATCACTAGCGAAAGTTGATGTTCCGCTCCTAATACTCTTTGAATTCGCTTGAGCCATTTAGACACCGTTGAGCAGGGGCGTAGCAATTCCTCCAGCCCGCTGACAACCATCTTTAGTTCCGTCACCAGCAGCCACGAGATTCCGGCTCGACGTGGAGACTCCACTGCGGATGATAGCAGCCTGCGAAGGACTTCCAGGGCGGTGTGGGCCACACCGCAGGATTTCTGGGCGGTCGGGAAGGCACATCCAGGAGGAAGGATTCATCGGCAGCGGCCGCTAGGATCTTCCTACAGCGTAGGGGTACGGCCCTGTGCGGAGGCTCCTCGAACTGTGTTAGGTGGCATGATCGGCCAAAGTCAGGGGCAGGGGGGAATCATAGGCTCAAGTCTATTAAAGTCCCGCGCGAGTAAGGAGCGGACATTCGTTGCGTGGAAATTAAACAGCAGAGTTTCAGTTAAAGTGTGTGTCTCGTCACCACCAGATATCTTAAACAGCATTAGGTAAGAGCCGAATCTTCGGATTTCATTATCTCGTCTTTCACGTATTGGCCAGCCAGGGGATTGTCCTGGCTGAGTCTTGTACACGTGCCGTATTCGTGCTTCTCTGTAGTTTGATCATTTGCAAGTTCCACGTAACAGTAATCGACCTTCCTGGAGGACTCCCGCGTCCTCGCAGCGAATCAGTCATTCCGAGACTTTATATTAGTCGTAACTCGCAGATTTGTTCCCGCTCGTCTCGTCGTCCCGAGACGTTTCTATTCCTTTGGTCAGGCTGTCATTAACAATAGCTGTACAACTTGTAGCTTGCTCCTCACGGACGTCTAGTAGCGCCCGTGAGTGAAGTCCGTCACTCCACTACTCTCTGTCAAATCTCCATCTAAGAAGAGCTAATAAAGTCTCGAATTAATAGCAAATCTGTCTTGGTTGCGTCTCCTGCCGAATCCACTGTGCTCTCAATACTCCAACTCTGAGCTGCCGCCTAGAGAAACCCGACTGCAAGTCTCCGGAAATATAGTGCAGCTAAACGCCAATTCGTTCCGTTATCGTGGTACCGCGGGGTACCTGGCGCCCAGATTTTAGGTTTCCGGAATTGTAGTCGAGAGTCAGGGCTTAAGTTTGCGTCCCGTCTGGACTCACGTCATACCCGTTTGAAAAATAACATTTCTTGAATTTTCCTGGGCAACTGTCTGCGGGTAGCTCTATTCCCGAGCAGCCCCAGGAAAAATTCCTCACAGTAGATTCAAGGAATTAAAAAGTATAGATTCAAGATTATAGGGCTTGTTGTTTCAACTTAGGGAGGTTAGTGAAAACCATCCAAAAATTACGCTTCAATTGAGAAGGTCCTTAGGTTATAGTTAACAAAATTAACAATATATGTTATATAAAAAGTTCAACTTTCTTCAAAGAGTACGTCTTGAGTTGTTTATAGTATGAACAAAGTATATTATAGCCAAATACTATAGGCGTGGTCTCTCTTTAAAGCAGAGGAATGGATGTCGATATTGTATATATTTTTATGTTACTTTTATGTAATATGTATGTCATTCCTGTGCAATCTCGGTGGTGTGAGAACGTGCAGGCAGCAGTTGAGCGAGTCAACTGCTCTATCCGTCAACTCATAGTTGTCGAATCCTCTTAAAAATGTTCCTGCAGGTCTCACTTGTCGATCTTATAGAGAATGTTCACAGTTTGCTCTCATTATAAATTTGTTGGAAAATGTTTGACGCTAACCATTGTTATTGCATAAAAACCGAATTTTTCCTTGATTTCAATGTTTTCACTAAAATTCCTTCTTTCCGGCGATATCTCTGAGATGGATGAACCGATCTTGATGAAACCTTACCTATATCTTATATGTAGAGCAGTGCCAGCCAAGTGAAGGGCCCCTCACGCGCTTCTTTTCCTTTCCACTACTGGGTAACCTGCCTGGAGAATTGAGGGGTACAGGCTACCCCATCTACTTGGTAACCATCTTAGCCCTCCCTGCCCCACTCTAGCTCTCTAGCTCTCTAGCAATACAGCGCGCGAGTATTTTAGTTTGAAGTTCAAACGAGAATACCGAGCGCATCTTAATATTCATACCACAGGAGCCTCTTTTTATATATTACGCGACTTCTACTAATCGAAAACTACAGGCTTATGCTATAAATGTCATAAATGAAGCATAGCATTTTGTTACTCAAATTAGCAACAATTTCTACTTAGCTTTTTAATAGAAAAACTATTTCTGCTTGTTTCATAGTATCTCATTATCTCATAGTATCCAAGACAACTGGTCTGTCATGCGTTAATGAATTTTGCTAGTATCGTACGGCAAATGAGAGTTTTACGACATAGCGTAGTAGGTATTAGGAGGCTCCCGTGAGGAGTTCGTTCGGTGATGACCGGAGTTGCCCATCGTACGGATGCGAGGGTACAAACAGGTAGAAACGTCGTGACAATTGAGAGAGCGGGGGTGTCAGTTAAGCTCCGGGAGCCTAACTTGGCAGACGCTGTTCTAGAGGATGTTCACAGTTAACTCCCATTATAATTTTTGTCGAAAATGTGTAACACTAACCATTTTTATTCCTTAAAAATCTAGTTTTTCGTGGATTTTAAGTGTCTACTTAAATTTCGTTTGTCCGCGATATTTCTGAGATGGTTGAACCGATCTTGACGAATTCTTACCTATGTTATAGTGGATGCTCTTAGTTTGGTTCCATTGTAATTTTTTCCAAAAGTGTTCAATGCTTACTATTGCTATTGTATAAGAACCGAATTTTTTGTCGACTTTGCGTTTTAACTCAAATTTCGTTTGTCCGGCGATATCTATGCGATGGATGGAACGATCCGCGTGACATTTTTTCTACTGTGTAAGCGCCACTTTTGCAGTAGTCCTACTTGCAAATTTTCGTATTTCATTTAACATAAACTATTATTATTACATGGAGTACCATGCCACTGATAGTAATGTCGTTTGTTAAGCGATAACTTTTCAATGAATGAAGAAATTGGGTTGAAATCTCTCCTATCTTATAAAGGCAATTCCCGAAATGGTCTCGTTAGAAGATTTTCAGTAATTGTTTACCACTAGTTACTGTTATCGCATAAGAACTGTTATTTCGTTTGTCCGTCAATATCTGTACGATGGGTGGACCAATCGGGTTGAAATCTTTTCAATCTCACAGACTGTCACAGAGGATGTTCCCGTTCTAAATTTTTCGGAAATTCTGTAACATTAACTTTTGTTATTGCATAAAACTGAAAGTTTGATTATTCGACGATAGTTTTGGGTCAGCTCGTTCGGCCGGAATGATACTTTTATTAACTTATGAGGGAAGTTCTTGAGGTACTTTCGCTAGCATAAGTTTTGCAATGCACAAGCTTTTCTTCCTTCAACAATTTCGGATACATTTGTTCGTTTATAACTGGCAGTCCAGTGCATCCATGAAATTCGAGATGCAGTCTTCCGCGAACCATCATTCTATTCAGTTCATATACTAAAAACCATTAAATAAAAAAAAAAAATTTAACACTATTTCTATCACGATTTTGTGTATACTTTTTCGACCAAGAGGTGTTTTTTGACACCTTTGCGTTTGAATATAATTAATTGCCAAAACTGTCGAGATTTCAAATTATCAGTTAAATGTAGATAATAATCAAACATGTTTGAAACAGTTTCGGGGGTTTATGACACCCTAGATTTTCCTTGAGGGGAGAGATGCTCTGCAGCACCTCCATGAGGTTCGCTCCACACCTGCATTTCTATGCCTACTTCTGATTTTCTAACAATTTGAATTCAGATTTGCAAACTTCCTCTTATTAGTATAATATTTTCTTCGTGACCTTCAAAAAGATACTTTTGCCCACCAAAAATAGTAAATGTACACCAAATTTCAAACATCACATTTTTTAAAGGTGTTTACCATGTTATACTATTTGCCACCAAAAATGGTTTGTCCAACAAAAGTAGTAAATGCTGATTTAATATGACTTAACCCACAGAAAAATATTTCTGCTCACGAATTTTAGTAAACATTCACGAAAATTAGTAAACGTTTACCAACTCTGTGACACTATTTATTCTTAAAGAGTCCCACAAATATTGAGTTTCTCTCACCAAATTGTATTATTTATCACCAAAAATAGAAGTGTCTGTTAACCAAAAATGGTAAAAGTTTGCTAGCATCAAACTATACTGCAGTTATATTAATGCTTTAAAGCTATGTCCGAACTCAATCTTAGTCCTTATTAATTTAGAATCAGTAGGCTTGTTTCGCTCGCGGAAAAACTAACATCAAACTATATTACGGGTATGCTAAATACTTCAAAATTATGTCCCAAGTAGTATCTTTAGTTTTTTTTTTAACAGCAACTAATATAATTTGGTGACAGAAATGAATTATTTGGCGAACATTTCAAGATTCAATGGAGTCACAGATTTGATGAACGTTTACTCATTTTGGCGAAAGAAAGTATTTTTCTGGTGACCAAAAAATAATACATCCAAGATACATAAAAATGCGAGGGCGCGAATCACTCAATCGAGCGATGAGCAAGAGCGCAACGCGCAGCGACCTCTCACCAGTCTCGACTCTCAAGTCTCGGCTTCACTTGCGACAGCGGCCGCCAAACGAATATTTCTACCTCAAGTATGTACTTGAAATGGTGTTACCATTCAAATACTCCACAAGATAGCTTATCTTCACATTCCGACCATTCAAACCCGGCGTACCTGCAACCATTTAAAATTTAGATGGTATACGGCTATTTAAATTCGGAATAGTCATACCTTCCAACCTTTCG
Organism: Ectemnius continuus; assembly: GCA_910591665.1. Taxonomy (NCBI): domain Eukaryota; kingdom Metazoa; phylum Arthropoda; class Insecta; order Hymenoptera; family Crabronidae; genus Ectemnius; species Ectemnius continuus. Next base: position 14,095,017 of record OU342864.1, on the reverse strand, counting down.
AATAATTCGAGCATTCAAATACTCTTCAAAATAATCCTTCTTCATAAAATAACCATTCAAAGTATCTGTGGCATATCTTCTGCCAATCTAGATAGTCGTGTCTTTCGACCATTCAGAGGGTCTCACTATTTCAATTCTCTTGAAAATGGTACTACTTCTGCTCGCAACTGTTTGAAGCACTTACTTCGACTGCATCGCTCGGTAGATGGTATCTTCAAATAGTATTCGAATTAATTCGAATGCTACGTGACTATCTAGATAGCCAGCCTATCTTCGCAACGCGCTAACGGATCGACACCAAAGATAAATGATTCCATTTCTCATTTCAACTTCTCTAAAGAATTTATGTATTGCACTTGTGGGTAATGAAAGAGTCGGGCAAATTAATATAAACCGAAATGTGTATGTGGCGATTGTACACTGTTGCTACTTTGACAGTCAACGTAAGATTGCTTGAAATCCAAGAGTTCCTGCCTTTGGTACTTTAGATCCGTAGGCAAAACCTCCCGCCAGTCTGGCCCCCATTAGTTTGTCTAGCCTACGTATTTAGGTCTGTTAGAAAATTAGAAATAGCCATGCAAATGCACGCGCAGAGCAGACCTCATGGAGGTGCTGCAGAGTACCTCTCCTTTCAGGGGAAACACAGGGTGTCATAAACCCCCAAAATTGACCACGCTAACACAGGCTAACCTGAGGGCGAGCGATGTCCGAGAGCATCTCTCCTGGATGGACTTTAGCCTTGACACGACTGTACTCTTCGATTCGTATTTGAATACATGTCCTACCTTTTACTAAACCAAATCCGTGGCGTGTTATATTTATTTGACGCGCCCGCCAACACAACTTAAGACACCCTATAGTCTTACAGGTCTTTACCTGAAAGGGTCAGGTACACACGAAACGCAACCTCTGAGTCGCCCGCATATTGTATTTATCGCCTATCTCGAATTCTACAACACTTCAAAATACCTATCTTACTCAGCACTGCGGATTAGCAGAATATCCGAGATTTATCTATGCATGATAATGATATGATTTTTCTTTAAAGTGGTCGATTTAGTCTGGTGGATCTATGATGGATCTATCCGCCAATCCTAATTGCATAATTTTTTCACTTTCTCTTCGTGAACTATTTATTCGCTTGTTTCATCCCACTTTGAGGCAATCCTGCCACTTGAAGCGAGAATCTTCGGAGAAGTTCCCACCGATCCCTTTTTTCCCTTGGTTTCTTCATTGACAGAATTCCGGATTTTCAATTTCTGCGACATTTCAACCTCAAGTTCCGACACTGGCGGAACTTGATGACTCAATAAAAACCATCTATCAATTCCTAAAGCGTGACCGTCTCGTCCAAGGTTTTTGAAATTGTTTCCCCTGAACCTCGAGCAAATAGGCTGTGACGATATCTAATTGGATTAGACTGCTACCACCACTTAATGCATAGTCGACCAGTCATACATGAAGAAGTTGAACATACTCGTTCGAGCCCTTTTGCACCCAATATATGTTTTATTCCTTTTTATAATTTTGTGTTTTGCATGCTCCTTAGACGTTCCGCGACCGTGACGGGTAACAATACAATATGATATAGCTTAATATGATGATAGGTTTATGTTCAGAGTTGATATTTCCGAAGGGTCCAAGAACACACGAGGTATCTGGCGTTTGCCTCCTTGATCAAATAGTCAGCAGTCATGAACCGGGGTCATTCCGCAAAAACGTGAAGATCGTCAAACACTTTCCTTCGACACAACTTACTCATAAATGAGGAAATGTGATTTCAAAAATGTGTAAAGACATATGTGGAATAAAGTAACTAGAATTGATAATATAAATTATAGAAATAATAATAGCAGGTGTGTGTATGCAGAGCCAGTATACCCAGTGTTTAGTTATTTCGCTATATTAATTTGTAATTAAAGGCCACATTCCCGGAGAGCCGTCAAACAGCACCGTCGAGTCCCTCGCCAATTATTATACAAAGTCGAAAGATAACGGACGTTAATCCGTCGTATCGCTGAAAGGATCCTGTCCTAATTGTCGAAATCATCGAACGTGTCGTTCTTGCTGAATATTAAGTCGTCCTGGTATTTTCTATCATATTCACGAATTGTAATACAATTTTCACAACATGCTGTATGTACAGGGTGAGTGTCTTGCCTTAGAATCACCACTGTCGGGCATACACTGTTCCATAGAAAATCATTATAAATAACCTAGAAACTTAAATTATACTCGAATGTTTCCCAACATTTGTCTGCATTTAATGCATTTAGACTTTTACATGTTTGAGTTATGTTAACTTACACATGAAATTTCACTCCGAAGAAGCTAATCAAATATATAGTATTCTCCTGTAAATATACTATAATAGAATATTTTCTCATTAAGTTGCTACCCAATCAAAGTAAGTCGATGCTAAAACTTGGTAAATTATTCTCTTCAACAGACTACATAATTTAATAGAGTCTATTGTTAAAGAGAGAATGTATATAGTATAATGAAATAGATGTCTAGTAAAAGTGGGCTAGGAGAGTTCTGATTCAAAGGCAACTGAATCACCCTGTACATATATAGCTGCATAATATTATTCAACAAATCGCAAGTATTGTTCATAGTTTTATTGCCAAAGCAGCAGCCATTAAGATTTCTGAACATAGGCATGTCCAATTTTCGGCACCAAGTCATGTACATACGAACTAAACCACAATTCATTAGTACATTCATTTGCTTTTCAGATTTACAGTTCAGTGGTCAGAATGTTGGCGATAATACTGCAACCAAGAAGAGGTCAGGGACCAGAGTGATGTGTATTGTTACAAGTGGATTTAATAAAATTAATTCCTCAATCCTTTATTCTCATAAATTAGCGCTATCGTCAGTAAAGAAACGTACGGTGCAATCGAGTCACTATAAGCACCCCTATTTCTTTTTTCAATCGACTATCATGGAACAGGAGCGAGCCCTAATAGTGCCCCTTGAGTATTGCTCGCGCGAGTACTCATGCATTCTGCCAATTAGCGGGAACCCCCGAGCTTATCCTCCCGCCAGCGGGAACAGCTTATTATCGGAAACACGATGGATTGTATCTAATCGAATAGTCAGTTGAACAGCATCGAACGTAAGAATGAAAGCTCATTTCCAGCGTGCGATTTGGCCTATCACCGCAATAGCGGCTTTTTTCGGCTTGGCATTAATCGAGTATCCTTTGGGAAAACCCCGAAGACTACTCAGTCTCATTTACGCCACAGTGGCACTGGCTATGCAAATCGGCATATACACATTCAATATAATCTTGCCTGACCCGAGAAACGCCGTTTTCCTCAAACCCGTCGTTGACTTTGGAATGTTTTGCTGTTGTCTCAACATCGCCGCCTCAATCTGTCTCACCCACTGGCATGGGAAGGTATGTGTACTGTTCGATTATCACTCCACAGCTTCTTTTGTAATATTAGTATAACGCTAGAGATACCATAAGTGTCTGGAGCGATTCAAAGAAGTAGATGGGAAACTGACAGCTTTGGGAGTTGAGACGGATTGCTCGAGATTGCAAAGGATAGGATTGGTTAGTCTCATTATATGGGCGATCTCATGTATTATACCGAATACCATCAAGACTATACAATATCAAAAGAGATTTCCCGGCATACGCTATGTGTTTCCGGCATTGGTTATGCACATGCCACTGCACCTACGCATGCTCGTGACGATGCAGTTCTTATCAGTCCTGGAGTAGGTTCCAAGGGTGAATAATTATGGGACATGGTCCGACGAATTTTCCATATCTTTAAGTAAAATGTTGACCGATTTTGACTCTTAGATACGCAGGCACAAGATTCGACTGCATTAGCGGCGCCTTAAACAACTTCATGATCGATGACAACAACTGGGCATCTCGCTTTCGAAAGAGCAAGATGATTTCGGTTCGAGGGGCTTTTGTCCCAGATGAAAGGGACAGGCGCATCACTTGGACAGTCATGTATGTGAATAAGTGGGCCATTTCTTGGTTCTGAACAAATGAATAAGAAAGCATTTTTTTTCTTAGGCGTCTGCACTTTCAACTTTGCGAAATCTTGCGTGATATAAACACAGTGGTCGAGACTAAGATGTATCTGCAGATGGGTTTCGATTGTGTCTTCCTCTTATGCGAAATAATTTTCATATTTCGTCTGTTGTTGTTGCCTTTCAAAGAGTATAAAGCTGTAGTAGTCGCACTGTATTGTTTGTGGACGATTCCATATGTCGCGGAAGTCATTGCTACGAATTATCTTTGTGAGCGTGTTGGTGCCAAGGTAAGCGAACGGCACATTAGCTAACACAATAATTGACAAACGAGTAACCGGATTACATTCGAAATTTGAATTACTCAATGAAAATAGCTGGCGGAGAATCTGTATTGATTTTTAAACGTGTACGATGGAAATTGGAGAAATTACAAACCCGAGGTGATTCTTAAAATTCAGAAAAAATAGCAGAGTTAGAGTATAAATCAAAAATGTTAAGTTAAATTGTTGAGAAATGTTTCTATTTACTTGGTTGCCGTAATCTCTAGATCACTGTACAGTCGGGTCTCTCAGAAATCGTAGACTTTTTGACGTCGCCTTGACTAGACAGTCGTGCTGTATGTTAGTTATTAAGAGATACAGTCGTATCTATGTTTGGTAAACAATGCTCGCAAAACCAAAAAGTTTGATATTTCTTCAAGCATTAAAGAAAGAGTATGTACAACTTTTTCGTTTTACCGGTATTGACTAATAATCATAGCAGTTAAAATTGATCTGCTGGTACAATATCCTAAAATCACCTGGTGTAGGCAAGAAGCGTCTCTGATATGGCTGTCCGACTGTTGGGCTACCTGGCCGATGAAGAAATGCGCGAGGACGTAAGTTTATAACCATAAAATAATATTGTCTAAGGAATGTTCTGCGATGTATATTGATCATACTTGAAATACAGATATCATTCATTGTTCTACAAGCAAAGCTTAGACCATTGAGATTTTCCTGTCACGGCCTCTCTTATTTCGGATATCAATTTACATACAAGGTTCGTGATTCACGATAAACCTAAAAGAGCTCCTTACTAACACATTTATTTGGCTTTTTCAGATTTTCAGCGCAATTATCACAAATACAATGATAATATTGCAGTTGAAAATGGGACTTCAGTGATGCGCTAATTGTCGTTTGATTGAATTCGTTCGGAGTACAAGTTTATTGATTAAGATATGTCCCGATTATTCATGGATATTATCAATCTTAACTCTGGGATTCCGTCGTTTTTGCTATCAACAATTCATTGCTGTGTCTCGAGGATTACACGTGAAATTATGAAAAAATGTTGCAATCCGTCAATGGAAGTACCTAAAACCACCTCTTGGTTATAATCACTTTGTTTGTTTATTTTGATTCTTAGTATTCTTACCTATTTTCGTAGACAAGTAATGTAAACCATAAGAGGCTACGAGGGGGAAAATAAATCATTGTCATTGAACAAATTTGTTGGTAAAAAAATGTGTGAAACTCATACCTCGCAGGTTCTCAGAGAACAAGCCTGTGTTAAACCACCACTTTCTGGTGGGAGTCCAAGATTTTACATAGCGTTTTTGCATAAAAATTCCTTATCTAGACGACGATCGAGCGACCCATGCGTTGCACAGTGGTCCAAATAGTGCCTAACCCGCGCCAAAAATCGATGTTTCAAGTCCCATAATATTTTTTTGCAAAGCACCCGAAACCACTTTTGTTTGGTCAATTCCTTGCAGTCTCACTTCTTCAGAATTAGTGAAAGTTAGGCCTCAGAAATCGGCACTGTGTATTTTTCATATCAAATTTGTTTTAGAGTTCTAAAAAAAGTCCCACCGAATCCCGCCTTCTGACTTACATTTTCTGAAAAGTAGAAGTACAGATTTGAAGGCTATAATAATAAGAATTGCAGATACTTGCACATTTTTGATTGGTGGTCAGTAAAAGGGCGCAGTACACAGTATGCACACAGTATACTGATAGAAAACGTACCAGCTATCGAGGACAAGCATGAGATCAGCGAGAGCAGCTCACCCTCGAAACTCCACACCGTCGAAATCTCAGTGACAGCGGCTACCGTTCGCTGCCACCGCTCGCTACCACCTTGGCGACCCGAGAAAATATAGTGGCCTGGCAAAACCCAGGCCAGCATCATCAGTCTCTTCGGATAGCTCCAGGAGTTCATATCCCGCTAATAGTAATACTATTAACACACAGACAACAGGCGTAATATTAACAAACGACACGCGCGCCAGCAGGTAACATCCCATTTTTACTAGGTCTGCCGCGCCGCAATTAACATTATTATATCAGTTTTTATATTATATTATACAATTATATATATTTTTTATTGCCAAGTTAAAGCCAAGTTTTCTTTAAATCGAGGTATGTTTGAATGAAAACTTTCCTGTCTTGTAGGTTATGTATTTCTTTTTTGTTGTATCATTTTAGGAGTTTGTAGTGAACATGGGATATTTCTACAGCGAATCTACCTATATATTTTTTAAGAAACGAAATCAAGAAGAAATTTTCCGACGGAATCAAATTGCTACTTGGCGCATTTTTGTTTCATTTTAATGTTTTTAGTATACATATATGTATACTAGAAGGAGTTTCACTCGTCCGTTCCGCGAGCTCGATGTGATACCGTACAATTTTGCTACCTTCTAACGAACTGAAGGAGACTTGACGTGTTCCAATCCGAGTACTACGTAGTATAGGAACTAAGCCTCACTAAGGCTATTTACTACCTCATATTATTTCAACCCTTAATATGATTATTAAAATTTATTCATTAATAAAATATATAATATTCAAAAATCTTTAAATACTTTACTTACTTGTTTTAAGAAGAACAGTTCATTAAGATTTTGTTTAACCAATTTCAAGTCTTTAGCTTAAGCGATACGTGAGATATAACCTTGTTCCAAAAAAACTGAACTCCGTCGTTACCTCCGTAGGGGTAGAATTTTGAAAAACGCTGATATACCCGTTTCTTTATTAACACTTAGAGGACCGCGCGCGCACCACAACGAACTATACGGTTTCCACCGCGCTCGGGGAAGCCAAACTGCCAAAATGGGGAGATCTCCCCGATCGGTCGGCTAAGTGTTAACTGACTACGAAAAAGGGAGAAATTCTCAGTTTGTCCAGTATATTCATTTTTTATTTTTTGTGTTGATTGTCCGGTGATAGCTCTATGATGGATGGACCTACAGAGATGAAACCTTTTTCATTTTATAGGGGACGCTTCCAGAATGTTGCCATCACAAAATTTTTATATATTGTTTGGTACTATTGTGTAATTTCCAGCTAAAGCGGTACGTGAAATATACAATTCTTCGAAAAGACTTCGAACCCCGTTTTCAGCCCTTTAAGGATAAAATGTCGAAAAAATCGTTCTTATTACGTGATTAAATTACAAAAACAGCATACTGTCAAAATACACTAATGATAATATACTAATCACATACCTTACTCTTTTGTATACATAGAAGATAGATAGAAGAGAAGAATGTATGATTTGTCTATGTACGAGTATAGGAATTTTGAGGATCATGTAAGCGCGGGCAGTTGCATCGAGCGCAATTACCTGCCTTTCTGTAAGTCAAGAGGTCAGCATGCTAACAATGACCAAGCTATAATTATAGTCCGAGTTCAGTTTTGAGGCTCAAAAATGTGCAGGAAAATCCTACGTGTTAATGCCAATGGAATAAAACTATTCTGTTTACGCTTAAATATTCCAGACAAGTTGTCTAATTGAAGTAGTGAATATAACGCTTCTCATATATTAGGGTATAGGTGAGAAACCTAAAATTATTTTTTTAATAGTGGGGTCATTCTACGCCAAGTGAGAAGCTGTTGTTCTTAAGATGAGATAGGGGGGGGGGGGGGGCGTATTCGTATTTCGAATTTCTTTGGGAAATACAGGCCGTCAAAGTCGACGTTTTCGCGCATCAGCGAAAATAGAGCATTGCGGAAGAATTTTTTCTGGAAAAACTACTGGTCGTATCGGTATGATTTATATTTGGTTTTACTTGGGAAAGGCCGATCTATGTAACCATGTTGTTTTAATGATTCGCAGATTAATTGTTGAATGCAAAAAATTAGCATAAACTTTTGACTTTTAAATAAAGTATCGAAGGTAACGCTCGTCCAATCTGAAATGCATATCAATATGTACCTTGGAGCTTTGTCTATTGAAAACTGTTTTCTCCGGAATGGAGAAAATGGTTCAGGTATCAGAAAAACGCAATTAACCAAAAAACCGACCGGCCGGGACCATTTCTTGTTGATTTTTAGTTTCAGCTGAACGTTACTTATTTTTATCTTTCGCTTGTATCATTATTTGGTGTAGCTTTTTTACTGCTTTTGGCAGATCCGCCAATATTGTGCTTTCCGATACTTGGTCAATAGTGACTTCGATAACCTCTTGATTGATGGAGGTATCATATAGCTGATTGTTACTACTTGAGTGTATAACTGCTTGGGTTTCATATTTCAGTACTTAATAAGGTTATTGTTATGGGTGTAAAGAAATTTTTGTTTATTGGGCTGAACTGATATGACTTTATTGAGTTTTAGGATGTGCTTTTGCTGGAATTGTACATCCGTTTCGTCATTAATTAATTTCTTGATGAGTACGCATTGAGTATTAAGTTTTTGGATCGAGATGTTTTCTTTTGCTGTTCATATTGTTACCTTTTCAGTTGAAAAGCAACGTTTCATCTTATTTCACTGGAAGGTGGTCCAGACGACTAACCTTCCTTGATAAGTTTGGTAGAATATGTACGGCTAATACGGTGTAGAGGTTAACGTAACGTCTACGCTAAAGTAATTCCATGCTCTAATATTCACGCATTACCTATTATGAGATTTAGAGTGTTGAGATTTAGACAACTCATGGAGGGCTCTGACTTTTATTGTTGGTTGATATTCTTGGTCAGAACGCTAATTTTGAAGGGCTGCAGAAAGCAGGATCATAATAAGGAGGCCATAGACCCACGCGGTAGCTTAGAGAGAGACAATCATACAATCAATTAGACAATCATGTAACCAGCAATAAGGAGGACATTGAAATTAGCGAGGATAACACCTTATTTACTATGCTTTGTCATATTTTTATTTGCCTTTGTCCATTTTTTATGGTTGCGATGACGTTTGCGACGATGGTTTGGATTTGTTCACTCGCACGTGATTAGCTTTTTCCAATTCTCTGTGTTACCTCTCGTCTTAGGTTTATGTACTGGTTGCGAGTTTTTTAAAGTGATAGCAAGCACACTGAGCCTATTCCCTTCTACCAGGGAATTGTGTAAATGAACTGAATCATCTTTAGCATGGTTCAATCAGAGTAATAGCTTACTGTATTATGTCGCATGTATCTTGTGTTCCTGAAGTTTTGCCACTGAGCAGCCTGAATAGCCAATCATCAAAGTTCTCCCAGTTTGCTCGTTTAGTCTTATATCTGCGCATACTTGCGGTAAACTGTTCTCCTCCACGACTTTATATTTTATCATCTCGAAACAAATGACAGTGTTTTCGCTTGCTGTACCTGCCGTATGGACTTTCTAGGGTCTGATGCTTCAGTAGGCACTTGCACTACCGACGTTAGTTCATTGCTCCACTTTTGTCGTCCATTTTACTACTATGCTTCCGAAACGGCTTAAAGCATTGCAAAATAGGGTCTGTGTGATCGAGGTATAGTTTAATTTAATCGCAGTACTAGAAGCAAACACTTCTGTGGAGGTGCAATACATATTGCAGAAGTCCTTGAGTTTGAGAGTAGTGAGCCCTCTTTGTTGTCTCAACTTGTTAGAACACTTTCATTAAGGTCGTTAGTCCAGACTGGTCCGAACTAATTCTTACACTTTGTTTTAATAGCAATACGCCCTGTTTACCTCAGGCATTCAATTGGATGACGCGTAAGCTCTTGAAACTGGGGTACCTTACGCGATTATTTATCATTATAAACGATTTGATTTCTGAGTGTACTTAACATACGTTGATACGAAGGGCAGATTTTCGACTTGGATCTGGGGAATTTGGCCCCCCACTACCTTCTTACAATTACTGCAGCAGGAGGGCGCCACAGTGGGCTCAAATGCTGAAAACGCGGACATTGGAACTAAATGGTACTTTATCGTAACAAAAACGTATTTATCGATGTTCTTTGGATAATTTATCACATGTATTGTATGATTTTGATGTTGTCCTTTCATTTTGATGCTACAATTTCATTATTTTGATAGTAAAATTCCCCAAAATAAAAGCTGATTTTTGGTATTGTGTATAAGTAAGCATAAGTGATGTTTCCCATCCACACATGACAAATCTCAAGAAAATATTTTATTTATCAAACCTGGCAAAGGGAGAGCACAAAGAAGAATATATTCGTCGCAGCAACTTGAATCATCGGTTCTTCAAAATTATATTCTTTTCCCGCACGCCTTCTATCGCTTTCAAGAGAGGAATAATTACATGTGTTAAACTTTAAAAAATACGATCTGACAGGCATTGGCGAAATATTTACAAATAGTAACACCTCACAGGAAACTTGTTGCTCAAACAGGACGATTTTTCCCTGGGAACTTGGAAAAGAAGCTACGCAAAACGTGAAGGTAATACATGTGATATTACAAATAATTATTTAAATAAGTCAATGAATTGATGAATATCAACTTTAATTGAAGCAATTAACCTACTATCGAACATCTTTGCAGTTAACATCTACCAATCGATTGGTACTAGTAGTATGATTGGTGGCGACACCCACTGCCTATTTTTGGCGAAAATATCAGAGTTACAAGAATAGTGAATATAACCTTTCCTATAGACCATTGTACACTCTTCACTTTGATAATTACTTCCATCTCCATAATATTAGTAGTTTATCAGATATTTGCAAAAAACCGCAAAAGTGCCCCTATTTTCTAAAATGGTGACGATAGCTCACTTCCGATCCTTCAGGACTTTTAGTATATTCAATAGTACACATCGATAAACATCCATGCCAATTTTCAAGCACTTCATATTTTTCCCATTTATTTTACCTTCCTTGACTATACTCACGCATAATCGAATCATGGCTTCTTCTCTTCCATCTATCTTCTATCTAAAACAGTAGCGTAAGTGATTTATATATTGTCGTCCAGCCTAAACTGCTATACCTAGTGAAATTTTGACAGTATGCTGCTTTTGTGATGCAGTCGTTCAATAAGAATCAATTCTTCGAAATTCTATCTTTAAACGTTTAAGAACGGCATTTGAAGTTTTTTCGAAGACAAACAGCATATCACACGTACCGCTTCAACTGGAAATTAAACAATAATATTAACTCTGTGACTGTGGCGCGATATCGGAGCAATCCATCAATAAGGATGGCGTGTTATTCGCAGGTCAGCCGTTGCGCTCCGCATATTTAAATTAGAGAGCATTATTAAATGCTGGGAGTATCTTTACGTCATTCGTATATATTGATGGACATGCGAAGGCCTTTCGTATATATTGAAAGACTTGTGAGAGCGTATATGTACGCCTTTCGAAGCCAAAGGCTTAAACAATTTCAAACAATTTTGAAATGGGACCATTCTGAAAGGACCCTCTATATTTCTTTTGGAAGGACGTTATATCTCCCGCACCGCTTAAGCTGAAGTCTTGAAATTCGGTAAAAAGAAATCTTAATAGATAGTTCATTTAAAACAAGTAAAGTATCCACAGGATTTCTAAAAATTATAAATTTAAGGTTTGGATTGATGTGAGATATCAATTATTTGAAGTTAAGCTGGGGTTCTGTACTACTCTATCTCCTATATATTGATAGAAGGTGGCAAAATTCTATGGTATCACATCGAGCCCACAGAACGGACGAGTGAAACTCCTACTATATTATACTCCATATATATGTAGGTATGTGTATATATTATATACTAAAGAAATGTAAAAAATGCGCCGAGTAGCAATTTGATTTCGTTTCCTAAAAAAAAATACATATCGGTAGATTGCCTGTAGAAATGTCTCATATTCATGAAAGGTCCTAAAAAGATATAACAAACAAAATACAGATATCATACAAGAAAACCAAGTTTACATTCAAAAGTACCTCGATTTAACTTGCATTAGCAGTCAACAATAAATTCATAATAAATTAGTGATTTACAATTTAAAAAAATTCGGCGTTAACATGGCAATCAAAAAATACTTATATACATATATTATATGATTTTTCGGTTTTCCCTTTATTCTATGAATTTCGCCCTTCAATTCCCCCTCTGTTGGAACACACTCGCTTACTCGTACACTTTTTACCGCTCATATGTTCGGACTCCGCTCGTCATCGGCTCGCACTCGAATCTGCTCTTCATACGCCTTCGCTTTCGACTACGACAACAATAACACGTCTCACGCCCTTCAAATTCACACCTCCTCTTATATTCTCTCGGTGGCCCACTCACTCGCCAATCACACTTATTCTTATTCTCTTACCTTCCAGCCAGTCCCAGTCATCGATTTTTGACGCCAAATATAGCAGACTTTGCACACATTCACAATCGCACATCTCATTCTCTCACCATTCGCTCGCAGTCTCTCTTGTTAACAATCCTACACATATAATTATATAATACGTATAATATAAATAATGATACAATAATAACAATACCTATCAATTGCTAAGCAAATATTGATTATGTATACACACGTAACACAGTATAAAAGTATGCCCTGCACATAACTGATCAATGCGATATATGTATATTATAATCAACTAACACTTCGATCGCTCGATCGTTGACTAAATAAGAAATTTTTATGTAAAAAACCTATCTAAAATCTTTTCCCAATTGTCACACGTAGAGCTGCAACCTTTTCCTTTGTATATCGCGACAGTTCCTAGTTAAACACAGGCTTGTTTTCTCTGTTTAGTTAACTGTTGGAGAGCCGACAGGACATGAGTTTAACACACAGTTTATTACCAAAAAATGTTTCACACGAAACTGATTTATTTCCCCCGTTTAGCCTTTTATGGTTTACATTACTAATCTATGTAATTAGATAAGAATACTAAGAAGCAAATAAACGAACAAAGTGATTATAATCAAGAAGTGGTTTTAGGAGCTTCCATTCACGGAGTGCAACATTTTTTCATAATTTCTCGAGTTTCTCAAAGTCGAATGGTGAGGGGTGAAGGGTGCAATCCTCGAGATACAGCAATGAATTGTTGATAGCAAAAACGACGAAATCCTAAAGTTAAGATTCATAATATCCATTAGCGGATCACTGAAGTCCTGTTTTTAACTGCAATATTATCACTGCATTTGTGACAATTGCACTGACAATCTGAAAAAGCCAATTAAATGTGTTAGTAAGGAGCTCTTTTAGGTTTATCGTGAATCACGAACCTTGTATGTAAATTGATATCCGAAATAACAGAGGCCGTGGCAGGAAAATCTCAATGGTCTAAGCTTTGCTTGTAGGACAATGAATGATATCTGCATTCCAAGTATGGTCAGTACACATTGCGGAACATTTCTTAGACGATATTATTTTATGGTTATAAACTTACGTCCTTGCGCATTTCTTCATCGGCCAGGCAGCCCAACAGTCGAACAGCCATGTCAGAGACGCTTCTTGCCTACACCAGGTGATTTTAGGATATTGTATCAGCAGATCAATTTTAACTGCTATGATTATTAGTCAATACCGATAAAACGAAAAAGTTGTACATACTCCTTAATGCTTGAAGAAATGTCAAACTTTTTTGTTTTACGAGCATTGTTTAAGAAATATAGATACGACTGTATCTCTTAATAACTAACATACAGCACGACTGTCTAGTCAAGGCGACGTCAAAAAGACTACGATTTCTGAGAGACCCGACACTACAGTGATCTAAAGATTACGGCAATCAAGTAAATAGAAACATTTCTTAACAATTCACCTTAACATTTTCGATTTATACTCTAACTCTGCTATTTTTTCTTAATTTTAAGAATCACCTCGTGTTTGTAATTTCTCCAATTTTCATCCCAAACGTTTAAAAATCAATACAGATTCTCCGCCAGCTATTTCCATTGAGTAATTCAAATGTAGAATGTAATCCGGTTACTCGTTTGTCAATTATTGTGTTACCTAATGTGGAGATGTCTGTCATACTGCTTTCGCCGTTCGCTTACCTTGGCACCAACACTCTCACAAAGACAGTTCGTCACAATCACTTCCGCCACATATGGAAGCGTGAACAAACAATAGAGTGAGACTACTACAGATCTGTAGCCATCGAAAGGCAACAACAATAGACGAAATATGAAAATTATTTGGCATAAGAGGAACACACAGTCGAAACCCATCTGCAGATACATCTTAGTCTCAACCACTGTGTTTATATCACGCAAGATTTCGCAAAGTTGAAAGTACAGACGCCTAAGAAAAAAATAATGCTCTCCTATTCATTGGTTCAGAACCAAGAAATGGCCCACTTATTCACATACATGACTGTCCAAGTGATGCGCCTGTCCCTTTCATCTGGGACAAAAACCCCTCGAACCGAAATCATCTTGCTGTTTCGAAAGCGACATGCCCAGTTGTCGTCATCGATCATGAACTTTTTTAAGGCGACGCTAATACAGTCGAATCTTGTGCCTGCGTATCTAAGAGTCGAAATCGATCAGCATTTTACTTAAAAGTATGCAAAATTTGTCGAACCATGTCCCATAATTAGTCACCCTTGAAACGTACCCCAGGACTGATAAGAACTGCATCGTCACGAGCATGCGAAAATGCAGTGGCATGTATATAAACAATGCTGGCAACACATAGCGTATACCGGGAAATTTCCTTTTATATTTTATAGCGTTGATCGTATTCGGTATAATACACATGATTGCCAACGTAATCAGACTAACTAACCCTATCCTTCGCAATCTGGAGTAATCCGTCTCAATTCCCAAAGCTGTCAGTGTCCCATCCACTTCTTTGAATCGCTCCAGGCACTTATGGTATCTCTAGCGTTATACTAATATTACAAAAGAAGCCGTAGACTGATAATCGAACAGATCACATACCTTCCCATGCCAGTGGGTGAGAGAGATTGAGGCGACGATGTTGAGACAACAGCAAAACATTATGAAGTCAACGACGGGTTTCACGAAAACTTTGTTTCTCGGATCAGGCAACATTACACTGATTGTGTATATGCCGATTTGCATGGCCAGTGCGACAGTGGCATAAATGAGACTGAGCAGTCTCCGGGGTTTTCCCAAAGGATACTCGATTAATGCCAAGCCGAAAAAAGCCGCTGTTGCGGTGATAGGCCAAATCGCACGCTGGAAATGAGCTTTCATTTCTTACGTTCGATGCTGTTCAACTGACTATTCGATTACATAGGATCCATTGTATTTCCGATAATAAGCTGTTCCAGCTGGCGGGAGGATAAGCTCGGAGGTTCCCGCTAATTGGCAGAATGCATGAGTACTCGCACGAGCAATACTCAAGGGAAACTATTAGAGCTCGCTCCTGTTCCATGATAGTCGATTGAAATAATAAGGGTGCTTATAGTGACTCGATTGCACCATACGTTTCTTTACTGACGACAGCGTTAATTTATGGGGATAGAGGATTGGAGAAATAATTTTATTAAACCTATGTGTAACAATACATGTCATTTTACTATTGATATTGCTTAAAAACTGATATTTCGTCTGTTCGGCGATAAATTCTCAACGAGTGAACCAATTGGAATAAAACCTCCTCCTATCGTTATTGTTATTGCATAAGAACTATTATTTCGTTTGTCCGGCGATATCTCTGCGGCGAATAGACTAATCGAGTTGAAACCTTGTCTATCTCACAGAGGATGTACCCTGGATCCGTTCCAAATTTTCCGGAAATTCTTTAACAGTAATTTCTGTTATTCTATAAAACCGAAGGTTTGATTGTTCGGCGATAGTTTTGGGACGGCTTGTTCGAATGGGATGAAACTTTCATTAACATATAAGGAAAGTTTTCCAGGTACTCCCCCTTGCATGCATTCTCCAATCCACAAGCCTTTCTTTCCTCAACAATTTCAGATCCATTTGTTCGCCGATAACTGGTACTCCAATGCATCGATGAAATTCGAAATCCTATCTACCGCGAACCTTCGTTCTATGCATTCCATATACTAAAAAGCATTAAATTAAATAATATAAATATTTTTAAAAAAATGTCACTGCCTTTGCAAAACTGACAGAATCCCAGAAAACTAAAAACTAAAAAAGCTGCAAAATAAAATAAAAAATAAGCAACAGAAAAAATGCGGTGAAAGATAAAAAATAAGTTGCTGTTTTTATGCTTTCATAAATTTGCAGTCACAATGTGCAACCCAATACAATACCCAACCCTTTGCAGGCCCAAATATATTGCAACCTTTCGGAGTCGGTCGCAAATATATGTTAAGTGAAATACTATTCATTTGGCATATCCGCGCTTACCTTATTCTCTCTTCTATCGCGGCATGCCCTATCCCATTTGTTCACGCCCATTTACGAACTCCCTCTCTCTCTTCTTCTATCTTCGTCTATATATCTATCTATCTAGTCATGGGACTACTGCAATGATAGACGAAGAGAGAATAATACACACAAGAGTAACGAGCGGTTTCTTGCTTGCAATCTGTTATATGTGTATGTTTTTGTTGTTTTGTTGTTTTTGTTGATGTAATATGTTTTTGATAGAATTATCTACATTTATGAAATGTTAAAATTGTTCTCTTGCTTGCAGTCAGCTATATATTCCCGTCTTTTGTAGTATTTTACTTATATTTGCGCCGACTCCGAAAAGGTGCAATATATTTGGGCTTGCAAAGGGTTGGGTGTTGCATTGGGTTGCACATTGTGACTGCAAATTTATAAAAGCATAAAAACAGCAAACTGTCTTTTACTTTTCAACCCATTTTTTGTGATGTTTATTTTATATGGCACCATAATTGGATATTGGGAATACTGGCTCTACATATGTATACGTAAGTATATACTATTATACTTTCTCTTATAGTCAAATCGATTCTGGTTGCTTTACTTTCCCACACACCCTTACACATTTTTAATCACATTTCCTCAATTATGCGTAAGTTCTGTTGAAATAAAGTGTTCGACGATGTTCACTTTTTTGCGGAATGGCACGGCTTCATGACCACTGACTATTCGGAGAAGAAGGCAGACGCCAGACGCCAGACGCCAGATACCTCGTGTGTTCCTGGAGTCCTTGGAAATTGGAGATCAAATAAAGGGACGCGCATTTCGATCGAGGCCTCAGTTCATATGTGCATCTCAAACAAGAATCCCTTGCTAACACGCACTTGTTCTGCCATCTACTGCCCCCATAAAAAATCCACATTAAGATCGGTAACCCGAACAGGTCTGAACTAATAAATCTTACTCTTTGTTTTAATAGCAATACAACGCTTGAAGCACAAGTATGTCAATTTTTCTCGCAAGAGTGATGAACTGACTACCTCAAGCATTCAGTTGGGTGATGCGTAAGCTCTTGAAACGAGAATAGCTTACGGGATTATTTATCACTGTAAACAATTCAATTTGTGAGTGTATGTACTTAGTACATGTTGACAGGATGGGCAGGTTTTCGACTTGTACCTGTGGTTTTGGCTTCTGGCTACCTTCTTGTAGTTACTGCAGGAGGAAGGCGGTTCTGTTTTCTGGCATGTGTAATATACATATGTCCAATCTCTGCGCCGCACAGTTGGCTTAAATATTTTCTCGTAACCAAAACGTATTTATCGGTGTTCTTTGGAGAATTTATCAGATACGTTGTATAATTTTGATGTTATCCTTTCATTGTGATGCTATCACTGTAGCGGACAAAAAGCGCTGCCATTTCCAAAATTGCGAAAAAAACGCACCAACTGATTTCAGGGCGTTAAAGTAGAAGGTGTAACGAATTGTTATGAACTTTAAGATGGGTAATGAGTAGAATGCGGGCGACTCAGGGGTTGCGTTGCGTACCTGACCCTTTCAGGTAAAGACCCGTATACGTAGGGTAGAAAAAGTAATGGTGGGCCACGCTGGCGGGAGGTTTTGCCTACAGATCTGGAGTGCCGAAGGCAAGCACTCTTACATTTGTAGACACTCTTATGTTGACTGTCGCAGTGAGAACATTGAATAAACTTTACGACGTACTGATTCTCAGAGTTTTCATTTGCCCACACGTGAAGTCGAAGAGATTCCTTACAGAATATTTTGACCTATCTCGGATATGTGAAATCTGGTGAAGTTTTTGAGAAAAAAAATTATCCATTTTATGCATCAGATGATATGCCGTTATATGATAGAGGATAGATTAGAGACTACAGTTGTAGCATCACAATGAAAGGACAACATCAAAATCATAGAATACATGCGATAAATTATCCAAAGAACATCGATAAATACATTTTTGTTACGATAAAGTACCATTTAGTTCCAATGTCCGCGTTTTCAGCATTTGAGCTGACTGTGCGCCGTGGCCGCAAGCAGCAATAACGTACGGTCTCTATGCAAGTGGCCGAGTGGATCGGAACTCGGAGCCTCGGAGCTCGGAGCTTGGAGTTGTATAAAGCTCCCGGAAGGGACCGCATAGCGTATTATTACATTTTAAAGAAGGCATTATATAATGTACTTAACATTAAAATCAAATATCTTACAATAATATAAAAATATCGGTAATAGATAAGCTACTAATGTTTAGCTGTTTCGAAATGACGGCGTTTTCTAGCTGCCACTTGGTTTTTGGTTCATTAAGTCCTGAGTCTGTGAGTTGGAGAATATCACATCAACATTCTCCAGTTCCCGTTTCACCTCAAAGTTTCCACACGTCCTATTTTCCATTTGGTTTATTAGGACGCCAAGCGTCCTGCATTATCAACAATTCCGTAAAACTATTGCTATAGCGGAGGCGCTTGTCCTATTCCTGATGAATGTTGTCCTCTCTTGTGAGAATATCAGGAGAGTATGCCTCACGTGCTGGAACCAGAAGCTGGTTTCCTTACAGAGAGGAGAACGCAGGGAGTCACCTGGTCACCTAAGTTCATTGCTAAGGTTGCCGTAAAAGTTCAGAATTATGAAATTAAATCGCACTCCGAATTGGGAAATTCTAGGCACTATCTGCAATAACATAAACTGCTGCATTCCTGTAATACTTTCACTCCTCAATAAACTCAAATATTCTGTGTTTCTTAGAATCCTGTGTCCATAGAAATCAATTTCAAATCTTACACCCGATCTCCGTTACAGCATAGATTATAAAGAAATTTCAAACAGAGGGAACCAACTTAAATTCGGTGAAATACTGTATTGTTACAGCAATTATACTAGAAACTTATTTTAAGATTTTATCAAGCTGAGATATCAACCTAAATATATAAATAATCAAATAAAATCGTGTAAAAACCGTGTAATAATTAATAACATAAATTGCAGACACTAACATAACTTTTTGTAGGTATATACATTAAAGGAATATCCCTTTTGTGTAGTACACCATTCCACTTCTTTAATTGTATATGTCATTTGTTAATCCAGAGGATTAGTTTCCTCCTTGTCAAAGCTTCGTCTGTTTGTGAAGTACGATCGAAGTTAGCGATCCGCTCATCGCCTGCCATTGGCCGCCATAATCCAAGGAATAAACTATGGAAATACTTACTGCCAATGGGAATTTTTTGAAAGAGGACAGCGGCCCACAAATTTGTAAAAGCAGACCTCGTAGTTTTGAAAAATTGAAGAAAATCAAACGCACATCAACTTTCCGGTAATAATCATCCATCTTTGCAGAAGGCCGCCGACTGTATAATTACGGCAGCGCCTAATAAATAATGTTTTAAACATAATCACGTATTCAGTCATTTTGGAGTAATTCTAGTGCTCCAAGGACGGCGCGACCTCTAAACTTTCAAAGTAAATATATGACACAACAACAGAAATTCAGACGTGCCGGTGTGTTAAAAATGTACGTTATCAGAAAACATATAATATTCCTATGTTCGCTTCCTCCGAAATCGTGTTTCAAGTTTGGATGCAGATAAATGAACGGTAAATTCATATCGGAAAAACTATATGTTTTTTGACAATATGAATTTTGAAATAGTGCGAAAACGAGCAGTAGTACATTCTTGTTCTGGGATCTATTAAAATTCAATCATGTGAACATTTGGACAATGGCATGTAAAGTTTTCCAAAAAGTTCAATGTGGAATTCAACTGTAAAATTGATGAAATATATGTGGTGATTCATATGAAATACCAGTTGATGCCGCTACATAATCAATAGTTCGGCATGCAAACGGAATACTTGGAGTACTTTTGAATTCATTATTTTTCCACGCTATTACTTTGTATTTATTTTTCAATGCCATTTTTGTAAGAATTTATTGTTTTCTCCAGAGAAGAGTCGTTTTATTACTGATGAAAATTGTAATGATCGCTTATTGTTTTAGATTTTTAATATCTTTTTGTGGAACAAGTTTATTTGCAAGTTTACAATGGGCACCATATTATAGATCAGGACGACACAGATTTCTAAACGTAATAAGAGCAATCATTTTAATGTATATTGCATTCTAATAAAGTCTATTCGATTTTATGTTTAATCGTTTATGCATCTGGTGGATAATGCTAGTTAACAAGCGTATAATTACCCTATGCAAACTAGTAATATATTTAAAACAATATATTAATCAGCTTTTATAATCTTTTACCGTTCAACACGAAAAATTCCAATGCGTATTAAACTGTAGCACTTTTACAGCATCAAAAGTTCAAACCCAAAAGAAGGACGTTGAGCTAGCAGAAGTCGATGCTAGCTTTGCACTTTATACGAAAAGCTACCTATTATATCATCCGTTGCTTGCGATGCTTATTGCGAATGAATGAATAAGAAGCTCCTAGATGACGCGTGCAATATGCATGCAGTAGAAGATCTTCTTTGCAAGAACTTAATTACATTTACGAGTAGTAGTATTCCACTCATTGGAAGTACTAAGGAATTTGCATCCTATAAAGGTGTAAAGTACGCCAAAGCTACTATTTCATAAAAAGCTCAAGGCTATAGCGTTGACCTGCCTTTAGATTTGAACTACATATAGCAGTTGGACGCCAGCGTCAAAGCTATATGCAACTGGTATAGTTTAATATAGGAATTTTACGTGTCGAGTGGACAACGTTTATAGCTAGACTGTTGAAAGAAAAGAGCAAGAAAAGAGTTTTCGGCGTTGTATGAACTCGCTGCTTAGCTCTCGTCGAGCATCTATGTACCAGCGCGTAGAATACACACTCTGTGGCGCTGAAGATAAGCGCACTCGCAAATTGGGCTGCATTGTACATAAAACTAATAACACTGGCGGCTAAGTTAAACTCCGTTTGACTTTCGTGGGAACTCGTGCCGCCCGCTTTCAGCGGTTCCGAATGAAAATCGAGAAAATGGCAGATGCCAACCGAGTTGATAGCTGTCTATAAGCCAACATATGTAAATATCCCGTTGCGAAGATCGTTCGATGCTTAAATGTACTTTGACATTACTGTGATGTCGACTGTGTGTGATGGCGAGCAGAGAAGTAACCAGCGATCAGCAGCAGTTCGTTGAGGAAATTAACTACGATGAAATTGAAACTGAACAGGTATCCAACTCTCTGTGTACTTTTGAGCTCGACTCCTCTCCACTCGATCCTCCTCCTTTTAGACACTAACCTTCTCTCTCCTTCACAACATAGGAACACTTCCCTCTTGCCAATGAAATCTTTTACCTTTTTATGCGTCATTCTGGTTTTAAAGACATCTCTCTAAAACATAACCTTACCCGTCCCTCGATTAACTATTCTCTTACATCTCTACCCTATACTCAATCCTTTATCTATTTCGAACTACACTCGCTCTCGCTCTCAAAACTAGTCGTACATTCATCAACTTCCACTAAAACCTAGTATTGCTATGTTTACTAAACAATGATCGTCAGACTGAAGTTTTCCTTACTCTCTAATACCATTCGGACAAATAACAGATAAACAATTCTAGAGGTGTCAAAGATTATGTGCAATTGTTTTTATAAAGACACTGTTTGACAAATATTGTAATAATACGTTTTAGTTCAAATTGACGATTGACGATTGTTTTTTTTTACATCCATTGTGTTAATCTATGCTTTTTGAAATTGGCTACCTTTAAGTGTGCCGGAGTATCATTCTAAAAGTTGTGAATGTATTATACTATGTTAGCGTAGAGTCTAACACCGTACTCTGAACAAAGTGAAAGCAATTAAGAATTTTTGCAAGATTAGAGGACACAATCATTTGGTGATTATGACATTAAGGAATAAGAAATGTTCTTGGTTTTCTTTATTAACCATGGTAATTTCACTGAATTTATAAACCAGAATGCTGTAGTTTAGCATTAAAAAATCATCTTGCGCTTATGCTTTCTCTATTTTCTATCACAAGCTATTGAAAATCAATACGGATCCTCTTCTGAATATTTAAAACTTGAGTTTGGTGTCCATGGAACCATTCAATCATCGGTTGTGTTAACTAGAGTAAACATTTCTGTTGTCTAGTCTTTGCTAATCGGACAAATGATCAGCTATCACGAATAATTAAACAGACACAAAGTTGGTAGGAATATCAAAGATTATTGAATTCAATAATTTGTAATTCTATGTTTCTCTTAAATGTAAACTAATTAATCAGCGTTCCTTTTGGTAATAATTGAAACATCCATTATATGTAAACTTTTAAACCAAGGTAACAGTTAACAGTGGGCTGAAGTAATTATATGGTTTAGGATTCAACTGCTTATTTTGGTTAGACAGCAACAATGTGATATTGGATGCACCAAAGTAAAGGCAAAGTATATGTTAAAATATAAGAACTGTGATGCTGTAACAAGGATATCACACATTTATCGTAGCCCCAATGAGTAAAAACTTCAAATTGAAAGAGCATGAACTCAAAGTATACTAACAAAATGTGGCATTTTGTATACAGCATATAAAACAGTTGAAGAATACATTTCAATATAAAAGTGGGAATACGTGAAACAAGTAGCGTACGTTTTGTAAATAGTTTGGTAAACCAAGAGAGATTGTTCTTCTGGTACAACAAGGAAACCAAAGATTGAAAATATACAACTTGGCCATTAATATTTATAAAATATAGAATAATTGCCCAATTTTGTAAACACCAGTAATAAAAGTTGCTGCACGTTGCTCGTATGTTGCTAACTAGCATTATGAAAGTGTTGCCAAATACAAGAACCAGTAATGCTAAAATATTTAGCAACAATAATCAAAAGAAATTCTTCAGTAGTTTTTTAGTGAAAGCAGTTTTGGATGAATAAAAATATGTATTAAAGGTTTATAAGAAATATTATTGTTTCATATTGTATATGTTGAAAGCAATGGAGAATTGCAGTCATTGATGGTTCTTTCTTCTTCTTCTTTTATAAGAAACAAAAGCTTACACAATGGAAACCAAATATTTGTTTTTCCACAATCTGTAGAACTTAACTATTTCTGCATCTGAACACAATTCATGCTACATACTATAAAAAATGTATTCACTCTTTTGATTTTCTTTAGTCAATATATCAAATGTTAAATATGTTAGCACAATTCATAATACAAAACCAGTTAATCCCAGTCAAAGTTTGGATTGGATCTTAATGATTGATGTATCTTACTTTTAATTATTATTCTTATACATAAATAGTAACATCAATTACATATAAAAATGTAGTTTAGTGAGTAATTGAAGTGTTTGCTTACGCTATGTTGTCACTGAAAGAGTAATGAGAAAGTTTTTGCATTTATGGCACTTTTTTTAAGTACCTTATTGTTGTTTTAGCAGTGATAAAAATTCATGATCTCATATTGCTAATACTTTAATGGTAGTGTTGACAAAATACTAATAGGGATAATACCAACACGCATAACAAAAATGGGCAACAAACAATTCTTTGATATTCCACCAGTGGTGACACTGTGGTTAAGATTAACTAAAATATTTATTAAGTTTTTATGAGAGCAATTGATTTCTGCAAATCTGGAGAAAATTTTTTGAAAGTCATTCTGGTAAAGAATTACAATTCCAAAAGCAAGTAGCATGTCGCTTGAACTTTGTAAGTAGAACTTTGTAGATTATTGGAATATGAAAAGCAGATCTAATATAAATTAGAACATAAGAGTAGCATTGTGAAAATTTACAACATCTTATTACAAACATAAGCACTTTTAATGGATTAGCAAAACTTGTTCCGAGTTAAAATCAAATTTTGATTAAAAATTCCTAACTCGGCTACATAATTTTGCATATGCAAGAAACTGTTTTTAATTACAGCATTTTTAAAACAAGTTTTACAATTGAAGTATAAGAGGAATTCAGTTCTGAATTGTACAATATGATATTGGAAACTGGAAAAAGTTGAATATCCTCATTTTTAAGTTTATATATGCCAACATGATTGGCAGTCTTCTTTCATTTTGTCTGTCTAGTATTAGATTGTACTTTTGGTACAATTTTGTAGAAAGTAGAAACTAATTTCATCCACAGCTGTGTTATCAGAACACAGCCTCTATGTATTTTTCATAACTAATTTAGATGCCTGTGAATCAGTACTGCCACTTTTTGTCATTTCCAGACATATTTGGAATTTAAATTTGAGACTAATAGAAAATTGTCTCAGTGTGTCTGCCACACCTTGTATGTGTACTATTTTGTATACATCTTAATATATAAAAGCCAAAATATGTATGTATGTGCTGCGAAGGCTGCTATGCCGTTTAACAAATTTGGGATGGACATTTTTCAATACTTTAGAAAAATACTATGAGGGCTCCTCCTTCTTAAACACCTCTAAATTCCACCACACACAAAAGCCACTCGGGCAAAGCCGAGTAGGGCAGCTAGTGGTATATATAAAACAGTATTATATAATTTTTATCGCATTGTAATCGTTTACAATACAGCGTTTGCAGCTAAACAGATTTGAGATCCATAAATCGTAAATCAATTTATGTTCAAATTCAGTAACTGTAATATTATAAATATTTTTATGCTTTCTTTTAAAATATATGGAGATTAATACAAGAAACTAACTGTTCTTCTCTCTAATAATTCCCTTATCCGAACATACGCACCAATTAGATCAGACAATCACAGTTTGACTATATTTTCTTTTCGGAAAAATTCTAAATTGCATTCGACTGTGTTTCGTACTTTCAATTGCTTTTTCCGTACTTCTTAGAAATGTCCATAGTCATTATTAAGGCTTCGCTTGAACATTGTAAGAAATTGTTGTTTATTTCGATTACAAAACAAGTCTGTAAAAAAAGGGCCCATTCACAGATTCCCCTTTTAACAAGACTGATTGTGAGTCTGTTCTAAGAAACTCGAGTCTTTCGGTCATAGCTTACTGTTCTATGGGTTACATATTTTTGAGTAATTGTATTACAATACTTTTCTGAAGAGTATCTGCAAATTTGTCTGTTCATTACTCCCAATTAAGGCATTCACAAATGAATAGAGAGCAAAAGACCTCGTTAATTTTTTATTTACACCCAAAATCCATAAAACGATGATAATAATAATAACTATACGTATATGAACGACTTGCAGTTCAATATGATTACTAAACAAAATACGTGAACGACACAAAATTGATCTGACTTCTATTATTTGTTGCTTTTTGTACTCCGATTTAAATAATCGACAATATTTGACAATATGTGCAATTAATAACTCCAATGAACTGGCAAACGATGCAACAGGTTATAGCTATATGTAAAAATATTTGACTTTGCACAAACTTTCTCTGTAATTCCATTACATAGAAAATAATACAGATTCAAATATTTTTATTAGTCTTGAAATCGTTGTTCTGGGAATCAGAACTTCAATCTACTTTCCAACTACTAAGCTCTGTGATGGGACAAAGAATGGCGTACAACTAATAGTCGTCAGAATTACGAAACTGGAAAACGTAGAGGCAAAACTGTGTATCGCGTATTTTTTTAATTGTTATAAACTAAATACAGGTACGTTTATTATGGAAACACGAATAGCAAAGTCCTTTGATATTATACAGGTTATATATATTATGGTAACAAACTATATATTATAGTTAACAAAACGTTGTTAACCATAAAATTAATTACAAAATCATTGAAACGCTATACTATTTGATTTAAAATTTCCCAAAAAATAAATGTTTTGCTTTACAAAGACGCGTTTTATACCAAGCATTTGGGACACCTCTGGTCACTTGCCACCTGGTGCAATAAGAGTGGAGTATCGGGTGTATCATCGGGTATATTATCCAAGCGCTTTGGAATGCAACATGTGACACTTCCGGTTTAAGGTAGCATATAACAATGTTGGAAGAAAATACTTCAGATGAAAGCTGTCTGGTAGTTCACCCTTTCAATCCCAGCATTTTTCTGAATTCTCAGTCATTATATTTCCTTTCTACAAAGTAAGAAAACGTAGGAAAGTGCGTGTATGTGTTTCTTCTCGTTCACACTCACCTACACACTCAATCGCTTATTTTTAAATATTATATGTAATATTTATTATATGTATATAATATTGAACATTCTTACAATTATATTAAGAATTCATGAAATTCCATTTGAAAACATTTGTAATTCCATTTCTTTTTCTAAAGCCAAGTTCCCGTGTTTGAAAAAGACAGTAGGTAAAATTGAATGTTAGAATTTTATTATTAATTTTTAAAAGCATTGTTTTAAAATTGATTAACCTGTAATTCTATCTATGCAAATCCTTTTATAATTTGTAATATTGACTAGTATATAGTCTCTCTTAAATTAATATTTTAACTACTCTTAATGCGTAATTTGAATTTTGGAAAATCTTATAAATACGATACCGTACAATCTATTAACTTTACTTTAAAATAGAAAAGATATTTTCGATACACGTGTACAAAGACACTGAAGGTGCAACGTTGTTAGTATATTAAAAAATCTTGTATCTTTACAGGTAGTGGGGAAGGGTTCGTTTGGCGTGGTGTGGAAAGGAAAATGGCGGGGACAATATGTTGCCGTAAAATATATAAATTCCGAAGGCGAAAGAAAAGCCTTCACTGTCGAAGTTAGACAACTTTCCAGGGTAGTCCATCCCAATATTGTCAAGTTGTACGGTGCCTGTACAAAGAATCCGGTGTGCCTTGTTATGGAATATGCTGAAGGCGGTTCTCTTTATAATGGTGAGTACATGAAATGTCCATGCATTTAGCTTGCAGCTGAATATTGTGGGGTAGAAGGAATTAGAGGTGCGCGGGGTAAGACAGAAATGCCTTTATAAACGTTTTCATAAATAACTACACATGCAGTTTGCTATGACGTAGTAAACGTAAACTAAACTGATGCATTTAGTTTACGTTAACAGTTCATTTCACCATGCATCAGGATTATGACTGGAAAAAATAATATTCATCAAACAGTAACTTATTTAAGTCTGAGATTCTATTGATTTGAATGTTGTTACATAAGTTTCCATCTTGCTGGTACTCCCTACTTCTAGATATTGTAAGGTATAATCTATAAATTTAGGGTATCATTTGGTGTATTTTAGTGCTCCACTGTACTCCGCAACCTCGGTACACAGCTGGGCATGCGATGAGCTGGGCGCTCCAGTGCGCACGCGGCGTTGCGTACCTTCATAATATGAAACCTAAACCACTTATACACAGGTAAATCATTCTTAAACTTTTTTGTTTTATGATAACTACACGTTTCACTCAGAAAGCAGCAAAACATATAAATGATCTGCCTTTCATTATTATTGTAAAATGACATTTAATACAAGCTAATTCGTATCTTTGCGAGCGTCAAGGAGTGAAGTTTAAGCTACTTTTGTTTTCGTAGCATTCCGATCATGAAACAGACGAAATTCGTCAATGGAAAACAAGTGATTTTAATAAACCATCTATCAACATTTTCGTACATTAAATTCACAAAAGATACATTCAAACAAGATTTGTAATAGGGTTGAATCGTTTATGGATGAATGACCATTGAATTTGTAGAATATTATTATCTTGTGAGACTGATCGTGCAATAAGTTCTCTCAGATTGCATAAATACTTCTTTCTACTCTAAAAAAAAAGAAACAATTTGTACATAAAATTCTATAAAGTTCTTTTATAAAAATTTGAAAATGCTTAATAAGGATGATATTCAGAAAACTTTCCGTAGAGACCTGAAGCCACCAAACTTACTACTAGTAATGGGTGGTCAAACATTGAAAATTTGTGACTTTGGTACGGCCTGTGACCTCAACACTTATATGACTAACAATAAGGGATCTGCTGCATGGATGGCGCCTGAAGTTTTTGAAGGATCGCGGTACACAGAGAAATGCGACGTCTTCAGTTGGGGAGTTATTCTATGGGAAATACTCTCGAGAAAGAAACCTTTTGATGAGATCGGTGCCTCTGCCTACAGAATTATGTGGGCGGTGCATGTCGGTCAACGTCCACCACTCATTGATGGTTGTCCAAGACCTATAGAAGATTTAATGACTAGGTACGTTATACATTACTTGCTTCTATATTAACTCATACTTTTTATGTGTCTGCTACGCTATTGCTAATGGGAAGACGATAGTTAGAATCCAATTCTCCGTAAAACTGATAAATCGCCAAAGCTTTACTCTCCATCCCCGATGAGTCCTAGAATTGCGCTGCATAGCAACAAGTGTTCTCCTCCAAAGCGAAGGTGCCCTTGGCAATTCGGACTACATGAAAGTATGTTCAATCAAAAAAAGGGACATGTGAGATAGCGCGCACATGAGCTCTTTCCAGGAATCACCGCAGATGGAGAATTCCATACACACTTTTCGATTCGACTGCCTCTTATTACATTGCCTGCTTTTCTTGGTAGCATTTAGCCGCATTTAGCATTGTGAACAAGGCAACATGAACCCGTTACTATGTGTCGCTCTTTTATTAGGCGATAGTTTTGTTTCTACGACACTTTTTTGTACACAGCTGCTGAATAACCACGCTCGGCTTTAGATAACTATATTAGTGATCTTTAATCACTTAACGATTTTAAGCAAAACCTCTTATTCCTCACATTCACCGAAACCGCAACATTCAAGCGCCGGAGTTTCTGTGCGCCAAAAACATGGAATAGATACTGCATGTAGTGGAGAAATGTTTAAATAAACCTCCAACGATTAGTAGTACATTCCCATAGTGCTGTTTTAGCCGGACAATTTTGGTTCCCTTTCACTACAATCAAGTTAGGTTCAAACAGTGTAAAATCGGGCGCAACCCTTGTCACAATCTGAAGGCTACTATTTAAAATGATTGTTAAAAATATGCTTTTACATTATTATATTTTTGTTCTATTACGTTTATTTCACGGGCAGTACATTTTCGTTTTGCTTATTCAGAATAGAAATATTAGTCAAACCAGTATACTTTGAATACATATTCAAATATTATTCATATTGTACTTTGAAAATTAATTTGACCTCAGTTTGAATAATTTCAATTCCCTAGAGAGGAGAGATACGATTTACGCTACAGTGAATGAGAATGAACACTTATCATAAGATCTTATTCTTACATACTATTTTCTGTTAATGAAAATAGCATTTCAGTTTCTTCAAATTATTTGCTTTTGAATGCGATGTTAACTTACTCCAAATAGAAGCGGGGTATCTCTTAAAACAAAATACAGTATCACAATTTGAAACCCGCAAATTATATTCAGCTTTTGCCATATGCGCAACATTTAATTTAATATTCAAAATCACGTGGTCGAAACATAAAAAGAATACGATTTTAGAGTAAAATGTAATTTAAAATTATTGTTTTCGCGCCATCCTGTGTTTCAATAACTTATAGTTCACGATAGAATTATAGCAGGTATGATCCGCTTATTAAGAGTGGGTAATTATGTGACAGTTGTGTTTGTTTCATTATTCATTAAGAGTAGCTCGCTTGCTTTGGACTCGCAGCTTCCGTCCTCAGGATCTGCCTATTTTGTGCGTAGCGCAGGGAAAAGAAGACTTCTTTTTTAAAGAAATCGGTTGAAGAAAGTTATACATTTCGTGTTAGGCCGTCTATAGACGCGTTAGTACGCGTACACGGACTCTGTCCTATACAGAGCAGGTAAAAATGTTGAAAATTGCAATCTTAGAAGTCTTTGAAATTTAACCCTTTCGCTACGACAGTCCCGTCCGCCGAAGTACCGTTACTGAATGTTCAGTTGTTCAGTCGATACACATCATTTCGATGCCGCATATATGCGACGCTCGGCACGAAAGGGTTAAAGTCGATTTGGCCGGATATTGGCTTGATTTCAATATTCTGAAGTAAATGCGTTACTGTCCGTCATTATTCTCGTAGCAGAAGATGTCCTCGTCCTTCGTATATCGTTTCCAGATCCTCTTTTGTCAAATAACGATCTTATAAAAACCTAGCGGTCAGAGTAGCCTGTTTTAAAGCGAATCGATGTCTGAGCACGTGCTAGCTACTCTACCCTATCTGTTTAAAAGGCCAAAGAGTGCCCGCTAAATCATACTTGACTCCATTGGCACTATCTGTAGTCAACTCTTGTTCGCTCGATCCGCTCGATATCGCATCCGAGATGTGACTGAGGACTGCGTGCAGATAATTCGAACCACATTTAGGCTTTGAAGAGAGGGATTATTGTTCCTAATTACCTTTACACCTTTACCGGATCCTTTACAACTCGGGAAGTTTTTACCTTCAGTAACGAGATCAATTTTGGTCTCAGGTTGATGCATGCATGTTCCTGGGCACGATGGCTTATAGGCCACGATACGTTTTCACGTTACTTGCGCCTCGACGGGAATCACAACTTCTTCGAAAACAAGATATTTTGCTCTCACTCGCTGCACCCGTCCTTTGTAATTGATGATAATTACACATATATATAAATACGACGAGCTAGCATGTGTATAGAAATGAGTCTGGAAATGTGAACTTCGTGGGGGCCATTTGGGTAGAAGACAACTGCCAGAGGTGTAGCTTTCAATAGCCAACAAATGTTGGACTTGCGACGAAGTACAAGCATGTTTGAGTGGTTTACATTTCGATCTCAACAAAGCTCTAGGAATTCCGAATAAACCTCAGATTCTATATCGACAACTTTTATCAAAGAGTTTGCACTTATTTCTCTTTTGATAAAGATGGGCTGGACTCTTTAGGCATAGTATCGATAGGTGCACCCAGCTTCCAATTTTATACCGTCTGTTAGATGCTTTTATAGGCTCTTATTTGCCATTGGGGGGAACAGAAGTAATTTGACCGTTTAGAAACTGGTTTATAACACTACCTCTTCGTTTTCTTTTTCATAATATGTCTATTGTCCCTTATAGTAATAAGTAAGCTTCATCTTTCAATCTCATTACTTTGCATATGCCCCAATAAATCAAAATTCTTAAGCTCAGCTGTGAATATCAGCTCGTACCAGATGTTAGATCAATTGGTATGCCTGTAAAATCAAAATAACAGCAAATATTTAAAATATAAATCTATTAAATGGGGCATTATTTGTTTTTTTTCAGATGTTGGCATAAAACACCCGAGGAACGACCATCGATGGACGAAGTAGTCGAAATAATGACTATACTCTCACAATTTTTCAGCGGACACATGGATCCCGTTGAATATTGCTTAAGTATAACACATTTCTTTTGTGTACGTTGCGATCATGCTGCTCCGGACTACTAACTTTTAAATAATCTCAGGTGGAGAGTCGGATGAGACAAATGAGGATCGTGTAGCTAAAAGCGATACTTTAGATGTGACGAGTACAGTTGCATCCCAAGTAAACGGAGTTACAGAAAATGGCACCATTACGACAGTACCTAAAACTATATTAGAAGGAAATAAACATTGCAATAATACCCACTCTGCGTCGGAGCGGATATGCATGACAAATGCTTCAACGTTGGCGAAGGAAAGTTTTGAAGCTCCCAAAACCGTTGATACCCATTTGTCGAAAAATTTCGCTCCACTTCATGTCGAATGTGATCCGGTTTGTATATTTTTTTTACTTTCTATTATATGTCTCTATACATCCTCACAATTTAATTGCTTCAAAAATTTGCTTTATTGGATAACGATTTACAGAGGCATGATTTTTATTCGATTTATACAAATGCAGTTGTCTTACCCGGTTTCAGCCAGGTATCGATATTTCCTGTGCACATTAACTATGACTTAATTTGAAGCATAGTAATATATTGCAACTATTGTTATTTCAAATATTTTCCAAGAATAATAAGGCCAACCTCCTATACATTCAAGTGTTGCAATATCGCAAGATATACATATGAACAATGCGTATAAAATATGTAAATATTTGGTTGCCTATAGTTTGCCTGGATTTTAATTTTGTACATACAAAAAATCGTATTAAAATCGGTTCAGTTGTTAGCCATTTTTTTCGCGAATATACAAACAGGCAGAAGGATAAACGTTAACTTTTATAATAGTAGGGAAGATTCGTCAAATAAGGATCATAGTATATCCGGATGTAACGTTGATTAGTTAAGTTAGCTTTCTACATATACGATGATTTTGTTCTACATGAAACAAGTATTCCAGTACTGTAGAACCTCATTTACTTGACGTCTCGATTTTGGAAATCTCTACTACCCGAATACTCTACTATTCGAACGCTTAATCATCCAAACACGTGTTGTATGTACTATGATACACAGATTATTGTATTAAAGGTAATGGTGTAATAAGATTTGAGGCGAGAACATTTGTTATGTTCTACGGTTCTGTAGTTTACTAGAAAGTCCGGCTATCACAGTCAAACTGCATCGATTCCTCCAATTTTGTAACCTCTTCATTTAAAAATCGGAAATAGTCTCTGAAAATAGCATTTAATGACTGTTTTCGTGTAAAATTATAATGGTTATTCTAAAATCATTAGTTTCGGAAAAAATAGGGAAAATGTTTTTTTGGTTAACATAGACCTACTGCATTATTACCTGCTTTTATATTAACTCAAGGTTTTTGTTTGCCTTTACGCTATTGTTGGTGGGGAGGGCATAGTGAAGTAGGGAAACAGACTGCTATTCTATTGGTTCCCGACTTAACGCGCTATCCGTAATTGTATACACATCAGCTATCTCCCATTCCCCTCCGCATGTGATACGACGTATAATCGACTTACCCACCAATTCACCAATGTATCTATCGGTTGAAAAACGGTTCTTATCAAAATCAATCCAGATGCGGCATACATGAGATTCTCAATACTTGTAGCTATTGTCGAGTATATTTTCGAGAGGATTGTCTAAAAAACTACTTTATGCTACGCATAGTGCGAAAGTTAACTTTTCGAGGACTGCGTATTGTGCAGAAAGTAGTTGATTCCTCCAGTCAATCTATATCCATTCTGTTACTGCACGCATGCTGAAAGTAGCATTTTATTTCATTTCACTTTATCGTTCGCTTTAGCGTACTCGCACGGTAATGAGAAACAAATGATTAACTTATTATGTCACATATTCTGCCAAATTCAGTAATGTACATGTCGAACTGGCGATCGAGTCAACAATAGACATCATACTTACGTTGTTTTTTGTCGATTTACTCAAAGTGAACTTTCGTAGAATTCACCGGATAAAATGTGGTGATCTACTAGCGTCTAAGGCAGTCAACCTCCAGACGCGTGAATTCACATGATTTGCCTTAGCGTACGCATCATTGACAGGAGGACTCGTCGTATTATCGGACACTCGTCCTCCTCTTAATGCCGCTATGCCGCCGGTTCATGCAGCAACTTCACGTATCTGGAAATTGGTCACTTTCCGTTCCTTTATACTATAAATTAATACATGCTAGTGCTCTATAATATCATTACAATCTAATTGAAAGGTCATCCATTTATAAAAGAATTAACTGTGACAGGTTATGAAAGGTTCTATAGTTTGATATGCTGAAAAATTTCCAGTCTCATAAAAGTAATGTTGCAACGGTAAATCAACAGTTAAACAACACTAAAACTATAACAGTGTATTAAAATGTTGGAGATATGAAATTACAATCGGGGATATCAATATGGATATCAATATCAAGAAACCAAATATTCTAATGTCCGAAAATTTACTATGTAAACTAGGGTGGCTATTATTTAGGTGGTTTTTGAATTTTGATAAGTCCACCTGTCAAATTGCTTCCAAATAATTACAATTAAGTACTCCCAAAGTTTCACTGCTCCATCTCAATATTAACATGTGCCACAAACCACCTATTTTTTCCCATTTGATTTTAATTTCCCATTTGGATTTAGTTCATAATTTTGTAACACAAGTAACACTCGCGGGAAAAATGTGATTCTTATATAGTTTTCTTGTGAAATCTGTATACTTTTTTAGCAAATTTTTACCTTTAAAATGTTAAAATGGCGGACCCAATTTGGCGGCTTAAAGTATCGAAATTCATCAAATTTGGATAAGATTGCATCAAAATTAGTTGCATATGGCTTTGCTGGGTCCCTAGGATTAAATTTCGAACTAAAAGTATGCGATTGAAAATAACAGACCCAATATGACGGCTGAAAAAATTAAAGTTGCATTCCATAAACATTTCGTTTATTATTTCTGAAAAGAAAAATTGCTATCAATACATTGCCTTATTTTAGTGGACTCTGACTACGATCATAAGACATTTGAAAGTAAAAGCAGCTCTTTGTAAAAATGTGTTACTATTTAGCTGGATATCTTTCAGAATGCATGGGAATTGTCAGATTCCTCCGATTCGCTGTGGGAAATACGGAATATGGCTGGATTGGACAAGATGGTTCCAAAAACGAAGAAGAACATCACAAGTGAGTCATTATTGATTTATCGATTTATGGCGGGCCGCTGCGAGAACGTGAAGCGTGAAGAGTGGAAAATAGGAGGAGGCAACCACAATTTGACTCTCTATAATTTCTTCTCGGCTGTATTTAGCCTTATTTTCCCTCTCGCGTATTATCATTATCTACATTAGGCTGTCCACCCTATTGGGGTGCGTTCGAACATGTATATGTACTACGAGTACTGGCAATGTGACATCACAAAGTATACTATTAGGAGTAGTATTTGACTATTCAAAAGTATGCTCCTGTGAAGATTACAGGCATAAAACCGAACGGTGTTGTAGTGTATTGACGTTGTGACGTTACTCTACCTCTATGTTACCCTAGCGTTACTTTACTTCTACCCTCCCTACCTCTGACGTCTAAACCTTTGTCACTACTGACAAAATTTACTTCGGCAGTACATAAACGAAAACACATTGGGCCGGCGATGCATTGAAGAGTCAAGGGAAGTGGTAGTTATTACGCGTGGGAGATCGAAATTTTATTCAGATTCTCCCAGGGGCTCGATAGAGTTAGCATTTAACGCTTAAAATAGACTATGCAGTTAATTGAATATTAATGTCTATCTATTGAGAGTAAGTTTTGGTAAATCATTTTTTTGTTTATTTCAGAAAGCATCTATCACTTTAAAACGACTTATGCTTAGTAATAAAATTATCAAAACTGTAAAAAATGTTAATTAAGTCTTCAATGCCTTTTGTATTTTAAAGTTTTGCGGTGACCACTAGTACTGGGTGCTGGATCATCCTGGGTTAGATATAACCAAACGAAACAGGATTTTTGAAAAGTTAATCTCAAACAAAATGGCGATTGGTGGAAGTTCAAGAATATCGATTGCTAGTCAACTAACACTTAATTCCCGGTTGCCATTTTGTTTCAACTTAATTTTGAAAAAATCGGTTTTGCTGACTCCTGGATCATCTAGTATGTTATCGACAAATGTAAAATTTGTTGATTTCGGTTGCTTCAGCCCCGAACTGCAGAGGTCACCATAAAAATGAAAGGACTTCCAAAACTTAATTAATATCTCCCACAACTTTGATGATGCTTTACTCAATACATCACTAATATTTAGTCAAAGGATTGCTGCCGAAATAAAAAAGAACATTACTAAAATGTCATAAACTTATAAAGAAATCTCTTAAATAGCTACTCGTTTTAATGGTAGCCACCTAAAAGTTTGAGTCTTCCAGTGCCTTTTAAAAAAACAAAACACTTTTTACAAATATGTGTAACAATAATTTTACCAAGTGATGTTGCATCGCATCAGTTGATTTCAAGTAATTGTTTCATTCCATGCCAAACCGATCACTTTCTTTCCAAGTCCTAATTTCTGAGAATTGTTATTAGTTATATAATTACTTGATCCTTTTTTCATACCTTATACTCAGAAACGGATTTTCATCTCAGGTTTTCGAGCACAGCACAATGTCAATTTCATTCTTTCTTCTTTAGTTTTGGGAAAGGTCAGATTTTTTGGACCGGACTTCTATATTGAGCAATGTATTTTTTACTTTTTCGTTAAGTTAATTTGTGATTTTGGAAAATGTCCCCATTTCCTTCCCAAGGACCTTGTTAAAAGAAAAATCAAAATAATGTGCAAATCCGTCTATGTAATACCGTATTATGTTATGTTGGTCTACGGTTCAATAACGGAGATATTTATGGTTAACCATAACCACATTAGATCATGCACACTGCCCGTGCAATTATTGGCCTATGTCGATACCCAGATATGGCCTTAGTGCCACGCTATGGTTAACCATAAATATCTTCCTTATTAGGCAGCCGATCAACATACCACAACTAGGTGTTGAAGAGGAACCACGACGCACGTTATTTTGATTTTTCTTTTAAGAAAATCCATCGGAGGCAACAAGGACTCCAGTACAAAATAAACATTCATTGATATTTTACTAAATCATAAATACATAATCTTAACCAAGAAATAAAAAATACAATGCCCAATTGAAAAATCCCGTCCAAAAAACCTGCCACTTCCCAAAACTAATAAATAAAGAATGAATTTGACATATGCTGTAAAATCTGAGATAAAAATTGATTTATGTGCGTAATAATACTTCATTATCATAAAAATCAGACGTTGCGATTTATTACGGAAATGTGTTTGTGTCTTTGTTGATGAATAACGATAACAATTAGCACATACGAATACTATTCGTCTAATTGCTACTGTTACCCACTCCATCTTAATTCTTTCCCCTTTCACTCGTCGCTTTTGTTCATAGGCCAACATTTGTTGTGAACTGATTTTTAATAGCAAACGTAAAATGCAGACTTTTGCGGCGCCTATGTGTGTTGCATTAACATATAGCAATTAATCTATTGATTCATAAAACATCAGGTCTTTCGGCGCTCTCCGTTCTTCATATAAAATTCCTATGTTAAATCCTAGCAAATCACACCGACAAAAAAAGCATTGGTTCTACGGAGGCCAATGCTATGATTCAAGTTTTAAATGAAAAATACCATTGTCTAATGCAATGGGTAGTTTCTGAAACTATCCAATCGATTTCGATGAAACTTTCACTGCTGTTTTCCTTGAGTTCGAAGAGAGTCATGGCTATGTTTTATCACGATACGTCCAATAGGCATTAATTGCACGTGGTGATTAAAAATATATATC
This sequence comes from Ectemnius continuus, assembly GCA_910591665.1. Classification (NCBI taxonomy): domain Eukaryota; kingdom Metazoa; phylum Arthropoda; class Insecta; order Hymenoptera; family Crabronidae; genus Ectemnius; species Ectemnius continuus. The sequence continues at coordinate 14,057,452 of OU342864.1, read as the reverse complement.
CCGGCTGGCTGTCACGTGAACTGAACAGTGACAAATACTAATTGAGTTTATATCTTTCTATACTAGTGTAGGTAACTGAAATAGATGAGAGAGTTTCTTATTTCTTTATTATCACATTAACAAGATGATTCTTAATAACATACAATATATATAATAGTACATATATATCATCATTAGTTCTCTTTTGCATTGTTTCTCATCGGTTGCATGTACTATTTCTAACTTTACATTCTATTTATTTGCATATCATTTATATTTAATGAAACCTGAAACAATCGTGTTTCAGCATTTTTACCGGTTATCATTATTGCACTCAGCCTTTTCCATTCGATATGTACGTGCTAATTTTTTGTATCCATTTCTTCTTTTCGATTTCCAACGTATACTATTCTTGAATTACTGTTTCGGATACCTTCTCCCGGATTGTGGTTACTATTATTTTGAATACACACTTAATTTAAAACATTTTGTCTGGCTTTTATTGAATTGTATAAATTAATCTTCCTGTGTAGTTTACTTAGATATATCAAATGGGGTCACTTTCTGGGTACCATTCACAAAATATAGAAAAGCCTTTACGATAATTTTACTGCATAATTTTTGACAAACTTTTAGGTTTTTTTTCGGCACTGCTACAACATCTGACAATAATGCTTAAAAATTGTATATGTTTTTGAAAATCAATTGCATTATGAATTGCGTAAAAGTAAAGATGTGTATTCATCGTTTACACGTATATTAACATTTTCTCAATAGGAAGGCTATTATGGATGGTTATTTCCGCCAAATCAATCTAAAAATATATATGCGATGGTTAACAAAAAGTGTACCCGCACTCGTATTCGGAAATAAATTTCCTTAAAGGAGATAATGGTCTATTTTAAGAACATATCATGTCTCTTGACAAGGAAACTTTCTTTTTTAAAAAAATGAAGTTTTTCTAAAAAAAAAAGACTTTCTTGTACATCAATATTTACTCCACCAAGTGGCTGTGTGCAAGTACGTTTTCTATTCACTGCAGATGTAAATATGCATTTATTTCTTGAAGAACCTGCTTTCCGGACACCCACTTTAACCACTTCGATAGAAATGTGAATAACCTAATCTTCGGTACTTTTAGTATTAACATTAATATATTCGATATTGAGTGATGAGTAAATAAAGGTTCATTTTACACGCAAAGCAGACAGAACACTTTTGATCTACAAAGTGCCTGAGGCAATGTAGTGCGAAGCATGAGTGTGAACATGAGTCAACGTTTAACACTAAATGTACCACGCCCAGTGAGATGACCAGTTTTCAAATTCAATTTCACAGTCCACTTGTTTCGTTCGTTCTTGTGAAAAGTAAAAACGAAAATATCTAACTTCTTAATGATTATTTGAATGTCATTTTGTGCATTAAGTTGCATATTAAATTGCCACTCAGCTATACCGAAATCCAAGAAATATGATCATTATTTCATAACCGGCCATTTGACTGACTACGATAGAGATAGCTACATATAAATTGCCAGTACATTCAGTGGATATATATTGAAAAATGACTGACGCATATATAGAAATGGTTCATTTCTAAGGGAAGCAGGTACGATTTCAATGCCAAAAAGGAGCAAGTAAAGGAGTGCGAATATGAGTAGAGTTTAAAACATTGTTGAGGATCCCCGAGCGTTGGGTGGTTGAGATATGAAGCATAATCCCGGAGGCCTTGTTCGATTTTAATGACGCGAATGAATCAAAGGGGCAAAACATTCTGTTCTTGGCCCGCGTAGATGGGCTACTGTGATGCGCGGCTAAAAAGAGGGGAATACTTAGAAGCAGGTGTGGCTGACTCAGCACGCTCAATATAGATACTCGTTTGTTTAGTACTCTCCCGACACTTCACGGGATCGCATCTCCTCCTCTCCTCCGCTCACCACCTTTCTCCATCGCCTTCTCTCAGTCAGTCACTCACTCTCTCTCACTCTCTCCCTCTCGCGTGCGCACCAGCCCACCTTTGTCCCGCAAACCAAAAACGTGCACCGCGCCGCCCCGCGCCGCGCCGCGCCGCCACCCCTACGATTCTTTCCTTCCTACAACAAATTGCAATTGGGCTAGTTCTTCTTTCCGGCTCTCGGGCATCGCTCCACACGCTGACTCTTCGGGCGGGGAAGATCGAGCGTGATCGAGCGGCATCCCTCCGACAGTGCAGATTCCTCGTTGCCCCGACGCAACGCGACGCCAGCTCGTCTTCCTCCGCGTGTTGATCTCCGTGCAAGTTTTATTTCAAGAGGGTGTGAAAGGAAGGAGAGGAGAGCGAGTGAGAGAGCGAGAGCGAGAGCGAGAGTCTGTTAAACAATCGAAGGGCAAGGGGGCGATTGGCAGCGGGGTATTATGCGAGCCACCGGAGAATTGAGCTACGGGTCAACAGAGTAGTGAGTCAGAAATGTGCGAGGAGTACCCGAGGATTGTCACCACTGACACGCTCAAACGCTGCTGGGTTCTTTTGCGTTTGTATTATTTTCTTTCTTATTTCCATCCCGCTCGACCCACCCCAATAACTTCTCCTCTAACAAGTTTCTCCTATCGTATCTCTATATCCACTTTCCTCTAACACTTGATTGCAACTACTCATTTTTCAAAGGTTCCAGTTCTGAAATTTTAACTGATTTTTATTTCAATCTGTACATGATTCATTTTATACATTTGTCTTCCGGTTCTCTCTTTCTTCTCCTGAAATGTGTACTTCTCTGGTGGAAGTGCAGATACGTTAGTCTTCGGTAGTTTTATTTTTAATTATGGGATTCTGTTGGGAAGTTGACGAATACTTAGAAGATCCGGCTGAATAATCAAATGCTTTGGCTCGCATTTAACTTTTAAATTTATTCTTTTATATCATTAATTAATAAATAACTATAAATATATTTTTGTAGTATTTCAATATTCACTCAATATTTCACTGTTTGAAATATGCTTTATAAATTCATCGATGTATGATGAATTCTATTTAGAAATTCACATCTAGGAATTATCTCAGAATACATGGACACATGATCTTCGACAATCCATAAGTTAAATTTTGAATATTAAAATAGTGTTTTGAATGTTGCGAAACATTGGTTTTTATCGGCACACGGTTTAAACATATCACTAATATGTATTAAAATATTTCATAAAAGTAAAGTTGCAAAAAGAGGGAAAAATTTGATCATTTCTGCATTACACAGAATTACCCTGTAAGTTTCATTTCGATATTCGCAATAAGACAAATACACTACAACAATTTGTGAACCTACCATCGTCGAAATGATGTTTAGAAAAATTTGTCATCAAATGAATTGATTCGATTGAAATTTTTACTAGATTTTCCCAATAGCAGTGTTTACTCGGCTGGGGTGTCCTTTTGGATGCACTTCCTAGTTTCCTCTCTGTGTGACAATTAGTGCACGAATAGTGCAACATTGTTTTTAAATAAAAACTTATCGGTTTGTTCAAATGTAGATATCTTTGACTATAATTAAATTTTGAAATATTAGTCCTATAATCAAGTAGCCTCTAATCTGTTTTTTCAATGCAAAAAATTATTTAGTTCGTCGAAGGTGAAAAATGACGAAGCTCTAATTGCCGCTCCAATTATGTTTCAATGAGCAGGACTTTTTTGGATGTTGCTGTAACGTGAAATTTAGAATATGTTTTACAATATCTTTAGTTCAACCTATGCACTTTGTTAAGATATGAGGAGTATAAAAAAATGATGCGCAGGAAAAACTCCAAAATTGTTTCCCCTTTTTGAGGTTCTGTTTACATTTATTCGTGTAAAGTACATTTCTAAACAAATCGAAAAATGTATAATGAAATGGTGAAATAGCAGTATTACCAAGTATGTATATATTTTTAAGTTGTATCCACATTGGAGGAACAACGGGGAACTTTTTATTACTCATTGTTGCCAGATGTTTTGATTTTATCCGCATTGGTATTTCATGTGCATCACCATTGACATATGAGTGAAACACAGCAATTTTTTTTAAGTGTAACAGAAACATTGTGAAACTTTAAATAATTGTCGGTCAAAAATGGATGCTTCTGCGAGAAACACGAAATATCAACAAAAAGTAGATCGAATGCAGTAGAACTTGCATTATTCAAGTCACATTTTAGCATGCTCTATTATATTCTTTTTAAGCTTTTTTTCGAACTACTCTTCATGTATCGACGATATATAAACCGATATTTCGAACTATTTGCAGCATCTAGTAAAGAGCGCATGAGTTTTGTAAATACTTAGGAAAATTTATCTGAAATTGTGTTTATTTTGTTAATTTCAAGTATACGTTGGCCTAACATTTGTACCATTATAGATTAATTCAGATAACATAATTGGGATGAGAGAAGTTCCACCAAACTTTATTCGTAATTAGCATCTCGTAATCTGTATCTTAATACTAACTTAAATTACAAAATAATCTGTTTTTGCGATTATATTTGCTGCAAAACTTTTCTAGCGATGTATAGTATGACATCCCATTCCTTTTGACAAATTTTGCAATTACCTTTGGAACACTCTATATACAGTGGATAAATAAAATATTCGCCTGTCCACCAAAAGGCAGTATTCTTTTTGAGAAAATGTACTCCAAAAATTCTGGTTCTGTGAATACTTGTTTGTATTCATTGAAAGTGGAAAATATTTTAATTTGTGATATATTACAATTTGATTATCGCGTTGCAGTTTGTGTTTATCGCGAAGATACGTAAAGACAGAGAAACAGTAAAGATGAATGAACTAGAAAGCACGTGGGTTATATACGAATCGTTTGTGAAGAAAGTAATCAGCCTACTCGAGATACTACGTTAACTATTAACCGGGTGGTTTGGTCACTTTCATTTTCCATTAATCTTTTCAGACTATTTGTCTTGTACAATTATGATATTTTGGCTTTCTTGCACTGTTCGGTTTATAGTTCTAAAGTACACATTTTAATGTACGTATTGTATAATGATTACCATTGATGCGTCAGTTACTGCTCGAAATAACATTGTAAAAGTAAATGACAAATCGTTTGAGAATCTAGCGTAAGTAAACGGACAGTTACTATTGTACTGGCTAGGTTTGTTACAAACTTTTAAGACGAACCGCACAGACAATCTCCAACACAAACAAAAACATCGTTTTCTCTACTCAAAGTGTGCCAAGTACACGTGTCGCTTTTATGACTCTTCGTGATACAAGTACTTCTATGATTTAAACTATGTGAAATCAGTATGTCAAAGCCAAATACAAAGATGACCCACTATCGAAAAAGATATATTTAAAAAAATGTAAATCGATTTCTAAAATAGACACCACAAAAATAGTTTTCTTTTTTCATTTAAAACATTTAACCAAATGGTAATGTTATACGAAGAAAGACAGTACTTGGCAAGACCAAATCAATTGCTGTTTTTTGTAGTATACATTACTGTGTTTTCTAATGGATATACATATAACAAACCGAATCTCCGATTTAGTAGTTTCGACTGGGATGGCTAATTATTTCCGCCCCGAAAATCAGCTGTGGAGATCGGAGGAATACCTCGAGTACAGTAAAGCACTATAGTAGTGACTCGAATAGTTGGCGCAAGACACTACCGTGTCTCTTGATCCGCTGCTGCTGCACATCTGCGCGTTGGAATTCTTAGACACAGTTTCTCTGAGATAGTGCTAGACACAGACTCTAATGAATCACACGAAATTACGTAAAAAGAAAATCTCGCGCGTGCTGTCGTGCCTGTATATTCGTTTGACTCCAAAATTTCAATAAAGCAGCTAGACACAATATAAAAGTTTAAATGAATGATTTATTTTATTGAAAAATTCAATACGAATTTATTTAATGAGATTTCGAATGTTTTTACAATTTTATAGTACTTAATTCTATAACTTATCACAAATCCATTGTGATAATGTAATGACGATTTAAATTCACTATACAAACTTAGATTGTGGGAGAGTTTAGCTTGAAAATTGGATGCAAAATAAAGCATATTTGCACCGATAACGAATAATATACATAACAGCTTGTAACGTTTAACAAGTATTAAATAGTTAAACAAACACGTTCATTCACAACATTGCACTCAAATCTTTGGTTAACCGTGTTACATAACGTCCTAATGTTGTTTCATAATACGTGAAGCGGAAATAACACGATTTAAAGTGGAAACAAATCAAAAATCGAGACATTCCTGTCTCGGCTTCAAAGAAACTTTCATTTTTGTATCCTTTGAGCTTTCAGAAACGTTCAGAATTAGAAACTTGGTTGACATACAAGCACGGGTATTCCTAATAGTAGTATTCATTCGCAAAAAATAGACATTATACGATTCTGTACTAAAAAAGAATAGAATCGCGAAAAGAGAGTGAGCCAACTTAATTATTAGATCGGCATCCTAAATTCGGATGTAGGTGCTAGTGATGCTTAAAAGCGGTTCAAAGAGCAAGCATTTTCAAGCCAACGTTCATATCACCCTGCAATGAACCGGTTCTCGTCCGATCACCGCAGTTAAACAGGGTTGAGCGCGGTCAGTACTTGGACGGGTGACCACCTGGGAACACCGCGTACTGTTGGCACAAAATCAACTCTTTTGCATTTTTTACAATAACTATAGTACAATTTCCTTGATAATGTATTAAACTGTTTATTTCCATCCTTCATGCATTATTGCAGAACGCTTTTTTATTTACATCATGTGGCATCATTACAGAATATTACAGAACAGAGAGAAATTTTTAACAACCTTAAATTTAGAATTTTTACACCATTAAGACAAAAGCAATTCCTTTTAATATTAATATGCCGCCTCCAAAAAGGAAGACATGTAGTAAGATCCCTTAGTAAGTATAAATAAGACGGAAGTTATTGTGTATTTTTCAGGTATTTTTGCATTTGCTATTTTCGTAATTGGCTCACGTTTTTTAAATACGTTTTGTCACGTTTTTTGGTGCGGAAAAGAGCTTTGCAAAAGGCGAATTTCGAGGACTTCTTTTCTAAAACGTAAACGATTTCATATTGATAGGAGTATTTAATTACGGAGCATCAAAGTTATGCTCAAACAAATTCAAATAATTTTATAAGAAGATCATTCGGAAAACTTTCCCACCGAAATAAAAAAGGTTTTATCCGAATTGATCCATCCATTGTAGAGATATTACTAAACAGACACAATAAAAATTTTGCGCATACTTAGTAAGCACAGGCAAAACAGAAATAATTTTGTACTGTCTTTTTAACTAAGTTTCTGTTAAGGTGCGCAGGCTGAGAAATAAAATATTTGCATCTCGTGCTTATCATACTAAGAGATATTTAATAAACAAATTGAGAATTAACTTTTATAACATCCTCTTTATAACTTTCAAACATTTTATTCCAAAAAGACACGTAAAGCAGGAGTTGAAAATGAGTATAAATGTTCTTAGATTAAAAGAATATCGATATATCCGTATGTGATTGTAAAACTTACTTACATAGCGTCAGAGAGCGTTATAAGATTTTGGCACTGATATTCAAGGCAGAAAATGGTCGTTCTTTTGAGTTTATATTTTATTAAATTTAATTGTAAGTACGTGTGTTATAACCGACTTAATTTTCGGTACATCAAATTGTACTATTGTTTCTCTATTTTTGCTAAGAAAAGGAAGCAACCATTGATTCTAATTAATTCCCTCGCCATTCGGTGGCAATTTGAATTTATTCGAATTCGGCACTATCGCAATACTCTTCCCGTTGTGATGGAATGCAACCACTCTTAATATCCGCGCGAATCATTTTGTCAAAATACTATTTTTATCAATTTTTGTCAACTGGTTTTTCCAACCGAAATGGAAAAACCAAGATCACATTGAATTTAATTTTTGGCCTACGTTGCACTCTGCTTTTTACAGATGTACGTCCAAAATATAACGATACGAATAGAGTATGTACATACAATTAATGATTGTAAGAAGGGGGATAAAATTTACCTATGCTTTTGGGATATAATATTTTTTTACAAAAATTGATATTACTTATTATAGTGTATAATTTGAACGAACGATTCTGTACGTTTCATTTCTGCAATTAGAAACAACTACAGCAATATTCATGAATGCACCCTCCTTGAAACGGTAACCATCATGACACGTTAAATAATGAAACGATTCGGCTAAAATTTTAATCAAATCATTTTAACAGGACTATTTACTTGATTAGAAGAACTTTTTCGATTCGCCCTTTAGTTTTCCTTCTGTATAATAAATAATGTTCAAGTAGTACAAAATTTTCCCCCAGGAACTTGCGTAAACTTGAAAACGGGAGAAGGCGGAGGCAAATATAGCGTTCACACAAAAATGGTGAAAATCTGAAATTTTGAATAGGTATTTACTCCGTTCTTCCAAATTTCGACTACGAGTTGTAGTACAGTAATAGATTTTTCTCAAGTCTCGGCGCCCTCAAAATGACCTGGTACTCTGTTACCCCGTTATTGGTCATGCCAGTGAGAAAGTCCTAACATTCAATTGATGAGTTTAAACAAGGATATCTTTAGCGACAAAATTTTGTTAAAAATTGGCCCGTTCTTAAATAGCCTTCTGTATCTCTTAGGTGAAAAGTATTTTATCCAATTCATAATAAGGTATAAAATGGCAAAACTAGACTGACCACTGCAAGTCATGTTTTAACAATCAAGATTTTACGGATGTTACTGCAAGATATTAGTTCTTATAAACATTGTAAAGAAATTTATAGTATTTTCAGCTCGAACTATATATTGTTATCTGTATACGATTCTCCCTCTTTTTGCGGGGTCTACTTTTATGAAAAGTCTAAATCTTTCTGCTACGTAATTAATTTTCCCCTTTCTTGCGTTAACTTTAGAACTCGGTAAGAAACATTGTTTAATCTCCAACTTTTCTGTATCCTGCATAATGTTCCACCAAAACGATCTTTCTTTAAAAAATTGTAGCTCCGTGGCTACGAGCGATATCGACAAACGGAAAACGACATATTGTTAAAAGGGTTCAGATTTTCATGAAAAAAAATTTGTATAATGTAACAATTGTTTAAATGATAATAATGGTAGTATAAATTTCACAAATAGACATCTGTCTTTATGATGTAGCATACAACTATACATTTATCAATTTTGAATTGATCCACGCTTACGAGTTATTAAGAAAATTCGATTGTAGGTGAATACCGCGGAGTAAAGGTGTGCTGTTCAAACTCCATTTTACTTTATAAAGAAATCGAAGTTCTATACAAAGTTTTCTCTGCGCAGGTAGCAGTACAACCAGTGAGGATCTGGACAATGTGTACCGATTATTGGACGCGGACTTGCGGCCTTTAACCCCTGACTATACTTGTGAAAAATCCAAGGAAATCTTTGAAGAGCACAAGCAACTCGCACAAGAATATTTGAAAGTGCAAACAGAGATTGCTCTACTCGGTCAGCATAGGAATGAAATGCTTAAAAGCATAAGTGTAGACAGTTTAAGACAGCAGGAAGAACTGAGGAAGCTTGAAGATGAAAAGGTTTTTATGACTTTTTATTATTATTCATATATGAAATAGCTACTGTGAAGCGGAATATACCGAGAAAAGAGTCCAAAATCTTAAAGTTTCTTAAACTTAATGTAAACAAATTTATTCTAGTTAATCCTATAGTTGTCCTATCCTTCTTCACTCTGGTGACATTTTGTGAACAATTAAACAATAATTTAATTTAAAGAATAATAGGCTGTTGAAAGAGAAGTCTTGAAACAATGCATAGATCGAACTTCCACATCTTCTGAAACATTGAAATTTCTTTTGAAACATCCCGAATACGTAATAAATATTGCAATAGTTTATGGCGTATAGTTTTCGCTGATTATAGCTCTATAGAAGAGGAAAAATCACATTGAAATCAGTCCAATTGCGTACGAATTTATCGTGAACATACAAACAAGTAGACAAACGTTATTCATCCCATAACTCAGCGGACCCAGTACTTTTAGAATAAATTTTCATAAAAACGATAACTGTCTCCACCAGGTGTGCGAGTATTCAGTGTTAAGACTTGCTGCTTTTACGTGTTAAGTGAATTTTTGTATCCGGTCATCTCCCTCAAGTTCATTAAGTGATTAAGTCACGTAAAACGGTCATCTTCTTACTGTGAATGAAACTTCGAGTCAGACTTTGACGCCGTAAAACAATTAATGGCTTGATACACTATCTTTTATTTAGCTTTCTATAATAACTGACTTTAAAAGTAAACGATCAGACAAATTTTGCTTGGCAAACAACATTTATACGATAGGCTAGCCTGAGCCAGCGACTAGTTCCTTCAACTTTTTGTAATATTCCGAGTTATGATACTTAACACTAGCCGTACCGGCACTTTATATATAATACATATACCTTACCATACCGGTCAAATAACCGATTACGTAGTAGACCTTGTTTTTATAAAACGAATTGTCAATTTATAGTAGTAATAGTCCACAATACAACTTTGATATGTGCCCATAATTATGAAAGTGGTCTAACTCATATATTTCTTGTTTCGAGATATTTAATGAATTGCATTTGAATAAATTAATAAATATTTTTACATTATGCGACATTTTAATTTATAATTTTATTACTCTTGATTAATGGAAATTTATTATGAATATAAAATTTTGTGTGTGAGTTTCATACGAATATGTTATTTTTAAAGTTTGAACTGACAGACCATTTTCAAAATTAACTAAGTGTCCTATAAGTGGCTTAAAGCGATAAAGAACTATGAGTTTTAGTTGAAACAATAACTTTAATGAAATAATTCATGAACATTTATTAATTATTTTTAAAAAGTAATCTATTTTTATCATTTCGAGGTTTTAAGATTTTTAAAATGTTCCTGAAAAACTGGAGGGATGTATGCTGGTAAACACATAATATCTTTATGTTTTTTATGGAAGTAATTTAATATTTCCGTATATTTTTAAGTTATGTTTATATAATTTCTTTAAATTTTCTACTTGGACCACTTTGATAATTAATACTAAATGAATTCTGTATAATGTTGGAATTACAACCACTATCTAATGGTTCATTTTTAACGAAATCATAAAAATTACATTGAATAAATTTAGTTTATAATAATGTGGTGTGAAATAACTGAAAAACATATTTTTTAAAAATTTTGACTTAGACCACTTTCATAATTATGGGCACATATATGTACTATAAAAATTTTATATGTAATTCATAAATTAATCAATTTTATACAGTAACAGTATGTTTTTTTGTATTTGGGTTTGGCGCTGCATTTACAGAGTAAAAAAAGAAGCAAACAAATAAATTTCGTCAAATTGATTAATCAGAGATAATATAAGAATTTACGTAACGTTACATGATAAAAAAAATAACAACGAATGTACAATTTTCAATAAAACTTTGGAATCGGTATGGCTACTGGTACGGCTAGTGCTAAAACGCTACATGAAAGAGTGATTCTAAATTTTTCAACGAAATTGTCTCTCAATATGTATATTGTACATTTAAATATTTTAATATGTTCCAGGAGTCTCTCATAAAGCTGTACCGAAATTTGAAACGGCAACTGGAAATTATGAAAAGCAAACGGAACAGCAGTGCTATGATGCTGAATTCTGAAGTACTAGGTACAGCTGTTTCTGGTAATAATGGGTGGGTCGTCGTACCCTGTCAAGATCCCACGAGACATTCTTGAATCATGGTGAAAAGTTGACGTAGTTCTAAAGTATTCCTAATAGCCACCAAGGAGGATTTCTCGAAAGTTGCGGAACGCTCTTCCGGATGGGAAAGGAGAAGTTTCCTTCGATACCACCGATATCTAGCTTGGAGGAAGTTTCTTTCAAGACAGAGAGTCGCAATAATTTTTTGTAGCTGACTTCTAAGGTGGTCTTCAACTATTTTTCTAAATAATTTTTATATTAGTTTGCCGTACTTATTAAAGTCATCTTAAGACATTAAGGTAGCTAGTTTTAATAGAGCTCTTATTTCAATTGACTACAAATTCAATCACTGCTTGGGCCTTATTTTTCCTCCATAAATCAATCCAGTCTGCTGTCAAGATATATTTCGACAGTGCAATGAATATTTAAATATTTTTCCACTATCACTTTGATACTGGAAAGTTTGATCGTGAAAGGCGATAGTGATATACTAAGAGACAGGCAAATCATTAAATTATTATTTTTCTCGCAATACTCTTCCAATCTGAATGCACAGAAAACGCTAGTCTTTTCAGGCGCCGTTGTAACAAGAAGTTTATTATTACCATTAGTCGCAGCATTTCTAGGAAACGAAACTAGTATAACATGATTCTTATAATTAGTTGATTAATACAAATAAATATTTTGCGTTTTGTATGTAAGATGTTAGATAAAATATGCTATAGCAATGAAAATAATACTTAACCTTAAATGATGACTTATTCTACATAATTGTCACGCACATCACTCGACAATGTATAATTTCCAAGCCGATCGTGGATTGCCTGTAAAATAATTCGTGTTAAGTTAAAGAAAGGGAGCTGTTTAAGAAATAAAAGTTTTACTTATGAGTTCTATATCACATTCCTCTTCCGTATATCGTTGAATATTAAAATACCCAATGTTGCAATAGTGCAATAAACTTACAGTTAGCGCACAATGGTATGAACAGAGAGTAACAAGTAATAATAACCAACATGTTTTTATCTTAGAAATATGTTGCAATAATAGCACACAAAAATGTTAAAAATAACCAAAAGTAGTCAGGGATAATACAACAAAACGATGATTGCTAAAAGCTTTTAAAATTCCCTTTGAAGTATACATAATTTGTACTTGTGAAAAAGACCTGGAATGTTTTTTATCAATTTTTATTGCGTTATTTTATCTCCGGTAGCAATTTGTTATTTTGAAACATTTTTGTACACTTTTAGTTTTGATATACTGTGAATATAAAAGCATATTTTTAAACAACTAATTTTTAATCGTTATATTTTTATCCACGTAAGTTGTTTCAAGGGTTATCGGTATGAAGTTCTGGCTGGTAGCGCGTCAACATGGGCCATTCTTATTCTTTGTTAGCATTCTCGAAAACCTCTTGCAGCACCAATCACTATTCTCTTCGAAAATTGTTGTTCTTAACGTGTTACACTCGGTTACCACTCAAAGTGGTAACAAGCAAAATTCTTTCACTTTTCTAAACTAAACGAAATGAAATAATTCTGATTCTTTTTCCTGGCTTAAAAAAATACTTTTTCATTTTTGTTTTGTCGTATACGCTAAAATATTATTTTCAAGAATATTTTAAATTTCCCTAGAAAAATGACTTAATGCAAATTATATTAGTGCATTCAAATAATATTTATATGACAAAGTGAAAATATTTCTTATTCTATCGTCGACGTCCCTTAACGTTCAAAACAAAACAGATTATTTTCTATTTAGTATTTGAAATACCCATTTGCCCACCTCTGAGTACTTTGAATTATAAATTGACGAAAGATACATACATGTATGTATGTATGTACTTTGATTTGGCGTAATGTGGAAACTACGACCATTATTTTAAGGTATGTAATTGTGGCGTAAATTTGTTTTTCAGGAATGTTTTCAAATTTGTTCTTTGTTCCAAACTTGAGATAATTGTCGTCAAAATTAGCACTTTATGCAGCTATCTTCTATACTAGGAATGTACTAATAATGACGTACATTAAATTTTTGTGTTGTATATACTGGTAGGATTCGAATGAAAAACCACTCACTCAGTGGTAGAAGAACGGGATATAAAGATTTCCCAAGAAAACTGAAAAGTATTCTCTGTTTAATTTAAAAGATACAAGTGTTTAAAATGCAAAATGTAGAATGGTTTTGCTAGACTTTTTAGGGAATCGTCACATTAGCAAAGTACATGAATATGCATACAGATAACCGTATACACATCTTCCATACGTAAGCGTGCAAACCAAAACTCTGGCGTCATTTGACTCATATTATTCGAGCTTCTCCGCATACACCTTACCATCAATCAACTTTTTGATAGTACTTGCGCAACACTACTTTAAGCTCGTTTGAATGATGACATGACTCATCGACAATGGTTTATTTGCTGTAATACGCAACTACCGTCATTTCCCTATCTTCTTGTCGTCAAGTGAAAATTGTTTCAGCACCGAGAGAATCCGCATCCGTCTACAAAGGACTGATTTGGATCGAATTTGGACTATTTCGTTCAGGTAGTTACTTATATCAAGAACAACGAAACACCAATCCAGCACCTGAAAGTCTGCTTATTATAATTCGCCAATGTAACACAGAACACGAGATCATAAGAATATGGATCACTTAATATTCGGCAAGAATGATAACAATTTTAACGATTACAACCGGCTACTTTCAACGACTCGACAGATCTCACAAGTCGTTATATTTCGACTCTGCATAACCACTTGTGATGGACTTTAAGACAAATTGACATAAATAGAAGAGATCTTAAATTTACAACCACATCGAGTTAAGTGTGGTATGTACTTAGAAATGCTTTCGTTATCAAAACTGAACAATCTCTAAAAACAACTGCAACCTAGCCTGAAGCAATCTAGTCTAAATTGGGAGAGATAAACATTGCGTTCCTAAGAACTAAAGACCATAAAAATTGAAACCCTGCGGAGATGTTTAAACCTTTTGCTAGTTCCAAAAACTGGTGGGTGTAAATTTGGTGCTAAGAACGAGCGAAAGAAACCGACAGATATCGGAAAACCACCGTACTGTCCGTCTCACAGTTTTAACGTTAGTTTTTTTTACTGAGTGTGAGTTTTTGAAGTTCCGATGGAGGTCACCTTCTCGATTCTCTCATTAATTAGTATCATTTGATTAATAGTAACCGACCAACTCGTAGATCCTTTGTAGCTGTATCAAAGAACAGTTTTCTATAGATTTTTCTAAAACTTTGACAGAACAATCTTTATAGGGTTCGTAATGGACTTCGAAATTGGCACTTTTAATGCGTGAGGGATCTCCAAAACCCGTCAGTTAGTCACATTAACAATTTTAACGGTTTAACTTTTCTGTAGTATCATATAAAAAACTAACTCGTCGTGCTAAACAAGCAAAGTGAGTTTGCCGCTATTGCCTACGAGTGCCTATGCACGGGTCGAGAATCTATTGCTATACGGTATATGAAAGTTTGTGTGCATTGGAGACAGGCGCTGACCAGAGTCTAGCGCACCAGCAGTATGCAAAGCAAAGTTACCAGTTTCTTCTGCCAGCGGTTGAGTTTTTACAGGCGGTACTGATACAATTATCTTAAGCAAGTTGTACACCAAAATTTTCAAGACTTCGTCTTGCACAGTTTTAACAAAACTATTTTTATATGACCAATAAAATGATGATGGATATTATTGACCCTAAAAAAATAATTGAGGAAATGTGAAAAAAGTATTGTAACTACCATTTATTAACTTATTTGGTCACTGAAGATGTCCATTATATTCAACTCTAGATACAAAAATATACATGAAAAGTGTATTTTGTACATCGTCCGTCAGTCTTTGGTATGTTTGTAGTCACTTCCTCTCCTTGCTTCATGCTATAAGTGTTCTTGATTTGTGTCCTAAGCATTATCAACCAGAGCCATCTTATGGTTTAACTTAAGGCATCATACAAGTAATAAGATTTGACCATTTTTTCTTCACACGCAACATCTTTTTCTAAACTCGTCATATACTTGTTAAAGTACACAATTTGCAAGAACGACCATGTAAATTTTATTTCGATATTCGCAATAACAAATAATCGGCCGAAATTTGTACAAGATTTTCTTGACAGACGCACCGACTTGATTAGAGCAGCTTTTTACGATGCTTCACGTAATTTGATTTTTGTCAAACAAATAAGACTCAAATAGTACAACGTATTCTAAAAAAGTTTTAAACTGATCTTGTAGACAAATTTCCCCGTTAAACAATAGAATTGTTTGGTCCATTCGAGGAAAAAATTAGCGAAGCTGTAGAGGAAAACGCAAATTATGTTTCAGATACGACGGTTTTACAATTATTGCTACTGCTTGATAGTTATTGTAAATTTCGTAATGTTGTTAATTTACATCAAACTGTGCACTTCCAAATGTATAATCAGTAATATCAAAACAAATTTGTCATACACGATAAATCGTGAACATTAATAGTTATAAAGAAAAGTGTATTACCAACATTTTCTAATAATAGTCTAAAATGTCAACAAAATCGGCTCGATGTGTTCAGGGGTTCCACAACTCATGAATTGGACAAATCTCTAGGATCGTTGAAAATAAGCAACGTTTGTGTGTCGAACACTTGGGAGAGATAATCCATAGTTTGGGGCAAGCAGATTTTCCTTCTAGCATTAACCAATTTACTAGTTAAACATCCGCGCAATTAACGCTCCTCGAAAAGCAAAGCAATTCCTTGGCTACCATTTACGTGAATCTACAGGCACTTCCTCTCCTTGCTGCTTTTTATCATTATTTTCTTCTAGCCAATTGTCCTTGAATTTCAATGACAGACTGTGCAATACCGCACAAGCAACAATGATGGATGTTGTACAAAGAAGCTTGGTCTTCAGTCCCTTTGATAGGCTCGCAAATCTTTGTTTCCATACACTGAAAGTCTTTTCTACAATTACCCATGTCCGTATATGTGTATGTATTGCACCTGCAATACAAATAAAAACATACATCTCTTTTTATATTAAATTTAATGATATGCATATATTCTTTTGTGTAAAACAAGTTATAAGCTGTTTTAAACTTACAGGAATAAAAACTTATGTTAATTCTTTATTGTTCTTGGATTACTAATGGCTGTCATTAAGAATGATAAGCATGGATACTCAGAGTTACTACCTAATAAGTCAGTGAAGTCTCCATCTACATAGCGCTTATGAATACAAGAATACCAAAACATTTGGCTGTCAGGTCCGGCGCCATACCATTCTGATACCACCTTTTAAGAATTCTATCCGTGAATTAACAGCCTACAAAATGGTATGATTATAAATTTTTTTGAAATTTTACAATTTTGAATTACATAATTATGAAAATTACATGTTCATAAAGTATACGATTCTTAGATAGTTGAGCATTGAGAGGAAGACATCCCTTGCTATTTCTAAATGCTTCATCTATAGTTTGCAATAGTAAATTCAGCAAACGTACAGGAGTACAATTAATGGCCCAATCAGCATTAGGTATTCCAATTGTCTCATGACCAGAGCCAACCTGTCCAAATAATCTTTGCTCTTCTATTCTTTCTTGCTGTGTGGCATCTTTATGTTGCTACCTCAAAACACTATTCTCGGCATAGTCGGTTGGAAGACAGTTATTAGATCTCCTAAAACAAGCTACAAAAACAATTATTTTCTTTCATTTTTCTCACCAAACTATTTTGTTACAAATACTTTTCATATTTACTTTCCCCAAATACACCTCGACTTCTGGCAATATGCCATACTTAGCGGTGTTTTTGTCCAATCTAATGCGTCTTTTAAATTCGGCTTGTGAGCAAAAATCAAACGGATCGTGTGCATCACGTAGCGCTTTGGAGCACGCTGCCCTTCTTCTTCCTTGTCAGATTCAAGTAAATCAATATCGACATCGTCAATATCAATGTCAGCATTCATTGTTGCAAATTAGCTGTTTACTTCAAAGTTTAAAGACACGGCCAGCAATCAAACGACTTGTGTCGACGAAAATCTGACTTTCTTTTTTCACTCGAGCTGGCAGCACTCCGAAATGCTACTTGCTGCAGAGATAATATGGTTGTTGCGTGTTTATGTTACCGACACATTGGAGCTGGTCATGTGACATAACAGTTATGTGACACAGTTCGATTTTATTGTTTTATTTCCGATTCCATGCTTTATTTGGTTAATAAAGCACGCTGTCCTTGTTCCTGCCCTGTCATCTTTTGATCAGTAAGAATTATAAAATGACAAAAGTGTCAAATTGCGTCACTCTCATTTGTATTTCGTAAGCGGGTGGTGATGACCAATAGCTAAAATTGTCAAGTGTGTAGCATATGAATCTTTCAAGCACTAATTAGGAATTGTTTATTTACGATTTTCAGTATATTCAGTTATTGGAATCTCTCTTTTGCTAATTCGAATCATAGTTTGATTTAACGCTTATTACAATTATAATATATAAACCTAGAAAAAAGGCTCATACACAATCTGGTTTAGTTGTATCTCATCTGTCAAGTTCATCGTTCAAGGAACGCTGCAGCTAAAAAGCTACTAAAGTGGCACACGCGCCACATCCTTTTTTATTATTAATCGCAAATTAATTGTTAATTTATTGTTAATCACTAATGCAAGTTAAATAGAGGTATCTTTGAATTAAAACTTGATTTTTTTGTATAATATCTATATCTTTTTTGTTATATTTCAATTTTGTAGGGAAATCAAACTGGCGCATTTTGTACATTTTAATGTTTTTGGTGCGGATACATTAAAACGGTGCAGAAGCCTTTGCGGAACATGCATATTTTAACTATACTCACGCACACTCGGTATCCACATTTTTTTTTCAACGGGCTACCTGCAATCATCTTCTCCAATCACGTGATCGTCTGCAATAACTCAGACCAGACGCACCTACATTATACATACCCAACTTCTTGTTTCTGCTCCGGCAGCCATCATCGAAACAGGATAACTATTTAGGCGAATGGTTTCATAGAAAATTCAAAATCAATTTTGGATGACATCGAACCAATACTTTTTCTATGGCTTAGAACTATAACACTTCAATGGTAACCGCAAAGCTGTCAAGAAAGGATGAATTTTACCTGTCGAATGATAAAGCGCGCTTAAAGTCGGCGTTGTATAAATTTGCAGCTTAACAAGCTTGCGTTTTTATATATTGCAATTATTATGTGTGAACATAAATACATATATAATTAATTGATATGTATACATTATTGATACACCCATTGACTGTGACTTGTGTATGTATCAATCTAACTTGTTGCGAAGAAAACGCAGAGTATAAGCCGATTTTACGCGCGTCAAATACGAGCTCTTTTGATCGTTGGCAAGCATTGTAAGCAACAGATGATGTAATAGCTTGCTTTTCATAGAAATCTCAAAGCCTCTGTTGGCCCAATCGGCCCAATGCTTTTCTTACGGGTTTGAATTCTAGCGCTTGAACACTAGCGCCAAAGCTATGACAGTGCTATAGTTGAGATACTTAGGAATCTTACGCGGCGACCGACACTCAACGTTGTCGTTGCACGGACTAGCAGCTTTACTATTGTAGAAATTTATATTTAAATGAAATGACGACTTAATGACGAACGTAAAAGCGTCACATGGTTTGTTAAATATATATATTTAGGAAGGTGGGAACGCGAACTAAATGTAAAGGAATCTAAGAGGAGGGTGCGGAGCATGCGTAGATGGGCGAGGAGTCTGTTAGGCATGTGCACTTGGAGGCAGCTTGGGTCACGTGGTCGATATGACCTTAGTGACATATGTATCAGGCGAAAAAAGGAATCAGTCGAGTGAGAATCGCAGTGTTGAAAGTGCTGGAGTATGCAGCACTCCGTCCAACAGGCGAATGGCGATGGCGGTGGTGTTCACGCCTCGCCGAAGAAGAAGCAGCGGGTTTTTAATAATTTCTCCAAGGTGACAGTAGTTTTAGGAGCACAGTGGGGCGATGAAGGTAAAGGAAAAGTTGTTGACATGCTTGCCATGGATGCCGATGTCGTTTGTAGGTGCCAGGTAAGCTTTTAAACTTTGGCCCTCCTTCTATTTCCTCGAGTTTCCCTCCTTATTTCCCTCCAACCGGAACTATCGTGACTCCAACTTGTCCCAATACGTTGCTCTCTCTTCGACGAAAATATCACTTGATATTTACATTACTGCCTAATTACATAATTCGCTTTTCCCTTTTCGAAAATCTTTGGTATATCTACGTCAGCCGTATGGGCGGGCGTGTTGATAAGGTAGGTTAGGTATTTCTAAAACCTCGTGCGAAATCCCACTGCCACGAATATCCGCCGGACTTCGCGGACGAGGAATTCGATGGCTAACATTGAACTTTTGCTTGGTATTCAGGCCAGACTGACCGTGGCCTTCAAAAGCCCACTAGTTTTTAGCCTCCAACGAGATCTCCAATTTTCCTTTCTGCTTTGGTTATTCGGGGATTCTGTCTGATATCTAACAGACACTTCAGCTGCTCTCTATATAGAATCCTCCGCAGGATATTCCTCGAGACTTGTTTAGTCAATACAGACTCTTCCAGTATTACATAATTCGGAAATTTGTAGTTGATATACGGCGGGAGTAGCAGCTATAGCATGCTCGTCTCCATTAATCATGTGCTCCGTTCCTCGGAAATACGCGCCCACAGCGCTTTATTATTCACCGTTCAGAGCATCGAATTTGAATTATAGCTAACGAATTGATGATATTGAGTAAAAAGTCATTCTAAATGTCTACATTAATTATACCGTCAAGGCTGCCAGTATGTACTGTTAGTTTGTGATTTATAGTAGAAATTAAATAAAATATGCAGGAAGAATTTCCCACTATTATTATTATAAAAGTATACAAATAGTATAAAAGAATGTTCCCATCGCTCAATTTTATATTTATTTGCGTAAATAATACCAAATTTTTTAGAAGAGATTGAAAATAATATAATACCTTTTGAGTATTGCATCATATATCTAAACATTGCATCCAGAAGACTTTGCTGAGGCACAATAAATGATTATGAACGTAACAAAGTCACAAATTATAAGCAACAGGCTGGTTGCTCTTAGTTGGAGTTTTACAAATTTTTACAAATCTTAAAAGAACATTCACATTATTACTGAAGGTTATGTCCTATGTTGAATAAATTATCTTTGCATTCTATATTCTTACACATTTTCATTTATAATTTATTCAGTCACTCACCACTATCTCGCATCAGCTAATACGTCTCAGTAATCAACATAATAATTTTCCAGAGTAAGTGCCGTATTCAATGGCACACTTTATCAGTGATGTATAGTAGTGATACAGTTGAACATTGATTATTGTAACTAATCGGTGGACATGTCCGTTCGCATAAGCAAATTTTCAGATAGTAGAACACTTCATTTTCGAATGTTAATTTCCATATATATAAAGAGAGGAACATAAATGTTATTAATAGCAATCGTACATGCTGAAATTAAATATGACTCGAGTCAAAATTCTGGGATTCAAATAGATTTTGATTAGGCTAGATTTTGGACCAGCTGCGTTCTCCCGGATGCCGTTTATTTGTTCACTATGAATAATTAAATTTGAAGACTAATGCATGGGCGCAACTATCTTTGTTTTTTCTATTTTCCCATGCCTTCTGAAATTTTGGAGTTCCTCTTGTAGCACCCTGTATAAGTAATAAATGCCGTTATATTATACAGCCTATCATTTGCATGGATCATAATTCTATACAGGAGGGAAAAGTGCATTACAATTAATTTCCAGTAGTAGTTTCCAACATTCTATCAAGGTTTCTGTAGATAAAAAGTTTGTTCAATTTGCTTTGTGGCATATTGATGCTCACTGTTCGCTTTCCTAAGGACTAAGCGTAAAAAAGTCTCGCCTGTGTCCACTTAGAGAATTATAGTTTTCAATAATGAAAGAATTGCTTGGATGAGTTGAGTAGTTTCTGAGAATTGCCCAGGCACAAGCTTCCTTTTTTTCTATATTAGTACCAATAGAAATGCAGATAATGGGGCTTTTGATAAAAGATTTTCTGATGTAGTAGAAGAGTTTGATTTACATTACTGAAAGCAATAGTATATAGTATTCACTGTTGGTTGAATTTAACAGTAAAAAAAAGTTGAGTTAGCCATAGCCAAGTTTTATACCAATTGTGATCAGTTGTTGGTTTTAATTTCATAAGCATCTACCTTGTACGTGGACAATTGTCGTTTTAACCACTGCTCCAATTTTCAAGCTGTACTTGTCAAGCTCCCTCTATCGAGTCTTTGCACTTTAAATTCTATTGCATTGAATCATCTGACAAAAGTAACATTGTCAAACTGACTTTCCATAAGTATACTCTAGCTTGGCTTTTTTGTTTCTGTGTTCACCTCACTAATAAGTTTGGCTGAAGCGTGAAACTTCAGCATTTTGTGGGAAATATATGTATTTCCAAAGTTAAAGAAAAGTGTAGCCAACTTTTTCTGTTTTGAAAATAGAAATTTATCTTGGTATTGTGTTTGTTTACCTGTCACTGTGCCATCTAAAGGCCCTACTTTTCATAGTACTAACTTCCATGGTGCAATTGTCTCAAATTATGGATAGTAACAAGAACAAACTTGTGACTCAATGTAGAAACAATAAAAAGTGCACAAGCCTTAATGTATCAATATTAGTTTTAACAAGCCTTTGTACTAAGTTGATGCAACAGAGGCACAAACAAGTATTCTCTGATTCTTAATTGTAACATTGGTTACACTTGCTACAGTTTTTGTAATGGCTGTAAAAAGTCACTGGCTAAAATTAATGGCACCTGATGATTTGCAGCGTGTACAGTGTAGTTTAGAAAGTGTATAAATATTTTTCATTTTGACATAGAAACTTGTTTTCTTTGTTCATTCTCACATCAACTATCTGGTTATAACTTAAAAAGTAGTGTAATGTAAAGATTCTTAAAAAATCGTATGAGCATTATAAATATAAAGGGAGACCAAATAAGTTATTATTATTGTCATACTAGCAGCTTATTAGTAACATATCTGAAACTATACTTCTATACTAATAGATAAAGAAACAAAGTTTTTATGTGCGTGTGTATCCAAGGTAATCCAAGGAATTACTCAGCTGATTTAGATAATTCTTCCGCCATTGGGTAGATTTTTTTTTTCATACACCTAGTCTATATTTTATTACATTTGTTCAACGGAGAGTTAGAAATACGCTGAATGGATTTTAAAAGGTTTTTCTTTATTAGCACTAAAATATTCCAATATTTATTATTTATACAGGCAGTCTCAAGAGTAACTCCGTGTTCCCAAAATGAAGGCCGAGTATTGATCGCTAGAAGATTTTTGCAACAAACAAGTTCTAACGTTACATTACTCTTTAAATTAACTTATTGTTAATACGTATACGAGATATGACCGGAATGAAGCCGCGTACGAAAATTAGTAATATATATAATATATAGAGCAATATATGCAATACAGATCGGTTTTGCTTTGCATTGTTTTCTATTGTACTGGTCTATTACATGTAAGAATCGAGTGTATAACTAGGCTGTGGGTGGCTACGTAGTGCCAGTCCTGCCAGTATTAATTGAATAGCCAGTTATAGGGCTCGTGTAAACTTTGAGAGTATTGGAAAAGGTTCATAATATCAAAAACTTGGATATTTTGACAAATAACTATTTTTCACTCACTTTTCCAGTGGTGTCAAAGTTTACACGAAGTTTATGGTCAACCTCCAATTATTATTGGCAGTTCATATCCGAAGGCAGTCTTAGGTCAAACAGTTGATTTCCCAGAAAGGAATTCAATGAGGCTTGAAACTTGATGCTTCTTCGTAAGCAGATTTCTTAGATCATTGTATGGGCGTTTGTGTTTATTCCGTATGACAGAATACTTTGCACAATCTGTTAGAGCAGGGCGATTTAGAGTAACTGGCATACTGCTTACAATGTTTATCGCGGGATTTACCATTAAATATGAATGAGTTAATTTTTTGACATAGAAGAATTTGCAACAAAACTACCATCGCGCATGAATATACCGATGTTATAGAATATTTGAGTCGACACAATAGACCGGTTCACGGATTCACATTGATAATCCATGAGGAGTTTCCGCTTTGACGGTTCGGATCCGGAGGACGCTTACTTTTCTAGTCGAAGGATTAGTTGTCCAAAGACCTCTTGAATGTAGACATTTCGGTGTAGATACAGGATGTTTCACGACATGTACCACAAAATTTAACCACCGATTCTTAATAATATACTTACCACTAGTAATCTAAACCTTGCGAAATACTATCTATATTTTCGGTGCAATTTTGTATAAAGAATTGCAGATCCAAATTGATCGGTCACAGTACAGCTTTATCAGCTAAAAAGATTTGGGATCCAAAAATCTTCAATTAAATCATATTTATGGAAAAGAAATGTTTTTAATTTTCAACTTCATTTGCAATGCACCTTTAGACATTCCAATAAATGTTCAAGTTCAATAGATCTAGAATAGACTGGAAAATTTCGCAAAATAGCATATTATTTAAATTAAAGAATATACCTGATACCTGAAAGATTGCAAACTGTTCAACCCAATGCAAATTTAATTTAGGCGTCACTAATTATCTAGTTGTAGGTACAATAATAAGCAATCCAATAAGAACACGATGGCTTTCTTCTAATAAAAGGAGAAAGCACAAAGAAATTAATTACGTTATTTATTATCTGAACATTCCTGTCGCCTGATTAGTTTGTATAATCAACATAATACTGTATTCTAATTATTCGTGTATGAAAATTGCTAGCAATTCCTGACGCAAATTTAGCTTGCAGTGGCTATTAATGAGAACTTGGAAATGCAATATAAATTGGAACGGTTACGATAAAGTTGACATCTAAAGTTGAAATCGGAAAAAAATCTAGAAGCTCCATAGAGTGTCTTGAAGTTATAAAATTTCGAAGTAAAAACGGGAGCACTCAAATTTTGCGATTGTGTAGAAGAAAAATTGTCGTTGGAAGAATTATAACAGAAAGATTTAAAAATAATAGCCTGGTTCTTTCAAATGAGTACTTGCAGACTAGTATACGATTTTTTTTTCACGAAGTTACAGCTGCTCAAACTTTGGCAATTTTTTGAACAAATTCTGTGACTCGTTAATTTAGCGGCGTAGTTTATATTATGGATCGTTGCAAATATTGACAGGTATCACGTACAGATTACGCACTGTATAGGCTGATTTCCTTATCCTTGAATCAAAACTATCGAATATAGACTGCTGTGTATGCACGATAATTATACTTTGAAAGTCCTGATTTAAAGACTGGCATACCAACATTTCGTATTGGTATTTCGTAATGTTACCACAAATTCCTCATAGGAGAACTGACAGTTCTATCTTAAAGCATGTCTTCCTAATAGCTATGAAATTCGAGCAATTTTGGTAATAGTTATTTGTGCACGCAAATGAAAATTGGGGGGGAGGGGTCAAATTCCACTAACATTTACGTACCTTAGTAAGCAAGAATTTGGCACCATTCAATTATTAAGCTAGGTTTATATTAGGCATGTGAGTTAATCAACAGATTTGAATTCAAGTGATATACACCTGAATTAAATAACCCAATGATTATGCTAGTTGTTCGTGTGATACAAGTACAGGGTGTGTTAACGTTTAGACACTGTGAACAAGTGTTTTATAATGACAGTTTTTACATAGCTACAAATTAACAGTAATAATAATGAAAAATTATCAACAATTTTTTCACTTGATTTGGCACAGGCGCATCAAGCGTTTTTTGGTCGGTTTCGTTCTGCGCCTTTATTAATTTGATGGTTACTTACTTCCCGACTATTTGATATCAATAAATAATGCCAAAAAAACGAGATATTCGTACGATCCAATAGATAACTGTATGAAATAAAAAAATGTAGGACAGAATTTATAAAAAAAATGTTTTATAACTGAAGGAGTTTTGGAACATTTTCGCCACCTTGTCTAAATACCAAATGAATTCAAATGAGCAGTTCAACTCACACAAGTAATGTAAACATAGCCTTGAAGAAGTGTAAGAGAGTGATCTTTTTTGCAATAAAACCAACAGTGAGTAATTATCCTCTTTTTATAAACATGCTCCTGTCTTCGACTTCTAATGCTAATAAAAATACCTGTCAGAGAATAATTCAATGATTCATTTGAATACTTCTGATTTCCATAATTTAGAAGTCACTAGGTTGCTCATTATGTTTGAGGCATTTCATATAAGTGGTATCTTGATGCTCGAATCCCGTTTCTGTTGAAACTACTTGGTTGTATTGCTACTTACAATTTTTCAAATTTTGTGCTCAAGCGCGTTTTACTCGGTTAACTGTGAAGTAACTAGCTGCAACTATCTTTCTTACAAAAATCTTCTAGCGATGTATAACTCGATATTTCAAGACATATCTTATACCTCAACCCTACTTTTTTACCAAGGAGTTTGTTTATCGCGACTTTCAATCCCTACTTAACGCATATTTTTAGAGTAAAATATTTGAAAATCGTCAATTAATAGCTACTTCATGCCTGGAGGATAATACTTACTAATTTTACGTGATAGAAATCGTTTTGGAGTAAAACGATTTCTTAAAATCGTTACGAGTAAAATTGAATGATATAATTTAAAGGCTATTAATACGCGATGGCAGTTTTATTGCAAATTCTTCTGTGTCACAAAATTACCACGTTCACACATAATGGAAAAATTCAATTGTGACTATGCAAAGTATTCGGCTATCCTAAATAAATATGAATAAACTTATTCAATGATACAAGAAGTCTGCTCCCAGGGAAGCATAAAGATTCAAATCTCATTGAACTCCTTTAAGGAAACTCAACCGTTTGATGACATTTAAATAGTTATGCACTCACATCGGACATCTAACAGAACAATGCAATATAAAACAATACAAAGCAAAATCGGTACGCACGTATATTATACACACATCGAGAATTACTAGAATTTCTACGTGGCTTCATTCCGATGACATTTCTTGTGGGCATTACCAATTGAGTTTAAAGAATAATGTGTCGTTCGAACTATGTTTGCTGCCAAAAGTTGGAGTTACTTTTGAGGACATCTATATAAGTAATAAATAGTAATATTTTAGAGCCGATAAAGAAAAATGGATTAAACTCCGTTTAGCGCACTTCCGCCCACTTATCAGTTCTCTCAGGAGTAAGCGTAATTAAATCTATGTCTATCTGGAGTAAATGTACTTTCCAGTGGTGAGAAAGCTGTTAGAAGCTTGTTGGTCTGGTGGTTCTCAAGTTGATCTCGGACAAACACACGTATGAATGTTCTTCATTTATATATGTTATATCATATGATTACATATGATATAACATATGATGCAATATATTAATAAACCCAGTTTATTAATGTTGTGTTGAATTCCTTATGAATGATTAAAACATGTCGGCAGTCTGCGACGTACTTTCCGGTCATTTTAAATTCTGTCGTTGATTGACGTCGATGAAGATTTACGTCATTTTATAATTACTTCAAGGACTTTATAATTACTTCATACTGAGGTGCACGCCGGCTGAAAAACTGCTCGTGCCAGAAAACCACTCTGCATACAATTTTCCTTAAATTTTGACAAGGTATAAGGTCTCGCAACTTCCGATGAACTTTTATTGGACTTTACTATAATAGATCCTTTGCGAAACAGTTAAACAATTTGAAGTTGCCATTTTAAACATGTGCGACACAACCAAAACAGTCTGGTCACTCACATTATTCATCTTCATCAATGCTCTATAATACAAGTTCAAGATTGAATTTGACGGCAAACAAGATAAATTTCGCGCAGATGAAAAATAAATAAAGAAATATAAATATACAAATAAAGAAAGGTTCTATCTGAAAGTAAAATGAACTATTTCGTTTGAAAGACACGCATATTACAATACTTTTGCATGTATTATGCAGATGTCTTTTTTGTATATGCTGCAAGGCTCCTACGTATAATTATTACCGCTTACAGACTTGATTAGTGATGTAATGAAGGAGAAATATTAAGAGCCAGACTTCTTCCTATTCGAAACATATGTATCTTGTAAACATTATGAAGTTCGTCTAAATAAGCATGTGTCTGATGTTTAACATTAAACGCATTGCCGCTTTATACATATAATACAGTTATTCTCATCATAACTGGTCAAATCACCGGTTTAGAAGTGAAGGTCATATTTGTTCGATTTGGGTATAGCTAATTGCGAACTTCATATGAAAACTAATAGATACAATCATATTTAGATAAAAATGAAAGAAAGATATATATTTTCATTTTTACTTTTAATAAGCACGGAAAAACACGTACATAATTATATTGAATTTGAACATCGTTATTGCATTAACCCCTTCAGACCCGAATTATTTAAACTATTATATTTAAAGTACATAAAGTATTATGTGCTTTACAATGTACACAGGGTCCGAAGGGGTTGAAACTGTTTTTCACCCATGTTTGCAAATACTATACATTATACTATAATTCCTCCCCCCGATATTTATTTATTGTAAGCATTTATACGACAGGAGAAAGCTAGTCATTTATTTGACATTTCACTTATTATTCAACATATGAGAAATAAAGTATCTCAATAAAAATACTACCCTCCACGATATACTTTCTAGAATCTCATTATTACGCTGTAAATTATGCGCTTTACATAAACGTGAAAATGACAATGCGATCTTTACTGTAAAAGGTGTAAGTAGAGTGTGGCGTAGATAAAAATGTGGCGCATATTTTAGTGGGTTACGATAACTTATCACACTGAGTAATCTAATAGATGAGAGAGAATTGTATCTTTTTTATGTTTCCATGGCCTCCTTTCGAAAGCGGGGGAAACATTGAAAAAATCATGCATATTCATGAAATTGCTTAGAGGAAAAAAATCTATCTACAAGATTGAATTACAATCGGCCTATTATTACGGATGTTATCGGGACATTGCATCATACGATCTGCTTGATCCAAAAAAATCAAACAAGTATTTTGGTATCGATGAATCAGTATCAGTTGGTATCGTTGCCTATACATACGAGAATCATGAGACTTTAAAACCTTGAGGATACAACTGATGCAACGCATTCGAATGCCTACATGATGCAGAATGCGTCCTTGTTTCTTGTAACTCGCTGTATAATTGCACTTATCCACTTAATAAACTCATTGTCAAATTTAGGGATTCATCATTTTCACAATTTATTGGTAACTATTGTATAACAATATCATTATAATGATTCAGGGTCGATATTTGATAGAAATCCTGAACGCGTATTGAGCAAGATTGCGATTTGATCGATCTTTACATGTATCGATAAAGATCTCAGCGTGAATGAGGCCATTTGAAAGCTTCTACCATTTCTGCAATAACCTTATCATTAGAGCGGAAGTGTGGCGTATTTCTTTTGATAAAATATGAATGAGACAAATTTCGTGATATGACACTAATCTATTTATCCAACTTGTTTTTTAATCTAATTACGGTCGTTTGTCAGAATGATCATTAGTGAAGTACGCATAATTTGTATTATCATTCCTTCCTCTTTTATATTATTTTTCTCCTTATTAATATTAGCGTATTAGTTTTGTGTGCTATTTACACGTAGAATTTATATTTCGTAGAAAGTTGCTGTTTTTATGCAATTCTATTGGCAGTTGAATTTCTCCTGTATTTGTAAAGAGATTTGTAAAGAGATTTGACGTTGTGACTGAAAGATCTCAAATTTAGAAATAGAATACTTTTTCTAACATTAAAGGGCCCTTTTATTATGCGCCAATATTAATCTTTTGATCTAATCTTCTGATAAGCTTATGATCTTTTGCGATGTTTCTTGTGTACTTAAGATTTTCTTTTCCGTTGATGACTTAATGATGTTCTTCACATGATATTGACGCAGCGTCAGAGGAAGAGTTGATAAGTGTCGTGAACGTGAAGGCTGCAGAGTACTTTGCTTTGTATTCCGAGTAGATCCGTCAAAAACAAAATGGTGTAAGATACGAAATAAACAATTTTGCCCATCAAAAAGGCTAGCATCGCAAACGAAGAGAAAGAGTACAAAATATACTTGATGATCTTAATCCTTTTTGTGATAAATGAAAACGCGGAATTCTTCTACTCTTCAAGACATGAGATGCAAATTCATTTGTTTGTGCATGAAATTGAGAATTTGGACATTTTTGGGCTATTTCAATATATTGAGAATGTACTGAGAAAAATAACGGTAGAGTAAAGATGACAAACTGTCGGCGACTCTGCCCGCAAAATGTGTTGTTAGTATCTTTAGGATCGTTTGTATTCTTGGGTTATGGATGAGTGAACAAAAATGCAGGTGCTGTTACAGTCTATGAACGAAAAATAGTTTGATATTAAGGCATGTTTTCTTTCCTATATTTGACAATTTAGCCAAATTCTGCACATGGAGAATTTTATCGCAAATTTAAGGTTAAAATCTACGAATTAATGACAACAAGGCGATACTCTTGGAGTGCTTCTTGTAACGCTGGTTTCGGGTTCCTTTTCTCCCCGATTGATTGATTTATGTCATGCTTAATCATCTTTCGGAAATTTGTCATAGCACTCAAAGCTCTCATTCGTACACTGATTGCGGATAAATCAGATTGCGAAATACTAATTCTTTTCTTCCTTTTTCGTTGCCTAGCGGGCGTGGTTTTAATTATCGCGATTAATATCGGCTCTTTCGCATATGCGTTTCTAATTCTTGAAATCGCACTTGCGGAATCGGTGGCCATGATAACTTCCCCAGTCATAGTGTTACTATCGCGTTTCGTTGCGTCAGCAACAAGTAATTCCATGAAATCAGTGTAAAGTGACAAGCATCCCTTTATCAGATGTCGTAATGTCTGCCTTGATAACTACCGAGGCTGGGGGGAGTGTCATATTGGATCAACGACATCCTGCGTCTGATGATGCTTTCATTTCTTATTCGTTAGTATTTTTCCCTATACTTAACCTACCCGCACTTTACTGTTGTATGTACATACAACTATCCCTATCGCAAACAATTGAATAACCGGTTATGAAAAATTGATTCTTATGAAAACTAATGCACTAAATAAGATTTGGATAATAAAAAAGAAAATATATATTTTAATTTGTATCTTTAGCAAACAGGAAGAGAATAAGTGCGTAGTGAAATTGAATTTTAAACCGATCATTTGACCGAGCATGGCACTTTACTTTGAACTATTTTTGTAATCGTCATTTTATTAGTATGGTATATACATACATATGTATGTATATGTTGTAGCATACTTACGACTCCGTATTTGCCAATATCGCATTATTATTTCGAGCTTCTTTCCAGTCTTCTTGACTTATTCGTACTTGAAAAATTCAACTGTAGTCAAAAGTCGCAACGCGAAGGTTAACTGTGTAATTAATGATTGGGTAATATACTTTTAAATATTTCGGCAATTTTTTAAGACTTGTGCCATCTAAGTCGCCCACGTTTATACAGACATTTAGAAGTTTAAGTACTTTCAAATAATTGTCAATTGTACTACGTTAAGAAATTCAGGAGAAATCGGTGAAAAATAGATGACTCTCTAACTTCTACTTTAATTTGCCTTCAAAGCAGGGCTGTCGTAGCCCCTTCTTTATCAAACGTGGGTGTACTTACACATAATGTGTATAATAATACAGTGTATGAATTATGAGAATAAAGTAGCTTAATCGAGAGAATATTGTACGAAGTACTAGCGATTTCTTACTTTTCTACGATTTACTCCGGATGAATGGAGCGTAGTGAGGAAAATATTTTACCGTATTACATGTGTTACATACATTATGTATGTAAAATTGTTGAGAAATAGTACTTGACAATACTTTGTAATTTCGAATTGTGGCGCTCAGACAAGACGGAAGAGTTTCTTATATAATAAATGAAGGGAAGCTCTTCCGTTCTGAGTTGAAGCGAGGAGAAATGTTTTATTGATTAAATAACTTTTCACTTTTGTTCTGTACGTCAAGCAAAACGGACGTGTTTTACTATACTGTGACTATACTGTGTATAAATCATAAAATACAACAGGTTATGGGCCCAGAAAGAAACTAAAATACACTTCGATCGTTTGGGGCAATAAAATAAAATAAAAAGAAGAGATCAGAGAATAAGTAAAGTGTAGTGCACTTCGATCGTTTGGGAAAACAAAATAAAATAAAAAGAAGAGATCGGAGAATAAAATAAAATAAAATGTCTGATGGTACGATAAAGATGGATGAAATTAATCAGGTGGACAGGTTGAAAGGCATAGAAAATTTTGAGGTATGGAAATTTCAAATTACTATCCTGCTCAAATCTCATGAGCTATATACAGTCGTCACCGAAGAGCGGCCTACTCAGGCAACAAAAGACTGGAATAAAAGGGATGCAAATGCACAAAAGCTAATAGTTATATCCTGTGACAAAACTCAACTAATGCATATCATAACGTGCGAAACGGCACGGGGCATGTGGTTGAAATTACATTCAATCTACAAGCAGGGTAACGAAGAGCAAAAATGCACATTAATGCACGAGTTTTTTAACTGTGTTTATGATAAAACTAAGGACGTGACAAAGCATATTAGCAAGTTAGAAAATATAGCGTTTAGGCTCAAAGCACTCGGGTCTGAAGTGTCAAATGAGATGTTGGTATCGAAAATATTAACCAGTTTGCCACCTTTCTACAAAAATTTCCTGACAGCATGGGAATCAACTACAAAAGAGCAGAAAACACTGGAAAATCTGACGGCAAGGCTTATTTTGGAGGAATCGAGGTGCAAAATAAACGAAGTAAATGAAGCATCAGTAGCGTTCAAAACGGACGAGAGGAGATGTTTTAAATGTAATAACACCGGACACATAGCAAGAGACTGTAGGAAAAGAATGAGTGATGACATGAACCACACAAAGAAATATAAGGACGAAAATGAACCACCAAATAAGATGAAACCGGTCTATCAAAGAAATGACAGATGGAACAATAAGTTTTTCTGCAAAATTTGCAAAAAAACCAATCATCAAGAAAAAAACTGTTTCTTTAGAGACAAAAATAGTCCTAGTCCCCGATCAACGCAAACCAGTAATATGCTGTCGTTTCTAGCAGGGGAGAAACGCATGGAAACTATGAAATGGGTTTTGGACTCGGGAACAACTTCGCATATGACTTACGAAAAGAGGTATTTGACCCAAATGATATCTATCAAATCCCAAATAGGTGTGGCAAAAGCAGATCAACATATGACAGCAGAAGGAGTTGGAACTTTAAGAACCAAGGATTTCAATCTCGAAAACGTAATGTATGTTCCTGAGCTAACTGCAAATTTGCTGTCTGTGAAAGCAATAACAAATAACAAAGGCGAAGTACACTTTACAAAAGGTAAAGTAATAATTACACATTGTAATAAAACAATAATTGAGGGAACAGTAGGTGACAATGGCCTATACGAACTGACATTAACGCCATCAGTTAATGAAAAGTGTCTCATTTCACATGAAGAAAATAATATATATGTATGGCATAAAAAAATGGGACATTTGAGTTTTAATCGACTCGTACGATTAACAAAAATGTCGGAGGGAATGATACTTAAGAAGGACTTATTCAAGGAAAATATAGAAGATTGCGAAGTTTGTATAAGATCCAAGCATGCAAGAACACCATTCAACATGAAGAGAACAAAAGCAGTTAAACCATTGGAAATAATTCATACAGACTTGTGTGGACCGGTGGAGAAAGATACATGGGACGGCAAAAGGTACATGTTGACATTCTTGGACGATTATACACATTTTACTATAATCTATCTAATAAAGAATAAGTTTGAAGTTAACGATATAGTAAAAGAATATATAAATACAGTCGAACGACAGTGGGATAAGAAGGTTATAAAACTTAGGAGTGATAACGGAAAAGAATATGCCAATAATGAGCTAAAAAACTGGTGTAGCCAAAAAGGAATCCAAATGGATTTCACGGTGCCGTATAGTCCGCAACAGAATGGAAAAGCGGAGAGACTTAATCGAACTTTGTTTGAAAAAATAAGAGCCTTGTTGCTGGAGAATGATGTAAATAAGGAAATGTGGGGAGAAGCAGCATATACAGCAGCTTATCTTCTTAACAGAAGCCCTGTGTTAGAACAAGATCAGACACCTTTTGAAATATGGACAGGAAGAAAACCTAGCTTAAAAAATCTAAAAATCTTCGGCGAAACAGCATTTGCAAAGCAATTGCATAATATAAAGAAGCTAGACGATCGAAGTATCAAATACATGTTTGTTGGATATGCTCCAAACGGATACAGGTTGTGGGATAGCACAAATAGACGAATAATCGTGTCCAGGGATGTAAAAATAGCGAATCAATCGTATACTCAACCTGAATATAAAAGTGTAACAAAACTTGATATAAACGAAGATTCCGATGAAGAAACACAGCAGCGGCAGCGACAGAAAGAACTTGACTCGGAAACTGAGCAAGTGGCAAATATGGACTCTAATGAAATACATACATACAATGAAAATATACAGAATAAAAACCAGCTCAAAAGTCAAGAAATACAACCTGGTCTAAGAAGATCCGAGCGTCATAGAAATCATCCAGTAAGATACGGCGATAATGTCTACCTAACATACGAAGAAGTTGTTTCAGGTTCAGAAAAAAAATTGTGGCTTGCGGCAATCCAAAGTGAAAAAGATTCACTGGCTAAAAACAAAACGTGGGAAATAGTTGATAAATCAGAGGCTAAAAATAGAAAAATTCTAACCAGTAAATGGATATTTAGAAAAAAGGATAATGGCGTTTACAAAGCAAGGTTAGTAGTAAGGGGCAACCAACAGAGATTTGGCATAGACTATCAGGAAACATTTAGTCCTGTGGTAAATGCCATGTCTTTAAGAATACTATTTTCATTAATACCGAAAAAAGACTACAAAATCGCCACATTTGATATAAAAACGGCCTTTTTGTATGGAGATATACAAGAAGAACTGTATATGCATCCACCAGAAGGTTATAACTTGAAAGGAAAAGTATGTAAATTAACAAAAGCCTTATATGGACTAAAACAAGCCCCCACAAGATGGAATCAGAGATTCTCATCATTCATTAATAAGATGGGACTAGATGCAATTAAAGCAGAACGCTGTATATTTAGAAGCCAAGATAGGTCTGTGATTTTGGCAATTTATGTAGATGACGGAATCATATTAAGCTATGATGAACAACATATAGAAAAATTACTCAAAGGATTACAAGTCGAATTTGAAATAACAATAAACAGGAATCCTAGTTCATTCATAGGGATTCAAATGAAATTATGTACTAATGAAATAAAATTATTTCAGCAACAATATATTACCAAAGTATTAGAAAAGTATAATATGGATAAGTCAAAGAAGGTACCCACTCCTATATGTAGTGGAGAAGAAAACGAGATCCTGGAAGATACCCAATTTCCATATCAAGAAATCATTGGCAGTTTGTTGTACTTATCTAGCAAAACGAGGCCGGACATTGGATATGCAGTAGCATACGGTAGCAGATATGTCAGCAATCCATCGAAGAAGAACATTACGGATGTCAAAAGAACACTGAGATATCTTAATGGAACGATTAACCACGCTTTATGCTATAATAATTCGAAAGAAATAAACCAATTAATAGCATATAGTGATTCGGACTTCGCGGGCGACCCACACACAAGGAAAAGCACAACAGGGTATGTTATCCTTTATAATGGAGGACCTATATCGTGGTGTTCAAGAAAGCAGCCCATCGTAGCAATGTCCTCCACTGAGGCCGAATACATAGCTGCTGCAGAATGTACCAAAGAATTGCTTTATATAAAGGCAATAGTTGAAGAGCTAATTGGAGAAAATGTACATATTACACTTAAAATTGACAACCAAAGTTCAATCAAATTGATTGAAAATGGCATATTCAATAGGAGATCGAAACATATTGATGTTAGATACCACTTTATCCACGAAAAAATTAGGGATAATATAATTACCATAGAATATTGCGATACAAATCAACAATTAGCCGACATTTTTACAAAACCTTTAAAGAAAGATAAATTTGAAAAATTTAGAGATCAAATAGTATCTAAATAGCATCATAAAAAAAAAAAAAAAAAAAAAAAAAAAAAAAAAAAAAAAAAAAAATCTTTGAAATTTGTTAATTTTTGAAACTTGTTAATTTGTTCAAGATCATGATTTGTTCAGGTTGAGTGTAAAACTTGTTAATTTGTTCAAGATCATGATTTGTTCAGGTTGAGTGTAATGTCGAATGGTTACTTTGTTCAAGTTGAGTGTAATGTCGAATGGTTACTTTATTTAATTTCGTTAAATTTCTAAATTTTGTTCGACAAACTGACCACACTTCAATTTTATTGTATTGTATAAGAATAGAACTAGTTGGAGACACCGATTTCTAAATTTTGTTCAATGTCGAAATTAAGGGAAGGTGTTGAGAAATAGTACTTGACAATACTTTGTAATTTCGAATTGTGGCGCTCAGACAAGACGGAAGAGTTTCTTATATAATAAATGAAGGGAAGCTCTTCCGTTCTGAGTTGAAGCGAGGAGAAATGTTTTATTGATTAAATAACTTTTCACTTTTGTTCTGTACGTCAAGCAAAACGGACGTGTTTTACTATACTGTGACTATACTGTGTATAAATCATAAAATACAACAAAAATAATGTTATAGATAATGTATATGATGCGGAGAAAAGTTCGAAAACATTTAGGGACAATGAAAATGACTAGACAATTTATTAATATCTTGTACAAAGCGGTCTATACTCGACACTGTTGATTCAAAGCCAAGTGAATACCTTGTGAAAGACATATTCATTATCGTAGAGTAGCGCAACAATTACGGTACCGTTGTGATTTCAATGCCATGGGAAAATCTCATTCTTTCGAGGGTCCAATCTCATTAACAAAATGGACAATGATTTCTTCATTTCG
The DNA here is from genome assembly GCA_910591665.1 of Ectemnius continuus. NCBI lineage: Eukaryota > Metazoa > Arthropoda > Insecta > Hymenoptera > Crabronidae > Ectemnius > Ectemnius continuus. Next base: position 14,020,698 of record OU342864.1, on the reverse strand, counting down.
GAAACATTTGAAAATGTTGGTTTTAATATTCAAATCATACTCTTTTATGATTATATAGTTTTTTACCTGCTTCTCAGTCGTGAGGTCCACTTGAATGGAAAAATGTATGTGCTATTGGCATTTACCGAGTATAGAAAGCGAATATAATTCATACTGTTTTCAATCAGAATGACATGCTTTCGTTGAGAGTCAACCGATTTCAAACTGATGTTGAAAAACTGAACTGTGCTTACTTAATAATCACTAAATCGAACACTTCCGTGTGCTAAGATTTAACAACCACTATTAAAAAACGGCATGCGTGTTGCGTTGCCGATCACGGTAACTGCTTTAATATTCATTATTTTATTACTCGTCAATTGCTAATATATTCCTGTTCCTATACATATAGACGCGTCAAAGCGGAGATTAGAATCTGCGTAGAAAAGGTGGACTGAATTAATAGTGTGGGGTGCGCCGCATCAAGTATTCCGGGCCGCCGCCCGTTTACTTACCTGTTGACTCATTTACGTCACCAAGTTACTAAATTGGAACAATGTCATACACCTTTTAAAAATCTAGGTCGACCGAGACAATTTCGCTAAGCTACATTTTTAGTCGACTTCGGAAAAGCGAGACTTCTCAATTTGTGATCAATGTTTTTTTTTCTTCAATCCTATGGTAACGCCGCATCGTGGTGAATGTGCCCAACGGAATAAAATCTTTTGCATCCCTTGGCGAACATTTTCGCGACGGTGCAACAAGAAGTATTTAAGAAATGTGACCCCACTTTTAAGGCAACACAAAAGTGCATTAAAAACTTGCAAATAAATTTCAATTTTTAATAAGTCGATGTATGTACATGCAATACCAAACTTGAAAGTATTACACTCTAAAGATGTAACCGGCTTTTATCATGTATAATGACTATCTTCATGTGCTACCTCACACATAACTATAATAATTGTCGCTCGATTTAAGCACATATTTTTATTCAAATGCAAGTGCGAACACTTTGAATACAGTCGTCATTCTTTACAACAGTATAAGGGGTGACAAATTCAAATAAACTGGAGAAGGTCTGACGGAATGCGAAGTAAAGTTCACTCCTTTTTGTGCAGAATAAAAATACTTTTTTGGAATTTGCAAAAATGCTATAACTAAGAAGGTTTATATTGTCAGTGTTGACATCAACTGTTGTCAACTTTAATTCGGGCAATTTAATTCAATTTGAAAGATATCCTTTTCAATTTACATCTATCATCAATCCTCTTCCATTAAAAGTATCAATAGTCATCGTATTGTTGGCCATCATCGATCAAACATGTGTGTATTATTAGAACAACTTCTTTACAGGGTGGGAATAACGCTGGCCACACAGTCGTTATAGACGGCGCCTTATTCGATTTCCATCTTCTACCAAGTGGAATAATTAATCCAAGATGCAAATCCGTTATAGGTAATGTAGATTTATATTAATAAGGAAGTATAGCGTAACACACTTCGGTTAACCTTGTCGCCGCGCAATTAATCTGCCTAACTATTTTTAGGAAATGTCTTTTATAAACGAAAATACTTTAATCATACATCTTTTTGGAGCCTTCGTATTCCTGGGATATATTCTATATTGTATACAAATATTACCAGCATATATTGTGACATACAGTTTTCTACATATCAGTTATGCATTTCTTCACTTATTCTAGATTTAAAAATTCGGTTATCATCGAATGTTGCAAAGTAAATTTTTGGAACACTTTATCAGCTTTTTCCGATTGAGTGAAAGCATATATTTCTAACAGATACTGTGTACTGTTCTGTATTTGCTTGTTATTGAAGCTGTAACTGTACATAGTGTGCCTAGCGTTCGATGTATTATGTACAAGAAACAGGTTAAAGATTAACTTTTCACAAATTTATGCGATCTCTACATGGCAATCGCAAGTACAGTTTGTGTTAGTAGTAAGAAAACGATAAATCTTCTACAAAATTCATTCTGACGTGACATTGGATTGATCTCCATTATATGATAGCGAGATCAATCGATTCGACGAACCAAAGAGATTCAATTGGTAATGGTATAAATAGACGAAACAAATAACGACAACTATCAAATTTGTGCGTATATGCGCACGGTCGTTGATTAAGGGCCGTTTATGTATTTAATGTATTCTCTTATAATTGTGAAAAAGGATTCCGCTACCTAATTTATTACGTAATAAAGAAATCGTATTATACGCTTTAATTTTACTAATCTTAAGTGTATAACGTGCGAACCCTGTTATTCTATGCTATTGTTATTTAACTGAATACGCGGCGTAATATTGTTTTTGTGTATTAATCATTAAAAGTGAGGGAATTGGATTATTAGTGACGTTCGAATTAACTATCAAATGTTTGATGGTCGAATAATTAAAACTTTTACACTCACTCTAACTACCAGAAATAAATTATAAATAAAGTGGATGTTTTTTGTTATAGGAAATGGTGTGGTGATACACCTTCCCGGCCTCTTTGAGGAATTAGCAAAAAATGAGGGAAAGGGATTGAAGGATTGGAAAGAGCGATTGATAATATCAGATAGAGCACATATTGTTTTCGACTTCCATCAACAAGTAGATGGCTTGCAAGAACTTGAGAAGGGAACACAGTCTCTTGGTACAACTAAAAAGGGCATCGGGCCTACATACTCTAGCAAGGCGGCACGAAATGGACTTAGGATAGGGGATCTTCTTGGAGACTTTGAGAAGTTTTCCCAGAAGTACCATTCACTTGTAAATTCTTATCAAAAGATGTTCCCTGCCTTACATGTGGACGCTGAGGCCGAACTTCTTCGTTACAAGGAGTATGTAATTGGCTTTGCTAAAATTTCTATGAACCAGCATTGATACGCTTGATGGTACACCCTAATGGCAGTCGTTTTAAAAGAATTGGATGAACTCATTTAAAATTGGACACGAATTTGACTTTTGTTATTACGTTAATACGTGAAATTGGGGTCTGGCTTTCAATTTCTTGGCTGTTAACTTCGACCTCTCAATTCGTATTATATGTATAAATTATAATGATTTATCATGTAATATAATCAAAGATTAGTTATTCCATGATCTTTGACATAGATTGCATGTCAATGCTCAATAATTGTTCTGAAGGTCTGAAAATACCTACACTGGACGCAATTTGTTGTATAACGACATTTTATATTCTCCAATTATCTAGAGTCTTTCTAAACCGTACTTGTAAAAGACTGCGGTAGTCAATAGCGGAAAACTTAATTATTATTTTCTCCATTATGAACAAGTGCTTGGTTAATTTGCTCACGGCATCCGATTAAAATTTTTGTTATACCATAGCTACTGTCAGTTTCACATGACCCTTACATGTTGGTAATCTCTTTTTACTGTATTTAGGGATCACGTATTAATTTGTGCTGGTAGCCAAATAGTTTATTCCAGTGGTAATACTACTAATATGCGCATACTTGTTACAGGTATGCAGAAAGAATAAGACCGCTTGTTAAAGAGACTGTTCAATACCTTCATCAAGCACTACGTGAAGGAAAAAAGGTTCTCGTAGAGGGTGCGAATGCTGCGATGCTGGACATCGATTTCGGCACCTATCCTTACGTGACTAGTTCAAATTGTAGTATTGGGGGAGTATGCACGGGTTTGGGCTTACCTCCGTCAACTATTGGAGAAGTTATAGGCGTGGTTAAAGCTTATACTACTAGAGTTGGGGATGGACCTTTCCCCACAGAACTGTTAGATGCAACTGGAGAGCTCTTACAGGAGCGCGGCCAGGAAGTTGGAGTAACTACAAAGAGAAAAAGACGATGTGGTTGGCTTGATCTCCACCTCTTGAAGTTCACCGCTTTGGTTAATGGGTAAAGAATTTTGATTGTTTAAACTAGAAAGCGCGGAACCTTTATCATGACATGGTATTCATTATACTCTAGCCGTTGAGAGAATGTGAATGAAATTTCCATCCCCCAAGCGTAGTGAGTGCCACTTAAGGCTAAGAAACACCCGAAATACTATTGGAAAGGGTCAAATCTCAGCCGGCTCCTTGTAGCTACTCTCCCTCACTGATCACACTCTCTCAGCGGCCCAATTTATACCAAATTTTCTCTTATGAGTTAAAGTTACGTTCACAACGAATATTTTTTCGTTTCAATACCACTCAATATATAAAGATTGTTGAATCTCATGAAAGTGCAAAATATATTCACTACTATTTTTGTACTAGTATAGGCAAACAATAATGCCGTCATCGATTAATGTAATGTTCGGGGTGTCGGTTCGAGAGCCAAGTGTGTACTACTATTTTTTCGATTTTTCATTCAAGCCCACAAGTCTGGAATTTTAGTAACAATAATTCATTAAAATTGCTTTTTGAAGACAAAATATTTTTAAAAGTAACACAATGTTATTGTGCAACAACTACAGTCTTCTATCATCTCCGCCGCGTCATCATGATTTATTTAACGAGCAAAGACAATAAATGCTTGAAGCTCTGTTGTGTTTTTCTATTGAGCAAGCTGACCAATCAGTGCTTACCTCATAAATTTAATCAGCTTTTTTTTATAAAAACACCTATAGTCAGGCCCTGCGACTCCCCTTGACACTTTAGTACGCTACTGGCCCAACACTACAAAGCGTATGAGGGCAAGTCAAGCTACGAAATTCCCGAAACCTAACTGAATAGGGTAAAGTTGCGGTCGGATCCGCCTGGCTGCCTTCCCTTACCGGCGGCTTTCTCTCAGTGGCCCTACTATATATATAGGCAGTTGTGTCTCGTAGTTTACTCTTTTAATATATTCTTGTTTGAGCGGATCGTAGCCTTTCTGTTTAGTGGGTGAGTAGCTATAGGCGATTTCCAGAGGATAAACTCATAAATTTCAACTTTGGAAAATTTAAGAATTATAGGGTAGACTATATTTGGAAAACATTAAATTCTTGGAACGGCCGCGATTTCTGTGTGAATTTAAATATTCTTCAGTATTAAAGTTCTAGAGTTATGCATTTTGCAATGAATATTCAGTGAAAAACATTGTAATCTACTTTGTAATTAACACTTTTCTTTACTAACTTGGATGCCAGAGGATATTGTTGTCTAATATTATTACGGAATTCTTTTACTATGTTTGTTTAGATACACGGCGATCTGTCTCACCAAACTTGACATCCTAGACACATTACCAGAAATCAAAATAGCTGTCGGATACCGCCTAAACGGCAAAGAAATCGATTACTTCCCAAGCAGTACATCAGAATTATCAAAGGTTGAGGTAATTTACGACAAAATGGAAGGCTGGCAATCAACGACTGAGGGTATACGTTCGATGGACAAATTACCCTCGAACGCCCGAAAGTATATTCAACTTATAGAAGAATATCTAAATGTGCCAGGTAATTAATATATCTTAAATCTTTTATTCCCGATAGAGTAGATACATACTTAAAATGCATAAAATGCGAGGCACCTTTTTTTCGTAGGAATTCTTAGAATTATATTTTTTGTAATTGGGTTATTCCACGCCAAGTGAGAAGCTGGATTTTGGTGGTGTCGGGGATTTTGCTGAAAATTCAGCATGTTCTTCCTGAGATGAGATGGGGGGGGGGGGGGGGGCCGCCTCATCGTTTTTCAAACAGGCCGCCAAAGTCGACGTTTTCGCGCATCGGCGAAAATAGACCATTGCGGGAGAATTTTTTCTGTAAAAAATACTGATCGTATCGATATGATTAACATTTGGTTTTACTTGGGAAAGGCCGATCTATGTAACCATGTTTTTTTTAATGATTCGCAGATTAATTGTTCAATGCAAAAAATTAGCATAAACTTTTGACTTTTAAATAAAGTATCGAAGGCAACGATCGTCCAATCTGAAATCTATATCAATATGTACCTTGGAGCTTTGTCTATTGAAAACTGTTTTCTCCGGAATGGAGAAAATGGTCCTGATACTCGATAAAGACAATTAACCAGGGACAGGCACCCGATCGGTCGGGCGCGTCACCGCTCGGCCAGCGTCGTAGCCTACGCGGTACTTGCTCACCTATTCAAGAGAGGGTTTCTTTGGGATTACCTGCAGTAATCATTGAACACGTGGATGGTAAAGTTAATCCTGAACCTTGGATTGACTGTAAAGTCGAAAATAGAATAAAAAGTAAAATAAAGACGAAAATAGAACTAAAATAAATAAACGAAAAGAGCGTTTATGACTTTACAGTCAATCCGAGGTTCAGGATTAACTTTACCATCCACGTGTTCAATGATTAATGCAGGTAATCCCAAAGAAACCCTCTCTTGAATAGGTGAGCAAGTACCGCGTAGGCCACGACGCTGGCCGAGCGGTGACGCGCCCGACCAATCGGGTGCCTGTCCCTGGTTAATTGTCTTTATCGAGTATCAGGACCATTTTCTCCATTCCGGAGAAAACAGTTTTCAATAGACAAAGCTCCAAGGTACATATTGATATACATTTCAGATTGGGCGATCGTTACCTTCGATACTTTATTTAAAAGTCAAAAGTTTATGTTAATTTTTGCATTGAACAATTAATCTGCGAATCATTAAAAAAAACATGGTTACATAAATCTGCCTTTCCCAAGTAAAACCAAATGTTAATCATATCGATACGATCAGTACTTTTTACAGAAAAAATTCTCCCGCAATGGTCTATTTTCGCCGATGCGCGAAAACGTCGACTTTGGCGGTCTGTATTTCCCAAAGAAATACGAATTTTGGAAAACGATGAGGCGGACCCCCCCCCCCCCCCCCCCCCCCCCTTATCTCATCTCAGGAACAACATGCTGCATTTTCAGCAAAATCCCCGACATCACCAAAATCCAGCTTCTCACTTGGCGTGGAATGACCCAATTATAAAACTCAGGCGGTCCCAAATAATATTTTGAGCGTTCGATGCCATAGGTTAAAACTAAAAAACTACTTAAAGTGTATCATTGCCCTGAAATATATTATGGCAGTACCTGATAGTAATGTTGACGTTGAATTTGAATTTTGTTTGCATTCGTGATTTTAAACTAATACACTACATTATGAGTTTCATCCACTATAGTGTGCGAACAAAGAATAGGTGGAAATATTCTTAATTTATGAGTTCGATACAGACATATATATTTGAACTTACAAGATTACTATTTACTGTATGATAACTAATTTTATGTTTTGTTTGTTTAGTTAAGTGGATCGGTGTTGGAGCTGGTCGTGAAAGTGTCATCACTCTCTGACGGTTTAGTAACCGGACGCCACCCTGGAAGATTATTTTAATATTGCAGTTAAATGCGCTGGCGCGCTGTTGTTCTGAGCTCCCATCTACTTTGCTTTTTGTTCCCGCCAGCACCATTAGAGTATATGTATACTGGCAGAGCTGATAGTACGTGCTAGACCGTAGCTGACTATAATGATTCCGTCAGCAAAATTCATTCTGTCTGTCATTATCGACTACGATTCCACTATTGATAATACAATTTTTCCGCGTTCTTTTTGGATTTGCTTACGTATATTAATACTTCTATGAATCTTCGCAGTCTTGGAGCACATTGTTCGCGCTACACTATTATAATATACGTACATGTTCGTGGAATCTCGCGAATTTACAGAGAAGTAGGTATTCAATAGTGATGAGTAATGTTCACTGATTGTTTTCCTGGTATACTCCTGAAACTAGCAAACTCCATTGAAGGATTAAGATTTATAATGAAAATATGCACAACTTTATGGTTTTATATGTTCTGGTAGTACATACGCACAGAAATCTAAGCGAAACAGTGAAACAAACGAACAATTGTTTCGGATATCATAGCAGGGAAGTGACTGGCACTTTTTTTGCTCGATTTTAAATATATGTGTGATTAAACAAGAGTTTTCTTCATTTTTGGTAAACCAAATTCTGCAACTGAATTCGTGTGGGAAATTTCGAATGTTAAAAAATAAGAATAAGCAGACGTCAATAATATAATTATTCCCTTTTCTTCAATTGGCCGGATCATATTTTATCGGCAAGAATGTTAGTTATCGCTCTCTGTGGAGAAATGCATTTTCCCTAAGAAGCATTACATACAATACAATGAACAACTAAATTCTTGATCACGATTTACGCATTTAAAATACTGCGGTCGACATTACTATAAGTGCAAAGGAGTCAGTAGTCACCAATGTAACATCAAGAATAATAAAAACTTTTTAGCCACCCAACAACTTACGACTTTGGATGAATATCGAATTTAAATACTTTGACATTAAGTTGTGAGGAATTTTCCTGGGCAGCTCGGGAATAGAGCTACCCGCAGCCAGTTGCCCAGGAAAATTCGAGAAATATTAAATGAGAGTGAATTTAACCGAAACTAAAAGATTACGAGATCGAGACCGATTTCTCTGGCTTACAATACTTGAACCGGGAAAAGACAGGACGCGAAACTATGCCCTCACTCTCGACTGCAATTCCGGAAAACCTAAGAATATGGGCGCCAGGTACCCCGCGGTACCACAATAACGAAACTAACTGGCGATTAGTGGATCCGGCAGGAGACGCAACCAAGATAGATTTGCTCTTAAACTCGAGACTTTATTTGCTCTTCTCATGTGGAAATATGACAGAGTTGGGCGAGTTGACGGATTTCACTCACGGGCGTTACTAGGCGTCCGTGAGGAGCAAGCTACAGTTTGTACAATTTATGATAAAGACGGCCTAACAAAAGGTGAGAGAAACGTCTCGGGACGACGAGACGAACGGAAACAAATTAGCGAGCTAACGGATAGGATAAAAATCTCGAGAAGCGAGCTATTTAACTATCGGACGGAACGGGTGATTCGCTGCGAGGACGCGTGAGTCCTCCAGGAAGGTCGATTACTGTTACGTGGAACTTGCAAATGATCAAACTACAGAGAAGCACGAATACGGCACGTGTACAAAACTCAGCCAGGACAATCCCCTGGCTGGCCAATACGTGAGATGCGATACGAATAAGTCCAAAGATTCGGCTCTTACCTAAAGCTGTCAGCGGCGGCTTGTGGTGAACGGGACACACACTAACTCGAGACAGTACTAATGAGTTTCCACGCAACGAATGTTCGCTCCTTACGCGCTCGGGACTTTAATAGATTTGAGCCTATGATTCCCCCCTGCCCCTGACTTTGGCCGATCATGCCACCTAACACAGTTCGAGGAGCCTCCGCACAGGGCCGTACCCCTACGCTGTAGGAAGATCCTAGTGGCCGCTGCCGATGAATCCTTCCTCCTGGATGCGCCTTCCCAACCGCCCAGAAATCCTGCGGTGTGGCCCACACCGCCCTGGAAGTCCTTCACGGGCTGCTATCATCCGCAGTGGAGTCTCCACGTCGAGCCGGAATCTCGTGGCTGCTGGTGACGGAACTAACGATGGTTGTCAGCGTGCAGGAGGAATTGCTACGTCCCCCCTTTTTTTAAAAATCTTTTAAGCCGACGGCGCTACAAACTAATTAACCTACGGCAAACCGGACTATCGCGCTCCCGGTCCTTGGCCACGAAGGCCCCTGTACAATCTTTTTTTTTTTCGTGGGGAAATCCTCATGGACCCCCCGCCGCCCTGGTGGGGGCGGAGGGGGAGTGCCGGACTCCTACCGGCTAAAACCCCACGGTGGCCATCCTTTGCGCGTAATGGGGCGACACCGGGAACTCTTGTCGAACACTACCGGTGCCGCCCCGCGCCCGCCCCCTTTTGGGGGCACTTCTCGTGGAGGGGGGGTTAACCATCACCCCTCTCGCTCGCGCGAGAGGGGGAGGCGCCCCCCTCCGAGCCCGGGAGAGCATGGCTCGACCCGCTCCTTCATTAACCGTGAAGGAGGAGCCAACCGCGCCTCCCGGATCACCAACAAACCAAATTGGGCGGGACGCGCGACCACTACACGCCCCGCCTCGGGGCCGCTATAGGCGGGCTACAGAGCCACCACTCTGCCGCCACACGACCATTGCTACGCCCCTGCTCAACGGTGTCTAAATGGCTCAAGCGAATTCAAAGCGTATTAACGTCATAAAGTCGATTAAAAGTTAAAAAATTATGAATTGTATGGTAGAATTAAAATTCCCGGGAAAGAATCTGTAAAAAACAATTACTGTACCAAGAAATACTCAATGTACTGTGACGTGGCATTTCGCCTGCCACAAAATTTCGCATGCCTTTGGACGCGCTCGGCGTCGGAGGTGGGGGATTGACGGCTCGCGAGCTCGCCCGCGAGACGTAGTGTGCCTGACGCCGTTTATTTTTTGTGTATGAGATTGTCGAACGTTCTGGTGAGCCTATTCCAGCTAGGTTTCCACGTAGGATTGAAGTAACGAATATCTGAGGATCAGCGGGCTACGCGCAATGCGTAGCCAGGGCCGCGTCTTTCAAGAGTTTAGCGCTTAGTGAATACCGTACAGACTTCGCGACCGCTGTTATGGCTAGCCATCAGGGCCCTCCGATTTCTCGGACGGAAGAGTCAGAAGGACACCCACTTGCCTGCTCCGGACAGGGTTTGCGAGTGGGGAAGATCCGGCTCCAATTTCCTTCGGCCCTCACCGTTTGACCATCGTTGTGGCAGGGGCATTCCACGCCAAGTGAGGAGCTGGATTTTGATGATGTCGGTGATTTTGCTGAAAATTCAGCATGTTGTTCCTGAGATGAGATAAGGGGGGGGGGGTCCGCCTCATCCTTTTCCGAAATTCGTATTTCTTTGGGAAATACAGACCGCCAAAGTCGACGTGTTCGCGCATCGGCGAAAGTAGACCATTGCGGGAGAATTTTTTCTGAAAAAACTACTGATCGTATCGATATGATTTACATTTGGTTTTACTTGGGAACGACCGATCTATGTTGTTACGTGCGCGAAGATTTGAAGGTATCTGCGTGGTCGGCAATAGGGCTTGAGTGGTTAAGCAACCTTTCGAGCCTGTAGTGTGTGCGAAGAAGAATTTCGTGTCTTTTCCTTTGAACGATTACTATTAGACTGACTTGCTTAGACTGCTCGTGAGAGGTTCGGGCGATATTGCTTACAAACAGTTCCCCACCAGTTTCTCTGTTTTGAAGTAATAATAAGCATAGCTTTATTACTTATCGCATGGCTGATTGTCACGACTTCACCCAGGGTTAGCCTAGCGGCCCCGGATTAACCATATGGTTTCACCGTGCACGCGGGACCCTCAAAACCCGGGAAACGAATTCTCTAACGGAGTCGATCTCGGCCTCAGGTAAAAGCGAACCTCTACCTGAGCACGAATGGCTTCTAGGCCACGGTGCGTTTTCACACTACCGTGCACTACGGTCGGTCAGCCGCAAAATCACCATATTTCTAATCATCCCGTTTTCTACAAGTTCGCCTTCACCTCTTACGCGCACTCTTTACAATATTTGCACATAGTATAATCCCCTAAAAAGACATTAAAAATGTAAAAAAAATCGCCAAGTAGTTTTGTTCGACCTCCCACAAATATCTTTTCCCCCACAAATGTGTTTTGAGTTCAACAAAAATCATATTTTTCTTTAACATTGGAAGACAATTCTACTAACAACTACATATTTCGTTGCCTTTGCCACATTAACAAAAAAAAATAATGAAAATCCTTAGAAACTAGAGCCAAGGCACTATTTAATTATGAGATATTTTTAAAAATGTTCTGAAACCATCAAACCATTTCATCGCAATGCCGAGGCGATTACGGGTACTCAGTCACAACACAAGCATGATATACATACTTTACAGTGCTAGATAAGGGTTGGTTGCAGTTTTGGGGTAGAGGAACGGCATACTAGAATTAATCATCAATAAAACATCTCATACTTGGCCGGCCCGGTTATTCACAAATGGAGTTTCAAGCCTACACACAAATTGCTGGGTAGTTTGTACCGTTTAAATGATTCATCATACCATCACAGATCCTTGGTATATTGTTGAACATACGACAAGCGATAAACAATATTGGTTATAGAGTGTTCATTTCTTACCGGGGCTATTGTACGTTCGTGTATTTGGCTGTTATGTAATGGAAAGTAGTGTGAAATTTGCGGCGTATTGCGCGCGTGTTTCACATTTTAGATGTTTTGATTGATTGGTGTTGTACACGGATAAATATTCTATGTATTTGTCGTGTGAAAGGCTTGAAACTCCATTTGTGAATAACCGGGCCGGCCAAGTATGAGATGTTTTATTGATGATTAATTCTAGTATGCCGTTCCTCTACCCCAAAACTGCAACCAACCCTTATCTAGCACTGTAAAGTATGTATATCATGCTTGTGTTGTGACTGAGTACCCGTAATCGCCTCGGCATTGCGATGAAATGGTTTGATGGTTTCAGAACATTTTTAAAAATATCTCATAATTAAATAGTGCCTTGGCTCTAGTTTCTAAGGATTTTCATTATTTTTTTTTGTTAATGTGGCAAAGGCAACGAAATATGTAGTTGTTAGTAGAATTGTCTTCCAATGTTAAAGAAAAATATGATTTTTGTTGAACTCAAAACACATTTGTGGGGGAAAAGATATTTGTGGGAGGTCGAACAAAACTACTTGGCGATTTTTTTTACATTTTTAATGTCTTTTTAGGGGATATCACAAGTTTTTGATCAGTAATATGTAATCATATACCAAAGAAATAACATTATGTACCACTGGTGTAGAATGTAAAAAAGAAGTATGACTTTTGTTGAATCGGAAACACTTTTGTGGGTGGTGGAACAACTCTAGTTGGCGATTTATTTTACATTTTTGATGTCTTGTTGAGGGATATCATAAGTTTGTGATCAGTAATATCTTACAAGGAGAGTATCACACCTGTCAGGTCGAAACCCAATTCCAATTTTTTTTGGTAAGCTCAGGATGTGATGTAGAACAAGTGTACAAAATTTGGTTTGCAATGGTCAACTGCGAGGACCTCCCAAAAATGTCAAATGTGTCAATTTTTGCGCTTATGGAGCTTTAAGGCATTTATAGCAAACCCGCTTGATTTAATTTAAGTTCGTGTACTTGCAGTGCACTATTATAGTTAATATTTCGCATATTTCTCATTTAGCACCTAAGCAACTCATTCAGAAAGTTTCGTGATAGTTTTCGTCATGACAGGTCTGACATACGGATTTACATACAGTGTTTCACCGGATCGAGGGCATATTTGCTAGCTCTCATATACATTCATACACTTGCACTGAACGATTGTAGTTAGAATTTTTTATATTCTTTCTTTAGCACCTGTAAAAAATTTGGTCAAAGGTTTCAACATGACAAAGCTGACAGGGATCCCTATGCATATTGTTTACTCAAATGGCGCCGAATCACTGGGACCAAAATTTCTTGCATGTTCATCGAAAAACACATGCAGTTCGTAATTGGTATATTACTTGCGATTGTTGAATTGGTGTTTTCTAATTAAGTTGTTTCGAGGCTGCATGCCACATATTTAAAATATTAGCTATAATAGTGCACTGCGAGTATATGGACTTAAATAGAATCAAGCGGGTTTGCTATAAATGCCTTAAAGCTCCATAAGTGCAAAAATTGGCACGATTGGCATTTTCGGGGGGTCCGTGCAGTTGACCATTGCAAACCAAATTTTGTACACTTGATCTACATCACATCCAGAGCTTATAAAAAAATTGGATTTGGGTTTCGATGTGACAGGTCTAACACTCTTTGTTAGAATGTCAAAGCGGAGTATGATTTTTGTTAAATCCAAAACACTTATGCGGAATAAAATATTTATAAATGCGATTAAAACGTTGTTTGTTGATAGTCGCAGAGTAATTGTGAGGTGAGTTTATTGCCAATAGCAAAATATATCATTTCTTTACCTGCATAAATAGTAAGAAATATCAGATATTTGCAATAGAACTGGAACGATAAAATTTGATTTTGATTAAAACGTTGTTTGTTGATAGTCGCAGAGTAATTGTGAGGTGAGTTTATTGCCAATAGCAAAATATATCATTTCTTTACCTGCATAAATAGTAAGAAATATCAGATATTTGCAATAGAACTGGAACGATAAAATTACGATTTCAGCGTCTTACCACGACGATTGCTATTGTTACTTTAACTGAATTCATTGAAAGTGACAAGCGTTCATCCCAATAGCCCACTCTCCGGAAATTCAGTTCATAGGAATTTTATATGGCACAATTAATAAAGTTACCATGTAACTCTGAGTTGAAAATAAAATAGTTTTATTGAAGTTCATAAGCAACGCTTCTTTAAGATTTTGCATTTATCAATTAACCGATTGGCCCCCGATATGTGACGTGATTCACTCCGCCTAATACTCAGCGATACGAGACCTGAGTGACACTACACGGCTACCAAAAGAAGTACGCAATGTCGGTATTACCGATAATTCGACATTACAAAACTGTAGACAACTGAGGGTTTTATTTTAGAATCAGCCGGTTGTTATTTATGCACCATTGATTGTAATGACGGTACAGATACTGGAGCAAAATGTGGGATTGCCATCTGTCACAGTTTTGTTCGGTCTGTCAATTATTACCTGACCATACCTGACCCTATTGGGAGATACTTGAGTTAATGCCTGCATAGCATGTGTGGGCTTGGAGCTCGAGCGCTCCGTGCCGCCCCTTATTCCCATCATGCGGGTCCCAGTCATAAAACGGAGCTACCTGACTATGGCTTAACGACAAATTGCAATGATAAGATCGTTGACGTAGTCATACTACACTTCTCACAAAAATTAATGCATCACTTTTTTTGATCGAAAAATCACCGATTTTTGAAGCGACATAACTCGGCTCGACAAAATCGTACAATAGTTTTTTAGTACTCATTTTACAGCTTGAAGCTTCCTCTTTCAGAGCCTATATCGCATTTTTGCTTACAATAAATTGTCTCTTATTAAACAAATGAAAACTAGAGCTATCTTTTTTCTGTTCGAATTCCGCAATTCTAATGCCCGCGACACACTTCTTAATAACAATGCGATAAACAACTTTTTAAAAAATCCTACCCGACTTTCTAATTGCTCATTTTAAAGGGGGATTTTTCCTTTACAAGATAACATTAATGTGAATTCACCAAACAAAATTTACAACTGCGTGAACTCTTTTGAACTTGCGTAATTCGAACAGAAAAAATATAGCTCGAGTTTTCATTTGTTTAATAACAGACAAATTATTGTAAGCAAAAATGTGTACGATTTTGTCGAGCCGAGTTATGTCGCATCAAAAATCGGTGATTTTTCGATCAAAAAAAGTGATGCATTAATTTTTGTGAGAAGTGTATTAAATCAGCGTTAATTTACCAAATCTCTTATTGGACATTTGAAAAGAAAGAAATCGTAATCTTTCTTAAAAAATTGAAAAGCTGTCATATATCTATAATAATATTGATCACATAGAATTTGTAAACTGCTTGGCACTGAGAATCTACTGGTTCTTCTAATTAACGCAGTCGAACTTGAGCACAATTAAACAGTTGTTTCACTATCTACATGACAGGTGCAATCATTAAAACGTTCGTAAGTTTCATAAAATACGTGCACAACATATACTGCAAAACTGGCTATACCGGGAGATTCAGATATACTAGTATGCGAAAATATCACTGACTTTGATGAAACAGATAATTATTATTAATAACTATTATTAATAATAGCGTTCACTGTATGTCGTCAGGCGCGGAAAAGACAACGCTTATTATTAGCACTATGTATCTGCTATGGTATCCGATACCTGTCTGACACTACCTGGCTGACGGTTCGAGGCATTCTGATGCCAAGCGCCCGTATAAAAGCAGGTAGGGCGCCGCCAGCCACCTAGCGGCGAAAAAAGGAAAGCGACATTTGAGGAAACTTGATTATAATGAAGAATTTCAGTAACTTTTCGCTTCGGACGAAATATTTCAAATATTTATATCTCTTAAACTAATGGACCGATTCCATTGTGCCTTACGTCATACGAATCAGAAAAAATCACAGAAAAATATATCCCAAAAAGAATTACTTCGTGCAGGAAATCTCTGAGAAATTCGAAAAACAAATTTGGAGACAACTATTCGCACGGGTTAAATCGTTTTACTTCGGGATAATATAGCCTCGGGAGTCTCGCTGGCCCGTTCGGCTACGCCTTCACTACTGTAGGGAGCTGGAGAGTTGGCCCCTGGGAGGCAGACCGTGCTTGAGCTTGGGCTCGCAAGGCTTGGCGGTAACGCCTATGATACCTGCGAAAATCTGCCCCCGTACTGCTTGATTACCTGCTTATTGGTATATTCGCAGCGGCAGGTAGGGCACTGAAGGGACTCAGGCCCATGAGGTGGAAGTGCCCGACACCCTGCCAGCCAATCGAAGTTCGACCGATAATTAGGGGCCGTAATTTCTTCTCTTTAAATTTGTAAGTAGGAGACCTTCAAGGAGGAGTCAAATTCTTCGCCAATCGGGGCCAGAAATATTTTTCTAGCTCGGGTCTGCCTCCCAGGGGCCAACTCTCCAGCTCCCTACAGTACTTGGCGCGGAGACTCTACCGAGTCTCCTGATGGTATGATCCGCCAAGTCTTACAATTTGGTGCAGCGACATCATCGCTTATACACAATAAATTACTTATTCTAATTATACTAATACATGGTAAAATGAAAATCTCTTTTTATGCTAATTGTGCACGTTCTATGCGGAACAGAACCGTAACGATTAACAATTAAAGAAATGTATACCCGAAGGTATGGTATATGGGTCCCTGTTCGACTAACCCTGTACAGGATTTTCGAACGGCCTGGTCAAAGAAAACGTCTAACAGTTTAAGGAAGTTTGAATAAAGAAACTGATGTGGTTGAAATAGTCAAACAAACATATATTAGCAAAATTAAGGACATCAAATCCGAGCTGATTAAAATACATTAGATAAATGATTACGCATTAGATATATGATATTATATTAGTTAACTGCGCGTTGCGTCACGCGAGATAGAACGTCTCTCTTATTTTTGCGGGATTTATGTCAACGAACGGCAAACAGTCTCCCAATACGGAATACTCCGAGACATCATAGATTTTTGATTACTGCCGCCGTACTCGTCATCATAAAAAGAATCAGACAATGAATGAGAATCGGTTTTCAACTCAACGAATTACTATTGTTGAGCCCGAGCCCAAGGTTGGCTTCCGGAATGCACAAACTAAGCAGACCACTAAGTCTGAGAAATAAGATACTAGTATAGCAATAAGCAGGCGAATAGCGACTAAATCACGTTTTGCGCATCAGCACTGAGTCAGATCGCCTGATCAGCGTCCGCACTAGGCACCGGAGCTCCTAATCCCTTGTCGTCTCGCTTCGCCGCTTAATCTATGGTCGCTGCGACCGAACGCTGAAGCTAAGTAATTTTAAAATGTAAGTCTTTAAAAGTAGTTATGCCATGTTACGCAATTTTTTTTCCTTTCTGCATTGCACGTATTTTACTGTGTTACTTAAAACTAGATGTGTAATTCAAGTTGGCCCCAGTGGTGAAACGACACGAAATTTAGAGGGTGGAGTAGATGGAATGGGGGAGGGGGGGGGGGTATTAAATCCGTGTACGTTCTGCATTCCGCGGGGTGGGTGGTTCGGAAGCCACCGCACCGGTATGAGCACAAGTTTAGTGTCCTTCCCCCTTGCCTAAGAGGGGCTCCCTCCCTCTCTCAGTGTTTCCATACCACTTGGCAAACCCTGTGGGAAGTCGACATTAATGAAAAGACAACAACAAGTAGAGAGCGAATGTTGACGTTAAATATAAAATTTTAGCCTCGCGAAATGATTAGCATTTTACTACTATTAGCAAACCCATTCTCACAGTCCCATCCTGTTGGTTATCAAACGACTATTCAGAATCAGAGCCCCTGTCTTTTCAACCTGTGTTCTTGTTCCTCCCCTCGCCCCTTTGTTCGTTCCTGACTCTTCTTTGACTCATAATATCGCGAATGTTTCCACTACCAAAATTCAACGGGTTTATGTTACCGCGAATTCCGAGCAGAGTTTATGACGACCCTGTTAATCAATAATTGAAGTAATGCCACGAACATTATGGTATTTATATTTTGGAGGCGCTGCAATTTCAGTTCGGTATAGTAGATTTGCGGAATATACTGTGACGAAGTGTCCTCCCCCAACCCAAACATAAGACCGGAAGGCTAACTCGAAACCGCTAATTAGGGAAAACAACATAGCCTCCAGGCAAGGTCGTCCGTTAATCACTAGCGAAAGTTGATGTTCCGCTCCTAATACTCTTTGAATTCGCTTGAGCCATCTAGACACCGTTGAGCAGGGGCGTAGCAATTCCTCCAGCCGCTGACAAACATCTTTAGTTCCGTCACCAGCAGCCACGAGATTCCGGTTCGACGTGGAGACTCCACTGCGGATGATAGCAGCCTGCGAAGGACTTCCAGGGCGGTGTGGGCCACACCGCAGGATTTCTGGGCGGTCAGGAAGGCACATCCAGGAGGAAGGATTCATCGGCAGCGGCCGCTAGGATCTTCCTACAGCGCAGGGGTACGGCCCTGTGCGGAGGCTCCCCGAACCTTGGCGTCCGGACTACGTTAGGTGGCATGATCGGCCAAAGTCAGGGGCAGGGGGGAATCATAGGCTCAAGTCTATTAAAGTCCCGCGCGAGTAAGGAGCGAACATTCGTTGCGTGGAAGTTAAGTCAGTGTTTCAAGTTGAAAGTGTGTGTACCGTCACCACAAGCCAACTAATCAGCTTTAGGTAAGAGCCGAATCTTCGGACTTCTTAATATCGTATTTTCACGTATTGGCCAGTCAGGGGATTGTCCTGGCTGTGTCTTGTACACGTACCGTATTCGTGCTTTTCCGTAATTCTGACCGTGCAAGTTCCACGTAACCATAATCGACCTTCCTGGAGGACTCCCGCGTCCTCGCAGCGAATCATTAATTCCGTCCTTTAGTTCGTAGCTCGCTTCTCGAGACTTTATATTTGTCGTAGCTCACCGATTTGTTTCCCGTTCGTCTCGTCGTCCCGAGACGTTTCTATTCCTTTGGATCAGGCCGTCGTTAGAAATAGTTATACCATTTGTATTTTGCTCCTCACGGACGCCTAGTAACGCCCGTGAGTGAAGTCCGTCACTCCAATACTCTCTGTCACGTTTCCATCTAAGAAGAGCTAATAAAGTCTCGAATTAATAGCACATCTGTCTTGGTTGCGTCTCCTGCCGAATCCACTGTGCTCTCTATCTTCCAACTCTGAGCTGCCGCGTAGAGAAACCCGACTGCAAGTCTCCGGAAACGTAGTGCGGCGAAAAGCCAGTTTGTTACGTTATCGTGGTACCGCGGGGTACCTGGCGCCCAGATTTTAGATTCCGGAATTGCAGTCGAGAGTGAGGGCTTAAGTTTACGTCCCGTCTGGACTCACGTTCTTGTGATAGAAAAAGATACCGTTTCTCGAAGTTTCCTGGGATACTAGCTGCGGGTAGCTGTATTCCCGAGTAGTCCCAGGAAGAATTCATCATCACAAATTTTATTCTCACAATACACAACGTGCACTTTAATAGTTAGGTCATTCCACGCCAACTGAGGAGCTCGATTTTGGTCGTATCGATATGATTCACATTTTGTTTTACTTGGGAAAGGCCGATCTTTGTAACTATATTTTTTGAATGATTCGCAGACTAATTGATCAATGCAAAAAATTTGCGTAAACGTTTGACTTTTAAATAAAATATCGAAGGTAATGCTCGCCCAATTTGTAATGTATTTCAGAATATACCTTGGATCTTGGTCTATCGAAAACTCTTTTCTCCAGAATGGAGAAAATGGCTGAGATATCCGTTTGAATATTAGCTACAAGGTCTTTCCCTCCCCGGTGCCCCTTGCGGGAGGACAGATACTGACAACGGTAAATATAAGCCATTAATCGGTATGATATCGCAAAAATAAATCGGAAAGGCTGAGACATGATGTTCTATCAATATTTCCTCGCTGCTGGGATTGCAGTTTTAAACTCGCTATCAATAGTGCAAGTATGATATTGTTGCGAGACCGCAACGCTTAGTCGCGTGAACTTAGCGATGGGACACTGCCACCGTATTCCCACTAGGGATGGGCAAACGTGAATAAATTTAGGTCTGACGAGGGGAGGTCACGGGTACGGCAGCGGGTTTTTCCACGAGAGCCGGTGCATCGTGTAGGTCATACCTGGGATAGTAAACCCCCAAAATATTTCATCAAACTGGGCGGCCAATTTTGAGTAAACAATGTTTAAACATTTCTGAGCTAATAGTCTTGCAGTAGCGAAATACACTCTTTCAGCAATTCATTGTAGCTAGGTGGGTAGCGTGACCGGCTCATAATTTTTGTGTATCTGGTTCGGAGCCACACTGGGACAAATATTTTTTTTGCCCTGATTGCCAGTGATTAGCATTGATACAGTGTGCCGTTGTGACCATGCCCGTGCAAGAACTATTACTATTTTCCTAATTATTAATTACTATAGAAAAATATATTATTACCAGGTGACATGCGGAACGATAGGCGATTGAACAAAATGACTACTATTAAAAACTAAAGTTGCAAATTGTAGACGTTTACTGCTTGCAGAACACAATGGATTCCGCACCATTTACATTAATTATCTGTATTTCGCAAATGTTACTATTCTTGTTCCTTTACTATTTTGTTTTACGTATTAGTAATACATAAGTTATTTACTCACGAACGCTCGAATCCGCTCCTATCCGCTTGTCAAAGCTCGCCTCCATACGCTCGTATCCGTCCATGCACCTTTGGATTCCCCTGCCACATTGGATTTACTCGCGCACGCTCGAATCTGCTCGTATCTGCTCGAATCCGCACCTATCCGCTCGCAAACGTCCATCTTCATACGCTTGTATCCGCTCATGCACAGAATTATTAAAGAAATACACGAGAATTTCAGGCGCGATTAAAATATTCACGGCTATTTCTTCGTGAATTAAATAAAAAAGTGTTTTTAAAAAAATGAGTACCGACTTCGAAAACTGACAGCATCCCAGAAAACTGAAAACTGAAAAACCTGACAAAATAAAATAAAAAATAAAAATGCGCAGAAAAGTAAAAAATAATTTTGCTGATTTCATTCAACCTTCTTTTGACAACCTTATTGCAACTTTTCGGAGTCGGCGCAAATATAAGTAAAATATTACTGGTAATCATCTGTCTTAGCCGCGCTTACCTGTCTTCTTTCTTTTGCCGCGCGATGTCCTCTCCCACTTACACACGCTCATTTACGAACTCACTCTCGCGTTCGTACCGCCTCCCGCCCCATCACTCTCTCTCTCTCTCTCCCTCGATCAGCTTCTGTGTCGATACATCTATCTATCCATGAGAACACTTTAATGATATACGAAGATAGGATGAGAAACACAAAAGTAATGAGCGGTCTTTTACTGGCAGTCTGTCATACGTATACATATACTGTATGACCCAACTTAGCGTTTGGAGGCATCGGTCGATGAGTTCGGGGCAAGGTTGGGGTTGCTCTTAGTTGGGCAGAAGTCGGGTGCACAAGAACGAAAACAGTAAAGGGAGAGATTCGACGGGGGATTGCCAATGGGATATTCGAAATACCTGATTGTGGGAGTCCAGCGGACCCTTAAACAATTTTATTATAAACGCGAACTAAACGCTAGACTCTCGAACGTAATAGACGAAGATAGAACGATAACCACCCGGGCGGTATACGCGAGCGGCATCAACACGAGCGATAGACGGAGACGGAGCGATAATTACACGGGCGGTATACGCGGGCGATAGCCACACGTGCGATAGACGGAGACAGGACGATAGTCACACGATCCGTAAACGCGAACGATAGACGAAGGCGAGACGATAATCACTCGGTCGGTAAACGCGAGCGGTAGACAAAGACGAAACGATAGCCACACGAATAATAAAATCTCCACAGGCAAGTCCCCGATCTCCGGATCACTAATCCCAAAGGCTAGCAAATCTCAGCAGAGAGGGGGAGGTTCACGACTCAGACAGAGAAAGAGCGATAATCATAAAATACCCCGAACGATAATCACACGATATTCGGAACGATATCCGGAACGACATTCACACGATATTCTGAACGATATTCACACGATATTCGGGACGATAATCACAAGAGGTAACTAATGCGATTGAAGTCGCCGCTGCTCAGCTCGTCGCCAAGAGTACACAAAATGGTGGCCACGGGCCGCCGCAATGTTCGAACGATAATCTCAACGATAATGTCGGTAGAAAGCGTACGGCCGACTGTTGCGCCCGAGCCCAAGGATGGCTCCCGGAATGCACAAACTAAGCAAACCACTAAGTCCTATCTTTGAAAGGATGTTGCAATGTATAAAAGAAATAAGATATTAGTATAGCAATAAGCGAGCGAACAGCGACTAAATCACGTTTTGCGCATCAGCACTGAGTCACATCGCCTGATCAGTGCCTCGTGCTGATGCGACGCCCGCATCGAGCAAAACCATTGCTCCAAGCCCCAATCGGGGACTCGCTCTCCAGATTTCGAACAGAACACATCAGTGCGTACCAGCGAGTTACTCTGTACCTTTCGTGTCAGTCTTTGGTTATATCCTATCAATAAACTCCAAGTTTTTGGGTTTAATCCCGGTGGATTCTAATCCTTTAAACGCTACGAGCCTGACTTCCTCCGATCCCGCTACCCGCTCTGTGCCGTCACCACACAGGGCACAACATTAAATGGTGGCAGCGGTGGGATCTGCACCGTCGAAGTCGAATCGTGAGCCTGCCGATTGTGTAACGTGGCCTGACCGCCAGTGTTACTCCAGCTCAACCTAGACGTCGAATCTCTGCCGAGGTAGAGACCGGCAAGGCCAACCAAATCAAGGGCGCGAACGAGCTCTTAGGAGACGCTCGCACTCCACCAAAAAACCGCCGCTCTCTCTCGTTAGAGACGGCCAGACGGCCCAGCAAACGGGAAAGGTATAACCAAACCTGAACGGACGTCGCCAACGAGCCATTGCTGATCCGAGGACCTTTGGCCGAACGGAGACGAACACCAAGGCACCGAGAAGGAACGCACCATCCACCCACGGACCGAGGACACCTGGTCCCCTATACGAGCGCAAAGGAGCTCCAGAACCCGACACGCCGACAGCACCCTGCACGACACCGGCGATAAGGAGATATCGCCGCCCTGCCGACTCCGGTTGCGTCTACCGACACCCCAAGGCTACCAGCGGACACCGACCAGTAACATGCGCCTGTCAACCATCCTGTGAGTAAACAGAAACGTCCGAACCGCTGTAGCGATATCCGATAGAAAAATATTGTAAACCAGAATCTTTACACGGCCCTTGTATGCCTACGGAAGACGCACTCGCTCTGAGATACCCTCTACCTAATCGAAGGTCATTCAGTAGATCATTAGAATCTTTCTTTGATAAGAAACTCATTTTCAGTCCAGTAGACCCTACGAAAGTAAAAACGCGTGCTTCCTTAGACAACACCGGCCCCTTGCGACGCCGCGTGCGAGCACCCAAACTAGACACGAGTACAGACACATATCACGCCGCCGAATCGAGCACCCATACGACGCCCGAGAAAGTCGTTGTACCGTCACAGCGCCGATACCCTATCAGGGTACACGATTTCAGTCTTGTAAGTAGCGAATCCGAAATGTCACACACAGAACAAGGCCTTAGTGGCCCGAATAACCCGTCGGCCCGAGATATGATAGCCGCACTCGGACTAATTGGGATATATGACGGAGACAGAAACTCCGATTTGTCTTCATTCCTAGACGACGTTAAATGCGCCTTTTTTTTTTTTTTTTTTTTTGTAGGAGAGGGGAAATGCACCTTATGCACCGTGGGGAGGACTTGGTCCCTCCCCGTGTGTCGGGCTCTCCCGAGTCTCAGCCAGAAACCCGGGCCTACCGACTAAAACCCCCCTCCTTGGGCTGCAAGACACCACCCCGGAACCGCCGATTTGGCATTACTTCGGGGTGGCGCCGTTAGATGCTTAGGGGGCTATGCCCCCGCCCGCGGCCATGTCCTGTCTTTTACGGAGAAGGACGGACTTGACAAAGGCCGAGACCTTTGTCCAGGCCTCGGGGCTCGTGAGCATAATCCCGACTATAGTGTCGGGAGTTATGTCTCCGAGCCCCTCCGCCAGCCCGTCCTTCTCCACGCTCCACCTCCCACACTCGAACAAAGTGTGGAGAGCGCTGTCGGATCGGGAGTCGCAGTAGGCACAGCCAGGGTCCGCAACCTTCCCCATCTTATGGAGATAGGCGCGGAAGTAGCCGTGCCCCGTTAGCATTTGTGTGAGGTAGTAGTCCACCTCACCGTGCTGACGGTTTAGCCAAATGTCCAGACGAGGTATCAGCCTCGCTGTCCACCGGCCCCGCGACTCCCGGTCCCACCGCTGCTGCCACGCTTCTAAAGAGCGGGCCTGCGCCCGCTGCGCGGCGGCTACTCTCCCCAAGGCGGACTTGTCCTGGTGGACGGACTTCCGCTCCTGTGCGAGCAGGTCGATGGGTGTGACCCCAGCGACCACCATGGCTGCTGGTTCCGAGACCGTGCGGTACGAGCAGGCGATCCGCAAAGCGCATCTCCGCTGGACGGCGGCTATACGCTTCCGATGCCTCTCGCACCGCAGCGAGTCGGCCCAGACTTCGGCGCCGTAGAGCATTATAGACTCGGCGGTGCGCAGTAGCAGTCGCCTCTTGCAGGGTCTGGGTCCGCCGATGTTGGCCATGACCCTGCTCAGCGACGCGACTACTGACGCCGCCTTGTCTGCTCTCTGGCGGATGTTTTCCCCGAAGGTAAGCCGGCAGTCCAGCATCACCCCCAGGTACTTTACGGCGGCCTTGGTCTGCACCGTCGCCCCTCCCACCTGCATTTCCCGCAACAGGGGAATGCGTTTCTTGGTGAGGAGGACGATCTCGGTCTTCGCCAAAGCCAACTCCAAGCCATGGTCGCTCATCCAGGAGCGGACGCGACGCATCACCTGGTTGAGCCGCGTCTGGGCCGCCTCAACATCACTCGCGGTGATGATGGCAGCGACGTCGTCCGCGTACCCAACCAGTGAACAGCCGTCAGGCATCTCCATGCGCAGGATCCTGTCATAGGTGATGTTCCATATGTCGGGTTCCAGTATGGAGCCCTGGGCTGCACCCGAGGTAAGTTCCCTCTGCTTCGGGCCATCGTCGGTGGCGTACACGATGAAGCGTTCGTTCAAATAGTCTCCGATGATCCGGAGAAGGTACTCGGGTACCTTGAAGTCCCGCTCCATCGCGTACAGGGCGTCAGCCCACCTCACCGTGTTGAAAGCATTTTTCACATCCAGGGTGACCAGCAGGCACACGGGGCGGCCGAGGTGATATCCCCGCTCCGGGGCCCTGGCAGACGACGTTAAATGCACCTTAGCATGCACGCCCGCGAACGAACGATCGCGACTCCTGCCACTCGTCTTACTAAACAAAATAAAAGGCAGAGCCTCAAAAGAGTTACGGAACAAGACAATCAATAGCTTCGAGGAACTGAAACATGCATTGAGAACGCGATTCGCGGTTAAACGATCATCCGATACCGCACAAGCCGAGTTCAGTAGCTGTAGACAGAGAGAAGGAGACAGCGCCCAACAATTCGGTTCCAGGTTAGAGAGGCTATTAACCGAAATGAAAGAGCTGTCCATCGAGGACGCCACCGACCCGTCGAGTATTCAAGGAATCATCGAAGTCTTAGACAAACAAGCCTTACGCTATTTCACTCGAGGATTGAGGGGACCACTTAGAACAATAATTAGATCGCGCACTTTCGACAACCTGCAGTCGGCGATAGTAGCCGCTGTTGAGGAAGAAAGGGTTCTAGGATCGGATACTCCGCGTACCAATAACAACTCGCGTTACCGCGGAAACAACCGCAACGGACCAGCGCGAGACACGCCAAAATGCGGGAGGTGCCACAAAATAGGTCACACCGCCAGTAATTGCTACACGCGCCTAAGTACGCCCCGTCCCTCCTCGGACCCGAACCCGTCCCATCCCCACAACCCTCGCATCCCTACCAATAATAGGGCAGTACGACACGTAATCGTGACGTGCAGATATTGTAAAAAACCCGGGCATACACTCGAGGAATGTCGCGCACGCCAGCGCGCAAACGAGAGAAACCGAGCACAACGACCCCCGCAAACACAACACTACTCACGAGAGCCTCGCCAACAATCAGAAACACATGATCCGGCACGCGCCGCGCCTCGCCAACCCGACTCCGACAGGAGACCGGACGATGACACGAGAGTCAGTTCATATCAGGTTAACACGATCGCAGCTGGTTCCGAGTCATCACGTAGCTTAGTAGAAATTGAAGCACCCGAATTGGTTAACGGAAAGGCCGTCATGCTAGTGGATACTGGCGCCGAAGTCACCTTGCTAAAAGTCGGACAAGTCCTAGGTGACGTTCCCGCCGTGAAAGAAGTCGTAATCCTATATACCGTCGGATCGAACGTAGCTCAAACACTATGTAGTGCATATATCACCATCCGTGTAGGAGACAAACAAATCAGACATCTTTGCCGACTGGTACGAGACGACTCACTCGGAGAACAACACGGACTCTTAGGACATGATTTTCTTTCAAAGTACAACGCCGAAATCCGACCTGGCCAATCCCTAAACATTCTCGGAACACATCTCCCGCTCACTAGTGGAGACCACGTAACTTTAAAAGCACGTACCGAAACATTAGTACTCGCACACACAGCTACCCAAGGCGAAGGAATAGTGGATCAAGCAACAATCAAACCCGGAGTATTCATAGGCAACGTCCTCGCCACGGGGACCAAAAACAAATGCCTTATCAGTATAATGAACACGAACCTCGAAGACTCTAAAATCAAAACACCGATTGTGCAACTAAACCCAATCGAGCTACACGAGGTTACCGACTCACCTCACGACACCGTCGACAGCAAAAACGCTTACACAGTACAGACCGTCAGTGGTACAGATAGAATGCAAGCATTGCGCAGGGAGATAATGCTCGACAACTTACACGCCGAGGAAAAAAGACATTTGATCGACTTATGCGAACGGTATAACGATATATTCTTCTTAGAAAGCAACACACTAGGGTGTACCAATAAGACAGAACACGCCATACCCTTGCTAGACAACACGAACCCTATCAACACTAGGCCCTACAGACTTCCACAAACCCAGAAAACCGAAGTAGAAAACCAAGTGAAAGAAATGGCCAAAGAGGGAATAGTCAGTCCCAGTTCCAGCCCGTGGAACTCACCACTGCTCGTCGTCCCCAAAAAACCAGACGCCACAGGCCGACCCAGATTTAGAGTCGTTGTGGATTTCCGTAAACTAAACTGCGTTACTGCAGGAGACTCGTATCCCCTACCAAATATTACAGATGTCTTAGATCAATTAGGCGCAGCCAAATATTTCTCCACCCTAGACTTAGCATCAGGTTTTCACCAAATCCCTATGAAGACAGAGGACCGCGAAAAAACAGCATTCTCAACCCCATACGGACACTACGAGTACAACAGAATGCCCTTCGGCCTAAAAAATGCTCCCGCCACATTTCAAAGACTTATGAATTCAGTATTAACGGGATTACAGGGAATCAAGTGCTTCGTTTACCTAGACGACATAGTAGTATACGGATGTTCGCTGCAAGAACACCAGAAACGTCTTGAATCCGTTTTCAAACGACTCCGTGAAAATAAATTAAAACTACAACCCTCTAAATGCCACTTCTTACGTAAAGAAACAATATACCCAGGACATATCATTAGCAAAGAAGGAATACGACCGGACCCTTCAAAACTAGAGGCCGTAAAACATTTTCCAATACCCAAAAAACTAAAAGACATACAATCCTTTATAGGACTAGCTGGATATTATAGAAGGTTCATTGACAATTTCTCGGGAATAGCTAAACCCCTCACTCAACTCCTAAAAAAGAATCAAACATTTACATGGACATCACTCGAGCAAGAAGCGTTCGAAGTCCTAAAAGAAAAACTAACGTCACCACCTCTACTACAATACCCGGACTTCACCAAACCCTTCGTGCTAACAACCGATGCCTCCGGAAAGGCAATCGGTGCTATACTATCCCAAGGTAAAATAGGCCAAGACCTACCAGTAGCATACGCTAGCAGAATTCTTAATAAAGCAGAGCAAAATTATAGCACAACAGAAAGAGAACTCTTAGCTATAGTTTGGGGAACCCAACATTTTCGACCCTACCTATACGGAACTAAATTCATTATCGTCACCGACCATAAACCCCTCACATGGCTTTTTAATGTAAAAGACCCAGGATCGCGATTAATGAGATGGAGAATAAAATTATCAGAGTACGACTATGAGATCCATTATAAGAAAGGCCTTCAAAATAATAACGCTGACGCCCTTAGTCGCATAAACGCGGTAACCCGAGCTCAGAATCTCCGCGCGACAGCTGACGCTAGCACGGCTGGCGACAGACAGCCGCCACAAGATGACACATTAGACATTCCCCCAAATCATACATACACAATCGACGAAATAAAAAAGATCTTATACGAACATCACGACACACCTTTAGGTGGACATCTAGGCATTAAAAGAACCCTCGATCGAATTAAATTATACCATAACTGGCCAACCATGAGGAAAGACGTAGAGGAATATATCTCCAAATGCGAAAAATGCCAGAAAAATAAAACATGGTCTCCAAGTAAAGCACCCATGGTAATAACAGATACCCCTACCAAATCGTTCGAGAAATGCGCGTTAGACATAGTAAGACCCCTAACCATAACAAATCAGGGAAACAAATACATCCTAACGTTTCAAGACGCTTTAACTAAATTCAGCATAGCTATACCTATACCCGACCAAGAAGCCGGAACCATTGCAAAAGTTTTCGCAACAAAAATAGTCTGTATCTTCGGAATACCCGAAAAAGTCCTTACCGACCAAGGAGCGAATTTCCTAAGCGAAGTATTTAAAGACGTTTGTAAACTTCTCAAAATAAATAAAATTCAGACCAGCGCATACCACCCGGAATCTAACGGCGCTCTAGAGAGAAGTCATCGAACACTAGCCGACTATCTAAAACATTACATTGACGAAGATCAAACTGACTGGGACGAATGGCTCCCTTACGCGATGTTCACATACAATACTACACCACATGGTGCCACTGGGCATACTCCATACGAGCTTACTTTCGGACAAACAGCTACCTTACCGACATCCCTACAACAACCTCCGCGCCTAACATACACGTACGATAAATATGCGGAGGAACTGCGCGAACGAATCCGATCGTCACACGAGGTAGCGCGAGAGACTCTACAACAGAAAAAGCTAAAATCCAAAACGTTATATGATAAAAGAACTAAAACCCCGGCGTTTAAAGTCAACGACAAAGTTCTACTTAAGGACGAGACCGTTAGACGCGGCCGATCAAAAAAACTTACGCCTAAATGGATCGGACCATACAAAATAACCGCGACACCTATACGATAAAAATGGGACGCCGAACCCAATGTGTGCACGCGAACAGACTAAAAAATTTTATAGAATAAAGCAAAGGAAAAATAATAATATTCATACTACATATTTAGCCTAACTCAAAAACTATCTCAAACTAAAGACTCTAAGTCATTCATTTAATTGAAACCAAAAAAAACGAAACAAAAAGAACAAAAGTATATATAAATAAATACATACTTACCGTTATCCTACTTATACTAAACATTACAAACTACGCGCAAAGTAAAACTAAATGTAAGGAAAAGGACGCGGAACTTATTTAACAATAAAACGACCCAACACACGATATCGACTGTTCGACTCATTTTTTTATATTTTTTTTCCCTATTACTCATTCTTCCCCAGGGCCAGTCGCCTGAGGCGGGCCCAACGGCTCTGCTCGCCGTTCCGCTCTGTAACAAACACAACATATAGATTAATAATCACACCACAAATAAACACCAGGTCGAATTACACCCCTTAATATCACGATAACTTACCGAACAGGGCCGCCAGGCCCCACCAATCGGCCT
Organism: Ectemnius continuus; assembly: GCA_910591665.1. NCBI lineage: Eukaryota > Metazoa > Arthropoda > Insecta > Hymenoptera > Crabronidae > Ectemnius > Ectemnius continuus. The sequence continues at coordinate 13,990,689 of OU342864.1, read as the reverse complement.
CCGGGCCGCCCCAGGGATCATCCAAGTCCACCAGGTCGCTCCTCAACCGTGCCCGCTCCCACTGCACCTCCGATGCCATGTTCGTGTACAAGTGACCCTAAACACAAAAAACAAAATTATATATTTCAAAACAAAAAAAAACAAACACACGATGCGTAAACTACAACACCACAGCTTCAACTCACCAATTCCCCACGCGCTCTCTTGCTCATCTCCATCTTCTGATGCTGCAAGACAGTTGATGGTCTGGACCACCCAGCACCCACGTTTTATACCACCCTCTCCCGCAGCACCGCGAAGGAATTCGCCAACTCTGCTCTTTCTACCTAAAGACCGAAGAACTCTCCCATACAGATAACACCCGTGCATCTCCTCTTGGAAACCAACTACCAGCTATGAGCAAAGTACCTCCACACGTAGACAATAAATGACAAACTCAACAACGATTGAAATATGAGATAGGTTAGCCTTGGAGAGACTCAGCTTCAGCAAACATGAGAGTTTCCACTCACCAAATCCGCAGCAGGGGGTGGAAGGCAGCTCGTTCTTAGCACGCTCGGAGTAGTAGCAGAGATGTCGGCTTCACTAGGCACTAGCGATGTACGTCGTGGCACACTCGATCGTCGTCGAAAGAATGAATTTTCTATCCGAAAAGTGCTCACTTTATACTTGTGATTGGAGCTCCGAGGGCGCGAGGATTGGCTCCCCATGACGTGCAACCACCCCCTGATTGGTCCAGGAGCACTTACTGTTCTTACATGGGACTTCTCATGAACTCGCTAATCCTTGCGGCGTAAGTTCGCGGGAAATCGGCGGCTCAACTAAAATCCGCCGTTTCCCGGAACGAGATGGAAACAGAGTCTTCGTGGCCGCGAAAACTCTGGCAGGGCCGCAGGTACTTTTTAATTACCCTGCCCTAGGATGAAGGAATCCTTCAGGCTGGTAATTCCTCTGCCAGCCTATTACACCAAGGGCCGTTCTTAGAGCGAGCACTAAGGTGTGCCTCGCGAACGGAAAATACAAATCACACAACATCAGGAACCCCCGTTCCCGATCCCGTTGTCACAACGGTGGTTCAACGGTGAGGGCCGAAGGAAATTGGAGCCGGATCTTCCGCACCCCCAAGCCCTGTCCGGAGCAGGCAAGTGGGTGTCCTTCTAGCCCTTCCGACCGAAAAATCGGAGGGCCCTAATGGCTAGCCACAATAGCGATCGAGAAGCCTATACGATAATCATCAAACGCTAACCTCTGATTAGATGCGGCCCTGGCTACGCAGCGATGCGTAGCCCGCTGATCCTCAGGTTGCCTGTTCTTCAGTCTTCAGTGGAAACGTAGGTGAAATAATCTCGAATAGAAGAAATGTACGACGTTCAGTAGGTTGTGCCTCGCGGGCGAGCCCGCGAGCCGGCAGATACCCCCACCTCTGACCCCGAGCGCGCCCGAAAGCACGCTGAATTTTGTGACGGGCGAAATGCCACGTCACAATACATATATGTGTGGCTCCGATCTCGCGCACGGCTTGTACTTAGCCGGAAACGTTCTCGGTTCCGGCCGCGGCGTGCGCAAGACGTTGGCAGAGCGGAGTTCGCTCCGGCCACTCCAACGTACGTCTTTCGGGAGGCGGACGCGAGGATCGGGAGAGCCGACGGTAGTTCGAGTTAACTAGTTTTATTGTTAAGTACAAAGAGCGGTCGGGCGTACTGGCGCGCGTTGCGTCGCGCGGAAGCGATGGGTCGCCGGTCGGATTCGAACTGGCAGCCGGTGGTCGCTTCGCTAGCGTGGCGAACGTCAGGCTGCAGTCGAAGTCGGCTGCGCTGCTGTCGACCTCTCGCTCTCGCGGTTCGAGACGGCTGGCCTGCCCTCTGCCGTGGTCTCCCTCGGTCCCTCGAGGCCGCCACATGTGTTCGCTACAATCATCGACACGTGTGAAATGTTGGAATTGTATGTCGTATGCCACACCAGTTAATGTTAACAATATTAGTACTTCAGGTAGGGTATATCTTCGACCCCCCCCCCCCTCCCTCTTTCTCTCTTTCTCGCTCACCCTTTCAATGTGTGTTGTAAGCGGCTTTCCCGGCTCCGTCCGCGCCGGCTCCAGGTGGAGTCGCCTCAACCTCGCCGAGGATCGTCGGGGTCATCTGTAAGGGTGGAGAAACGGAGGACCTCGAGGGCGCCAGGCCCTTCTCAAGATCGTATTTCGATTGGGTCCTCCTTGCCCTGGTGGTAGCCCTTCCGGTGGTCCTCGCTGACCTCGGCGGCACTCGCTGCTGTCCACCTAGCTAGCTCTGAGGAATGGTAGAGGGGCGGAGTGCTAGACGGAGAGAAAGAAGACTAAAGAACCCACGCAGATGGGTGGCGACAAGTTGTTTATTCGGCCGGAATCGGCCGGAAATCCAAAAATCTAACGCTCGCGTCCGAACGCCGACCGTTCAGACCCTCGGATTTTCCGCAGCCGTTCTACAAGTTAAAGGAGTAGCCCGGCCTATAGTGGGGCCGCTGAGAGAATGAACACGGTGAGGGAGGGTAACCAGGCGGACCCAGCCGAAATTTTACCCTCTCCAGTTATGCTTTAGGAGTTTTCTAGCCTGGCTTCCCCTCACGCGCTTTCTACCCACACATGCTGCGCGCCTTGTAGCCACGCTCTGCGTCTGTGTTTGAGATTTCAACTGAGACGACGGGGTCCCGCCTCTACTCACTTTCTTAATACAGAGAGTGATTCTAATTCTCATTATACGTCACTGGTCGCGCGATACCTTTTTTTTTTTTTCGTGGGGAAATCCTCATGGACACCCCGCCGCCCTGGTGGGGGCGACGGGGTAGTGCCGGACTCTTACCGGCTAAAACCCCACGGTGGCCATCCTCGGCGCTTACTGGGGCGGCACCGGGAACTCTGGAAGAACACGACCGGTGCCGCCCCGCGCCCGCCCCCTATTGGGGGGCACGTCTCGTGGTGGGGGAGTGGCCATCCACTCTCTCGCTTTCACGAGAGATGGAGGCGTCCCCCACCACTCGCGGGGAGACACGTCTCGCCGCACTCCTTCGCCAGCGGCGAAGGAGGAGGGAACCGTGCCTCCCGCACTACTAACAATCCCCTGGGCGGGACGTGCGACCACTACACCCGCCTCGGGGCCGCTTCGCGGAGGCGACAGAGCCACCACTCTGTCGCCTCGCGGCCCCTTGGCACGTGCCCGGCCCACCAGCAGCGAAAACTACCCCGCACCGGCGGGTCCGGGCCGCCAAACTTAGTCGGGGGGAACGGCGTCCCCCCGTGCGGGGCGGCGGCGGGGACGGGCCCTCCCCAAACGGAAGGGGTCCGTTCGCTCCCGCCGCCGCTCCGCCTCCTTCTTCTGGGAGAGCACTTCCTCGCAGAAGGCGAGGAAGGCTCTCCACGACCTCTCGCTGCCGAGGATCTGTCGGATGACCGTCGGCAGCGAGAGGTCCCTTCCGATATACCGGACCAGGAGGCGGCGCTGCTCCCTCCAGGCCCTGCAATACTGGAGGGTGTGCTGCGCCGTGTCCCGGTCCCCGTCACAATGGTGGCACTGTGCCGTCGCCTCCTTCCCGATGCGACACAGGTACTCACCGATGGTCGCGCGATACCTGCTTACCTCTTCAATGCGGACTCTGTAAGGGATTACCTATGTACGATGATGATTGACTCTCGGCAAGACGAAGTAAAACCAAAATATTTTATGATAGCCATTACCAGTCTAAAGCCTGGAAAAAAACGCAAGGAGGAAACAGTGTCTATTACACTTCTCACAAAAATTAATGCATAATTTTTTTAACCGAAAAATCATCGATTTTTGAAGCGGCATAACTCGGCTCGATAAAATCGTACAGTAGTTTTTTAATACTCATTTTACAGCTTGAAGCTTCCTCTTTCAGAGCCTACATGGCATTTTTGCTTACAATAATTTGTCTGTTATTAAACAAATGAAAACTAGAGCTATCTTTTTTCTGTTCGAATTCCGCAATTCTAATGCCCGCGACACACTTCTTAATAACAATGCGATAAACAACTTTTTAAAAAATCCTACCCGACTTTCTAATTGCTCATTTTAAAGGGGGATTTTTCCTTTACAAGATAACATTAATGTGAATTCACCAAACAAAATTTACAACTGCGTGAACTCTTTTGAACTTGCGTAATTCGAACAGAAAAAATATAGCTCGAGTTTTCATTTGTTTAATAACAGACAAATTATTGTAAGCAAAAATGCGATACAGGCTCTGAAAGAAGAAGCTTCAAGCTATAAAATGAGTATTGAAAAACTACTGTACGATTTTGTCGAGCCGACTTATGCCGCTTCAAAAATCGGTGATTTTTCGATGAAAAAAGTGATGCATTAATTTTTGTGAGAAGTGTATTTTATGATTAACTTACATGCAGGGATTATGATTTCTTCGGCTTGCCTAGAGTCAATCATCACCGTTGGTAATCCCTTACAAAGTCCGCATTGGATAGGTAAGCAGGTATCGCGCAAGGACGGGGGACGCGAGGACCTACGCCGGTCTTCGTGCCCTTCGGGACGGGGGCGGAACACCCACGGAACGGTCGGTCAAGGAGTTGAAGCGTCAGACCCGGCGGCTCGTTGTTCAGATGTGACGGGAGAGACTGCAGAATCCAGAACACTCCCGCCACAGAGCCGTCGGGGCGATTCTGCCGAACCTCGAAGCTTGGCTAAGTCGCGGCAGGGCCCAACTCTCCTACCGCGCGACACAGGTGCTCACCGGGCATGGCTGCTTCGGGGAGTACCTGTGTCGCATCGGGAAGGAATCGACGGCACAGTGCCACCATTGCGATGGGGACCGGGACACGGCGCAACACACCCTCCAGGGTTGTCCTGCCTGGAGCGACCAGCGCCGCACAGTGGGCTCAAATGCTGAAAACGCGGACATTGGAAGTAAATGGTACTTTATCGTAACAAAAACGTATTTATCGGTATTCTTTGGATAATTTATCACATATGTTGTATGATTTTGATGTTGTCCTTTCATTTTGATGCTACAACTGTAATCTCTAATCTATCCTCTACTTTATAAGGGCATATCATCTAATACATAAAATGGATGATTTTTTTCCTCGAAAACTTCACTTTACTTCACATATCAGACATAGGTCAAAATATTCGTTAAACCTTCTAGTTTAATACCCTGAAACCAGTTGGTGCGATTTTTTGCGATTTTGGAAATGGCAGCACATTTTGTCCGCCACTACACTAGTCGGACAATCCATATAGGATACTGCTGATGGAAATAAACAGAACGTTTGCTAAAACGCAACAAAACGCGACAAAACGCAACTTCCGCTTTCGCAGTATCAAAGGACGAGTTCTAAGAAGAATTTCTACACAAGTCATTTCCGGAAATTGTCGTGATAACTTTACCAAAATCGCTGATGAATGAGGGAATGTTATAACGGTATATTATTTCATGCATTAAATGGATGATTTTTTTCCTCGAAAACTTCACTTTACTTCACATATCAGACATAGGTCAAAATATTCGTCGAACCTTCTAGTTTAATACCCTGAAACCAGTTGGTGCGATTTTTTGCGATTTTGGAAATGGCAGCACATTTTGTCCACCACTACACTAGTCGGACAATCCATATAGGATACTGCTGATGGAAATAAACAGAACGTTTGCTAAAACGCGACAAAACGCGACAAAACGCAACTTCCGCTTTCGCAGTATCAAAGGACGAGTTCTAAGAAGAATTTCTACACAAGTCATTTCCGGAAATTGTCGTGATAACTTTACCAAAATCGCTGATGAATGAGGGAATGTTATAACGGTATATTATTTCATGCATTAAATGGATGATTTTATTTTGGTAAAGCAATCACGACAATTTCCGCAAACGACTTGTGTAGAAATTCTTCTTAGAACTCGTCCTTTGATAGCGCGAAAGAGGAAGTTGCGTTTTGTTGCGTTTTAGCAAACGATCTGTTTATTTCCATCAGCAGTATCCTATATGGATTGTCCGACTAGTGTAGTGGTGGACAAAATGTGCTGCCATTTCCAAAATCGCAAAAAATCGCACCAACTGGTTTCAGGGTATTAAACTAGAAGGTTCGACGAATATTTTGACCTATGTCTGATATGTGAAGTAAAGTGAAGTTTTCGAGGAAAAAAATCATCCATTTAATGCATGAAATAATATACCGTTATAACATTCCCTCATTCATCAGCGATTTTGGTAAAGTTATCACGACAATTTCCGGAAATGACTTGTGTAGAAATTCTTCTTAGAACTCGTCCTTTGATACTGCGAAAGCGGAAGTTGCGTTTTGTCGCGTTTTGTTGCGTTTTAGCAAACGTTCTGTTTATTTCCATCAGCAGTATCCTATATGGATTGTCCGACTAGTGTAGTGGCGGACAAAATGTGCTGCCATTTCCAAAATCGCAAAAAATCGCACCAACTGGTTTCAGGGTATTAAACTAGAAGGTTTAACGAATATTTTGACCTATGTCTGATATGTGAAGTAAAGTGAAGTTTTCGAGGAAAAAAATCATCCATTTTATGTATTAGATGATATGCCCTTATAAAGTAGAGGATAGATTAGAGATTACAGTTGTAGCATCAAAATGAAAGGACAACATCAAAATCATACAACATATGTGATAAATTATCCAAAGAATACCGATAAATACGTTTTTGTTACGATAAAGTACCATTTACTTCCAATGTCCGCGTTTTCAGCATTTGAGCCCACTGTGCGGCGTCGCGGCAGAGGGCTAGCGTGCCATACGCTAGCATAAGGAGCAAAATTTTCCTCGGTTGCACGAGGCTCATAGAAAGTGCTCGACGGTGGTGGGGGGTCTACGCGCACGCGGTATCCCAATCGAGCCGCCTCGGCTTCGAAGTTCGGTGGTGCGGTGTAAGGGGGGATATGCTCTACGGCTGGAAGCGGCGCGGGATTCTTGTCGCGCGTAAGACGGCTAGGAGCGGGGGGAGGAGACGGAGAAAGTCGCGCGTCCCCTTGCCCCGCAGCTCCACCCAACCCACTTGGGCCTGGCTGTGGGCTGGGGGGACGAGGGAAATTGTCCCGAGCATCGAGTAGCTCGGCGGCGATCGCGACGTTCGGGGGGGTGAGGGTAATATTAGGGGCGATGAGCCGCACTCTCGTGCCCACTTGCTCTCCCCTATCCCCTGTGATTCCATCCCGTGCGGTCGCAGGATCCGTCGGCAATCCGCCCGCTGGAATCGTGGAATGATCTAATTCTTCTAAACTGGGGATAGTTGGCCGCGTCGCGAGATGCTCCTTCGCCCGATCCAACGTACAAAATATCTCCGAGAAGCTGACCGGGGTTCCCTCCTCGGGAGCCGCCCCGGCCCCCTCGTCCTCACCTTGTTCGTCGTCAGCTCGCGGATCTAATGCGAGGCGGTCTATTAATCTCCGCCTCATCTCCTCCGCTGTTCCGCCGGTGTCCATTCCTTGGACCTGCAAAAGACCGCGCAAAATATCCGCGCCTACGCCACCATACATCTGTTCGAGCTCCTTACGGGAAATTCCCCGTCGCCTTGGAGGCATGCTGAAAGGCAAGCGCTACGACTTCGTCGGGCAGACCTGTGTTATCGGCGCGCAATGTTTACGACGGCCGACCCTCGGTCGACCGGCAGGCAGAAGCGCTTTGTTCCACGGAGCCCACTTTTTTTCTACCCGCTCGCACCGAGTATCTAGCTGCGTCGTCACGGTTTGCTATAGTCAGGGATTTTGGCTGTCTGTAAACCGTGCTCTCAGCTATGTAGTCCCCTTTTTCCCTCGTGGCCCCACGTTGGGCGCCAAATTTACCACCGTTTTCCCCGATCAGCGGGTCGTGCAAACTGACCAGGGAGACGAGGAAATGAACGCCGCGCTTCCCCTCCGCAACTCAGGTCCTCCGGGCGCTTCACTGGGCGCCAGGCCCCGCAAACCGAGACCAATATTTATAATATTTAGCAGCCCGGAGGAGATGGTCAACCTGAGAGGGAGAGCAAGTGCGGCGGACCACGCGGATATTAGCCCGGCCGGCTAGATGTTCGGGAGAGGGGCGGGGAACAAGGGAGGCCGGGGACAACACACTATGCAACACAGATAGCCAAAAGAGACACGACTTCTCTCGATAACAAACGCCCTGTTTATTTATGTCGGGCGAGCCGACGGTGCTACAAACTAATTAACCTACAGCAAACCGGACTATCGCGCTCCCGGTCCTAGGCCACGAGGGCCCCTGTACAATCTAACCCCGCGGTAGCGGGTGGTCAAGAGTGCGGCCGAGAAGCGGCCGGAAATGTGAAGAATCGCGAGGTATGACGGCCGAAGAAAGCGGGATCCGCAATGCCGCACAAGCGGAAAATCTACCGAGCGGTCCCGGCAACAAGTGGCAAGAGGGCCACCACTTGTTTGGCGAACGCGATTCTTAATTGCTACCGCGTGACTCAGTGCGACTCGCGAAGTCGCCCCAAGGAAGGCAGGACAGTTACAGGCTTATCTGACTCTAACAATAAATACAACAATTGCGAGGAACCCGATTACCGGGCTCGGAACTCTTACGCAAAGATTCTACTAATAGGCCACGAAGGTGTGAGGCTTACCGCTTTTCTTTACCGGACTTTTCCACCGGTCTCACAATCTCTGGCCTGGGTTACTTTCGGCCGTCTACCAGTCGTCTGGTTTTATCCTTGGAGGATCTCCTAAGCCTTCCTTCGATCGTATTCTCGCTCTCTCTCTCCCTCGTCACTTCACACAAAATCGGTTAGGGTCTCTTGAACGCTAGTTGTCTCTAAGACAGTCGCAATCTGAGTGACGAGAGAGAGTCCTTATTTCGCTACATAGCCTCACACCCTCAGCGCCACTACCCCTCGAATCCTCCCGTGGCTCCATCCATTAGGCGGTGTCGCAATCGACCCCGCGCGTTAGGATCGACTTCGACCTCTTCTATCGACCGCTTGAGACCGCTGTCCTTTCGGTCGACATCAGGAGTGACGGGCTCCCAACTCCTCGCTCCGACGTGCTTGGGTTGGCCGTCCGTCTTCCAGGGCAGCTCCGGCGTCCCGTATGCTGGCCCCAGCTCGCTCGGCCTGGGAGGATTGACCATCCTCGGAGCCAAACTTATCTCCACGCCTAATGGACAGCCGTTCCACTAGGCGGCTGAGTCCGTCGCGCTCACCTAGGTGCCTCTCGGCGTTCCAAATTCGCATTAGTGCCTGTCTTATTTGCCTGTGCCTGCCTTGGAGCAACGATGGTGACGAGGCCCGTACGCTCGGGCGAGTGAGAGAGAGAGAGAGAGTGGCCACGCGGGCGTTCCCCTGGCCTCCCTTGCGGGGGTGAGGAGTATACTTGTGGCGAGGCTAGCTTGCCCCGTCACAGCCCTGCACCGCTGTCTGGTGTGCATTCGATGGCGGGCCTCCACCCCGCAGCCATTCATGGGCAGCCTCCAGGGTAACTCCTTCACGGCCATTTCAATCCACAGGAGTGGTTGGAAATTCTGAGTGACCAGGGCACAAACTTTGTGGGAGCGGACGGCGAACTGAAGCGAGCCTTTGCTTCTACCATGAAGGAAGGCAACGCCTTCAAGGACTTCCTGGCTGCGTACTACATCAAGTGGCGTTTCAACCCTCCTGCAGCTCCCCATTTCGGGGGAATTTGGGAAGCTGCAGTCAAATCAACTAAACACCATCTTCGTCGAGTACTCGGAGAAGCCACACTCACCTTTGAGGAAATGTCCACGTTGCTGACTCAAGTCGAGGCCTGGCTGAACTCCCGGCCCCTGTGCACTCTCACCGATGACCCCGACGATCTGCAGGCTCTACTCCAGGACATCTCATCATCGGGGGACCCAGCAACGCCTTGCCAGAGCCGTCTCTGCTCGACGAGAAAGTTTCTCGCCTCTCACGATGGCAACTACTCACGCAAATGCGTGATCACTTTTGGGATCGGTGGACAAAGGAATACTTACACGCTCTAAGTGGCAAAAAGCGGCGGCGGAAGTTCAACCTGGGCGCCTTTGTCGAATCTTGCACGAACGAACGGCCCCTTCCTCGTGGCCTCTTGGACAAATCATTGCTGTTCATCCAGGCACCGATGGTCACGTGCGAGCAGTCACTGTTAAGACTGCTAATTCGTTAGTGGATAGACCACTCACAAAACTAATATTGCTTTCGGTGTCTTCCACACATTCGGAAGCAGAATTTCCGTAAAGTATTCCTCAAATTGCACCAGAACTCTAACACTCAATTATTACAATCATACCATTACTTCGCTTCAATAATTGTTCTTACTCTCAATCTTCACGTTTCTTGCGTTAGAAGCAAACTCTTGTACATAAGTTCATTCACCTTTATGTTTCCATTCACTAGTGGCAGCACTTGCACTCATTCACAGATTTATGCGCACCTAACCGCACCTGTCACTAGTTCGCCGATCTGGCGAGGCGGGCGGAATGTTCGAAATTGAACAAACCGCGTCGGCGGTAATGAGCATCCTCATTACCATGCGAGCCCTAGAACCAACAAAGCTGACTCGCAATATTTTTCTGTACAAAGTCACCTTGCGATTGCACCCGTTCTTTCAAAATTGTACGCTTATCTTGAATTTAACCAGAAAGTACTGGAATTGGGCAACCTATAAATACCCCTGCGCTCCTGCTCTCGTCCTCTTCCGCTTGGAATCGCCTAACAGTGCGCGCTGCGTTACTTATTGAGATCAGTGGCGTCGTAAGGGGGGTGCGGTGGGTGCGGACCGCACCGGGTGACACCATCACAGGGGGTGACACCATGAGAGTGGGTGGGACATTTACATATTAAAATCTTAACTTCATAGAATTGAACCAATAGTATGTTGTAGAGTATTACAGCTCTTAGATGAGAGTTGGGAAGAAATGGGAAAGTGCCATAATTTTCCAACTTCGATCTCGTTACTGCGTACTATTCCAACGAGTACTGACATTTTATTCCATCTTCGTGCCTTTTTTTAATTTGAAGGGATTAGCCATCTGCTTCATTAGCTCTACCAATAGGTATATTTGGGCATTGCCGACCCTTTAGTTTACAAGCGCACATCTGCTTAAGTTTCCTTCTTGATTAACACCGCCGTTTTACACCCGGGCCGTGTTTTCTTGCCAGTTTTCTCCGGCCATAAAATACTTTAATTTTCGCTTCATCGAGTTCCCAGATGTCCGTCTTTGTAAGCGTCTTCGCACCCCGGGATTAGCGAGTCCATTTCGAGCGTAGAGCACTCGGACTCGATCCCTTAAACCACCAGGTATCCTGATGGCTAACGAGCCGCAACGTCACCGAGGTGCGGAAAAACCCGGCAGCCCCCCTTGGTATTGCCGATTTTTCCTCAGCACCCTCACCACTTCACCTTGGCGTCTTGCAACCCTCTTGGAGTCACTCGGACTCCCTCTACCTTCATTTTTTAGGCCAAGAGGGGATGTAAGAAATTATATATTCCGGCTCATTAGTCTTAGACTTCAGTCTGAATGTAATCATCGACACCCTTAGAGCGATTTCCACCAAGTAATTCTTTTCGAGTCGCTCCTATTTGGCACCTCGACATTTTCAGTCTCTGATTGAAGTACTCACGAGGGCACCCGCAAAACAGTCGACAATCGGCGATTGTTTCGCTCTTCATATTTCACGCGCATATATATCCGCCGCAGATAGAGACCAATACCAATCTCTACTTGAAATTGCCTCTATTAGAAAGTGTACTTTTTATTGCGAATATTCTACCATGCCACGTGGGGTGCATTCAACAAAGAGGCCAAGTGGCAGTCAGCAAAGAAAAGTGAAAAAAGCAAGAATCGAATCAATGAAAACCCTTGCTGGATCCATGTCTCAATATGTCAAGCATTCGGATTCTGGTCAGAGCACATCAAGGAATACTATCCAATCCCCAGTTGATGACGACCATTTTTCAAACTCTAAAATCGATTCTGTTAAAAATGAAGGCGGCGAAATTACTGGAAAAACGGAAGATGGAGGCGTTGAAATTGTTGACTTCGAGACAGAAGAAAATCTTGCAAGAGACGTTTATAGTATTGAGAATGAAATGAGTGATACTCAAAAAGCAGATTTGAACATTTTATCCGATGTTTCTTCCTGGAAGATACCAGTACTGGATCAGTTTCGTGTTGAAATCATCAGAAAGGGAAGTACTCCTTTTCAAAACAAAGATGGACCCTTCAGTGCTGCAACTAGACAAGATGCTAATGCAAAAGGCGATGTGCGTCAATTATCGAAGGATTGGTTTTATAAAGTGATGCCAAATGGCGAAAAAATTCTACGGTCATGGATGGTATATTCACTTGTCGATGGGAATTTGTACTGCTTTTGCTGCCGACTATTTGCTGCAACTATTACGAATACAACATCCAAATTTGTGTCCGGGTTTCGACAGTGGTGGAAGCTAAGTCCGAAAGTGAGTAGCCATGAAAACTCTGAAGAACATCTTCGTTGCCTTGAAAACTGGAAGACATTGGCAGTAGGTTTGAAGCTTCAGAAAACAATTGATGCTGAAACCATTTCGATAATGGAGACAGAGAAGAAAAAGTGGAGAGATATCTTGCACAGATTGCTCGATATCACATTGTTTCTCGCCAAGCAGAATCTAGCATTCCGTGCCCATAGGGAAGATGAGTTATCATCAAACAAAGGAAACTTTTTAGAAATGGTGGAAATGCTTTCGAAATATGATGCAGTGTTGAAAGAGCATCTAATGAGATTAAAACGGAGTTCATGCCAACTTAAAGCATCAGTGACTTATATTTCACCACAGACTCAAAATGAGTTTATAAATGTTCTAGGAAACCATGTCAAGGAGAAGATTATTATGGACATAAAATCTGCAAAATATTTTGGTATCATGTTTGACAGCACACCAGATATATCACATACAGACCAGATGTCTGAAGTGATTCGATACGTCAAAATCGAAAATAGAAAAGTTGAAGTGAAAGAAGTGTTCCTGGGATTTTTTCCAATAAAAGGAAAAAAAGCCGCTGACCTCAGTTCCGATATTTTAAGAAAACTGGAAAGTGATGGACTGGACATAATGATGTGTAGGGCTCAAGCATATGACAATGCGGCTAATATGGCTGGAATCCACGGTGGTGTGCAAGCTATTCTTAAAGAGAAGAATCCTAAAGCCATTTTTAATGGATGTGTCAGCCATTCCCTTAATCTGTGTGGCCAGCACTCTTTTGCCGAGAATGCATCATGTGTGACATTTTTTGGAACTCTTGAGAGAATGTATTCTTTCTTCGCGACTTCCACACATCGATGGGATGTTTTGATTCATCACACTACAGTAACAGTAAAAAAACTGTCAACAACACGCTGGAGTGCTCATTATGCTGCAGTTAAACCAGTTAAGGAAAAATTTGATGAGTTTGTCGCGGCGATTGAAGCTCTTTGCGATTCAAATGAAAACATGGACACTCGAGGAACAGCGCAAACTCTTTTGCCTGCTATATGTGACTTCACCTTCCTCTGCTACCTCTACTTCTGGTGTGCAGTCCTTCACGAAGTCGATCTTGCCCAGCAGTATTTGCAGACTAAGGGCTTAACTTTGGACAAAGTGGTAGCAAAATTGGAAGCGCTTAGTCTTTTTCTGCAGGAGGAGCGCAACCGTCTTGTAAATCTCGCAATTGAACAGGCACTTTTAAAGTCAGAAGAGTATGGAATTGCAGTAAACCGAAGACAAAGGTTTAAAAAGAGGATGGCAGGAGAGCACGCAAGCGACATGGGTCTCACTCTCCAAGAAGAGAATAAGAGAGCAATGCTTGAGTGCATTGATCGCTTTCATTCTGAACTCGAAATCAGAATGAGAGGTATTAAGGAAGTAGCTACCGTATTCGAAGTAATTCAAGCAAGAAGCCTCATATCTGCCACAGAAGAAGACTTGAAGATATCTGTGCGAAAATTAACTGGTTTTTACGACGAAATATCTGAGAGTGAACTTTTGACAGATATACCAAGGCTCAGAAGACATCTCAAGGCGGCAAAAATGGATTTGGAAGATGCAAAAAAATGGACAGCATTAGATTTCTTAAAATTCATAGTTGAATGGGACTTTCTCGAATCCCTCCCAAGTCTTTCACTAAGCTTAAAGCTATTTATAACAATATGTGTCTCTGTAGCTTCGTGTGAGAGGAGTTTTTCAAAACTCAAACTAATCAAAAATTATTTGCGTTCGACTATGGGGCAGACAAGGCTGTCCGATCTTGCGATACTATCGATCGAAAGTGAGTTGGCGAAAGACACAGACTTTGATGATGTAATTCAAACGTTTGCAACATTGAAGGCCAGAAGACGCAAATTTTAAAAGTCATGACATTCGGTTTGGGCTAAACCAATTTTACTTATGTATCGTATGGCATACGGAATATATTTGAGTTTAAAGACTTATTTGATTTTGTTACTTATTGTTTATCTTACCCCACTGTTTGTCCTATTAAGATATGTTAAGTTTTCTAAGGAATCGCAAAAATTAAATATACCGGACAAATTAACAACGTTATTCTATTTTTCAAAAACGGCTAAAAATGGGGTAAAACTAGTCATTTTTTCCCATACTGTTAGTTTTCTAAATCAAATAAATCGACACTTCTGCGCGTAAGAATCGAATTCACATACAACACGACGATCCGGTCGGATCCATAGGGTGGAATGGGGTGACACCACGACTTATCGCACTGGGTGACACCAACTCTAGCGACGCCACTGATTGAGATTGCTTGTCTCAACCGCTTGTGCTTTGCATTTTGAACTGCTTTCTGTGCGCTTTGCTTCACTTTGTGAATTCGCTGCTTTGCTTGTAATTTGTCTCGCGTTTTACCGAGAACTGTTACTCGACTTGTGTAATACAACTAACTACGTTGACTGAATAGACTTAAATCTTAGTTAAAAAGTGTGGTTTATTTGTGCTAAAACTTGAGTGCCTACACCATCTCCTTCACTTCCACGCCTGAACAATTTGATCAGTTTCACCGTTGTCCGAAACATTTACCAAAACAAGGACTTGTAAGTTGCACACTTAACACTTTCAACATTTCATAATTCTTAATAATGACAAGGTCACAGGGACAAGGGCAAGGGCAGTAGACTCTTTTATGGACTAGATAAAGCATGGAATCTGGAATAATATGATAAAATCGCACTCTGTCATATAACCATTAGTGCACATAACCAACCATGGCATAACCGGCTTAACCAAAGTGTCGGTATGACACAGAATACAGATTATAGATCGGTAACGTAAACGCGACATTTCGCCGTGGTGCCAACTGGTGTGAGAAAAGTGAAAGTCACATTTTTAGGAATTGCTGAATCCCATGAATCTTAATCCGCCTCGCCTTTTCCACGAGTATAATAAGGAGGAGAATTCATATCTTCTGAATGACTGAACCGATTCGCTTGATTCTTGGCCTATTCGATTCAGAAAAATCAGAAAAAAGTACAAAATTGAGAAATAAATCCTTGGATCCAGAACTTTTGCATAAATGGAGGTGAAAGTTTTATAGCAGACGACAACCGCTACACTTCGGGATAAGTATCCTCGGTAGTCTCACGCCGTCCCATATATACTGCGCCGTCCTATATATACTACTACTTGGCGCGAGACTCTACCGAGTCTCCTGATTCCTACTTTCCGTTGCTTTTACTATTTCCGAAGCACTATGTTTCTTAACCACGTTAGAAAATGATTTCTCTACCTTACTCGCGGTATTATTTTTGATTTTTCTTATTTCCTGTTTCAGGTCCTTAATTTTCTTTAGTAATTCCTTTGTTTTTTCATCAAGCAGTCTTTCAAAGAAGGCTTTTAAGCTTTGAATATGTGGGCCTATGCTGTCTATATCATTTTCTAATTCATCTAACGTTTCTTCTTGCTTTCGTTTCTTCCCTTTTCTAACTTTTTTGCTATTCCTATTCTTACTTTTAAGGCATATGGTGCATCCGAGAACTTCACTTGTTTCATCTTCATTTTCATAGACTATTCTATCCTTCTTGCAGGGTAGGTGATGCGGCCGTGTGCACAGGCGAAGAAACGCCTGGTCGACGCGGCGCCCGAGGGGAGCAAGCCGGAAGCGGGCCAGCCCCACGGTGGCCTATCAGACGGGCCTGAGGAAGAGCTCGCGGCTCAGGACCTCCTCTGGGAAGCCGAGACCGCGCGCAAGATGTGCGTTAGCAGCTCCGCTGACGTGGGTGCCAAGATTCTTAACCAGTTAACTGTGGCGCCCTCGGTTGTAAGCGCGTACCGTTTTGTGTCGCCAGAATCGAGCCATGACGAGTATACTCGTCAATCACAGAGTAAGTTGTGCTGGTAACATATTGGATCAAAAAGATGGGTTTATTTTATAAAATTGACACTTTTATTACTAATGTATATTTATTTGGTTAACTTAAACATATATTACATATTTATTGGACGAAAAACGCAAGAAAAATTAAGTACACATGATACCAAGAATTTAAACTCCTGCTGTGGCATGGTATTCAGCAAAACAGGGTGTTACACATAATGGGACTTTACAATTGGAACACCAGTAACGGGATTCTTTCATGATCTTTCTTCTCGAGTATTGATGACTATGACAGTCCAAAGCTCACGCTGACCGACCAACTTGTGTCACGCAATACCGACAATGCAACGCAAGCACCTCCTTGGAAGACAGGTATAAAAACCCCAAACTTACAACAATCGAGGAGTACATCGAGGAGTCATATGCCCGAGGGCACTCCTCCGCGTCTCCACCAATTGTAAGGCCACCCTGACAGTCGTAACACTGTCCAGGACTACGCCGAGACTATTTCTCTTCCGTCACCACTATACTAGGCCCGGAGCGGCTAGTGCACCTTGTAAGTGAACATTTCTGTTACGTAAATAAATCCTCCTGGATCACCAGTATCCGAATTGAGTTCTAACTCTTAAGTGACCGATCCCTCTACCTTGACGTGTGCGACCCGACACGGGAAGCATAACTATCTTGCGTTGCGCGAGTCTTCAACCCGGTTCGATTTTCGATTCTTTGTCGTTGCGATTTTTCTTTTGTACTTCCTTTTTTTACCTCTTGCGGCCTTTCGCGCCCGCCAAGTAAACCTATCCAATTGTGCACGCACAGTATTCGCTGACGCTGATTCTATCCTGTTCTTCTTATAATTTACGCAAGAATTTTTGACTTTACTTCTATCAGAAAATCCTATTGAATGAGTGAGTCTTCTTTGCGCACATTCCACTTTGGACACGAGCCTCTTTTCGAACTTGCGCACGTGGAAACAGCGCACATTGGACACTGCTCACATTGGAAACTGTACACATTGGAAATTGCTCACATTGGAAGCTGTGCACAGTGGAAACTGCACACAGAGATAGCTATTCAGAGAGTAAGCAGTACACATCGTCTACTAGGATTAGTGGAAATTGCACATTGGAGAAACCGCGAATAATGATTTTTACACACTAACGGGAAAACGTGCAGGTTACTGATATTCCAAAAAGATATTGAAATTAAAAACGTTAGGTGCCAGTGAGTAAGGAAAATATGGAGCGAACTGCTTGGTTTGTGATTACGACCAAATTTTTCACATAGAAAAAAGTATTTAAAAAAATGTGACCGTCTTCGAAAAACTGACAGCATCGCAGAATACTAAAAACTACAAGAGCTGAAAAAAATAGAACAATAAACGGAACAAAAACTGCATTGAAACGTAAAAAATAATTTGCTGTTTTCCCGCTTTCATAAATTTGCAGTCATAATGTGCAATTTCGCAACCTTCCCTCATTGCATTGCACCCAACACCTACCCAAACCCAACCCAAAACTAAGAACTAATCCACATAACCCAGACCTAACCCAATAAGACTCCAATGAGACTCGAAGCACCAACAAATCCACCATTGTTACGTCTCGGGGGACGCCGACGGAGGTCAAAGTTTTCCTCAACCTATTAGTTCATACTTATTTATTGCTTTTGAATTAAATGTGATCCTTTTTGTATATTGTGACAAAAATCTATTATTCGCATTAATTCCCGTGTGCAGTTTCCTCTGGGATGTGTACAGGATCCACTGCCGATGTGTCTTGTTTCCACTGTGGGCAAGATCGAATGTGTGCAAATTCCACTGTGTCCGAAAATCCACATGTGCGCAAGTTGGAACGTGCGCAAAGAGGACACTCCCTATTGAATTTATATTGAAATAGTGTGAAAATAATACAACGGAAAACGTTGTCAACAATCAATTCATTCCGCCTATTCATGGCAAACAGTGAGCTTTGGGAAGCAGAGGATCATTATTAATGGTGAGTACTACTCAATTATCAGTTAATCATTAAGCACTTAAAGTGCTGCGAACATCCCGTTGTACTATCCTAATTACCTGCTCCGCAGCACGTGGCGTCCGTATGTTTCGTGCCGGCCAAGCTCGCTGCTGTGCCGCGAAAACAAGCCGGTCAGGGTATCGCGCTGTAAGTTGTCGGTGAGCCTTGTTAAAATTACTATGCATCTGTGCCAGCACCCAAAACATATCGAAATATTCACTCAGGTAAACACCCCGTTAACCAGCGATCATAAAACATCTGGTAAGCAGCTGAGTGCTACGATGTCCCCGATACAGCCTTTCGAGGAATTTCAAGCGCACCGTGGAAACAAAAGCGCGATATTAATTATACTACGACTACCTGGATTCCAGATGTGTCGTACCAGGAAAACTTCGTACCTGAACTCCCGCCCACCCCTTCCCGGAATAATCACTCCACGGTCACCTCTTTTACCCTCCACCTTCATTACTTAGCTCCACCTTCAAAAAATATGATTCGTCAAATTTTTGCCTACACCCCCTTGACTGATAGAAAACACTCGAAACGACCCCTACACACAACAAATTTCTAACTCCTGGAAGAATTCCGATACCGGAAAATCAATCAGTATTGAGAATTTCGTTGGCAGCAACCGTTTTTCCATCTTCAAACTATCGCGACCATTTTTTTTTTTTCGTGGGCAAATCCTCATGGACCCCCCGCCGCCCTGGTGGGGGCGGAGGGGGAGTGCCGGACTCCTACCGGCTAAAACCCCACGGTGGCCATCCTTCGCGCGTAATGGGGCGACACCGGGAACTCTTGTCGAACACTACCGGTGCCGCCCCGCGCCCGCCCCCTTCTGGGGGCACTTCTCGTGGAGGGGGGGGGTTAACCATCGCCACTCACGCTCGCGCGAGAGAGGGAGGCGCCGCCCTCCGAGCGCGGGAGGGCGCGGCTCGACCCGCTCCTTCACTAACCGTGAAGGACGAGCGAACCGCGCCTCACGGATCACCAAAAAACCACCAAATTGGGCGGGACGCGCGACCACTACACGCCCCGCCCCGCCACGGGGCCGCTATTAGGCAGGCGGCAGAGCCACCACTCTGCTGCCACACGACCCCTTGGCACGCACCCGGCCCGTCAGCGGGTTGAGATCCGCCACAGGGCCGCGGCGTCGCTCTTACTGCGGGGGGACTCGATCCCCCCGCGCGGCACGGCGGCGAGGACGGGCCCTCTCCAATCGGAAGGGGTCCGTCCTCTCTCGCCGCCGCTCTGCCTCCTCCTTGTGGAGGAGCACTTCCTCGCAAAAAGCGAGGAAGGCCCTCCACGCTCTCTCGCTGCCGAGGATCTCCCTGATAATCCTCGGTAGCGAGAGATCACCTCCAACGTGTCTGACCAGGACACGGCGCTGACCGCTCCAGGCAGGACAGTCCTGGAGCGTGTGCTGCGCCGTGTCCCGGTCCTCGTCACAATGGTGGCACTGTGCCGTCGCCTCCTTGCCGATGCGACACAGGTACTCACCGAAGCAACCGTGCCCGGTGAGCACCTGCGTCGCACGGTAGGAGAGTTGACCCCTGCCGCGACGACTCTGTGGCGGGAGTGTTCTGGATTCTCCAGTCTCTCCCGCCACATCTCAACAACGAGCCGCCGGGTCAAACTATCGCGACCATGGCGCACTTTCATCGCGAGGATTACTTTAACATGTTTTGGGAGTTGGCGCGGGCTAACGGAAGTTACTGTATCGCTCGTCGCGAGTACCTCCGGCGGTACCCCGATCGGCGGCCACCATGTGTAAGCGTATTTCGCGATCTCGAAGATCGGATGAGGCAGGTAGGCAGCCTTGAGCCTCGCGGCAGCAAGGTTGGCCGGCCTCGCACCGCGCGATCGCTGCGGTCCGAGGACCAAGTCCTCCGCGAAGTGGAGCGCAATCCACGTACAAGTACGCGTCGAATTTCCCGGACGACGAAGTAAGTTTTACGAAAAATATATCTACACCGCTCCACAAAATTAGCGGCACACTGACTTTTTCCAAAAAATGTCAATGTTTGAAAATTTCGTGGAGCAGTGCATTAAAAATATGAAAAATGGAATTTGTTTTTAATAATGTTAATGACTGTATTGATTTGCAGCATCAGCAGGTCTTCTATCTCAAGGACTCTGCAGTCGCGTGGTTATCATCCATACAGGATGATACGCGTGCATATCAGGCTCCAGTATTGCCACTGGCTTGTAGACCAGTGCGAGAGGGAGCCTAATTTTCTCTCGCGGGTTCTGTGGACCGATGAGGCACTCTTTAACCAAGAGGGTGTGTTCAATGGCCACAATGCCCATATCTGGGATACACAAAACCGCGCGGGCAACACACCAGAGAAACTACCAGGAGCGCTGGTCGTTAAACATTTGGGCCGGGATTCTCGGCGACAGGATCATCGGCCCGTATTTGCTACCTCGCAATCTGAATGGAGCGAGGTACGAAATTTTTCTGAGGGAAATACTACCAGGCCTGATGGCCGACATACCTGCTCAAGAAGTAGGACAGGCCTGGTTTCGACAGGATGGCGCACCCCCGCACAGAACACGCGCCGTCACCAACCATTTAAATGGTTATTTTAATCAGCGAACAATAAGCTACAATGGCGCCGTCGCGTGGCCTCCTCGGTCACCTGACCTCACGCCATTGGATTTCTTCTTGTGGGGCCACATTAAAGTAAGTGAAATTTTGGCACTTAACGATAAATTATTAATTTGGTATTGCAAACAATTAATAATGATTCTCTGTTTTCTAGAACTCATTGTTCGGCGTTGACCGCAACGACGAGAGAGCCACCATCCAAGGGCTGCATGCAGTGGTGGTGACAATCGACGGAGGAATGTTGGCTCGAGTCAGAGCCAGCATTCTGGAACGCGCACGTTTGTGCATCGAGCATAATGGGAGGCACATTGAACCCCACTTATGAGCAACCCAATTTTTAATTGGCCCTTTTCAGGGCCAGCAATAATTTCAAACGTAGAAGCTTCGTCAGTACGACTAAAGAAGCATGTTTACAAACGGTCCTTTTCAGGGCCCGAATATTTTGCATGCAAAGCCGTGCTTTCCTTCTCCAACAATTCCTACACCATTTCATTTCAGCCATTAATATGAAACTTGGTACCAGCAAATTTTGAATCTCATCAAGAATCGCGAAACAACCAATCAGGGATATCAGTTACCGCAAGCGTGTATGAAAAAAGAGGGAAAGCAGGGGAAAGTCAAAGTGAGTGTCTGTAGGGCGAAATAAAAAAAAAATTCGCAACGGGGAGGAATCGAACTTGAATCCTCACGGTTACAGCTCTAACGTTTTGTCACAGCACCACTTCGATACTTATTAAAAAAGTGTCATAGGCCCCTGATAAATTTGCTTCACTGGATTTGGAGAGATTTAACTGGATTTAGTCGGGAGTCACTAAACAACTAATCAAGAATATCAGTTGTCGCAAGCGTGTATGACAAAAGAGGGAAAGCTGGAGGAAAGTCAAAGTGAGTGAGTGTCGGTAGGGCGATGCCATGCCGTGCCGTGCTCGGGTCTTCAAGACGGCACATGGAAGGATCTGCTCCCCGGTTTGGAAGGAACCGAGCGGTTGAGCACCCGCCGGTCCTCCATAGCAATTGTCGCAGGCCCACACTCAAGATCTTTTCCGGCACCTCCCTTTTTCTAGGAGCGAGGCATAACCGGCCAGGACTCGCCAAGAGCTCGGTGGGCGTTACCTAACTTTGTTGTTGAATAACTCGGAATTGGAGGCCTAACGCAAATTTTTAAAAACGGCATCATCATCCCCGCCCCCTTCCCAACAAGATGGCTATAATGATGTTGGACATTTTTGGGACACCCTGTATATGACACAGTCCGATTTGATCATTTTATAATTTTATTCCAGATTCCATGCTTTATTGAGTTAATAAAAGAGTACACTATCCTTGCCCTTGTCCCTGCGATCGTGTCATTATTAGGAATTACGAAATATTGAAAGTGTTAAGTGTGCAACTTACAAGTCCTTGTTTTGGTAAACAAGTACTGATTACCAATAATTAAAATTGCCAAGAATACAATATATATCAATCTTTTTAGCAATATGAGCAATTATTTATAATTTAAAGGAATGCTTGTTATTGGTGATCAGCATTTGCTTAGACTAATTTCAGCACTTCAAGTTTGCATTCTGTCAGCAAGGCACTTAACAGTCAGGATACATCAAAAACTAGACTGCGAATCAAAGAGCTTGTATATATAACTTATCTAATATAATTTGTAAGGTGTTAAGTCATCATTTATAATTTCAACACGTTCTAGCTATTGGGAATCTCCCTTTTCATCTCCCTACTCAGAATCATTGTTTGACTTAACACTTTATAATTATAATGTATAAACCAAGCAAAATGCTGATACACAGTTTAATTTGGTTGTATCTTGTTTGTCAAGTTCATTGCTCAAGGAACACTTTAGCTTAAGAACTAAAACAACTTAAATAAGCAACAATTACCAATCATGTGTTTTAGCGACATACTAGCTATTGATAATCAGTACCTATTTAACAAATTTTATTGCTTTAAATTGTGTACCCTGAGCTATGCTTTTGAGAGTCAGAATATCAAAGTTACAGTACGTGTAAGGATATAGCTTATCTAATGTGCAATTTAAATGCATTTTAGCAATTGTTAATTTCTCTCTTGTTAATGAGAATCATTACTTGATCTAATGTTTACAAACTATATCAGGCAAGCGATATGCTCATACATATTCCAATTTAGTTCTTGACCGTCAAGCTTGTCACTCAAGGAACACTTTGGTTAAAAAACTAATTTCTACACTTTAGATTGTGTGCTCCCTGAGCTATGCATTTGACAGTCAAGATATCAAAGGTACAGTACTTACATATAAGGGTATAGCTTACCTAATCTACAAATTAAATCACCCTAGCTATCGGTAATCGCTTATTTGCTAATGAAATTAGCAAATGAATTACAATTATTACTAATTACAATTTTATTATATTTATATTTAAGGATCAAGGGATGTTTGACCCGAAGGGCGAGGAAATAGATAAGACTAAATTTTTGAAATATTTTTTATTTAAAAATATATATTAATTGTCCTGCCACGACCACCATCGCCACCACCACAGCCACCACGACCGCCCCTGTCGTGGTACCGCACATTGCGGCTGCGCGCCACCTTTCTGCGGCGGCCCTGCGCCCCCGCCGCCTGCCTTGAAACGATCTGTAATAAAACATTTGAAATTAAATTAAATGAAAGAAAAATAAAACAATCTGTTGATAGTTTATTTAAGTCGTGAAAATAAACTCACTTCGCCTGTTGCCGTGTGGCAGTGCCGCCACTGCTTGGGGCGGCACTGCCACTGCCTGTGATGGCAGCATCAGGGGCTGTGGTGGTGGTGGTGGGGCCTGTGGCAGGAACTGCCCTGGCTCCGTGCCGCGTTTCTGGTGCAGTTGGGCCGACTTTAAGTCGTTCCCACAACCGCCAGTCTCGCGGAGGGAGTTGCTGGTCTCCGACACGGCGCGTCCCCGGGTGGCGGATCGGGGGCCCCTCCGGTTCCAACTGGAGGGTTGCGACTTGCGTAAGCGGTCGCCGCGGACCAAAACCAGCACTCACACTCACACACACACTTACACTTACACACTTACACACACACACACCGTCCGGGGGCGGATACCCCCGGGGATTTCTCCCGCCTCAAGGGGGATAGGGGAAGAAACCCCGAAAACAAATCAATCGTGGAGGGAGAACATAAAAAAGTTTCGTTTACGGAGCAGGGGTGCGAGTCCCCAGTTCCGGCGTGTGAGGGTGCGAAAGCGGGCCCCAGCACGTCGTTATCCTGCAACCGCAGCGGTGCGTCGGTGGGCCACTTGGCCGGCGTAGCGTATAATGCCACAAGAGTGCCTAAGGAAGGAGCGGCTGGTTCTCCAGCTGGTGGTTCGGGTGGTCCGGGCTCCGTGTCTCACACGGGGATCGGTCCCTCCCGAACTGAGGGAGTGCGTGACTCCCAAAGCCCGGGGGGACGACCCGGGTCTAATCCTGGGCCAAAGAGTCACGCGCAGGGAATGCGGGAGCTGGTGGTCCGGGTGAGCCGCCTGGACCTACCGGCTCCCGCAGCACCAGCGGCGGGGTCTTCGTCTTCCTCTTCAGACAAGAAGAGGAAGACGAAGGCCCCGAAACGCAGACGGATCCTGTCCGACTCGTCCTCCGCAGAGGACGAATCGGAGGCGGGATCCCGGCGTCCGAAGACGGTGTCGGGGGCTGGAAAGCCCTCGTCATCGGGGGCGAAGAGTGCCGGTGCGCCGGCGCCGCCGCCCAGAGAGGAGTTCCCGCCCCTGCCTCCACCCCGCTCTGCAGAGGCAGAGCGGTCGAGGAGACGGAGGGAGGAGAAAGAGGAGAAGGCTGACCTGGGGGTCGCGCAGAAGGTGAGACTTATGTCCACCTCTGACGTGGGCTCCAGGTTGCTGGAGAAGGCCCAGGCGGTGCTGGGGGTCGCCTCGGTGTCCTCGGGACTGAACGGGACCTGCCAGGAGCAGCTGAAAGATGCGGCTCGGTGGTTGTCAGCAGGCACCGCCGAGCTCGCGCTCAGGGCAGGTGCCCCCGGGTCCTCGGTGGACGGCCGCATCGAGGCGATCCGCTTGCACCAGCAGGTGGCCGCACTAGCGAGCGAGCTAGAGGCATCCCGCAGGGAGGTGGCGGAGCTTCGCCTCCAAGTCGCCTCCCTCGCGGGTTCGGGTTCAGATACGGCCCCACCCTCCCAGCAGTCAAAACCGCCCCAGGACACGCATGTCTTGGAGCGGCGCATCCTCGAGAGGGTGGGGTCGCTGGTAGAGAGCCGCCTTCACGCGGCTCTCGGTGGGGCGGCCACACAGCCCCTCCACGCCGCGCCTCCATTGGCCCCTCGCCCGGCCGCCAAACCCGCGACTCCGTCTGCCGCGGGTGGCGACGGTGAGTGGGTCACGGTGGTGCGGAGGGGAAAAGGCGGGAGGAAGAAGGAGGCCGGAGGGCCCCTTTCCGCCACGCCCGCCACCAGCAAGGCGGGCGGGACGTCTCGAGCGGCAGCGGCCACTGCCCGGCCGGCGTCCAAGCCCCCCAGCGCCGCAAAGGCGAAGCCGGCTAAGCCTGCCGCCGCCCCGAGGCCCAAATCGGCAAAGCCGACCGGGAGCCAACCCCCCGCTTCGCAGACGGGGGTGAAGCTCCCGAGGAGCAGGGCCCATGCCGCGGTGGCTCTTACCCTCGACGGTAGTGTCGAGGGTATGAGCTACGCGGAGGTGATGCGCCGGGCCCGAGATCGGATAAATATATCCGATCTCGGGATCAAGGAGATCCGGCCCAAGAGGGCCGTTACAGGAGCCCTGGTCCTTGAAATCCCTGGCGAGGGCGGTGCGGAGAAGGCGAAAGCCCTATCCCAGCGCCTCTCCCAGGTGATGGAGGGCTCGGGGGTAAGGGTTACCAGGCCGGTTAAGAGCGCGGAGCTGCGCGTGACCGGTCTGGATGATTCCGTCACCCCTGATGAGGTCCTTGCGGCGGTGGCGCGCGAAGGGGACTGCCCAGTCGCGGAGGTTAAGGTGGGGCGGATCGCCACCCATGCGGGTGGCTGTCTTGGCTCCAACTGGGTGCGGTGCCCACTGACCTCCGCGAAGAAGCTGGTCGCTGCGGGGCGTCTGCTGGTCGGGTGGTCGTCGGCCCGGATAGTTGCGCTGGCGCAACGCCCTCTCCAGTGCTTCAGATGCCTGGAGAAGGGTCATGTGCGGGCCAACTGCTCGGCCCCCACTGACCGCACCGGTCATTGTGTTCAGGATTATGTATCTAAATTAAGAAACCGATCGGTTGGAGTTGGGTGCTGAGAGGAGGACAACGCTTATTGTTATCGTGCTCAACCGCTAGTGCCTACTACTCGCGATTCCTCTCCGTGCCCGATTCCAATTGGTCGATTTTAATACGAATAACTCGCTAACGATCCGGGATCACCTCGATCCCGACTTTCGGATGATATAAAAGCCGATTGCGCGGCACTTAGAAGCTCTTGCTTGTCCTTGCTCTAGCAAAGTAGACCTGTGCGCGTGTGTCTTGCTCACAATATACAGTTTCGCGAGATAACTGCGAAACAATTAAGTCATACTCAAATTCTTGACTGTTTTAAAATTAAAGTGATTGTTAAAGGGAAAGTTCATAACGAACAAACTTCTGATTTCTGTTTCCTTTATTCAATAAACCACAAGCCTACAATCATTACAGTTCGCTAACATTTAATGGTCCTTCGAGCCGGATTCTTTGCCGCGTGACAATAATTAGTGAAAATTGTAGTGACTTAGTGAAAATGGCGACAGACCACCTCATGCTTTTCGACCTGCAAGGTCGATTAAAACACAAAATATCCCGAGTGTTCGAAAATCTGAAGAAAAAGGGCGCCGCCAACATCACCATCGGAAAAGTCCAGGCGCGATTGGAAGAATTGAAGGAAAATTGGGATCTCTTCAAACAAAATCACGAGTTACTACAACGGCTGAGTGAACTTCCTGAGGTAATGAACAATGTTTACTTCATACAAGATCACTTCAGCGTAACGGAAGAAGAATACCTCGATCAAAAGGGTATTCTCCTTGATATACTCCATCGATTTAACAAGGAGCAAACGGTCGCAACCTCTGCCACGACTGCTAATTCGGGCCAAGCTTCTGAACTTCGTTGTTCGAACGATATTCGTAAACGCGTCTCACTACCACGAATACCTCTTCCAACCTTCAGCGGCCTCTTCCAAGAATGGCAGTCTTTTCGGGATTTGTTCAAATCGCTGGTCATAAATGAAACCTCTCTAAATGATGTCGAGAAGCTGCATTATCTAAAAAGTAGTCTATCTGGAGAAGCAGAGCTTCTAATTCAAAATCTCCCTACTACTGGAGACAATTTTCAACGCGCCTGGACTAGCCTTACCGAGCGATTCGAAAATACCCGCTTGCTTCTACAAGCTCAACTAAATCGCCTATTCTGTATCGCACCCATGACCAAGGAGTCTCCGTCGGAGTTAAAAAGGCTCTTATATAGTACAAATGATATCTGTGGCATCTTGGAAGGAATGGAACAAATGAGTCCCACTGACTCCGTTCTTCTCGTTCACATGACGGTAGCACGGCTCGATAAGCAAACGAGACGGGAGTGGGAAGCCCACATAAGCGATCAGACGGTTCCTCCTAAGTTCGCCAAATTAAAGACCTTCTTAGATCAACGCGTAATCGCGTTAGAAGCTATGGAACCGAGTCGTTCAAGCGCGACGCGAGACAATTCTAAAGCCGGGACGGTTACGAAAGTCAAACAGGTGGCTCACGCGACACAACGAGGAGTTCCTGAACCTAAGTGCAGTCTCTGCCAAAAAGGGCATTTTCTTCTCTACTGCAACATCTACCGGAAACAGAGACCGGAAGAGAGGAAATCTACTTTAACCGCTTTACAGCGCTGCTTAAATTGCCTCGGCTCCCACTCGTTAAGCGAGTGTAGGTCCTCCAAGCGATGTCAACTTTGTGAAGGTCAACATCATACAACCATCCACACCAGTATGACTCCCATCGCTCCAGTAACTTCGGTTTCGCACGTTTCCACCCAAGCGGAACGCGTAATCTTGGCTACGGCTACGGTTCTTTCGCGAAACCCGGAAGGTGAATCCACGGTAGTACGAGCCTTGATAGACACAGGAAGCGAAGTCTCCTTGATTACGGAAGATTTAGCCCAGCGCCTTCTTCTAAAGCGACACAAGGCGCCGATCGCAATATTGGGAGTCGGAGCCAAACAAACCGTTACTGCTCGCGGTCGCGTTGTCCTCGAAATCTCTCCATATTTTGATCATGAACTCTGCTACCAAATCAATGCTTTAGTCCTTCGGCGCATCACCAGCTATGAGCCGCCCTATTTTCCTGAAAAATGCGTGGAGGAAAACTTGCGAGGTCTCCTACTTGCTGACCCCAGCTGCTCCTCCGGTCGTCCCATTGAGCTGCTTTTGGGTGCCGATGTTCATGCTGCCCTTCTGCGCGGTGGCATTCGGAAATTCGAAGAAAAAGCCCTGGTCGCTCAAGAGACTGGTCTTGGCTGGATTATTTCTGGAGTTCTTCCTGCTACCTCCACCCGAACTGCTCCTCCGCAAGCCCCGAGTTGCGCGAATTTACACCTTTCGCTTGATCGGGAGCTACACACGCTCGTGAAGCAGTTTTGGGAACAAGAAGAAGTCGAAGTCCCTCAACTTCATTCCGCGGAAGACAAACTTTGTGAACAACATTACGTATCTACTCACTCTCGAAACTCTGACGGGCGTTACACAGTAAGATTACCTTTTAAGGAAGGCAAACAATTAGGGTCTTCTTTTATCGCGGCTCGCTCTATGCTCTTCAGCCTGGAACGGCGGTTTCAAAATTCTCCAAAACTCCGATCGTCGTATACCGCGTTCTTGGAGGAATACGAAGCTCTTGGGCACCTAACTCCGATGACCAGCCCACCTTCGGGAGAGCACTTCTTTTTACCTCATCACGGAGTTGTGCGGGAGAGCAGCTCCACGACGAAATTACGGGTCGTGTTCAACGGTTCTCGTTCAACTAGCAATGGACGATCACTTAATGACAATCTTCACGCCGGTCCAAACTTGCTACCGGAGCTTGCTGATCTCATCCTACGTTGGCGCCGTCACCGCTTCGTAATCACTGCCGACATCGAAAAAATGTATCGGCAAATTTTGGTTCATCCCTCGGATCGCGATTATCAGCTTATCCTTTGGAGAAGTCAAAGTGATAAACCAATACGTGAATATCAGCTGAATACGGTTACGTACGGTTTAGTGTGTGCTCCGTTCCTCGCGATTCGTACGTTACAACAACTGGCTTTCGATGAATCAAAAAAATTCCCGGTTGGTTCCCAAGTGCTACACAAAGACGTTTACATGGACGATGTCCTCACTGGAGCTTCCACCATAGAAAAACTGCAAACTGTGAGATCCGAGTTAGACGCTGTCTGCAGGGCGGGCGGTTTCGTGCTTCACAAGTGGTGCTCCAATGTGACTTCTCTGTCCCAAAAGGACTGTGCTTCAAACAATGAACTCCCTTGCGACAGAGATCGCAAGCACCTCGTACTGGGAATCCATTGGAACATTTCGAATGACTCCTTTAAATTTCAGATTCAGGATGTTAAAAGTGATCACCCAATTACAAAGCGTTCCGTTTTAAGTGAAGCTGCTCGCATCTTCGATCCTTTAGGATGGCTAGCACCGACAACGATCCGAGCGAAAATTTTCCTACAATCTCTCTGGCTATTGAAGATAGATTGGGATGCTGCTTTACCCTCTTCTGAAGCAGCAGCATGGATCAACTTCCGTGCCGAGCTTCCACTACTGAAGAAAATCGAGGTGCCACGCTGGTTAAACTGGGACTCTTCCTGTTCTTCAATAGAACTGCATGGGTTTTGCGATGCGTCAGAGCGAGCTTACGCTGCCGCACTTTATCTAGTGGTAAGATCCAACCAATGTGTTTCTGTCCGTCTTCTTACTGCCAAGACAAAAGTCGCTCCGTTGAAGCGAGTCTCCCTGCCTAGGCTCGAGTTAACTGGAGCTTACTTACTCGCGCGTCTAGCCAAAAAGGTGCTACGCCTTTTCCACTTGGATGAAGAATCAGTCCATCTTTGGAGTGACTCACGTGTTACTTTGAGCTGGATACAAGGTCACCCCGCTAGATGGAAGACATATGTGGCAAATCGAGTAGCAGAAATTCAAAGACTTTTACCCTTGGCTCGTTGGCACCACGTGCGCAGTTCGGAAAATCCAGCCGATTGTGCCTCTAGAGGAATCTCTCCGAGATCCCTGCTTTCTTTCTCTCTTTGGTGGAGCGGACCAAGCTGGCTGGCCAGTGATCAATTTCCTGACGCCCAAGAAAATCCAGTCGAAGAACTCCCTCCCTGCATCTCCGAAGAACTTCGCCCTGTACACTGCTCCACTGTCTCCTCACCTGCTCCAAACGATACACTGATGTCTTTTTCTAATTTTCACCGCCTTTTAAGGTTTACTGCTTGGGGGCGCCGTTGGATTAAGCCAAGGACTGAAAGATCTTCTAACCTCACAGCTTCGGAGATTCGTGATGCACAGCTACTTTGGACAAGGTGGACCCAGAAACAATTCTTCGCCGAAGAGCTGACTTGTCTAAGAAGTCAAAAGACCTTGCCTGCTAGGAGTTCTCTTCAAAAACTGGCTCCTTTCATCGACAGTGACGGGCTACTGCGAGTTGGCGGGCGGCTTGACAGATCAAACTTACACTTCGATCAACGTCATCCTTGGATTCTCCCTGCCACTTCTCATTTTACCCTCCTCGTCGTTCGGCAAGCGCACACTAGATGTCTTCACGGTGGAGTTCAACTAACCCTCGCGACCCTGCGCCAGAACTTCTGGGTTATTCGAGGCCGTCAAGTCGTAAAAACTGTTATTCACAATTGCGTTGTCTGCGTTCGTTGGAAAGGTAGCACATGTAAACAGCTGATGGGCCATCTGCCTTCCTCCCGTGTCCAAGAGAGCCGTCCCTTTTTGCGAGTTGGACTAGATTATGCTGGTCCCATTTTAATTAAATCTGCGCAAGGTCGCGGTCTTCATGCTCGGAAAGGATATATATGCGTTTTTATCTGCCTAGCTACTAAAGCTCTTCACCTAGAAGTCGTCTCAGACGGTACTACGCTTGCCTTCTTATCAGCTTTTAAAAGATTTGTAGCTCGTCGAGGGCTTTGCCAGACCATCTTCAGCGATTGCGGCTCCAATTTTCTTTGGAGCAAAAAATGAGCTAGATATTCTGCGAAAGAACTGCAAGTACTCCCGTAGCGCCACGTATAGCGAAATTTCCAACATGGGAATAGAGTGGAAATTTAACCCCCCTTCCGCTCCTCACTTTGGAGGCATCTGGGAAGCTGCGGTTAAATCCGTTAAACATCATCTTCGTCGTATTATTGGAGAGAGGAAACTAACTTTCGAGGAATTGTCCACCTTCTTATGTGAAGTAGAAGCTTGCCTAAATTCTCGTCCGCTTCAACCTCTCTCTGATGATCCTGATGATATATCTGCGCTAACTCCGGGTCACTTTCTCACTGGCACTCCACTCACTGCGATCCCTGAGCCTACTTATGAGGACGTCGTCTCCTCCCGTCTTTCCAACTGGCAAGTTCTCACTCAAATGCGCCAACATTTTTGGAAACGTTGGAGTCGCGAATACTTGAATTACCTTCAGACGCGAAACAAATGGTTCCACGCGCAACAGTCACTCGCGTTGGGTGATCTTTGCCTTATAAAGTCTGAAGAACTGCCCCCCACTCGTTGGCCGCTCTGTAGGGTCGTTCAGGTATACCCTGACTCTGCCGGTGCTGTCCGAGTCGTAAAAGTTCGCACTAAGCAATCCACCTTTTTGCGGCCGATCGTAAAATTAATCCGACTACCTGTCGATTCAGAAAGCCCATCTGTCTCTCTCTCGGACTCAAAATAACGTTAGCCGAAGTACTTAGAAAAACTTCTCGAGATCTTTTGTTTCGTCTTTGGCCGAGGCGGGCGGAATGTTCAGGATTATGTATCTAAATTAAGAAACCGATCTGTTGGAGTTGGGTGCTGAGAGGAGGACAACGCTTATTGTTATCGTGCTCAACCGCTAGTGCCTACTACTCGCAATTCCTCTCCGTGCCCGATTCCAATTGGTCGATTTTAATACGAATAACTCGCTAACGATCCGGGATCACCTCGATCCCGACTTTCGGATGATATAAAAGCCGATTGCGCGGCACTTAGAAGCTCTTGCTTGTCCTTGCTCTAGCAAAGTAGACCTGTGCGCGTGTGTCTTGCTCACAATATACAGTTTCGCGAGATAACTGCGAAACAATTAAGTCATACTCAAATTCTTGACTGTTTTAAAATTAAAGTGATTGTTAAAGGGAAAGTTCATAACGAACAAACTTCTGATTTCTGTTTCCTTTATTCAATAAACCACAAGCCTACAATCATTACAGTTCGCTAACACATTGTTTCCGGTGCGGCGGTGCGGGACACCTGGCCAGAGCATGCCGGGAAGCCATATGCTTTTTTTTTTTTTTTTTTGACGCAGTGAAAATCCCTGAACGGATACCCCGTCTCTCTGGGGGGAGAGGCGGGGTTATGTGGGGCTTGCACCCACTAAAAACACTGCGGTGACCTCGAAGACATGACTGGGCGGGCCCTGGGGAGACCAGAGGATGCTACCAGGACCCGCCCCTGTCTTGGCACTGGTAGTGCCACATGCCCGGGGGGGAGGAAATGCCCTCCCCCCGTTCGATACACTGTTGTTGTTTAGGCGATGGGCGAGCCACACGCCCATCACCCCTTCACGCGGCCGGAGTGCAAAGGAGGGACTCAGCCCCCCAGCTAAGTCCCCCCGTCGACCGCGCGGACGTTTTTGTGCCGCGGGAGAGACGTGGCTCTCTCCCGCGGCCGTCCCCTGTAGATGTTCCGGAAGGAGAAGAGGGAAGAGGAGGTGGTGACACCATCATGGTGGGGCCTGGAGGTCGGGCCTCCGTCTCCTCCCCCTGCCCCTCCGCCCGGGGGGCCCGCGCCGCTCGGGATGGCGCTGCCGCTCCCGAGCCCTCTCGGCCGTCTCCTTCGCGAGCATTACGTGCTCGCAGAAGGAGACGACCGCATCCCAACGATCCGCGCCGCCGAGCATCCGACCCACGATGCTCGACAGCGCGAGATCGTCACTCCCTATCTCGTCGACCAGGACGACGCGCTCGTCCGCCCACGCTGGACAGAATTCCAGCGTGTGCTGCGCGTCGTCCAGGTCGGCCGCACAATGGTGGCAGCGGGTCGTGGCCTCCCTGCCAATCCTGGCCAGGTACGCACCGAAGCAACCATGCCCGGTGAGCACCTGGCACAGGCGGTACGTGACACCCCCAAAAACCCTATCCGCCCAGCGTTGGAGATGCGGACGGATAGCCTCGACAGCCCTGGTGGGCTCGATACCCGGCTCGTCGAGCCAGCTGACCCAAGAGTCAACCAGGTACTGCCGGGACTGGCGCTTCAAGTCGGCCATCATCTCGGTGGTGGCGACTCCCCGTTGCCGCGCGTCGGACAGGCCTCTGTAATAGAGCGCCTGCGAGCGGGCTACGAGGGAAGCCATATGCTGCCCGGTGTGTAAGGAGAAGGGGCTGAAGTCGGACCACCGTCTGGGTGGCCCGGCTTGCAAAGCCCCGGCAAAGAGGGGGACGAGGGGTCTTCCTGCTGGGAAGCGCGCCCTTGCCCCCTCTGCCTCGCAATCAGCCGGCGGGACAGTCCCCACCGGTGAGGCCGTCACCACCTCGCCGCCGGAGGTGGAGATGGCCCCAATTCCATCGACAAGTGGGGGGAGTGATCCACCCCCCACTGAACCAACGGTAGTGGTTGAGGTTGCCAGACCCGCAACGACAGAGGCCCGCCCGGAGGAGGGGATGGACATCGCCGAGTAATGGCGATATCCCTCCTCCAGGCGAACCTGAACCACTCCCCCGACGCCCAGGGTCTGCTGGCGCAGACTATGGCGGAAAGGGGAGTGGCCCTGGCGGCAGTGTCCGAGCCCCACAGGATCCCCGACTCGCTCCTATGGGTCGGAGACCTGCTGGGTGTCTCCGCCATAGCGGTAGGGCCCGCCGCGGCTGCGAGCTTCGGCACCGCCCGCCTCCTGGGGCGAGGCCGGGGCTTTGTGGCCGCGCGGTGGAAAGATCTCGTGGTGGTGGCGGTCTACCTGTCCCCGAACATCCCCCTCAACGACTACGAGTCGGCGCTCGACGATCTGGGCGCCAGCATCCGGCCGCATCTTGGCGGTCGGATGCTCATGATGGGGGACTTCAACGCCCACGCGACTGCGTGGGGGTCCCCCAGCACAGACCGTAGGGGGACAGTTCTCGGGGACTGGGCAGCGGGGTTGGACCTGAGGTTGCTGAACCAAGGGTCCACCCCGACCTGCGGGCGGGTACAGGGGGTGTCCATCGTCGACTTGACATGGGCTTCCCTCTCGACCGTGCGCTGGGTCGAGGGCTGGCGTGTGGCGGAGGGTCTGGAGTCATTCTCCGATCACTTATACGTGACAATGACCCTCCTCCCGAACACGGCCTCCTCGGCTGCCCGGGACCGCCGCCATGGCGGGCCCAGGACACTGCCGTCAGGATGGAGGTCCCGAACCCTGGACGAAGACCTGCCGGTCGCGGCTGCCCTGGTCATCACTTGGCCAGCGAGGCAGCCCTGCGTCGACCCCGGGGACGAGGTGGAGAATTTGCAGGCCGACATGGCGACTGTGTGTGACGTCGCCATGGCCCGCGCCACGAAATCCGTCCCCCGGGGCCAGGTGTACTGGTGGTCTTCGGGGCACAATGACGTCGATATGCGACGTCGCAATGCCCCGGGCCCGGCCACCCCGCGTCGGCGGGGTGTACTGATGGACGCAGGACATTGCTGTCCTGCGCTCCGCCTGCGTCCACCGCAGGCGCCAGTACACCCGCGCCAGGAGACGGCGCGGTCAGGTCGCGGCGGAGGTGGCCCGGCTGTATGCGGCATACCGCGAGTCAGTGGTCGCCCTGCAGCGGGCCATTAAAGCCGCCAAGGCCAGAGCCTGGGACGAGCTCGTCGCCACATTGGACGGGGATCCGTGGGGGCGCCCATATAAGATCGTCATGGGACGATTACGTTCATGGGCGCCCCCAACGACGGAGCTACTTGACCCCCAGTTTCTCGACCGGGTGGTGACTACTCTGTTCCCTGCTGGAGCAGAGGACCCCACCCCCGGTCGGCCTCGTCCCCGTGTTGTGTGGGACGAGGCCACCATGGGGGTCACTGGCGGCGAGCTCGACGCCGCGATCAGGCGTCTCCGGGCCCGCGCGAACAAGGCGCCGGGCCCGGACGGTATCCCAGGCAGAGCCTTGGCCATAGCCATGAGCGTTCTGGTCCCGCGCCTCGGACAGCTGTTTAACAGCTGCCTGGAGCGCGGTAGGTTCCCCCGCTGCTGGAAGCGGGCGCGGCTGGTCCTCCTCCGGAAGGATGGACGGCCCGCGGACTCTCCCTCCGCGTACCGGCCCATCTGTTTGCTGGACGAGGCGGGCAAGCTCTTCGAGCGAGTTATCGCCAACCGCCTCGTCCGGCACCTGTCGGCGACAGGTCCGGACCTCGACGACGGGCAGTTCGGCTTCCGCCAGGGACACTCAACCGTGGACGCGATCTTGCGTCTGCGGTCCCTGGCGGAGTCGGCTGCAGCCCAGGGCGGGGTGTGTTTGGCTATATCGCTAGATATAGTCAACGCTTTCAACACCCTGCCCTGGTGGGTCATCCGGGAGGCGCTCGAGCACCATCGGGTGCCTCCTGAGTTGAGGGCCGTCGTCGAGGACTACCTCGCCGACAGGTACATCGAGTACATGGGCCGGACGCAACAGAACGTGAGGGAGACGTACGCCGGGGTTCCGCAAGGGTCCGTGTTGGGCCCCCTGCTATGGGACCTCGGCTACGACTACGTCCTGCGGGCTGGCCTCCCCGCTGGTGTAGCGCTCATCTGCTACGCCGATGACACCCTCGTGGTGTCCAGCGGGGAGGACGAAGTGAGGACCAGCCGCGTCGCGGAGATGGCGGTGGCCTGTGTCGTCGCCCGGATCCACCGACTGGGCCTGCGGGTGGCCCCCGAAAAGACCGAGGCGATCTGGCTCTACGATCGCCGTCGGTCTGCGGGGCCGTCCGTCCAGCGGTGGATCGCGGTGGGAGGTGCCCGTGTCCGGGTGAGCGATACCATGAGGTATCTCGGGCTCACCCTGGACAGCCGCTGGCGCTTCAACGATCATTTTGACCGGCTGCTCCCCCGAGTTCAGAAGGCAGCGGGCGCTTTGGGTCGCCTGCTGCCAAACATCGGGGGACCGTGGGAAGGGGTCCGACGCCTATACGCGGGAGTCGTGCGTTCCATGGTGCTCTATGGAGCACCAGTTTGGGCGGACGATCTGGCGGCCAGTCGGCGCAATCGTACCCTGTTGTTCAGGGTGCAGCGTCCGATGGCCGTCAGGGTCGTGCGGGGCTACCGCACGATCTCCCTGGCGTCGGCAACCCTCCTAGCGAGGTTTCCGCCCCTGGATATCCTGGCGGCGGGGGACGCGAGGACCTACACTGGTCTTCGCGCCCTTCGAGACGGGGGCGGAACACCCACGGAACGGTCGGTCGAGGAGTTGAAGCGTCAGACCCGGCGGCTCGTTGTTGAGATGTGGCGGGAGAGACTGGAGAATCCAGAACACTCCCGCCACAGAGTCGTCGGGGCGATTCTGCCGAGCCTCGAAGCTTGGCTGAGTCGCAGCAGGGGTCAACTCTCCTACCGTGCGACGCAGGTGCTCACCGGGCACGGTTGCTTCGGTGAGTACCTGTGTCGCATCGGGAAGGAGGCGACGGCACAGTGCCACCATTGTGACGGGGACCGGGACACGGCGCAGCACACGCTCCAGGACTGTCCTGCCTGGAGCGATCAGCGCCGTGTCCTGGTCCGACACGTTGGAGGTGATCTCTCGCTACCGAGGATTGTCAGGGAGATCCTCGGCAGCGAGAGAGCGTGGAGAGCCTTCCTCGCTTTTTGCGAGGAAGTGCTCCTCCACAAGGAGGAGGCGGAGCGGCGGCGAGAGAGGACGGACCCCTTCCGATTGGAGAGGGCCCGTCCTCGCCGCCGTGCCGCGCGGGGGGATCGAGTCCCCCCGCAGTAAGAGCGACGCCCCGGCCCTGTGGCGGATCTCAACCCGCTGACGGGCCGGGTGCGTGCCGAGGGGTCGTGTGGCGGCAGAGTGGTGGCTCTGCCGCCTGCCTATAGCGGCCCCGAGGCGGGGCGGGGCGTGTAGTGGTCGCGCGTCCCGCCCAATTTGGTGGTTTTTTTGGTGATCCGGGAGGCGCGGTTCGCTCCTCCTTCACGGCTAGTGAAGGAGCAGGTCGAGCCGTGCCCTCCCGGGCTCGGAGGGGGGCGCCTCCCTCTCTCGCGCGAGCGAGAGTGGCGATGGTTAACCCCCCCTCCACGAGAAGTGCCCCCATAAGGGGGCGGGCGCGGGGCGGCACCGGTAGTGTTCGACAAGAGTTCCCGGTGTCGCCCCATTACGCGCGAAGGATGGCCACCGTGGGGTTTTAGCCGGTAGGAGTCCGGCACTCCCCCTCCGCCCCCACCAGGGCGGCGGGGGGTCCATGAGGATTTCCCCACGAAAAAAAAAAAAAAAGGTGTACTGGTGGTCGGAGGAGATCTCTGATCTCCGGCGCACCACCATCCGCGCCCGACGCCGGTACACCAGAGCAAGGCACAGGGCTCACAGATCCCTCGCTGAGGAGGCGGTTCTGTGGGATAGCTTCTCCGCTAGGAAGCGTCTCCTGCAGATCGCTATCAGGGCAGCCAAGAGCAGAGCCTGGGCTGAGCTCGTCGCCACCATTAACGAGGATCCGTGGGGGCGCCCGTATCGCATGGTCATGCATAAGCTACGACCACGGGTGCCCCCGCTGACGGAGACTCTCGACCCCGGCTTCCTGGACGAGGTGATAGCTACCCTTTTCCCGCCGGACGTTCCGGTGGGGGAGGTGGCTGTTCCTCCGGGAGTCGGGGATGGGACTGCGATGGTGGCGCACTCCGAGGCGGTCGACGACCTGGCCGTCTCGGAGCACGAGCTTGCCAGGGCGGCCAGGAAGCTTTCAGGCAAGAAAGCTCCTGGTCCGGATGGCATCCCTGGCAAAGCCTGGGCTCTGACCAGCAAGATCTGGGGTCCGAGGGTTCGGGACCTCTTCTCCAAGTGCCTGGGGATGGGCTGTTTCCCTAGGGTTTGGAGAAACTCGCGGCTCGTCCTGCTCCACAAGGAGGGAAAGCCCGCTGACTCCCCGTCGGCTTACCGGCCGATTTGCCTCCTGGACGAGTCGGAAAAGTGGTTTGAGCGAGTAATCGCCAACCGACTCGTCCAGCACCTGTCCACGGTGGGACCCGATCTGCGCCCACATCAGTTCGGGTTTCGCGAGGCCCGCTCCACGGTTGATGCCATCAGCCGTGTTAGGGCCTTCGCGGACGCGGCGATCGCCCGGGGCGAGGTCGCATTGGCGGTGTCGCTTGACATCGTCAATGCGTTCAACTCCCTCCCCTGGGGCAGGATCATGGAGGCGCTCGAGTAGCATCGGGTGCCTCTGTACCTGCAGCGGGTCGTCCGCGCCTACCTGTCGGACAGAACGGTCGGCTTTCCGGCCGCCGGTTGGGGGTCAAGGACGTTACTCGAGGTGTCCCGCAGGGATCGGTCCTGGGACCCCTCCTGTCGAACCTCGGGTATGACAAAGTCCTGCGGGCCGCCCTCCCCGCTGGTACGGCACTGGTCTGCTACGCGGACGACACTCTAGTGCTGGCCAGCGAGGAGGACTGGAGAAGGACGAGCCGTCTCGCGAGTCTGGCAACCGCGCGGGTTGTGACCGAGGTGGAGAGCCTGGGTCTCCGCGTAGCCCCGCAGAAGACCGAGGCAGTCTGGATCAGCCGTCCTCGGAGTCTGCACGCCGGGCTGCCGGAGACCGGGATCATGGTGCGTGACACTGTGGTCGAGGTGAAGGGGTGCTTTAAGTACCTCGGAGTTCACCTCGACCACCGCTGGCGCTTCAAGGAGCACTTCGAGAGGATCCTTCCCAGGGCGGAGAAGACGGCCGGCGCGTTATGCCGGCTCCTTCCCAACCTGGGCGGTCCTCTCCAGAAAGTCGGTCGGCTGTACGGTGGAGTCGTCGGGTCGCAAGTCCTGTACGGCTCTCCGGTATGGTCCGAGGCCTTATGCGGCGCTGGCAACGCCGCTACCCGAGCTCGGGTGGGCCGGCTACACCGCTGTGTAGCCATAAGGACCTGCCGGGGATATAGAACTATATCCCAC
The DNA here is from genome assembly GCA_910591665.1 of Ectemnius continuus. Taxonomy (NCBI): domain Eukaryota; kingdom Metazoa; phylum Arthropoda; class Insecta; order Hymenoptera; family Crabronidae; genus Ectemnius; species Ectemnius continuus. The sequence goes on along the minus strand of OU342864.1, from coordinate 13,951,487 downwards.
CGTGCAGCCAGTGTGGTGGCCCGATCTCCTCCGTGGGAGATCGTAGCCCGCTCGCAGGCACTCTATTACAGAGGCCTGTCCGATGCGCGGCAAAGGGGAGTCGCCACCACCGAGAAGATGGCCGACTTGAAGCGCCAGTCCCGGCAGTACCTGGTTGACTCTTGGGTCAGCTGGCTCGACGAGCCGGGAATCGAGCCCACCAGGACTGTCGAGGCTATCCGTCCGCATCTCGAACGGCGGGCGGATAGGGGTTTTGGGAGTGTCACGTACCGCCTGTGCCAGGTGCTCACCGGGCATGGTTGCTTCGGTGCGTACCTGGCCAGGATTGGCAGGGAGGCCACGACCCGCTGCCACCATTGTGCAGCCGACCGGGACGACGCGCAGCACACGCTGGAGTTCTGTCCGGCGTGGGCGGACGAGCGCGCCGTCCTGGTCGACGAGATAGGGAGTGACGATCTCGCGCTGTCGAGCATCGTGGGTCGGATGCTCGACGGCGCGGGTCGTTGGGATGCGGTCGTCTCCTTCTGCGAGCACGTAATGCTCGCGAAGGAGACGGTCGAGAGGGCTCGGGAGCGGCAACGCCATCCTGAGCGGCGTGGGTCCCCCGGGCGGAGGGGCAGGGGAAGGAGAAGGAGGCCCGACCTCCAGGCGCCACCCTGATGGTGCCGCCACCTCCTCTTCCCTCCCCACCTGCCCGGGACATCTACGGGGAACGGCCGCGGGAGAGAGCCACGGCTCTCCCGCGGCACAAAAACATCCGCGCGGTCGGCGGGGGGGCTCAGCTGGGGGGCTGCGTCCCTCCTTTGCACTCCGGCCGCGTAAAGGGGTGATGGGCGTGTGGCCCGCCCATCGCCCAAACAACGAAAGTGTATCGAACGGGGGGAGGGCATTTCCTCCCCCCCGGGCATGTGGCACTACCAGTGCCAAGACAGGGGCGGGTCCTGGTAGCATCCTCTGGTCTCCCCAGGTCCCGCCCCGTCATGTCTTCGAGGTCACCGCAGTGTTTTTAGTGGGTGCAAGCCCCACATAACCCCGCCTCTCCCCCAGAGAGACGGGGTATCCGTTCAGGGATTTTCACTGCTTCAAAAAAAAAGAGGGGGGGGGGGGTAGTAGGTTAATCGTCATACGGTGGTTGCACCGGGGGTTCGGGGCGCTGTTGTGCAGGCGATGAGTGTCCCAAGAGAGTTGGTATATCTTAGGTTTGTTTGGGCAGGCAGCCCACCAGGCCCCAACCAGCCTGCCAGTTTGTTGTAATGCGCAGGCGTGGTTTGCACAAATTGATCTCTGACTCGTGTTGACACGGACTTGCCCGATCCAGTCCGAAACGTTCGCTGCTGACTCCGGTAAGCGACCCCGGAGGGGGCGACCCGCCCCCCGCTGAGAACCCCCGCAACCCCGCCGCCCCGGCGCGCACCGCGAACAGCAATGCGCACGCCGGCCACCAGAAAAGCCCCGCACACAACCACGCGCACCATACACACACACATACATGCGCGCCGCCCCCCGCAGTCCAACCGAACAAGATCCAATACAAATCCCACTCAGCCAACCCCAGCACAACCCCACACACCAAACGTGTGCGTGCCGACATTCGGCACTCTTGTATTGGCGAGCGTTGCGAGCAGACGTGCGAGGAAATTAGCGAACGAAAGAATGCTAGCGAATCCAAACCCGTTATTTAAGAGGAAGGAAGGAATGGCTATTCTATAAGGAGCCGATCTCGTTCGGACTCCCGCCAGGATTCGTTGCTTCTCGTCTTCTCGATCAAACTACTGCAAGCTTCCTATTTTCTATGCTCGTCGCGATCTTCCCGGATTAATGTGAATATTGGGGAACCAAGCAGTTCTCCGTTTAGATTTTAGTTAGGATAGGATTTAGCTTTAATTAGTTTAGGTTTAGATAGTTTATAGTGTAGGTTTAATTAGGATATATAGGTTTAGAGTAGGCTAGTTAGTTTTAGGTAGAAGTTAAGTGATACTCCTCTCTTCTTAAATACTGTAGTTATATTCTTGATGTTTAAATAAACACTTTCGTTGTATAATAGGTGTACAATTCTCTTCTTGGTTTAAGCGAATTTAATGAAGTAAGAGCAAGTGACTCCTCACTGCGAGTAAGTGACTCGAAAATATTTAAAGCGAGCAAGCGACTCGAAAGCTTTGAGCAAGTGGCTCAGAAAACTTGTTTGCAGATGCAGATCCGAATAGATAAAAGAGCGTTTCTTGAGCTTTCGATCTATTTATAAGCTCTCTACCTTCTGGAAAGTTCCAGCTGTTTCCAAGCGGAAGTGACGAACTGATTGGAATTCTCCAGAAGGCAGCGAGGTACAGGTGGAAAAACTAATTCCGAGCGTGGCGATATACCGGTAATTAGGTAAGTGAAAACAAAGTGTCGCCACGCTCTGAATTAGATGCTACCGATCGGGTAGAAGCTATTAGGCAAGCGCACCAATTTTAAAGATCTTGAGCAGTGAACCTTAAAATTCTGTACCTTTGAATCAGGAGACTCGGTAAAGTCTCCGCGCCAAGTAGTGAAGGCGTAGTCGTACGGGCCAGCGAGACTCCCGAGGCTATATTATCCCGACGTAAAACGATTTAACCCATGCGAAAAATTGTCTGCAAATTTCTTTTCCGAATTTCTCAGAGATTTCCTGCACGAAGTAATTCTTTTTGGGATATCTTTTTCTGTGATTTTTTCTGATTCGTATGACGTAAGGCACAATAGAATCGGCTCATTAGTTTAAGAGATATAAATATTTGAAATATTTCGTCCGAAGCGAAAAGTTACTGAAATTCTTCATTATAATCAAGTTTCCTCAAATGTCGCTTTCCTTTTTTCGCCGCTAGGTGGCTAGCGGCGCCCTACCTGCTTTTGGACGGGCGCTTGGCATCAAAGCGTTGTCTTTTCCGCGCCCGACGACATACAGTGAACGCTCTTATTAATAGTAATTAATAATAATTATTAATAATAATTATCTGTTTCATCAAAGTCAGTGATATTTTCGAATATATGTGTTGTGCTCGTATTTTATGAAACTTACAAACGTTTCAATGATTGCATCTGTCATGTATATAGTGAAACAACTGTCTCATTTTGCTCAAGTTGTACTGCGTTAATTAGAAGAATCAATAGATTCTCAGTGCCAAGCAGTTTACAAATTCTATGTGATGAATATTATTATAGATATATGACAGCTTTTCAGTTTTTGAAGAAACATTACAATTTCTTCCTTTTCAAATGTTTATTTTGTCGTTAAGCCATAGTCAGGTCGTAATAATATTCATAATAATATTCATAATAATATCCATATATTAGTATTATATATTATTATAGATAGATATATGATAGCTTTTCAATTTTTGAAGAAAGATTACAATTTCTTTCTTTTTAAATGTTTATTGCAGTTTGTCGTTAAGCCATAGTCAGGTAGCTCCGTTTTATGACTGGGATCCGCATGATGGGAATAAGGGGCGGCGCGGAGCGCTCGAGCTCCAAGCTCACACATGCCACGCAGGCATTAACTCAAGTATTTCCCAATAGGGTCAGGTACGGTCAGGTAATAATTGACAGACTGAACAAAACTGTGACAGATGGTGGGCAATCCCACATTTTACTCCAGTATCTGTCCCGTCATTACAATCAATGGTGCATAAATAACAACCGGCTGATTCTAAAATATAACCCTCAGTTGTCTACAGTTTTGTAATGTCGAATTATCGGTAATACCGACATTGCGCACCTCTTTTGGTAGCCGTGTAGTGCCACTCAGGTCTCGAATCGCTGAGCATTAGGTGGAGTGAATCACGTTACATATCGGGGGCCAATCGGTTAATTGATAAATGCAAAATCTCGAAAAAGCGTTGCTTATGAACTTCAATAAAACTATTTTATTTTCAACTCAGAGTTACATGGTCACTTTATTAATTGTGTCATATAAAATTCCTATGAACTGAATTTCGGGAGAGTGGGCTATTGAGATGAACGCTTGTCACTTTCAATGAATTGAGTTAAAGTAACAATAGCAGTTATCGTGGTAAGATGCTGAAATCGTAATTTTATCATTCCAGTTCTATTGCAAATATCTGATATTTCTTACTGTTTATGCAGGTAAAGAAATGATATATTTTGCTATTGGCAATAGACTCACTTCACAATTACTCTGCGACTATCAACAAACAACGTTTTAATGGCATTTATAAATATTTTATTATATGTCAGGACCAGGTGCTGTGAAAGTGCAAAGGCACCATTGACTGTTAAACAGGTAGGAATATAAATAGTGTGGTCACACTATTCCTCCTAATTCGATGAAGGTGGATATTGTGCAGCACGAGACAAATTCATTACTAACATCAAAATATAATTTTTTCATCTGTGTAAATAACAAGGAGTTAAACAAATATTATGTATTTGCAATAGAACGGGAATTATAAGATTGCAAATTGAGCGTCTTACCACAACTACTACTATTCTTACTAGAATTGTATTCATTTAAACTAACAACCATGCATTTTAAGAATCATAGCTTACTCTCCAGAGATTGTTTACAAAAATTGTATACCCCCACAAAATGTAGCGCAATTCGCCAAGTAGTTTTGCCCAACCTACTCCAAACATTCTTTGTTCCGCATAAGTGTTTTGGATTTAACAAAAATCATACTCCGCTTTGACATTCTAACAGAGAGTGTTAGACCTGTCACGTCGAAACCCAAATCCAATTTTTTTATAAGCTCTGGATGTGATGTAGAACAAGTGTACAAAATTTGGTTTGCAATGGTCAACTGCAAGGACCCCCCAAAAATGCCAAATGTGCCAATTTTTGCACTTATGGAGCTTTAAGGCATTTATAGCAAACCCGCTTCATTTTATTTAAGTCCATATACTCGCAGTGCACTATTATAGCTAATATTTTAAATATGTGGTATGCAGCCTCGAAACAACTTAATTAGAAAACACCAATTCAACAATCACAAGTAATATACCAATTACGAACTGCATGTGTTTTTCGATGAACATGCAAGAAATTTTAGTCCCCGAGATTCGGCGCCATTTGAGTAAACAATATGTATAGGGATCCCTGTCAGCTTTGTCATGTTGAAGACATTGACCAAACTTTTTACAGGTCCTAAAGAAAGAATATAAAAAATTCTAACTACAATTGTTCAGTGCAAGTGTATGAATGTATATGAGAGCTAGCAAATATGCCCTCGATGCTGTGAAACGTAAATCCGTACGTAAATCCGTATGTCAGACCTGTCATGTCGAAAACTATCACGAAACTTTCTGAATGAGTTGTTTAGGTGCTAAATGAGAAATATTCGAAATATTAACTATAATAGTGCACTGCAAGTACACGAACTTAAATTAAATCAAGCGGGTTTGCTATAAATGTTTTAAAGCTCCACAAGCGCAAAAATTGACACATTTGACATTTTTGGGAGGTCCTCCCACACAGAGAAACTCCATTCGTGAATAACCGGGCCGGCCAAGTATCAGATGTTTTATTGATGATTAATTCTACTATGCCGTTTCTCTACCCCAAAACTGCAACCAACCCTTATCTAGCACTGTAAAGTATATCATGCTTGTGTTGTGACTGAGTACCCGTAATCGCCTCGGCATTGCGATGAAATGGTTTGATGGTTTCAGAACATTTTTAAAAATATCTCATAATTAAATAGTGCCTTGGCTCTAGTTTCCAAGGATTTTCATTATTTTTTTGTGAATGTGGCAAAGGCAACGAAATATGTAGTTGTTAGTAGAATTGTCTTCCAATGTTAAAGAAAAATATGATTTTTGTTGAACTCAAAACACATTTGTGGGGGAAAAGATTTTTGTGAGAGGTCGAACGAAACTACTTGGCAATTTTTTTAACATTTTTATATGATCTTTCTGTACGCTGAGACCGATCGAGAGTCAAACTGTAGTCCGAGATTAACGAAGTATTTTGTAACGTGACTCGAGCAAGCATTAGCGTCGATCATCTGCACTCGAACTCTTGTCACCACAAATGTAATTTTTGTTTGAACCACCTCGAAGCCACGTGCTTCGTCCGAGATTGCTGATGAACACCTCGTACGAAGTCAGTCTTTTGTAAGCTTCATTAACGAAATAAACATTTCGAGTTCAACGTCTGGCTTGGTCACTCGTGTCGACCCACGTGCTCTCCTTTTGTTCAAGTCTCTAGCCGAGCAACTGTTCCGCCGTCTTGGGACATCTCCAGTAGCCGTTCCTCTCGATTCTATCGTGTCTCGGTTTTGGTTTAGTTTTGTGTGGCATCTCTGACGCTCATATTTTGTGTAACAGAGGAACTGCTGACTGTTAATTTCCCAAGCCGAAGTGTCGGGAAATACTTTATGTCGATTCTGGATAACTAACTTAGATCAAATTACGCACACCCCCATCTAATACTAGCGCTCAATCTAAAATCATCAGTCTTCTAAGTAATTTTCCTGATTAATTGGCGTCCAACTGCCAATGGTCTAAAGAATCGCATCTTCAAACGTATTTTTCCTGATAATATATATATATATATATATCCCGGGGCAGTATTCTCCTCCGATTTAAACTTCGTTTCTGTTTACCTAATATTACAATCCGCGATGAGAGCAAGACAACGCCATTTGAATTTATACGCCATCATTATATATATGGGCAGTTACCACCTCCCTTATGAAAATTATATCTCTTGGCAGTTTTCACCTCCGCAGATGCATTATATATGGATTGTTAGTTTTTCCCCAAAAGATAAGTGCAATTTAAACACTTATTCCCAAGTGAGAGAATTGGAATAATTGTTTCGTTACAAATTAATTAATTAGAATAGTGAGGAACCGGAATGCTTCCTCTATCAATGATTAGATCTACAGAATATTGTGGATAGTTGTTTTTGGCACGAAATTAATAATTTTAGTTGACACTTATTACGATTGGGTTGAAAATTACGCCGCAATTGCAATTAAATGCTTATTGGCCATCAACGACGACATGACGGGGAAATTGAAAGCGCGAACGCTCAAGTATTCGCCGAGACCTTCAAAATAAGCTATCATACATAATATGCCGGTTAATAATTAAAAAGTTACAACGGTTGAAACTTTTCTGGAAATTGCTCGTTCGCGCGGACTACCGTTGCGCGTTATTGGCTGTATTTTCGGTTTGCCGGCAATGTCCTACAGTTTTTCGATATTTGATTTAATTTATTTAATGCCCCCAAAACTTATTAGTAAGAGACAATAAACGTCTGGAGCCCCCCCCCCCCCCCATATTGTCCCCGAGCAGCTCATATATGCGCCCACAATTATGAAAGTGGTCTAAGTCGAAAATTGGGTGATAGAAATGAAAATAAAAAAAAGGAAATTATACTTATACAACCCTGAGCATTGTTATGAATTGATAGAAAAGTGTAGAGGAAGAAATATATTTTCGATAAAACGAATGTCGCAGCCGGATTTTATTTCGACGAAATTACTAGAAGAGTCAATAACAAGAAGAATAAAAACTACCGCGGGCAAATCTGTCTCTTGGCTGCAAATACAATGGGTGAGATTCTTAAAAAATGAACCTTATCAGGAGACTCGGTAGAGTCTCGCGCCAAGTAGTAGTATATATAGGACGACGCGCGACTACCGAGTATATCATCCCGAAGTGTAGCGGTTATCGTCTGCCAGAAAACTTTTACTTCCATTTATGGGAAAGTTATGGGTCGGAGAATTTATTTCTTAATTTTGTATTTTTTTCTGATTTTTCTGAATCCAATGAGCCAAGAATGAAGCAAATCGGATCAGCCATTCAAGAGATATGAATTTTTCGTGTTATTTTTACTCGAAGTAAGGCACAGCGAATTTAAGGGGCTAGACTCCGGTCGGTCGCGCTATGGTAGAAGCAGTGTTTTATCGGCACAAATGGCCCAAATCATGCTTCCGTATTCCCGTTCCTGTGGGCTTATATGAAATGATTTTGGGTTGGGAAAGGTCCCAATCGAAAGATGAAGGATCCCTACAGACCGGATGATACCTGATTTTCCACAATTCCGATGCTTTTTAGTAATAATAATGTACTAAAAGTTGTAAACTTGATGTAGTTTCGACAACTTTCACCCATTCATATGCCTATAAAGCATCGGAATTGTGGAATATCAGGTATCATCCGGTCTGTAGGGATCCTTCATCTTTCGATTGGGACCTTTCCCAACCCAAAATCATTTCATATAAGCCCATAGGAACGGGAATACGGAAGCATGATTTTCACCGCATCGTAGCCATGTTGTTGGTATGCAGAGCGGTATAGCTGGGTACTTTAAGTCGGCCACCGCCAACGAGGTGGCGCCTCATTGAAAGGGATATCTACCTCGGACGCTATGGATCGCACGCTGTTTGACAGCAAGGTGTGGGGTTAGGCAAATACGCAATGCAGGGGGCATACTTTTTTGAAACATGCTCTTAAAAGGACATTTACTTTTACTAATGTATAATAAACGTACTGTGCTCGTGATCATGATCCTTACCGCGATGTTATAGAATTATGTTATTTTTTAATGGTATTAATATTTTAATCTAGAGTCTGACACCTCATATTTTCAGGGTAGTTGTCAAATGTAGTTGCTGGTTGCTCAGGTTCTTATACTATTGTTATAATTCCCTTAATAAAAGGACATCAACAATATCAATTGTGCTACAGATCTACCAAAGTTATGCTTTTCATTGACTTTACAAGAAGATGACGAATTTTAATGAGTGTTAATAGCCAATTTCATAAATTTATAAGCGCAGTAGGGATAAAACGAAAAGGGAGAGTGTTAATAATTTTATACATTTATCTATTTTACAATTTATTTTAAAAAACACACACACAAACTAAATACAAACAAACTAAACTATGTATATTAAGGACCTAAATTAATATGGACTATATTGCCGCCTGACCTTCCCAACGCTGGCAAATTGGAGAGGCACAATTTGCCCCCCCCCCCCCCCCGTTCTTTCTGCCACTACTCTGCCCCTCTGTCTCTTCGTTTTTGTTTTTTTCTTTTCTTTTTTTTGTGCTTCTGTAGTTGGCGGTTCAAGGAGCGGAACCGCCGCTCTAGTCGTCCCATCTGCAATATGAAAAGTAAAACAATATTATGTATTCCATAATTCGAAATATGAATGCAAAAGGGATATGTTGATGTGAGTGTTTATACCCTCTGTTCGGAAACATAGGTGCCCCTACTGGGCACTTGCGGTGCCGTTTGTTGTGCCGGGTCTTGATACGGTGCCTCTGGCACATACGGTACCACCGCTGCCGCCCCATCTGCCCGGTCAGGTGACCGGTGTCTCTGGTAACCGGCCTGATATCGCCGATTCCCATAGATTTCTGGTCGGTGCTCGTGATGGCTACCGTGGTGGTAGCCCTCACGATGGCCATCGCGATACTACCCGCGGTAGCTCTCGCGATCCGCCGGACGCTCCCTTGAGTGGGAGCGGCGGCGTCTGCCTCGTCGGCCGCGCTCGTCGAGCGCGGGCCACTGTTGACCCAGCGGTCCTCTTCTGCCGTGGGCTGCCGCCCAATCTCTTTCATTATTTCTTCGTGGCATCTAAAATGAAAGAAAAAACTACATTTACTATTGTTTCCCTTTCTAAAGTATATTATTAACAATTTTTTCGACGATGCTTTGATTCTCTGTTATGAATTTCTCACTGCATCGAAGTAGGTTTCTAGTAAATTTTCAGAGATCCTTCATAAATGTAAAATCTTGGTTTTGCGTCATTTGCAAAATGTCATTTCGCGCCATGTAACTCTCAGTGATACGGAAGCGAATCTTACACACTTCTCGAAGCAATTGTACTAACAGTCACAGAACAGAAACGCAAAATCTTTGACCTTCGACGAGTATGTTATCGGGCTTTCCTTCGAAAATGTCTCGAGACTTTTCCTGTTCTTGACGCAAGAGACGCGAACGAGAAGCAGGCGTTAGCACGTGCGTAAATCGTTCCAGAACGCAAAAAAGTTCGAGAACGAGAAGTTAGGGAAGGATAACGCGGAAAATACCCATCGAGGTACAAAGGTTTTTGGTTTCTGCTCTACGAATGCTAGTACGAATGCTTCATCAACTGTGGGAGACTGTGATTCCAAAAAGTGATTCCACTGAAAGAGGCATTGTTGGGGAGGAATCCCGATGTGAAAGGTTGTAAAGCTTTCAGGATGTCCTGGTTTATTTGACTGTTTTGAGCAGTCTTAATTTATTTAACAATCTGAGGAAAGGGAGCACTCTATGCAGCCTCTTCCTGACATGTGGATACACGAGATGATTAACTTTAACGCGGCACAAGTAATGCCGAATTTGTATCGAAATCTTCAATACTAAAAGTGGACGCTAAGCCTTGAATGAACAGTCAAGCAAGAGCTTAGAATGCACGAGAAAGGAACTTAATTCAATCGGACAAATAATGTTGTGAGAGGCGTGAAAATACGTGTTCACTACTTAACAGATTTTCTGTTAGCTCTGCCTCACGGAGGCAAGTGTGGTGAAATATATAATTTCTTAGATCCCCTCTTGGTGGTCGAAGAAGAGGAGGGAGTCAAACTTGACATCAAGAAGGGATAGAAAAGTTGAGATAGAGGCGGAAGCGGCAGCCACGAAAATTTGGCAACCCCGGAAGGGGGAGGCCGGGTTTTTCCGCACTCGAGTGAAGGTGAGGCTCGCTGGTGGAGACGATACCTGGGCCAGCGAGGCCAGGTCGGTAGGTGCATACGGAGGGGCGGTAATCCAGGGTGCAGAGGGCAAAATAGCTACATAACAAAGTCTGGTGGCCAGATGAGTCGCACCAGGTTTATGATTAGTGAAAGTCGGCTAAATATTAACAGCTGCAAGCAATAAAAATCAGGAAAGTTGGAAATGCTGAAGTCTGAATGAAAGAGCAGATGTCTAGTCTTAGAAGATAGAAGGCGGGGAAGCTAAGACGTGTTCGGCGAAAAGTAAGGACAATGGTCTGCAAAATAAGCGACCTAACGGAATTCTCTATGCGCGTAGTTAATGGATTGGGAATGAAGAAAATATAATCTCCCGCGAGTCGGGATCAAAAAAGGCTCGAAGGCGAGAGTCCGAACAGGCATTATGCGAAACGACACTCACTTTGTTGCGCAGACAATGAGACAAAGGCTTGTACGTATGAAAGAAACAGTTGAAATAATGCAAAACCGAAATCGAAGGAACCGTGAAAGTGCACTAGAAGAGTACTTAGATGCAGTCAAGGAATCGTAATTGAAACTAGAAGTTCCTTGACAGGAAAAATACAGAAGCGGTAAGGGTGTATGTTCGATAAACTCATGAGTAAGGTGGTGGGTATAACAAAATAAGAAGTGGACTGTAATATAAATGACTAGGTGTTCTGATTTATTAATATGGGAATGTCCGGTGACATTCGTGTTGCCGTGTGCTATGTACATGAATTTACAATAATGTACAGGTCATCTATCGACCAACTGGATCGATAGATGAGTCAAAATGTACTGAAAAGTTCCTGAAAGGAACTTGGCACACATGAGGATTAGATCTGAGTAAGGTTCATAGGTTAGCATAGGAGGGGTTAGCTCCTACATGAGCAGAGTATTGCAGCCGTTGATACGCAGAAGGCCACAATTGTGGCCTGGCTACAAATCCTCGTGAGAAGGGCTTTAGATGATCAGGGCAATCAAGTGGGAATCACTATGTGATTCCCGTTAGCCATGTGGCTTGAGAAAGGTACATGATCAGGACAGGTGAAAATGATCAGATGCTTACTGTTCGACGTCCTCGAGGCGAGAGAGATATCAGCGCCCGAGAGATAACGACCAGGGAGAACAGTTCATGAGATGATCACCAGAGTGTGCGCGTGGCGCACACCTAGGTTGATCGGCCATTGATCAGTATCTAGTGATCTCAGGGTAAGGTTGGGACACCATGAGCAGGGCCGTATTTGACAGGAGGGGTTATGTAGGAGTGGATCATGAATAGGTCTCTTGGAGGGCTCCAAGGATGCACATGTGGTCAAATTAAATAGATGATTATTTAACAGTGTAAGGGTATTTACGGTCTTGTCCGTTCGAGCGGTCACAGATTTCTGAAGCTCTGGCCTACTCACACAAACTAACTGGTCGATGTTGGCTTCACTGTAGGAATTAGCAACACGTGTTGACCTAAGAGGCAACGCGAGGGTTTGTCGGTGTGCGTGAAGGCGGCGCGCTAAGCGCGCGATGCATCAATGCCATTTCACTGCATCGAGGCATTTGAGACAGATTTTCTAAACAAATCGTTCAAAAAGTGTTGGTATTTTAACACTCATAGACCGAATAATATAAGTGTCTATCATACACGCGTATTTGCAACCGAATGACTTCAAATATATATAACTTTGCATGAGCATTTCTTGCGAGCCCGCTTAAACTTTTTGAATCGAGCGGTGACGTTAGGTGAAGAATTGTGCGCTTTCGATTCTGTTTACGTTTTCCCACTTTCGGCGGCCGGAACGGTCTTTAGCCGGTTGGGGACGGTTTCGGTTCGTCAGTTCATTGTTCTATGCGGTGCATTCAGGACGAGCAGTTGACCGTCCTGAATAAGTGTGTATAGAAGCAGTGTTTTATTTTTATCGATATGTCGCAGAGTTCGGTCATTAAGTACGACCGAAATTGTAAAACTGTACCTGGGTAGCGGTGTTCCCAGAAATGATATTAAATTAGGGTCTGACCTGAGTGTATACTCCGGTCTATGGTGGTGGGGATAATTCGTTGCGGATAAGATGAGGAGCGTCAGTTGTAAATTAGTCAAAATAAAGTAGTAGACTAAGTAAGTTGTGTAAAGTGGAGATAGTGGAAAGCGAGAAACAGTGTGCGAAGACGGCGACGGATGACGGGCTTCCGACAGATATATAGTGTAAGCGCGGTAGTTCGTAGATTCTGTGTTGTTTTCTTCGTTGCAAATTGTAATAGTGTAAGCGCAGTAGTTTGTAAATTCAGTGTTAGGTTTAGAACTAATTATTACTAGCTTTCGTAAGTCAACAGATTGAAGATAAACACCAGACGGGATAAAGAAGATATGGGGAATAAAGAAGAGCAAGAAAATGCCAGGATAATGCCTGTCAACAAACGGGACAGGAAAGGCAATTCAGCAAACAAAGTCCTGCGACTAAACGCGAGACGCAGATCTAGGCGTGCAGTTTGGCGGCAACGGTAAGTTCCATCAGAATGCAATATCGTCTTTTGTACATTATCGGAAAGTGATGCTGTATTTTCATTTCGATATTTTCAAATTCACGGCGCGCAATTGATTGCTGATGCATGATTTTTATCTGACTAGGATCCAATTCGTATTTGTATTTGTCGATGATGCACTCTCCGATGATGCACCCTTAGGCATTTTATTATTTTCTCGCTCGGACACACTCTTTCGGTCTCCCTTCCTCCCTCGCTTTCGTGATTGCCGTTCTCTCTCTCGTGCTTCTGGCCCACGGTTTCGAAGCGGTTAGAAATACAATGTCGCTGACTCGGAGAATATGTGCGCAAATCCATGGGGTTTTATTCTTACGGGCTTGGTCGTTTTCTCGTACAGCATTTCAATTCGATAAAACCAAATTCCGCGTATTACTTTTTTCTCTTGAAAAACTATTATGTGTAGAAATGAAATTGTCGTTCCTCTTCCGCAATTGTGGAAGACATTGACATATCGAACGTAAATGGGTTTCTGGGCTGCGAATGAAACGGCTCGAAGTATGAAAGTAAAATGGATATATTCTGATGCTAACAACATTTCAACATTCTTTAAAATTCATTTCGTTCAATGCAATGGTTAGTGCGTTTCGATTGGTGATTCCGCGCCATAACCAAATAACAACTTGACTACTCGCTCGTAGCATATACCCGTTGTTTGCTCAACTTATGTAATATCTTGATAAAAGTAATGCTCATGTTGTATACGAAAAACTGTTCATTGATGTGAGAATCGGGGATACATAGACTAGAGCTGCGCGTGAGTCCGTCGGATCCTACGCTTCATCAAGAGAACCCGGTCGGTTGGCGTATACCGAGTAGTCAAGTCACGCACATTGTCTACATAGTAAGTATCGGACGGTGATGCAGCAGTGCGCCTCGGCCACCGGGTATACTATACGCCACCCGATCCTGCAATGTGCCTGCTCAAGTAGCAGCATACCCATCCCCTTTCAAATTCTATTGATACTACAAGAAATAATTGCAATGTATCATTAGAGATTTTTTAACGTGGTAGAATATCATTACGCGACTTTATTGTTAACGAAATATTTTTTTGGCGTGGGTTTGCGCGAAGATCGGCTGATTCCAATATACAGTTTGCAGTGTGCAACACCTGCACAAATTAGAAGTTGAGTAAGTAGTCGAAATCTTAGAATGAGGGTGAAGTAAACTAAAAATGAAACATCTCGGGAATGCCCATTTGCTCCTATCTTCAGTCGAGGACGTTCTCCTCTCATCCCTACGCCTCTGTCACTCGCACGCACTTTGTCGGTCGTGCTTTTCTTTCACCGCTCACTCGTTGACTTTTTCCTATGCTTCAAACTAACAGGGGTTTTACGGTTTGCTCGCCCGCTCGCCGCCGGTTCGATTCGTCCGGATAGGATTGATTGTTTGTATGTTTATTGTCTACATTTCCAGGCATAAATGAAAGTGTTTCCAATGGAACTATATGCATTTCGTGATTTTTTCTTGTGTCGCGAGAGGAGTCAGACATTTCCAATAGATAGTAAGACGGTCTAGGATATACCCCGTGCATGTGTGCGGCAGTCCTCATACCGAAACGCAGAAACTCTCCTTTGCACACTTTATGACCAGGCTCAAGAGGTTTTCCAACCGTTGACTTGGAAAGTATCGACAATGAAACGCCAGACTTGTCATTGACCGTACACTTCGTCTGTGAAACGTCTTGCACTACCTGACCCTATAGGCGGCAGTTTCTCTACCATTGGATATAAAAGATAAACGTCTGGGCACCAAATGTTCTTTCGGACTACTCGCGCACCAGCAGTCCCCATCATAAATTTATCATCGTACCGACCTTCATATCTTATTTTTGTCCAATCAAATATGACACTCGATAACACCCATTTGCGCGAATCCATACGCATAGGTATGCACCTGGTAATAATAGCCCCGCTACATAGTAAAAGCATCTAAATCTAAAGGTTTGCGCACAATTCTCTACAACCCACCGAGCGCGATTACATTCTCCGGTGTGACTTTGTATATGATTTTTCCTCCCTTACATGATTTATTGCAGAATTATCAAGTTGTCTCGTATCTCTTTCTTCAGGTCCCAACAGTCGCAGCTAAAGAAGACAGCTCATCTGCAGATAAGACATGAGAATTTTAATAACATTAAAGCAGTCGAGCAGCAAGGCAATTTGATATGTAGGACGATGGAGGTTGTGAGTACTCCATCGGCTGATCAAAATACTCCATTCACGCCTGCTGCTGTCGACGATAGTCTTCTTTCGCACCAATTACAAGTCGAAGATGCAAGACTCGTCGAACACACATGCGAAGACGAAGAAGAAATGATTATCGTCGATATTGTGGAAGAAATCGACCAGAAAACGTCTGCATGCGACCAGAAAGATACAGCAAATGTAGAAAATGTGACTGTTGTGGGCATCGCTAAAAACGCAATCTCACAAGATCTGCGCGACGAAATGAAATGCGCAAGTGAAGCATTTGGAAAATGCGGGCTCGAAAAAACGAGGAAAGTCCAGGACGATGAGCCACAGCCAAGTACAGTTCGCCTCTGGAAAGAAGGCGCCTGGCTCTAAAATTCGGAAAGAGTGGGACTGATGGACTATGCCTTACAAGGCTGGGAAACACCGCCTTTCCTATTTTTCCTCGGACGAAGCCCCTCACGGCCTTGACCTGGCCCTTTGTATACCTGGCAAAAATGGTATCCGGCTCAGGTCAAATTGTTTCCTACTGGCCAATAGAAACAAAACTACGGGTTGCTAATCATAAAACCTTTTGTTTCCATCCCTAAGTACCGTCCCTAAGTAATTTTGAAGGAGGAGACAAATTTTTCGGCAAATCAGAGCCAGGCGCCTTCTTTCCAGAGGCGAACTGTCCTTCCATGGGAGTTGTTAGTAGAGCACCAGTATATTCATCACGCATTCCAGTGCAAATGCTTGAAAGCGACAGCGGCACTGATACGGAGGAGGACAGAGAAGACGTACATATGAAAAATGTTCAGCCAACTTGTCCGACAGCTTCGGAAGCTTATGCTTCAGAAGAAAGACAGGATCTAGATTCGGACAACGATGACTGGATGAATGATTGGATGAATGATTGCTTAGATGAGATAGCAGTAGAATCTGAGATTGAAGATGTACGGGAAGTCCGTGGACAATCCATTGCTCCCGAAGTTCGACAAGCACCCATTCCAGAGGAAGTAGTCCAATATGACTTGGATGAAAACGATTTTTGGGTTGAAGAGAGAGTGCCGGCACCGCAACTGGAACAGCATGAATTAGAAGGCCTCTCTTTTACCGATTTCCGTTATGTGTTGAATCACATCAAAGGTCTGGCCAATCATTCAACAATTACAGACTGTGGCATCGAGCATTTTACTATAGTCGGCAGAGCCCGAAAAGTTGGATTGCTGAAAATTTTTACAGTCCAATGTGGAATGTGTGGATATACGGAGCAAATAAGATGCCTGCCGGAAGATGACACAGTGATGGACATCAACGACGCCGCTGTTTCAGGAACAATGGTGACAGGAGGTGGATACAATCAATTGGAAGAAACGTTGGCTGCTATGAACGTGCAGTGCATGTCGAAGAAATTGTATGGAAAGTGTCAGCAAACCGTCATCGATGCATTCGAAGCAGCTGCGATGAAAGAAATGAAGCAGGCTGGGGAAGAAGAGAAAGTATTGGCGATCGCAAGGGGGGATGTTGATCCAGACTCACAACTACCCGTCATCTCAGTTGTCGCAGATGGTAGTTGGCTGAAAAGGTAATATCGAGGTGGACTGTACAACTCTTCTTCCGGCGTAGGAATTATAATTGGATACGCTACGAAGAAAGTCCTCTTCTACAGCGTGAAGAATAAGTTTTGCATGATATGCATCACAGCAGCGAAGAAGAACGAAAGACCACACGAGCATCGCTGTTATAACAACTGGGGCCGCGATGAGAGTTCCACGAGCATGGAACCCACAGTAATTCTAGAAGGCTTCATGCACAGCATAGAGAAGCACGGACTAATATACAACGTATTAGTTGGTGATGGTGATAGCGCCGCACAGTGGTCCAAAATGCGATTTTAGCCGGAAATAAGTTATAAAAATCAAGGTCTGAAAAATCGATTATTTCTCACGAAACAGTACTCGGAAATAGGTGTCTCATCGAAGTATAAACCGTTTTCAATCATTCAGACTAATGATAATAATAATAATAAACAAAATAAATTAATTAATTTATGTGGAAGCTAATTGACAATGAATTGAGACTCAGCAATGTCCTCCATAGCCTATATTAATATATTCTACATATATTTTGAAACAAGATGGTGTGTGCTATAATTTATTTCGAATACAAAAAAAGTCGCAGAAAATGACAATCCTCAACTTTATTGGCCTATAAAAAAAATGTTGCACAAAGTTGCAAGTTTTGACCGAATGAAATAGGTAAAGTATACCTTCCTTGATAACATATTAAACACAGAGAACCGGTAGCTCGTCGATTAATACGTGAAAATGACCAAATCGAACTCGGATCACCGCACTCGCTGCTCCAACGCTTTGCCACGGCGCCACCTCGATGCTTGTAAGGAAAGGCATCGCAAGCCCCTGGTAAAGTTGATTCACTGGATTTGGTCGGATTTAATCAAGTCTAATCGGACGTCGCGAAATAACTAATCAGGGATATTTTTTTACGGTAAGCGCATATTAAGAAAGTGGGAAAGCAAGAGGAATGGCCAAGAAGAGTTCGTTGGGCGATGCCGTGCCGTGCTCGGGTGTCGAGAACGACACATGCAGCGGCCTGCTGGCTAGGCCGCCGGTGCGACCGCACGGAGACGGCAATTGTTTCGTTTCGGGAAAACGAAACGGTTGAGCACCGGTTGGTCCTCCATCGCATTTCTCACAGGCAGACCGTCAAGATGTTTTTTGTCACCACCCTTATTCTAGGAGCAGGCGATAGCTGCCCCTGACTCGCCAAGAGTCCGAGGGGCGGAGCGTAAGTAAATGTTTAATAACTCGGTATTGGAGGCCGAACAACAATTTTCAAACCTGCCATTTTGTTCATAAATACCATCCCAACACGATGGCGGTAATATTTTACTACATTTTTGGGACACCCTGTATAGGTTACGGAGGACATTGCTTAGTCTCAATTCATTGTCAATTAGCTTCCACATAAATTAATTCATTTATTTTTTTATTATTATCATTAATCTGAATGATTGAAAACGGTTTATATTTCGATGAGACACCTATTTCCGAGTACTATTTCGTGAGAAATAATCGATTTTTCAGACCCTGATTTTTATGACTTATTTCCGGCTAGAAACGCATTTCGGACCACTATGCGGCGGGTTGAGCACCCGCCGGTCCTCCATAGCAATTGTCGCAGGCCCACACTCAAGATCTTTTCTGTGACCTCCCTTTTTCTAGGAGTGAGGGATGACCGGCCAGGATTTGCTTGCGCTCCGAGGGCGTTACCTAACTTTGTTGTTGAATAACTCGGAATTGAAGGCCTAACGAAAATTTTTAAAAACGGCATCATCCCCGCCCCCTTCCCAACAAGATGGCTTTAGTGATGTTGGACATTTTTGGGACACCCTTGTGACGGGGCAAGCTAGCCTCGCCACAAAGTTACTCCTCACCCCCGCAAGGGAGGCCAGGGGAACGCCCGCGTGGCCGCTCTCTCTCTCTCTCTCTCTCACTCGTCCGAGCGCGCGGGCCTTACCACCATCGTTGCTCGAAGGCAGGCACAGGCAAATAAGACAGGCATTAATGCGAATTGGAACGCCGAGAGGCACCTAGGTGAGCGCGACGGACTGAGCCGCCTAGTGGAACGGCTGTCCATTAGGTGCGGAAATAAGTTCGGCTTCGAGGATGGTCAATCCTCCCAGGCCGAGCGAGCTGGGGCCAGCACACGGGACGCCGGGGCTGCCCTGGAAGACGGACGGCCAACCCAAGCACGTCGGAGCGGGGAGTTGGGAGCCCGTCACTCCTGATGTCGACCGAAAGGACAGCGGTCTCAAGCGGTCGATAGAAGAGGTCGAAGTCGATCCTAACGCGCGGGGTCGATTGCGACACCGCCTAATGGATGGAGCCACGGGAGGATTCGAAGGGTAGCGGCGCTGAGGGTGTGAGGCTACTTAGCGAAACAGAGACTCTCTCTCGTCACTCAGATTGCGACCGTCATAGCGACACCTTGTATCCGAGCGAACCCAGAAATAGAGTGAATTGACGAGAGAGAGGGATAGAGAGAAATCGAGACGATATCCAGCGATCCAGACCAGTGGACCGATCGCCAGGCGACTGGATTTAAGCCTTCCCGGATATAGAATAGAAGGCAGAATACCGGCGTAAGAGACCGGATACGAACAGCGGTAAGCCGCACACCTTCGTGCCCTTCCATTAGATTCTTTGCGTAGAAGTTCCGAGCCCGGTAATCGGGTTCCTCGCAGTTGTTGTATTTGTGATTAGAGTCAGAAAAGCCTGTTACAGTCCTGCCCTCCTTGGGGCGACTTCGCAAGTCACACTGAGTCACGCGGTAGCATATAAGAATCGCGTTCGCCAAACCAAGGGGTGGCCATCTTGCCACTTGTTGCCGGGATCGCTCGGTCGATTTTCCGCTTGTGCGGCATCGCGGATCCCGCTTTATTCGGCCGTAACAACTCGCGGTTCTTAGTATTTCCGGCCGCTTCTCGGCCGAACTCTTGACCACCCGCTACCGCGGGGATAGATTGTACAGGGGCCTTCGTGGCCTAGGACCGGGAGCGCGATAGTCCGGTTTGCCGTAGGTTAATTAGTTTGTAGCACCGTCGGCTCGCCCGACATAAATAAACAGGGCGTTTGTTAACAAGAGAAGTCGTGTCTCTTTTGGCTATCTGTGTTGCATAGTGTGCTGTCCCCGGCCTCCCTTGTTCCCCGCCCCTCTCCCGTACAACTAGCCGGCCGGGCTAATATCCACGTGGTCCGCCGCACTTGCTCTCCCTCTCAGGTTGATCACCTCCTCCGGGTTGCGAAGTATTATAAATATTAAATAAATAATCATCTATTTAATTTGTTAATCATGTGAATCCTTGGAGCCCCCCAAGAGACCTATTTATGATCCACTCCTACATAACCCCTCCTGTCGAATACGGCCCTGCTCATGGTGTCCCAACCTTACCCTGAGATCACTAGATGCTGATCAATGGCCGATCAACCTAGGTGTGCGCCATGCGCACACTCTGGTGATCATCTCATGAACTGTTCTACCTGTTCGTTATCTCTCGGGCGCTGATATCTCTCTCGCCTCGAGGACGTCGAACAGTAAGCATCTGATCATTTTCACCTGTCCTGATCATGCACCTTTCTCAAGCCACATGGCTAACGGGAATCACATAGTGATTCCCACTTGATTGCCCTGATCATCAAAAGCCCTTCTCACGAGGATTTGTAGCCAGGCCACAATTGTGGCCTTCTGTCCATCAACGGCTGCAATACTCTGCTCATGTAGGAGCTAACCCCTCCTATGCTAACCTATGAACTTTACTCAGATCTAATCCTCATGTGTGCCAAGTTCCTTTCAGGAACTTTTAGTACATCAACAAGCACACATCGTCCAGATCAGTCCTGCTCACTCCAACCATGCTCCTAACAAAATGGTTGTATTTTTGACTCATCTATCGATCCAGTTGGTCGATAGATGACCTGTACATTATTGTAAATTCATGTACATAGCACACGGCAACACGAATGTCACCGGACATTCTCATATTAATAAATCAGAACACCTAGTCATTTTATAATACAGTCCACTTCTTATTTTGTTATACCCACCACCTTAATCATGAGTTTATCAAACAATATTGGTCTCTGTTTTTGGGGCCTGGCGCCCAGGGAAGCGCCCGGAGGACCTGAGCTGCGGAGGGGAAGCGCGGCGTTGATTTCCTCGTCTCCCTGGTCAGTTTGCACGACCCGCTGATCAGGGAAAACGGTGGTACCCTGTATAAAAGAATCACATACTAATAGAAATACATACTTGGTCATTGTTACTCCCTCGCGCCATCACCGCTGGAGTGCGGGAGCGCCTTCGCGGGTACCGCTGCGTCCAATTTCTTGGACGCAGCGGTGAGCGGGTACGCGCTCGGCTACCCGGACAAGGGGGCGCAGACAGCGTCTCGCAGGTGGGCGTACGTGCCCGCGGGGTCCTCCTCGCGGGTGTCCGCCGCTCCCTTGTCGACGAGCGTCCTCGCGAGGGTGATCTCGCGGGTATCCGCCGCTCCCTTGGCGACGAGCGTCCCCGCGAGGGTGACCTCGCGGATATCCGCCGCTCTTCATGTTCATTCCTTTGCAATTCCATCTGTAATATAAATATGTTCACAATTATTATGGGCCATGCAAAACTTAGGAAAATGGCAAATGTATCAGACGCACGAAATTACTATGAAAGTAGACTGATAGAGTAGAGATCGGCAGAGCAAGATCAAGATATGAGTGAAAGGAACTAAAGAATTAGAAAGAGAAGATACTTACGGTCTTTCGTCGGTAACGGTTGGCTTCGAAATGAGGCTTGGGGTGATGCGAACGGGAAGACGGGGCGCCGATCTTCGATTGTATCGATTGTCGCTTCTCACTGATGCTGACCGAGCGACACCCGCTTCGCGAGACGCTGAAGCCGCAGCTTCGGCTTCATTGTTTTGCGCGTTGCTACGAAGACGTGCAACTGAGCTTGTACCAACAAATACGAAAGGACACATACTGATTCGAAAGAATAGTGTATGCACTTTAGTATTGGTTTGTGCACAAAATGCAGCATTCGAGTGATCGTGGAAGTGAAGCGAGGAAGAGGAATCTGAAGAAAGAGCCTCGAAACAACATCTTACGGATATCTGCAAAACGCATGTCCATGCGCAAAAGCGCCCGAGAACGGTAAGTTTTATCTTGAATTGATGGCTTTGCGACGCGCCAGTGATAGTAATTATTATCACCTTCCACCACCGGAAGATTGTATTGCATTGCTATCCACCAAAATATTCAAATTACGCTCCTACGTATTCCTAAAGAGTATGATTGTAATCAAACTAAGAATTATCGCGCTATCTTTACCGTAGCATACATACTGCCGCGTACAAGTTGACAAGCAACAATCATGCAAGTAACATCGAATAAACATTTCAAATGTTACATCAATTCTGGTGGTTGAAACTCTATCGCTACTTTCCGTTCGCTCATTTCGCTTTTGCTCGCTTTTTTCCCGCCCTCTCTCTCTCGCTCTCGCTCTTTCAAACGCTCCATGGCTCCGATGCTCAGGCATCGCTCAAGCTCTTGTAGGTGACCCTATGTATGTATATGGGAATTCGAGTTCCGAGTCGCATGCATGTGTGTGCGAGCGACCAGCTGAGCGGGAGCGTGGCAGAGTGAGATGCCCGAGTCGCGGAGCGCATAGGCGTGAGAGAGAGAATGCTCGTGAGTCTGCGGAAGCGCTGTGTGCCCCGCGGTCTACGTAGTACATTTCATTACCGGAGTGTATTATTATTTTATAACTAAGAAGGATGAGATGTACAGAATTTTTAGAGGACACCCCAGTAGATTCAACCAAATTTCACAAATCGCAACATCTTTATCGGATCTCTTGAATACATTTTTCTTTTCTCCATAAAGATTGTAAATTAGGATAATGTTTGTTGATGTTTTTGCATAGGACGTCCCATTTTTTAACTGGAATTATCTTGAAAGGACATGTAAAATAATGGGAAGTACTTCATTAACCAGCACTTAAGTGGCAGCCCGGTTAGTAATAAATATCTCTGTCATTTGCCTCTATAGGTATTTGTAAAGGCTGGTCTACCCATAGGTATGTCCTTTAAAAAAAATGCAGTTGAAAAATGGAATAACCGGTGCAAATAAACTAAATAAACATTTTCCGAATTCACAATGTAATTTTGTGAAAAAAGGTAAGCATATATTCCAGAAATCTGTTTCTTTCGCAGGTAATGAACACGAAACTAAATATGTGTATCGCGTATTGCGTATTATAATGAGGCGGATACATGCCGCTCTGAATTGTTCGTAATTCTCATACAGTGTACATTATTCTGCATACATTTCACGATGTAAATGCGCTTATGAACTTGTTTTTCGTCAATCTTTTTACAGAAGGCGGCTAAGGAAAGCGGCTCATCTGCAGGTAAGTGATAACAGTTGTGATTTTGTAGCAGACCTGCACCTTGATAAGGTTCCACGTAGCACGGCCATAGAAGCATTTGAGCACTCATGCCCCCAAGTGTTTCCGTCTGCTGCTACATGCACGTCTGCAGTAGCGGGTAGAAGTTTCCCCCTACAGGAATTACACGGAAACGCAAGCATCAGCGATCACACAACACTGCAAGATGACACGGAGAAAGTGACCATCGTAGAAGACATCCTCGAGGAAATCGAGGAAGACATGCATGAAGAAATCACTGAAGAAATTATAGAAATATACGAGACTTCCTACGATCAAGGAGAGCGTGTCATGGAGAATGCACCCAGCGAAGAGATTGAAGATTCCCTTCAAAATGCATTGGAAGCTTCTCCAGAAGAAACACAGCCAATCACCGACGATCAGATCGATCGCATTGACGACGACAGTTCTGATGACGACTGCATGAATGATTGGACTAACGATTTCTTGGAAGAAGGAAGAGAAGCACCAGCACCGGAAGAAGAAAATCCAGAAGCACCCGCTCCCGACCGAATGGGAGAACTGGACGTCGACGAAGACGATTGTTTGGTCGTCGAGAGAGCGGAGTCACCGCAGCCAGAAGAGTCTGTCGTGAAGGGTTTCGATATCGTCGACTTTACGTATCTCCTTCAAAAAATGAAAGATCTCGCCAACCACTCCCCCGCCACGAACTGCGGTCTGGAACATATAAAGATAATTGGATGCCGAAAAAAAGGCTTAGAAAAAATTTATAAATTGGAGTGTGAAATGTGCCAATATGTGGCGAGAATACCATGTTTGCTGAATAATGAAAACAAAATGGACCTGAATCACCGCGCCGTATCTTTTTTTTTTCGTGGGGAAATCCTCATGGACCCCCCGCCGCCCTGGTGGGGGCGGAGGGGGAGTGCCGGACTCCTGCCGGCTAAAACCCCACGGTGGCCATCCTTCGCGCGTAATGGGGCGACACCGGGAACTCTTGTCGAACACTACCGGTGCCGCCCCGCGCCCGCCCCCTTCTGGGGGCACTTCTCGTGGAGGGGGGGGGGGGGGGGGGTTAACCATTGCCACTCTCGCTCATCGCTCGCGCGAGAGAGGGAGGCGCCCCCCTCCGAGCCCGGGAGGGCACGGCTCGACCCGCTCCTTCACTAACCGTGAAGGAGGAGCGAACCGCGCCTCCCGGATCACCAACAAACCAAATTGGGCGGGACGCGCGACCACTACGCGCCCCGCCCCGCCTCGGGGCGGCTATAGGCGGGCGGCAGAGCCACCACTCTGCCGCCACACGACCCCTCGGCACGCACCCGGCCCGTCAGCGGGTTGAGATCCGCCACAGGGCCGGGTCGTCGCTCTTACTGCGGGCGGACTCGATCCCCCCGCGCGGCACGGCGGCGAGGACGGGCCCTCTCCAAGCGGAAGGGGTCCGTCCTCTCTCGCCGCCGCTCCGCCTCTTCCTTGTGGAGGAGCACTTCCTCGCAAAAAGCGAGGAAGGCCCTCCACAGCGCCGTATCTGGAATAATGGTAACAGGCGGCGGATTCTGGCAATTGGAAGAAACCATGTCTGCCATGAACATAGAATGGATGTCGCGCAAAATGTTCGAGAAGTGCCAGCAAAACATCATCCACGGATTTGAACTGGCTGGAGAACGCGAAATGGCGGAAGCTGCGAGAGAGGAGAAAGAGATAGCGATTGCAAAAGGCGACGTGCATCCAGAGAGCGGTATCCCAATGATTGCCGTCGTCGCAGATGGCAGCTGGCTGAAAATAGTATATCGTGGTGGAGTTTACAACTCTACGTCCGGCATGGGAGCTATCATTGGATACGCCACGAAAAAGGTCCTGTACTTCAATGTCAAGAATAAGTTCTGCATGATATGCATAACCGCAGCGAAGAAGCATGAACCACCTCCCGCACATCGTTGCTACAAGAACTGGGGTCGTGACGTGCCTTCCACGGCTATGGAAGCTGCTGCAATTGCAGAAGGCTTCAAGTGCAGCGTTGAGATGCATGGCCTAATATATAAAGTGTTAGTTGCCGATGGCGACGCTGCCGTGTACAAGAAGATAGTGGACAATGATCCATACAAGGAATACATGGTCCGTGTGAAGAAGATTGAATGCTGCAATCACCTCCTCCGAAGTTTCTGCAGCGCCCTACGTCAGATAGCAGCGAAAGGCCGTTTCAGAGATTCCAGAGATGTGATCAAGACGAAGATTTACCGTTTGCGGAACTGCATCCAGAAAGCTGCGGAACACCGATTCACGGAAAAGCAGCCGCTTGCCGAACGGGTACAAAAGTTTAAGAATGATCTGAGAAACGTACCGACCCATGTCTTTGGAGAACACAAAGACTGTGAGAGATTGCAATATTTTTGCAAAAATACTCGGACCCGAAGAGAATCAACTACGTACCAGAGCTGAAGAAAAGAGGACTGTATGAAGAAATCGAGAATGCGATGCGACGGCTTTACGTAAACACCGAGAGTATGCTATATGGGCTCAATAGCAATAGCGTGGAAAATCTAAATGGCATCATTACCAAATACATCGGAGGAAAGCGACTCAATTTCGGAAGAAAAGGATCTTACACCGGTATATCTGCGGCTAGCGTCGTTGCGAAGAACACGAAAGAAGCGTTGAGCAGGTTGCATGTAGCAATGGGCAAGGAACCGACGCCTGTATTGCAGAAGATGGAAACTCGTCGTAAATATGCGATAGCAATGGCGAAAAAATATAAGGAGGCAGCAAAAGCATCTGGATCAAAGTATCAGAAGAAGCAATCGTGTGATAGGGATTACGGCCCCGATACAGACAGGCCGGACATAGATCAAGCAGCGTACACTTCTGAGTGGGAGAGACACATGACGCAGCTATACGAATGGCAGGCATCCCGATCTGTCATCGAGGAGGAAACACGCGATCAAGCCAACGATGCGAGATGGATGGCATATCGAAGACAATTATTGACTGCGTCCAATTTCGGCATAGTGTGCCGAATGCGTAAAACCACACCGCATGCGAATACAGTGAAGAGCATACTGTATCGCCAAGAATTATTTTTACAGGCACTGCTGTACGGAAGAGACAACGAACCGAAGGCATTGAAGGCCCTAGAAGACAAGTTCGAAGTCAAAGTACGACGATGTGGCCTCTTCATTGATAGCGTTGTGCCATATTTAGGTGCGACACCTGATGGCGTCATTGACCAAGATGACATGCTTGTGGAAGTGAAATGTCCATATTCGGCAAGAGATTTGACACCCGAAGAAGCAATTGAGACGCTTCCAAATATAAAGGCAATCTACCGAGGTGACGAACTGAACAGGAGTCACAAGTACTTTTACCAAATGCAAGGGCAGTTGCATATCACGGGCAGAAAAGAGGGCATGTTCTGTTTGTGGACACCAAAGGGAGCAAAGTTCACAGGAGCGAAGAAGGACGACGCATTTTGGAAGAAAGAAATGGAGTCGAAGTTGAAGAACTTTTATGAGGACTGCATGCTTCCCGAACTTATAGACAGTTGGCACAATAGAGGGCAGCCCATTAGAAAGCCCCCATACGTGAAGAAAACAGAACGGAAGAAAAAAGCTGCGGACACCGTCCGGGAGGAAGACGTGTCAGAAAATGATGAAGTCTAAGAAGAGGCACACAATTTATCTCCACAAAACAGCACTAGGAGAATGCTTGAGCCTAGGACGTCCACTCAGTGTAACAGCTCGCAATCGCTTGAGCCTAGGACGTCGTGAAAGCCATGGTCGCCGGCGAGGAGAATTGGGTGGCGGTGGCCTCCTTCTGCGAGACCGTTCTCTCGCAGAAGGAGCCCGCCGAACGCAACCGGGAGCGGCGCCAAGCTCCCGGTCGCCGAGGACGGGCGAGGGCGAGGGGCGGACGTCTCCGGCGAGGGGCCTATCGGCTCTAACCGGACCGCCCCTGCCCTCGTTCTTTTGTAGCCTGAGCCTCGCTTTTTGCGAGAGCGCGCGGCGGGGAGCCACGGCCCCGTCGCGCGCAAGCTCCATTGGTCCTTGGGGGGTCCCTGCTGAGGACAGGGGCCCCTCGGCGAAAAGGGCCCGATGAGGGGCGACTAGGCGTGTGGCCCGCCTAGTCGCCAAAGTGCAGGTAACCGGGGGGTCCGCGATACGCCCCCCCCCCCCCCGGGAGGTAGCGCGTAGCGCGCCGAGGGGCCGAGCAGGGCGGGCTCTGGATGTTGTTCGTCCAGAGTTCCCAGAGTCCGCCCGGGAGAGCCCCAGAGGCTGGCTACCATGGGGGTTTTAGCCGGTAAGAGTCCGGCATATCCCCGTCCCCTCCTCAGGGGGGCGGGGAATCATGAGGATTTCCCTCATGTAAAAAAAAAAGGTAGTCAACGTAGTCAGTGCCCTTCTATTCCCCAGGCTATTCCTACCGACTAGTGGAAAAGCAAAGAAGCGAGTGAGGGGCCTCCCACTTGGCTGGCTCTGGCCTAAGGGTTGTTAGTAAAGATCCACATAACATGGCAAGAAACGTGATTTCGTAGAATATAGTAAATTTCTCTAACTTTATGGCTTTATTGGCCCTTTTATGGAGGGTCGAAATGCCGTAATCCCCAGGTTACTATTGCTTCGATCCGCAAACCTCCCCAATCAATTGCACTCAGGTATAGACATATCCGAACCCTGACAATAAAGTAACTTGCAGCTACAATTTATCATTATATTATTGTTGCGGGTTTCACCCGCGGAACGCGTAATCATGCGAAATATGTAGTCGGACACGAATGAACAGATTTATTTTGGCGGATGACACGTCTGTACAGTTTGGGATCTCGAGAACGACTTGTTTAACAAATTGCTACCAGTTGATAGTGATCGTCAACGGTAGTTCAAAGGTTCCCAGCGGCGAACAACCGAGCAGGGCGCGCAGGGCCGTTGCACTTCAGGTGCCCAGCGACGAACAA
The DNA here is from genome assembly GCA_910591665.1 of Ectemnius continuus. Lineage (NCBI taxonomy): Eukaryota > Metazoa > Arthropoda > Insecta > Hymenoptera > Crabronidae > Ectemnius > Ectemnius continuus. The sequence continues at coordinate 13,923,167 of OU342864.1, read as the reverse complement.
CCGTGCAGGGCGCGCAGGGCCGTAACATTATTTAGTAAATCCATTCATTTTCTTCTCCGGTTGGTTTTCTAAGAACACTTTTGGGTAGGCAACTATATGGTATTGTATACAAAGTAATGAACTGCAGATATTCGTGTTTATCAGCTTCGATTTTGAGGACAAGAGATGGCTTGCCTGGAACATGCGAACTTACTTTGCCCTTCCATAATTTTTTCTTTGAACTGGCGAATCTGACATGCAATTAGTACGTTAGACTCTAACGTTTCTCTTCCTCTAACGGTTAGAGGAAGAGCGCCTTCGAAGGGCCTTCGAAGAAGGGTGCCATTTTATGAATCGGTTGCTGCAATAAGGGTACTAAAATTAGCACTGTTCTTCTAATATGTCATTAGGGAAGTAGTTTAGTGAATCCAATAGGTAAAAAAGTACAACCGGGTGCAACATTTTTTTAAACCAATAATATATATGAATTTGAAAATTATACCGGGTTGGTATGTGAATGCAGGAGGTATTCCATACCCGTCGCGAACCCCTCAGGGGAGTCGACGTTAATTAAATACGAATACGAATTTTGAAATCATCGTTTTACGGATTTGTTAGAAGTCTAAGAATACTGAAATTACTATAACTTCCAGAGCCGGTTGTTACCGGTTCTCTGTGTTTAATATGTTATCAAGGAAGGTATACTTTACCTATTTCATTCGGTCAAAACTTGCAACTTTGTGGAACTTTTATAGGCCAATAAAGTTGAGGATTGTCATTTTCTGCGATCTTTTTGTATTCGAAATAAATTATAGTACGCACCAACTTGTTCAAAATACATGTAGAATACATTAACACTAGATTTACGGATGTTGATTATATACCTATTTTACTGAAGTGAGCCAATTTGACTCATACAAGAAAATTGAAGTTTTTTGCAAAGAAAATAGTTCCAAATCGATTTAAATGAAGTGTTTATTATCAAAAAATTCATGGAAAATATTTTTTACATATAAACTCTGTTTTTGACACACATTTTCCGCAAACATTTCTATTACATTTGGCACAATGGTTTCTACATCTGTTTCTTTTGCATGATTCTTGAACTTGACAATTCTTCCGTGCGTCAGTAGCATGAATTTCTGTCATTGGAAGGAAGTGTTCTCGACTTCTTCTCTATATTTACTTCTTAGCTCTTCAGCCAATTGGAAAATAAAATCTTTTCGTGAAATATTTACTTGAGTCGTCTCTTTATATAGAATCCAAGCATTGATAGCTGCTAAATCTAAAATGTTGTAGAAAATTTGTAGAGGCCATCTGCGTGAACTTGCTTTAACGCTATATTTTCGGGCCATTTGGTCAAGTACATCAACGCCATACTTGGTGCTATTATAATAGGTTACTGTTTCTGGTACAAGTTTTTTATTTTTTTCAATTGTTATATTTTTATGTTTTGTACTTAGTAGTAAAACTTTTTTATTAGGCTTGCTTTTATAAATGGTCAGGGTACAATTCTCAGATCTATACAGTTTTGTAGAAAACTGTGTCATTTTATCTTTCTTCGCTTTCGCAATTTTAGGTAATTCTTTTCGGTTTGCACGTATAGTGCCAACCAAAGTAGTTTTCTTTGCAAGTAACTTTTTTGCAAGTGAAATGCTAGTAAAAAAATTATCTGTGGTAATATTTCGTCCACAGCCTAAATATGGCTCTGCAAGCTTAGTTACTACAAATTCGCTCAAGGGAATGTTTGATCCTCGGGTCTCATCCTTGCCCAAGTACGGAAAACCGTTGACAAGATATTTGCTTCTAACGTCGGATGCCAGCCAAAATTTGATGCCGAATTTATCCGGCTTATTCGGCATGTACTGCGTAAATCGGCATCTAGCTTTAGTAGGGAATAATTGCTCATCGATCGTTATGTTTGCGTCAGGTTTGTAACAAGCCTGACTATTCTCTATAAATTTTTCCCATATTTTTGAAATCAAGGCAAATTTGTCTGTCTTCAGTCTTTCACTGCGTTCATTTTTTTTATCAAAACGTATGAACCAGAGTTGGGTAAAATAGGTATTTGAGTCCTCAAATAGGAAATAAAATATTTTATTTTCGGCGTTGGGTACTCCACAGTTGAAATAAAATACTATTTAAATACTCCACTCACTTGAAATGCCAATTGGAAATAGTATTTTATTTGGGGGCAGCCGAAATAGGTGCTGCCAATTGGTGCGATGTTGAGCCCAATTATTTTCTCGTGGTATTTCAGAGGTACCACCATCGAAATAGGCAGTAGTAAACCATTTAAATAGTCTCATGCTTGGAAAATACTCTAGGGATTTCATCTAAATATTCTAGCGTATATAAAATACTTTGGGAATGCCATTTTAAATCTTCAGAGGTCTCGACTGCCCATTGAAAATACCATTTGACTCGGACAGTACCGAAAAATAGTGATGCCACTCTATTGAAATGGTCCGGTGAGACGTCGAACTATTTAAATAGTCTATTTGACAAGGCCGAGGAGGCGCGGATCCGACGTGGCATTT